>OU911093.1:21892500-23243909 GCA_918358865.1 Melinaea marsaeus rileyi | reverse complement strand
CGTTAAATGCACCACATGGACCATGTATCATATGAGTTTTAACAATGTCGTATAACAGGGGATCTGCAGTCGGATCTGGAATTTCAGCACTGATTAATCTGTCTACATCATTAGGTCGAACCTTATCTTTTAACCAAAGCAAGATATGTGCGTGAGGTAAGCCGCGTTTTTGCCACTCAACACTATACATATAACACAATACTTCTCCAAAAATGTTATCTTTGGTAAGAAGATCTATCATTGATTTTAATTTTAAATGAAACACTCTTGCAATAATATCATGGCGGTCATGCGGTGCCTGACCCTCAAGAAGCTCCCGAGTGATTTCATCCCACTTGGGATTGGTAGTTACAGTAACAAATAAGTCGGGACGTCCATATTTTCTTACGTAACAAAAAGCGTCTTGAGTACGTTCATGCATGTAGCGTGGACCACCAGTAAAAGAAGAGGGTAAAATAACTAAACGACCCATATTCACAGTATCGTTATCTTGCTGCATGGCATCGCGAAGGTGCACGTATTCTTCAGCGCGCAGCTGCCTTTGATTAGATCGTATATAAACTAATCTTTCGGTTTCAATTTTTGCGTACATGTCAACAATAAACTGATTAAATAAGCCACGAAAACGTTGAAAGTATACCAATCTATTCCGTCTCACTTGCAGGTGGAAACAATAAAATTGAAGGCATGACACCTTTTTATTATAATTAGGTGCGCCTGTGCGCGGATCGGTTTGGTATACAGCGAAATTATAACCATCTTCCCCTCGACAGTATATCATAGGATATTGCAAACTGTCGTAAGCCCTGTGGGTTTCGAAAATACGTTGCAAACGATTGTCTCTGGAACGTATAACGATATCACGCCTATCACATTCCTGGTCGACCAGTACTACAGCAACTTCATTCGTGGATGGAACGTTATGACGCCCAGGGTGTTCCTGAGTTGGACGCTTATCGGCATTTATAACAATTTTATAATTGTTATTACCATCTTGAGAAAGGGCTTCTAATGCCGATTTAAAACTGCATACGTACGAATTAACCTGATGTAACATGTTCTGAAGTTGTGAAATGAGTTCAGTATTTAAATTCGGAAAATATTGATTTCTTATATTCGACTGTTCGTTGTAATCGGATACAAAATATATTTGAAGAAATTTAGGTTGTTCTTCAGGCAAAAGGGACCCTATCAAATGGTAAACCTGACCTTGTACCTTAAAAGTAGGCATGAAAGGGCCTTCTGAGATTTGTTTAGCACCAAAGGATGTCATTTGGAATGCACTATTATAAGTGCGATTATTATCTAAAAACTGTTTGGATTGCAAATGTTCCCCTAAAAGTAGTGATTTTAAAGGTTCCGGTGGGTCTTCGAACGAAGGCAAATTTATTTTACCTCCAGAACAACAGAAACCAGCAGACTCCTTCCTCCACTTCGAAGCATTACAAAAGGAACATACTACGTTCATATCGCCTATTTCAGAAGATGATCTGTAATCAATTGTGAGGTTATAAGCAAACCCACTTTTATATTTATCGGACCACGCCACCGAATTTGTAGATTGATCTACCACGTGTATATCTAAGTCATTAAGACCATGTCGAAATCTATCTGCAGTAAGACGGGCCTCTCGCTGTTCTTCTGTTTCAAGCGACCGAATATTTTCAATTCTTAATCTTTCATTAGATAAAGTAATCAATTGTTCTTGTCTCAAAGAATTGTAATAATCGCGTCCCGACTCTAGTCGTTGTTCATGCTCATGTTCATCTTCAAGAGATCGAATCATGTTATGGTGCGCCCTATCATTTGTCAAACGGTCTTGATATTGAGTAAAAGTTTCAGATTCTCGAGACAAAATATGACGTTCGCGATCAGCTGTAAGCCGTAATTCCCTCTCAGTGAAGGTTTCGGACTCGCGAAATAAAATATGACGTTCGTGGTCAGCTGTAAGCCGTAATTCCCTCTCAGTGAAGGTTTCGGACTCGCGAGATAAAATATGACGTTCGCGGTCAGCTGTAAGCCGTAATTCCCTCTCAGTGAAGGTTTCAGACTCGCGAGATAATGTATGCCGTTCGCGGTCAGCTGTGAGTCGCAATTCTCGTTGTAAAGCAGTTTCAGCTTCTCGGGATAACGCATGTTGTTCCCGGTCAATGGAACGCCTTAGCTCTCGTTGAGAAGAGCTTTGAGAAGCCCGTGTTGTAGCTCGTCTCGCTCTTTCAGCTGCTAATCGCATCTCTCTTTCTGGAGAGCTTTCATTAGCTCGAGATGTTGAGGCACTAACTCTCATAGAGTTTAACCGATGTGCTCTTTCCTCTTCCGATTCTTGAGAACGCGTCATTCTCATTCTCCTAGCTTGACTCGAAGTTCGAGATAAAGATGGTCGTTTTTTAGGTGGCATCGTTTATTTTATTTTTAATCGACAGTAACTTAAATTCTATTTAGTTACCCAACAAAAAACTTACGTCAGAGGTCCTAACTATAGCTAAGTATATAATAAATAGAATATAAATCTAAGTGCCTATTAAAACTAAAATAATATTCTAATCGAATTATAAATATGTACGTAGGTACCTACAAATTACAAAAGAATAAAAAATGAAAATAAAGCTATACTTAATGCGTGTGCAATACTATCTACACTTACCTACTTCACTTAAAAATGAATAATAAGAAATACCTACAACTACTGTAATTAATCAAAGTACCTATGCTAATACAAAAAAAACCTTAGATGTTCTAAGTACAGCTGCTATATAATAAAAAAATATAAATCTAAGTGCCTATTTAAACTTAAATACCTAATATTCTAATAGAATTAAACTAAGAAATATGTACCTACCTACCTACAACTTAGGTACAAAAAAAAAAGAAATGAAAATAAAGCTAAAACACGTGTGCAGTATAGGTAGATAGTAGGCAATATCTACCTATACCTACTTCACTTAAAAATAAATAAAAAATATCTATGAATACTATAATTAATAAAAGTACCTACCTACGCTTTTATCTACTCAATACAAAAAAAACTAAACATAAAATGCCCAAAACTAACCTATCAGTAACTAAAAATCTAACAATAATCTAATCTATCTATCTATTATCTAATCTAAAAATCGAATCTAAATCTACTTAAAAAGAAATAAAATAGGAACTATTAATAGTTAAGAATTTAAACAAAACTAAAACTAATTTAGAAAATAACAACAAAAGAAATTAAAATAAACTATTTAAAGACAAAAAGTCGCGCTGATAAGCACGGTTTATAAAATAACAATTATTGTCTGTCAATAAAGTTCAACACTCTGAACGCATCAACAGCCAAATATTGAATGACGCTTGCGCTCGCCTCCCGCCCCTTTTATACTCTGCCGCCGCGAGCCCCGTCGAGCGCGGCAACCGTTACGCAAAAATAATCCTTATAGCTTGATTCACTATTCACGCGCGATGTCTTGTTGGCGTATTTCATGTAAGTAAGTATAAGTTTGGTGTTTCTATACCGATTTCAATGATTCTTTTTTTATTGAATTGGTGCTAATGTTTATTTTTTTTTTAATTAGGAATGATGGTGAGCATTATTGGTTTTATAAACGTAAAAGTAAACAAATATAATAAGAAATCTCCGAACTGCTAAGCTATCGAGAGTTATGCGTGTTATTGTGAGTTAACTATAAAAGGTAGATATATGCTGTCTTGGAATATTTTTCGTGTATTTTTATGTAGAATATTTCCGTTATACATAGTTTCTATGTAGCTCTAACCATTAAGGCTGCACACGCGACGGAAGCTTAAAAAATCAAGCAACTTCTCCCATTTTCTCAACATTTCCTTTCACTGCTCTGCTCCTATTCATTGTAGTGTGATGAAAAGTATACTATTACCTGCCCAGGAGTATAAAGAATAATTGTACTAAGTTTCGTTAAAATCCGTCGAGTAGTTTTTTTTTCTATAAATAACATACAAACAGACAGACAGACAGACAGACAGACAAAAATTTTTTTAACTGCATTTTTGGCATCAGTATCGAACACTAATCACCCCCTGCTACTTATTTTGTAAATATATTTCATGTACAGAATTGACCTCTCTACAGATTTATTATAAGTATAGATATTGTTTTAATATTACCATCTGTAATGAAAAATTAAAAACTTGAAGGAAAATAAGTCAAATCTTTGACTTCTGAGATATCTTCCTTTTGCTATTTGATTGTTGAATTAAATAATTGTCAATATATTGAGTAGCGACACGGTATGCAATAAATCTTGTCTTTACACATATAAAAAGTATTTTTGTTGATATTAATATTCATAATACTAATTGCATGTTCTCCTTTAGAAGATTCAATACATCTATATCATATTAAGGAGACGGTCAATAGCAAAACTGTTGACACATTGATAAATTAGCATGATTCCACAATAAATAACAGAAACTAATAAAACTTGCAAAAATATTACACAAATGTATCAATATTTATCATTAAATGCTTGTAAATAATAACAGGTTACTATTTTTTTCTAATAACGTGTATTTTCCCTGAACGGTACATAATGCATGCAAAATACTTTCTTATTTATATAACGGTGGGATGCTTTCAGCAACGGCGCTGATTTATGACGCTAAATTTACATTGAGCAAAGTCCGTGTGTACACGTTTTATTCAGATGCGTTGAAAAGATGACTCGCATTCAAACATGCTTCATAGCGGTATTCTGTGATATTCTTGTCTTGTTTCAAATACAAATACATTAAGAAGAATATAAATATAACGTGTAATATTCTAATTTGATAAATAACGGAAATTCAAAACCAATTTCCATCCCTTAACAATTTTTTTCATAATTTTGAAAAAGATTATAAATTTATTTAAAATTTCAAATAAATTTATCCCATCTCACGACACTTTTTAAATTTAAATTGAATTTCATCGTATAACTGCAAGAAAATGTACAATCAGTAAATGATAAGATTAACGGCCATAATTTTCATTCCGATATAATTAAACAAGTGGCAGAAGTGCAAATTTCCCAATTTTATTTGTAATTAATAGTGTTGAGATAATTATTGAATGGTAATAATTATATTTTCGTAGAGCTGTAGTTTTCCTAATACGTTTAGTTAATTACGACATCACTTACGTATTTAATTAATTTTATATTAATTTATAAAAAAGTTAATAACTTCTCCATCTTGCGTCTCGTAATGTGCATCTTGAAATAAAACATATTTTCAATTAACTCTGACATGAATGTAAAATATGTATTTTATATTAAATTTAATTCAAAATATCGCTTCAGGGGAATACGAGATGTCAGCTATTACATTACTCATTATGTTTTTATAACACTCAATTAAAAAGTTAAATATATTTTATTATTATTCCCATACTTGTTAAAATTACTAAAACACAAACTAAAATACGCAATTTTAAAAGAATCAACATGTTCTAAGTTCATGTTTGTGGAAACAATTTTGTTATTGGATTCCAACCAACATGGTTGTTGACCGTAACGTTTGAATCATCGAAGCGTTCCACTTAAATGACATAACCTGATACGAAACACACTGGAGTGAAAACATTGCTGTGGATAATTTTAACTCTGCTTTATACTTTTAAAATTAGTAATATTTTCTGAATATTCCTGTGATGACGAAATGTATCGAGATTCGAATACTCCTACATATGAATACACTAAAAAACATTTAATATTTCATGTTATTTTTTAAAGAAAATCCTAAAATTCAATCAGCGTGGAAGTAAATTTTTATAAATGTATTTTACCTATAAGTAATTTATGAAGCTTGTTAACTATTTTAAATTAGTGTGTTATTCTCCCAAAAAAAATATAATTTACGCTTCTGTTATTCCTATCATATTTTGTGAAGAAGCTGTTTATGGATAAAAAAATGATACTAAATATATTTTTGTATATAAAAGCAATCTGTTGCTTGGGTTATATATTTTGGTTCTAAACAATAACGTATCCATGTCACGTTTCATTTTCTTCAAAGCCGAAAATCTTATAGAAATCCTCTTATTGTCAATATTTTATTCGCGATCCATATATTTACTCACCCTCCGTGATATGAATTTATAAACTTAGGGTTATCAAATACAATTTGCGCTCTAAGTTACGCGTTAGACAAAATGATTATTCTTGATCAGACAATAAAATTAATTACTAGTAAAATCACTAGTGCTATCGTTAAAGTACTTTTCAAGAAGTAATAAGAAGTACTCGTTTCTTGAACATTTTTTATTAAATATAGAATAATAGTTTTGCTATTGACTATTAATGCTCTGTGACAGCCCTAAAGTGTAAATGTTTTGCAAGATTTTACATCTGACTGACTGACATGAAGTGATAAGTTAATACGTGTTGATACGAATACCTCTTTATTATAAGTCAAGATTGTTTTCTTAGATATCTTAAGTATAGTTTGTTATTATTACATTTAAGGGACTTTATTTGAATCAGTCTAAATACACTCAACAAATTAAGATGTATATTTAATTGACCGTAGGACGAATGCTGAGCGTAGCGAAGCGTTTGTCCTAAGGACTACGTTTCCACTAGATAGGCCCATTCTGCTATTTTACCGTATGTATTCCAGTGGGTTTGTTCCGGCGTAGCCGGCGTATTTTTTATCATATCGTCACGAAAATTGGCAGGCATGTTCTTTGAATGATATGAATTTTTATGTCTAGCCGTTTTTTTGATTGGGTGAAAAAATCCAAAATGGCGGCGTTTTATATTTTTGTTTTTGGCGTAGCAGGAGCAATTTTCATCTGCCACAAAAATTGGTGATCATGTTCTTTGAGTTATTTATTTTTTTTTTGCCCGGCTACTTTTCTTACTGGGAGGAAAAATCCAAAATGGTGGTGATTTGAGTTTTCGTTTGGGCGTAACAGGCGTATTTTTCATGCAATCGTCACGAAAATTGGTAGGTGTGTTCTTTGAATTATTTAAATTTTTATGTCGAGCTTTTTTTTTGCTTATGCGAAAAATTTCAAAATGGCGGATTTTGATCCTTACCACAAAAACGGACTTTGGGGCAGCTAGCGGGCGCAAAGTCCGTTTTTGTGGTACGTACTTGGTTACGAGTGAAATAGACGTACTTAGTTTACGGGTGAAATATCGTAACCACTGCACCTCGTGAAATCCACTATAAATAATTTCCCAACATTCTCTCATCCCCTAATGTACTGAGATCTACTGTTCACAAAACGACTAGTTACTTTCATTATAAAGTTTTATACTTAAGATAAAACGAATAACTATTCCTGTGTCATTGGTAGCAGGAGAATATAAAATGTAATTTTAAGAGATACCTATTTTTCTAGAGAAGATTATAAGCAAAATGTATTAGAGACATAAAATGTAAAAGATATACTGTTCCATAATACTTTGAGAAAGACCTTTAAATTTGTAAACAAAATTTATATATAATTAGATAAGCACTAACCTAAGTAATGTTTTATTTGCAGTCACATTTTAAATATACAAAAAACCTCATTTGTTTCGACATTTGATCCTCTGACACAAAACTTTATATAACTTTTGAATGCGATGGTAACAAAGTAGTCGTTAACGATAGCGGTTTATTATCTAACAATGTGGAGAAAATGAAAATGAAAAATATAAAAATATTGCCTTTTTGTAACTTCTAGAATTACCATTATATCTAAACACAACATTATCTATACTGACAACAGAGTTCGTCGTTAAAATTACAAGTTAAAAAAATACGTGTCTTTTTGTAGTTAGGAAAAATTTGCATTGTGACAAATGTATATGTTTAAAATATAATAAAACTTCACATACGTTCAGTATAACTTGTTCATTTACAGTAGTAAACGAACAAAGTTTTGCTTTACAGTTGCTTAGACTTTGACATGTTAAACTTATGTTTCATTGCGGTACCTGCGACTGGTTTTAATACAAAATACAATATATATTGCAACTTTCAAAAAGTTTTATAATTTACTGATATATTACACTGAAGTCTCATATGGTTTGAAATTGCATTTCAGTAAAATTATATTCATAGCCACGTCATTTGTTAATGATTTTTTTTTATTATGTAATAATACTATCATTTTCTTGTGGCATGATTTTAAACTTCAGGTTTGACGAGTAGAGAATTACATTAATTTGAAAAAATATATTACAACCGAAATATATAGAAGTGTGAAGTATCAAGCTCTTGTCAATTATCCACAGTGACCGAAGATTAGGCCACACTCTCGCATAGTATTTGAAAGGCATGATATAGAGGGGTACTACATTTAAACCTTGATAACTAAAGATACTACAGAAAGGCTACTTAAATAAATGTTAGTAAAATATATGTATTTGAGTAAAATAGTTACATTAATTTTGTTTTTTTTTTATATCATGGGCTGAAAATCAAAGAAATTTAAACTGCTTTTCAAATACAATGAGTACGAATGGTACTCGTAATTACTTGTTATGTTAAAAAATACAATTAAGTCTAATCTAACAAGTAATGACTTGTTAGATGAGACAATTGTATTTTTAATATGTTTACATAATATTAAAATCCAAATAAACATCACACTATTGTAAAACATTTTAATCAATATTATTGATAAACTGAAACTATACAGACATTCTTATTTAAAGTTTTATAAAATAAATACCTATTTAATAAATAGTTATAAATTAATAGCTGTTTACTCTAAAATGATCACAAAGTCTTAGGGTTCATTAATATCATGACAATTTGTTTTTATTCATAAATATTTAAAAACATTGTATATATAACATAAATCTTTTTTATTTCTAAATTCACATTTGAATTATTTCCTTTCTTTTCCTTCAAGTCTTTCTTGTTCAGTACCATTGCAGGTCATTAATACCTACAACATTATATTTGTATGAGGGTAATGTAAAGTATTGTGAAATAAAGAGTTATAATTATGAAAAAAATATAGACTATTTTTCATGAATATTTATTTTAAACTTAATATTTTTATTTATGAAATTGAAATAAAAATGAACTTAATAGTAAGCTAAGGAATACGAGTATATGTAAAGTCTTATTTGCAATGAGTGTAGCTTTGCAATAGTTTTGTTTTAATACCAGTACAACATAAACAACAATACTATCTTATCAATATTCTGCACAACCCGCAAACGCAAGCAGAACTTATAAACAATTTAGTACAATAAACCCGAGTTGCATAGAGCCTGAGGGTATGAATATCGCAATATATTTAACATTGTTGAAATTAAAATTTCTATTGATATTCAGTTGTGTTAATTAGTTTCAGCTATTTCATAATTTCCTTAACTGATTTATAAATAAATTTAAAACGGTGTTTTCATTGTGTATATGATATAATAGTAGAAAGAGTATCTAGCTGATTGTTTCGAAATAACTCTATTATAACGCAACTAAAGTCTGTTCCATAAGTGTACCACAACTTTAGATGCAATAAACTTTTTGCCTTTGAATTTAGTTCTTTTTTCTATAAAAAATATCCCTAAGTTATATTTAAGTCACATTACTTTATTGGACAGAAAATAGTTTAGGCTGGAATTACAACAATACTACAAATATATTTATTACAGAATATACGAGTATGAAAAGAGGACAGATAAAATCACTGACAAAAGCTTGTGAGTACCAGTAGAAGAGTATTTTGATACTTACAAATGAAACCTACATTTATTTATTGTAGTGTGTCAATATAATTTCTGTAACATAACCACAGTTGACAGTTTGTAAGTTAGGTATTAACAGTATTAGGTAACTTTAACTTCGACTTCAGTACATTTATACATTTATATATCAAAAGTTACGTGTCCAGTTTTATCAAAGCTATGAATTCTGAGGAATTTCTTGAAATTCTAAAACTTAGACCGACTTCCTTTTATCCAACTTTTAGATTATTTTATTTATTTTTTATAAAATTAGGATTTCTATTCTCAAATTATTATTTATAAATATTTAAACATGAAGATTTAAAAAATGATAATTGAAAGATTATTATTATGAATCTTTTTAATTTTCGATATTTTTGAATGAGAAGAGGCGGACAAAAAGCACTCGCTGCAAAATTTTTCTAATAAGCTTATTAACCTATAATTTCTTTATCAATAATGTACTGTACGATATGCAAAATTCGATATATATATTTATATATTTATCAGTTTATCTCTTCCAGTATGAAAGTTATTAAACTTTTAATTTAAAATTATATATGTCTTCTTATTCAAAATGATATATAAGGTATACATAATTTCTGTAAAGTAAACTACGAATCAGAATAATTATTGAGAATGGTTACTAAACTATTTACTTTAATCTTTCGTAGGGTTAATATAATAAACGTTTTATTTCATTATCGTTTATCCTTAGAATATTCTTGGCCTATTAAACAAAGATAAAATTATATCTCGGACTTGGCAACTCCCGTTTTATGAAAGTGGCTATAGTTTCCTAATAACAAAACCACAGAACGACGGATATTGCATCGAACGCTAAGTAGCTTCACAATGGACTCACTTTTTTTACTTTCACAAAATCACTATGTACTATTGCTAATATGACAAGGAAGAAAAGTAAAGAATTATTAATTTTATGATGTTTTTATTTTCGCAGCTATTAAAATTAAACATTAAGCAGAATCAAATAAAAAAGGTTTAGGCGCTTCGTAGAGGATTGGTTTATGGACAAGGTTCCACCCGCATTTAATAAATTAGAGTTAATATCTCCATAAAAAGGGACATATATAGACATATGCATACATAAATAGATCATAACCTGGAATACGCCATTGACTATGGCTATGTCAAAATAAAGTTAAATATTTTTTTAGTACGAAACCTAACCTTAGTATATATGTTATATATTAAACAGCAAAAAAACTCTCGGCCGGTATTGTTTCTGAACATTATATTATTGTAATCATATGGGGTAATCGTTAGGAAAATTCGCTATCGTGGGGGATTACCTTGTAAGGTTAGTTGAGGTAATATTGATATAATGTTCCCATCTTAGAGTATTATTTTTTACGATTTAGAATAGATAGAAAATATATATATATATATATATATATATATATATAACATAAAAAAATTATCTGCTTGGGCATGACGCTTTGCTACCTCCGGGAAACTAATTAAGTTACTGTGTTGCTTACCCACCTTGATAAAACCTTATTGTATATATTACAAATGTCTTTCATTATTGGTCGCTACTTTTAGGCTTCTGTTAAATATAGTTACGTTTCTAATTTTGCAACATAGGTGTGTTTATTATGATACTAAATGACACAAAAGAAGGATGGCTATAGTGCGCTTATTTTATTTTTTAACCCTTTATCCTACCACCTTAACAAGCTTTTGATTGTTTCCTTATGTTCATGGATTTATAAATTTCAGATTATAGTTATATAAAAAAATATTTACGAGGCTGGAATTTGATGATCCAGTACAAACCAGCACCAGTTTTCTAAATTATTTACACGTAGGGCTGAACCATAATTTTATATTATTTCTTACCCATTTGTTGTGTTTTTGTTCATTTCAAATTTGATTTATTTTTTTCCCCACTTGTATGTGAATGGTAGTAAGTATTTCATAACAATATCAATATATAATGGATATGAATATGAAGCAAATACAAATTATTAAAATGGCAACTTGTTACTAAAGTTAGAATATAAAATAAAAGTAGAAACTCTGTTATAAAAGCTGACAGAGTAAATCCCCGTAATGGTCGTCGTGATGTCTGACGACGGCGGTGTAATATTACAGGCCAATGACGTCATCAGCTGTGGCGAAACATATACTGAACATCTGTAGTCTCCGGAAGCCGGACAAAATACCACCTCCAACCCTACCCTATAGTAAAAGGCACCATACCTACACACAGAATTAATAACACTCGCACTACTACGTGTGTTATGTGTCCTAATAGTGTAAAGCGACATCAGCTTTGGCGTAGTCTATCTCGTAATACACCACTTGTAATACGATCGTCTTTATTAGTTTTCTCTTCATTGTAATTAAGTAATCACTATAAGACGCATAGTAAAATGTAATTGGAATTATTTTAATTTGCCTAACATACATTGTAACATTTGTATTACTTCCTACTATATTTTCTACATACTCAGCAACTTTAAGAAATATGGGATTTATTTTTGGTTTATATTGAAAAAACATATAACATTTATACATGTGGAAATTCGGGTATTCGTTATTTTTGCCCTGGGGTATGGTATGTTGCTAGCTTTAAATAAACCACATTACCAATAACTTCAGAAAGCACCATGACTCTAATGTGTTGCAGAGACCATTACAATTTTTTTCCTCCGGCCCAGAAAATAGTCCAGTGCCAGTTAACTTCTGCAATATATTTTTAATGCTTTGATATGAATGAGTTTGTTTGCAGTATATAAAATGATCTTATCCACATGTTTTTTTTCCTCATAAGTACATAAAATATTTAAATCACTAAAATATCTACACTCTATATAAAATATATCAACAAAATCAAATCTACAAAAATTTAACAGCCACCAGTCGAAACTTTATTAATTGTTATACTCCTTAGATGCTATTCGAACAGGTTTTCAATGGCTGCATTCAATTGAACAAAAATAAAACAATGAGCCTAATGAAATTTTTTTATTTCAATATTGATATTGCTGTGAACGTTTAGTTACTTTCCAAATTACTTTATATTACGACTTTTATGAAGATCGCCCATTAATTCAGCTTATCTTAGGTTGAGATTTTAATCCAGATATAACACCAAAGGTAAGATTAAATCAAGACTTAAATGTCTCCTAAATTACCCTACCTAAAATATTATGTATGTAAATTATACACATTTCTCGTTTAATTTATTGAAATAGCCTACGCCGGTATAAACATAAATTTTAATTTGATTCAACACGGTTTTAGGTAGATTCCATAGATGAATCTACCTATTGCAATCGATGCGATGACGGGACCCAGACCCCAGAGTAGGGGCGCTACGCCGTTTATGAACTGGAGATTGAGAATCCGCCGAAAAAAAATATTTATATATCCCGATATATATATATGTATATATGATCCATCAGTCCAAATTCATCGTAGGCAAAACTGGTAGGACAAACGTTGCATCCCGTTTTTTTTGGAAAAAGTGAAAGGGGGGGGGGTGAAAGTGCAAACCTTTGGGACACGCTACAGGTCGCAAATATTGACGGAGGATTTTCAAACTCGGTATGCACATTCTTAAGGACAAAATGAAGGTTAAGTTCTTGAATGGGGGAAATCAGTCGGGGGGTTGGGGGGCTGGGGGTTTGAAAGTTAAAAACCGAAAAAAGTCACAGAAGGAAGCAAAATTTTAGCGTCGGATAAATCTTAGAAAATTAACAAATTAAAAGACGGCACTTTTTTGTCCGAAAAATTTTTTGATGCGACCCCCCGTTTAGGAGATAGGGGGAGGGCTTGGTTCCTCCCTCATGCAATATATGCCGAGTTACCCCTCAAAATACTCGTATTGATCAGTAGCACACTACTGACTAGTTTTTTTCTCGTTCTGACCCCCCTCTTTTATGATACATTACATGTTTATCACATTCTCGGTCTCATTGTTACCTTCGCATATTGCATATCGAGAATCGCGTGACGAGAATCTATCTAAAACGATCGACCCTGTCGAACGAATTATTTTAGTTGAATAGACCTGTATGAATTTGGTTTACCAGTTATATGCAGAATAAAATATACAATAATCAACATTTAGATAAGTCTACTCCAGGAAACAATGCTAAGAGTATGTCGGCAGTCACGCTATTTATGCGCGGCTTCAAGGAACAGCGTCCAATAGGCGCCGGTGGAACGTACACCGAACGCAAGTTGCGGGTACTTCGAGAAAATAAAATTTCTCCTTCCTTCACAATCGACTATAAAAGCAGCCCACTCCGAGTAGTCGGCACGCATTTCTAATGATTGCGTCTCGGTGTACGGATCACTGTCTCTTGATAGTCGAATACACCATATAGGCATTGAGCGGCGAAAATTGTCTTTGACAATAAGTAGTGCTCGTATTGCGGTGGGTGCCCGAACTCTGTCCCTGACAGTTAGTAGGCCCTATGTGACCGCCCGACATAACCTTACTGATTAATTTCATTCATTTAATTATTGTAATTCTGTTACGCGTTAGTTAGTAACTGTTGTAACAATTGTATAAATCAAATTATTCTTTTTGTCCTGTGTGTGTTTAAACTGTAAATAAATTTTGTTATTCTATTTGAATTTTCTTCCTGATGTCTGACCAAAACCCGACAAGTATGTCAGAACTAAGAACAAAACAAACAAATTTGTTTTGATAAAAAAAAAGAAAGTCATTTAGAAAAATATTTACGTATCATAGGCGGTTTTGGTTATTTTTTATTTCCATCAATATAATAATATAACTTCTAAATAGTATATTTTAGAATAAATAGTTCGTAGTTTTTATTTTTAATACATGCAATTTTTTGTGTTTTAGTCATACTCTTATTAATGTTTCAAAAGTCCTCGTCTTAATTATTCGTTATCGCCGCTACTCAATTTATATACTTATTGTGGCTTTGACAACTAAAACTTTGTCTTTTCCAAAATGTATAAAGCTCATACAATATTAGGCCATTTATTTCAACGAGACTTTACACTTTACATTTAATACTTAATACATGTAGAAATCATTTCACAATCCTTATACCAAGAGTATACGATTTTACAACGGGTCTTTTAATTTAGATTTATACAAAATATTACTATTATTAATTTGATCTGTACAAAAATCAAACAAGTTTGTCGCACTCCTTACTTTCTATTATAGTATGGAAAGACACAGATGTTCTTTAACTGATAATAATATGAACCACTGAATCGAATCTTATTTATATCGCAATATTAATTGCCATTTAGACCCTATTAACAAAATTACCATTCTGATATCCACCAATAAGTTAATTATTGGGTTTCAGTTTTGGGTTTAGAAATTCTGTCTGCCGTTAATGTAAATATCAGAAACAGAGATTTTTTTTTAATTATTAGTAAAATTTATTATATTGTAAGATACTTTAAATTCTGCATTAGATAAAACAATTGTGATCAACCAATAGAATTAATTATATATTTTTTTAAGAAAATAACGGTTCTCATTTGAAATTATCAATTTCGCTCCTTATTTACTGTTTCTTAATTAATTCTAAATAATGAATTATTAAACTGGATTATTATTAATATTATATGTTACATATCGATTGTAGTGATAAAGATAATCTCTTTAATTGTTAATGATTTATTTGTAAATACAACTTGTATACTATTGACTGACAGACTAGACGATGAGAAAAAAATAGAATTCAAGTTGATACTAAAAAAAACTATTTTAACTACGTCACAACTAGTTGTATAATGCTGTGACTATGACAAGAGATTAATTAATATTATAATTTAAAAAAAATAAATAATAATAATTACATAATGCCTTATATTAGAACTAAGTATATTATTACACACCTTGGTAGTGGTTACAGTAGAGCGATATATGCAGAAGACGATTTGCTCATTGTATGAAGTAAAACTTGAAAATGACTGTTGAACTTCTGTCTCATTGCGGTAGCTGTGGCTGGTTTTATTGCAATGTACAGTAATGAAGGTAGCTCGTATAAACTTTTCTAGTTTAAGTCTTGATTGTTTAAGTATTGATACATTAAGACAAAACTCAGAGAATTAATGGAAAACTAATTTATACCGCAAGCATTGTGATGTAGTTGTGATGTACTTATAAATTATAAACTTTGATTTAACAAACTAATTTAAAACTTAAATTCTACTGCAATTCGTCTAGCAAAGTAATCTAAAGTAGGTTTTCTACTAGAAATAGTGATAGAACATCTGGAAAAAGAAAATCAGTGGTTAATAAAGTAAGACTACGATACTTAAAAAAAATCTACATAAGTAAAATTATATGTTACAAATTAAACAGTTTTAGAAAAAAACAATATGTATATATATTTATAGTAAGTATATGTATTTATAGTATACCTTAAACATATTTTACGAAATTTAGAATATTTTTTTAACCTATATTTAGCTTAATAATTTTGTATGCAAAAGCAATTCAAAAGATCAAAACTGTAAGAGAAGGAAAATCTACAATATTGGTAAGTAAGTTAAATTTAGCAACGTGTTTAGCTTTATTAGTATGTAAAAGTTCTATTTAAATAATAATATGTACTAGTTAAATAACAATAATATATTACCAACTTTCGGCACTACCTGCAAAAGCACGAATCGAGTTAACAAATAATTCAGTATAATATACTCATGTTGCACTTAAATTTGAATATTTAACTTTGTTGGAAGTTAAAATTTCTATTGGTGTGATATTCAGAAATTTAAACTAGTTTCAACTATCCACTAGTAGGTTATGCCACTTTGTCTTGTAGGAGGGAAAAACGAAGTTAGAAGAAAAATTGGAAAGACTGGGCATCAGGCTCAGATCCAGTTTTATCCATGACTATTTATTGGGTTGCACTTTTATAATAATATTAATTGTTAAATTCAATCACTATTTATAATCCTAGGTATGGATATAATTTAAAAGTTTGTACATAAAAATATATATGTTTTCGATAATTACATTGCAATGGATATAAAATCTTTTTACTTTTCATCAGATATCATCAATGATACTTATTTACAAATAATACTGATAACATTGATTAATTCCTGATGTATATTTGCTTTCTGATAATGAAAATCGTGACCGCAAATAATATTCAACGTTTCTGTTTGTACTGACCAAATATTTAGATTTATCGGAAGGATGATACTTAATTTATCTTATTATAATTAATTGTATTTCATATAGCATATTTAAAGTGCAAATAAATTACTTAACATTCTTTTATAATGACATGTTAAAAAAAATAATTAAGGAACACATATTAAATAAATACGAAAAAATTTACTTACCAATATTACTTAACAATTATTATATAAAAAAATAATTAGCAAGACAATGAAGTTATGACAAAAAAAGGTTTTTTAAAGCATTTTCTGGATTGTTGTTTCGGTAATTTCCATCCTCTCACTTCGTTTATCGTTAAGTTTATTTATTCCTTTGAAATATTACTGTATATTTATTGCTTTTGTGTTTAAAAACAATATTTCAGAGAATTGATTTATAACTCGGATTAGAATGTGTAACGCATCTGAATAATGCAAAGACTTAATAAGTCAAAATATATTAAATTACATTTTATTTATTGTGTAAGTATGATGAAATTTTAAAAGAGAAAAAGAAAACAAAATCCGTTTTGATTTTTACTAGGCTAATTTAAACTTTTGGGGGAAAAGTAATTTTTTTGTAACTTTAATATATTTATTAAAACAAAATCAGAATTATGAAAGTAGAAAGATCCACTAAGGATACGTGGAATCCATGTAAACATAAAAATACTGAATGGTTAGGACAAATTACAATTACAGCAAACTAGATCTTTTCCATTTAAACTTCGCTTTAAGATTCAATAACCTTTCTAATCTAAAAGTTTTTAGCTATATATATGTAATTTTTGAAATATAATCTCGAGTAGCGAAACTTTCCTTGGTGATTATTGTTATTAAAAATTGAAGCTTTACTAATTCTAAATTATTTCGATGCAGTCAATATTTTTATTTGAAGTCTATCTTAATAAATTTGAGCATAGCCTTAATATATAGCGTAAACATACATATATTCTGCCCGCAATTCCTCCCGCTCAGCACTGTACCAAAAAAAACTTGAAATGAAAAACAAATAAAAGATAAAAGAACTAAATTGTAAAGCAGGTGCATGGATCACATCAATCACGTTAATTCACTTATCTAAGTACATAGATAGCTTCTTTATATTTACACAAAAATGTATTATTTTGTATATGAAAAGTTCACTTAACTAATTGTCTCGTTATAGCAATAGGCAAATCATACGCGTGTTAGTTTTTCACAAGAGCTTTTTTATACCGTATTTTACAGAAATACACATAGTTATTGAACTATAAATAGTAATCGAACTTCAAGAATTAATTATACTATGTTACTTAATGAAATTCAATAAATGATAATATGTAATAATAATAACTTTAACCTGATATTTGTTTTAGAAACTACATCTACGACTAACACAAGTTGGTTTGAAATAAATATACTTTGTTTGTCTGCTTTGCTCTTCCTACATTATACAACCAAGATTGTTGCCTATATTACTGTAAAGTTTTATCGAATTTTGTTAAAAAGTTTTAACTCAAAGAGTAACAAACATACATACATTTATAACAATTAACAATAAAGTGTTCAATACATAAAACAATAAAATTCTGACTTAATAGAAATGTGATAATAAATGTATATATTATATCTTTGGGATCATGTTTAAGATGAAGAAATTTAACATTATCTGAACAAGTTTTTATAGATATGGATTTATTGAGCGAAGCGAACGAAGTGAGCGGAGCGTTTTACTGGAGACTTTTTACATTCTTTGTCACGAATTGGCTCGAAAACTACTTGACGGAAAATTATGAAACTTTGAAATCAAAAAGACACAGATTAAGTGATGGTTTAAAAAAAATATATCCTTAATTTTTTTTATTATTTTATTATCATGTCAAAGAACTGATATCCCATTGAAGTCCATGGGAAACGATGAGTCAATACACTGGGCTTGCTTCGCTCAATTTGCAAACGGCACCCGAGATTTCGCAAGCGCAGCGAGTCGAAATTGAGGATTTGTTGGCGCCCCTAGTATATTTATCTTTGTATCAATACAAACATTTAGTTTGTAGTAAGATATAAAAATACGTTTATAAAAAGATATTAAATTTAATCTTGAATACAGATTTTTTAATATTTCTATTCCGAAAATTCAAATTATTTAAGTAAAATTGTATGAACACTGTTGTAATTTTCCTGTATCTTTACTATATTACAATTGACGCGAGGCTCTTTAAGACATTTAATTAAATATATTATTGTCTACTTTATTAATAACCTTACATTTTACTTCATGAAATGAGTAACCCGTCTATGTCAGAAATGGATAAAAATTACAGTCATAAAAGCAAAAGTGTCAATTTTTCCTCTGTTATCTCAGCTCTAAATGATTTTATAGTATATAAAGCCCGTTCATTGTGAAAGCCACTAAGAGTCTCGATGCAATGTCTGTCTTTAGAAAACTATAGTTATTTCATAGGACGGTTGTAGTTACGTTAAAGCTATAATTTGTCTCAGTTCAATAAGTCAGTAATTTTTAGTACAATAGATAACTTACTTACTTTGTGAAAGAATAAAAAATTACTTAATGGAATTACGTGTAAAACTAACAAATGAAATTATATGTAAAGAAATTCAAAATTAATATCACGTTAGAGTGTGCGAATATGATAAATTTAATGTATATATATTACAAGAATGAAATGCCCAAAGTGAGTTGTTTTTTGAGTTATTTAGTCAATATTTAACAAATTTATTTATTTTATTTAACAAATTATCATTTTTAACTTAATTAAAATATTTTTAACTTTATTAAAACAAACATACTAAAATTAAACTTTATCAGTATTTTGTTGACAAGGAACAGTTTGTTGCTTCATAGCATTCAGTAAAGTTTCATACTAATTGATTTTCGTTTGCAAACAGAATCAAACTTCAAGATGTACTCGAATATGTGGACTCAAATAGAAAGGGAACATTGATTGAAATGTCATTTCATTATACTCGTATTATAAGTTTAACGAAGTTTGATTTAACTTTTCACCGATTTTATGAAACTTCGATCAATAGAAACAAGTATGTAATGAAGTATATTTTTTATATTTTATTTTAAAACCTTTGTAGATAGCGGAATTGTTAAATCAAAATTCTTTGTTCAGCAACTATATTATGAAATATTATAATAAAGCAGAATAACTGAAATATTGAAAATAATATTAATATTTATAAATATTTTTTTAAATACGTATTTTTTTTTTCTTTATTATTATATTGTTTTAATTATGAAGAATTATTTGTCTGTGACGGGATTGCTCCTTAGAAACGAAATTTAAAACATTCTCCAATCGCCTGATAAACATTAATCCTTATCTGAGTTTAGTTCTAGAGAAACAGTTAAATTCGTCTTAACTGAAATCCTTAGACGAACTTTGAAGGCATCAGATTAATTCAGCATTAAGAGATTTGGTACCAACTATTTCTATACCTTACAAAGTTTTCATCCCTTAAATTGATATATTCTTGAATTTTTGACACCTTAAAAGCTGAGCATATGTATAAAACAACTATTTACTATTTTACTTACAGTTAATACAGTTTATAAATGAATGTTATAAATATAAAAAAGACAGAATAACTTAAACTGTTAGTTGTTCGAATTGTCTATACTTATAATAAATCTGTAGAGAGGTCAATTCTGTACATGAAATATATTTACAAAATAAGTAGCAGGGGGTGATTAGTGTTCGATACTGATGCCAAAAATGCAGTTAAAAAAATTTTTGTCTGTCTGTCTGTCTGTCTGTCTGTTTGTATGTTATTTATAGAAAAAAAAACTACTCGACGGATTTTAACGAAACTTAGTACAATTATTCTTTATACTCCTGGGCAGGTAATAGTATACTTTTCATCACACTACAATGAATAGGAGCAGAGCAGTGAAAGGAAATGTTGAGAAAATGGGAGAAGTTGCTTGATTTTTTAAGCTTCCGTCGCGTGTGCAGCCTTAATGGTTAGAGCTACATAGAAACTATGTATAACGGAAATATTCTACATAAAAATACACGAAAAATATTCCAAGACAGCATATATCTACCTTTTATAGTTAACTCACAATAACACGCATAACTCTCGATAGCTTAGCAGTTCGGAGATTTCTTATTATATTTGTTTACTTTTACGTTTATAAAACCAATAATGCTCACCATCATTCCTAATTAAAAAAAAAATAAACATTAGCACCAATTCAATAAAAAAAGAATCATTGAAATCGGTATAGAAACACCAAACTTATACTTACTTACATGAAATACGCCAACAAGACATCGCGCGTGAATAGTGAATCAAGCTATAAGGATTATTTTTGCGTAACGGTTGCCGCGCTCGACGGGGCTCGCGGCGGCAGAGTATAAAAGGGGCGGGAGGCGAGCGCAAGCGTCATTCAATATTTGGCTGTTGATGCGTTCAGAGTGTTGAACTTTATTGACAGACAATAATTGTTATTTTATAAACCGTGCTTATCAGCGCGACTTTTTGTCTTTAAATAGTTTATTTTAATTTCTTTTGTTGTTATTTTCTAAATTAGTTTTAGTTTTGTTTAAATTCTTAACTATTAATAGTTCCTATTTTATTTCTTTTTAAGTAGATTTAGATTCGATTTTTAGATTAGATAATAGATAGATAGATTAGATTATTGTTAGATTTTTAGTTACTGATAGGTTAGTTTTGGGCATTTTATGTTTAGTTTTTTTTGTATTGAGTAGATAAAAGCGTAGGTAGGTACTTTTATTAATTATAGTATTCATAGGTATTTTTTATTTATTTTTAAGTGAAGTAGGTATAGGTAGATATTGCCTACTATCTACCTATACTGCACACGTGTTTTAGCTTTATTTTCATTTCTTTTTTTTTGTACCTAAGTTGTAGGTAGGTAGGTACATATTTCTTAGTTTAATTCTATTAGAATATTAGGTATTTAAGTTTAAATAGGCACTTAGATTTATATTACAAAAAAAACCTTAGATGTTCTAAGTACAGCTGCTATATAATAAAAAAATATAAATCTTTATTATATAGCAGCTGTACTTAGAACATCTAAGGTTTTTTTTGTATTAGCATAGGTACTTTGATTAATTACAGTAGTTGTAGGTATTTCTTATTATTCATTTTTAAGTGAAGTAGGTAAGTGTAGATAGTATTGCACACGCATTAAGTATAGCTTTATTTTCATTTTTTATCCTTTTGTAATTTGTAGGTACCTACGTACATATTTATAATTCGATTAGAATATTATTTTAGTTTTAATAGGCACTTAGATTTATATTCTATTTATTATATACTTAGCTATAGTTAGGACCTCTGACGTAAGTTTTTTGTTGGGTAACTAAATAGAATTTAAGTTACCGTCGATTAAAAATAAAATAAACGATGCCACCTAAAAAACGACCATCTTTATCTCGAACTTCGAGTCAAGCTAGGAGAATGAGAATGACGCGTTCTCAAGAATCGGAAGAGGAAAGAGCACATCGGTTAAACTCTATGAGAGTTAGTGCCTCAACATCTCGAGCTAATGAAAGCTCTCCAGAAAGAGAGATGCGATTAGCAGCTGAAAGAGCGAGACGAGCTACAACACGGGCTTCTCAAAGCTCTTCTCAACGAGAGCTAAGGCGTTCCATTGACCGGGAACAACATGCGTTATCCCGAGAAGCTGAAACTGCTTTACAACGAGAATTGCGACTCACAGCTGACCGCGAACGGCATACATTATCTCGCGAGTCTGAAACCTTCACTGAGAGGGAATTACGGCTTACAGCTGACCGCGAACGTCATATTTTATCTCGCGAGTCCGAAACCTTCACTGAGAGGGAATTACGGCTTACAGCTGACCACGAACGTCATATTTTATCTCGCGAGTCCGAAACCTTCACTGAGAGGGAATTACGGCTTACAGCTGATCGCGAACGTCATATTTTGTCTCGAGAATCTGAAACTTTTACTCAATATCAAGACCGTTTGACAAATGATAGGGCGCACCATAACATGATTCGATCTCTTGAAGATGAACATGAGCATGAACAACGACTAGAGTCGGGACGCGATTATTACAATTCTTTGAGACAAGAACAATTGATTACTTTATCTAATGAAAGATTAAGAATTGAAAATATTCGGTCGCTTGAAACAGAAGAACAGCGAGAGGCCCGTCTTACTGCAGATAGATTTCGACATGGTCTTAATGACTTAAATTCGGTGGCGTGGTCCGATAAATATAAAAGTGGGTTTGCTTATAACCTCACAATTGATTACAGATCATCTTCTGAAATAGGCGATATGAACGTAGTATGTTCCTTTTGTAATGCTTCGAAGTGGAGGAAGGAGTGAGTGGAGGAGTCTTGGTAGAGTGTATACTGTTCATCCTAACAACGCAGAGTGTTTTTATTTGAGATTATTATTACATACAGTGCGAGGACCAACATCATTTATAGATTTGAGAAAAGTAGACGATGTTGTTTATCCAACTTATCATGCAGCTTGCCAAGCGCGTCATTTGCTTGAAAATGATCAACATTGGGATGACGCTTTAGCAGAATCCTGTGTTAGTGATAATCCACGACGGTTACGCCATTTATTTGTAACATTACTCACATTTTGTAATTTATCTGATCCTGTCCAATTATGGGAAAAATATAAAGAAAAATTTGCAGAAGACTTTCTTCGGAATTTATCTCACAATAATGAAGGCGCAACTAATGATAATTTTATATATATCTATATATGGCTATAAATCAGTGCTTATTAGCTCTTCAGGAAGACTTAACAGCAGTAGGCGGTAAATCACTTTGTGAATATGGTTTGCCAACGCCAACCTCAGTCGGAGAGGTTACCAATAGGGAATATTCCGCAGAGATTGGTTACAACCCAATGGAACTGCTGGTAACATTAGAAAACGGTGTCCCAATGATGACTGCAGAACAACGCTTAGTCTATGATCGCGTGTGCGAGAGTGTGCAGAATAATTTAGGAACAATATGGTTTTTAGATGGACCTGGAGGAACTGGGAAAACTTTTTTGACTAAATTAATATTAGCTTATGTTCGAAATCAGCGTAAAATCGCTCTTGCCGTGGCTTCATCAGGTATAGCTGCAACATTGCTACCAGGAGGTAAGACTGCTCACACTATGTTTAAAATACCAATTAATTTAGATCGCACGGAAAGTCCAACCTGTAGTATTTCAAGAAATAGCGACAAAGCTAAGGTATTGCGTGAGTGTAATTTAATCGTATGGGATGAATGTACGATGGCCCATCGAAAAGGAGTAGAAGCAGTAGACAGAACTCTAAGGGACATAAGACAAAATGATCGACCAATGGGCGGTATTACGGTTTTATTTTGTGGTGATTTCCGACAAACCTTACCGGTAATACCACGGGGAACCCGAGCTGATGAGATTAGGGCTTGCCTGAAAAGCTCTTATTTGTGGCGTGATATACAATCGGTGCATTTGACTATAAATATGCGAGTGAGAACTGGAGACAACGCAGATAATCGTGAATTTTCTGATACATTATTGAAGATTGGTGAAGGTACCTATCCACAACTACACCAAGGAAAACTTATTCTGACACCTGAGTTATGTTGTATAGTGCAATCCCAACAACATCTTATATCTTCGGTTTACGGTGACATAACAATTATATTAAATAGGGACAATTCTTGGCTTTGCGAAAGGTCCATTTTGACTCCTCGCAATGACCAGGCATCTGAAATTAATAATAAAATACTGTCTAATATACAGGGAGAAAGCAAAGTTTATAGTTCAATAAATAGAATGGTTGATGAACAAGAAGCCACTAATTACCCGATAGAATTTTTAAATTCTTTAAGTATGCCTGGACTACCTTCTCATATAATTTGTTTAAAAATTGGCATACCGATAATTCTGCTCCGAAATTTAAGACCACCTCAACTTTGCAATGGAACTCGGCTAAAAGTAACCCAGTTGCAACAAAATGTAATCGAGGCTCAAATTTTAACAGGTTGCGGTGCAGGAGAAACTGTCTTTATTCCCAGAATTCCCATAATACCAAATAATTTTCCATTCCAATTTAAAAGAACGCAATTCCCAGTATCGGTGTGCTATGCCATGACTATCAATAAAGCTCAAGGGCAGACTTTTCGTGTTGCTGGAGTAGATCTCGGTGTTAGCTGTTTCTCGCATGGTCAATTATACGTCGCTCTTTCCCGGGTTAGCAATTCTAGGAATCTTTACGTTCACGTGCCGGACGGGTCGACTCTTAACATAGTCTACCCAGAAGCTTTGCGCTGAAACATTTTAATTTGATCTAAAAATATTAGCAATATATTATCTTAATAAAAAACAAGGAGTTACACGCTGACCGAGTCGTGGGTATAGCGTGGGTATATTATAATATTCTGCGGTTACTTATATTTATCAACAGTTTTGTGGATTGGCATATTATATTACTATTGCCCTTCTAAAATACGAAAGTGAATCTGCCTGTTACGTCAAAACTATGAGGGAGGACATCTGCTAATTTTTTTTCGAAAAACGACGGAAACGCGGACGAAGTCGCGGGCAAAAGCTAGTAGTTAATAAAATCGACAAAGTTTGTCGATTTTATTGAATAACCATTTCCACCTCCCCAAGAGTAGCGGGTTATAAAATAAACGGAGTATTTTTTCCTGAATTTTGAAACGGCGAAGCGCCCCTACTCTGGGTCTGGGTCCCGTCATCGCATCGATTGCAATAGGTAGATTCATCTATGGAATCTACCTAAAATGTGTGGTCAGAGTTATTAAATCATTGAATAGAATGCCTAAAACTGTAAAGATATAGGTAGGTATACCAGGTATGTTTTGTCTTGTTTTTACTTTAATCTCGCAATATAATTCATAAACGCATCACAACACTATAAATAAGTATGTAATTATATTAATACAGCTGTAAGAAAGGTGCAAGATCCAACTAATAAATTTCAACGCAGATTATTGTAAAATTCATTCTATTCCGTCCGGGGTTGGCACGAGAGTATGTTAATTCTAAAAATTTACGAAGTTCTTAAACAATTGTGTGGCGTCGTAAAATCGCTTCGCCGAAAATTAAATTGGTTAATCCACCAGCCACGTGGATAAAGAAATTTTTTGGGTTATACGAGTATTTCGAGACTTGCTTTCCGTTATAACAGTAGGTTTGTTTGTAGTAGTTGTCATTTTGTTACTTGTTTCATTGGTCATAAAAGATAGGTAACTAAAATAGCCATATCTTAAATAATATTAGACTTTATTACCTCAATTTAATGATAAATCCAATTTTTTTAGAAACTATTCGTCACGCGAAACTACAAGTTGTATTATAATAAAATTTTATACAGTTACAAATTATTATTATCCTTTCATATTTAAGACAGGCTTGTTTGCCGAAAAATTATTTCATTCATTTTTATAGATAAGAGAAAGTAATACATTTAAAATCTAATTCATTAAGTTAGTAGTTTAGTTTCATAAAATCAATGAATGATTTATAGGACACAGGATGAATAACAAAATAGGGTTTAACTTGGCAACTAATAACATTGAGTAAAATTAAACGCACAAATCACTTCAATTCAATTACAATAATAAGCCGATACTAATACAAAATAACAGTGATGGTTCAGCTCAAATATCTGCTCGTTAAGAATTTCTGGTAATGGAATTAATTCCTGCAAATATTATTTACTGCAGAATAATTTTGCAATTGTTATATTAAAATAAAAAAAAAATAAAGATAAAATGTTTTGTCTTATTTAAATTTTATAATGGAGTATGTATGTAGTATATTAGACTACTGCTGCCATATTTTGATGCGCGACCACTGTAGGGTTAAGATAACAAAAGGTAAAGTTTTAATAAAGATATAAGCAATTGCTTCAAAAATGTGAATGTTTTACATTTAAACTTTCAACTTTCATGCGCAGCTAATTAGTACATTTAATTCACTAACTTTAAGATAGGATAATTTTGAAAATCTTTTGTTTCATTTTAAATAATTTGTAATAATTTAAATATTTTTGTTACGTTATCTTTCAAATAAAATTAACTCATTTCATTTTTGTTTCATTACGAAAGTTATATATTCTGTTTTTTTACAATTTCTACATTTATTAAAAAATTAAATAAATACAGAAGTTGCAGAAAAATACACAATCATAATGTAGAGTTACTGTTTTTTAGGTGTTTAAAAATATATTTACTCTTAAATTAAATCAATAATAACAGATCACATTTAAATTTTTCATCTGGATAGAACTGAAGTGTCAGTACACATTCAAACATTCTTCAACATGCAAACATTCTTCATGGAATAAATTCATGGTCGGGGTATATTGTTATAATTTTATTTTCGCAAAACATGTAATGGGTATTTTGTTATTAAAACACCTCAGATTAAAAAATACCATCGCCATGCTACCGATGTACAGTTTATTTTTGCAAATTAAATTATAAGCCATCGACGATGTCTAAAAATGCATACAAATGCAAATATATATTTAGTTTAATTGTAATTATGGTCCAATCCCATAGTTGCTTGAAAAATAGATAATTTTGTGGAATGAAAAGTAACCTATTTATTTACTGAGATGGCAATGCTAGGTATCACCAGTAACATTTTAACATTATATCTTGTTTAATTAACACCGAAGTCGTTTTATCAAAAAATAAACCGGAGGACGATAATTTTTGTCGACGTCTTGTGCGGCTCATAAAATGTAGATATCTATGTTCTTTATGTTTTGATTCTAGCAAAGTACCACGTATTCTCTTGTGAATCATGAAATACAATGTAATCTAAGTACTGGTGTAAATAAATAATTTAGAAATAAATTATTACGTGAAAATTTCTTACACTAACCGTAATGTTATAATTCATATCCATAACGCTCTGTACTTTCTGCACAAAATCTGAACTCAGACTATGCTTACAATTGAGTTAAATAAACGATCTCTGCACTTTTGGAATAACCACATATTGGAAATTGAGTGTTAAAAAAGATATTTATTGATAGTTTAATATTAACATTTACTGTAGTTTAACATTTATAGAATATTTAGACAATTTCAAGTTCATACTTACATATTAATTGAGCGTCAGAAATATAAATTATTTTCAGTTTAGTTTTCATATTATTCCATTATGTGGTATCAAATATTGCAGTTTAACCCAAATTACTGTTTATCGAAGCTTAAATTGTATTTCAAAGTCCATAACTGTGACACAATCGTTGTAATATATTTATCGGTAATACGATTTGAAGTCCATTTAAATGTATTCAAATCACATATAATATTTGTTGATTAATAAATTTCAAAACACATTATCGTAAAATTCATTATCGAAAAGGGCGGGCATAAGTGTATTATTTCATATAACCATTGCTTTGAGGCTGTTATATAACCACTTAACCAAAAACTATTTTTTTTTAATCCAACCGGGTAGAATGGCAAATTCTTCTATTTAATTTTAAGATAAAATTTTCGTCCTGCTTACTAATTGATAAATATTACTTGTATAATATAATGCACTATTTATTATTTTTAATAAATGCTTCTTGATACAGTAAACATTACTGTAAGATATTTTTATAACTGCCTTTAGGTTCAGCGTTTCACGTTAATCAAACTTAACTATAATTGGAGATCATATTGTAAGTGTTTTATTTAATTTAACACTTAATTTCACGAAAGTAAATAAGTCTTACTTGAGCCTAAAGTAGTACTTTTTCCAAAATTTTTAGGTAACTGTACTTCTTAAAATTAGTTGTTACCAGTGACTTACTCCGCAGTAAGGTCCTCTAGCATTTCAGTTATAAGCTATATATGGTTACTAAACTTACTCAAATATTTTTAGTTTAATTTCAATTATATTCTAACCGTTTTTTGAGTTTTGCAGTGAAAATAAGAATATCATCTATCATAAGAACTTCATTTAATTAAAATATATATGATTATTTTTATATTGTGATAATTTATTTAGTTTTTCCGTGAAAATTATACATTAAAAAAAATACCATCACAAATTTTACCACAGGATATGGTATATACATTGCTCGCTATTTATTTCAAAGAACGTAATAAATATGTTGTCACTGATGTTTATTAGGATTGTTTAAAAAATGCAGATAGAAAAACGTTAATAAAATATATAATCTATGGATAACTACAATAACCAGCTTCAATATGAAGTCTTCAATATGAAAAACTTTTTTCTTAAACTTATTTTAAGCTGAATTTATTAAATTAAATATTACTTAAGAATTATTTTTTAAGATCTGAGTAAGTTTTAAAGAAAAAATTATAAATATAAATTTATTATTTATGTTTTTAAATATTGAATCAATAAGTACAAGAAAGTTCATTATTAATTTGTTAAAAATTATTTATGTAAATGTAAGGTTATAAAATAATAGTTTTTTTTGTATCATAACAATTTTAGTATTCTCAATAGAAAACCCCTTCCTTACATTAGAACGGGAGCAATTATTGACCGAGGAGTAACCTCATACTCTTGAGGTCGACCGAACCGTTACTCGGAAAATCACAGAACTACTTATACTAGTGGTCGCCCAG
Source organism: Melinaea marsaeus rileyi (assembly GCA_918358865.1). Classification (NCBI taxonomy): domain Eukaryota; kingdom Metazoa; phylum Arthropoda; class Insecta; order Lepidoptera; family Nymphalidae; genus Melinaea; species Melinaea marsaeus. The sequence continues at coordinate 23,214,502 of OU911093.1, read as the reverse complement.
TGGTCGAAATTCGACCATATAATAAATTTAAATTGTAAGTGACTTAATATACATTATTAAAATATAATATTCAAATATTATTAAAGTTCTACTGTCGAAACTAACTACTATAACCACAGATTTTACCAAGACTGTTATTTGCCAATTTCTTTTTTGAACAAATTATATGAAATTAAAAGAAATGTTCAATTCATGTTCAATTCTAAGTAGTCTGTTAAATTGTTGTAAACTTCAGACCTAAGATTTGTTTGATTTTGTTGAATGAAATGTAATCGTGAGCCCTCTATTCTCACATACTTATCAACAATCCACTGCAGAAATAGTTTTAGTTTTTGTGAATGGTGTAACATGCTGAAATCATCTCTAATTGCTATTTGATAGGCTGTATACTGAAGCATGGTTAATTTATTTCTGGGTGCTCTTGAATTAAATGTAGTTGGTGTATTATGAGCAATATTGACATGCCACCCAGTATCACCGTTGGGTAAAAGCAGTGGGTACGGTAAAGGGTCTAATGATGAGTCCAAAACTGAGATATTATTAATTATACCATTAACTTTTGAAAAACAAATCACATTTCGTTCAAAAGGTGGCTCACCATCAACTGTACTAAATATTACTGCTACATCAGTTTGAACTGCATCATTAAATCGGCGTAGATTTAAATGATGATTTACTTTAATGAGCATACAAATTTCTTTGTTTTGATTTTCAACTCTCTGACAATGATCTTTCATTGCAATGAATGACCGCACAAAAGGATTACTGCGTTCCAATTCCAGTGAAATTTCATGCATTATGTTGTTGTTACATGTTTGAATAACATGTTCTTGTAATCTATAATTAATGGCATCATAAAAATATAATTGTGCATAACATGGTGAGCGACCATATGCGGCAGTCATTGGGCCTGATTTGTGATAAAAAACATCATGTATTTTGAAATGATACACTCCACTTGTAACTGCCTCAGCAACTTTGGCTTCTGAGCTAACCATAGCAAAACATGAATTATATTTCCTAATATTTTCAAAATAATTTTTTGATTTACTTTTTATTGAAAGTTCATTTGAAGTAAGTCCATCATATAATATTTTAAATCAAATATTCATTTTGACTTAAGGGTGGTAATATTGCTTTACCCCTGTGACAACATGAAGTGAATGCAGTTTGGTCGCCTAAAGTCACTTCAGATTCAAAATGTTTCGCATTGCAAAACCTGCACTCTAAATTCATTAATCCACAATCATAACTTAAAAACACATTTGGAATGACATTTAGAGCACACTTAAATGCATCTCTCAAAATCATATTACTATCTAATACTACTGATGAGGAATTATTCCTTCCTCTTAGAGAAATATTCCTTCTTCTTTGTCTCTCACTCCGACTCGTTAATGTTCTATGTTGAGGCATAATTAAAGTTCGTTCATAGATTACTGAAATCAAGAAGAGAAAAAGTTTTTACACAAAATCACTTATTTATCCTAAAGTATATGCAATTACTGAAATCGTAAACTACAATAATTGCTTTGAACCAGCAATATCAAAAATTTTTGTACCTGAATGTTGTTATTGCAGATTGCTGCTACAGAGTTTTCTTTATGCATATAATGATAGTCCTTGAAAGACGACGATACGTTTAAATGTATCTTACTGCTACACAACTCACGTAAATTTGTATAAACGCTCAGTATTTCACGTAGTATTCGTCAAATAAAACTTTAATTAACTTTAAACATTCAATAACACCACAGGAAACAAACTTTTCAACTACGTCTATAACAGACAAACGAAACAATTTGACCACAGAGTATGTATGCTTGTGTCAAATGCGTGCTGGTTAGTATAATGTTTTATTAACTGATTTAATATATTTTTTATGCATTATTATTAAAATCTATTTTATATTTAATTAAATGAAACAAATTAAACTTTTTTTTTGAGTAGGGGAAAAGGGGGCAGAGTGGGGTACTTAATGTTTAAATATTTCTAAAAAAAAAAATAATGTGATTAAATTAAAGGTGTTAACTTTAAATCATAGCCTAATTCATTTCGAATGACTATGGAGATATTTATGTTGATAACATAATTAGTCTAAGAGATGTGAACACTTAAGTAAATAAAGGCATTTGACCCACTATGCCCCGTGCATAGGGGTAAAGTGGGGTTGCCTATGGGGCATTGTGGGGTGGTCATAACGAAACACAATTTTCAAACTAAATAGTTTTATTTTTTCTTTTTTCATTCTTCACCGCCATTATTTGTTCTGTAGTCTGTTTGTCTGGACCATCCACGAACAACCAGGTTGTGGAGAAGGCTGCCTAGGAGGAGTTTGCATATTCATATCCAATTGTGTTATTTTTGCAATGGTTGTGTAATGTTACGGGTCAAAATTGTACAGCTTGTTTCATAGCTTGCATAGACCAGGAATGTTGTTCAGTTTTCCTCTTATATGTGCGCACCATATTAGCTAAAAACGTAAAAAAAATATTACTACTTAGAAGTCTTTAAAACGGGGCAAAGTGGGGCTTTTGTGTGAGTACCCCGCTTTGCTCCCGGGCAGCATACCCCACTATGCCCCACCGGCTTGGCCAAAATTAAAGAGAAACTGATGCCATCTTACCTTTCATTCAATCACCGTGTGCTTTTTGATTAAAAAATCAGCAGAGAATTTGATTCCTAATAAACTATAACACACCACAGTACATAAATACGTTTTAGAAAGAATTGATATTCAATTTCACTAAAAATTTTAAGAAAAACACTAGTTTTGATATTTTAGTTTATATCACACGAACACTTGCCGAAAGGGCGTAGCTAGCTTATGAAGGTCCCATGCTGTCTAAAGATCAATCATAGCGACGCATCTGACAGTTCGTACAGCGTTTACTTCAAGCTATGTACAGCGCGCCCCGCTTTGCCCCGTGGCCCCGCTATGCCCCCCCTTCCCCTACTCTATGTCTATGCACAAAATGAAAAACAAAAGAAACCATTTGACCACAGAATATGTATAGGCAAATATATATATTTTTGATAAGTCAATGTCAGTACTCTGAGTCTGTAGTAAGTATGTGTGTGTGAAATGCATGGTAGTGTTGTGTAATGTTTCTATGTCTATAAACAAAATGAAAAACCAAAGAAACATGGAGTGTGAAATGCATGGTAGTGTGGGTAATGTTTTATTTATTGATTAATGAACTTTATAAGCATTATTATTGAAAAATATTAGCGTTCTGCACTTCTCCTGTACATAAACTATAAGTGTGCCAAGTTTTATGCTCTTGCGTCCGCGCAATTTTCGTAAAAAGGGGTCCAAAGTTTTGGCATCACGTATTAATATATAGATGTACTCCAATTAGAAAAACAGCCTATACTACAACTAATAACTCAAAGTAATTACTAAAAACTATAGATACACAGAGCCATAATCAGTGATGTAACTTATCTAAGATACAAGTATTTAAAATACAGATAGAAAAAAGTATATAAGATAGAAAATAAATATTTTCATCTTGTTTCTAAAATACTATTTTATAAAGAATTTAAGATTTTTGTTCCATGTATTTAAATGGTTCTGTTTAGTATCCTAGTATTATAAAAATACTTTTGTGACAAAATAATTTACAAAAAGGAATTATTTGGTGTAGAACAAAAAAAAATAACAAAGCTTCCAAAAGTTATGTCGTCGCACAGCTCAAACTAAAATGTATGATGAGTACAATGAATATAAGACTAATTCTGTAATAATAATTAAAAACAAATGTATCAAATTATATTTGTTATTAAGTAAAAAAATAATTATCTATTTGATAAATGATACATGAACTAGAAATGATGATTAAAAATATATTTTTTTTGCTTTAACATTAAATTAAATAAATCTTTGGTATGACTTAAGGTATAAAATAAACACGATATTTCAGAATACATGTTGGTCTTATGACTCATGCGTGACAGCGCAGGAAGCTCGTTTTAAACCCCGTTTAACAAATCTTAATTAAGCCAACTGGCAATTTAGTCTCTTTATAGAGGATTACATGTGGCATAAATCTTATTTTCTTGCATGTTGTATAATATATTTTACACTATCGTCAGCTGGATTTATATTAATTATTCAGTATAAATTATGTTCCTAAAATTATTTGATTTTATATTTTGTGATTTGTAACGCTTGATATTATATTTTATTGCAAGTTGAATCTGCTAAATAATAATTTGAGTGTTCCTTTGTAGTGTCTCGTCGTATTTTTTGTGAGCAATTACTTTTAGTCATCGTTTAATCAGATTATAAACGCAATGATATCAAGGAAATTTCAAGTATATTTTTATACTCAAAAAGCCTTAAAAAAGAACTATTTATGTTATATATTAGTTATTGTTTTTATAATCAAAATTAATAATTTAAAATAAAAAATATTTTGTTATTTAAGGAATATAAAATAGTGTTTGTGTACTTTATTATATTGATTATCAAGGATAATTACTCTGAGGGAATTGCTCTTTAGGAAGGGAGATTTAGAATATTCTTCAGTCGCTCAATGTACACAAATCTTTATCTAAATTAAGTTCTAGAGTAACTATTAAATTCGCCCTGACTTTACTCTTTTGGAGAAATTACAATCAAAATAGCTAACATTTAGATTTTTAAAAATTAAAACGTACATTATCCTACATTAAATAGAACTCATTATTTTATTTCTTAAAATGATAAAGTTATTAATTTACTATTAACATAGAAAAAAACAGAATCACTTTAAACATATTTAGTTGTTCGATTCGTATTGATTTTTATCCGTAATATTAACTCGCAATTCTAACCGATCCAACATCAGAAGAGCATTTAAATTTTAAGTTTTAGTAACGGATATAGAAATCATTGACAAAAAAATTAAGCTAATGCGAAAATAAATGCAAAATAGAAGCCACATTAGGTAATTCCTAACATCAAATTTCAACGAATTTGGTAAATTGATTAAATATTAAATATGATAAGGATTGTTTAAATAATAGTAGTATATTATATTACAAATCATGGGTGTGGCCCTAAAATTATCCTATCTTATCTCTTAAACTTTTGGTTCATTTAAAATAAAAGTCTTTGAAAATGAATTCTTTTGAAGATGATTTTGCATTTAGAACGGATTGAGATCAAAGAGCCTTGCAATCAGAAAACAATAATTTTAATTGAAATTCCACGTTGCACTCTTATACGGGAAGTTACTTTTTCTTGTTTTGCTTATAAAACTTAATTCCTGTTTATACTTTATTTTTTTTTATAGGAGAAAATGATTACGGCTGTTATTCGCGGCTTCAAACGGTAATTGTATAATTTATTATATAAATAATTTTAATCACCATTTTTTTATAACTTTCCTAAGAACTGCTACCACTTTTATAACACTAATATATATTTTTTTATAATTATCCCATGTGATGAATGAAGATTCTATCTTAGGTGAAGAGATCAAGCTATTCTAACTTGAACTTATTATATTGTTAATTTATATTTTAAAATTGTGTGTATTAATAACAAATACTGATAAAATTGTAAGAAAATACTGAGTAAAAATTACACAAAGTAAAATTACACACTGAGTTCTTGTCTAATTATTTTAACAAGTAGCACTATAATATTTTTTTCTGCTTTTTACATCATATTAAGTTAATAATAAGTGACAAAAGATATAATAGGTTTCTTTGTGTTGTAACATGAGATTAGTGTTGTTAAACGTTGTTAGGTTTTAATTAAGATAATTATAATTACTATAGGTTTATGTCTCATATTATATTTTATTAATGTAGGGACGGGTGTGGCGTTTGGTTTAATTAAGATTTGTTAAATTAGACTGAAAAGGAGCTCCGTCAGTTGTCACGGATGAGTTATAAAGCCATGAATGTATTATTATGAAATCTCGTATTCTAATTATACCTTAAGATTTAAATCAAATCAAAAATATATTAATCCATTACAGTACTCATGTACTGAATAATTTAATTCAAAAATCATTATTTATATTAAGCTTTTGCTTTTTATAATACAACTTTAAAAATCGAATCTTTGTTAAGGCTCGAAATTTTGCCAATCTAAATTTTATATGGTTCCTTAACTTTCTGCCGTACATAATATTGACAAAAATTGATAATAATTACAAAATTTTTGGTCGATATGGTTAAAATAATCAATTGGGCGTTATTTTACCATTTTTTATTATAATCTTGGTAAAGACTACCAATTTTAAGGCATTATTGTTTTCTTTTTCTGTTTGGCATCTCCGCTTTTAATTCCCTTAGTAACTGGCTGGTACATAACTGACTGAAAATAAATAAATAAAAAAATAATCTGAAAGGAAAAAACTGTAAATAAGATGAGGTCATAAAAATCATAACTTGTAGAAATCTCATGCGTTGATACAGCAAACCTCGGCAATCATTATCCGGCAGGTAGAGAAAAGGTTCAGGTTACATACTATCAGTACTTAAAGATTAATGTTTCAAAATGGCAAAGAATAAAAAGACAAATATAATGAATTATCTAAAATTATTGGAAGTATTTTGTTAATTTACATTCAAATTTGCAATGCATTATTTATTTAATTACAAGACAATCCATAACTAATATTTGTGGTCGTGATTTCAATATAGCCTGCATGCATTTAGTGGATTAATGTATTTTATTGATTGATGTAAAGTGATTTGGGCGTTTAATTGCTTTATCATGTTTAAATCGGTTTCATAGTTTTCATACACACACATACACACCCACACACATACACGTGTATAGTTTTGTGATTGTCCGAGCGAACTATCGGTTGACCACAAAAGTATGCGGTTACAACTTCTTGTACAAGTTTAATTGCGTCCGTTTTAATCCCACCTTTGTAGAAGTTTTATATTATATTTCTTTTCATTTTACTAAACTTATTTCCAAAAATCAATATATTGTACTTTATTTTCTTAAACATTTGTGATTAGCTTTCTTGTAGTTATTCAATGTTGAATAAATTCTGTTCAAATGTTTAAATTATAAAAATATATGTTATTTAATACTTGCGATCAATATAATGACAACACTGTTTTTTGTTCAATTATATTGTATTACTCTCCCGCTATTTTGTTATCTATCATACTTATATGTATTATTTGTCAATGTTTCGCTTGCTGTTTGTTATTTATACAGTTTTATCTCGGTGATAAACTCCTAATAGCTTGTACTATAATATGCAAATTTGCAAAGACTGTGAAAGTTCAGATTGTTGAGGTGCTCTGTTTAGATTGATCCTTAAATGTTACGTAAAAAGATATTGTATCGCTAATGTTTAAGAAATGTAATGTAGTTTTACAATAGTTTTGTATTCTTCATTGTTTAAAATATAAGATTACCGACGAGTTAAATATAAAAAGATTTTATAAATAGAATAAGTTAAATATATACTTGAACGTATAATATTAGCTGGTGGGTGGATTAAGCAATTTCATTTTCAGCTAAACGATATCATGACAACGCTATGCTTTTACGACTTTATGAAATTAATACACTCTTATGCCTGCCCTTTTCAGATTAAAATGAATTTTACGATAATTTGTTTCGAAATTTATAAGTTTAATGAAATTGGCTCCAATCTTATTTGAAGCTTCGTAATATAATTGTACGTAGATTCATAATATGATTAATATTTAGAAATATAATTTAACTTCGATAGTGATATTTGAGTCTTAAAAATAAGAATTTGATATTTACATTAAATTTTAAGTGTTTTATAAAAATAAATTGACGTGACATAAATTATTATATATATTTTCCCATAATTCTAGTCATAATATTTCAAAGAAAATATAACAGCACTGGGGATGCGGTATATTCCGGTCGTGCAGGTCTCTTTCAGGAAAACGTCGATGAGTGTCGAAAGAAACTTGTGTCTTCAATAGAGACCTCCCTGGGAAGGGTCTCTGAGTGGGGTGAACTGAACCACGTTCAGTTCAATCCTAGTTCAATCCACTAAGAAAACCCCGTTTGTTGTATCACCGCTCTTGGAGAGCACTCCTCTTATTGCCTCGCCAATTATCAGAATACTCGACATTTCGAGCGACTGACACTTTTGTAGTCATCTGGAGAGCGAGGCCCAGTTGGCCTCGATGAAATTGGGAGTGATCAATAGAGCGAGACAGTATTTCAAACCTTGCCAAAGACTTGCGCTCTATAAGGCGCAGGTCCGGCCACACATGGAGTACTGTTTTCATCTCTGGTCCGGATCACCCCAATATCAGCTTCTACCATTTAACCGCTTCCAACGGAGAGCAGTTCGGATTGTCGGGGACCCAGTGCTCTGCGAACGGCTGGACTCTTTGGAATTGCGTAGAGATGTGGCTTCTTTGTGAGTCTTCTACCGCATTTACAACGGGGAGTGTTCCGAAGAACTATTCGATCTGATGCCTACCGCCGAATTTCAACACCGCACAACTCACCATCGCCTCCTTTACCATCCATACCACCTGGATGCGTGGCGATCCTCCACTGTGAGGTTTTCAAGGACTTTTTTCCCACGTTCCATTCGAATGTGGAACGAACTTCCTTCGGCGGTCTTTCCAGATCGATACGACATCGGTACCTTCAAAAAAGGCATATATTCCTATTTTCAAGGCCGGCAACGTTCCTGTGAATCCTCGGATGTTGCAAGAGTTCATCTGCGGCGGTGGTCACATTTCAACGGTGACCCGCAAGCTCGTTTGCCCTCCTCTAACATAAAAAAACAATAACCCTAGATTTATTCAACGTTTAATATCGTTGTAGTAATAAATGAAGAAGTAAAAAGATAAAAAAAAATAGTTTTATTTATTTATTTATTTAGCTTCACGCCATATCCCTTGCGGGGTAGTCAGAGACGACAGAGCGCCAAACGCTACGGTCTCTGCATACCACTTTCGCCTCGGCCACAGACATCAACCTCTTCATACATGCCCTCCGAGGGGTCCTCATGCATTTTACGTGACCTTCCTTCAGTAATATTGATACTGTGTTTTCGAAGGTCACTCGAGGCCTCCCCCTGTCTCTCTTACCACTCACTTTTCCTGTATAAATCTTTTTTACCATTCTTTCATCACTCATTCGTTCGATGTGCCCAAACCACCTGAGCACGTTCTTCTTCATTCTCACTTCTTCATTCATTCAGAATGGTTTTATTTGGTGATAAAACGATAGGAGTAAGTTGCAGCGACGTAACATGGACTATTATAAACATGGGAGAAGTCTCAACAGCAAGGCGCCTATTTTTTAGTTTGTATGTCGGTGTGACAATGACGTTGTTAATAATAACTAATTATAATATTTTCTTTTGCAATTTAAAAGTAATAAAAACGGTTTACCGAATTCATACATTGAGTATTATATTTGATTTGGAAAATATGAAAAATACAATTGCGTTAATTCAACTTGCGAGATTACTGTTGATACATGGATTATCGCGGGTTTGAGTCCTTTCTATAATGCAAGTTGGATCCCGCGAGCTTATTATGCTACTAATCAGTTAACATATTATTCAAAGTAATATTTAAGGAAACAAATAAATATAAAAATAATAAATACTATTTTGTTGACTTGCATTTTACATATTCCAATAACATATCATGAATAAAAATTCAGTTACAGTCTTCTCATGTGACTCACAGTATTTTTTTCTTTGGCATCAGATCTCTCTATTGAATTCATTCCGCTCTGATTTCAACTTCGTTTGCAAATGGATTGAGCATATTCAAGTACTTCTTCCATTCGAATAAATCGAATGCATTTTTGTCATACCTCACATTTAATATTATTACAAAACTGAATTAATACTTTATTACATAAATATATATTGAAAAAGGTATTGCCACTTTCTGTTATGCCTGAATGAAAGCGGGTAATACTTCTATTGCTAAATAAAGAATATAATAGTTTTTATCAGTGACTTTGCTCGTCATAGTAGGATTCGAGGCTTCAGATATAAAAAATAGTTTTCTTGCTTAAAATTATCTTAGTTTAAAAAAATGTTTTCTATTCGTTTTGTACCTACTCAGTAATAATGCTTGTATAGTCAAAGATTCATAAAGTTTTATTGTATTAAAAAAAAAGATTAAATTATTAAAATTATTCCTGTTAGGAATAAAAAATATTCTACAAAGAAATCAAAGCAAATATAACATTTAAGTTTATATTTTTTATTTAGCTTACAGGTTTGAAGTTTTGTATAGTTTTATAATATTTTTAGTAAGTGTACTTTTATTTAAAAACTTTTCTTATCTACTTCTCGTATATTTCAAATGTCTTTCAAATATTATAATAATTAAAATACATTCATATATAAAATATACTTATAAAAACTCTCTTCGTTACTTTAGTTGACGACTTATCATTTGAAGTTTAAAAAATCATCACTATATATTACAATTTACCATAAATAGCTTTGAATAGCAACATAGAAGTAACAAGACACTGCAACTTTACTTTTGGCATATCCAAGTCATATTCGATTAGAATTGATGTGTAGCAATGGACAAACGTTAGATAGTAAATTATAAATGTCTTTGAAAAAAGTAGCCAAACCTTAACTCACTTATAGCTATTTTCATATTTAGCGAATAAGTTTTACAAAAAAAAAAATCATTAAATTTTGTAAATTTCAGGTTATAAATTAAATAAAAATTATTTATTATATTGTCTTAACGTTAAATATTTCATTTTTACAAATTGAAGCATCTTCTAAAACGGTATTTGTAATTTATGGGTGGTTAAGTCGTTTATTAATATTTACTTCAAGCTCTGGGGTGCTCTTCAGGTTAAAAAATTTATAAAAAAATAATAATAAGTATTATATCAATACGAATAACAACCAAAATCATATTGATATAAGTATAATAAATATTATATAATTTCATTTAATACAATTTTGATTTTTAATTTATCCAGAAATCTCAGTTTTTATAATTAATCAAATTTACCAATACCTTACAGATTATTTTACGTAACAAATTTACTGATACTTTCAAGATGATTGTTTTATTATTATAAGACCTACTTTTTTATTTTAAAAATAATATTTCTAGCATATTTACATAAACAAATCTCATTCAAAGTATGACTTACGGATAATTTTTCTTTATCGAGACATATCTTTCTCGACGTCGATTTCAATTCACAGCTTTGATTACAGTTTGTGGTAAATGAAGTCACCATATTCATATGTTTTGAACTCAATCATATAAAACACTTTTTGATTATACTGACGTATGTTTAAAATTTATATCCAAATTGAAATGATAAATTATGACATTATCAACATTATAAGTCTTTTAAGTACAATCAATATAACAATTAACGACAAGAGGGTTGTTCATTTTTAGACAAAGGAATAACGCTTGCTATAACATATCATTATGATAATATTTTATATGTGATTTCGATCCTGGCATATAGAAAACGAACAAAATATATTTTTTATAGTTTCGTATTAATTGCTACCTGCATTTGCAAACCGATTCAAACTAGAATGTTTCAAAACTCAGTCCTTTCATAATTATAGACCTAATTAATAAAAGAGGAAGGCAATAAAAGTTAAAGAGAATGTAAGCAATTGCAACATAAATAATTGTTTTATTACTCCATTTGAATATTAAGAAAATTACTAATTTGGAATATTATGTAACAATATTTTTTTTTATTTATTACAGGAATATATTTTCATAGTTAACTAAATTTGTTAACGTGAAGAATGATAATGTTGCAAGTTCATTCATTTGCCTTCATCCTCAACAACGAAGTGATGTATTACACATATGCACCTGCTTTACAACTAAGAAATTAATTATTTTTTTCTTTTATTTGTTCGTAAATATCCAAATTTATTATTACATTAGAATATTTTAGTACTATAAAATATTTATAAGTATTATTTTATTTATGTCATATTTGTTTGGGAATGGCCTGTCACAACAAATATGATTACTTTTTTCCTTTTTTTTTGTATTCTACAAAAAAAAGTAAATAATGATTGATGATCCTGAATGTAAAAAAAAACAAACTTTATTAATATTACTTTACTAATATTAATCAACTCTTCCCGTTTCTTGCGGTATTAAAGAATCTTCAACTCTGAAAAACTTTTTGAACGAGTTTCAAAACGGCACTTTTATAAAGGGATAAAGAATTATTATCTTCCTCTACCATTTAAATTATCTTTAATATTATAAAACAAAATAATATTATTTTATTAAAACATAAAAAGATACGAGTTTAGTCCTTTAACCTAGCTATAGTCACTTGATTGCTGCCCGTATTTGGCTTTCTCGAGCAGGGAACGATCACCATCTCACCCTTCCACCCTATTAACCAAATTCATTTTGTAATGTTCCGTCTGTGAGTGGGTGAATCCGAAAACTCAACTTCCCGCCAAACATGAAAGCTATGTTTTTGCGGGGGCATGATTCTCGGATTTTGCTCAGGCTGTAGTATTTGAAGCTGGTAAAGTATCGCATTTTATGTTTACTGTGGGCAAACGAAGAGTCAACATATCGTCGATATTTAATGTAGACTTTTGCGACATCCGAAGACCTTATTCTAACCTAACGCCGTCCACTATCACCCAGAGACACCGCAGCCGACCTTGTTGTTTTTGACGGAGACGTAGATATACCAACCTAGCGACACAGCGTACCCCGGGTATAAACTAGAACATCATTCTATACTACACGCCTAGGTATCTGTGGTTGTAAGGTAGGATATCTGCTACCGTCCTCTTTAGACTTTTGAAGGTGCTCTGGCTGCGCGTGAACATGGGCGATTAACCCCGAATTATAGTGGAAAGTCTTGCTTATATATACACAATACACCTTTATATGTTTAAGTATGCTATAATATTCTTTGAAAAACTCTTTAATCTCATTACTTGGCCAAAATATTCAAATACAGTATCTAAGTTTAATTAACTTTTCTAAGTGAAATCTCTTGGTTATCCATACAACTCTGCATTTAGCAGCTCTCAAGTTGCTCATTATAGTTTAATCAAGTTTTCATTTATTTCTAACAACTTAGCGGTACTAAACTGTAGTGAGGTAGTAAACGAAATAACAATTCAATAAATACTTTAAAAACCAGCTAAAAGAAAAGCTATTTGTTTTGTTATTCTATCTTCATTACTTTGCTAATTGAGTTTATTTGTCAAGTGCCCATTAAACTGGCTGAAACAATTTAATCAACTTTTGTAAAATATACTTACTTATTATACTATAAAGTAGCGATCAAGATTTCTTTGAGAATATAAAAGCGAATTAAAAATAATTATATCTGTTACGAAAGAAAAAAATCGATCAGCCATAAACGAAAATCCCACTTCTTAGATTGGGGATAAAAGCGTTTTATAGAACTTACATCAACACGTTAATTCCCTAAAGTGAAATGTTAATGATGATGAAATGGTAGGCAGAAAATTTCTTATATTACATTACAAAATTAAAAGTATGCCAAATATCCTATGTAAAGAAAGATGAAAACATACATAAATAAATAGTATGATATATAAGAATACATTTGGTATTGCGAAAATACATTTGTTTGGATATTTCAATATACTCATTTGATGGCGAAACAGCAATCACAGCGGATTGAGATCCGCATTCAAACAGTAATAAATAAACATCGACCAAGACAAGCAAACCCTAGTAACGGAAGAGTATCTTTGTTGGTAGCGATGTTTTATTAGAATTTTAACTATTATAATATATATTTCACCACCTACTCGTACTACTACTACTACTACTTCTATTTTATAGGTAAAGCAAATAACTGCTTAAGTGTTGAAAGTGATAGAAATAATTGGGTAAACTCTCAAGTCACTTGTGTAATTAGAAGACTAGAATGAATTAATTTTACTTTATGCATAATATGAATATAAATAAAGTATTGTGTATGTGACCTAGTGTAGCCAAAATTAATAAAGATAGGTTGTTGCGTTGATAATGTAGCTTTCGACATGTGAAAAAAAAAATTAATCAGTTCAGTAGTTTTTCTGATTACTTTAAACAAATATATAATTAAAACTTTTCTCTTTATAATATAAGTTAATGTTTAATATTTTAATATTTAAAAGACCGAGATAGTGAATTATGTTAAGAAATTAGATAAGGCTACTTTAAGAAGAATTTATGTTCAATATAAAGCATTATAATTTTTTAAATACGTTGGGTGCGCTTACATATGGAATATAGTTAATGTCATATCCCAGGTAGAAATTGAAAATGGGTAATCATGTGGCCCTCCGAGGGCATTTCTCGGAGGGCGTTCATGTGGATGTAACGCGCCGTCTCACGTGGCTTACGGAGGGTTGCAACATGAGTTTTCCAACGTGAACCCTACGTGTCCCCGATATGTGATTATAACGAGATTTTGATACGAGAGCCATACGGGGCATTTCTTACTTGGCCCTTATATGTAGATTCTATAGATTCTAGTAAGGCTCACACATGGTCTACTTTTTTATTGACGATAAAAAATAAATTGATAACAATAAAAATAAATTGATAACAAGAAGTTATGGTTAAGATATTTATTATCAGAAACTCAACGTTGCACGGAAGGTTTTGTCATCGACTGCTTTGTAAACGGCAGCAGCGTGTGGATGAGGCCTAAGCCTCTCTTTATCATTTTCTTGACATATTTTGACATTAGTTTACCATATATGAGTGCTTATACGCTTCAACATATCTGATGGCGGGGAATTAGACCGGCTCCCTGCCTTCACCTTCACCTTCACTCACTTAGTAGCTACGGACCCTCCGACATAATGTACCCAGTATCTCTATATATACTTATCGTTCTAAAAAACTTCGATAGCGTGATTCAGAACTCGCATTATCCTATCTTTGTTGGACTCTACATCTGGTTTGTATTGATTTTTAGAGAGAGATGTTTTGTGACGTTTACGGGAAAAATACAATATAATAAATAAAAAATACTATATTAAACTACGACTTCAAGGAGTGCTCATCTCAATGTCTTCAGACAGAATGAATTAAACTTGAAAATGCTCGAAGTTTATTAGTTTCTTAAATACACACACATATAAACATGTACAAAGTGACATACAAATTTCAGGTATATTTTCCGTAGGACAAATTTTATGGTCGGCAATCGGCATTGAAATTATCCTATTCAATTTATGTTGAGATTCTCAGGATTAGTTTTACAATCGGTTTGCCTCAGAATAACCATATGTGGCACGCATGATTTTACAAGAGGCAAGCCGTGTTGGATAAGCCTAACGTGCGCCACGTTGCCATTTGGCGGTATTAAATAGTGGCGAAAGTGATTAGTTTTGCCGGTCGAATCTCCGCCATGAACCTCAATAGGGTTTAAGGGGCCATTTCTAGGAAGTTTGCCTTCCCAAATTCAGGGGAGAATCAGACCTGGTTTTCTTCGGGCAATTCCAATGAGTTTTTCCCAGCCTATTTCCAATGTGAGCCTTACCATTCGTATGGGCTGCCGAGTGAAATTTCTACCTGGGATATTGATACGCGTTTCATGAAGATGCAATTTTTGTTAGGTTTTTTAAAGGTCTTATAAATAATTTCTTTGAATTTACATGACCCGAATTAAAAACTTAACCATGTGATTTGAATTAGAATTTTAATATTATACCTTTTTTGACTCCCGATTGATATTATTTTTCTAAAAGAGAATATGATACAATTTGTTATAATTGTACGTATTATATATTCGTATTTTATAAACAATAGTAATTACTGTTTAAGGGCGCGTAATCAAAGCAGGGACTGATGACAGCGGTCAGGCGACCGCAAAGGACTGCGGTTACAAATCTGTGTGTTTTTATTCTTTTGATATTAAAATGCTTGATTCACAGTTTTGTTCAACAGAGCAGTCACTACAAAAAATATTGTTACTTTAAAAACAGAAGTCCTTTTTTATGGAAATACTCGTGACATGTTGTTAGTAAAAATTTATTAAAAGAGTATCGGATCAATTCACTTTATACATGAAAAAGTGGATACACAAGATGTTTATTGAATAATTAATTACATTGAAAGGATGTAATAAAAAAACAAGAAAGTAATATTAGTTGCTTATCAAAATTAAATATAAATAAATAATAATTTCTTAAAGGGCTTGAAAATTATAGGCGCAACATATATAATTTAAACATAATTAGTTGTTAAGCACAGACAGACGAAACAAACAAAGCGTCACGGAAATGATTGTAACATGTGATTTATGATATAGAATTAAAACGGAAACAGTAGCAATTGGTAAGTTTAATTGCTCCATATATATAAATTACTTTATTTTATTGTGATTTATTAATGCCATGTAATAATAATACAAATACTTATCCTCATATTGGTTTAAATATAAATCTTCTAATATTTCGGTTTACATGTTTCAGTTACTGCTATATTATTGTTCCATTTGTATTTAATATAAAATGTAAGTACTTTATATGTATCACACATAAACAGTCACACATTCTTGTAATGATATCAGGTATCATAAACCTCATTAATAATGAGTTATCACTAACCCAAATCAAGAGAGAGGACGTATTTTACTTTTTAAAACAAAATTTTGGTCTATTTATTTTTAGTTGGTCATTTATTAAACAATAGCTGTAGCCTGTCACGCTTCGTAGTGGCATATTCCGGTTGCATGGGTGAGAAATGACTGTCGCTACCTATATTCTTGCGTCTGTTACGAAAAAGCAAAACAACTTAAAATTGACAAAAGTTTTAAATTGTTAATTTAGTTTTTGAGACGTACAACACGATATTTTTATATATGGAAGCGCATAAACGTTATATTTATTATTCCTATAACTAAGGTGAATTTTTAAAGATTACTTTTGGTATCAATGTTAACTAAAAATATTTAAAAAATAAATCCGGAGGATCTGGAAATTCCAGAAAAGACTTTGTATTTTTGTTATTAATTTGAAGTCTGGAATTTCAGTAAATAATTTTTCCAAAAAGGAAATATTTTAGCTTTCATCAAGATTCCCGCAAAAATATTTTTTATACATCATACAACATGTACATTTCATTTTGACATATTTAAAGAAAAATGAAAGTATTTTTATATTAAAAGATTATTAATTCTTCTCTAATTTATATTCAAATTTTAGTTTATAATACTAATCTGAAAATGTATTAATAAAGTACAAGAAATACAGTTCAACTTATTATGTCAGCTACAAGATCACCTTGTATCCCCGAGGCTTAATTAATTCTTAGACTCTGCTGGTTTTGCCTAAATGTATTTAATTAGAGAGAACTTTATAAATTCTTACTTTGAATGAGAGAACTTTATATTTTCGAACAATTTCAATATTCGTGGTTTTATTATTGTATTTAATTTTAGATGAATTAAATAACATTTAAGCGCTGCATTTGCTGTATTACCAAAAAGTAAATATTAATTGTATATTATATAAGAATTTACAAATTACATTTTAATTAGAGTTTTTAATAAACTAAAGTTAAAGTAAAGTAATACGTAAATAATAATAATGCTCTATTTATATTTGAATTGATATATTCTCACGCATTAACGGCAAAAATTTTTTGATTTATCATTTCGTGTTACAATAGCCGTCGCATAGAAACAATATTTTCTCTCGTAGGATTTAATGATTCTTGCAAATACATCGACTTTAGTAGGATGATAATTAACATATGGCTTTAATGATTTTTATATCAAGTAAACTTTATTTATGTCAAAGAACTTTAAAAGAAAAATTTCTGACGTAGCCGTAGTGTTTGTGGCATTAATCTAGAAAACCATATTTTCACATGATCAATTATTAAGTATTCCTTTCCGCTCCAGAAACCATTGTTAATACAAAAGTGTTAAGGTATTATAAATTCTCATATAGTTGATAGTGTTCTACTTAACCAATATAGAATTTGTATAAGAATTAGGAACATACGTAACTATAAAAAAATTGCATTTATATATATATATTTCGGTAAATAATACTTGAATACAATCTCTTCATTTCCTGAAGAATCTGCTATCAGAATGAATTGAAATCAACTTCGATCCTATCAACGTCAAAGAGAATCCATCTACAAAAAAAAATATATATAAAAGGGCACCAGAATTTTTAATTGTACTATTTCTATAGTATTCTTATTATTAAACTAATAACGTTGAAGGTATTCAGTTAAACTCGCTATTTCAATTTGTCTTTGTAAATTAGTGCAATAAAGTATAATATATTTATAGATTTGGCGTCGTTGTCTGTCTTTACACATATGATTGCAGCGGTTTCGAGCAGTTACATTCTTCTCCCGATTTATATTTTTAAGGTTGGCTTTTAATTATTCCTTGGCGTTTTTTAAAATCCTGAATACTAATACGTTAACCAGGGAGTAGGAAGAGGTCGTATAGGAGCGTGTTTGTCATACAGATCATTCAGAAAGCGATTAAACATATTATATTTACCTGATCGTCTTAACAGCTCCGTTATGGAATAAAAGACCACGCTTGAGGCATTTTTTAGAAGGTCGCTTTAGAAGGTCGTAATTTGTAGGATACGTAGATGAGGTCGTGAAAAGAAAAAGTATCAACAGTGCACTAACTATGTTCTGAAACATGACTGGTTGAAGATACTATGAGAACGGAGATATATAACAGCCCCCACCACCGGTCCGACCTAAACGGTCATTCCGGATAGGGTGGAAGCCCGAAAGAGGATAAGAAGAAAAGGGTAAACATAGTTTTAGCCAATACTCGGAGAGTGAAAAAGCATGAATGATTTATCAGTAATCGATGAACGCAATAGCGTTTAAACAGATAATATTAAAATAGATAGCATTATAAATCATGACTTAACGATTAAATTCCTTTACACTTTTAATTTGAAAACACATTGAAGCGTAATTAATTTTTAATCAAGTCGTAGCAAGAGCGAGTTTATTTCGCGGTATTTTGTGAACTTTATCTTGGCTAAGAGGCCTTTATGTGATCGCAGTTTTATTATAATAGCTAAGTATATTATACACGGACGTTGATTAAACTGTTTAAGAACTGGTTTAATTGGCACCTGACTGTCAAACTGAATTAAGAAACTAATCTATACGGAATATACAAATATCCTTTGAAGGCTAAAAGCCTTGCCCTAAAATATTTAAAAAGTGAAATTATGATTCTTTCCAATTTTTGTTCTTTCTATATAATTCTTTGATTATATCCATATGCTTCACATTTTCCGCAAAGGGTCCAAATATTTGCAACTGCTTTATAGAGAAGCAAGTATGCAAGTACCCTAAAATGTTGTTAACAATGTTAGTGTAAAACTTAAAAAAAACGAATGATAGGATATTAATTTCCTTTATCTACAAGAAATCATGCAGATTAGTTGTTAGAATTTTTTTTTAATAATTAAATAATATAAAAAATCGTGCTTACGTATATAAATAAAAAAAAAGTCTCGTATGAAAATGAGAATGAAAGAAGTTATAAAGTTAAAGTGACATATCCCTGTAGATAAACATCCTTACCTTAAATTAAAAAAAATGGATCGAGTTCTTTTGATATCAATTAGACTACACATCGAAATGCGTTCGCAATGATTAAAAATAAATCGGTCATGTCATTGACAACAACAAAATATATATTTTTTAATGTGGCAATATATCATACCTTCGACACATTTAATGCCTTTGTCTTTATACTTAAAATAAAATTGAAATTTGAGATTAAAAATAATTTGAACTAAACGATTTATGTGAATGAATGGAAAAGATTTTAAATAGGATTATTAAAAAAACACAAGATTGTCCTTAGCTGTTCAATAAATATTTAAAAGTTATTATTAACATATTATCTGTAATAAATAGCTCATAAGAACAAACCGAACAAAGAGATTTTCTATGCTAACAGTAGAAAGAAGTCTTCCAATAAGACATTGCTGTTCGATTCTGCAAAAGTAATCTCTTTCTATCAGCGATATTGATATCTTAATGGTTTCATTCTCAAACACTTCGGTTTTTAGTTGGTTGACAGTAATATTATTTGACCTTCAGTCTCTTACGATAATTATTATTTCAAGTAATTCTACGATAAAAATACTTATTTATATTCATAATGTAATATTTAAACACTGCCATAGACAAAATAAATTGGTATATTTTTAATACCACAAACGTTTAAATTTCAAAAAAAAATTATTTTCAATATAGGAATATATTCAGCACAATAAATATAGTAGATGTAAAAATAACTCCGACTCATTTAATTTTTCATGAATAAGCGTTAAATATCAAACCTATCTATTTATTTCAAGTTAGGTTTAGTAAGGCGATTCGTAAGAATTTTATTATCTTGGTTAATATTTGAAAACACATAAAAACATTTTAACAGACAAACACATTCTACATTATCACTTCAGACTAATCAGCAAATAATACTTTATTCCTTAATTTCAATAAAAGATATCTCAAACGTTTAAAATTTTCTGAAAGCAATTATTTATCCACGTTAAGCTTATTTAAATTTAACTAAATGTATAATGTCAAATCTCTCTAAAAACATCCATTCCCTCTGTCAATTGAGTTACATCAATATTTTGTGCTATGTTTGGGTATGAGAGAATATCTAAGTCAGTACATTTAAATCAATATAACCTATACTTATATTCAATAAATTATCTATTACTTTACCATCAAAACAAGACTCCGATTACTTGTAAACTCAGCGGAGCTGGAAGTATGCTCCATTGCGTACTGGTTATTCATGTCTTTCGGACAATTGCTCCTAAAATTAGCTGTCGTTGAAGATAAATGAACCATCGATACATGCATTACAAGATGTTTAATTTATCGACAGTTTTATTAGAGCATTATTTTTCGATAAAACTGTAATCAGAAACTATTTGTGGTACAACATACTAATTTTAATCGTGAATAAATCGTGAGACAACGGGGGAGGCCTCGAGTGGCCTTCGAAAACATTGTATTTACGATACTGGAGGAAGGTCACTTAAAAAGCATGAGGACCCCCCGGAGGGCATGTATGAAGAGGTTGATGTCTGTGGCCGAGGCGAAAGAGGTATGCAGGGACCATAGCGTTTGGCGCTCCGTCGTCTCTGGCTACCCCGCAAGGGATATGGCGTGAAGCTAAGTTAAGTTAATGTAGCATAAATAATTTTCACGCTTGTAAGGAGTGGAGATGAGTATTGACACAGTATTGAATTTTAATCAACTATTTTCTATCCCATCATATGATACGGTGGGAGGCTAACGCCATAACGGCCTCAATAACTGTCGCAAAAGAAACTGGCAATGCATGAGATATAAATAATAATCATATAAAAAAAGAAACGGTTAGCGCTTAGAAGTTAATGTAACTCAAATCTGTTGTTACAAATAATAATCACACATTAAAAAATAAACTGAAAATTTTAATGTTTAGGGTAACACACGGAAATATTCAGTTCGTTTGCCATATTTCGAACTTTTAATTGGACGTGAGAAGAGTTTGGTAGAAGTTTAATTTGGTTGAAAAATAATAAGTAACTTACGTACCTACTATAGTATGTTTTCAGCTGGATGTAAATGTTCAGTTTAAATTTTAAATTGGTTTAAATTGTTAAATAACTTTACTTGTGTTAAAGATAAAGCATCGCAATGTTAGAAAAGAGGTTAGTGTACAACAAAAGCAACAGACACATCTGGTAGATTTAGACACGTACTCGTAGGTAGTAGTACCACTTCATAATTTTGCTATGTGAAATATTTAACTTTTTAACCTTCAATGACGGTCACTAAACCTAGATCGAGAAAGGCCAAAACGGTTACAATCGACGCGTTATTGTCATTTATTAAGCTGCAAAGAAACACCATGTTTTCTAAAAAAATTAACACAAACCAAAATACTATTTCTATTCAGTTTCATATGTAGCGTTGTAATTATTTGGAACTATTAATTTTTAGACAATTGTTATGGATATTTCTGCATTTAAATAGTTTTTGTTAATGATTTTTGTTAATGGTAATGGTGGATTAAGAAAAATCCAATTTCTCTTTAATTTTTAATTGATAACAAAAAACAATCCTCATATATATTGTATATAAAACAGTTCACTAGATTCAAACAAAATTAAAAAACAAATAATAACATTATTCAAAAGCAGTTTTAGAAATGAAAAATCTAAAACAAAAACATATATTATAAATGTATTTTGGAACTGTGTAATTAGAGTCTGACGTTTCATAAGTGTAATGTAATTCAAATAAATAACTTAGATTTTATTCACAATTCAGTATTTGTGAGCATATTACCTTACAGGTATGAGGTCAAAGTATAAGGGATTTCATTTCATGTGTTGGTACTGTCTTGTATTCCTTGTCTCGTCATTATTCACTTTTGGACATACGTGAATAAAATAACAAATGTTTTTACATATATGCATAGGTTAAAATTTATGCTTATTGACATTTTTTTTAATCTATGAGGCGGAAAACAAATAAGCCCCGTTTATTTTGATTCTTAATGTAACGATAAATTTCAATTATTTCCATTTTAACACCCAAGTATTCAAATGAATTATAATCTATATTCTTTGCAGTTAAAATGAAATTTTATTTTATTGTGTCTTTTTTATATTCTTGGCGGTTAAAGCTCTGGTACACCGCAAAAAAGCTATTGGTGTTCTCAGCAAAACAACGAAATTGGACAATAAATTAGATATACTGTTATTACTTCCTGCAATTCAGAGGAGATTGGAAGAAATAATATTTTTTTTTTGAGGAAGTTTTTCAAATTATATTTTGAAGTATTATTAAATTTATTTTTTTTAAACAATACTACCAATTATAACGGATTACCATGTACCACGACGTTAAAAATGCTTTTAATCTTAAATAAACGTAATAATTAAAAATGAAAAAACTTGAAGGAATATAATTCAAATCTATGACTTCTGAGATATCATGCTAATCGTATCGTCAATGTCGTATAGGTTGAAGTGACATAGTGCTTGTCTTGCTTGTTTTTACCAATATTTAAAAAGTAGGAGGAGGAGGAGGAGGGGACGGAGTTTTGTTCACGACAGGTAAATGAAACTATGTGGGACTCAACATTCAGATTCATGATAATAAACCACAAATAATAAGATAACCTCTAATTAATTATGATCGGTAAAACCCTGACTTCTAAAGAATCGACAGAACAAGTTGCTAAAGAGGTCTTTCCACAAGATACGAAAGCCGAAGAAGATAGATAGATTGTTATTTACTATTAACGCTCTGTGATAGACCTATAGTGTACATGTCTCGCAAAATATTTCATCTCAGAATGAGTGAAATAAAGCGTCAAATTGAAACACGTTAGTATACCTTTATTTTAACTCAAGATTGTTTTCTCAGAAATCTCTAAACTTTCCAATTTTAATGTACAGGTTGTTATTGTTTGTTATATTTATTTTAATCGGTTTCAAATAACCTCAACAAATTAAGAAGTACATTTAATTTTAAAACTTTTAACTCAAAACTTATATATGTATATTTTTTTTTAAATTATTTATACCTTTTCTGAATACTAAAACAAGAATCAGAGTAATTATTGAGAAATGTCAGTACACTGTTTAGTTTAATATGTCGTAGGGTTAAAATAAAATAATTTAATTTAGTTTTCTCTGCATTCTTGCTTTTCATTGTCGTTTATTCTAAGAATATCCTATTGAAAAAAGATGAGATTATGTTTCAAACGCTGCAACGACCGTTTTATGAAAGTGGCTATAGTTTTCCAAAGATAAAACGATAGAACAGCGGATATTGCATCGAAGGCTCAGTGACTTTCTTTTTTATTTGTTTTAAGAATATCAATAGCTATTACGGGTAAGATTACAAACAAAAAAAGTTAAGCATCAAAATAAGCATGGCATCATATAACGCAGGTTTAGGCACAAAGATATTCGATTTAACAACTCCATTAAAAAGGCACATGTTTAAGA
Source organism: Melinaea marsaeus rileyi (assembly GCA_918358865.1). Classification (NCBI taxonomy): domain Eukaryota; kingdom Metazoa; phylum Arthropoda; class Insecta; order Lepidoptera; family Nymphalidae; genus Melinaea; species Melinaea marsaeus. Next base: position 23,190,509 of record OU911093.1, on the reverse strand, counting down.
TTCGATGATATTCTTTGTATACATTATATACATTATAAATAAAAAATTATGGCCCGTGTTATAATATTTTGGATATTAAGTTGTTTACATATTTTTTTTGTAAACTATGCAACAAGTAAGATGATTATTTTATAAAAAGGCACATTATGTCGATCAAAACCTGGAATAGAGCATTAATTAGGACATCATAAGATAAATATTTTGAGTAGAAAAAAGAAGTAGAAGACATATTATTGTTGATCAGAACATCGTCACATTTTTTAATAAAATGGAGTAATTTTAACTCGGTTATGTTAATTAAGGTAATATTCATATAATGTACAAATATAAGACCCAAAGATTTGTTTTATATTGTGAAACCATACAACTACAGTGTGAAGCCATAATTTCATTCGCTTTACATTTTAATTATTATTTTCGCAACCTGTTTGTGAATAGTTAAAATCACTTCATATAACTATCTATTTATTCTTAGATTTTAAAAGCAATCTAAGACAAACAGTATTTATTTATTTATTCATTTATTTAACTTCACGCCATATCGCCTGCGGGGTGGTCAGAGACGACGGAGTGCCAAGCGCTACGGTCCCTGCATACCACTTTCGCCTCGACCACAGACATAAACCTCTTCATACATGCACTCCGGGGGGTCCTCATGCTTTAGACAAATAGTAAAACGGGACAATGTGTAACCAAAGACAGAATAAAAGATAAAAGTAAATTATCTTTTATTAAAGCTGGCGAAATCAGTTCCTGTACTGAAGCGACGCGGCAGGACCCATGACATTCTACCCACAAGACACACACACACATACACACACACACACACACACACACACACACACACACACACATACACACACACTCTCTATGACGTGTATAATGTGCCCTTGAGTACTTAATAGTGTAAAGCGGTGTCAGCTCCGGTAGTATACAGGTATGTCGTAGTACATAGTGCTTTCGGCTCTCACTACCAAGTTCTTGGCGGTGGGATCCAGAGAGCTTACGCTTATGTATTTAACTTTATGTCAAGAAAAATACTATTATTCTCTTAATTAGTATTTTCTTTGTTGTAATGAAATAATTATATAAAATGTTATAGAAATATAATAAAATGTAATCGGAAATAATTTTATGATTTTATTTAAATACACAAATCACTTTATACAATGAGATAAGTAGTGCACTATTACTTGTACGAAGATCATCCATTAATTTTGCTTTAGCTTAGGTTTAGATTTTAATCCAGATATAATACCAAAGGTAAGATTTAATTAAGACTTAAGTGTCTCCTAAATAACCCTAAACTAAAATATGTATAAATTACATACATTTCTCATTTAAACGTTTTAAAGCGATAGTTAAAAGGAATCTCAAATTAAAATTCAAAATATTTTAATTCAAGTAGGCCTTCTCACGCACTTTTGAATCGTCAATTATTACAATAAAAAGAGAAGAGCCGGTCAGAAACTTAACAATTGCTCTTTTTTAATGAAATTTAATAATGTTGGATGTATACATTATAATATCAACCCTGCAAGTGATTCACGATTCGATCCATTAAAAACTCTGGAATGTTAGTTATATGATTTGTCTTATATTGTTTTGTTCTACCCACTAGTTTTGGAAAAAAATTTTGGAAAAATTTCTTCACGGGACGTCTTCTTATGACCCCCTGAGTCCGAAATGACCATTGGTCAAAATGTTTATATATATATATATATATATATATGCGCATATATATGCGTGCGTGCGTCCATATTCGACTTTTGTCAGCACGATAGCGGCCGCAGTTTCGCTCGGATCGATTTCAAACTTTGCACAAAAATCAACCATCTAAAAATAAAGGTCAAGTTCGTTAACCAGAGAAATCCGGCCACAGGGGGCGCTAGGGCCTCACTTTTTCTGATTTCAGTTTTTCGACCATAACTTTTTCCCTATACAAAGTAGATCAATCGCGTTCATATTATATGATGTCTTTGATGAATACCTATAACTAATGTAGATAAACCGAAAACCTAACTCCAATAACTTAGGGGTGGGGGTAAAAAAACCGAAAATTTTTGGAAAAAAATTCATAACTTTTTTCTGGTATACATTCTTACATCACAAGTATTTTTAATAGAAAGATATTTTTTACTCTAAATTTAAGTATAAAATTTTTTTCCGTAGAAGGTACCGTTTCTGAGAAAAAAAATAAAAACCACTTTTAGCTTGAAAATTTAAGGTAGGTAAAACCACGGCAACTTTTTTCTGGTAAACATTCCCTCCTCGCAAATATTTTTAATAGAAAGGTTATTTTTTACTCTAAATTTAGGTATCAAAAGTATTTCCAAAAAAGATAAATTTTCCGAGAAAAAAAATAAAAACCGCTTTTTGCTTGAAAATTTTTGATGTAAACAACGGCATCATGTGTTATTCTTAGGTAGTGAATTATATTTTAAACGAGTTAAACACGAGGTCTACCCACGCGTGTCCCCCTGCGGGCACGGATTTTTTTATATTATATTTTCTATATGCAGAATAAAATGTATAGTAATCCCTCCCCACTTAGGTAAGTTTACTACAGAAGTTATATTTACCAGTACATGTCACACTCACAGGTAATTTCAATTCAGCTATTTAAGTTCAAACAACATAGCATAACTTTCTTCTAAATAATTTAATAATAATATTAACATATGCACTCTTTGTGTTTTAGTAACTCTCATATTAAAAGTCTTGAAAGCTCTCGTTTTACTTAACTGCATCCGTCGGTAATTAACTTCCATATTTATTGTGGATTTGGCAACTAAAATTTTGTCTTTGTCCCAAACGTAATAAGCTCATACAATGTCAGGTCATTTATTTCAACGAGGTTTTACACTTTGTTGAACTTCCTGTGAAAATTTAATATATGTTGAATGTTTTGGTATTTTTATAGTTAAATACTTTTTAAGATAAGTTACTTTTGAAAGTAGGTTTAAAATATAACATAATATTTGGCACTTAATACCTTTAAAATCATTCTGCAATCTGAAAAGCTTCTACATTAGAACGGGCTTTCTCATTGTGATAATTCATTGTAGGTATGTTTTGATATTTTAAACAATATTTAAGAAGATTATAATTATGAATACTTCCTAAATAATAAAAAGTCAGAAAACTTTGTCTTACACTTTTTTTTTTATGGAATAGGAGGGCAAAATAGCTGTCGGGTCACGGATGATTTGTGATCACCGCCGCCCATAAACTCTAGCAACATCCGAGGATTTACAGGAGCGTTGCCGGCCTTGAAGGTGGGAGTATTCGCCTTTTTTGAAGGTACCCATGTCGTACCGATCTGAAAATACCGCCGAAGGGAATTCGTCTCACATTCGAGTGGTACGATGAAAAAATGTACTTGAAAACCGCACAGTAGAGGATCACCACGTATCCAGGTGGTACGGATGGTATCGGAGGCGATGGCGCGCTGTGCGGTGGTGAAATTCAGCGGTAGGCATCAGATCGAATAGTCCTTCGGAACACTCCCCGTTTTAAATGCGGTAAAAGATGCACAGAGATGCAACGTCTTTACGCAATGCCAAAGAGTCCAGCCGTTCACAGAGCACCGGATTCCCGACAATCCGAACGCTCTCCGCTGTACGCGGTCAAATGGTAAAAGCTGAGATTGGGGTGATTTAGACCAGAGATGAGAACAGTACTCCATGTGTGGCCGGACCTGCGCTTTGTAGAGCGCAAGTCTTTGGCCAGGACTGAAGTACTGCCTCACTCTTATTGATCACGCCCAATTTCATCGAGGCCAACTTGGCCTTGCTCTCCAGATGACCACGAAACTGACAGTCGCTCGAAATGTTGAGACCCAGTGTTCTGATACTTGACGAGGCTCCTGATGTGCAGGAGGAACAGAGTTGGGGATAGCACGCAACTTTGGGGTACACCAGCGTTCACGGGCTTGGGGTCCGAGCAAAAACCGTCGAATATGACCTGAATGCTTCATCCAGTGAGGAAGCTAGTGATCCACTTGCATAAACTCTCGGGAAGCCCATAGGAAGGTAGCTTCGAAAGAAGCCCCTTGTGCCATAAACGATCGAAGGCTTTCGTCATATCCAGACAAACTGCCAGACCCGCTCCCTTGCTTTCAAAAATAGCTGCCCAACGGTGCGTTAGATATAGTAGAAGATCACCAGCCGATCGATCATGGCGAAAGCCATATTGCCGCATTGAATAACTGGTGATCCTCGAGATAGGTTAGGAGCTGTTTATTTATAATGCTCTCCATTACTTTGGAGAGAAGAGAGGTAATCGCCATTACCTATTAGCTCTGTAGTTAGCTGGATCCGAGCTATCACCTTTATTAGGGATCGGATGGACAAGGGACACGCTTCCATGAGACCGGGACTACGCCTTTAAAGTAGGAGAACCGAAATAGACGCGTTACCACTAGTGTCAACTCAGGGACACATGTTCGTAGCATAACTGGAGATATACCATCTGGCCCACTCGACTTATGATCTTCCAAGGAAAGGAGGGCTTTTCGGATGAGTTTTTGCCGAAAAACTACTTCCGGCATTAAGCTTGGACACCGCGGGATGATAGGCGGTGTCTTCCCCTGGTCGTCCAAAGTCGAGTTTGAAGCAAAAAGAGTGCCCAAGAGATCGGCTTTCTCTTTTGCCGTGTAGGCCAGAGAGTCGTTTCCAGTGTGCAATGGTGGTAGGGATGGCTGACAAAAGTTTCCCAGAGTGGCCTTAGACAACACCCAGAACTTGCGCGTGCCAGGCGGGTACTTTGCCAGCTGATCCCCAAATTTGACGAAATGTTTGAACTTTGCTTTAGCAATTTTCCGTTTGAAGAATCTCCTCCAGATTCATGATTATATTTCCTCTTCAGAATTCTAGAGTTTGAATCCTTGGTGACTAACGCATTAGCCCAAGCTTGATAAGCCTGCCGTTTGCCAGCTGCTGCAGCCCTGGCAGACGCATCAAACCAAGGCGATCTGCCACCAAGTGGTACCACAGAGCTTGGTACAAATAGTTCCATGCCCTAAAGTATCACATCAGCTACAGCCGCAGCGCAGTCACTAGGATCATTGGAAGAGAAACAAATCGGCCCCCATGGGTAGGATGCAAAAAAGGACCGCATTCCCTTCCAATCCGCTGACTTGTAGTGCCAAACGCGTCGAGTCGCAGGTCTTGTGCGAGCTGGGCGTTCAATGGGCACTACACTCCGTACCAAACAATGATCAGAGGATCATAAGAGAGCCTCGACAGTGACTTGGTACTTTCCGGGATGTGTAGTTAGCAGAAGATCCAACAAAGAGGGCATATGGCTGTCCACGTCCGGAAGACGAGTGTGCGTCTTGACGAATTGAGACAGACCATTTGCCAGAGCAAAGTCTAACATAGATTTCCCCGCGTAGTCGGTGGCACGTGACCCTAGCCAATCGGCATTGAAGTCCCCGGGGACTACGACTTCGGCGGAAGGAGTCTGTGAAAGCAGATCGGTGTGTAGTATAAACTGGTGTTCTAGTTTATACCCGGGGTATGACAGGTACGCTGTGTCGCTAGGTTGAGATATCTGCGTCTGCGTCAGAAACAACAAGGCCGGCTGCGCCGTCTCTAAATGGTAGCGAACGGCATTCAAGTTGGAATGAAGTCGACGGATGTTGCAAAAGTCCACACTTAGAGTGGGTCGGGGTGCCACTGCGTTGACTCGTCGTTTGCCTTCAAAAAGCACAAAAAGCGATACTTTGCCCACCCGAGATAAGACGGGCAGCCCGAGTAAAATCCGAGAATTATTTTCCCGATTTTGCTCTGGGAGGGGGTCCCCGGCTTCATTAAAGCCGGTACACTCCTGGGGTATTTTTCTTTTAGGCATCACTTTCATGTTTGGGGGCGGGGGGGTTGGGCTTCCAGATTCTCTCACTCTCCGACGGAACATAACCAAATGAATTTAGTTACTACACGGCGGTCTTCTGTGAGAGGGTGGTCCTTCCCCGGTCGAGCCAGCCCAATACGAGCTGCAGTCAGATAACTGCAGCTAGGCTCTACCACCTAAACACTTCCTACCTTGTCATTCATTTGCGTAACACAAGAATGAACTTAAGTGGATAATAATGTTAAACTTTGACCTTTAGTAATCCCATTTGTATCCAAATATAAATTGCCATTTAGACCTTATTAAAGAAATGACCATGCTCACAACCACAAATAAGTTCATTTATTGGATTTCAGATAATTGCGCTTAAGACACTTGGGTTTTGGATTTCTGCTTATAGTTAATTGAAATTTAAGAAACAGAATTCTTTTTTAATCATAAATAAAATATAATACTATATTATACTACTAATGCTATACTTTTATAAAATACCTCAAACTCTGGCTTATATGAAATATTTACTTGAGATCAACCCTTTCATTATAAAATGTTAAAATAGATTAGTATGCTCTAGAAAAGTATGCTATTTGAAGACAATAACGGTTCTCATTTTAAAATATTAACTTTGCTTTTTATTTACTATGTTAATGCGAGTCATTTTATCTCTTATAAAACCAGTTACACTGTTACTTTAAGTTACTACGTTACTTCGTTACTGCATACCCTCTGACCGTAGATCATCCTCGTTTTGTACTAAATGATTCATGAAAATAAAACATATAATATTAATAATGATAGCATGTGGCAATTTCACCCTGAAAAGAAAGAAGATTTAAATAATAAGGGTAATTTTCTTTACTTTACTTTTAAATCGTCTTACTAATACAGGAATAAAAAAGTTTCTAATTTCTTTAACAGTATGTCAAAGTTATATAAATTAAAAATGTAATAACCTTTTCTATACAGATAAAATTATTTGTTTTATAATATTTATCAAAATGAGTCATTACACGCGGTCTCTCTCAATGTTTTATTTGGTACGTACGTGCCTAGTTGTTTGTAATTTTTATATCACAGTTAATAAAAGCAGGAAAATCTTAAAGATGATAGTATCAACTCAGTCATTATAAAGTAAAAAAAAAGATTAAAATAAATATTATCTAAATACCCTCATTCTCGAACGTTGTAAATAAAATCTTTGTGAATGATGTTTGAAATTGATTGTGTCTAACAATAATTTCAGATACACTAATTGATTGATAAGAGGAAACTCAGAACGTTATGGAAAACTAATTTAAACAGCGCTGCGTTGCGATGTAGCATTTATAAACTATAAAATTTTATATAACAAACTAATTAAAAACTTAAATTCTACTGCAATACGTCTACAAAACCAATCTGAAGTTGGTTTGTGAAATACTAGAAATAGTGATAGAACATTTCAAATTAAAAAATCAGTGGTTAATTAACTAAGACAACGACGCTTAACATTCTTTATAAGTAAGATTATAGATGACATAGCGTATATCAGTTTTAACATATAACATTATATATATATAGATATATATAATGTTTTGCAACTAGTAATGCAATTGAATCACAATTATTGTTATTAAACCCTAATACAAATAATATTTATCAATCCACCTAATTTTACTGTTGTTCATAAATTTCACCTGTAAAATACAATCACTATCGCTAATATTATGAATTGATAAATTAACATTTTGTTGCATCTAAGCACGTGAAAATTACTGAAAAAACTTAATTTTCAGCTGCAGTCAAGGATACAATAATAGGAACATGTAAGCGGATTCTGACCAAAAAAAAAAAACATTAATACCCTTATCGTAACAGGATTTTGTGTTATCAGTGTAAGTGTGTTCCAACTAATTGTTTTTTTTTAATTCTTTACCCTACTTAAATTATTATAACGTATAGTATCAGTAATATGAACAATCAATTTCTTGTTACAAGTTTATTTAATAAAATGCTTTTTAATAAGCTTCAACTTACCATAACTTAATATAAATAAGTATGTGAATAAAAAAACTATAAATTTATATTGTACAATAGACATAATTGCAAGAAATATATTTATATTACATCTGTTACATATGTAATGAAAGTACACTGATCTGGCATTGGAAACAAACATGAAACTTTGTAAAAGAATTAATAGACAATATATAATTAGCAGCTTTTGATTCAAACTCTTCAAAATAAATACCCGCTCATGTGCTAGCCATAATATCAATCCTTTTAATAAGATTTAAAGATCTATTTCCTCGGCGTCAAAACAGGATTCAAGAATGTGAATGAAATGCAAGGTATCGTGAAATACGGAGTTAATTCCGTTGTATTGTAAGAAAAATATTGTGCATCATCTATTCTAACTAAACTAAAACTTGTAAGTTATAATATACTAAATTATAACTAAATTAAAATAACTAAAAATATTAAAATAATACAAATTATGTATTATATATATATTATTTATATATGTTTCATAAATAGATTTAAATGAAACTATCAGGTAAACAATATATTTATATTTATTAAGAATCTGTAATGAGTTGCATAGCCAATTCCCTGTGTATCTTCATTTTGCAATATCGGTCATCGTATTGATTAGTGCGACAAAGGAACAGTTTTAAATTAATTTACTAAAACTAATGCCACCTTTAAAGCAAAAGTGCTTTAAATTTAGCAAACCATCTTTTTTTGAAAACATAGTAGAAAACTTTTATTTCAAACTATAGAATTATATAAAAAATCTTTCATCTATTACTAAAGTTGGTTAATCTTGGTCGCTTATTTTGCTGTTTGACGGCGGACCTCAATCCGCACTGATTGCAGTTTCGCAGTCAAATGAAGAGAGCATATTGGAAAGTCCATTCAAATGAATGCTTGCAATAGTGAATGTATATTATCCTGATGACTATTTCGATATTAGTACGTTATTTTGCCTTTAATACAACTACTATGGAATTTGTCTATGACTTTAATGACGTTTAATAAGTTTAAAATTAAAGTATCATTAGAGAGTTACTAACCGTCACGATATAGATTGTACGAAGATATTGTTTTGCTTAATTCAATATTATCAGGAGAAGATGCTAATTAGAAATAATACTGTTTAAATCCCGAAATATATTTACTCTCTGGTAATGGAAATCGTGACCACAAATATTATTCAACGTTGCTGTTTGTAGTACGCAAATATCGAATACAATATAAATTACATGACACAATGAAAGGATATTTAATATATCTTATTATAAATAGAACATATAAAGTGGAAATCAATTGCTTAGTAGGCTTTTACAATAAATGTCCCCGTTCATTAAGTCAATACGTAAACGCTGACCCACCAAATAATACTACAACCACGAGACTTGGTAGAAGTTTAATATCAATAATCTATTCTGGTTTTTAATGTTTATAATAAAAAATAAAGTCGTCTTTAAATTAGAAAGCATATTAATTTCAAGCAACTAAATGTTGTTCAAAAGACCGATCAAGTTTTAGCTCTCAGTCTCCGAGTTAGTTAAAAGTTAATAAGTTATCAACTTTTAATATTACATAGGTATGTAAAATAAGCTTGGATATGGTAGTTACAAGTTATTTAGATTGAAATTCCATTAACTTAGCCATCCATCGATCAGGTAAACACATATTTATATTCGTTAAATATCTGATATTTTAGATATATGCGGTTATTTAAAAATATACAAAAAATCTATACTGATATTGGGGTTTAAGTGGGTTTAGCAAATACTAATATAATAACCAAAAAAAGATTAAATTACATTTAATTTAAAGTATCACAATATATAATTTAAAAAACTATTAATTTTTAAAATAAAAAGTTACCACTAAAACTCTAAATGTATAAACTTATTCAGATGCGCCGAAAGATCGCCCGAATACAAACATATTTCATTGAATACATTCATGATGGCAGTATATTGTGTTCATTCTATTTTATACATAACATGTAAAGGAAATCTTCTTCATTGTTTAAATAACACAGATAAAAAAATATTATTGCTGGCTATTTTAATTTATTACAAATTAAATCATAAACTGTATATAATCAATTAAAGTGTATTCAAATCTAAATATTCACTATAATTATAGAATATTTTGACAATGGTAAGTTTATATTTACATGTTAGTTGAGTGTCAGGTTTTTTTTTTCCGTTAAGTTTTTCATATTATTTCATTTAACAAATATTATAGTAATTTAACCAAAATTACTGTTTATCGAAGTTCAAATTATATTTCTAAAAGCAACACTATGATACAATCATTTTAATAAATTCAAATGTATTGTTAAACTAATTAATTTTATAACAGATTATCGCAAAATTCTTTTATAACTTATTCAAATATTCCACTCGTAAGTGTGATCTCATTTGTAGCCTAAAACATTTTTGTGTGTTTTTCGTAAAATTGTTTGAAAGTAACACTTAAATTAAAGAAATTAATATGTCGACCATCGTTATAAAATAACGCCATACCATATTACATATAAATTTCCTGAGGGACTTTTTCAGAGTTTTTCAGAGTAAAAGATATCCTATATATTGGAAAAACAGCCTGTACCGCAACTAATAACTCACAGAAATCATTAAAAACAACAGAAATACAGCAACAGTGCCATAAAAGATGACTGAGTTTCGAATTTTAATATTCTCTTTGTTTTTCGGACCATTTATTGTATCTTAATATCAAAATTTGGTACTATATTTCTTCATACTATTATGTTTTCATATTCTGTAATAAAACTGAATATATAAAAATTTCATTATAAAAATTACATGAAATCAATTAGTTTAAATATTTGTGTCACATTATACGGGAACTAGAAATCATGTTTTTTTTTAATTAAATAAAATGTTAGGATATAAATCCTAAGTATAAAATGAACTCGACATTTCAGAATATATGTAATAACGGTTTAATGACTCGTGCATGACAGCGCGAGAAGTTAGTTTGAAGCACCGTTGAACAAATCTTAATTAAGTCAACTACCAATTTAGACTCTGCCTTTGTAAAAGATGACATGTCGCATAAATTTGATTTTCTTGCATATTATAAAATGTAATCTTGCAGTATAATATAATATTACAGATTTTATTGACCATCCAGAACGGATTATGACTCCTAATTAATTAAATTCTTACTCTGTGATGTACCTTTACCTTGTTCTCTTGACCTTATTTATTATTGCATCTTGGATCTGCTGTGTAATATTAGTAGTGTTATCTTTTATCTGGTCTTAATTTTCTTTGCGCAGTTTCGTTTTGTAATTATTTTATCACATTGTAATCGCGATGAGGTCATGGTAATTTAAAGTATGGTTTTGTAATTAAAAAGCCTATAACAGGATTTATTTAGGGAATCAAGTTGTATCTCGTTGTATATTAGTTATTGCTTACATAATTAATTATATAAAATAGAAAGTGTAATATTATTTCATTTAAAATTGGGTTTATAGAATTCAAATGCAATTTACAATTTGAAAAACATATTGCTGTTTTGGCAATTATTTTTATTTACTTATTTTATTATAGATAGACATAGAATTCGTTGATAGATAGAATAGTTATCTAATGTAATAATACATGTTCATATGTAAAAAAATCCATATTAAGTAATTTGTGACAAAAATTTTTAATGAGAATGCTAAGTTGTCATAAAAATTGTTCAGATAATAATAATAAATTACATTACAAAACTATTGGTCCTCATTATTTAGGTGATACAGTATTATAATATTATAAGGAATTTAAACTCATAATACATTTAATCAATCTGTCTCTTTTCTGTCTCATTTAAAATAAATTTCTTTATAAGTGTTCACTTCTTTTGAAGACAACTTTTCATTTAAAACGGATTGCTGTGTCAAAGAGTATTGCAATCAGGTAACAATGGTTTTGCACTTTTAAACGTTACTTCTTATTTTGCTTAAATGTATTATTTCGAAAAAAAAAATTAAACTTGTTTTTAGTCTTTGGTGGAAAAAAATAACAAATAGATTTTTGTTGTAATACAAAGATAAGTATTGTTAAACGTTGTTAAATTATAAGATAATTATCTAAATGTCTATAATTAATAAATAAATATCATCCATGTTATATTTTATTAAGATGTGACTGCTGTAATTTGGTTTAATTAACATTTGTTAAACGCCACTGAAATCGAGCTCCGTCAGTTGTGACGGATCAGTTATAAAACCATGAATGTATTATTATGAAATATCATGTTCTAATTATACCTTGAGACTAAAATCAAATCAAAAATATATTAATTTATATCATTACATCGTTATGAGATGATTTCTATTTTGTTATTATTAAATTGTTTATTTATATTAAGCTATTGCTTTTTATAATACGACTTTAAAAATATAATCTTGTTAATTCGTGGAATTTTTTCTATTAAAATTTATCCAATATTATTTAACCAACACATTTGGTGGATTAATCACTATTATTTAATATCAATACCAGCTGGTGGTATTAATTGAAGTAAAGTGTGCGTTTAATTGCTTTTTCATATATTACTTTCACATTTTCCTTTACTTATATATTTTTTTAAGAACTATATGATAGCGATATCTTTACTATATGAAAGTTTACTATTTCGAAATAATAGCAATATAGTTTGATGTTATAAAATTACAGCAGCTTGGCTGCTGTCGCTATTTTATCTTTTTAGTTTTCCAGGAATGTTCTGAATTTAGTATTTGTTAATTACAGTACATACAGTGCTGGGATTGTTAACAACTTCTTAGACAAGTTTAATTGCTTCCATTCTCATCCCAATAAATGTAAATATATGTAATGTAATTTATAATTTCTATTACTTTGACAAAAATTGCTATAACAAACGGTTATAATTTAAATGACATAGAATTATTGCTAGAATGTAAATGACTGAATGACATACAGAACTGCAAAAGGTTGCGAAAGTATAGGAAGTTAAATTACAAAGTTAGGGTTGATCCTTAAGTCCGACGTAATAAAATATTGTAGGTAAACGCTAAAGTTATAAAAACTCTGTCATTTTGTTTCAATATTTTATAATATTTTTGTATTTTTCATTCTTATAAATCTAAGATAACCAATGTGTTAAATAAAAAGGGGTTCTATAAATAGAATAAGTGAGTTATGAGTATAAACGCGAACGTATATTATCACATGGTGGGGGGAGTAAAAAATTTAAATTATCAGCTAAGCGGTTTTATGACAACGTAATGGTTTCATAAGTTTATGGAATTAATACACTTTTGGGTCCGCCCGTTCATAATACGAATATAATAAAATGTAACATTATTAGTAAGATTTTAGTCTTATAAATAATAATTTGGTATTGAAATTTCATTTCAAGCGTAATATAAAAATATATTGAACATGGACTTTAATAAATTATAATATATATAATACCATATTTTTATTTATAAAATTTCAAAGACAACAAAACCCTAGACAGGTTTTGACTAAAAATAATATTTAACACAATTGTAGTAAATAAAATTTACAAGTAAACTATTATCATGTTAATAGAAGTAGTTTAATAACAAATATAAATTCTTTACCTAAAAAAAAAGTGCCCACTTCTATTTTTTTTTTATATTAATCGTAATCGTTATTAATTATCATTAAGTACGGTTTTAAAATTTATATTTTTATTTAATGAATAGAAAAACGGATCAATATATTTTTTTTATTACTTCATTTTTAAAGTGTACATTCTTTAAACTATACGCGCAGAGCGTTTTAGATGTTATGTTAACTCTACTGATTTATGATCTACAATTCAAGCTTAAATATTTTCCGTTGCCAAGATTTATCTATCGTCAACCGTCACAGTCAGATTATGATATTACTATAATCATAAAAAATCGTCAAGTTTTGTGGGAATTATTATTGCATTGTCTTATGCTTGCGATAATTTTTTTATTTAATAATACTTTGAGTTGTGTATCAATATAAATTGCAACTCAACAGACTCTTAAGTCTGTCTACTACCAAATAATAATACATTGCTCAAATTTTATTTTCTTGATTTTCATAGTGTTATCTATAAACATTACAAGTTAATTTCAAGTAAAAACAATAAAGAGCAACAAAACACACTATTATTTACATATTAACTGATGATAGAATAATAAGTGAAAGTTGTAGTTGATATTGAGTGTAATAGCGGAACGAAATGGATGAACCGCGTTAAAAGCAACATGAATATGTTTTTGGTAAACGACTGACTGTGAATTTTATTAGGATTTATAATAAATTAAAGACTTAACATTTTTATAATAAAAAAATTTATTTAAAACATTTGCGTTACAGCACACTAAAAATATATCGAATAATTATCCAAAATACATTAAAACATTAACAATATAATATTAAGCTCCATTTTAGAACTGTAATTAAATAAAGTATGAAACTATTGTATTACCTGACTAGCTGATTCCCGCCCACTTTGCTGGGCAAATAATAACAAAGAATCACAAATTGTATGTGGGTACATAGAAAATAATCACAAATAATCACCAAATGTTTGTAGGTAAATTAAAAATAATCACAAATAATCTTAAACTATACGTGGGTAAATTAAAAAATAGTCACATGTAATCACAAACTGTATGTAGGTAAATTGAATATAATCACATATAATCACAAACTGTATGTAGGTAAATTGAAAATAATCACAAATAATCACCAAATGTCTGTGGGTAAATTGAAAATAATCACAAATAGTCTTAAACTATATGTGGGTAAATTGAAAATAATCACAAATTATCACAAACTGAATGTGGGTAAATTGAAATTAATCACAAATAATCACATACTGTATGTAGGTAAATAGAAAATAATCAAAAATTTCACAAACTATATGCGGGTAAATAAAAAATAATCACAAATAATCACATACTGTATGTAGGTAAATAGAAAATAAACACAAATAATTACAAACTGTATGTGAGTTACAAAACCCTAATCCTACGAATAAACATAGTGAGAGGCCAAATAATTTTAATTTCTACTGCAATACAATGGGGGGTAAACTTTTCAGTTTTTTAGCTGTAACTTTGGAATGGTTTGGACCTTTGCAAAATCCTTTCTTATTGCACCTATTCAATACCTCAGTGTCCAAATTTCAGCTTTCTAGGTATTACGGTTTGGGCTGTAGAGCAATGAATGAATCAGTGAGTCAGTGAGTGTCTTTGTGTTTTATATATTAAGATAACGATACCTGTTATAAATAAGATTAAAATAAAAATCTTACACTAAAACTAACAGTATCAAGGGTCTGGTATTCAAAGTGAAAATATATGATATTTTAGAAGACTATTTCCCGCGGTATAATTTATTAACCACTATAGTCGCTATTCACTAATCACTAGCGACTTCACTTCTTGATGCTAGCAGTTCCACGATACGAATGAGCCCTACTGACCGGCGAGTGACTTACATACATACAGAGTGACATACGTCTTGAGGCAAGTTTCGTAATAGCGGTGCTACCCTCTTTAACAATTAATCATGGCAAACTTCACGCACCAAGTATTGAGAAGTATGAGATAACGGGTATTTCAAATTCGTAAGGATTTTCAATAGTTTCAATGACAGTTTAAATTCTGTAAAACTAAACTTAGAGATTAGAGTTCAACATTCTGATTTTGATCTCATCATTAGTATGATGTTATTATGATTACCTTTTAGATAGTATACATTTATTTTATTAATTAATATTGTTAATTTCTGGGTGGTACAAAATCATTTATCATTTATTATTCTAAATATTATATATATTTTTTTTATATTTTAAGGTTCGAACAAATTCTATTTTGTGGACTTCTTTTTTTATGATATTACAATAATATAAGATAAATAAAAATACAATTATCGATTCTTTTCATGTGTCTCACAAAATTTTTCTTTGATGTTAGATCTTTTTAATGACTTCATTTCGCTCTGATTACAGCTTCGTTGGCAAATGGAATGAGCATATTCAAGTACCTCTTCCATTCGAATAAATCGAATGTATTTTTGTCACAACTGACATTTAATATTATTACAAAACTTATTTTATACTGTTTTAAATAAATATATATTGCAATATTGATCACCGCCTAGATTAATTAATCATTCTACATATATTCGTCTTTATCAAAAGAAACCATATTTAAAAATGAATTAAGCCTAACATGGGTAATTTATGTATAGGCATTAAAAATGTTTTTAACACAATTAGACTGTCATATTTGTGTATAATCGTAACGAATTCGAGGTTATATTAAATCCAAAAATACTAAAACAATACAAGAAATCCAACATATTTAAACACAAACGACTAATCCTGTTTTGGAATAATATTAAGTAAGCAGCTTGTTATATTATTTCTGCTATGGAAACATGATAGCGAATAATATTTATATTGCTGAATAAACGATATTAAATTATAGAATTTCATATATATTACATACATATATAGCCGTCATTATAGGATTTTGAGGCTTGAGATAAGAGAAAAATACTTAATGGAAGTAAATAATCTTTGTTTAAAAATATTAATTACATATGAGATCATATTTTACGCATATTTGTGATACACAAATAAAAATAGTACTCTTAAAAGGCAATATAATTCTTATTAAGAATATGTTTAAAACTCAAATTCGTGACTCATTCTTAGATTTCAGTAAATAAAATGGTATTTCATCTTTCCTTTCAATCAAATTTTCCACAATTACAAATAGTCCCATTGTTTATTTGTCAAATAGCCTCGAAGAGTAATAAGTGGAAAACATAGTTTTACTACAAAGTCAAGTCTATTCACGATTAAATTTATAAAAGCAATTACCGCTTAAATTATGTATAAATTATGTATTATAAGTTATCGATATTAATAAATCATTGATTGAAATGCCTAAAACCGTGCAGAGAAGGAAGGCGCGGGTAGTTTCTAACAAATATGGTAATGACCTCCTAACCAGGGGGTTATGGGGAGGGACACATTATAAATTTATACCCGCAGATAGAAACGTAAATTGGATAAAAGCTTTGTAAAAGCTATGTCGTAAAAATATATACAATTGAACAACAAGACTATTTTTACCTTTACTTATGCTTTTATACTGTTTTTAAGATATTTTTTACACTTTTATAACTAATAAAATCTTTGTTTTAAGATTTTTTACCTATTAGATGAGTTGCATAATATAAATTAAGTTTTTAGGCTATAAAAGATTTTGTATCTTGCAAATAACTAATCGGACTAAGGTAGTGTTTTCAACAAACGCAGAGAGACAGATAAAATTTGATATACTTATATACATTTTTTTTAATGGATAAATTCGAGATACGATTATATAATATTTAACATTTCAAGGGAATGTGATACAATGACATCCATGAGCTTTTAAATCGAACTATAAATATATCTAAAGATAGCAATATCTTTACTTCAACTTTAGAAAAACCTTACTGATATTACAATTTACTTCATTACAATTCATTACATTACAATTTACTTCAAAATACATTATTTATCAAATTTATATGTAAACTATATGTGATTAAAACATTATAAATAAAACAAATTATAGTGGAACATGAAAACCACCTTTTACTGGAACATTAAATAGTAATAATTTGTTGTTCTTTATTCAGTGTTTAATTAATTTATCAAAGATCAATACAGTTAAAGAATCTTATACATCTTTTAATAAGTTATATAAATAAAAAAATAAAGAGACGTATCTTTTGCATTTTAAATTTTAATTGAAATAAATCCAGAGAAACGTCTGTCATCGGATTGAATAATATTGGATTCAACCATCGAATATCTCTTATTATAAAAGTTTTATATTATGATGACTATATTATAAACAACTGTTATTATAATTGACCATTTTAAATGAATATTATTGTGTAATTATATCATAATAATCTAAAAAAATGTAATTGTATAACAGGAAGATAAAAAAGTTTCGGATGCTTAAACTGCTGATAAAATAAATACATACTCTTCAGTTCGGTCTAAAATTTATTAAGTTATATATTTTGACATTTAGCATTAAATTCTAAAATATTAATTACCTTATGTTTGGTTGTATGTATGGTTTTATCAAACGGCAAATATTATTAATCTGGTAATAATAATGTAAGGTAATTTGTATTTCAGTTTGATATCATTACAGTAGGTTGTGGTAATTAAGAACAAAATTAAAGAAGAACTAAACAAGTAAAGCAGGTGCATGCTTGGATCACATCAATCACATTGTTGTGGACAAAGAAAAATGAACTGAAATAGTCCAGCTATATAATTATTTTCTATAGCATAATTATTTTGTATAGCCATGGGTTTTTTAAAACCACGTACTAATCTAGTTTAGTAATATTAAATTTGCCGTCGTATCAGATTTCAGAAATCAGAATCAGAAAATATTCAAATATTATATATATATATATATATATATATATATGTGTATAAATATAATACGTATTTTCATATTTTCTTTTAAGACTTTTTAAGTTACAGTAGAACTTTACATGTTTCAATACACAAAAAAATTACAATTATATTCCGTTGAAATACAAAATATTTTAAATTAATTTCAATAAAAAAGATGTGAACGAAGAAATTTCTAGGAAAACAAGATTAGGTCGAAGTGAATAGAATGTTGCGAGTGATGGAACCCGTATCAACTTCAAAATCTATTTTTAAGTAATTTAGTTATTAAAGAGCTTAAAATGAAAAAAAACAAAATTAAATACATTTTCTTTTACTATACATCAACTTTATTTTGTTTTCAATAAATTTTTCACAGTACAAATAATGTGCGTTACGTATTTATTAATAATTTGACTTCATTTGACTTTCCCCGTTTAAATTTAATAACGATTATTAATTTACTTTAAAAAATTTACCAAACTTTTAATAGAATGATAGTCATTGTAATTTAAATTGTACTATTACATAAAAAATGTTTTGTTCTCAAAGATAAAAATAAATAAACTAAGATAAGGTTCTCAAGGAAGTCAATTTAAGTTTGGTGGATTCTTGTAAGTAGAATTCATGGAACTCGTTTGATGAAACGAGACTTCAATCACTATGTTTGAGTTATATAATGATATTAACTCGCAGGCTACGAGAGTTGGAGTAGGTATGTTATTCAAATTTAATTTAGCCTTTATGAAATGACAAATAAAAAGCTTATAAAGTTTAATATAGACGTATACGTAATAAAAACTGTATTGTCTTTTTTAATCTTATAATGCTTTTTCATAGAATTAATAGGTGTTGAGCAAATAACTAACTAACAGATAGGTACTTAGTTAATGGGGATTTATTTATAGTTTCGAGATTATATAGGAAACAAGGAAAAGAACTTACTAACTTAAATAAGTATTACAATAATTATTCACATTAATATTATTATAATTGTTTTTATACCTAAACATATGGTATATAAGGAGGGCAATTTAAATTAAATTTTATAATAAAATAATATTGAATACATCTTGTAATCAATCATAATATTTGCCTATAAATTATATTCGTCTTGTGTTAGAGACCATGTAATATATTTTTAGGTCATTACCTAACATTACCTAAAATTATTAAATTTGTATTAGTTCTATTTTCACGGTCTTACTCCTATCTAATAATATTATACATACATAATACAACATTATATACGTATCAACCTCATAATGAGAACTTAACTTCAGTGGCGGTGTAAATATCGTTCAAAATCCACGGTGAATTCTCAGTAGTTAGTATTTCTGAATACTTGTTATAATATAGAGATTTAAAAGTTTACTCATCAGATATTGTAAGGCTAGGGCATTTTCAACTTAATCAGATGTCAGGCCAGTTTAACTTCGTTAGGAATGTTCGCAGGTTTAAAAATATTATTTAGTAATAGTATGAGATATTTATTATTTAAAATAAATTAATTATATATAGACATATTATAAGACAAATCGGTCAAATTAAAAAAGTATATAAATTATTAATGAACTTTAAAATAATCTAAGCAAATGGATGCAACAATGTTTAATCAAGCAAATTATTGAGATTTTTAAGTATTTATCTTCCGTAAATAATTGATAATGTATGCACAATTTAGATTTTTATACTTATATAAAAAAATATATAAATATAAAAATACTTATATAAAAAACATAACCTTGAGACGGTTTGTGGAACTGATTTATGATGATAATGATAGATTCTGAAAAGTTGTAACCTAGTTTATGTAGATGAAAATGCTTAATGTGGTAATATAGTTACAAAAGTATAATATTCAATTTTTATCTTGCTTATATTATAAGCTGAGGATCCTCCCTATTGTTAACTAGCTGTAGAACACGACTCCATTAGTCAAGTTACAGGACACAGCATTCCTAATAAAAATTTTCCGATTTTTCCGGCAAATTGCAGGAATAACTCCAGAATATGTTTTAAATTAAAAGCAAGAAAATAAAGAGCATATGTCTATTTGGAAGATATATTCTAAATATTGGTTAAAAGTGTATTTTTAATCGAGTAGTTTCAAAGGTTTTCTTTTACATACAAACCATATACAAATAATTTGTTGAAATCTTCTTTATAATGTTTGAATAGGTAACATTATTGTTTGGTATTGGTAGGTAAGGTTATTTTAAGGCAAGTGTTTTTACTATTTGAGTTTTAATATATTATTCCTAATTTAAAAAATAATTTTCAATTTGCATTTCACTTTGTTGTATAATAGTTAAGTAAAATTTACAATATTATTTTCTTAGCATATTTATAAAAAAAGATTATTACTCTAAAAACATCATTTATATATTATAAAATATATCATCATACTATTCCGATGATTCTCTATTGCTAAGGCTTATTTTTAATTACGAGGACGTGTTTCTTATGCCGTCTAATAAAATAAAAAATACAAAGAAAAATGTAATAAAATGAATAAAAAACATTTTAAATGACTGCTTCACATTTTCTTCATTGTTTCAGATTTTCAGCATAAAATTATGTTTGTAATAAACAGATATAATTATATGCTGAAAATCTACTGGCAGACAGACAAACCGCCCTTGCAATGATTGTGTAATAAAATATTAGAAGTTTAACTATTTCTCCGATGTCTTTGTTAAATCTGAACTATTTATGGTTTTCAAAGATTTTATAAATTTACTAGTAAATAGTATTTGAGATTCTTATATTATTTAGATTTATTGCTTAAAATATTGTTATAAAGAAAAATTTTATTTTTACCAGCATTATTAATATTTTATTACAATTTAATAAAGTTTTAGAAGTCTCTAGGGTATTTTTGCCTATTACTTTATTTTGTTAAAAGATTTAATCAAGGAAATACATTTTAAACATTTTGAATTATTATTAAGATTACCACTGTAATAACAGGAATGAATAGAACTTAAAAGTTAAACTTAACCTTCAACTTAAAACTTTTAATTGAAAATATTTTCTATTAAATTATACATATTCTAAAACTTGAAACTCGCTACTTTCGCTCCTTTTATTTACTGCCGTAAGATTGTCTTTGATATAATACGAGTAAGTACATAAATGATCACTGGTATTGATTCAAAGGGATAAAACATAAATAAATATATAAAATACGAAATAAAGGTTGTGTAAAAAAACGCTTTATAATTTGGGTGATCTATATTTACAAATCTCTTTGGAGACAGGTATATTCACTGTCTGATTATTTTACTCTCGTGTTAATCTAAATCCAATGTTTAATATCAAGCAAGGATAAAAACAAGCTTCAGTGAAAACGATTTCTAGATTAAATTTTAATTAAAATCACTTCAAAAGCTTTTCTCTTGAAAATGGTAAAGAAAAGATGCATACTTACTTACTTTTGAACAATAAATTGAATTAATTCTAACCAATGGAGATGTTATTGATAAACAAAGAATATTTGTCAAAAGATATTTTATCTCTTTTGAAGAAAATGATGGGGACAGAGTGGTATAACATTTAGCACAGTTAAAGTTGAGTTAGAAAAAGTTTAGAAAAGTTACAGTCATTTAAATAATGCGTTAGAACAACATAAAATTCATCATCTTCCTGCTTTTATCCCAATTTTGGGTATGGCGCAAAATGTTTTTCCTCCCATACTCTCCTGTTACTAGTCATCTCTGTACACTTTCTTTTCTTCTTCATATCGTCATTCACGTAATCTTTTCTTCGGCCGTCCTCTCCCTGTCCCTCCCTCCACAACCATATCCAGAATTCTTTTGGTTACATGCCTTTCATCTCTTAACAACATAAATTAATAAAATAATTAAACCATCATGTGGTGGGCAATAAATAAAAAGATTAATTGTTTACC
Organism: Melinaea marsaeus rileyi; assembly: GCA_918358865.1. NCBI lineage: Eukaryota > Metazoa > Arthropoda > Insecta > Lepidoptera > Nymphalidae > Melinaea > Melinaea marsaeus. The sequence continues at coordinate 23,168,266 of OU911093.1, read as the reverse complement.
TTAACACGGTCATTATTATTTTAAATATGTCTACAATACTTATTTAAAATCCTTACAAACTTTGCAACTAAATTAAGCTGGAATTTAAGTCACTTGACGACCATTACTTATTAAAATCACGCTGTGTGTAAGACTTGTTATAGGTTAAATATTTCAGCAATTTTAAATGTGTAAAGTCTGTTTTACTGTAGATCAATGGCGATACAATGACTATAGATTCCATTAAGTTCTAACTCATCAGTGATATGAATCTATTAATCCATGACCAATACTGCTGCTTCAATTCTAGATCATAAATCAGTTGAACTATATTATAATATCTTCCACGCTCTGTGTACACAGTACAGTCTTCGCTTACAAATTATTATGTTTAACTAGATCTCCCTGTGATAATTATAATAATCTAAGATTTATTCCAATATCCTGCTACTACTACCGACACGCCTACGAATAATTCCACAAAAACATATGACATTTTGTAAAAGGTAATTTAATATCTAATATAATTATATAATTTGTTGGCAACAATGCCTTGTTAGCCAAAATTTTGTTAGTAAGTAGAGCATTTTAGTATCAAAAGAATAAACACACACACAGTATTAAAACAGGAGCTATGGGAAGAGTTTTAACCGCAATCCTTTGCGGTTGTTGGACCGCTGTCCCCACTCTCTGCTCTGATTACACTTGTTTAAACATTAATTAGTATTAAAAATTTAAACATTCATTTGAATTTATAATTGCTCACTCGAAAAAAACATCACTAATTGCTATAAATATCAATTAAAGTAGCCATGACTTTTTACTTTGGTGATAAATTCGCAGGATATTGTATAAGTTTTTCTAAGCTATTACATGATCTTTAGTAGTTGTAAATATATCTAATATTTTTGTTTATTATTATTATTGTTATCTATTGCGTATATGTTTACGGTGTTATTACGTTAAATTTTTTAATTTAAATTTCCGTACACTTTTGCAAGAATTATATAATTTTCCATAATTTTGTATGTAATACAAATTAATGGTAAATTAAAATTTCATAGTTGTTTAAGTTTTAAAAATAGATGAAAATTCTTTTATTGTATAGGACGGTAGTTTAGTTAAAAATATCTTGAATACTAATGTCTGTATGCAGGTAGTTAAATAAATTAAGTCATAAATAAGACGTCGTCATCATTACTCGATGGCAACAGTGGGGTTGCATTTTATTTATTTTAAGAGGCTTAGTGTGAGTATTGAGTATTGAATTTTATAATATATTTAACTTAACTCTACATCTAAAAACACGATTAATAATTTACAAAAAAAAACACAAACGGGAATTATAAAATTTACAAATGTACTGATTTTGAGAAGAATATACAATCATTTTGTCACATAATGCACTAAAACATTTTTCTGTTACATTATTTTTTGAAGTATATTTTCGTATTAGAACAAGGAAGTAGACGAATATATTTGGTTGACAACATTTTACTTGCTTAAATAAAACAAATGTTATTTAAAGTGTCTAACATACTATTATTATTAAAGTGTGACGTCACGGAATATCCGATTAACGCAAGAACTATGTGAGAGTGTAAGATCGACCAGTGTCAACGCGCGTTAATGGAAAAAATATGGTTTTCTGTTTATTCTTAACAGCAGCTTAACACCAATCGATACTATAAGAAACCGATACTATACTTAATAGTTAAACCGTATAACGTTTTCCAAACCATATATAATTAGTTAGCCAAAATGTTTAACATTGTTAAATTATAATAAAATAAACTTAAATATTGTAACTGAACTCTTAGTATTGTAAACGAGTGTTAACAAATTATAGCTATTACATTATTTATTTATTAAGTCAGATTAACAATTTTATCGACATTTAGTTTAATGCAATATGATATTACAAAATGTAGGTCTTCTAATCTCAACAAAAATACAACGATAATAAAATATGTTAAGACATTCATTGATAAGGAAATATATCGAAGCAATATGTACAATTTCGTGAAATATTGTTGATAAAATATGAAATTCTTTATGGTGAGACAGTTTGTATATCCTTAAAAACAATTCGTGTTTAATAACGCATTTTCCTCATGATTCTGAAATACTGACGACAACACTAAACTACTACACTAAAAACGCTTTTAAACAGAACTGTGCTTTATAATAACCAGTCAACAATATAATATATCTTATATTTTATAAAATTACTTACCATACCATTTCCAAGGACTAAAAATATTCATATTTTTTGTATTTTTAGAATACCTAAAAGAAAATTGACAGATTTTTTCCGTTAAGTTAACAATAACAATATAAATTTGACGATAAGTTAATTCAATTAAGAACTCAAGGTGACATAACCTAAAGGATTTTTAAGTGTTTAGTTGTTTCAGTTTACAAAATCATGCAGTAAAAAATGGTATATAATTTTATACTTAAAATATTTGAATATTTGGATCCCTAGTAATCATAGCTCAATTTTTTTGATTAGGTAAGTAAATATGTAAGTTTTCCCTTAAAAATAATATATAATTCTATTTAACCGAGGGTCTTTTATGAACGCTTTAATCTAAATATATAGATAAAAAAAACTTTATAAAGTATATAATATGTTTAAATAAGGTGTAGCGTTGTGAAACAAATGTGAACCACAAACACTTTATGTGGCTGTGCACGAACTACTAGTTCCAATTTGATTAACAGTAAACAGTATCACGACTTTGTTAAGTGAGTAACATTACCTTAATATTCTTTTTAGAAACCGATCATTATTACTAAGAAAAAACATTAATTAAAGTATTTATTGTTAAAAAAAAGAATGAAATTCACTTTGAAATATTAAAACTGAACCCTTGTTAATGCAAAGGTTTGGTAATAAATTTTATTCTTAAAATTTATCATCATTTTATTTTACAATTCCACAAGAAATAGCGAATTATTGATTTATGGCGAAAAGAATTAGTATAATTTATAATAAGGAATACATAAAAAAATATATAGTACTATTAATTTTTTTACCTCATTTCATTGAAATAAACTTATTTTGCTTGCTTACTTAAATTGCTTTAAAAAATATATATTAAAATATTTTTTAAAAAAGATGACACAAATTTGTAGTTTTAGAATACTTTAAATAAAATAAAACTAATATATTTTTATTCCGAAGTATTTAAATTAAATTATTACTCTGTTACAATTTCCTTTATCTTTAATATATTAAATTTCTATTGATGGTCTTTCGGGAATGCTTAATTCTTAATTATTTATTCTTAAGGATTTAAATAGGAACAAGTATCATCAAAAGTACCATCTTTCTTTATTGTCATCTGCTCTTAATGTATAGTGATTTTGTTAAAGTAAACAAAGCAAGTTGTGAAAGCCAGTAAGCGTTCGATGCAATATCCGTCGATCTATCGTTTTCTCTTTAGAAAACTATAGGCTTTTATCGAAAGGTCGTTGGTCACATTAACGATATGATTTTATCTCGGTTCAATGGTTCTGAGTTATCTTAGGATAATATGTGTATTATATTATCCTAAAATAACTCTGATCTAATATTGCTTGTGAAATATCGAAAATTGTTCTGTATTTCATTTAGACTACTACAAGAATCTTAGTAAAATCTTCCTTTAAATGAACATGTGTGTGCGTCGCGTCCTTTAAACAAATTATGTTATTTCCTTTTCCGTTTATATATAATCTTATAAAAAATTCGAAATTATTTAGAAAAAACTATTGACCCAATAATAAAGTGTTCTTAATAATTTAAATGTTACGATTGCTATTTGTGAATGAAAATGTTTGCTTTCAAAGATGATAATAAAACGTTAAGAAATTAAGTTCTCAAGGAAGTCAATTTAAGTTTTAAATGGATTCTTGTTAGTTGAATCCATGGAAATTGTTCAATGAAACTAGAATCTTAATCACTGTGTTTGAGTTGTTTAATGACGTAAGTATTTAACTTGCAAGCTGTATACTTGGAGTAGATACGTTATTCAATTAAATCCTTATGAAATGGTAATTAAAAATTATATAGTTTTAGTAGTTACCTTAAGTGTCAATAATATTTGTGCTATTTTTTATTTCAATTATAATATAATTAGTTATATATGTTAAGCAAGTTACATAGAAAACTCCAAACCAACACAACATATGTGCCAATAACCTTCATTCCTTTCCTTATTGGTAATGGATATGCAAATTGTAAATTTTTGTAGATATCTACGAGCTACGGCACAGATTTGACAGTTGTCATTCTAGAGGAGCGTTAAACAGGTGGCAGCGAGGTGACAATCCTTCACTTTCGAGCCAACCCTCAAATAAGTGTAAAATTAAGAATTCTGACATGGACCATTTTGATCCTATATATTTAGTAACAAAAAAAAAAAGAAAAGATAAAAAACATTTTTATTTACGTATTACAAAACAACTTCTATATTCTATATTACCCATCGATAAGAACAAAACCGAAATATATTTTTTAAACTTTTTAAAGGAATTATTGTAGCCATGATATCGTATTAAAATTAACATTTATTGTCAATGCATCCCCTTAAAGCATTATTATAGAATTTAATATATTATTTTCATACCTAGAAAAAAACTTATATTCTTAATGTAAAATAATCATTTATTTAAAATAAACATTCTTAAGTTGTTAAACAAAAACATTATATCTAAACTCAGTTGCGAAAACTTATACGTGTATTATTTAGAAAACAGTAACAGTAAAGTTTGGATTGATTTGCGTTGCAAACACAACCAAACCAAGATATATTCAAATTGTACATTTGTATATTGAGGTTTGGAAAGAGAATATTTTAGTAGTGTACGGATATTTCATTATTATATAAATTTAATGTTTTGATATAATTGTTAGAAAATTCACTAATTTCACATCAAATTACAATCACAGACATTAAACTTTTATTAAACAATATCTTCAAATATTGGGGACTCTTTGTTTTCATTATAAGACGACACAGGTAAAAATTGAACCAACTTGCATTTTTTTTTGTAAATGTTCACAATTTTTCCTATTTTCCAAATTGTGTCCCTGTCAAAAACACAATTGAAAATCCTTTGTAGATTGTGGAAACCGAATACACCTGTCAGGGGAATTACTAAAATGTAATTCAACAACAATTCTTTATTTATTAAAATATTATGTTCCTCTAAACTCTTATAGTCAAATAAAATTACAAAAATGTTTTAATTAAATGTTTATATTTTAAAAAATATTTTTTTTTTTTATTTACATTCTTAACATGTTTCATCAGTATTTTAATAAATAAATTCTATAATACAGTTTATTTAAAATTAAAATGTAAAGATGTCTTTGGTTCGGGCGATATCGCCTCTATATCTGGTTTTACACTTGATAGCCTACTTTTTTAATTAACAGCATTCTAGCAAGAATCTTAAAATTTGATTAGAAATTAATAATTATTGATTATCTTTTTTAAGCTTTTTTATATATAGGTTACAGCATACTAAAAATAAGCGACCGTTTAAAACAGTATGATATGATATGTAATAATTAGTCTTCTTAGAAAATTATAATAATGATTATTTTTCTATGAGACGTTACTTACTTTTACTTCTGCATGTATAAATGTATAAGATGTTAATTTAGTTAACAATATTCAAAATAATTGTTTAAGTAACATAAATTTTATTTTTATTTAGATATTTATTAGCTTTACTTTCGTTTCTTATTTCCGATTCATCAAGAAAATATATAACAATTTAGTTCAATATTCGAACTATAACTAGAAATAGATTAATGCTGTGTTAATTAAATTTATACTTTGAATTAAAGACAATTTTGTATAACAATACTAAAGATAAAAGTATACCATATCACTAACATAAGAAAATACAAAAAATCGTCATGATTTTTTAAATGGGGGTAAAATTTTATAAAATAAAAAAAATAAAATTACAATCACCATAAACTTTATATATGTCATTGTGATTTCATATTCTTCCTATAATAGGATCTAATGTAAGTTGAATATAAATAAGTTTTATTCTCATAGTGATAAAAGTTCAACTAATAAAAGGTTTCATGACGCAATTATAATTTGTATCGCCTGGGTCATGTCTCTCGAAACACTTATACAGATATATACGATTAAATTAATGTAAATAACAAAATACTAACCAGTCATACTATTAATAAAAGCGATGATTCTAATTAATCGCTTCAATTATCGCAAGCGAACGCAAACACCAAATGATATTCATTAATACAAAAAATAAGCTTCAAGTCTATTTAAATTATTTCATAATCGTGACTGTTATTTGTGTTACTATTGTTATACATTTTTTGTTCTATGTAATTTTTGTATTTAAATTTTTTTAATTGCTATTAATACTAATATTATTTTCAAACTGTGTGTTTAATATTACATAGAAATATTTTTTTTTGTAATTTGATTAAAATTAAATTTAAAGAAAATATCACGATTTTCTACGTTAAATATGTAAGTGCATTTTATGCAAACACTTTAGTTATACATAAACAATTACAAACACTACCGAATGTTTAAGCATATAAACATTCAAGCATTTGAAAATTAAATGTTTTGTTACAGAAGTGGAGTATTATAAGTATAATTACAAGCAGCGTTTAACTTAACTTATTCTTCTACTTATGTAGGAACATAAAATTAGTTTTAGTATTTAAAAATATTTTCAGTACTTTCTAATTTGTGATACCATTACAGGTTATAGTGAGATTGGTCAAAAATATATAGTTAGCTTATTTTATAAGCCAGAAGATCATATCAGAATATCCAACTAATGAAGGTAAGGAATACAGACTTCACCCAATCTAACATTAGTGTCATAAATCTGCACGATTAGCCGAACCATCCCATCTTTTATTATTGCAAATAAATTGTTGCGTATATTGTCTATTCAAAATATTAATTGACACTAATATATATTATATTTCAATATTATAGAAATGGAGGAGTAATTGTTTTATTTTAATACGTCCCCTTTAAGTTTCGGATCTATTTTTTTGTGATCACCGCCAATCACGAACTCTTGGAAATTCAGGGAGTCGTTTTCGGTCCTATTTAAACTCATATTTTTAGGGTTTCATTCATTCATCAGTGCTTCATATTTGTGTAAGTATATTATCTTTATTTAATATGTGGGCATGTGTAATTTAAAGTACATTATGTTGTTACACAAATCTTTTTTATAATTTATTTTAGTGTGTTTTTACTATTTTTTGGTAATTTAATAACCAAATTTTTTATATACTTGTTGTATTCTTGATTTAATAAATAAATAACTTATTTTATAAAAATCCTACCAATCTAAATTTAACTTTAAAACCTAAAAATTCTACTCCTATTATCAATTAATTTCAACTATTAGTGGATATTAAAGTTAGTGTATCTTTTAGTAGAATAATATTGTAGTAAAAATATTTAAACGCAAGTTTTAATTATTTTAACTAGTATAAAAACTTAACTTACTAACTTTAATTGACTTGTCTGAAAAGTTACCGCTTACTTTCAAACTAAACCAGGATCCAGCCAATGGAATAGACGTTAAATGTTATCAATCTTAATTGCATTTAGTATAGGAAATCTAGTTTATTAGTTCACTAAATGATTCATTCCATGTCAATTTATTTTCTTCCCAATGCTCCTAATCTTGTAATAAATAACGTCTATTAATAAATAAACTGAAACAAAAACTAGGTATACGTCTTGTGGTTCATAATCAGAAAGATCCTTTAACATATCAGTCCTATATATTTTTCATAAACATTTGTAATTTGATACGTAATCAAACCACTAGACGAGTATCAGATAACCACTAAAGATAACGGTTATTCACCATTATAAGCAATTTCATTGCTAATTATATTAATATTTCAATCTTTTATCAAATAAAAAATCAAATACACTCAATTATAAATTCTTAGGAATAAGAAAACACAAAACACTCTAAATAACCATTTTAATTAATTAAAACACATCAAAGCTTATTATCATTAACTCCTAATTTAAAATAATTAAAGTTCTCCAATGGGTGTACTTTTTATAATTACTCACAATAAATGAAAACTTAACTAAACTTAAAATTTTATTATGAATAACACAAAAATTTTATCACAAAAATTTCTAAAAGAATAAATTGACATTTATAATTACTCATAGTACAACACCAATATGGTCTTATTCCTGTCAAACTCGAGCACCAGGCAAAAAGTAAATTGTCGAAGCGAGTTGTCCGCTATTAATAAAAGTTCTCAAATAAGTTGATCGTTTGACTCGATTCCAGAAAACTGACAATATCGCACTATCACGTGACAGCTTTGACTTAACTAATAACTTTAGTCAAATGAAAGCATTAGAAGTTAATGAATCTCTTATTACACTAATTCTTAAATGTAATTGTTGTTTATTCTAACCTAATCTATCTTATTTTTGTAACATAATTAACAATGCAAAAAATTATACACTATTATAATATTCCGATGTATGCTATCAATATAATAAATTAAAATCTAAACTAAACATTTAATATAAATAAAAAGATAGTGTATATTTGCTTTTATATTTTGAGGAACTTAGATTAAGTACAAGCTACTCGTAGCAAAATTTATTTCTTAAAGTATTACGAGAAAATCATTTTTAGACTAGAAGAATTGTCTTTTAATTAATAAAAATAAAAATGTTGGAGGATATAAATATTTAAATTATTAAGTAGCAATATGAAACTATCTATTTAATATTTGGAAATAAGTTTTTATAATATTTACATTATAACAATGGTTTTAATAAAAAGAACTCTCTGTGATAGAAAGGTTCTTGAAGAAAGGAATTTAGAACTTTTACTTATCCCATTCCACAGTCGCTCGATAAACATTAATCTATAACCTAAGTTTGGAAAAGTTACATTAAAGTAATTGTTAAAGTCTTACTGATTTAAGTCATTGGAAATCAAAATAGCTATCATGTTTTTGTACTTTGAATATCAGACCTCAGATCAATACCTTAATAATAGGACGAAAACACCTAATACTGGGGGTGCTTAAGAGTACATAATAAATCTCTATATCGGTAACATTGGGCATGCATAAAAAATATGGAAGGTGAACCCTTCCATATTTTATTTTAGACAACAGAGCTAATTTATGATATTGATTTACATTCAGATAAGCCAGTGGGTTTGTCTTAAAAAGACTTAGATAGTAATATAAATACAAGTATATATATTTTGAATTTATTATAATATTCAAAAATTATCATTACATGTTTTATACCCAATTATAAAAATGAAAAACATCGATGTCATCAAAGTCAAAACAACATCAAGTAGGTGATTCACAAGCAAACATCATATTTTTTTAAATTAAGAATCTGGCCTCAATGATACAAATTTTATTAAACATTGTAAACAAAATAATAATGCTTAATTTTGATACACAATTATGTGAAATTTTTAAAGGCCACATCTTTATGTCAAAACTATATACAAATGATGTACATTTTGCGTTAAACTCCGAAAGCACTCTACCGATTACTGAAGATAATTATCATTTCATCGTACTTAAAAAGAATGATAGTTTTATCTCTATTAATGATTAATTTTTTGCATTGTGAAATTTTATATATCCCGTTGGTTTGGTTTATAAAGTAGCAGACAAAGTCGTCAGTAATAGTCAGTTATGTTATAAAGACAGAGACTACATTGTCTGTTAGTGTAATTAAGATTTGTTAAACGCGGCTTGAAACAAGATTCTCGCGCTGTCATAAATGATATATGAAATCAAGAGCGTTATATGTTATTAAGTTAATTTTTATATTCTGGTTTTTATAGTTTTAGTTCCAGCTTTAGTCTTAGAAATGGAACATTTTACATTTTAAATTGATTATTTTCTCTCCTAATATAATATTAAACACTGATCTATGAAATCATAGACTAAAAACTAAAATATCTAACTGGCCAAAATTATATATTACACACATATTTATAAAGGAAATCCTTTGACGCGTCTAAATTAAATTTAAAATCTGTGTGTGCTATCATTTTTTATAATTACAGTACAAACATATAAAGGTATTATCGGACTGAAGGAACGATTTACCACAAGGGTACAACTTCGCGGACAAGTTTAATTACTCCCGTTCTCATCCTACTTTTGTACAAGTCTTATATTATATTCCATTCATATTTTTAAAATTGCTACACTTAACATTTGTTACTATACATATACATTTACAGTATGTATGGAGAATACCCTAACGGATTGTTAATTATTAGAGTTATTGTAGCATTGAGATTAATTTTGATTATGATATGTGGAAATCCATATGTAATTTCCTATAAGTATGGCATAGTATTACACTACCTAAAGTATGTTTAAAAAGAGGTTTTTAACATTGTGTTTATCTTATTTTCTTTTTCTTCGACATCGTATTTTTGTTATTGTTCTATTTATGAGTTCAAGTTTATATATATATATATATAAAATGGAACATGAGTAATGCTTGTTCAGTTTACCAACGGTGCATCAACAGAGCTTTGATATCATTACTGGGAACCGCCGCACAAGTCTATGTAGATGACGTGTTGAGTAAATGCACAGATTTCTCAGAGGGTATATCACACCTGGAACGAATCCTTTTAGCGCTGCAAAACTCGGGGTTTTATATCAACGCCGACATGTGTAGTTTTTTCAAACGTTCTATTAAATACCTTGGAAACGTAGTCTCTGATGGACAAGTACGCCCGAGTCCACGAAAAGTAGACTCTCTCGTCAAATCTCCAGTACCCAAAACCGTCAAGCAAGTCAGGCAATTTAATGGTTTGGCAGGATACTTCAGGAAGTACATCCTTGACTTTTCTCGCATAATGGTACCCTTGTACGAACTAACAAAACAAGGAGCAAAATGGGAATGGACAGACAAACACGAAATTGCTCGTAACACGATAATTGAAAGCCTAACGTCTGCTCCAGTGCTCACATTATTTCAAGAAGAAGCACCTATCCAACTTTACACTGATGCAAGCTGCCTTGGATTTGGATCAGTGCTGGTACAAGTGATCAATGGACGTCAACGTGCAGTAGCTTTTATGAGCATGAGAACAACAGAGGCTGAGAGCCGATATCATTCTTATGAATTAGAAACATTAGCTGTGGTACGCGCTTTAAAACACTTTCGCCAGTATCTATGTGGGCGGAAATTCACCGTGATAACAGATTGCAACGCATTAAAAGCTTCAAAACATAAAAAAGATCTATTACCCAGAATTCACCGCTGGTGGGCGTTCTTACAAAATTACGACTTTGAGGTAGAGTACCGTAAAGGAACGTCTCCAACATGCTGATTTTTTCAGTAGAAACCCAGTTGAACTTACAGTTAATGTTATGACAAAAGACCTGAATTGGCTTAAAATAGAACAACGACGTGACGATGAATTACGACCGATAATGGACAGCCTAATTGGCAATAACACAGTGGAAGATTATGTATTGGAGGACAATGTATTGAAGAAAAACATTGATAACCCTGTATTCGGTCAGCAGCTTAGCACTGTCGTTCCTAAGTCCTTTCAATCGAGCATTATAAACTCTTTTTACACAGCGCTTAAACACCCTGGCTGGGAAAAGACATTGCAGAAAATCCGAGAAACTTATTGGTTCAACAAAATGAGTTCCAGTGTCCGAAGTTTTGTGAATAACTGCGTAATTTGCCGAACATCTAAAGGACGATCTGGGGCAATTCAAGCCCAACTACACCCAATACAAAAACCAACGGCTGCCTTCCAAGTTATTCATATGGACATAACAGGGAAACTTGGCACCCCAGATGATCAGCAGTACGTCATAGTCACCATCGACGCCTTTTCGAAGTACGTTTTACTTTATTTCAGTTCTAACAAAAAACCACACAGTACATTAGCTGCCTTAAAACGTACGGTGAACCTATTTGGTACACCGCTTCAAGTCATAGTAGATGGAGGGAGAGAGTTTTTAGGTGAGTTCAAAGGGTACTGTGATAATATTGGTATAAACATCCATGCTATCGCTCCAGGAGTTAGCCGAGCAAACGGACAAGTTGAAAGGGTCGTCGGGACCCTCAAGAATGCATTAACAATTATTAAAAATTATGAATCAGAGCAGTGGCACACTGTGCTTGAAGAACTTCAACTAGCATTGAATTGCACAACTCACAGAGTGACTGGAGTAGCACCGCTGACACTTATTACACAACGAAAACACAGCATACCTCCTGAGCTTTTCAACTTGGTGGATATTGACAAAGAAACTGTGAGTATTGAAGCGCTTAATCAATATGTACAATAGAAAATGATTCGTTCTAGTGAGCAAGATAGACAACGCTTCAACATGCATAGAGCAAAAATTCATAATTTCAAAAGAGGAGTTTACGTAATGATTAAGAATAATCCTCGCAACCAAGCCTCGCTTGACTTAAAATTCAGCGAGCCATATGAAGTCTGCAAAATATTAGAAAATGACCGATATTTGGTGAAAAAAGTTATCGGCAGAGGACGACCCCGCAAAGTTGCCCACGATCAGCTGCGCCGTGCTCCGTAACCAGGTGATCAGTTGCCCGTATCGGCGGGAAAAGAATTGCCTACTCAATGTGACGTTGTTACAATACCAACTGTGCCTATTCCATCAACCTCTCGTGAAGAACAACAAATACAGCCAAACCACAACCTCCGGGAGGAAGACAAGCTATCAGAATAAATTGTAAGCGGCTCATTTACAATAACCCAGCTGGAAACTTTTTATAGATCAACGAGAACATTACGAGACCCTCCGAGAACCTTCGAGAACTCTACGAGACCCTCCGAGAACTCTACGAGACCCTTCAAAACCCTTCGAGAACTCTACGAGATCCCCCGAAACCCGTCGAGAACTCTACGAGACCCTCCAAGAAACTTAGAGAACTCTACGAGACCCTCCGAGAACTCTACGAGACCCTCCGAGAACCTTCGAGAACTCTTCGAGACCCTCCGAGCACCCTACGAGAATCTTCGAAATCAACGAGGCTGGTGCAGAGCGCGCACCGGCCTGTCAGTATGGCCGTATCGGCGCATCTACAAAACTATAATTATTAGTGTTTTGATTATCGTAAAATCAGTAGATAAATTATGAATAAATTGTTTAATGATGCAACATTGCGCAATAATATTGCGCAATCGTTGAAACATGTTTGTGTAGCACTATAAATATGGCCGCGCTGTTGGCGCTTGAGCATTCTTGTTCAAGTCGCCGAACACTACGGACCTAGCTGTGACGTTGTTACTGTGTCCGTGGAATATACGAAGTTCATCAAGAAATATCGAAGTTTATTATTATTCAGCAACCCAAGCATGAGTTATCACGTAGAAAATAACAATTGTGACGTTAGCAATGCTGACGTCACTATTTTTAAAAATACTGTTGAGGTTCTTCCTCCGTTATATATATATATATATATATATATATATATATATATATATATATATATATATATATATATAATATTTTTGTAATATACATCTGTCATCGAGGTATAGTTCACTTATTTAATTTTATTGTAAATTTAGTTTAAGTCTGTCTGGTACATAACGTAGACAACATTGTTGATATGAATTATAATAATACATTTATGAAAACAAAACTTCACCTACACTTTGTGTTTTATGAATGCTTAGTTTCTTTGTATGGGTTTGTAGAGTACATTGTATTTCATGATTTACCTACCTTTGGTTGAGCCAAAACATGAACAATATAGATGCACACATTTTATGGCCCTCAGCAAGGTCGTGAAATTTACCTACATTCGCGGAATTATATTTTCATAAGCCAACAGACCTAGGTTTATAATTAAAATATAATGTTTAATAACGACTTGTTATCTAAGTAATCAAATATAATGTTTATATTCCGGAAAATTCTTTCATTTACATGTGAAAATATTTCTTAGTTTGTGATGTTTTCGTAATAACAAAAATTCCCATTACATGTTATGTAAAAAATAAAAATATTACAATACCGCTATCAAGAATGTATTCAATGAAGGATGTTTATTGTTGTTTGGCGATCTTTTCACCGTATCCTAAAAAAGGTATACATACGAACTTCGCAGAATGTAACATTAGCGTCATAAATCAGCGTCGTTGTCCGAACCTTCCATCGTTATATAAATAAAGAGTGTTTTGCATACATTATCTACCGTTCAGGGAATATACACGTTTGTTGTACAATCTTTTTTAGGAATGTTAGCAACTGAAATTATTTAAATTTTATATTACACTTATTACTGATACTTGCGTTAAGATCAAATAGCTATTTTTATTGTGATCTATTATTATTGGTGTTGTTTAAACTTTTGTTTAATTTATTCAACTGGGCATACAATAAAATTTATTGAAATTGAAATTTTATGAAAACCAAAAAGAGATTTCCAGTAGGTATGCACTTGATAATCTTTTTTTTATTAATTTTTATTTTGATACTGTTTTATTGAATTAATATTTTTTTACAATCAATTATAAAATATTGAATCCTTGTCCGAAAAACAAAAATTATTCTCTGTGCTTTGTTGATTCCAAATATAAAGAGCGTAGACAAAATAGGCGAAATATAAGTTAAAGATATATAATTCAAAAATTGTATAAATATAATTTTAGATTATTTTAATATAATTTGAATAAGTATATTCAGCAATAAATATATTTTGTAGGAATTAATTCCAATACCTTATAAACTTAACAAACAGATATTTGAGATAAATCGTCACTATTATTTTGTTTTAGTGTCAGCTTATGATTATAATTGAATCGAAGGGATATGTTTAACTCTGTTCGTTGTTATGATACCAAACGAATCTCTGTTTTGTTATTCACTCCATTGATACGTCATTGATTAAATGACACTAAATTAAATACCTAATCTAACAGGTTTTAGGATTATTTTCTTTCTTTTATCTATAAACAAATATTTTCTACAATATAATAATTATATACTCGTATATATACAAAAAACTAAATTAATCAGTAAACAACAAACCAAAGAGAAAACAAATAGCAAATTAAAAATAAGATTGTCATTCTATTTTCCTTTTTCTTTATAAATTTACCTTACTCTGTTAATTTTCATCCCGCAATGAGACCGAAAATTAAATTGGTTAAATATAAAATTAAACATAACTTTTAAGGGATTTATGTTTATTTTATTTATAATCGACTTTTCTAATTCGCTTGAAATAAGCTTCCTACAAGACATACATATCTATCTGTTACTACGATATTATAGCTTATTTATCTCCGGTTTGATGATAATGCATCTTAAACAGATCAGATGTGGTATCTGTTAAGTATATTTCGAGAATTGTAGTAAACCGAAATTAATGTTAGGAATGTCCATATGTAGTTATTGCTTTTTATTCACAGTATTATTTAAATTCAACATTCATTGTTATATTTGTCAAAGGTTCTGCATTTCATTTATTTCGGGATTTTGTATTTGTGCACAGTGTTTTGGATACTATATTATTGTTGTATATTAATTGTCCACTGTCTCTGTTTATTTATTACATTATAATTATGATTATAAATGCGTACTGATTATTTTTCTAATACAATCCAATCCAGATTTCTAGTTTATTATAGTTACAGTAGTAGGATACCGATAGACTTAAACACAGTATAAGAACTCTTCAATACCTATTCCGTACCAACCAACCAACTATTAAATAAATAAAACTTATAAACAACCGAATTAATTTCATTTATAATATCTTCTGTCTATTTAGACGATAGAAGTTATAATACATACTTACCTGTCTCTGCTTTTAGTCAAATATGTTTTCGTCTGGCTCGTTATTTGCATGCTACTATAACCTGCTCGTATACAGCCCAGAAACTTAATTTATCATATTATAATCATCTGACAGGTAAAGGAATCCTCAAAACACATATATAACAAATATTATAAAAGCTTATCATTGGGCTTGTTATTCAATTGTACATAATTTTTATGACATAAAGCTTTTAACCATTTCACGTTTCTCTGCGCGGTTATAAATGTATAATGCGTCCGTCCCTGTTACCCTCGGGATCGTGAGGTAATTCTTTGTTATAAATTACTCGCACTTCCCTTCTCTGTACGGTTTTAGCCATTCCATTCAATAATTTATTAACATTGATATTTTATACATAGCATAAAGTACTCAAAAGTAATTGATTCCTTACTCTTTGTTAAGAATTGAGTTATGTATTGGCAGACAACGAAGTTATTAAAAATATTTATTTATATAAAATACATGTTTACTGGATTAAATCTACTACAAAACTGAAATAAATTATTACACCAAACAATGATGAATGCTGAGTCAGCGAGCTGAGTTTCGCGAATCACAGCTTATGCTGTGATGAATATAAACTTGTATCTAAATTTCTATAAGTCCAAGTTATATATACTTATATTATACACTTCAGTTTCTTCCTAATTCTTCTATTAAAAATAATCTATAAAATCCTAGTCGTTCTCACCAACGTTTAAAAGTCCGTGACGCTGCTTCAGCGACTTGGCCCAAACTGTTTCTGGTTCTGTATCAAAATTGATATATACTAAATTAACTAATAAAGTAAAAATAATTCAAAGTAATTCATGATTACTACACTATCGTTAAATACATTTAGTATCTATCTACGCCACATACTTATTTTGTTTCAGTGCTCTATCGTTACGCATGATCATCATTTTTATTACAACTTGAACCTGCTGAATAATATTCAAGTGTATACAAGCGTATAGTCGTTACCTCCTGAGAACAGCTTCGCAATTTCATATCTTGGATATATCGCATTATTACCGCATTGAAGTTATGTATATTTAATGGAGACGTTTATATTTGAAAAACTTAGAACCACACCAATTATGATCTTGGAGTTACGGAAAAAAAAAATATATAGAAATAATTTATTGTTATATTATATCAAATGGAAAAATATAATTACTTAAAAAATTGCATTTCTTTATTTAATTGCAGTTTTTAATTTCTAATCCTATTACGTATTCTCTTAAATGGGTCACTTAAGGTAAACATTGATTATTTTTTAGCAACGATAATTATATAAAGTTGTGTGTCACCACAAAACTTTTAATTCAAAATTCGAGAATCAGGAATATTATACAAAGATGATGAGATTGGATAACCAGAACCACATTATGATTATTTACATCCACCCGCAAAACAAATAAATTCAAACCGAATCTACAAAGAAATCCTTGCTATGCATAAAATAACCTTAGAAACAACACAAATCTCTAAAGAATTTGTCTAAATAATTATAAACAATATCGAATACACATCGTAAAACATTAACACACTTAGTCACCTTAGTTAGAGAATCAGTTTTAATATAAAATAATAAGGGTTAATCGTTAATAAGCTAACGGAATTAGTCTTTCGAAAATAAATTTAGAACATCCACTAGTCCCATTTCCCGGTCGCTCACTATACATTAATCTTTAACCTAAGTTACAGAAACTTAAGTCCTAAAGTAGTTGCTACAGTTATCCTGACGTATCTCACTGGAAATACATATATATCTCACCAGATCAATACTATATTGCAATATTTGATTATTTAGTACAATTTCAATCATATTTCATAATATTTGATTTGAGTTTTATTACAATAAATATCCATTAAATGGACGTATTTTCGTTTTTTGTACCTATATAAACATAAAGCAAATATGAAAGACAGAATAGAATTTTCTATTTCACTAATTTATATTACGATATTATTGTCTATGCGAAGTACCTATCTGCGAATGACTGCTTTAACTGATCGTCTAGCATTATAAATTAAACTTATTATAAGTAGATTTTAGGTAATACTAACAGGATCTATGTTGTAGGTCTCAAATATTTAGTAATAATATTACTTTTAATAATAATTTAATGGTTCAGTAAACTCACGATTCCACTTTAAAATGACTGAACTTCTGGATAGCTCATTGAAAAATGATCATCATCATTTCAGCATTCACTTATTAGCAAATGATGAATGATGTCACGTCTTGATATCTTTGTTAATTGATATTTTATTATTGTTCAATCATCGTGATCTGTGACATATATATTAAAACAACTGCCACAATTATTGTTAGATATGTCTAAAAGTTGTCGTTGTACCGAGCTTACTTTTACTTAATTGTTATTATTAAATGTTGAATAACATTTTTAATTTCCTGTAGTAATGGTATATTTTTTATATTGATAATGAAATTATGGATTTGTACACATTTAAAGTCATGATTTAATTTCTAGTATTTGAAGTACTGTTTATATCATACATTAAGCAATTAAATGTTCTAATAGATATTTCATTACTTGTAAAATTTTAACAATAACAAAAATTCCCACTACATGTTATGTGAAAAATAAAATATACAATAACCGCTATCATGATTGTGTCCAAGAAGGATGTTTGTATACGGGCGGTCTTTTGAACGCATCTGAAAAATACGTACTTCGCTGAATGTAACATGAGCGTCATAAATCAGCGTCGTTGTGCGAACCGTCCTACTGTTATATAATAATAGGAAAAAGCGTTTTGCATACATTATTTGCCATTTAGAGAACATAGACGTTTGTTGAACAAGATAAATATTTTGTTAGATAAAATATTGTTTACCTGTCCTTTTAAAACGTTGAAATGCTTAAACAATATTATCAACTGAGACTATCAGATTTTTTGTTACATATATTTCTGGTACTTAGTTTATGTTCAGTTGAACAAATAGATATTTATGTCTTATTAATGTAAAGTAATTTTGATTTATTAATTATTATTAATTTTATTTAAACGTGATATTTTTTATTGTGTTTAAATAAGTATTAAGGAATTATTTTTTTTTGCAAATGAAATATAAAAAAATAATCACCTGACTGCAGTCATTTAAAGATTTTTAGTATATATGTGTATAATTTTTCTTGGACTCTACAAATATTTAAAGAAATCTAAAGAATTTTTAAATTCAATAAGAATAAAAATTATATCTTGTGATTACATAAACTGAATATTCTTTTAGCGTATTTCATTTTAACAGTTCTTCAATCTATTTTTTAATATGTTTAAGAAATAATCTATTTTCATTGGATAATAAATTATTACGTGTATAAAATACTGAATTCTTGCTGGGAGAATAAAAACAATACATCACCTTCATGTGCTCTTCTGTGATTTTTACTTGCGAAACGTGTAATGGAACAAAAAGGGATTCTTAAATAAATATATTATTATATATAGAAAAATAAAACAAAGAATTTCCCAAAATCATTCTACCTTAGAAGTAAATAAATCTCTTTGGTTATACTCACTAATTAGCTGCGCATGAAAACTAGTCCAATCTGCTTTTTAAACACGGTAAATTAAACCTAATCTAAGCGCCCTTTTGTAAATGCTTAAATCATAATTAAATATACCTTTTGGTTGGTATTTTAGGATGCTTTGTTATATAGTAATATAGAGTACGTAGACAGAGTAAGCAATAGATCAAGATAAGAAAATAAAATTCCACAACAAAACCATTAAAGGTATTGTCATAAATAATAAAATATAAATATATAATTTTAATTCAGTTGAGAAATCACACTTATACAAACCATAAAAATTAACACTTAATAAACGTTTAGTACTTTATGGTGGATCGTCTTAATCATTATTAAACATGAAGAAGCCGGGCAGAAATTACTTTAGTGATAAGGTCGCCCTTTGAAGATATATATATTTTTTACTATTTGTTATCTCACATGTATGCAATAAAGTTGTTTAAAATTAAATCAAATTAATTATATTTATGACGATAAATATTATTAATATCATATCCTTCGTGAATACCGAACCAATGTAAAAAACTTGATTTACTGATTTACATTATTGTAACTTTCGAAATGTATTTAATATTCTATTGTTTTGTTCAAACAAGTAATTAATGCAGGGTTTATGTATAAAATATTTAAATCATATTTTAAAAAATGGTCGTAAAGTCGGACAACGGATCTGATTTATGAGGTTATTGTTAGAGGGAAATACACATGTATTCTGGTACGCTGAATAATTTATGTAAAATATATAATTTGTTATAGTATAAAAAGTCTAGTAAACGAATAGATGGGTATTATTAAACATTATAACACTTTCAAATTATTACATTTTATACCAAGTAATATATGTTAAAAGCTAAGTCTAATTGATTTATGCCAAAATTTATGTAAATTAGGTGAAATTTATATTTGTATACAATGATAATTCACTTTTATAATTATATATAACCTTTTGTTTACAATTTTTATAAAGATTTACATGTCCTTTTAGGTTGACACATATGGGATTACTTAATAAAAATCGTTAAACGCAAATGTGTGTAGATATGGTAGCCCAGTTAGAACTACAACAGAGGCGGCAACATTTTCGAAACTTTGAAGATTTTGCTGTCATAACTTTTTCTTATCGTATATATCCAAATTCCAAGCTTTCGGAGAGTAAATTATCTTCCCTGGCCCCAGATCAGATTTCTGTCACTAGTCTCTTCTCTGCATGTCTTCGACATTACTTAATTCAATATCGTTTAAACTTTTGCATAGTTTTAGAAGTATAATATAAATCTAGCACGTTTTAATATTTTTAGCTAATATATTTAATGAATGAGCTATGTAATATATAGAACCTAAACCCTTTATTTATGTAAACGTATTACAAATAGATATTTGAAAACCTAATTTTAAATTCGTATAACATCATTCGAAAATAATATGTACTCAGCAATAAATAATATTTGTGGGAATATATTCCATTATCAGAAACACTTAACACGCAGATATTTGAGCGGAATCATCACTATTATTTTGTATTAGTATCGGTTTATTGTTTTAATTGAATTGAAGTGATTTGTGCGTTTAATTTATTATATAATATATATTTATCATTGTTATTTTGTACCAAACGGATTCCTAATTTGTTATTTCCTAACCTGTTTCCTATAAATCATGTATTGTTTTATAGTGACACCAAATTAATAACAAAATTTTAAGATTATTACTTTATTTTATCTAGTAAAATATTATAATCAATAATAATTAATAAAAAGTTATTTTTGATACTACCAGACACTTCCGTCGACTACCCACTTCTTTCTTCTTTCGATTTAATTCAGAAATCATATCATCTATTAAGCTGTAAAAATGAATGGATATGCCTACCCTTTTGTTTTATTGTTAGTTAAGCTCAAATTTTTGTACTTTCCCGTCAAAATGAGATCAGTTTTCCGGGTGAACAGCGTTCCCAAAAATTCGTTCAAGTATACTTTTTGTGCTGTAAGTGTAACCTATATGACTTTTTACGTTCATTCGCAAAAATGAGAGAAGTTTCAACAATAAAACATTTTTTACTAAAATCTGTAAAGTAGTTTATACATAACGCACAGACAAATAATGAAAGTTAAAATACAAATAAACAAATGTTAAATTAAAAGTTTTTCTACGTTCAGTGAGGTAAACTGAATATGTTTTATTTAATTTTAATATTCTGCTTCGGCCCTTTTTTACTATAGGTATACAATATTTTATTGTAATTCCAAATATTTGTTACTATGTCGTTTCTATTTAGTTCTTCGTATACTTGTTGTCTTGTGATTATCTGAGCAACATACTGTAGACCGCAAGGGTATGCAGTTACAACTTCTCAGACCAGTTACATTGCTCTCTACTTCTGAAATTATTTTGTTTGTTATGTTTATATTACTTATACGGAGGCAATAATATTTTTTGCTATTATAGAAAAAAAAGTTGTTATATAAAGTTCCATAGCTTCTTATATTTTACAAAATATTTGGTGAATTATTTTAAAAAATTTTGAAAATAAGGAAGCATTTACTTTTAATTACTAGAATGTCACTAATATTTCAGTAATCAAATATTTTTACATGTATTTAAAAGAAAAATAATTATAAATACTCGATATTTCAATATTATGCCTATATGTATCGGTAAATTTTATAAACTAGTACATAAATAAAATTCAAAATATACTACTATACTGGGAGTAGATCAGGTATATTTTAAACTGTTGCATCTACATATACATGTAACATTATGTTATATATACAAAATGTTGAATAAAATAAATGTATATAAAATTTATCATTGAATTTATATTACTATTTATATATCTATTTTACTATTGTCATAAATCTAAAACTGTGATTTCATTATTATTTTATATACATTAGTACAAATATTACATAGAAAACAAACTCTTTATATCAGGTATAATAAAGTAAGAGAATAATTTATTAAGACAAAAGTTTGAATTAATTAACATATAAGGGAGATAAAATTTTGCGATAAGTGAATCTCCAAATATAAGGACGAAATTTCGCCACCCCACCTGGTTGCTGGATTAAACAATTTCATTTTCGGCTAAGCGATTTTACGACGCAACGCAATTGTTTAAGGGTTTCACGAGTTTTTGGAATTAATATACTCTTGTGCAAACCCTGCTCAGAATAGAAGGGATATTACAATAATCGCCGTGGAAATTTATTATTTCGATCGTTTTATTTTTATTTCATTATATCTTTTCGAAAATAATTATATTATTCGGATTATTGTTGCAACTTTAAAATAAATAAAGGATGGAAAATTTATATGATGTATATATGTATATGATTCGAACCTGCAACCCTTTTGATACCATCTATGACAATATACATGTCAATTAAACTACCTACTTTGAAATTTAAATCTAACAAGATATATTCATCAATAGAGCAGACGTATTACCTCCGCTCTATATCTAACTAGCGTATTCCTTCCCGCTTCGCTGGGCATACTATTAGTTAGGATGTGAACTTAGGTTGCTATAGTAACCCTTGTCATATTATCCGTTGTTTTCATAACTGTTGCTATGGTAACCGTTGCTATAGTACCTCTTACTTTCGCGTTAAGTGTATAGCTCCTACAGTCTACTTTGCGAAATGCAAAAAGTTGAAATCCGTTGGGATAGGAATTCCGTAAAAGCCGTTGTTAGTGGACGTCTACGTCACAAAAAAAGTAACAATGTAAAAATTTAAGTTCATCGGATAGATAGTTTCGGAGATTGCGTGATGAGTTAGCGATAAGCTTATTTCAAAAACATGCTACAAGAAAAGATGCCATAATTGAAATAAATATTCAAAATTGTCCATATGTATTTGTTTTTAATCGTAGAGTTATTAAAATTCAACTTCCATTATTATATTTGTCAAAGATCCTGCATATAATTTATGTCTGAGTTTGGTGTTTGTGCAGTGTTGTGGTTAATATATTGTTGTTCAACTGATTTATGATCGAGAATAAAAGCCAAAATATGCCTTTGGCAAGATTAATTGTTAACCGTCTCTGTTTGTTTATTACATAACAATTACGATTACACATGTGTACCTAGCGACTTGGTATATAATATTGACATAAAGGATTTGGTGTTTGAATTTGTATTACTAATATATGTGCAACTTTTAAAATCTTTTTTATCGTAGACCTTTCTTATGTGTGATAAAAAGGTATTGTGCCAAAAGTCTACATTATTTAAATTTTATAAAACTTGCAAATATTTTTTTTTTAATCATTTCCTTCTTTCTTATCTTACTTCATTTCTTACTTCATCAAGTTAAAGCTATTTATCAATCAGATGTGAACGTCTAGCATGTGTTATATATCGGCGTTTGAAATAGATCATCTCGAGTCTGATTGCTGCACTGCTGATTGGTGTATAGATTCTTTGTTTTCTTAAGGAAGTTAGATAAATATAATTGAGCAAACATTTTTAATAATATCGTAAACATTATTATGAAAACTCTCTATATTACAACTTACTAACACCTTCAAAAACACTTACTGATGGTATACAACGTGTGAAAAAATGTTAGATCAATTAAATTGTTTAAATATTTTTTGTATCGCCAACCCGCTTTCCAACTTTGGCGATTATGGCATATCCCCTCATGGATCGCGATCTTTGGGTTAGGCCTATGGTTTGCAGTGAGCGTCTATGCCTATCAGCCTTAATAAGAAGAATATCTGTTATTCATTAAAGGTCAAGAATTGATCTGTGTTCGTCTTTGTATCATGTTATGTTGAAATTAAAATTAATATTATATTCAATCGAATCTCCAATTTAACTGAATTCTTTCTAATATAAAAGTTTATTTAAAAATAATCGATAATATATTACAGTAATGTATGCATGGAATTGTAACCAATTATAACTATAAAATCAATAAAAACAATAAACCCTTTTTGCTCCAAGTGAAGTTACTTCATTTCTCATAAAGTCAACGATATATTAAAATTTATGATAAATATTTTTTGACAGTATATTTTAGTCCCAATAGTTATTTTCATTCCACTAAAATCTATATTTCATAAAAATCAATTGACAGGTAAAAATATCTCAAAACAGCTATTGTACTGTTTATAACTATAATTATATAATGATATTGATTACATTATAATAAAAAATATAGCGTATCATCAGTCTTGTTATTCAATAGTAAATATTTTTTACGACATAAAGCTTTTAACCATATCACGTTTCTTTCTGCGAGTGTAAATATATAATACTTGCGTCTCCATTACCCTCGGGATCGTGGGGTAATTCTTTGTTATAAATTACCCGCACCTTCCCTCGCTGTACCGTTTTAGTCATTCCATTCAATGATTTATTAATATCGGTAATTTCTCTCATCTCAACAAGTATTTAGAAGTAATTGATTCTTTTACTTTTGATTTTAAATTACATTAATGTTATTTAACTTATTATGTTTTCGGGAACTACGAAAAAGAATAGGATTGTTTTTCATCATAGGAAAAAAGAAATAAATTGTTTTCTTTAAAATATTTCTTAAATTATTTAGAGATGATGCATAAGATGCATAAAAGTTATTTCAAAATGTTATACCACACTATACATATGTAAAATAGATTTATAAAAATAATTTAGAGGCAAACGAGTTGGAATCTGTAAGTGATAAAGTCTTAAAACGATTTGAAACCGATCATTTACCGCCGCGGGTGTCTCTATCAAAGCGGAAATGATAAAATACCATTAAATGAATAAATCACGATTTTCAGTTGAATAAGAAATTATTAATAAGAATTATTCTTATCGTTATCCTTAATCTGGGCGACATTTGAATAGTTTATGGTATATCATTGTCCTTTGAATTAAAAATAAAAGTCATTCAGTTTCTTTAAAACTTTTTATGAGTAGTCTCTTGAGTGACTCTTAATAAGTCTTCTTGATGGTTTTATTTTTTATATTTCTTTGGTGATACTATGCATTCAATATGTTAGTATATCTTGAGAGTTAATTGTATTAATTAAATACTTCTTTTATAATTTATATTAATTATTTTATTTCATTAAGCTGAATTGCCTGAAAATCGAGTTTAGTTTAAGACTTAGCTTCCCATATATTATAAAAAAGATTCTTATAGGTGCTCAAATTGTAATTTTTTTTTTCTTCAGATTAAAAAAATAAATCATATGCATTGAATTTTGCTACCGACGCTGTTATACGGCAGCCAAACGTGGGTAACACAGAAGAAGAATGTAAGAAAGATGAATGCTGTGGAGATGCGATCTCTTCGCAGAATATGCGGAGACAGTCTAGCTGATCGAATCCGCAATGAAGAGATCCACAGAATGGCAGGTACTAGCGAAGATGTCACGGTGAGAATGAAGAAGAACGTGCTCAGGTGGTTTGGGCACGTTGAACGAATGAGTGATGAAAGAATGGTAAAAAAGATTTATATGGGAAAAGTGAGCGGTAAGAGAGACAGGGGGAGGCCTCGAGTGACCTTCAAAAACACAGTAGCTACGATACTGGAGGAAGGTCACGTAAAAAGCATGAGGACCCCCCGGAGGGCATGTATGAAGAGGTTGATGTCTGTGGCCGAGGCGAAAGAGGTATGCAGAGACCGTAGCGTTTGGCGCTCCGTCGTCTCTGGCTACCCCGCAAGGGATATGGCGTGAAGGTAAATAAATAAATAAATATATATGCATTGAATTAAAATAAGCCACAATTTATTTATTGTTACATCAATGTTACACAAAAATGTTTACAAATAATATATAGCTGCTTAATTTTGAATCGTGATTCATTCTAATAATATTATAACTGTATTTTATTCATAAATTTATTAAATATATAATAATAATATTTAAAACATACAAGAAGAAGAAAAGATGCATGACGAAAGATTTATTAACATCGTCAAATTTTGGTCTACCTTATAGTAAAAAAAAGAAGCATTCCTTCTTAAGAAATTTCAGAGAAAGTAATTAAAAAAAGGAGACGTTGTCTCAATAAAATATACCTACAATGTTATATAAAAATTCAAAACTTTAACCTTTAAGATAAATATATAAATAGAAAAGTCTAGGTTAAGATAAACCTGCAACTTAAGTAATAATAACTTAATTATTGAGCGAAGCAAACGAAGTGAGCGGAGCGTTTTACTGGAGACTTTTTACATTCTTTGTCACGAATTGGCTCGAAAACTAATTAACGGAAAATTATGAAACTTTGCAATCAAAAAGACAAACATTAGGTGATGGTACTTATAAAAAAAAAATTGAAAAATGTCCTCAAAAAAAAAATAATTTTTAATATCATGTCAAAAAACTGATATCCCATTGAAGTCAATGGGAAACGATGAGTCAATACACTGGGCTCGCTTCGCTCAATATGCAAACGGCACCCAAGATTTCCCGAGCGCAGCGAGTTGAAATTGAGGGTTTGTTGGCGCCCCTAGTTAGTTTTTCCTATAAAAAATATGCCTTCTAAGTATGACTCTCCATATTAAATAAGGCTCTACAAAACGAGACTTATTTAAATAAAGAGAATGAAATTTAATTTTGTTTTAATTTTACTGTATCATGTTTTTGATTAAGCTGAAAATGAAAAGTAGTAGTAAATAAATATGCAATATTATTTGTGCAGCAATATAAATGTTATTTGCTATCATGTGTCCAGGACAGTAACCATATAATAATAAGCTGTATATATTCTGATTAATGAATATTATTTGAAAACAGGACTAACATCATTTGTGTAGATACATTCAATTATACTATAACAACACTTGTATTGTTATAGTATAATTCAATAACTTTTTATCATAACTATAACACTGACTGTAATGATTAACAATAGATAATTCTCACTAAAGGTAAATGTTTAAATTTGTATCATAAATCAGTAGAACTAATATAATATCTGTAACGTTCTTCTCGGTCGCCAAAAATACCAGACTCAAAATCAGCTTACAATACAGATTAATAAACGATCTATGTGTTGTAGACAACCTAAAAACGGGTTTAAGTAATAAAAATATTTAGTTCCAAAGCTTTATTGTCATCATGTAATGTAAATAAAATAACAATAGTAGGCTTCCACTTTTATGAATTAATTTTATATTTTCCAATGAAATGTTACTATTACAGTTAAAATATATGACTTTTAACATTATTACTAAAATAATATATATAATTTCTAGTCAACACCTATTTAAAAAAAATAATTTCTTCGAAAGTTAATAAATAAATTTATGATATTAAAATTCCAAATGTTTAATTTATGAGACTGAAATCTCATTATGCATGTTATATTATATTTCTAAATATAAATATTCTTATTATAAAATATATTACAAAGGTTCTAACAAGACAGGAGATACTTTCGTTAAACTAATAAATTTCTAAACAGATTATCGTAAAATACCTTTTAATCCAAAAAGGGCGGACACAAGAGTGTATTAATTCCATAGACTCGTTATAACCATTGCGTTGTCATTAATTCACTTAGCTGAAAATGATATTTAATCCAACCGCCAGGTATAATATACTTTATTGTATAACCTTTATTTATTGTTATGTAAAATATATAACAATGTCACCATTATGTTGATCTCAAATAGATAGTTATATAATATGAAGTAGACTCTTTTAACAATAAAATACACAATATTTTATTGAACCATGAATAACCACAAGCAAGCTTGTTTTATCGATAATTTTTAAAAATAATTTATAATATTTGTCTTCACAATCGTTACAATTTTTAAATAATAGCAATAATCAATCACGGTTACAATTTTGGTAAAAAAAATATGTTTATAACATTAAATCCCATCAGAGATAACAACATAACCCATGAGGTCAACAATACTTCACTTGGATAATCACCAAACTGTAAGTATGTATTGGTAATTATGTCAAAAATACCAGTAATCGTAGAAATCTAAAGAGAACACTCAGATCTTTTAATCCATCAAAATTTATTATGAATGTTGTACAGTCATGAGCTTTCATGTGGTAATAGATAAAATAAATAGAATATTTTATGAATTAAGTGAATTAAGAGCCAAGGTACCGATTTGTATTAAGCAAACATATCAATTTAATAACCACTTTAATTCAATCTATGCTCTTGCATTGATATTAAATAATATTGATTAATCTTCGTATTTGTTTGTTCAATTTTATCGGGTTATAGAGATAATGCAATGACAATGACAAAAATTGCAAATAGCTTTTTTAATATAATTTAAGTTAATACAAATAACAATTTTTAATTTTTTAAGATTATCTCTTCAATACTGAGGTTTTTCACACCGAGACAGACAGTTTAGTTTTCAAAAAGTGAAGTGTAACATGTGTATAATATGTATTAGCGAAAAAATAAGTTTCTCCCTCTATCTCGTACTTCTCACTACTCTTAAAGCAAACGCCTGACAGCGTCCGTGAATAGTTATTGTATCAATGTTTGATATCCCGGTAAATTTTGATTTGAATATAGCGTCAGGCTGTAATCGTTGATACTTATTTATTTATATTAGCTTTTTTTGCATCTGTAACAGATTATATGGTTTTTAGTTATAATATGAATCAGCTAAGTACTTATAAAGGGGAGCCTCCATTTAAAATAGGCTAAAAACGCTCAGTATCTGACTTCGACATCGACACGAATTTATTTATTTAAATATTTTTTTATTTTTTTGTTATAACTTTATGTAAGTTAAATCAAGGACCAACATAACATTTCAATCGTGAAATAGTCAAAACTAAACAAGACTACAATTTTAAAATTGTATATAAGCAAATGCATAATATAAATAATGAGTTATGAAATATCACTTATGAAATAGTGACTTCAATATTAATTAATATTTTACTTCATAATCATTCTCATAAATATATATAAAAATGTATAAAACCCAAAGAAACTTATTTTAATCCAGCATTAAAGCAGAAAAATAATAAGGACAAGATGACAGAGCTCAGTAAAGAAAATTGTCTTTTTAATAAATTTGACCAGTGTTTTTATTAATATTCAGTTTTAAGGTGTAAAAACGCCATAAAGCTTGATTTTTTTTAGGCTAAAATAATATCTTAAATCATTATATAACTATAACGAAATAAACTAACGATTCTAAATAAACCAACCCGTAACGGTCATTATTATATTCAGTATATTTTTAAACTTTGTTTTGCAAATTTTGATCCCATTCCTGAAATAACGAAAAATACGAAAAATACGACTGAAAGATATTGTATATTGGTTACAATTTTAAAATCTGTAACGAATGACACCCTAGAGCATCATCTATACCGTTTATAGGAAACTTGTTTCAAGTACTCTTACCACAAATATTACATAAAACATAAATTAAGTTTCCTTTTGTCTTTGTTCTGGTCATCTTGAAGATATAAAAAATATATTGATTTTTTTTCTTTTAAAATAATAACATACAGATTATAATCATACATAAAGTCATTATTAAAATAAGAGAGAATTTTCAACATAACTAATTTAATAAGATGCCTTCCAAATTGTGTGTAATTTCTCTAAGCATTCCAGTTAGGACGACTTTAACAGTAACTCTAGCGCTTAATTTTACTAACGATTATACTTATTTAGTAACTGAGAAATTCTTAATGTCGGTCCTAAAAATAAGTAACGCCTAACAGTACCTTCGCTTAAAAACCACTGTCACAATAAAGTCAATACATCAAGTTATCTCCAAATTTAATAATTTGTAAACAGTAATTGAGTTAGCAAATGAGCACTATACTAATTTATATTATTTTATTTTTGAATTGACATTTATAAATTTAAAAAAAATAACAAATTTCTAACTAAAAGAAACTGAGAAACTAACTAAAAACTAACTAAAAGAAACTGAGAAAGAAGTCTTGTTTTTTAGCTATAAACATCTTCATTCAATTTACATGATCTCATCGCGGTTATGAGGCCATAAAAATATCACAAAACGTAATTGCTCTACCGAGTTTACGACTACTGGTGCGGGTACAATTGAAAAATTATTCAGCAGATTCCAGTTGTAATAAAAGGTAGGATCAAGCGTAACGACACATCATATAATAAGAAATTAGGTAATTCAACGACATGAGATACGTCCCTTGGATAGCAATAAAAATCAAGATGATATTAGTATAGAACGTGATGTAATCCAGAGGACATTGATGTGTAGAACTGATTTAAAAGACCCACCTTTATTATTGATATTTTTTTACATTGCCAGTATATTCTTATTTATTTATTTATTTATTTCTTGGGTAATCCAACAGTGCATACATAATTTTAAAGTTACAGTAAATAATATTTTCATAAAATAGGACCAAAAAAGGATTACACTAATTAACAATACTATGAAAAGAAAAATAAAAATAAAAACATTGTTTAAGTTTAAGCAATTGATAACACAGGCACACAAAAAAAAAAAGTCATGAACCAGAGGAGAGACCCCATTATTCTTAGGTTTTTGGGATCGCTGAAACCGAATATGACAATAAAAACTAATTTTAAATGCCAGTTTTCCCGCTAGCACCCCCTTACTACCTCTTAAGGGGTGAAAATTGAAATTTTTGTATAAAATCAAGATAGATGTGTATTTCTACGTTTTTTGGGATGCTGAAACCGAAAATGATCATTAAAAATAAATTTATGACCACTATCACCCCCTACCTCCCCTTACGGGAGTGAAAATTTAAATTTTTCTATAAAGTCAAGATAGATGTGTATTTCTACGTTTTCTGGGATGCTGAAACCGAAAATGATAACTAAAAATAAATTCATGACCATTATCTCCCCCTACCATCCCTTATAGGGGGTGAAAATTTCAATTTTTCTATAAAATCAAGACAGATGTATATTTCTACGTTTTTTGGGATGCTGGAACCGAAAATGATAACTAAAAATAAATTCATGACCACTATTACCCCCTTACCACCCCTTACAGGGGGTGAAAATTTAAATTTTTCTTTAAAATCAAGATAGATGTGTATTTCTACGTTTTTTAGGATGCTGGAACCGAAAATGATTACTAAAAATAAAATTTAAGACCTCTATCACCCGTTAACACCCCTCACCAACCCTTAAGACTGAATCATGATTTTTGTCCTATTCTTCACAAGTTTTTTCACTTTTTGTTTTTTTTTTTGCTTTCTATTTAATACTACTTATACTGTTATCCATCCGGCAGTGTTGTAAAACGCTTAAAAGATGCTGAACCTAATTCTATGCCTCCGAAATAGAATTAAAAACACAAAACGTAGAAATACACATCTATCTTGATTTTATAGAAAAATTTAAATTTTCACCCCCTGTAAGGGGTGGTAAGGGGGTAATAATGGTCATGAATTTATTTTTAGTTATCATTTTCGGTTTCAGCATCCCAAAAAACGTAGAAATACACATCTATCTTGATTTTATAGAAAAATTGAAATTTTCACCCCCTGTAAGGGATGGTAGGGGGAGATAGTGGTCATGAATTTATTTTTAGTTATCATTTTCGGTTTCAGCATCCCAAAAAACGTAGAAATACACATCTATCTTGACTTTATAGAAAAATTTAAATTTTCACCCCCCGTAAGGGGTGGTAGGGGGTGATAGTGGTCATGAATTAATTTTTAATTATCATTTTCGGTTTCAGCATCCCAAAAAACGTAGAAA
The DNA here is from genome assembly GCA_918358865.1 of Melinaea marsaeus rileyi. Taxonomy (NCBI): domain Eukaryota; kingdom Metazoa; phylum Arthropoda; class Insecta; order Lepidoptera; family Nymphalidae; genus Melinaea; species Melinaea marsaeus. The sequence continues at coordinate 23,136,179 of OU911093.1, read as the reverse complement.
TAGACATCTATCTTGATTTTATACAAAAATTTCAATTTTCACCCCTTAAGAGGTAGTAAGGGGGTGCTAGCGGGAAAACTGGCATTTAAAATTAGTTTTTATTGTCATATTCGGTTTCAGCGATCCCAAAAACCTAAGAATAATGGGGTCTCTCCTCTGGTTCATGACTTTTTTTTTTTTTATGTGCCTGTGTAATTAAGGGGAAAAAATTCAAAATTTACAAAATTTTGGGGGTAAAAGCTACTTAAGGGAGTGAGTGTAAGTGTGGATGTAATGTGTGAAAGTGTTGATGTGTGTGTGTGTGTTGATGTTCTGCAAGAATGAATTTATGTGTATCTGAGATAATAGTATTTGATTTCATCTATCTAAAACGACATTTCAGACACAATTTGTAAATTGTAGAAACTTATTGAAACCAAATGACTGCAACTTGTACTGACTTGTTGTTGTTGACTTGACATAATTAACAAATCCTAAAATAAATCTGAAGTTACTGCGAATATTTAACGTGTTGTCAGTGAATTATTTTCAAGAAAGAACTTTGTTCGTTCTGTATTGTTTTCACTTTTCTCGGATGGATGTCTGTGGACAGAAAAAAATTTCATTACTGTTGAGAGATGGCACTGTTTACAATTTACTGATTTAGTTTATTTTCATATTTAATTATATTACTATTTTGTTTTATTATTAATCACAATTTTTGAAATTTTTTAGTATTTATAAATAAACATGTATATAACATTTTCTTTTCTTCAATAAATAATAATCATTTTACTTAAAAATCAATAGTTTTTTATTAACATTTATAATTTCGTCAAAGTTCGTTTGGGAAATACACTGGGTATCTGCATCTTTTAAGGATTAAATTAAAATTGGTAATTAAAATGTTATGAATAGTCGTTATAGTGACTCTTTGCGGTCATTTGGTACTCGTCTAGACGTGGTTCTAACTAGGTAAGTAAAAAAAATACAAATGTTTCTAAAAAAAACATAAGAGTGATATGAACTTTCTATTTGTAAAGTTTATTTATTTTTATTTCGTTTATTCTTCGTTTTTATTTCAGTTTATTTTATAATATACATTATTATAGTGAGTTTAGGAGCATTAAACGTATAGTTTAGAATTAATAAACTGATAATTGCTTTAACTAAACACTATTAACATTGATAAGCTTTAAGTTCTGATACATTCGCTGTACTCTGGTTTAGTTTGAAAATTAGTGTTAACTTTTCAAGGAAGTCAATTTAGGTCAGTTTTGATTTAGGAAAATTAATTCTTGTAATTATTTAAGTTAACATTGATTATATATTTTAAATAAAATGTTTTTTTTATTATGATTTGCTCTAACCAGTTTAACATTTATTAAAAGATGAACTAAATTAATGATAATGACAGAAAATTTGTCTGGAGTTTTTTAACCAGGGTATTTCGTTTTGATAGATTTTTACAGAACATTTTATTTATATATTTAGTGCTGTGCAAACCTAAAGATTTTGCGTTTAGAAAAGCAGTGAAAATGCAAGTTATTAGTATGATGTAGTAGTTGAAATCTAAATTTCAAATACTGAATAGTCTAGTAGAATACTGTAGTAGCAAATAGAATCGTTTAGAGTTGTGAAAAATTTATACAACTATTTTGATATACATAGGTATATATAATTCTTAGTAATATAAAAAAATCTAAACTAAAATTATAAAAAAAATTCTAAATGTAATAAGTTACAATATTATTAAAATATTCAGATTCCTAATGGATGCGTTTATTCAACAAGTCAATCCACTTTAGCGAGTTTCTTAAAGTGAAAATTGTAGAACTCAATTTATCACGGCTTAGCGTTGTTTGTTTTAATAAAAGATTTCCACATTTATCTTGAATATTGCTTCTTATGTGAAGTAATTTGTTATGTACAGTTTTGTTCTAGAACTGAAAGAATAAATATTAAAATAAAATAAGTTAAATTACTTCTCCATTTCTATGGTTTGGAAATGTAATATATAGTAAAGAGTCAATTAATGTTTGCCACATTTTTCTGCTATACTACAAGATGTTGACATAACATAATTTTGTTATATTAAAAATTTAAATAACATTGACAAAACATGACGCTATTGTTACCTTGAGTTCGTGTGTTTAGGTCTTATTCAAATATATGACGCAAAGATGTGACGATTTAATAAAGAATATTTATTATTTTACATTAACTACAGCTAAGTACAATCAAATATAGGAAATCAATATATTTGATTTCGATTCGATTTCATATATGTCCTTATTTTGTTAATTAACGAAGACACTAAAGAAGCATGCAGGCTTCTATAAAAAATACCTTAAATGCCTGTATTCTTTTCATAACTGGAATGAATTTTTTAATTCACCAGCGTTACATTAATCTTTAATTTTAGATTATTAATTTTTTTTTTCTTTTGCGGAGATAATAGTAAAAGTATCTCATAACTGTTGTAAGTGTTGTATCTCGCAATTGTTGTAAACCATGATGTTCCATAATGGCGCCAACCTCTAGTTTTATTGTATCGAGAGTTTTGTTACATAAAAAAAGAATCCTAGGCTACCAGTTGTCTTTTATATTTTTCTTTTAATTTTTCGATTTCTAAACGGACAGTAACTGGTAATTTTGTGATTGTTTTAGACTTTATATTTAGTTACATAAATATATTTTCACATAATATAATATATTCATAGAATTAATTATAAGAATTTTAACATTTAAATTTATAATACAAAATGTTAGTGCAACATTTTAATATTCCCTTTCCTTGGAATATTTGAGTATATCTTGAAGTTTGAAACTGTTTGCAAACACCAAATCAATTGGTATGAAACTTAACTGAGTGCTACGGAGCAACGGACTGTTCTCCTGCGATGAGACACAGATAGAGTGAGAGGCGCTTTGGTATCTCAATTAATATTAATAGGTTTCAGATCTTGGATATACAACTGTACAATTATTATTCTTTCAATATTTATATTTACTAAGTAGTAAATATATTTTTCTTATTCCAGTTGATTGATAAGTTTCAGTTATCTTTTTATTGAAACTTTGTTATATACATTATGAAACATTCATGATTTAAACATATCTTATAATATTTTGTATATACTTTCTTTTGTACGCCATTTTCAAGAGAAAAGCTATATCACTTATTTATAATTAAAATTTAATCAAGAAATTTACTTTTTTTTTACGGAGTCTCATTTATATTCTTGCTTAAGTTCAAATAGTAGATAAATGTCATTTGTAGTGTAATCTCAGCGGATGGAGTCGAATAATTATATGTAGCAGAGTTATTATTGCAATTTGCCGAAAAAATCGGAAGTGTTTCTTAGGAACACTGTTTCATGTAATCTGAAAGGATGGAGTCGTAGGATACAGCTAGTTTGCTATAGATATAATCCTCAGCTAGAAATCAAGCAATAAAAATGTAACATAAAACGATTTCATCTAAATAAGGTATACACGGTCTTTACTGAACATCATTATCGTCATAAATCAACTCCATGTCCGAACCCTCTTAAGGTCTTATATATAAGAATATAAGATATATAATAATGTTATATATATTATATATCATACACGGAAGTTATATATTTAAAAATTGTAATAACTTTTTTATATTAAACATAGTTGCATTCATATTTGTAGAATTTGTTTAAATAGTCACATTTAACATCACAGTTATATATTATGAAACCCATTGGTATTGTTAATGTACAAAGTTTAATTAAATGTAAAATTATATTTAATTAATGATATGTTTAAGTTAATTCTATCATTAATAAACTTATTAAAATTCAAAGTTAAGTCTAGGAACCTTATAAATTTTTGTGTTTACACAATCTTAAATCAAGTTTTTGGTTTTGAGAAATTCAACATTTCATTTTTGATATAAACCATGTTGATACGACCCGCCGACCTTAACAGATTGAGCGCTTTTGATTTATTATGAATATTTAATTTGACATTGGTGACGTTTTTGTTCAATTTGTGAATTAAAAAAAGCACCGATAAATCAACAAACAGTATGTTTACAGACAACGATATATTTGGAATTGGAGTAGAAATAAATGATTATTATTAAAAATAATTATAGTAACATAATAACTAATTTCTATATATATATATATATATATACAAATTAGTGTTTGGAAGACTTCAATCACTATTTTTTAGATTAAACCAGATAGTTTCCAGGAGTTTTACTTACAAGAATCCACTAAACTTAAATTGTAAAATACGAAATACGAAAATTTCTTGTTTAATTTAAATTGTTTAATTTCTTGAAATTTAAAAAGGGGAAAAATTTACAAATAAGTAATATATTATTTTGTAAATTCAATATTTTGATAAAGTTGATCCTAATTTAAGTAGATTTTGGTTGTTATATAATTAATTGGACTAAATTGGGTTCACTAAATTAAATGAGTAATGGTAAGCCACAGAATATTATAGTACCTATATTGTTTTCGCATATAATCCCTACTAGAAATTATACTAATCCATATCATCCATAATGACTCACCCTCATATTCGTCTCTGTTTGTTTTGAAAAATTTAAAATAAATCATATCGTGTTAAACAAAATCCCGGAGATGTTGGTAATCGGACTTAAATAATATACAACTGAGCTTAAAATTTCTTAGCAAACGTTCAGTTTAACAATTCAAATACTCTTTTGAATTTAAAAATGAATATATTTATTTTTTAGACTTATTTATTTCTTAGTTAAATTGCTGTTGTGCAAAATTCAGAACTAGTAGTTCTTGTAGACCCACATAAAAAGTTTGATGCACGCATTTATCTTCTCTCTCATGACATTAAGCGTTATTTAAATACATACTTAATAAAACATACTTAATAAAACATTTTTTAAACCTATGGAAGAATTATTTTGTCGACAAAAATCTTCTTTCTCTTCCGTTACTTCGAATATGAAAATTAGCCAATTTGTATCAAACACGATAAAATATTTAAAGACATAAGTCTTTAAATATTTTATCGACTTATAAAATAAAAATCTTCTCAGTTCTTTGTGCGACGAAGTGCTTCTAATTTTTGTTTTAATTGCGATTCTTATAATTAACTATGGTTTTCCATCAGTTTTGTTAATGTTTTCATCCCATTTCAATGACGTGACGTGTATTGTTGTTTATTAATCAAAACTTTTTATGAAGATAAATAAGTCAACATTAATACATGTTTACGTTAATGTAAATTATTTTAATTTTATGGAACAGATAAATGTATATAGAATACATATTTTTTAGTTATAGTTTCCAAAGTATTTAAAAGTAATTTTTATTTTAATTTCATACTTCATTCAATACTTTATTTACTTTGTGATTTTGTTTGTTTTTAATTAGCTGTTTAAATACTCTGGAACTCTTCTATTCTCAATAAATATAATACTAAAATAAATCATATAATGTGATTGCAAGATACCGCGAAGAAATTAAAAATTATTATTAATCCGCGGACAAAGACACGAGCAAAAACTACTGATAGATAAATAAAAAATACAAATATATATTTAAATAAATAAATAAATTATATTATAACATTCAAAAATTTCTATTAGTTTGTAAAGTGTTTCATTTCAATTCACTCTTTGGATATTAACAGGTAACGCCAACTTATGATTATTTCTTTGTATTTATTAATAATGTACTTCATTACGCTTATCTAAATTATCAGCATTCTTATTAATAACCTTAAATTGGCGAAAATTTACTAACCAGCAAAAACAAAAAAAATCTGAAGCAATTAAATAGTTCAATAGTAACAATATTCAAAATAAAGAATACGTTTAATGAAAGTTTAATTATGACGTTGAAGAAATATTGAATAAAATGTTAAAGTTTAACTTTATAATTGGATCGCGGAGGATTATTTTACTTTGTCGTTTGTTTAAATCATTCATAGTAGTTGACGTCTCGATGAACGGAAGACTATTAGACTGGTTTTAAATATATTTGATTGTACGGTATTCAAATACTGATTTCATTTTATTTCAATAAAATTACAGAACAATATTGTATGTGATAACATTAATATGTATAATTATAATTAATTATTGTATTGTATGACAGGTATATTGAAATTTTATCTTATATAAGGTTATATAATCAATTTACTAACAAGATTCAAGATTCATCTCAAGTGATGCTGAAATTCTATAATAGATGATACGATTTATAGGTAATATCCATTATATGCTCTATTTAATTTTATCTCTCGATAATATTTGTTGATGTTTATTCGTAATTGGATTCTCAAATTTGGTCCTTTGCATATATTAATAATGTAAATCAGTCATAATAATATTAATCGTTATTAAGGAAAATATATCTGAATGTTCAATCAATATGAATATCAAATCATAGTGACGGTAATCGGAACTTCTTAAACAAAATTTATTATATAAACTTAATTATACCATAGTTGCTAAAGAATTGAATTGTCTCCTCGGTGTTTTAAGGTACACTATCATACTAAGACCCTGACAACTATTTGAAAGTACTTTCAATAAGAATATGAGAAATGCGAATAACATTTACTTGGAATAGTGCTAAAATAAAAATAGTATTTTTAAAAATGAATATAATAAAATGATTCGTTTATTTAATAAGAGGTAATAACGCTTTGTATATTGTATGTGCTCGTTTCTGTATCTCTAAAAGTATTAATAATGCTTCTAAATTAGCAACTCGAAATTATAAGCTGTGTAAAATAATATTCACACGGCCTGCAATTTAACCTCCACAACGGCAATCTTTGTTGTTTGTCGTGTATTTCAAATGCGTTTAATTCATGAAAATTAGGTCAGTACTAAATATTATCTATCTCTAACTCATGTTTCATATAGAGGATTATGTGTTTCAGGATATGTTTTTAACTCTTTATTTTAAAAATTGGTAGTATTTCAAATCGAGTCAATATACCCGGTTTTAATATTAACATTAGAGATTAGATTTTTTTCTCGCTTTATAATTTTATTACCCTATCAAGCAATCATATACATTTTATAAAAGAAGGACTATATAATATAAATATTATAGGTGTATAAATAATTATGTTATATAATACGTTTTTTCTTTATAGAAACCCTATTAACAACTGTTTATCACTTTGCTAATTCGTAGACAGGTACGGATCAGGGAATATAATTTATGCTTGCACTTGTAAATGTATTTTTCATCATTCATACTAACTTGTTTATTTATAGGGAAACAAAATTATTTTTATGGCTTCCTATACTACTTTCTATTTATCAACTTTTTTTGTCTTAATATTAGTAAGCGATGTTTGTGATTTGGAAATATAACTTAGTCGAAGTCGAATGTATCTGGTTTTATTTCTTCGTCTGAGTATTGTTATTATATAAAAATATTATACTTGATCGATACTTGATATATTATATTAATTCGAATTATATATTAATTCGAAATAGAATCTATAGCTTGCTCTATCTTTATTTATATTATAATATGTAAAGGATATGTGTTATACGTCTGTGAAATAACAAATCTAATATATAACCTATATATAAAGTAAATATATCATTCATTAATTATATATATATTTTTTATGTATTAAATAAAATGTTTAATTAATTTATTATACAATTAATATCCAGAATTATTATTTACTGATAGATGTTAAATTGCTCCGTAGACATTGATGGCTTAGTTCAGAGTTTCATAGAAATTTCGTGATTGAAGCGGAGCTAGTATTAAGATTTGAGATGCTAACCCAAATAAAGTATACACTAGAGTCTATATATAAATTATTGTAGAATATATAATAATAATAAATAATAATAAAAATTACGTTAATGATTACATATAGTCACATAAACTCCACTCTGATAAAATAATATATCTTAATAGAAAATCTTTATTTTCTCACTACATTCAACTTTCTTAGTAACAGTTGGTACGAGTAGCTTCATTTTTCAACAATATATAAAATGAACTCGCTGCAAAGTTCTCGTAATGTTATTACTTTTGTAATTCAATTCCTTAAAACGAGTAGATAGTATAAAACTAAACAGTATATAACATTTATATTTTTAACCTCATTAGGAAGATTAATTTATTTTAATTTTAAACTAGTTATTGTTCTTGACTTTGTTCATGATTACAAAAGGTCGGTAAATATTTTTAGTTACAACTACTTTCCGATATTTCTCGTCAACACAAATATTCAACCTGATTTTGTATTATGGAAGAAAGAAACATCGTTTTATTCATACATTTTCTATATCTTTATAACTGATAATAAAACATATTGGTTAAAAATCCACATCAACCACTCCATCATGTATAAACATTTTCCTCAAGTTATTTAAGAAAAGTTCCATTACAACGTACATATCGACATACTTATATTCAATTAATAAGAAAATTTAGGGAATTTATTAGTACAAAAACAATTACAATACAAAACACAAATAACATATCGAGGTGTTAGAAGAAATGACAAAACTTCAGTAAAAAAAAAATATCTGTATAAAATTGTTACAATGTGTTACTAAACTGTTTCCGAGTGAAGACTCCGTCGTATTTGCATACATCTCGAAGACAGTCAATTTGAATATTCGATAGCTAGCATACAAAGAGCTTTTTCCTCTATCAGGCTCTATAAAAAACTACAATTTAGTTTAAGGGAGCTTTCTGTTACAAATGGAGAAATGAAACGAGTTTCGCCTTTAATCTTAAGATTGTACATAGGTCTTATGAAATAATAAAACATGAAGAGTTAAAATATAGTAAGTGAAAGCCCTAACATAAACATCCATACATGTAAATAGCAATGAATATCTGTTAATGATTTACAAATACTTTGCTTTTACATCAAAAATTACATTCTATAATAATTTTTATTTATATTCTTTATTGTACACCATACATATCATAAAAACAAGTAAATAAAATATAACAATGAAAAAAAAATTGAAAATGATGGAGATGCAAATGGCGGTCTTATCGCCTATAGGCGATTTCTTCCAGATAACCGATATTAGTGTTGAAATACCCGTATGATTCAATGAAGCAGTAGGTGGCGTAAATGTACAGAAATAAATAAACTTACCTAGAATAACTACACATGAATACATAAACGTGTTACATAAATGAAATCATTAACAATATATATTAAGGTATAAACTAAACAATATCTATAATGTACATACACGATAATTGTCGTCCTAGATATCCTTGGATAGAAAGTAGTCTTTAAGAGATTTTTTAAAAACTAATAATGATTTTGATTTCCGAATATTGAGTCAAGGTTATTCCACAATTTAAGGGAATGAACCGTAAAAGACTGTTTATAAAATTTGGTGCTATGTACAGGCATTCTGATAAGTAAAGACTGTGATGATCGTACTTCAGCTGCTGCTTCTAAAAACTTAAAGTTTTCCTTCAAGTATGTAGGAGTTTTTGGGTGAAATAATGCACAGTACAGGAGAGAAAGAGCATGTAAATCCCGGCGATAGCGTATAGGGAGCCACTTGAGTTTGTGTCGAAATTCGGAAATATGGTCATTATAGCGTAAACCAAATATAAACCGTATAGCATTGTTTTGGAGTCGCTCAGGCTTATTTAAATGATCCTCGGTTAAATTTAGATAACTTGCATCAGCATAATCTAAAATAGAGAGAAGAAGGGAGTGGGCTAACATAATTTTGGTAGGAATTGAAAGAAAATACCGTAATCGTATTAGAGCACTCATGGCCGCAAACGTTTTTTTACTGAGTTCTTTGATTTGCGTATTCCAAGATAGGTTCTGATCCATATAGATGCCAAGATTTTTAACATTTGAGCAATATGGTATAGCAACATTGTTGTATACAATAGGAGGTACGTTTTGCCAATCAACCCTTGCAATCATTCGTGGGCTACCAATAATGATAGCCTGAGATTTTGCAGGATTAACTTTCAAGCCGTACTGCCTACTCCATTTATAAATAGCGCTCAGGTCAATATTCATTAGTGAGATAATGGATGATAGATTTTCGAGGTGTGAGTGGCGATATATTTGTACATCATCTGCATACATGTGTTAGAGAGAAGTGATATGCTCAGAGATAGAATTAATGAAAATTGCGAATAGTGGAGGAGATAACAAATAAAAAATAATAATCAAATTTAGTAAATTAAAAGGCCACTGAAAATATTTATTGAGAATACAACTTTAAAAGCTGTAATATTTTCTTTTAAACGTACTGGGGATTACTAAGGAAAGCAATTAATCTACTCAGCTCTCTTATGTACTGCCGCAGGTTGGAGTTAAAGAAAATTAATGCTTAAAAATTACGTGAATTAAAACTATTTGAGAAAGTAAAAAGTGTGAGACGACAAAAATGTGTTTATTACAGAAATCATTTATCGCTAATTTTTAACTCATTTATTTATGAATCATATACGAATATGGACCAAATAAAAAAATGGTATAAGAATGATACAAAGTTTTTATACTGTAAATGATAAATGAAATTAATGTGTTGTTTAAAAAATCATCTAACAATTTGTATCATTTTATTAGAACTACTGAATTTTTTAGCTTTTAAGATCAAGTGCAAGTATAACTCAAAAACAATGCTATACGCGATTATCTTATGTACCTATTTAAAAAAAATATACTTTAATAATAAATTACTATTCTATATAAATACTGAATAGTGTCTGATGAAAACGTCAGAAAATAAGCTATCAAATTAAAAATAACGAACATGCTTATATATTGTATTAGAAATTAACATTAGAAAGTAAATGGATATTTTAAGTTTTAATATTTTGATAACACTTAATCATATTACGAAAAATTATAGTTTAATAAGTAAACTAATAATATTTTTTTCGAGGAACACGCCAAGTCTCAGCTATCAAAAACAAATATTTAATTAAGTATTCTTAATAAAACGAAGGAAACTAACAAGTAACAATAATAAAGGAAGTTATGAGAACTTCATACAGATTTTATGAATTAAATGCAAGCAACTTTAGTAATGTATTGATTTTTTTCAAAAAATTTTAAAAGCAATGTTTTTTATTATTATAATAACTTTAATGTAAATATTTACTTTGTGAGAATAGATATAAATATTTGAAACGGTTATAAAAATACACTTTTAAGAATTCTTAAAAGAAGTAAATTAGAAAAGTTTTTAAATGTTTCACTACTCGTATCACTACTATATGAAGTGAGATGTGAACTCAGTCGCCACTCGCCTCGTCAGCTGTCACTGACCGAGCGGTACGTTTAACGTTAATTTTATTTTAATTCTGCCCTTGTTCTTGCTTTTTCGCGTAACGCTTTACATTCATAATCGTTTAAAAAAATAAACTGATCTTTTGGAATAAGGCGTATCAAAAACGAAAAGTCAATTCCGAGTATCGCCTGTTTAAAGAAGTGTGGTCTTGGAAATACTTTGTCTCCAAATGCAACGGTAAGCTATGCAAGCAATGGTGGTTTTTAAAGGATTTAACTTTATTCGTCATTTTAACTCAGAACATTCAAAAACCAAATATGCTTTGTTGAATGACGCAGAAAAAAAGGTAAATCCAGAAAACTTAAAAAAACAATATGACCTCAACATAATATTTTTACAAAGCAAACCACTACTCAAAAGGCTTCTACACTGGCTGGATATGTTGTGGCTTATAAAATAGCTAAAAATAACAAACAATATTCATAAGAAGAATTTTTAAAAAGATTGCATAGTGAGTGTGAGTAAAATTTTATGTCCAGAAAATAAATCTGGTTTCAGTCTGTCAGCTTATCATGAGCACATTTGAGTTTGAGTGTGTCAGCTTATCTTATCTTATGTAAACAGTAACAACTCGAACTGATGCCATTGCATCAAACTTGTCGACTCAATTTAGGCAGCGTATAGAAAACTTTTAATATTTTTCGTGACGATGATTTTAGATCTAAAAATGCGGTACTGATTGATTATAATTTATTTTAATTTTCTTAACTATAATCTACTATATATATATAGTTTGATTCTGGTATACGATTTACTTTGAATTTAAATCTTTTCACAGGAAATTCTTAAAATTATTCATTGATATTATATTAGATGGATATGCAACTAGTATAATATAATAGTAGTCAGTTACTACATAAATAAAATATTATATCTATTTTATATACAAAATATTTTGTATAAGCGCTCAAATTCTATCCTCCAGGAAAACAAAATAAAATAAATGGATATTGTAAACACAATGTATTATTCAGAAATATCGGTTTTTCAAACAAATGTTTATATTTATATATTATTGTATCACAGTATTATATCCTAATAACTTATAATCCTCAGAAATTTGAAAAATTTTATTGCAGATAATATAGCAATAAAAAAAATAATAAAAAAGTTATTGTAAAATCTTATATTCTTATGATTTATGAATTCAGTTCTCATAAATATTTTTTATAGCAAGTAGTAATAATAAATTTTGTAAGTTTAGTTATTTGCCAACAAGCTTTCAATTACTTTCTTTCTTACTTTTAATAATAGATTCTGAATTAATATTTGATTTTACCCATTAGGATGAATCAGCTTATAATAAATACTTGAAAATGGGTTTTCATTATAACCATATAAAAAAAATAAATTTTAAAAGTAATTAATAAAACAACATACTTTGTTTTTATTAATAAATATGAAAACACCGACAAGAGGAAAAAATATTCAAAAGCCAATATATATCCTTTGATGTGTTGATTTTATAATTACATGAGGACACACATTTTGTAAGTCTCATTTATCAAAGCGTTATACATGTCACGGATTCTAAAAAATACAGTTTTAATTAATTGACATACTTTACAGTAAATATAACAAAATATGTCCCCTTTATTTTTTAGTTTGTTTACAATATTTCCTATTCCTAGATGACCAATGTAATTTAATTTATTAAACATAGACTATCCACCAGCGAGTGGAATATACACAAAAGGGTTCCGTAGCATCTTCAATTTATTATATTAAAAAAGTTTGTGTTCCCAGTATTTATTAATTTCTTGACAAACATAAATATTTACTATTAATGTTTTGTTTAGTAGTGTACTCTTCACACTACATCTTTTATTTTTAACAAAATTTTCTATGTGTAAAAAGTACGCCTAAATATCTAAAAAAAATATAAATTTAATTTTAAGGAGATTTATCTCACCTTACTTCAATAAAAGATTATAATAATACAGACAAGATAACGAACAAACGAATTATCTACAAATAATAAAGTTGATTAAAAATGCAACGATTATTCATAATTAATCGAAAACACAAATACGATTATAGTATTATTAAAAAAATTCAATCGAGACAGAAGCAATACTATGATATCGTAAAATCTTGCTCTGAACACACAGATCTTTTGTAGTCGCCATGAATGGAGCGAGTTTGGTTGTGACGCTACACTTCACTATAGACTTTATAACAAAACTGTTTTAATGAAGGCAAGGAAATATATCTATAACAACTGTGTTTTGTAAGATATATATATTATATATATATATTGAACTATGCTCCTCGATAAGATATATTATTATTGTACATTGCAATAAGACTTAACAATGATAATTGAAGTACCTAATAGTATAAAATAGCATTTAAATATTAGCGCATTATAAAACCGTCTAAAATTATACGCATAATGTAAAAATATAACTTTAGCATTTTTTATTACAAAACATGTTAAATATTGTACTTTTTTGTACATTATTTATTGATGAAACTGTATAACGATAAGTTAAAAGTCGCTAAAGGGTAAGAAAAAACGGAATGACAATATTTATTGTCTCTTTATAACCCCTACATTCCCATAAGATCTCTTTAACGTAAGTAATGTAATTCTGAAGAAAAATTTATTTTCGATTTCAAAACATTTGAATTTTAACACGGACTTTTTAATTCATTTTTAATTTTTTATTATTTTACAAATAGAAAAATAGCTCTTGGATTACCACACGTGATTTTTGAGTGTTGCTAAGGTTAGTAAATTAAATGATAAGCTATTATTGCAATAGATAATTATCAATATATTATTTTTGTTTATTTAATACTTCACTGATCGTAACTTGATACATTAGCGCATTGAAAGCAAACATTAATTTTACATTAAATTGAATATGTAAACATAAGAATTAGGTTTAAAATAATACCAGAATTGTATATGAATGTTTTAATAGATATTTTAACTTAATTGTGAATTGATACATTCTCTGATTGCCATAATAATCCTTATTTTAGATGTGACTGATTGAGTCTGATCGTTTGCGGTTCTAGAAGATCCTATCGATTTCAAAACAAACACGTAAAATATAATAGGAATGATACGTAAAGTTACTGCTTCTTTTTAAAGATCTTTTCTTCTTCTTAAGGTCTTCTATGAGAAAATACTATTGGCATTGGGCATATTCAAAAGAAAACTTCTATTTAGGTAATAGAATAGATTATAGTAAACTTTCAATTTTGGTAGGTTATAAAAGTCAAAAGGTTTTACTTTCTTTACTCATGAAATCGTTGTATATTATTTTGAAAAATGTATATACTGAACAGTCAAAATATAATAATGAAGAAATTTGCCTTTGTCGTGGATACACTTTTTTTTTTAACGGAAGTTCGTCGATGGTTTTCTTTAGAAAAATGGAAATTAATCAACTATTTAAAAGAGACTTTCACGATTCTATCGCAAATATAACTTTTTCCTATAAAAAGTTATCTAGTTATTTACAAAGGCAAGTATAGGTAGTTATAATATTACTTGTATTACTATGAAGTTCTAAACCACTTTAAAAATTACAAACAATATATATTTTAAATGATTAGTAAATTATATTCAATCAAACCTTGATTTAGGAAAAAAAGATATTCGTCTTCCATCAAATCTTCTTCTGAAATCAAAACAATACATCATTATCTTTAGATTCTTAAATAGTAATAACCAGTTAGATTATTTATATTGGATACCGATTCTAAATGGTTTAGTTTTAAATAACTTTCCACAAACCCAAATCACTGCATGAATACTGTAGGAATACAAATTTATAAAAACTGTGTTGTCAGTGATATTATCCTTGAAAGAAAGATGACATGTAACTTCCCTTTCACGAAATAAATTAATTCTGGTGAAACATGTAAAAACTCTAAAAATTCGTTAATATATATTTTAAATGATTAGTAAATTATATTCAATCAAACCTTGATTTAGGAAAAAAAGATATTCGTCTTCCATCAAATCTTCTTTTGAAATCAAAACAATACATCATTATCTTTAGATTCTTAAATAGTAATAACCAGTTAGATTATTTATATTGGATACCGATTCCAAATGGTTTAGTTTTAAATAACTTTCCACAAACCCAAATCACTGCATGAATACTGTAGGAATACAAATTTATAAAAACTGTGTTGTCAGTGATATTATCCTTGAAAGAAAGATGACATGTAACTTCCCTTTCACGAAATAAATTAATTCTGGTGAAACATGTAAAAACTCTAAAAATTCGTTAATTTTTAAACTAATTTTAAAAGGATGTCTATCCTTTTTATGATTACATGAATAATTAGAAGGATGGATGGCAAGCAATTAATTTTAACACAATTTCTGTAATAATCTGGTTCAGTATTGAAATATTGGCAACTAATTTAAAATAAACTCATAGTTTAAACCATTATAAATGTTTTCTTGTTCTTAGAATCATGTCAAATATTCTGTTATAAAAACTTCATATAAGTTTTTACCAATGAAGCAAAGCACCGAAAACTCCAAAGTTGAATATATTCAGTTGATACTGTGTTGCACGTATACCATATTTTGGCTTATTCTGATATTCAATGGCGTCCAGTCTATTGTAGGATAAAGTTATGACGAAATGTAAGCAATTAGCCAAAATATCTTGTCTGAACAGACCATGACATTATGAGAATAGCGATTGCAGCTCGAGAAACAACCATTTAAGGATATTATTAATGTTGTTATGAGGAATTAGCATTGGACTCGAGAGAGGAGACGCTTCTGTACTTTTTTATATATGTTATCAATGTAAAAATTTGTATAATTATTTTCGAAATTGATAAATATCTAAACTAATAAATTGTAATGATGAAATAAAATTTATTTGTTTGTTTTATTTATATAAAAATAATCCATTTTAAAAGTTTATGTCAAAACATTATTATAACTTTAAATTGGACGTCAAAAGCAAAAGGAGACGGAATCTAATTTTGTAAATAAATTAATACAAATAAATAATAATATATAATAAATTAATATTAATAAAAAAAAAAAAAATTTGGAAAACGATAATGAGCTACGTAAAATTTTGTCCCTACTTGGGACAAAATTATATCGTATAAAGTCTTAGAGTTTTGTACCTGACATTGTTCACGTTAAATCCTTCAACATATGATCTAGAAATCTAACCGACCATAAGTGTTTCTGTGCTCCATTAAACGTGTTACACTGGACTACGTACGGCGTAAACTCGAACGATCAATTATTGGTTTGCGCCTACCATAGGTTTTGATTGTGAAAAAATAGTTTTTACTACAATTATACTAGTAAGTATTGATTTACTTACTCGAATTATATAACAGAAGAATCATTTTTCATTTTTAAATATGACATTATGTAAAATTATTTGATATCTAACAAAAGAGAAACAAAATATAACAAAAAAGAAAAAACAAATAAGTATCATCCGAGACAAACTAACATCAAAAGCTTAATATTAGAATACTTTTACAACAAATTTACTATAGTTTATGTTGAAATAATAAAATCACAAAAAAAAAGTATTAACATTATCGTTGTAGGATAATAATTAAACCACGTAATGTTTAATTCATGAGCAATCGTTTTAAACTTAATACATTTAATGTACACACGAGCATTTATATTAATATTTTGACCTTTTTTATAAGGACTGACTTGAATTTTATAAGTTATTGCTGCATGTGCTATGTTTAAATTGATAATTAAAAAAAAATAGGTAATAAAGTACTTTGAGTAAAATGTAGATATGTTTTATCTACAAGACACAAAAACAAAGCTCCAATGGAAGAAAAAATACAATAAATTGGGACTGTTATGCACATTCATCTTGATGGACTGTAATTTCCTCTGTCCTGGATACATCAAAGTATTGTTCACATGACAACTATACAAACGTTACTTTCTACAATGACTATTTAGTACTTCTAGTAATTAACCTTTATGTTACAGATAATATTATACATACATACGAGTACATAATAAAAGTTGCTATCTATATATATTTATACATTATACTGGTTCCATTTCAGGTGCCAAATTCCTTTTTGAAAAAAAAATCATAAATATTTATTATAATATTTGATTCTACCTTACTATATGTAGTACATTTTTATATATTTTTTATTCACTGAAAATATATATATATATATATATCTTTTTATTACATATGATTTACAATGAATTAGTTTGTTATATCTCACATATAACTTCAAACCTTATAGACTATTTGAGCATAATAATATATTCTGATAAGGGTTCTATTACTATTCCAATTCTATTTGTTACGCAGTTGAGGTTGAATTTCAGATTTATACCGAAGTTCCGAATTTAAATAAGAATAATAATGACATTGCGTGTTTTTCTACTGCTTTTATAGTTATTAAATTCATATTTTGTTTATTTGTACTTTTAAACAAATATATATAATATTATATTATCTAATTTGAATTGATAAGGATCTTAAAAAGACGCATGATTGAATTTTGTTATAAAAATGATGTTGTTATAAGTTAGTTAGTAAGTTTTGATGCTACTTAGATAATAGTAATTGAAAGAAAAAAACAAAAAAATATTTATAATTATCTGATGAGGACAATTAAACAAGTAAATACAGTTAATTTATATTTATCTTAAATCTTCTTTTTCTACTTATTCGATTTTTATTTGAATTTAATGAAATGTTAATTTGTTACCCTTAGTTTAATTTTAAATTTCATCTACAGCAAATACCTAACATATAATCGGCTTGAAGTTAATTATTTTTATTTCTGACACTCGCAGTAAATTATTGGAAAGGTAATAAAACAAAGTTTATATAAGAGTTATATAATATGTAAGGTAATCAAAATGAAGTAATACGCAGTAATAGAAAATCGATATTATTTTGACATTTATTTTATGCCCTATGCTAACTGAAGTATTTATATTGTACCTATCTACTCTTGGTGCTTTGTAAACTATTTAATCGCATGGATGAAATTGATCTCAGAATTAACATGTGCATCATCTATTTAAAAAATTATCGTAATCTTATTGTCTTTATTTTTAATAATATCCCAGTCTTACTAAAATGAAATTTAACTGTTTGCTTAATGAAGATGGTAATAAATTTTTAGAGTAATGTAAATTGTTTGTGGTATTGAGACATGTAAAATTGTACTGAAAACTAACATGAGATACCTTTTGCTTTTTTTTGTAAAAAATCTGATATAATAATAAATTTATTACAGGTGAACTAGATTAGTAAGTTTCAATTAATATAACTTGAGGTAAAATGTAATACTTCAAAAATATGTAAGTGGACTATCTCATGTATGTAACACTATATATTGTTAGATAATTAGTTAACTAAATATATTAACAAGAAAACTGATGGTGTTACAGTTCATTAGTCTCCGTCCACAACAACAATGTGATTGATGTGGTACCCACATGTACCTGTTACAACTTAGTTTAGTTCTTTTTTCCTCGATTTGTTTTTAATTATCGTAATTTATATAATGATACAAATTAAAAATATTAATGCTTTCCGCATTATAAGGCGTTTATTCATACCTACAAGGCCGGCAACACTCTTGTAAATCCTCGGATGTTGCAAGAGTTCATGGGCGGCGGTGATCACGTCAATCTTTATTTTTACTTATGGTTCTGTCTGTACATTTTTTATAATATATTTTATAACATATATGTAATAGGAGTATTTATTTAATGACATTTTCCATTTGACAAACCATGCCAAAAGTAGATGTTTTAGAAGCTCATTCTGAATTTTTAAAAGATAAAACATTATACATTTATGATAGAAAGGAGCAATTGATTGTTTTTTAATCAGCTTCCTGTTTTTTGGGGTATCTAAGAAACCCAAAAGATTTTTTACGACTTTTAAGCGCCTTTTTTAAGCGCTCTAAGAACTTTTATGGCCCGTTTAAAAATTTGTTATACTTAAATGATATGTTTTTAATATTATTCCAAAATGAGTGAATAAAAAAAAATAAAAATCTTAATCAATTCAAATAAAAGAACATTGGACATTTGTTTAAGAAAATTACAAGTTTCTTACAATATATAATAAATAATTAGAATTTCAGATAGAGCATTATTATAAATAAAATGGCATGTAACAATACAATCATATTTTTTTGTTTTATTTCCAATTTAATAATGCTATCAAATAAAATGTTTTTCATTATAGCTATCGGATAAAGACGAAATTTAACAAAATCATTCATTATTTTGGTCCTCAATTGATGTAACGACGAATATATCGTTATATAAAAATATTGTTGTTTGAAAGCTTAAATTAAGTAACTCAACATGAAAAAGTGATAATAAAAAAAATACAATAGCGTCAAATGTTGAGTCGAGGTAATTATGTTCGAGAGTACTATTTTTTAACGAGATTACACGCGAATGCGCGAATACGGGAACGCGAAACTTTCTTGTATTACGTTCTATTTGTTTTGACCTATTGTGCGATTCTTAGAAATGCATAAGTTTAGTTATTTATAGTTATATTTTTAAATTATTTTTTGTTTCTTGTGTTATTCATACACTTTAATTATGTAAAACAGTTATCGCTACGTGTCACTGGCAAGTTTGAGAGGTGAAAATTTGTTATCTATCACAGAAAAAAATATAATTTATGGTTATTAAAAGTTATAAATCAGCTTTATATTATAAACTTATATATAACTATTATAATCTTTATAAATCAGCATAAATATTTATTGCAAATCCCACTAAAACCTTATTATAAGGCCAAAATATGGAAATATTCAAATTTCAGCATCTAAGAGGGTTTGATTAACTTTTCTAAATGAAGGCTCTCGGTTATTCATATAACTCTGCATTTGGCAGCTCTCAAAATACTTATTTATTTTAATCAAGCCTTCAAATAAGTTAGAAATAAATCCAAATAAGTTAAAAGAAAACTACGTTCTTCATAATTCATTCAGTATAGATTGTTCAACATTTGCCTGCAACTAGTTCTAGTGAGTTAATAATATGAAATAACAATTTAAAAAATATTTTCAATAACTGACTTATATATATTTTCCTGTATATAAATATAGGAAAAGTTGTAAAACTAAAATCAGTTTCATATTCAAGTACACGTTAAAAATACTAAGCAACACCTCTATAAAATATACTGAACTATTACGATAAATCTAATTTTCTTTAAATCATAAAGGCAGCTGTACTAAAATGCTGTGCTAAAATGTGAAAAAAAACTCGTTCTTGCTACGATCTAATTTAAAATCTAATACGATGGGCTATGGCTAATATATACTCGTACTGCATAAAACAATATATACATAACAGAAATGTTTACATCTGCATAAAACGAAATCATTATAATAGAATAAGGAGAATAAATTTTATAAACCTGTTTAGTAAGGCAAAGGTTTAAGCGTAGAAAATTTTAATTAAATATAAATATATACACTAATGAAAATGTGTTATACCATAAAATTACAATTTAATACACAGACTTAGCTATAATATAAATTTAATTAAAACCAAACTTACGTTTTGATCGTAGAGAATGTATCACGTAAGTCTAAATTTTATTAATGTACTGAGCTTTTGTTAGTTCGTGCAAGGCCAATAATTAATCAAAATGTTATCAAAATAATTTTATTTAATTTTTTTCTAATAAATAAATTAGACGAAAAATATGTTGTCATGTTTGTTTAAATCTATTACATATATATTTAAGTTTTTTTCTTGCATTACACAAATAATCTCCTTTTATATTAATTTTGTAACTTATAACAAAACATCTTCGTAACGAATAGCTAATATTAAATAAAGCTTCTTTTGCTATTTAAATTTAGTATGAACGAGAAGAACTCTATTTTATATAACCTTGTGTAAAAAATATATATAAAAATCTTCGATCTATTTGCTAACTCTGTGATTATGTGTATAACAATTTTAGCTTACGCATTTCTTATGTGTGTATATATAAAATGTATAAAATGTATAATGTATAAAGTATGTATTATTAATTAAACGAATTGGTATCACATGAAATATACATATATTTTGGTATATAATATACACTTCATGTAAAATTATGGGGAAAATACATTTGATAGGATACATTATCTTTAACAGTTCAATTCATTCAATGGAAGACTGAACCCTATCGTATGTAATGAATTTAATGCTTCATATGTAACAGACGACCGAGTGCTGCTCTCTCAATAATTTTGCCGATATTGAGTCAATACATTTGAACCAACTATTGTCGCACTATTTTAAATAATATTTAATTATTTATTTTATTTTCATGTTAATGCTGTCAAATAGTTATATATCTATCTAAATGTTATGTATTTATTTATTTGATATTGATTGTTTTCATTATTTATAATATATTGGGAGTAGATGTCCAACGTTACTTATTAAAAAATAAATATAAATCTAGCCTCTATTTTACTTATAGTAACTACTGATATTCTAAAAAGTAAATAAACATATTATACATTCTTAACCTTTCTGATACTCAAATTATTCTTCAAGTCTGCATTATAGCTATTTTTTGTTATGCATAATATCTTTCTTTACCTTTGTTTAATACACAAGAAAAAAAATAAAACAAAACCTTTTTTAAGTCAGTTATAAAAGTTATAAAATAATACTTTTATTTAATCGATGATACCATAAGGTTCTTGATATATTATTTACGGGGATACTATACACAGTAATCTAAAAATGTATTTTGTATAAAAATCTTAAAAAGTTTTGGTTTCATCATTCTTCCAAATTTGTAAGCATTTAGCATAATTTAAACTCAGTGGTTATCTGGTTGATTTCAACGTATCCTTGCTTCACAAGTACCGATGGGTATAAGATTATGTTAAACTTCAGTGAAATTTCTATCGATAATAACTACTAGTAATTCCCAGTGGTTAAAGCAGTAGCATAACTTTTAAACGATAATGCCTCTGCGACTGAAGTTATAATCTCCTTGTGTGAATAATACATTATAATATTGATGTAATAATACAAAATACCGTGAATTTGAATTATTAACATTTGGAGGTAGAAAAATTATAAAAAAATATTATTATTAATAGTGCAATACTACTTCAAGATGCGTTCTTTATTTCCTATATACTTTAGAAATTAATAAAAGATTTATCATGACGTAAAAATATAAATAGTATAATAATAAAATTATATATTTTTCTATAAACTTATTATATTATATTGTAATAAAAGTTTATGGAGTTTTTTTTCTGAATATCAATGTTTACTTACTTTCTTTATTAAAATTCTTTTACAAGAATTTAATATCTTAATATAAATTAAGAGGAGATTCTAATTTCATTAATTTATCGAGATTTTATCGAATATCTTAAAAGAAAACTTCGCCATATTTTTCCTTATTACTGCTGAATTTTTATTTTTCTTATCTTTCTTCGTAATTAAATATGTAATTTTTATAATTTTAGATTTTTATGATTTTATGTATACAATAAGTAAAGTATATTTACAAATATTACACAAAAAATAATGGAAGATCAATATCTTCCATCCCAAGGGATGTACAGAGTTTTTGAGACGGTCTTTGTTATTTGCTCTACAACCATACATTAATATAAATTATAAGATTAATTATATATATAACACAATTTACAAAAAAACATATGTATTGCATTTTTTTAGTTTCAAATAAGTCAATTTCCATCAAAATTGCACAAACATTTTTTAGTTCTTCTATAAATTACCTTTTATACACAAAACGCCTTCTGAATCAAATGTGTAATGCTTATAATTATATTATAGTATTTCGTGCGTAGAATAATACAATTATATTATATTATTGATATCATAGAGGCACGATAAAAAATAATTATCATAATTTCTGAATTATTTTATTTTGCTTTAATATAAAATAATAAATACTCAAGATATGGTATGTATTTCAAATAATTTATTTATCGACTTATATAAAGAAAACTAAAGACAAGATAAATAAAAAATAATAATTGGAGAAATACTTATTGAAACTATTGACATTATAAGTTAATAACTATTTCTTTTAAAGGAATTATTACTTGTTATTATATAGTTCATTTATTTGATGCAATGGATTGTCATACGATAGAATATCTTAACACCATAACATAAAAGTTATTAATGAATAAAATAACAAAAAGTTCTTTATGATATTATAATGTCTATATACTTACTCGTATAATACGTTTTATAACCTGGTTTAAAAATTCCAGACCCAACATTTACATTGTAAACGTAATCAGTTTTAAATTCCAATGAGATGAATGTTGCGAATCCAGAACGTTGTGGCTATGATTGTTACATGTGATTTATGATCTACTATTAAAGTGGTAACATGAGACGTTAGTAAGATTAATTGCTTTGCTTGTGTTTAATATACAAGATATAAGAATTCTAAATCTGTCTTGTATTGTTACTATTTTAACATAAAACTTTCCCAACGTTCCGATTGGGTATGAAAATAAAAAGTTAGATTTTTCAGTTACGGCTATGCTAGTATTGCATTTGTATTTCGATACTCAAATGACACTCGAAGTCTGAAACATAGATAGTTTTTCTTTGAACGGAAATCTCTTTCAAAGTTGATTTCAATTCGTTTCGATTGCAATAACGTCACAGTAAGAGACTATTCGAGAAATTTTATCAGATGACTGAGATATAATTTCCTCCTAAACCTACTTTATACTAAATATTACCGTTTGTCCTTGAAAAACACAGAACAGGATATATTTTTTGTTAGGAATACAAAAAATACATTCCAGTTTATTAAAACCATATTTAAAGAATATTAAATGTATTTTGATTATGAAATAAAGGTTTTAATATGATTTCACTATTCAAGTTATATTTATAGAACTGATATAAAGGTGTTTTTATATAAATAAAAAAAAATACACCAGAATTAAATATTCTACGTTTTAAGATCATCTTAAATCCCCGAGGTTTAATTTATTCTTAGACTCTACCAGTTTCGTCGAAATAAGGGTTATTTGAAAGAGTTTTCTTAATCCTTGTTTCGAATAAGAAAATTTTACATTTTATACAAGGACTTTGTTCTTGTTCTTATTAAAATACTTAATTTTGGTTGTTTAATCGTTGATTAAGGTTACACAAAAGAAAGATACATTTTAATTAATTAAGATACATTAAATAATAACAGTGTACCATATTTCTGTTTTCGATAGTCATATGTTTTTGATATCTGGAATAAAATAAGGTGTTTCTTGTCATATCTTTATTAGTGTTTTCTTAAGTACAAACGATTTCAAATATTTCGTTAATGTCACTTCAGATTGCAATAAGCATTACACGGAGACAGTTATTTTCTCTAGTAGGATAACGATTCGATAAGATATATATTATAGTGGGATCATAAACAACACAGGTAATAGCGTAACGTTTCAATCAACATAAAAGATATTTACATTAACACTAAACCTACCAAGTACCGGTCAAATTGACCGTTCTTAAACTTTTGTAAAACTTACACATTTTTAAACATTATAATATCGTTATCAAACTACATGACAATTCTTAAAATATGCATATAATATTTTCTTCACTCTTTACTTTTAGTTATTTCCATTATTACCTGCGTTATATAATAAAATAACTTTTAATTACCGGTCAATTTGACCGCGTGCGGTAGGTACAGGTATACAAGAATTGTCGGTAGGTTTAGTGTTAAATAATTAGGAGATAAATCACTAATTTGTATGGGATAAGTAAAAAATTATTTTAGAGTTTTCACAATTTAAATAAAAATTTATTGATTCTGCACAAAACGCTATATGTTCATATATTTTTCTTATATGAAGTTGAGGACAAAATTAAGTTTTAAATAACAACTATAATAAAAATCAATTGGATTAAGTACGATTAATTCTTATTTTAAAAAAAACTTACTTTAAAGTTTAAAACCAATGTTTGAAACTTTATTTTAAAACTTTAAGAAAATATCGCGAATGTATTGATGAATATCTAAGCATCTGCATATTTGCAAGATTCAAGTCATAGGAAGGAGACGGTCATAGCAGAATACTGTCGCATCAAGAAATAAGGATTCTTCTGCATTACATGGCAGGAACCAAATTAATTTATTTAGATAGATATAAAATAGTATGATTTTTTGTATATTATTGATATAAAATATAAATAAAAATAGATTAGGCAAATATTTACATTCAATGATTTAAAAAAAAACTTAAGAGAATTATAAATAGCGTTTAGTAACAACAATATTGTTAAATGTACTCGTATATGATGTGGTTGTGAATACCAAAGATTATTTTTTTTATTTCAAAATGTTCAAATGAAGTCGCTAGCCTTATGTGATTTTAAAATAAATATATTTGTAATAAAAATGCGTTCGTTATTGCAATGAAAAATATGTCAATACGCAAACTTCATTTTAAGATGAAGCTGCAATCGAAGTGAATTGAAATCAACTTCTATAGAGATACGATTCAATGTCACTGTAAGTCTTACTCCGAAAGTGGTTATAGAATTATATTTTTTTTCTATTATCGATATTTAGTATAATTCTAAGTTCTTTTTTTTATTAACAAAATAATCTTAAAGGTATTATTATCTTTCTTTTTGATAAATCGTGTTAAACTGAACTATATATATTACTATTATTGAGCGAAGCGAACGAAATGAGCGGAGCTGAGATGGAGACTTTTTACATTCTTTGTCACGAATTGGCTCGAAAACTGCTTGACGGAGTATTATGAAACTTAGCAATCAAAAAGACACACATTAGGTGATAGTTTTTAATGAAAAAAATTTGAAAAATGTACTCAAAAAAAAAAAAAAAATTATATATTGTCATAAAACTGATACCCCATTAAAGTCAATGGGAAACGATGAGTCAATAGACTGGGCTCGCTTCGCTCAATATGCAATCGGCACCCGTGATTTCGCGAGCGCATCGAGTCGAAATTTAGGGTTTGTTGGCGCCCCTAGTTATATTAAGACTTTTGATATTTGATTCACAAACTTTTGATACTTTTTAATAATAAGTATTACAAATTATCTATATTTATAAAAAGTAATATATTCTTTCAGGAAAAAATATTTTCCTTATTTTAATTTCAATTTATTTTATGAATTTTTACTGAATGTATACGTTTATTTATATAATTAAAACCTGCATTTATCATCCCCTAGGATAATATATTAAAATAAATACCAAATCTTAATTATGGCATCGTATATAAAATAGAAAATTGTTCTTCTTTCGACTTATCGTGGTATTAAAGCGAGTCATCTAAGCCATTATAACTGCGTGTATCTGAGATTTCATTTCTAAAGTTTTGTTATCTATTTATATTCTATAAAGTAATAACATCAAATATTTATCTCCAATAAAACCTTTAATAACAACCGTACGTAGTTTTAAGTGTTAGTATAATTTTCTTTTTTTTTCATACTTATTAAATAAAACGTAAATAGTAATTGAACAATCGATCGTTCAAACATATTTAAGTCTGAGCCTCGTTTGCGGAACGAGTAACACTCTCAGTCATCACATTATAAATAATATAGTACCATTACTACATATAAAAGGCTCTAGTCTTTCATACAATATTCTTTTAGAGATATGTTATTTTGAAAATGAATTAATTATTTGAAATCAATGAAATTTTATTGATTTATAAACAATATTTTAACTCCTCGTATATTTTTTAAGCATCTGTTATTCTATTTAATAACTTAAAACTTATATTATAACGATACAATTATATTACATTGAAAAATTACTTTCATTTTAAATTGTTATTTATCTTCGCCTTTTTTATTTTGGCGAATCCCACCAAAATCTAATCTGATTCTAAATTCCTACAATGACTGAAGAATTTACATAACTTCAAATCTGTATAGAAGCATTAGGAACCAAAGATTAATTCCATTGAGCAATGAATGTGGCTTTGCAATCATAAGGTTCGAAAGAAACTATCATAAATCAAAGTAATATGAAACCTGCACTTTATTTACATATTTTTATTAAAAATATGTATATTATATTAGTTTCTAATTATAAAATCTAACATTTACATGTTTAATTATTTTCTTATATTACAATGAAAACGTATTATGCAATATCAAATAACAAAATGTCTTTATTACATTCAAACCTAAAAGTATCATATTATAATTATTAATAATGATCCATAACTGGATATTTGAATACCACCATGAATACCATGAATACCAGCATTAGCTGATATTTTTAACTATCATTTATATTTAACTATCATTATATCAATATTTGAAACAAAAACTTTTTATAATTTTTACAAATATTATACGAGCAGAGGAGTATGACATCTCCCACAGTTTTTTTTTTTCACAAAACTTTTAGTACTTTAAATAAGATAGTGGGACAAATTAAATTAATAAAAAGACACACTATCATGTGATTGACCGATACGAATTACTTAAAAGATTAATTGCTTACGCTAACACTGTCAATGTCAAAATTAAAGACAATGACTACAGATTACCTTCATTTGTCAGTGCCGAAAACACTTTTTATTTTTTTACATTAATGTTGCAAAGCAAATAAAACGCATGAAACAATAGAAAACAGAACGGAACACTCATGTCAATCATTTTATATTAATATAATACAAATATTAAACAAGCAACATTGACATTATTAAATATACAATTAACTTTACAAATGACATACATTGAATATGATATTAATGAGTATTATTAATTATACGACCATATTTATTTAACAAGCAAAAATATATATTGGTGTCATTATGAATGATGTGTTAAATATGGAATTAATTATATTCATCTCTTGTAATTAATGAAAACTATACATATATAATTGTGTATATATTAATTTAAAGAATAGGGATAAAAGTTTCACTTCGCTTGCTTCGTTAGAAGTGGCGGAAAACTAGTTGTTTTGTCGCTACGGGCCTACTACAATGCCCTGTAACTTTTTAAATTTCAATTTATTCATCATGTTTAATTCTTTACTTAATAAATTACTTTAAATTATGAATGACTACATACTATAGTATATATTAATAGGAAAAAATATTAATATGTTATTTATATTTTATAATTGAACACTTGATTCTAAAATTATGTAAGAGAATTTATCCTTTCTAAGTTTCTGTCTAGATCTATATAGATAGTGGTTTATAGATAATGGTTAAGTAAAATATTATATGGGTTTGCATTACCTTTATTATCTTTAAGACTTGTAACTTTTCCATTTTTGTTTTTATGTACTCAGTGGGTCACTTTAAACCACATTTAAAAGTTATTGTTTAATAACTAATTTATTTATATAATATAATATATCTGAAATTTATTTTATAAATAACATATAAAATATCAAAATCAAATATCCTTCCACCTTATATAGTATGCATATATTATAAAGTATATAGTCTCGAACTTGATTTCTCACGTTGTCATACTTTGGGTAAAATATATTTGGAATTAACAAGTAGGCAATTATCATATTAAATAAAAATTACACGCAGAGAAAAGTATATATCTTATTTAATATATGAAATGAATGTACTGAATTTCATTTTTAATCACTTTTAAGTTTTTCTAAGATACCTTAACCAATAGCCTTGTCTCCCTATGACTCTAAATAAACTAAAGATTTTAAGAAAACAATTATTTTTTTAACTTTTATTATTTACAAAATATAGGTTTATCAAATAAATCAAAATAATATAAAATTAAATTTCCATTTCCAACAAAATTATAAACGAGTTAACGACTTAATAAACCGCAGTGTCATTTTTAAATACCGCTTAGAAACTCGTTTAAAGGACCTTTTAAACAAGATGAAGTTTCTTAAATGCCACAAGAAAGAAAGAAGAACTGTTAAAAAATAATAATGATATCCTTAGTTGAACTTCAGGGAATTACATCGAAAGACTATCACTTTTTATATATGTATTTATAGGTTGATTTTGGACACAAAATTTTACAATTCTTATATTGGAATTACAGTTTTTAGTTTTGTACTTTATTTCTACTATAGGATAACGTAACTAGCCAAAATAATTAGTTGTGGGTCAACGAGAATTACCGTATTAATTTTGATTCTCTTGAGAGTATTGAATTTTGCGTTTATTGTAACATTGTATTTTTTTAAATGTTAATTTATTAAAAAAAAAAAACATTTTTTAATAGCCTCAAGTGGTTGTAGACTTTAGTATATGGTTTTAATTTCAAATCTGTACGTATTCACGAAATAAAGGGCCTTACAGATAGTCTGACCGATGGACAGACGGATAACAAAGTGATCCTGTACGAGTTTTGTTTTTTTTTATATAATGTTATATCAAGGGCTACTTTAATAAAAAATAAATTGCATGCATATAATAATAATGTTAACAATGATAAGAAAATAAAATATAACTATAATATTAAATAGATGTATGTGCAGATCAGATCAATCAAATTCAACACCACACGTCAACATATAGAATCACAACAACAACAGAATAGCATAAAATGAAAAAAAAAACAAATATTTGTTATTTATTATTAATATGTAATTGATATTTAAATTGTATGTCAGTGATTAACTCAAGCAAGACGTTCATTTAGTTAACTAAAAAATATTTTAAAATATGAAAAATAATCCGAAGTTTAATTGTGGGTAGAAAATAGACGTCAAAAGTTTAAATATTACTTTTTGCCAAAATTTTCACTTAATAATATTATTAAAATATACTCAAAAATCCCTTTTCTCCTATATTATTATTTCTGAATCTGTTCCCCACAAAAACGTTGTAATAATTCAATTACGCTGCAGTTATTTTAAATATCTTATGGTATGAGGGTAAGGTTTAAAAAAAATTACCCGTTACTTTTTATCAAAAAACCCAAACCTGTAACAAAACATTATTATTGTCAGCTTAATATTTGATAGGCGTAATTTATCAGACAGGTAAAATGAAAGACAGAAGCTAGTATGAAATCAAGCTGCATAAAGAGCCAAAAAATTATAAAGTTCTTAGATATTTAGCACGAGCATAATTTATATATATATTTTTGGCTCTCCGCAGAAACTTAAAATATTAAATATATTATATTTTACATAAATTTGAGATTTTATACCATAAGTATTATTATTAAGAGCAAGGTTATTAAAATAAATATTCATATTTAACAAACTTAGTAAACACTCTTAGCTTACAATAAAGAACGAACCGACATCACTCGTATCAACTTCGCACTCCATTTCACCCAGCGGGCAATTAAATATCTCACAAAACACGAACAGTCAGTCAGTCAACGTCAATTTTATAATTGATATTAAAGAATTAAAAGCAGAATCTTTTACTTTATTTTCTGTGATTTTATTTTCGTTACAATAATAACCCTATTTGCCACTAATGGAGCGCAAAAAAATATACGAATATAAAGAATCTATGATAAATGACACAAAACCGTTTCTATATAAGACATATGTAATTGAGTAAAATAAGTTTGATACTTCGCATTTCTTTAACCAAAATTTTAAATAATAAAACTAAATTTAATTTTATGTCTTTGTAAATTTATTATAGAGATGGTGTTAAATTTTTAATAACATGTAGAGACATCCTGCTCTTATTGATGATTATTTCATTGTGTATTTAAAAAATAATATGGATAAAGTTTTCTCTATCTCTATTATTAATAACTAAGTTAATGAAAGTTGAACTTAAAAAATGTATAGAAGTAATTTAATAAAGAACACAAACTTTATTTAGTATAAATTGTTTTCCGCGTTTAATGGACTTCAGAATTTACGATAATGGTGCAACATTTCATAAAATATTAGGTTTTATCATGGTTTGTTAAGAGCTAACTGTACAAGTTGCCAGCACTCTATAATTATTTTATATATTTATGAGGTGACGGGAACTTATCTCAGAAAGGTAATTGGTGAAGTTGGAACAACTTTTTTGATGCTCTCTTCCATTAAAATGGTGATTTAGAAACTTTAGCAATAAAATAACTTAAAACGTTTGTTAAAATATAAATTGATTTATACATTACGATCATCTTTAATACATAACTTTATTATCGAGTCTTAGTTGTTTCTTAGAATCTTTATATTACTATATTATAAATAAGATAATTTTTATTACATTTAGTAAAAATTTATGACTCCTAGTAATCAGGCTAAAGTCTGCAATCTGAGAGAAAATAATAATTGTGCTGCAGTGAATTTTAATTAAAATTTATATGAGTGATACCAATGTCTAAAATTATAACTATTTTATGATGCAAATTATAATAAAAGAACATTATTTTATTTTAAAAACTCCATTGTTAACAAATAAAAAAAATATTATAAATTATAATAAAATGAATCAAACTAACTATAAAAATTAGAAAAATGCGAGTCGGACTCGGTTAGTTTGGGTTCCATATAATTTTATAGGTTACGAATAGTTATGTAATCCAAATATTTGTAAATAATGGTATTATTATATAACTGTAATAGAGCTTAATATATAAATACTCATGTGACTCATTTTGTATAAGAATCATTATCGTAAGTTATTTCTATAAACATCATCATGTTATATTAAAAAGTATAAGAAATTATTACATAGAGCTATAAATCATCTACATGCAATTTGCTTAACATCTGAACAAATGTACGGAGACAGACAAATGGTTACAGAAATTCAACCAAACCGTGAAACATCAAAAATACTAGCAAAACTAAACTCTTGTCGAAGCCCAATGAAGAATGAATCATCGGCACATATCAGCAGTATTATTACATTCTTGATTTTTTATTGAAGTAATAATTGTTATTCAAAATTAACCTAAACAGATTTGAACAATAATTGTTTACTTTTAACCGAATTCAAATATATGCAAAACAAAACATTGATTAGCTAATAATTTATGTAGTGATAATAATTTGCAAATATACTGAGGTAGAAAGTTTAGATTGTAATAATGATTATTATGTTATTATTATAATAGATTATTTTCGGAAATGAAAATACTTTTTTATGTAAGAGGAGGGCAAACGAGGGTGCTGGTCACTAATGACAACTATTGTTATATTTCGTCGTCAGAATTCTAGTTTGGATCTTTAAAAACTAAGGCGTTAGACCAAGCTTGATAAGGCAGGAGCCTTTTGCCAGCTGCTGCAGCCCTGACAGACGCATCAACCCAGGGCCGCAATCTGTATCAAATCACCAAGTGGTATCATCCGAACTTGATACATATAGTTTCACATCCTGTAGTGTCACATCAGCGACAGCCATAACGAAGACACAGTTATCATTGGAAGTGACACAAACCGGTCCCCATGGGTAGCAGGCAAAAAAGTACTACGTTTCATCCCAATCTGCTGACTTTCTGCTATCTGAGATGCTATCTGAAATAGGCCATAAGAACAAATGGACTAAGGGATTTGCTAAGCTTACAATAGAAAAAACCTTTCCAATGGGATATTTCCCATCGATTCTACAAAATTAATCCGTTACTATAAGGGATATCGGTATCTTGATTGTTTTAGAATCAGACACTTCATTTCGTTATTGATGCCTGGTGGATAATAATATCTTTTGAAGCCTTTTAAATTAATTGAGCTGAGCGTAAGCGAAGCTCTTACCCGTTTGGGAGACCTTTTTTGTGTTTGGTTGTTTCCAGAATGCGATAAGATAACTAGTTAAAAATTTTCTCATGTATGTTTGAACCGAACGCGGATGTTATAGCGAAAACAGATTGAAAAAATGTTTAGCCATTTAAAAGTTATTTGCATAAGGCAGGAGTGATCTTTTACAACACATTACATTATTTTTGACAATACATTAGAGCTGCCCTGCGCCTGCGAGCAATGTGTGTTAAATGTTTATGTTTGTTTACTATTAAATTTTAAAAATAACATTTATTTTAAATGCCTGCCTATTCATTTATAATAAATAAGTGTTTAGCCTCTTTCAGACTTTTGACTTAACATAATTGAAAATTAACAAGCTATCTCTGAATTGTTTTAAATGACTACCTTTGACCACCATGTTCATTTAAATGAACTGTCTTTCAATTAAGTATACCTCAAAGTACGTTAATTGACGTGTTAATTTTGCTCACGCCATTTTATACAACTCTCTTTAAATGTTTAATATATAATCGAGTTATAAACACAAGGTAAGAAATGTACTATTTTAAATAACATTTTTAAAAAGGAAAAAAAATATGTTTATCGACCATATCAATTTAAATTATGTGTTGTTAAAACTTCCACTTAAGATGGTAGAAATCAGTTATATTGACTTGAGTAAATAAATCTAAAGTTTAACTTTGAACAAAGAATGATTGGTTGATTGGTTTCTATGTTTTCATTTTATTAACATATATAATGTTGACGTATGAAGTAACACGAAAAGAAAATAAATACATTTTCACAAAATTTCCACATATCTGTAAAACACTGTGTTATGAAACAGAGAGAGGGAGAAAGAGTTGAGCATCCGACTATCCATTGTATTGTATAGGATTGTATTGTATTGTAATGCACTGCACTGCACTGCATTGTACTGTGCTATACTGTACTGTATTGTATATGTAGTAGACTCGATACACGCACGCACTACACTCACACACCATACGGCATTACGTGATGATTTCTACCAAATCGCACTACCCGTAAGTCGCGTTAAGAAATTTCGATCCAAAAAATGTTAAAGTAAAAACGAAGACATATTTCACCCAAGTATTATCATATCCCGAATTTGTTATTCAACACAAAAAATGCTGACATTTCCCTCTTGGCAACGGAAGTTTGTTGTATGTCATGGAAATAGCATAATAAATATTTTAGTAAACTTAGTGAAACAAGAAAGAAAAATATATCACTTTATTGTTAAAGGTACCTTTTATCGTACTTCCTTATTTATTTTACTTATGCACGCACCAACCGCGACATTATAATACGATATATAATACAATATAGAAACTAATACGTGTATATATATTAAAAATTATATAAATTATGTAAATAAATCTAATTTAACCTTTGAGGTAGAATGGTAGATAGAAAAAAGTGGTAAACAGGATATAGAATTGAAAAATTTAAATTTATATTTAAGTTAAATTTGTAATTGTCTTTGAGAATTATCTCGATAATCGATATCAGGTTTACAAAACCGAATGAACCGATGTGACATATATCAACTTTGAACTCGATTAAAATTAAATGAAATTTAAATTAAACAAATTAAAATTTTACAAAACACGGACATTTAAGGCTACAAATTGTTGCCAGGTTTTAATGAATTTCAGAGTTTACAATGATGGTACATACAGTATTTGAATAATTATTATGTATAACATCATCGTTCGTTCAATGCTGTCTGTATAAGTTGCCAGTGATTTATAATTATTGTTTATATTTTCGAAATTAAGAGACTTTTCTCAGAAAGGTAATGGGTAAAGTTTGGACGCTTTTTTTTGCAATTCATCTTATACATTTTAACCGGCGACTTTGTAAACTTCGGCAGTAAATTAATTTTAGAAATAACTGTAGCTAAAATTAATACGAATTAAATTCTGTTAAAACCAACTTCATGTTAAATATAGTTTTACAATTAAGGGTTAATAGTTTTTAAAAATGTTCTTATTAGATAATATTGAACTATATTTTTATTAATATAATCTCAAAAATATACCTCAATACCTAATTGTTACCTTGTATTGTAGCTGGATTTTAATTTCATTGTTTGTTTATTTGTGTGAATCTTCTGGATGTTTATTAATATTAATAACAATAGTTAACTTAATTGTTACATAGCATCTTCAGAGACAACGTGCGACAAATTTTTACGCACTGAAATAACTGTAACACATAAAAAAATTAAGTGTTTTGTTGATACTATAAAACTTGTGAAAACGGTACTCTCCAATGATATACATAGGCGCAAAGAGCAGTGTAAGTCACTGTGTTCTAGTCGTCTTGTCGCAGTTCTACTACGTCGCCATACTACCATTTCAATAATGAGGTCAAATAGTCTAGAAACTAATGGGAAAAAATCAAGTTTAGTTTAGCTGTATAGAATTTAGAAAAACCTTAAATAATATGGAATTTTAAATATGTGTCTTACGTGTAATAAAAATAACGAGAGATAGAAAAATAATTAGTTTATTTTTTAAGATACAAATATTAAAAAACAAATATCAAATATTTATGTAATAATTAATACAAATAATAAAAATTATGCTTAAAAATTACTTAAATACACAAACATGTTTTTCTAGAATAAGACGAAGCTTCTTAGCATTCCATGGATTCACCATACTGGTGCCGGACCAACAACCGGACAAGTGTAAGTTTAAGTGGCCCCTTTACTATGTGCATACACGCTCACCTTCACTATTCACGCTCCTCTCCCTACTGTCTCTCTACAGATGTTGCAAGATTTTTCGGTGGTTTTGCCCCACCTTACTAAGTTACTTTGATCTAGGAGAGTCATTTGGAATGCATTAAGATAAAATTTTAATAATGCTGGGGACCAATCACGATCCAGGGTGTGCTATCTCAAAGCTAGTGGAATACAAAACCTCCTGTGGTCACCAATTCATTTTGCAATTCTAGGCCCATCACGTGCAACCGGTAATTATCATTTTCGTCTTGCCAAATAAAGGATTTTATTATTTCTATGTCTAGTTCTTTCCTGCTTAATCCTAACCCTGTTTTATTTGTTAGAGCACCTATCATAAATTGTTTATGGAATTGAAGTCGTGACTCCAGCTCTGCGGCAATTTTATCTTTTGGGAGAGATATTATACTCGTAGTATCATCGTTCGATTTTGAGATGATATGTCTTTTGGTCCCTCTTAGGTGTTTATTTTAGGACCCGGATCGTAAGAGGTATATCTGGTGTTCCGCCTACCCAGACATAGACTGTAGCATTTATTTGGCTTGGTCCTCAATTCGTCCTTCCAAGCACAGAAATCCTCCACAACATTTAAAAGTAGCTGACATTGTTTTGAATTATGTGTCAGTATGTAATGTATTTTTGGTTATTAGACACCGAATATGTGCAATAGTGCTGCAAATATATGCACTAAAGTGAGCAGTGGTTCCTGTGGTTAAGCGTATATATCAAAGGCGAAGTTAAAATTTAATAACAAATCGAGATTAGTCTTCTATTATCAAATATCACAAAGAAAATATTAATTTATTTTAGTCGAACGTTAGCTAATTATATATATATATTGTAAATATACTATTTGGTACAACGAAGTGTAATAAAATTATTTATAATAATAATAAAACATAAAAAAATAATGTTGCTGACAGATCAACCGCAGTCACCATATTGGTCACTCTTGCGAAACGTCACTCATACTGGATGCCATCTTGAGTTTATTAAGGTCGATTCACACATATCAGTGAAGCCACAGTTCAAATAGTAATAATAATAATAATATAGGATGAAATTATAATATAGGAATATAAATATCGATAACTACAAAAATATCTACCTACATTTGGAAAATATTGTGTATTATGTGTCACATTTCACCCGAGCGAAGCTGGGTTTTCATCTAGTCATTGACAATAGCTGAGAATAAAAATTCAAAGTATGAAATCGGGTTTTAAGTGTTTAAGATATAACAAGATTTTAAGAAATAATAGAATTTATATTTTATTTGTAGTTTTAAAAAGTCGACTAAAAATATTAGTTTTATTTCTCGATATAACACTCGAAGTCATTAAAATTTATTAAAATAACTTTAGTCAACAGTATTTATCTGATATCGATTATCTGGATCTAAGTAACTAGCAATGTATATTGTGAATGTTATAGAATTATAATACTCTAAAACTAATTAGTTTAACGTCTAACCTACATTTTAACTAACACGGTTAATTAATGTCAGTCGCGCAACTGGCAATGAACTTAAATAGGTAATTGTTCTTGTTTAAAAAATGTCATTGGTATGTATTTAAACGATATTTTAACTCAAGTACTTGAAGTTTAATCTTAAGATTCTATCTGAAATAGGTAATAAGAACAAACGAACACAGGGATCACCTAGCTTACAACAGAAATAAGCCTTCCAATGCGATATTGCTGATCGATTCCGCTAAAGTAATCCTTTTATATTGGCAATATCGATATCTATTCGACTTTTCTTCTATCTTAGTTTATTGATGATACTATCATTTAATGCTTTATAATATAACAATAATTTAAAAAAAATATTTAAAATTGCGACAAACAGAAAATGAAGAAGTAACTCTAGTTAGTTAGTTTTTATGGATAATTTTTGAACTTTAGGCAATGTAACGTAAATTATTGATATTTATTTACATCTCAAACATTTGATTACTAAAATTTTCTCATTTAAATACCCGTTGTTCTACATAATGTATGTTGTTGTTATAAAAACAACTCTGACCTATTTAGTCCGTCACGGGTGAGCCTCACATATCAAAACCTATCCACTTGGTTTAACGTTACGATTGCAGAGGAGATTCATAAAGGTTATATCAACTTGGCCAGTGTTTGAAAGTTGAGATAGCTATTTGTATTTCTGTATTCGACATTATCGCTCCAGTAATTGTAAAATTATACTTTTATAAGAATTTGAAAACTTTGTGTAAAATCAATATCGTCGTTAATATTGGTACAAATCGTAAATAGATTTTTTTTTTAATCTAAAACTTTTATATTTATAAATTCGGTAAATTTCTTGCTATTTTACAAACTTAATAATATCATATTTTTAGCGGTTATGACTCTCCCACAAAAGTTTGTAGTGGATCTACTATTTCAGTATTATATCCGTAGTTACGTTAATCAAGTCCATTGTCAAAGTGCAACCAGCGATCCGCCAATACAGCACAGATTAACATACAAAAGTGTATGTTAGACTTTTTTTAATTTCAATAATAATTTTTAAAGAGATTTAACGTATTAAATAATACTATATTACAAAATTATGTTATCACAAATATAAACAACTACATCAATGTTAGTTTTAAATTAACTAAATAACGACAATGCTGAGAAAACGACGACACCTAAGGGGTACATTTCATTAAGCTTATCACTTACATCATTCTAGAAACGCTAATCTAATTAGGGTTGTTGCCAGTTTCTGACAGTATAATTTAGTCTATGAACCGACTTTTACAAGACCTTGTAAAACTGTTTTATATGACTCACTACCGTGGCGTTCTAGTGAGCATTCTTATGTTAATTCTTGTTCTACAGCCTTTACTTTGCTTTCTAATGGAAATATAAAACAGTCGAATAACTTTAAAGTGAAATGCTCAATGTGAAACTAACTTTATTGAGTTATATAATTAATATAAATTTTCAGGCTGAGTATTACCGCAGCATCCCTAACCAATCCCATCAAAGCTGTATTGTGTCTCTCCGGAGATTAAACAAAGGACAGCTTTTCGATAATACCTGTGTGACATATTGCAAATAATGGCATCCTACCTACAATACGTAATAGAAATATAAAAATGTAAATATTCAAAATGGGTACATCTAAATTCAGACTAATAGAGACATAATAAAAAAACCTTAACAAATTGGCTAAATATAACAGATTCGTTTCATTATTTCCCATAATCTTCATATTTTAGTTTTAGTAAAGTATTTTCGTATTTCTTTTATAATTTTTTTAATAATTTAATATACTACTTTTATTTTAAACCAAATTTATATAGTATGCCGATATTATATTAATATTATTCAAGTCTGTTAACCTACTTCCGAGCTATGCAAGAATATTATTTATTTCGAAAAGACAAAACTTTTTTTAATGCCGTTAAACCAAAAAATACTTTATTTTACGTTATAAAATACAATGAATATGTTACATCAACGAAGCTTTTAAATGATTTTTTTCCTGCAAGTTTGGGTAGACAGTACTTTAATGACCTGGTATAAGTCGCATATAAATAACCTAAGGTCACCAGTGATAGCGTCAAGGGACATCAATTAGATATTATATTTAGGGATATAGCTAATTACCTTTGCTTATGAATTAACTATTGTGTTTGAATCACTTCCATAATATACTTACTATGCAATGAATGATCATGATTGCTGAAACGTAAGGCATGTTATATACATTTCTAATTTCTCTAAAGAAAATAATATATTTTAAACCAGGCAAACAAAACCCAAATTGAAATTATAAATGAATATAGTTGTCATAACAACTCAGAAATATAATGATGAGTTATATTTCAACGATAAAAGTTCAGTGGTTTTTCATAAATAACACAGGCATGAATGATTGAATTAAATGCAGCGTTCAGACTAACAACTTATTATTTGAATACTTTTCAGTTCTTTTATGTTTAAATGTTAAAAATTTGTGGCTCTATTTATTAATGTATTTAGAAAACAGCGAAATATATATCATAAACAAACTTTACTGCGACAAAATTCATTTAATATTGAATCTGTTAATAAAAATTTATATTAAATATGAACTCTTCCTAAAGCATAAATATAACTTACCATTTGATTATTTTGAAAGATTTAATTGATTTCTGTCCAAGTAGTTGATGTCTTTAAAATGTCCAAAGAATGATTAAATTTTAACTGGAATTTTGCTTCTATGAAACTTAGCGCTAACAACGGAATAATAAATTCTTGTGAGATATACTCGTAATATAAGTAATAAACTTTGTGGCATAATTGAATTTTATATTGAAAAAAAAAACTCTTAAAAAGTTGTTTACATATATGACTTTATATTTTCTATTTTAGTCGTTTAAAAAAAATGTCTTAATTTCTATTATCTCCTATTTTAAACTTTTAAAAAAGTTTTTAAAAAAGTTATTAATATTAATTTTGATTATTGATTAATAATAGCAATTTCTTTCAATTTGTAAATTTCCGATTAGTTTTTTATTTTTCTTTTAATTTTTGTAAAAATATTTTCTTGATATTTCAAAGTTTTATTTTTGTAATTTGTTATTTCATAGCTCCAGCAAAATCTGAATTGTATATAACACATTTGTAGCGATTCCGTCAGACTCAAGTCGATTATATGTTTTTATGTCACAATGATAATATTTTATTATAAATGAGAGTAGGTAAATTTTTTACTTCTCTTTTTTCAATAAAAATATCGATTAAACTAGGAAAAAAAGAAATCTAAATTAAAATGAATCAAATAAGCTCTTCATAATAACGACCAAAAGTTAATCAAATTAAATATAATTAGCTGCCCTTCATTAAAAATAAGACATAAGTATAGCTTTCGACTTTGGTGTTTTAGAAACAGAATAGCTTTTCCAAAACAAAATCTATTTCAAATTAAATAACTGACAATACAATATGGTATAGGTACAGTAATTAAAAAACATCATGAAGAGTCACATTAGATAAAGCTCGCCAATTAAAACATCAACATACGTTCCGTTAGCAATCAATTGAATCGCTGCGATACTGTTTCAACACAAGTACGAGGTGACTGGCATTCAGACAAATAATTATTCATGTAATTAAAGTTTTAGAACAAAATACAAAATTTGATACATAAAATTTGTATAAGTAATGTTATTATTGCCAAGAAAGTTATAACAGCGAAATATTTATTTAAACAGCGTTCTACTTGTGTCCAAAGTTATTAAAAACTGAAGTATTTAAGATACTGTATTATTTCCCTTACTTACGCACATTTTCCATAATTGGGTCTGGCAGTTAGTCTGGATATGGCGAAAGCCTTCGATCGTGTATGGCACAAGGGGCTTCTTTCGAAGCTACCTTCATATGGGCTTCCCGAGAGTTTATGCAAGTGTATCACCAGCTTCCTCAATGTGCGGAGCATACAGGTCGTTCTCGACGGTTTTTGCTCGGACCCCAAGAACGTGAACGCTGGTGTACTCCAAGGCTGCGTGCTATCCCCAACTGTGTTCCTCCTACACATCAATGATATGTTGGATATCTCCATCATACATTGTTATGCGAATGACAGTACTGGGGATGCGGTATATTCCGGCCGTACAGGTCTCTCTCGGGAAAACGTCGACGAGTGCCGAAAGAAACTTGTGTCTTCTATGGGGCTGGTCTCTGAGTGGGGTGAACTGAACCACGTTCAGTACAATCCCCTAAAGACACAAGTTTGCGCGTTTACCACTAAGAAAACCCCATTTGTCGTATCACCGCTCTTCGAGAACACTCCTCTTAATGCCTCGCCAAGTATGAGAATACTGGGTCTCGAAATTTCAAGCGATTGTCAGTTTCGTGGTCACCTGGAGAGCAAGGCCAAGTTGGCCTCGAAGAAATTGGGAGTGATCAATAGAGCGAGGCAGTACTTCAAACCTGGCCAAAGACTTGCGCTCTATAAGGCGCAGGTCCGGCCACACATGGAGTACTGTTCTCATCTCTGGTCCGGATCACCCCAATATCAGCTTCTACCATTTGACCGCGTACAACGGAGAGCCGTTCAGATTGTCGGAGACTCAGTGCTCTGCGAACGGTTGGACTCTTTGGCATTGCGTAGAGACGTGACTTCTTTGTGCGTCTTCTACCGCATTTACAACGGGGAGTGTTCCGAAGAACTATTCGATCTGATGCCTGCCGCTGAATTTCATCACCGCACAGCGCGCCATCGACTTGTTTACCATCCCTACCACCTGGATGCGTAGCGATCCTCCACTGTGCGGATCTCAAGGACCTTTTTTCCACGTTCCACTCGCTTGTGGAACGAACTCCCTTCGGCGGTATTTCCAGATTGGTACGACATGGGTACCTTCAAAAAAGGCGTTTACTCCTACCTACAAGTCCGGCAACACTCTTGTAAATCCTCGGATGTTGCAAGAGTTCATGGGCGGCGGTGATCACAAGTCATCTGTGACCCGCCAGCTTGTTTGCCCTCCACTCCCATAAAAAAAAAATAGCAAGTGATGACACTAACTACCACCTGACCTCACGTATGTTGATCTACCCAACGAACTACTTTTATGAAAACAAAATTCACGAACGTTATATATACATATTATAAATCAATATACGCAGTAATAATAATCATCAGCTTTTCTGTACGTATTTATATATTTCTTTAACTAACTCTAGATTTATTATCTTTTCCTTACGTTTATGTTATAATAAAATCAAAAGGCATAATACATATTAGAAATTATATATTTGCATTAATATATATTAAACTTACTTCATAACAGGAACATTTTATTTTACAAACATAAAATTAAAAACCAACCAAAAATAATGTTGCTGTGTATTAATGATACAGAGACCTTGTTAAATGCATTTATTGTTATACTTAATACTTATATACTTATTTTAATTTCATAAAAACCCTTAAATCATTAATTTTAATAAATATGTTATTAACTTATATTATTAATAATTTCAGGATAAAAACACATTTAGTTTCAATAGAGAAGATGATTTGACTTTGTTTAACAACTGCGTCCCTGTAATAAAGAAGTTTGTCAAGTCACTTTTAGTTAGTTTTGTACAATTCCAGAACTTGATTCTCGAGAATTGTAAAATAACTTAGGTAGATGACAAAATAATTAATGGATCTATCTACTATCTACATCTAATTTTTCCGTAAACACGATTGCTGCAAAGCATTTAAACCATCGCGTTAAAATTAAAAATAACGTGCAAGTTGAATCCATAAACGAGTTTTATTGAAATAAATATTCATGATTTTTTATATCTATTATTTTAGATTTTTATTCATGAATATTTTGGAAATCAGCCTGTTTAACTTATTGTTTCTTTCTTACACTTCGATAATAACCTAATAGTAATGTAGTACATTTAACTTAAACTACACTCATATATACGTGCTTGTATGTCACCAGCAGTTCGAACGTCTTCAATATTTTCTTGTTTATGTACGAAGTTTAATTAGAAATGGAATTCGGACAATCTTCTAAATGTAGTGCAGTCGATGTCGCGTTTGTATTACTTGTATTTACAGAAGCTAACCTATTAAATTTCGTGTTTTTGGACTTAATTAAATAAGTTATTCATTTTTAAGTAGTATTATAAATGTAAATGAGTAATTTTCTATAAATAAGACATTCTACAGTAAAGTAAATCAAATCAAATTTATCTACTTCCTTCCAGGTCACGTTCCTCGGAAGACTTATGAAGGTTATATTACTTTGGTTAATCTTTGGAATCTTTGATAGTAATTTTAATTGCCCTAACCTATTATAACTATTATCATTTTAGTAATCAGCAAATAATCAATCCTTTATATATTTTTTTGTATATTAAAAATAAGACTTTATATATTGTTAGAATTTCAAAACTTTTGAATTTTAATTTGGAATTCAACTATTATGTAATAAACTTCGATCGATTTTAAATACATTTTTATAATTATGTTATATTTATAATATAGAGTAGGTTGTTAAAGGAAATAGAATTGTAGTAATTAGTTCGCCTCATATATCCACATCTGTATGAACCTGTAATAATTAAAGCGATTAAAGATATAAATTTAATTTGTCAGTCGAAACTAGGTGTATTATATTTATGTCAATCCTTCACTGGATCAGGTGTGTCTGCTTTAAATGTATTATACTCAGTAAATTTATCAAAATGTTAATTATACAAATTACATAATTTGTGATACAAAATAAAATTACACCTGTAAAATCTCTTTTGAAGATAAAATATTGAATCAAAATAGACATATTTAAATATTAATAAATATGTGCATATTATTGAAGAGTTTTCAATTTAGACCTGTACCTATAACAAAGCAATATTTTATATTAATCGATCGAAATACTGAGTAAGTTCTTATAAATGTTCTATTTCTTAACATAATATGTAAATCAAAACCCGTTACGTGCAGCTTGCTATTACTATTAAATTTATAAAATGGAGTATCTTAAAATGATCTTAAAATCCTTTTCAGTAATTTATAAATTTTAAATGAAAATGTTTTGGATTCAAATTATATATCCAATTTATCTTCAATTTATGTATTTTTATGTATATACTGTATTTTTACTTTAAATGAACGTCTAAAATAAAGTCAATTTTTTTTTCTATTTTATGTCTATGTTTTAGACTTACATTTACATCAATGCTATGTATTTTTAATAAGATTATTATTATAATAGCAAAAAAAAATTAAAATAAGAGTAAAAGTAAGAATAAGTTACAGCTTTTATGATTTTTTTAAAGATATTTAAT
Organism: Melinaea marsaeus rileyi; assembly: GCA_918358865.1. Classification (NCBI taxonomy): domain Eukaryota; kingdom Metazoa; phylum Arthropoda; class Insecta; order Lepidoptera; family Nymphalidae; genus Melinaea; species Melinaea marsaeus. The sequence goes on along the minus strand of OU911093.1, from coordinate 23,091,655 downwards.
ATGTTTAATATTTCTTTACAAACTCGTTTGGGTAGATTTTTATTATAGCATATTTGTAGTTTGGTATTTTTTATTCACATAATTAAAAACTAACAGTTATTATAACTGTATAGATCGTGGTGTATATGTTAGGCCCAAAGACCGAAAACGCTCATTGGACGGATAAAACGGCCACAACGCGTTCTGGCTGTCTTCAAATGCGCAGAATGCGTTCGGGCTGCTATTAAACGCTCGCAACGCGTTCTGGTAATTGTCGAACGGCCAAAACGCGATCTTAATTTTTGAGTCGTATTATATGCGACGTCTCTACCTGCGTATAATAAGATTCATTTTGTACTTAAAAAAACAAATGAACTTTTATTATTGTTCTACACATATAAGTTATTTCGAGGTACGAAATATACTTATATTTATGATCTTTTCAGTTCATTTTAAATAATTGAATCCTCTACGACTACAATTAAATACAAAGGACGTATGTTTTTCGAGATCAACATCGGGCACTCTTACGACAACACTAGTTCCGATTTCAGCTGGTGGAAATTTTGAATTGGACAATACTACCATTTTCTCTGCTTGTTTTTTTAAATTCTTTTTTGCATTGCTTTGTTCCTTACGAATAAAACTTTTCCTAACACAAATGTTGCAAATGACTGATTTTCCGAACCCTTCGCTCATGGTCTTTCCACAAATCGTATGGACGAAGTTGTGACATTCTGAACATTTGTGCGCTCCTGAAGATTCTTCCTTACAGATTAAACAGTACACTTTACTTGTTTCTTCGACGTTTTCCTTGTTCTCGCTGCAATCCTCAATGTCGTCCATCGATTCAAGTTCTGTAAACATATATGAACAAAATATATTAATCAGAAATATAATAATAATAATGACAATAATGATAATAAAATTAAGTTTGGTGGCAGCGAAGGATAAAATTATATTAACGAGTTACAATTAAAACTTATAGTTAATTAATACTAAATAAAGGTGATTCCAGGTCAGCGATTGACCCAAGAATAAATATATTTTATCCTCGATTCCCATCGATGGTGAGAACGCAAGCCGTATGGTGTCGTCTTCAGGATACTCGAAGCGTGGTGTCAGCATTTAACCGTGTGAAACCAAGTTGGTTCTTACTATAACCATTGCCCTTGGCTATGCTTGCGTAACAATAATAATAATAAGAATAATAATAATAATAATGACAATAAACTGTCACTATTGATAAAAAATAAAGATGTACCATTGTTCTGATTGATATATTTCTACAGTTCTTCAAGCTCTTCCTCAGTTTCTATTTTTGAATTGTCCAAGTCCAACTATTTGCGGGCTTCGTAAGGACTCATTTTAATACCAACATGGAGGGCAATCGTTTTTTTGCTTTGAATGAAGCGCTACCCCTCAGACCAAGTTTTGTTTTGTTGTCAGCCATACAAGATACCAGCATGTCACGTACATCTTGATTTGACGTTTCGACAGATCCTTGACTTTGGGAATGTCTTGGTTTTCCGTAAACGAGTTTCATTCCAGGTCATAGTTCAGTCAAGTTTTATATAATTTTGTTCGAAAATTCTCGGCCATTATCACTTTGGACGATAAATGGTGCCCCAAACATGCAAAAAATGTCAACGAGGTTGTAAGCTACTTCCTCAGCTGTTTTAGTTGTCTGTGAATGTGTGAATTTCTTCCAAGAACTAAAGAACAATAATTGATAGTTAACCAAAATATCATAAATTTAAGTTTATTCCTCACTGCACAAGAAGTAAAATGCATGGAACAATAATCAAGATTCATTTGTTTTATAAGTACAAAATGAATGTTATTTTATGCAGGTACAGAGTGGCATATAATACGACTCAAACATTAAGATGGCATTCTGAGCGCTTGACGAATGACAAAACGCGTTTTGGCCGTTCGACAATTGCCATAACGCGTTGCGAGCGTTTAATAGCAGCCAGAACGCGTTCTGCGCATTTGAAGACAGCCAGAATGCGATGTGGCCGTTTTTTCCGTCCACTGAGCGTTTTCGGTCTTCGGGCCTAACATATATTTATTTATCTTCTACATTATAAAAATTAATTAGTCATGAAACATGAGAAAATTAGATAATAAAAGGTAAATATGCATCTTAAATGACAATTCTGTCACAAACACTAATATGATTTACTATCTTGTCATACTTAATAATAATAAATATTTTAAAATAATTTAAATATAAAAGACATAAATTATAATTTCATTAACATGTATTACGATTGTGGATATTGATTTGTCTGTTTTAAATAATTTAATTTCTCCTACTTCACCATGATTCATTGTCTTGCTTTTCTTAAACCCTGAATAAGAATTGCTTTTATTTTGCAATACTCTATCGCATTTTAAGGTAAATTAAATTTTTTTCTTGTCTTTTTTTAACAAACAATTCAACAAGAATAGGTTTTTTTAATTATTCATAGTAATCCTAAATTAAAGTTAAACCAACAGTAATAATGTAAACAACTTAACAATTTGATAACCTGCAGTAAGTTTGTTACCGCCTTTATAATAAATAATAGCGCTTAGAAACTCTTTAACACGGCTTTTCAAACAAGATGAAGTTTCTTGAATGCCGCAAGGAAGAAAGAAAATCTGATAAAAAAATAATTAATTCCTTAGCTAAACTTCGAAGAATTGAAGTGATAGTCTTTTATTATTGCATTCTATCCATTCACGCTTTAATGTTTATATTTAACGGCAATCTATTTGTAAAAAGTAATACATATTTTGCCTACTTATTCATTTCCTAAGGTGGTATCGAAAAATGTATAGGTATGTACTAAAGCCTCTGGCGGACGTTCGGCTGAACATAGAAACGAAGAGGCTACTGAATTTTTTTAAATTACTATATACCTACCTTCCGACATTATTCTTTTGTATTGTATTTCCTTTTTCATTTAAATAAACTTTCAATTATCTTTACCGCAAATGACGTGTAATTGGAGCGTTAAATTGGCTCATACAATCTTTTACAATTGTCTATAAATGTTTAATATATAACCAAGTTATATACATAAGCATGTAATTATGTTAGGTGTACGTACAAAGGCTGTGAACGAAAGGATCTCGCAAAACAGTCTTTTAAAAACCTCTTATTATCATTTTTTTTATTTATCGATCATCTATTTAAAGGATAAAAAATATGCAATATTAAATTTTAATATCAATCGAAGCGATTTATTTCATTTTAGAAGCAGCTTTCTCCGAAACTTAGATGAACAAAAACTTTGTCTTTTATTGCCTAAGGTTATTGTACTACGCTATAGTATCGATTATTTAAATAAATTATAATTGTGGTATAATAAGAATACGAAGAATAACTTAACTGACGTGGGTGTGAGTGGTGTGTCCATTTTGGGTAGACCTCGAAGAATTCGGTCTGCCCATTCATTTGTACCCGACTTTCAAATTTTGGAAAAATTTCTTCACAGGAGGTCTTCTTATGATCTCCTGAGTTCGAAATGACCATTGGTCAAAAAGTTTATATATATATATATATATATATATATATATATATATATATATATATATATATATATATATGCGTGCCTGCGTCCAGGTTCGACTTTTGTCAGCACGATAGCGGCCGCAGTTTCGCTCGGATCGCTTTCAAACTTTGCACAAAAATATATTATAATATTTACCAGAAAAAAGTTGTCGTGGTTTTATCTATCTTAAATTTTCAAGCTAAAAGTGGTTTTTATTTTTTTTCTCAGAAACGGTACCTTTTACGGAAAAACTTTTGGTACCTGAATTTAGAGTAAAAAATAATCTTTTTATTAAAATACTTGTATTGGTCAAAAAGTTTATATATATATATATATATATATATATATATATATATATATATATATATATATATATATATAAACTTTTTGACCAATGGTCATTTCGGACTCAGGAGATCATAAGAAGACCTCCTGTGAAGAAATTTTTCCAAAATTTGAAAGTCGGGTACAAATGAATGGGCAGACCGAATTCTTCGAGGTCTACCCAAAATTAACTTGATTTTACTTGTAATATATTTTTCATTTAGTAAATAAAAGTGTATGGACCATGTCAAATTAGTTATATGCTTTTAAAACTAAGTTCCAGTTTTAGATGGTAGACTTTAGGTATTTTCACTTGAATGACAGAATCTGAAGCTTAATTTTAAATAAAGAATATTTTTTTATGTATATATATTTTCATTTCACACTCACAGTTAGAAATAATATTAAAGTTTATACTAAAATATCTTTCACCCAAATATTAACATATCCCGAATTTGTTATTCAGCACAAAAACATAGTCACAATTTCCTCATAGCGACGACAGTTGAAGGTATTTTATGAAAATAGAGAAACAATTTTAGTAAACTTGGTAAAAAGGAAAACAAATATATATCATTTCAGTGTACCATTAACTGTATTCGTAACTCGTCAACTTCGCAATACCAAAAACATTAAAATATAAACGAACTAACAAACGAAATATATAACGAACATAATACAACACTTATGTTTATAAAATATAACAGAAGGTATGTTGATATGCATATATATATTATATATAAACAGTCCTTAAAAACCGTTTGCGAATAATCATTAGGAAGTACGTTCCATCGCGTATCTTCTTTCACAGTGAAACTTAATGTGCCGTAAAAATACAGCGCAAGAATAACAGATTTTGATGCAAGCCCGATTCTTTATAAAATATGTTAAAACTACATTTAAAACATGAAACTAAATTAAATATGATTTGATATTGTGTATTGGTAACGTTATGCTTACTTAAACTTTTAGGTAAATTTTAAAATACAAAGACTGTCAGAAGTCGCAGGTTCTAGTCTGGCCTTTATTGATGATCTTTCATTTTGTATATTTGAAAATTGGAGTATTAAAGGAACAATACCCTTTAAAACTTTGATAAATATCTGAGTTAATAAAAACTAAACAAAAAAGAACAGGGAATTATTATATTGAGGTCATAGACTATTTTAATACAAATTTCCTAGTTTTATCCAGAATTTAATAGCAAAATATTTTTAAGAATATGAAGCATTATCATCGTCTGTGCGGACTTGTTCAAGTAGCAGTCTATAATTTTACTTATTTTTGAAGTGTCGGGAACTTATCTCAGACACGTAATGGGTGAAGTTAGAAAGGTTCGTTTGGTCCGTTCTACATTTTATATTGCGACTTATAAACTTTAGCGGTAAATTCACTTAAAAATAACTGTAGCTGAAATTACTGGGAAGTGATTTCTAATTTATAACCATCTTCATCATAATTAAGGTTTTAATTATTTAAAAAAAGGTTAGTAATAAGACAATATCTAATTACATTTTTTATTACTATAATCTCAAAATCATTTCTCATTTTATTATTGTCATGATATATTTAGATTTTTTCTATATTTGTTTTTTTTAAATTTCTGGATTATTGACCTTGATTTTTTATTTGTAAAAGACTATGAATGATAATAATAATTATTATCCAAATTATTATATGGCATATTCGACGATCGTTAATCTCTGTAATGGTTTATATATACACTGAAATAACTGTATCACTTTAAAAAATAAGAAGTAGTAGTGTCTGTTACTATAAGGAAAGAAAGAAGTCGAAACATCATTTTTCTCTCATCGCTACGTCTAAAGAGCCATGTGCAGTTTTCCTCGTTTCATTGCATCGTTCTACTACGTTTCCATACTCCGATGTCATGAATTATTGGAGGTCAAATTGGGTCGAAACTAATTCGAAAAAGTCAACTAACATGAGTATAGTTGGTTAAATATAAACTAGTCGTTCTGTGAACAGTAGACCCCAGTACGTTAGGGGATGAGATAATGTTGGGAAATTATTTATAGTGGATTTCACGAGGTGCAGTGGTTACGATATTTCACCCGTGAAGCAAGTATGAGCGCCACCCCAGTAACCTCCGTACACTGGACCTAAAACAAAACAAAAAAAAAAGAATAATATGACGAAATTTTGCAGCCGTTTTGGATTTTGAAATAACAAAAAAACACTTTAGATTTCGGCAAAGAATACTTAGACGAAATTTCAGCCCGCTAGCAAAGTCCGATTTTGTGGTACGGATCAGATATCCGCCATTTTGAAATTTTTCGCCCACGCAAAAAAAAATAAATAATACAAAGAACACACCTACCAATTTTCGTGACGATTGTATAAAAAATACGTCTGCTACGTCAAAACAAACACTTAAATCACCGCCATTTTGAATTTTTCCTCCCAGTAAGAAAAATGGCTGAACAAAAAAAATAAATAACTCAAAAAACATGATCACCAATTTTTGTGGCGATCGGATGAAAATTGCTCCTGCTACACCAAAAACAAAACTAAAAAACACCGCCATTTTGGATTTTTTCAAAAAGGCTCGACATAAAAATTCAGGTTGAAATTAATCATCAAAAATCATTAATCACCACCATCATCATCATCAAAGTTATAATTAAGACTTTATTGTGTGACCATTTAAAAAATAGTTTTGTTGTACAGAATTAAAAAAAAACCTTCAATAATATTATATACAAATATCAAGAAATAGGAACGAAATAAACAAAAAATATTTATTTATTTGGACAACGAAACCATAAAAAATCAAAAGAATAATATAAAATCTAAAAGAAAAAAATACTAATATAAAAAAGTCAAGTTTTGATAATATAAACATCAATAATGGTTAAAATAAGCATGTGCAGTAAAAATATATCTTTTGGTTATGTAAGTCAAAATCATTGTCATAAGAATAATTCCCATAAGACTTAATGATTACTTATTGATACTCTAACAATATAAAGACAAACAAGCTATGACCCTTTACCAACACAAAAATTAACAATTTAAAAGTGAAGTTACATTAGAAAACCTTGAAAGAATTTTAGAAACAATCGTATAATTGTAACATATATGCAGAAATTCCGAATACGCAGCCGGAGATAGAATCAACAGCAGAATTACTTATCATAATTTAAAGTTCTATTTATTACTAAAGATCTATTTATTACAAATAACATCACTTATCTTAATTTTAAACCTGAATGTAATAAATAAGTGGAATATTTATATGACACTGAGTGGTGTTAATAAGATTTAAAATAAAGTAAACAATTAAGTCATAAATAAAAGGAATTTGAAGAGATGGTTCGTGGTAATTGTGATTCGTGGTGATTGTAAAGTTATATCGTTGTTCTTACTCTTGGTTTTACAGCTATTGAGGTATACATTCCAAATCGGTATTTGCTAGTTAGTATTATTGGTATTATTATCGACATTAGCCTAAAAGAATAAAAATAAAATTACTACTTACAAGCATAATAGTTTTGTAGAGGGTCCGACAAACTAGTTAGTTTGTCGGACCCTCTACAAAACACCCTATATAGTAATATTTATATAATATTTTTTATATTAAATATTCCTACTTTACTTGAAATACCTATGTGTATCTTTTTTCAATAACTGTTCTCTGTTCTGTCTAATTAAACTCCTACCGTTACTAAACCTAATGGAGCTACAAGAACGCGTAGTCGCTTATTATTTCATTTCCAGATAATTGATCCTAAAAGTATCTCTCGTCGAAGATTTATGAATCATCGATAGGTTCTGTGCAAGATGTACAATCACCTAATTTATTACATTCTTGACTTTAATAGTAATCGTTATCGGAAAATAAAGCTATAAAGGTTTGATAAATTATATTTTTAACATGAGGAAAAATAATATTTCATAATATTTTTAACAAACAAATATTTTGTCTGTTTGTAAATAAATTGTCTATCGACTTTATTTTTTTATACAGAAGTAATAATGTTAGTTTATGATAATGTTAAGGTTAGGTTAAACTTATTCGAATTTACGAAGAGGATAACTGTTATGAGTTTTTCTTGTCCAAAGTTATTTCCTTTCGTTGGACAATTCACGTTTTATATGAGATAATTTAAGCAAAGATTGCCACAATCTGTTCAGTACAACTGCGGATTGCGCTAAAAAAAATTACAAGAACAACAGATTTTTTTTAGCCTTCTACCTTTAATGTCTTTAAAATATATTTTTAAAGTTATTAAGAGTTATTTCGAGTTTTGTTTTTAATATGTATTAAAAATATATCCTTGAATTCGCTTATTAATTTTCCGTATGGTACTATATTTTATGTTATGAAAATAAATATTTTATAACTTTTAAAAGAAAAGAAACGAAAAAAAGATACGAAATTTTAAATTCAATTTTAGAGGTATTATTCTGGTAAAGTTTATACATTACCAAAGTTTACAAGTTAATTTCCATAGCTGTTATTGGTAATTGAGAATTATTTAAACATATCCAGAAGACGGGTAAGGACATTATTGGTTTTATGATTAAAGTCACTCCAGACCTTTGCTAAGATTTGTTAAAGTCAACGATATTTGCTTCATTCTGCATAATTTGCCATTAAAGTTCCTTCGTTAATAAAAGTCAATATTAAGCATATTATGATTTAAGTAATTATATATTTTTTGAAATAACATTGCATAAAAAACTTTTTAGTATATAATTAATGATTACAATAATAATATACTCACACACTGTAATAAGTTAGGGCTTAGCAGAATATATTATCCTTATTCAAATATTCGAAAAATTTTATTTTATTTATTTCTTCTTATTCTTCTCGATCACTAGGTTCTTAGCATATTAGTGTGAAACAGGCCAAATGATAAGTTTCGTACAGGTGAATGAAGAGACCCAACACAACATCCAGCGGATTAGAATATACAGCTGTTTTGTTTTTGCTTCCTTCCTTTGAATTACTGCCACTATTACTAAAATGATACTACAGGAAATAGACACGTTAACATCGAGCTCTACAGTACTTATTGTAACCAGAAAATTTGCAAACAGTTCGAGAGCTACTCTGCTGCTGCTGCTGCTGCTGTTGCCACTTTCATCAACCGTACTTCTCGCTTCACGTAGAAAATATTACCCTGGTGTATACGGTGATAGTGCACATCTTCTGACCGTAAAACTACACCGTTTCCCATTCGGAGGCGTCAGTGTTCTATGCCATATATTATAATCAGAAAAAAAACTTGAGTTGCAAATTTTATATTTCCACTTTACTTTATTAGGCTCCAAATAAGTGTAAAAGTGCTGCAAATGAGATATTATAATATTTTGTTATTTTTATTTCTCAATATAAGTAATGTATATTTAAGTAACTACACATCAGTTGTTTACATATTTACACCAAGTAACTAAATAGCTTACTAACTTATGTTTTCAATGTATATTACGACTGACATGACAAAAATAAACATCTTTCATTCGGTTTTTTTATTATATCAAAAAAGTGATTGGTATTCACTTAAACAAAATTTTAACTTTACAAATTAAAATTTAATCTGAATCATGAGAACAAACGGAAATAAGCAATTTACGAATCTTACAATAAATATAAGTCTTCCAACGCGATATTGCTGCTCGATTCTACAAAAGTAATCCCTTATTGATAGCAATATCGATCTCTACATAGTTTTATTTTAAGACAGGTCAAAGTTTTTGGTTCACAATCATTTAATGTTCAGCTTTTTAATATATCAATTATATGTAAAAAAATTGAAATTGTGAGAAACAGAAAATGAAGACATAACTTTAAGTTGAGAGTTAGTGTTTTACGAATAAATTTAAATCTTTAAAGAATACATTGTTGTAAATTAAATACTATTTGTTATCTTTCAACAAACACTTTCACACACACAATTCAACGTTTTATACAATGTATGTAGTATATGTAAAAAAACTCTGATATATTTAATCAGTCACGAAAGAGCAAAACTTATGATGACTATCTACTTCCTTTCACATGACGGTAACACAGGATACTCATAAGGGTTATATAAGATTGGTTAATCTTTGAAAACTGACAAAGTTATTTGAACTGCTGTACTTGATATTAACAATCAGTAATTAGCCTTGTCTTAAATATCCGTAAATTCGTACACACACAACTGATTAACATAGAAAAGTATATGTAAGCATAAACTAAAATGAAAAAAGTATTATAGTTTTGTTATCAGGAAGTAACTATGTCATTGTTACTTTAGATTAACTATTGTAATTAAATCCTGGCAGCGCTACGAAAACAACGAGAGCTATGAGTAAGTTGTACATTTCATTAAACTTGTCACTTATAGCGCTCTAAAACGTTAATCTAATCTGGGGATGTCGTCAGCTTCTGACAGTCTATGAACTGACTCTTACGAGACCTTGTTAGATTACGATCAGGTGAGTATTCATATTGTGAATTCTTATTTTGCAACCTTTGTTTTGCTTGCACCAAAACCAAATAGCTGCGTTTATTATATGGTGACAGTTTCAGGGAGCACTTCTTTTAATAAAATGTCTTAAAATCTGTTTTTAGAATTTTTTATTTTAATCACAACAATATTTATGGTTCTTAATACTTTAATTACATACAAAATAACAAATTATTAATGTAGATATAAAACAGTCTAATAACTTAAAAGCAAAATTCTCAATGCGAATAAAAACCGTATTGCAGCCTGCAAGTACTTATAAATAATCTGACATGAATATTACCACATCATCCGTAACCGATCCCTAAGAAGTTTATTGTGTCTCTCCGGAGATTAAACGAAGAATAGCTTTCCGATAATACCCATGTGTAACATATTACAATTAATAGAATCCTACAATATGTAAATTCATTTTCATATTCAAATTCTAATTTGAGTCTGGTAAAAAATCTTATGAATGAAAACTAAAATATGTAGAAAATCCTAGTAGTCAGAAACAGTAAAACCGGTTTTAAATTCAGAACTAGCATTGCAATTCTTTTTACGCGACTGCTATGTTAGCATCACATTTTTTTTTTAAAACTGGATACTTCCTGAAAGTTTGTATCATATTTTTTTAATAATAATAATTGTATTTTTTTGTATATAAGTTTATGTACTTGCTAGTAAATGTTGCCAATTTACGTAACTATCTCTATTTAAAGATGTTGATATTTATGACTTCTTGATTTTATCGTTACGATTTTTATTCTTCTAGATTTGGACATTATTTTACATTATTAAATAATCAGATAAATTTAATAAGGAAGAAATATACAGTAATAAATAGTATAATGTCTAGCAATAACTAATTGAATTCACTAAATACGATTCACCTATTCCACAGTTTTAGCGATTTCATCATTAAGTTGTAAAATAAATATAAGTAAAATAAACTATTAAGTAAGCTAAGCTATATGCAGGTAGTATAGTTAAATCGTTCGCCTGTTCAGGGAAGTCTCAAGCTTAATTAAATGTTAAATGCAATTAATTACTATTAAACTTTGTGCTAACAATGGAAAGTTAAGATCTCGTTTTTTTTATGAAACACTTACGATGACTTATACTACTCTGTAACTGTATTATCTATTTCTGACCTGCAATATATTAGAGAAAAATAAACAATATCAAGTACGGCGCTTGGTAAGCCCAATTTAATTTTCTTTTACAAATATAATAATTATCCAAAACTAAAAGACTAAACGAGTATTATAACAAAGTCAATTCCAATTACATTAACCCTAATATCCTTAACAGCTCGTGTTAATCCGAGCATCACAAACTGGTTTAATTATTTTCCCACAACTACCAATTATTTGTTAACATAACTGTATCCGGTTTTAGTAACAATATTAAAGTATATTTTTTCCTAGTTCAAAACTTTTAAATACATTATTATTATTTTTCACACAATATACTAGTTTATACTACCGGCTGCGCTGTGTTGTACAAAACATAGTTTGTAAGGTATACGGATATTATATGATACCTATTTGCGTAATTTAATGTATTAATATAATGTTTTTTTTTATAAAAAAACACAGAAAGCTCAACATAATAAAGAAAAGAAATACAAAAATCCGTGCCCGCAGGGGGACACGCGTGGGTAGACCTCGTGTGTAACTCGTTTATATCAAAAATGTTCAAGCAAAAAGCGGTTTTTATTTTTTTTCTCGTAAAAGATATCTTTTTTGAAAATACTTTTGGTACTTAAATTTAAAGTAAAAACTAACCTTTCTACTAAAAATATTTGCGAGGAGGGAATGTTTACCAGGAAAAAGTTGCCGTGGTTTTACCTACCTTAAATTTTCAAGCTAAAAGTGGTTTTTATTTTTTTTCTCGGAAACGGTACGTTCTACGGAAAAACTTTTGGTACCTAAATTTAGAGTAAAAAATAACCTTTCTATTAAAAATACTTGTGATGTAAGAATGTTTACTAGAAAAAAGTTATGAATTTTTTTCCAAAAATTTTCGGTTTTTTTCCCCTCACCCCTAAGTTATTGAAGTTAGGTTTTCGGTTTATTTACATTAGTTATAGGTATTCATTAAAGACATCATATAATATGAACGCGATTGATCTTTTTTGTATAGGGAAAAAGTTATTTATTTATTTATTAAAACTTCATTGCACAAAAAAATGGTACAATTGGCGGACTTAATGCAATCTAGGCATTATCTACCAGTCAACCAACAATGTTAGCAGAAAAAATAAAAACAATGAGGGTAACAAGTAAACATGAAAAAATTAATAAAAGAAAATCACATATACATGAAATAAACTATACTACACTAAAATAATAACATACTACACTAAACTAAAAGAAAGAATAATAAATACAAGATAATTATTTTATTGCTATAAAATAAACTAAATACGAAAGTGTAAATACGTACAAAGACTCAAATTTAAGAGACAGGTAGTAAATGAAGAATAAATATTCACTGCGTTCTCTCATGAAGAAATTCACAAATGCGCTTCTTAAATATTTTTCGGTTGGGAGCACGACGAAGTGTATCAGGAAGGCTATTCCACAGTTTAATGGCGTGTACCGTGAAGGAATTTGACATAAAACCAGTATGGTGCGAAGGGATACATAAACTTAAGTTCGATGATGAACGGAGATGAAAGTCATGAGTTGTACTCAGTAGTTGAAATTTGGACTTCAAGTAGAGAAGGGAAGATGAATTGTTTAAAATAGAAAATAACTGACAGAGAGTTCTTGAAATTCTTCGTTTACGGATGGGAAGCCAGTCCAGCTTAGAACGGTATTCAGAAATATGATCATATTTACGTAAGTTAAAAATAAAGCGAATGCAATTATTGACGAGACGGTCCAATTTATTTAGATTGGCTTCAGAGATATTAGAGTAACATACATCAGCATAGTCAATAAGTGGAAGAATAAGAGACTGCACCAACAGAGTTTTGGTTCGAATGGGTAAAATGTTTTTGTGCCGATAAAGTGAACGTAACGAGTACGTAACTTTTCGACATAACTCAGTTATATGCACACTCCAACTGAGCGTATTATCTATATGAAGGCCGAGATTTTTTACGGACTGCGAGAGTGGTATCCTAACAGTATTATAAGTCACTGGTGTTAGGGTGCTGTAGTCTATCTTGTTAAGACCGTGCTTACTGCCGATGATTATCGCTTGACACTTTTGTGGGTTAACAGAAATTCCAAAGCTCTTACACCAATCATCGATTCGAATCAAGTCCATGTTAACACGATCGATAGCGGAGTTAATAGAGTCAGGTGTGGCATGAGCATAAATTTGTAGATCATCGGCATACAAATGGTAAGAGGAAGAGAGGTTAAAAGTAATAAAATTTATGAACACAGAAAAAAGAAGCGGGGAGAGTATACCACCTTGCGGAACACCAGATACCAAGATGTACCACTCTGACAAAATTTTGTCAATGCAGACGGCCTGCTGGCGATCCCGGAGGTAAGAGGAGAACTAGTTTAGTTCCTTGGAAGAAATATTAAGATGCCTTAAAAGAGCCAGAAGTATGTCATGATTAACTGCATTAAAAGCGTTAGAGAAATCAATTAAAACTAAAACAGTTAATTGAGACTGCTCCATCGCTTTTCGGACATCTTCAGTAACTTTGAGAAGAGCTGTGGAAGTGCTGTGACCAGGACGAAAGCCAGACTGAAAACTACTTAGAAGATTGTTCTTTAAAATGTAGTCAGAAAATTGTTTGTGAACGATTGCTTCAAGGATTTTGGATAGGTAGGGTAATATAGATATGGGACGAAAATCATTGCAAGCAGTGGGATTAGAAACTTTTGGAAGAGGAAGGACACGGGCGCTCCGCCAAACTTTAGGAAAGTACCCATTGGATAAGGAAGTATTAATGATATGGGTCAGAGTGGGTAGGATAAATTCAAGTAATGTGACAGTCATACGCCGGCTGATATCGTCCTCGCCAACAGCATTTGATTTAATTGACAGCAAAACTCTTTTAATTTCTTCCTCGGAGACTAAAGAAAAAAAAAATGGGACATTAGTAAGATTAGGCAGGGAAGATATATATGAAATGGTTTTGAATTTAATATTATTGTTAAGAGTAGAAACTTTAGAAAAATGACGATTTAATTCATCAAATGAAAATGAGTTTAGACCAGTGGAACTTTTAGATGGCACTGCACCTAGAGTCTCAAGAAACTTCCATGTCTCTGCCGAGGACGAAAATGATAATTTATTATGTATATGGAGCCGTTTGGCTGCTCTTACCATTTGATTGCAACGATTTCTTAAAATTTTGTAATTGCACCAGTTAACTTCATTTCGATTCAGTTTAAATTTACGGAAAGCCCGATCCCGTCTCCGCATGGCTGCCCTCACATTATCGGTAAGCCATGGAGCAGGTGGACGTTTCAACTTTACAGTTTTTATTGGAGCATGTTTATCAAAGAGACCCAAGATATTTTTGTTCAACATATAAATTTTTGTGTCGACGTCCGTCACGTCCCAAATGTCACTCCAGTTTATAAGAGAGGCATCCCTTACAATACTATCAATATTTAATTTAGAAAAACTCCGTAAGTGCAGCATTAAAGGTTTGAGCTTAGGAGGCTTAAGGTTATATGAAAGATATAATAGGTCGTGTCTAGAAAAATTTGGAGCGGGTAACTGACCATGATTTATCACCTTATCAGGAGAAGAGGTGAGCATCAGGTCAATCCATGTATCAGGGACATTAAGGTTAAGGTGGGTAGGGTCCAAAGGTAGAATATTTAAACTAACAGAACTAAGAACGGATCTTAATTTTTGAGAGGTAGGAGAATCCAATAGAAGGTTAGTGTTAAAATCACCCATAACTATCTGATGCATGTACTCTGAGCTGATGCTTTCAAGAGCAGGCTCTAAGTTAGAAAAATAGTTAGTAGAAGGAGGACAGTACACGACACCAAGAACAGCCTTTACCCCTAAAATGCTAATATGTAGGAAAAGAAATTCGGCTGAAGCAGAATAAGGAGCCTGTGACATGTTTAAAATTTTATAAGGTATTTCACTTCGAAGATATATCGCAACTCCACCGCCTCTTTTACCAATACGGTCGCATCGGATTAATATAAAACCAGGTAAGGGGTAAGTGGTGGAGCAAAGATTAGGTTTCAGCCAAGTTTCTGAGATAAGAATTGCATGTAATTTAGTATCAGAAAAAGTGCTTAATAAATCAGGATAATGTTGAGGAATACTTTGAGCGTTAAGATGACAACAGTTAAACGAATTTTGGTGAAGTGATAATTTAGAAGAAAGTTCTTCGCTTAAAGATAAGATAGAAGTATCAGTCGAATTTAGAGAGAGAAACGAACCAGTGCTACAAGCAGAGTAATAAGACTCACTATCGGACATAATAAACGTATAATTCAATATATAATATAATACGATAAACTATTTGTATAGTATAAAAAAATAACTTAATATATATAATACAATATTATATGTATGTCGTAAAAAATATATAAAAATGATATATAAATAATGAAATGTAAAGTATACTAATGTATATTATAAAACTAAAAACAAAATCTACACAACCTGCCATGGAAATGTAGTTATACAAACTTTGGCAGACAAAAATAGTGTTTGCACAAGCGTTACATCACCTTCAATATGTTACATACAAAACAAGGAAAAAACTAAACATTAGAATCGATTGAATAAAAAATACAGAAAATAAATTCATGCCCAAAAATATCTACAGTAAATTATTAATAATAAAAGTAATAAATTGATTTCAGCATAAAAACAATAATATAAAATAACAGTTAACCAGCATTTAATAAAACAAAAAGTGACAAGTATAAATAAGATTTTTAACTTGGTCAAAGCATAAAAGTAAATAAAAAGATATATAGTTTAAATTGTTAAATTAATTATGCTAAAATAATTTGTCAATGGCAATATCGCTAATGTCATTGTCATGAAATCTCTTGCTGTCAGCTGTCAAGAAAAGTTGTTATTGACAACAAGTATTATAAAGTTTATAAACATATCTAACACTTTTAAAATCATTATTTGATTAAGTTTATAGCTACACAATATAACAATGAAAAAAAATAAAAACAAAAGTGGCAACTATATCATAGAAGATAGAAAAGATATTATTATACAACACATTTACTAAATACTTATCAAACTACAATATATATACAGAAAAAAAAGTGAAATAAATATGTTATAAATTAAAAGAAATCTTAAATGTTCAATATATTAGTAAAATAACTAAGAAAGTCATCGAAGCTAATGTAAAGCCAATACAATACTACAACTAAATTGAAAGAAACAAGAAAACAAAAACAAAATCAAAATCAACAAAATTAAATAAAGAAAAATAATAAACCATAACCACAAAGAAACACATAAAAGAAATAACTATTTCTTCTTACTTATGAGTCTTTTAGCACGGCCAACCTCAGATGAAGAAGTGGTTTTGGTGACATTTGCCGGGGACTTAGATGGTTCCAGCCTGGTGGCCGGTAATTCCAATAGGATGGCATCTAGCTCTTTTTGAGTATAGATGTTCTTCAAGTTGCCAGCAGGAAGTTTTACTACAATTGAACCATTGTGTGTCCAGACATTCCTCATTCCAATGTGATTACGGGCTGATATAAACAAAGACTGTCGGTATTTTGTAAGGTACTCACTTAAGACATAAGGAGAACCTTTAAGGAAAGCCTTTTTACTCCAGACTATTGTTTTCATGTTCCGGTCAGTAAATTTAATTAATATTGGTCTACACTTATCATTAGACACTTTGCCCAAGCGACTACAAGTTTTAATAGATACTTCACTGTTAATTTTTTAATTATTTGACAAAATTGAAGTGACACTGCTTGTAATGTCCTCATTGGGGGTCTCAGGAACACCCATCAATAAAAGATATTTGCTGCGATGCCGTGACTCGGAATAATCAAGAGTCTTCATTATTTCATCGACTTGTTGTTGAAGCAGACACAAAATATCACAGACATGTTGTTTAAAGCAATTAAACTCCTCAGCCAAGCGAGACACTGAATCAGTACTGGGTGACACTTTACTTTTTAACTGTTTCTCAAAATCTGCCATACGAGCCATAAGTTCTAAACTTAGTGATCTTTGTGTTTCGGCAATTGAGTAAATGGTCGTCATAATCACAGACTCAGATCAAGCACTTTAGATAACAGATGTTTAGGCAAAAGTGAATAACGATCTTGAAACTTAATGTATAGGCAGGAATGTGAAGTGCTGTATTAAAGAGTATGTGAACTCATTTGTTACAAATTATTATTAACACTTTTAAAATGGACTTTGGTAATGTAAATAAACACAATTGAACTTTAAAAACACATAAATTACTATTTTAAAAATAAATTATAAGCACTAGCACTTGTATACTTTTTGAAGCCTACCCTCCAAAAAGTTATGGTAGAAAAACTGAAATCAGAAAAAGTGAGGCCCTAGCGCCCCTTGTGGCCGGATTTCTCTGGTTAACGAACTTGACCTTCATTTTTGGATGGTTGATTTTTGTGCAAAGTTTGAAAGCGATCCGAGCGAAACTGCGGCCGCTATCGTGCTGACAAAAGTCGAATCTGGAAGCACGCACGCATATATATATATATATATATATATATATATAAACTTTTTGACCAATGGTCATTTTGGACTCGGGGGGTCATAAGAAGACCTCCTGTGAAGAAATTTTTCCAAAATTCAAAAGTCGGGTACAAATGAATGGGCAGACCGAAATCTTCGAGGTCTACCTAAAACTATTATATTATTTTGCATAGCAATATACAATTCCTTGAAAAGAGTAGGAGTTTTGAAGCAAACCTTCGATTAAGTTATTTCTGGAAAGGTTATTGTAGCCTTAGTTAACGACTTTGAATTAGTTTCAATTAAATACTCTAATGGATCTTAATATTTTTAATCTAAGGATGTACGTTTAACATTTTTTATATTTTATGCTGGTTCAAATATGTTTTGAAAAAAAAAACAACAGCATAATTCACAGTTTACGCTTGAAGGGAATGGTAGTGGTGCACTGTATATATTTTCTTTCTAGCTTTATTTTGTTGAATACCGTTTGATATAAGTATTTAAAAAAATAAATTAATTAACAATTGATTGTGTAAAAAAAAGTAATTAAATAAAAAAAATATTCAAGAAATAGTATTATATCAATGAAAACTTAATGTATTACATTTATTCAGATAACGTAGAATTAAAAATTTTACACCATGGATATTTTCACTATTAAAATATTATTTTTTATTTAGACTAAAAATAATATTGTAGATATTAAGAACAATATGCTACTTTATAAATTATATTAAAAAAATACTATTGAGTTTTTCATTAATTTATTTCGTAAGTTAATTTTTAGATTAACCTACTTTTCTAAATCTATATTACACACTATATATACACAAACTTACGCCCACACACAGCTTACGCATTTCTTTTTGTAAAGACTTTTACTAAATCATAACGCATTCAAATAAACTTAACATACAATATTGTTTTTATTCATATTAAACCTAACTAAAACCTAAAGCAAACAAACACCACTTTCCTTCATTATTATCTAATCACCAAATTGGTCTGAGAGTAAATAAAACGCAAAAGCAAGAAAATTATTCGTGACATATGGTTTTTAATGAATACCTACCAACAAACCAATTTACTGTTGTATTGCTTTCAAAGCTCCACTGATTACTGACTCCTTGGTCTTTTCAAGACCCGCCCCCGACCTCCGTCAGAGCTGCCTGCTAACCGCCTATTCACGGAGTACCTATAGTAGATATTTCGTATAGTACGATTACGTACGATTTCTATTGAACTACGAACAACCTCGATTAACAAATAATCGATTACTTCATACGATGTACAATACAAATTATGTTGCAGTATCATTACCAAATTATTATAAATTATAAGCTTGTGAAAGAAATTATTGTTATTTTTACAATATCCTTAAGATAAATGTTTATATTATTATAAAGTATTCTTGTTATTATAGTACATGTAATATATACATGTAAATGTAAAAAGAATTTAACGTTAGCTATACAAACAAATTATAGAAGGATAGTCAGAATAAAGTCAATTGTCGCCGGTCGTGTATTTACATGAATAATTAGTTGTCTGAACGCCAAAAACCTCGTATTTGTGTAGACAGTGCCGCAGCGGTTCGATTGATTACACAACGAAACGTGAGATGATGGCTTAAATCAGTTAGACTTATCAATCGTGAGTCTTTATGATATTATGATAATTATGAGGGGTGTATTTATTAATCGTTATGTTATTTTAAATACCTTTACTTTATGAAGACGTAATTTTTGAATTATGTTTATATTTTAAACGTCATGTAGATACGGAAAAACTTTTTGATTATATTTCAACGTATTTAATTACATTTCACTCTAAACGACACTTTTTAACAGATTAAAGTAACTTTAACAAATAACTTCTAAACATTGGACTCTATTGGAGTTCGAAGCACAACTGAAAGTAAGTAAAAATGATAAACTGCTGTATGTGTTTAAAATAAAGATTTTTTTTATTGATTTGATTGTTTATGTTACTAAGTATGCTTAGTAATACTTATAGTATCAATGCCAACATTACTTTTATTATTATACTAGTAACAGTTTGAAGATACTTGTTATTTATCGTTTAAAGAACAAACATAAATCGCTACTTTATATATTATTTTGTTCATTAACATTAAGTATTTAAATTTATTTAGTTAACAAAAAGTGATTTAATATGTTCAGAAAATCGTTAATAAAGTGTAATTTCAGTAAATATATATTACTATACACAAAGTTATACAAAGAATAATAAAATATTGAAA
Source organism: Melinaea marsaeus rileyi (assembly GCA_918358865.1). NCBI lineage: Eukaryota > Metazoa > Arthropoda > Insecta > Lepidoptera > Nymphalidae > Melinaea > Melinaea marsaeus. The sequence goes on along the minus strand of OU911093.1, from coordinate 23,071,424 downwards.
AGGAAATCTATCTTTGACACTATTACAAAGTTTTTGTTATAGTTATTAGAAAGAAAAATTAAAACATTGTATAGTAGTGTCTTTCCTCTAATATATAAATTAAATATATGACACCATATAAACAACACATATACTTAAGAGCACTCCTTACAGATAGCAGTACCTCCAATGTTATTTATCCTATTAATGTAACTAAAACAAAATTAAATCCAAACATAACATAATATAAAAAAAACATAAATACTACATTTGCATCACTCTTATTAGTTTGCATTATTCTTATTAATTAAAAAACTAATAAAAAACAACTCATCTTGAATTTCCTAAAAAAAATATTAATAATTAACTAACACTATGTAAATGCTTCCAAATTAAAAGTTCAAAGTAACTGCAAGTAGTTGCTATAAGGGAAGGAAGAAATAATTTGTACTTTAGCTAGCGTAAAATTTTGTTAGGCAAAGTTTGTTTAGGATGTTTGAATCAACCATTGATGTTGGTCCTGGGCTTGGGTCCTTTTCTATTCTATAAATAACTTTTTTGATTCTATTCTACAACTCTATAAATTACTTTTTTGACCATAATTTTGAAAACATTTTCTATTGTAATAACAATTGTTCTTACAAAATAATATAGCATTAAAAAAATAAGAAAAAAATGTGTATTAACAAAAGGATCTTCCTAAAACATTAATCATAACGAAGAATACAGAATGAAGTTAAAGTTTCATCGATTCAAATGCAACGCGCAGGCAGATATGAAACATCAATCATCGAAAGATATATGTTTTTGTATACATGTACCAAAATTACCAAAGTTCTCCTTCTTTCAATTAAAAAAAAAGTATATCAAAAGATTTGAATTTTTCTGCTCGTTGGCAACAGTGAGATGAATTTGTAAGAAAAATTACTGAGTTTATCCTATTTTCTTTTACTTTAAATTTTTTTTCTAGTGCATTTTCAGTATTCATCGTTCTTCATACTACCTATAAAACATTAATGAGGATCCGTTTTCATCTGACATTAGCTTAAATTAAGCCTATTCAAAGTCATTATACTACTGGCTATATTAAACATAAAAAAAAGGTTTATGGAAAGTATTCTTGATTAATTATTATAATTAATTGTATGTTATTCATTTAAACAAAGGATTCGTTTCACAAGGATTCACAAGGATTCGTTTTTTTAAATATCGAATATTTAATATAATTTATTTATAATATAACTACATTTAAGGTTTTCCTGTTTCCCAATAATTTACCATGTCGACAAAGCAGTCTTTTACAGTCGAACAAACTCTAACTATTAGGATGTTTTTCTCTTTTTTACAGTTTTATACCAAAATAACATTTAGTCTGTTTTAGTACTAAGTTAAAAATAACATTCTTCTTTATAATATCTACATATGAATACGAATGATGATGGATATGGATATGCTATTATTTCTGAAATGTTATGCATCGGTATTATCTGCAATCTGTCTTCATTTTATAATCTTCTTTTAATCTCCGGAGAGACACAATATAGCTTTGTTGAGTATCCGCATGCGCAGTATCCGAGTAATACTCCATGTTAAATTATTTGTAGCATATAGTAATACGGTTTTTCGACATTGAGCATTTTACTTTGAAGTTATTTAACTGTTTTTTATATTTCCATTAAAAGTCTGTTATTCTGTATAAAGTATTAAGTATTATTGTGATCAAATTCAGATCATAATTATAGAAACAGTTTTTACACATCATGTTTTTAAAAGAAGTGTGCCCTAAAATTGTTACCATCTAATAAAACGCTGTTATTTGAATTCAGCATGAGCAAAGCAAAGCTTGCAATATAAGAATAATATGTGAATGCTCATTATATTGGTACGTTTCTTTTAGGCAATAAGGCAACTGAACAAGATTTTGTAAGAGTAGTTTCATTGTCGAAATCACACTGACAGAAACTGATTAAATTTAGCGTTTTTAGAGCTCTTTAACGGAGAAGTTTAATGATATTTACACAAGTCAGAATTTAATTACTTTAAAATTAATGTTTACATAGTTTTTATATTTTTCAGGAAGTAGTACTATATTACGTAGTATTATTTTACATGTCAAACTACTAAAAAAACGTAAATTGCAATAAAAAAAATATAACATACACTATCACGTGTTAATCTGTTGTGTGTTGGTAGATCGCTGGTTGCATTTTGACATTGTAATCTATTAACGTAACTACGGATAAAATAATCAAATATTAGATCTACTACAAGGTTTTCTGGAGGAGTCAAAGTTGCTCAAAAAATATGATAAGTATGTGAGTGTGTAAAATAGCGAGAAAATTATCGAAGTTATTAACGTAATAATAACGTTTTAAAATTAAATTAAGAACATTTTGACATATAATATTATTAACGACAAGGCTAAATAATTATGTAACGATTTCAAAATCTTATAAATTATAATTTTCCAATTGCTGAAGTGATAAAGTGGAGTAAAACAATAATAATAACAATCAAACTTTAAAACATTACCCAACCTGATATAACCCTTATGAATATCTCGTATTATTGCAACGTGAAAGGAAGTAGATAGGCTTGATATGTGATGCTCTCTCCTGACTGATTAAATAGGTCGAAGTAACTTTTTCATATACTATATATATATATATATATATATATATATATATATATTCTGTAGAATATTATCCAATATTAAAACAATAAAGTCTTAGAAATTTTATATTTTAGGTAAAAAAATATCAAAAAACTTATCATCATACTCTATAATTACTTTCCCATTTTCTGTTTGTTGCAATTCTAAACCTTTTTTTTAAATAACACTTATTAAAAAACTAAACATTAAATTATATTTTTATTAAACAACGACGGAACGAAGTACTTGAAAATAAAACTACCTAGCTATTGATATCACCAATAGAAAGGGATTACTTTGTAGAATCGATCAGCAGTATCGCATTGGAAGGCTTCTTTCTATTGTAAGCTTAGCAATTCCTGTATTCCATTTGTTCTTATGATCTATTTCAGATAGTATCTCAATAATTCACTTTAAACATTTATTGAAGATACGTACAAAGAAAAAAAATATATTTTGTAAGATTGATATTAATTCTATCCTAAATCTTCGATTTTTATGGCAATAATCTTTCATAAATTATTAAACACATTCCAATCATATTATCAATAAATGAAAAAGACAAATTAAATAGAATGTTCTTTTTTATGGCGTTTAAAACAAATAATCTATTTAGGATCATTGCCATTTTGTTTGTTTGACAATTACCAATAGTTTTGGTTATGTGAACATATGTTCACTTAAGTATTTGAAAGGCTTGATCCTTATTAGCCATCATTTCAAGCGAAAAAGACCGCCGTAAGGAAATAAAGCCGCCTCCTAGAAAAGAATATTAAACGAAACCGCAATCTATCCTAATCCAGTGGATTGGGTGCCGGTTCTCATGAACCTGTGCTAAGCGTGTCAATTGACCTTTTTCATATCAGTTTTCTGAAAACGTCTGTGTGTATACTTTGAGCTGTTAACAAATATTAAATAATGACGAAGACAAATTTCTAAAATACAAAACAAAATGTCTGATTTTGTCCTTTTTGAAAATATTTCTAAAAATATTTCGAAAGGACAAAGCTACAGTTATTTAGGGACATTAGATAGGTTTTTTTTTTTAATTAAATGTATATTTGTATTTATTATATAATTAGCATGTTATATTCAATGATATTTAAAAAACTAATAAATTTTACTTAACCATAATATTGATTTTTATTAACGTAAGTGACGGGTAAAAACTAAAAACTAATAATGTTTCTACCCGTCCTGATGCAATGTTTTAAAGTATTTTCAATTCACGGTAACAGCTGTTGAAGCCGATTTGTAAACTTAAGTAATGAATTAACTTAACCTAACTAATATTGCTGTAAAGGGAATTTCAAATTTCCGTAACTTTTCTTTTCGTTCCGAAGATTTAAAATATTTATATTCAAAATATAAAATCATTTTACCTTACAAAAAAATCACATATGCGAATTCAACGTTATTTTATTAAACTTTTTCGAAATAATAATTAAAACATAATATTAATAATAAAAGAAAGATTTTAAGGATAGAAAAGTCTGAAGGAATAAAAATAACAGTGTTGTTCTTGCAGAGATCCGCACATCAACAGTTGTTTTGAACAAATCGCACCAATTCGCACTTCTGCTGTCTCCGATATTTAATTGTCCAACAAAAGGAAACAATTTCGGAAAATGTAAACTAATAAGAGTTTTCCTTATTGTAAATTCAAATAACTTTATCTTAACCGAAATGAACTTAAATAAATTGAGATAGCTTCTTTCACTTTCTTTGGGAGTTTTACTCCCAAGACTTACTAAGATTTTATATTTACTTAGTTATTCTTTTTTTTTAATAATTTTTTCAAATCAAATTCAATCTAATTCAATCAGAAAATAAATCTTCTGCTAAAAATATGACGGCGGGGAATAAAAATATAGGCATGATTATCAACATTATCATGAACTAAACCTTTTGTCCAAAAAAATAATATCAATAAACAATTTATGAACAAATATACACTTGCCTTTGGTAAAAATATGTAATGTCTATATATAATCTATCTAATATTATAATTTAAACGTCTATATAAGTGATTTTTGATAACATATACTATAGCTATATAAGGTGAAGAATGTAATAAAGCTTGTTATATATCGTACATTTTTCAAGGCGATGCATTGTACCAATGATTCATTAATCTTCGACGAGAGATTCTTTTAGGAGCAATTGTCGAGGAAAGACATAAACAATCAATAAGCGACGGAGCGTTCTTGAAGCTCCGTTGGGTTTAGTAGGGTCGGAGTTTTGTTTTGCTCGTAAATAGACTGACAATTTATTGAAAATAAGTGAAGGTTTGCCTGTATATTTTAACATATTTCAGACAAAAGTGCAAAATATTTTTATACAATTTTTTATGATAATCTTATCCTAAAATAGCATTTTAATGCAAAATCTGGTGTTATTGAGTAACGATCGCCGAACGAACGAACGTATATTAATTTACCAATTCAGTTTTATTATTTTCAACCGTTTCTTAACCATTTAATCAAATAAGAATAAGTTAAAACAAATCAATTTGGTTTATTCGTATTTTAATACGACATTCTCATATAACAAAAATTAAACCGATTCGTAATATATCATGTAAGTTATAACATTGCATCGATAGGTGTAATACCAAGAACAGGAACAGCAGTAAAATTTAAAAACCTTAGACATGATAAATTTTTAAAAATTTCTTATTATTTAATTGTTAACCTGATATTAAATCTCATTTAAACCACTTAGTATCATATAAATATTCTACTCATTTAAATTTAGAGATATTATAAGTGACTGTATTTCTAACATTTATTTTAAGTAACACTTTAACATAATAATAACGATTAAAATAATCTATAAGTATTTGTTTCTCATTTCATTTAATTAGTATTATAAATTATTGTTTTCCTTTTGTTTTTTTGCTTTTGTGATGTTCAAATTAAAAAACATATATTGTTTTATTTTGTTATTTTTTCCATATAAGATGTACATACAGGATTTGATATTACCGAACTATTTTCTGTTTATTCTTTTTTCTTCCTTTTTTATTGTATTTATGTTTATTTTTCCTAAATTAATCTTTTAGCTGGATAGCCTTTACCGTGAAATAAAATGAACACTTATGTAAATATATTTTCAACAAGAATTTATAACTTAAAAAATATAGCAAATACAATATAAGAAACCTAGTAACAGTCAAACTACTTTAAAAATCACCGGGACAACGACTCCCGTCTCTTTCATTTACCTCTCCATTAAAGTTTACCTCGATCGCCTTTTCTTTTATAGGTTTACCTATTTTCTTAAATAAAAATACACTATTACTGTTAAAAGACATGAGTAGTCATGTTAGTTTAATCGTAATATTCCCTTTAGTTGTTGTTTCATGCTTCTTTACAATTCAGAAATCAAAGTCAATATAAAATATCTAGAAACTTCCTAAAATTACCAAACTTATAAAAGAAAAATCTGAATTACCATACATCGTAACAATTATGAAATAAAAAATGGTTAGAGATTATATTAATAAAAATGTAATTGAATATTCTGAAATAAAAACATTTTAGAATCCATTAAAACCTGGAAATTATTTGTACTAAATATATTTCATACATAACATAAGCATAATTATATACTATTTTAAATCATTATTTTCAATGTTTAATATTACTTTTTATTTATTCAACCACATTTTTCTATAAAGGATCGGCTTTGTGTCAATATATGTGATTCCCGCGCTATATTTTTACGCTCCATTTATAACAAATAGGGTTATCATCGATACTGAAATAAAGTGACAGGTAATAAAGTAACACATGCTCTATTTTCGTATTCTTTTAACATCAAGAATAAAATTACTGGCCACTGAATATAAAATAAAAGCATCGTGGTAGCCCTAAGTATTAGTGTTTTGTAAGCTATTTCACGTGCGCTGAGTTAAATGGAGTATGAAGTTGATACCGAAATGTGATATCGGTTCGTTCTATTTTATAAACTAATACCGATTACCAATAAATCACCAAGGTATAAATTAAAAATAAATATATATTTATCCAATCCTCTATTCTTTACCTTCCGATAGTCACAAGGATTGGTTAATATAAAAACGTACTTCCTAATGAATAAAACGCTTTCACGAACGGTTTCGGAGACAACTTACAACTTACATAATTTACAATATCTTCTGTTATATTGCGTGTTGTATTGTGTTTACGATTGGTGTTCAAGCTCATAGAGGAAACTGATAAAACAAGACTTTTATTTTGCATATTAGTTAAATATTAAAGTTTGTTTTACGGTTTTTATATTTGGATGATTATTTTAAAAGATATATTGTTATTAAGTATGAAAACGTAGTAAATTAAATTCGTGTATGTGAAAGAAATGTCATTTAAGATAAATATTTACCTGTTATTAACCATCTATTATTATTAATTATCTTATAATCTTAGAAGTTTCCTTACCATAATTCACTTTTATACTAAAGAAAATAAATAAACATAGCAATTGTTACTTTAGTAAAGAATACGTAGAAAAAAATACGAAATTTTAAATTTGCACATAGAAAACATAAACATAGAAGTTTGTAAAGAAATATAAGCTGTTATGTCTCAAGATATCTAAAAAAAATCTTAAAAGGTAGAATCATTTCTTAGCACTATTTCTTATTACCAAAGTGTAATTATTATTTATGGCAGAAAATCGTGAGGATATCTTAAATGTTAATCTTCCCAAACAGCACCGAAAAGCACAAGAAGCAAGAAAATTATTTTCTTTTAGTAATAGAAATGAGAAGATTTCATGACATATAAAATATACTTAAGCAATTCCTCCGAAATTTATATAGGATAGCCATTTTGTAACATTTTATTTATTACCACGTTTTACTTAGCTCGTCTTCGTCACGTCTGTATGTTTATGGCGATCAAATCTTGCAATCGAAATTTCACCCACTTTCCAGCTAGTTAGAGCGCTGAAATTTTGAGGATCTCTCAGAAGTCGATGACAATGCAATATTCAAGCATAAAAAATATTCTAAAAAGTAGAAAATAATTAAATAATTAAAACAAATTAAAAACCCACGTTTTACCAACGCACTCAAAAGATGAAAATAATTTTGCCCTATGGCAGCTCCGAGGTCCACGTCTGCCTCACTCCATCACCCCTGCTGCAGCTGTCGCCTTAATTTGTGTCACTCGTAATTTTGTACTAAGCTGAAGACTGAAAACATGGGGCGCATCATTTGGTGATTTGTTTTAAATTAACTTTTCGACATAACAACGTATTGTGCTATAAACCGCTTGCTCTTGACTAACATTGAGGATCTTCAGTTGCGGACAACCATGACCGTTGATCGGATTGAGTTGTGTACCTTATACACCGATGGGAGAACCCGTTGAAAGTAAGCGTTGAACTCGTTCCTGTCAACGACTTTCAATAACGTACCGCACGTTCAAAACTATCCTCACCAACTAGATAGATGCTGTCCTTTTACAATGCGGGTTATTTTTCTTCTTCTTGTTCTTTTTCTTCTTCTTCTTCTTTTACGTTGTTAAAAAGTCGATACGACATGGGTACCATAATAAAATATCTTCTCAAAACCAAATCAAAATCAAAACTCTTGACACTTCCCCAGTGTTACAAAAGTTCCTGGGCCTCTGTGATTATTTCCCTTCAGGTGAATCATTTACTCCTTTACTGTAAGAAAATAAAAATTATCAAATTCATAATCCTATATATCTATTTGCTGTTTACCCAGTTTATTGGATCTGTAAATAGTAATAAATTTATAAAATTCGAAGACTCATATATATTTTTTAATTTTTTGCTAATTACAGTATAATATCACATATATACATATATATACAATTTTTGAGGAAAGTATAAACATTTCTTTAAAATAATAAATATTTTTACCATTTTACTAATTATAAAAAAATATATGTTTTATTTTAACTAAAGTCTCAAAAAACTTTAAGTACTGGGAGCTCTTTGTTAAAGTTCTCAAAAACGAATTTTATATTTCATAGAAATGAAGACGTCGCATGAACAAAAATTTTAATTTTACAGCTCTATAAAAACGTGAAAACTGCGGATTAATTTTATTTAGCGAAGATAATTAGTCATTGATAGACATTTTGGTATTTATTATTTAAATTATTTAATAATGAATAAATAGTGTAAATATATGTTTGTGATTAAATAATATTGTTATAAGATATAGTAACGTAAATTGGCAACATTTATTGCCACGTAAATCGAAGACTCTTATAAAATATTTACTTTATGTATGACCTGACAAGATATTTGAGGTAAATTTGGCAGCCGAATGAAGATATGCCAAAAAGTTACCTGCAAAATAGACATTTTATTAATTCAAACAATTAAATACTAGACAATAGTCACTAGGCACTACGACGAAATAAAAGAATTATAAACGCCCATTACATAATATAACGATTCTATAATTAGTCAGCGTAGTTTAAAAAAATATATAAAAAGGTACTTACATAATATTATGTAAATATACGTCACAACCACGTTAGACAATTATAGGTTTAACAAATAAAGTATACTATATATACTAAGTATAGTAAATTTTATATTGAAAATGATATAACTATGGATTATTTATATCCTCTGGCAATAAAAATCTATATTAATCTATAATTTAAAAAATATGCATAACTAACGGCCAAATTTTTATTTCATATTAAAACAGGTTTCTTCACCCATAACAGAAAAAAAATTTAATCAAAATTCAGAATTGTTTTTAAGCGAACAATACATGCATAGATTTACATTTAAGATTTATATTAGTATTTAGGACGGGAAATTACATGTCATGAAGAAGACAATGTAATGTGTAAAATAATGTTAAATACTCTGTTTTAATCGTAATGACTTCCAAATATTTTAATAAAATAATTCTATTCTTATACCACAAATTCATATATTTAAATTACGAGGTCACTCAACTATAAATACTAGCACTAGATTATTATATTACTTCAATTAACAATCACCAATTCAATTACCAAATTTTAACAAACGTAGACATAAAATAGTACTTACAATCTTGACGTCCTCTTCAAAACCATAATCACAACTCACTGGGCAGTTATGAAATCGTTACAGACCGGACCTTGAAAATTGACTGACTGTTTCACCAATCACATGAAACTAGGCGGTAGTCGTTTTTTTACTACTTTGATATTGTTCAATTACATTTGCAACAGTTAGTCAAGTGATATATGACTGACACTTTATTAAATATTTTACCATTACAATGTTATAAATTATGAGGATATCCTATAGTGGTGTTGTCATTGATGAAGGTTACAGTTCCAATCTACTTTAAAACATTACAGTGACTTCTTGGATATAGAGAACGCAATAAAAGTTTATTTAATCGTAAATGGTGTATCTTAAGTGAAAAGAATTGTCGAGGCTTTAGAAACAAAAAACTAGCAATAAATAAAGACAGTATGATTAAAATTATACTTTAAGTCGATTTAAAAATAGAACATTCTTCGTTCATATACATTTTTATAATGTTTAAATTAATATTCACGCAAGAATGTGCACTATTAGAATATCGAATCAGAAGCAATTTTGCTAAAGTTTACTATTAATTATATTTGCCACTTACCCAAGCACTAAAACGATTCGTCTGATCAAAGTAGGCGGTAGTCTCGGATAGTATAATTTATTCTATACCTGATTTATAAAAGACTTTGTAAGTTGCCTTTATGACTGCGGTAAAAACCGTGTTGGTTAGGATTCTTCTCAGATTATAGCTTATTTATCTTCTGATTTTCATGAATGTTTTGAAATTATGATTGAACGTATGAAATTAATTGTATGTAGATATGTTAAATTATAATACTCGTACCATTTATTTTAAAGCAAATACCTCACCTTTTAAAGATTATTACGCTTAGTTACAATTACTTGTAATTTGTCAGTCACGCAAAATAACGCTTCGCTTATGTTATTTGCTAAATGAAATTACCTTCCCTTGTTTAGCAAACTACATGAAGCTTATATTTATTCATGTTAATACTAATTAAATTATGTTCCCTAACTTTCTCGTCGTATGAAAACTGATACAGGTTTTCCAACTAATCTTCTATAAAATATTTTAAACTTTTAATTTAAACTTTTAAAAACTTGTAAATTTATATAATTCACTGAATTATTGGGTGATGATTGTAAGCTTGTAAGAAACATGTTTTAATTTCCTTAACTCAACAACAACAAGTTGCCAACATCACTGTAATCCAACAATGGTTGAACAATGTGTTACAATATATCGTGTTGCTTCATTTAAAGTTTTAATAAGTTGAAATTAAAACAACATTTTTATAAAAGCGAACACTGTATATAAATGATGAGAAAAATAATTAAACACATATTTTTTTAAGGTATTTGGTTATTATTAAGATCTGATATTGATTGTTGCTATTAGAACTTTTTGTATTATCAAAATTACAGTAGCACAGCGCTATTCTGTATATATGTATGTGTATATCATAAAGTGATATCAACAATATAAACAAATGAATATTGTTCTCTATGTATTTATATAGAACATCTGTAACATTTTATAACTGTGAAGTCATTTGAAGATTTTAAATGAAAGTCAAACAGGCTTTGTGTACATCAGAAAAATATAATTAAAAAATATATAAAGTTGTTTTATTTCAAAAGGTATTACTTTTATCAATGATGTAAATATTTATTTCTTTCAATGAACGTGTATTTGATATTATATAGATCCAAAAATGTAAGTGGCTAATTTAAAACTGTTTGAAATTTATTGACCAATAATGCTTACATACCAACTGATGATTCCTTTTTTGTATTAAAGAACAACAAAGGTCACAGGAACACAGATATGAAGATCAGAATTATCCGATGTCTCTGCAATATATAACGAATCACAAATGTTGAAGGACTTTGAATGTTAAAAAGGAAGTAAACGCTCTTTTCAAAGGGACTTAAACTCATATATTATCGATCTGAAAACATCGACCTATGAAGTTCATTCCACATCTTGTTGGTTGATTGCAGTGTCTTAAGAACAAAGTGTTGATTAAATTAACATAAATAGAGTTAATATTGGAAGTGGTGACATGTAATACAATAATGACTTCTAGGATTTCTACGCATCGCAAAATATTTGGCATTTCACGAAACACGGGTTCCGGATAATCCGAACGAATATGAGAAATTAAAAACGATAGTTGTACCTCCTATGTTAAGAAACCTGCTGATACAGGACCAGACTCTTGTTCATCGTGAAGTACGACCTCGGTCTGTTAATCGTTTCCAATTTTATGAGAGCTATTTTGACCTTGTTCTCCAGTAAACCAGGAAACAGTCTGTGAAGAATCTATGTTAAGCGCCTAGCGCAAAGTCAGGAGCAATGTCACACATTGCTTTCCATAGCGGGGTGTGGGCGACGGCAAGCAGCGGGCGCCGGACGGACACAGCGAGGCTTGGGCGGAAGGAGGAAGAGTGGTAGTGGCAGTCCAACCAGAATGACTTTGCTCACGTTCCTATTTGTACTTATCTATTATTCAGTGATTCATTTCATTCATATATTTATATCTCAGTATCTTACAAATACTTTATAATGTTATAAATATAACAATAAAATATAAAATATACCTACAAAAGAAATTACACGACTGACTACATCTTAGTGTATAAAAAATATATAATAAACTATAATACTTATTTCAATTACATATTTATTATTTACAACACCAAAAGTAAAACTCTTTCAGAATATATTAAATCGGTCGACGAATTCAGATAAATGCCGCGCCTACATTAACCCTAATAAGTTTAACACGGATTGTTGATGTTAACCTGAATATTAATACAAGATTTAATTATTATCTCATATTCGTCATATTTATTAACATATAGCTGATCCCAGATTTGAATATAAAGTTTTATAATTTACAATGTAAAATAAAGCAACTTTACTGTAAAATAAAATACACTTTTTTATGCGCAGTACTTATTTTTAAAATATCCCTTTTACTATAAAATTATTTAATATCATTCGAAATGACGAATGGATCTTTAATATTAATGCGTCGTTTCGCATACATCAATCATATTTGAAGAAGATGATGAAGGTGTTTTTCAATGAATGAGAAGGTTTATTGAAAATATACATTTATGTTTTAAGGCTTGTGTTTTAGGAACATGTTATCTCATTAAAAAACATAAAAATGCCCAGGCCTTGCAACGCCGTCATCGCCAACAATCTCCCTGTCTCGGTGGGCTTATGTAAAAGTTTTTAATATTTTAAGTTGAAAGTAGGGAGGTACCAAGAGTCTTTTCCACAAACTACTGGAGGAGTTCCTTGAGGTAAGATACTAATCATAGCTTTTTTAACTAAGAAATATTCAACTTTATGAAAAGCATATTACAATAATACAAAAATATCATTTATTTTTTTTTCTATTATTTAAAGATTATGTAAGGAATTACATACCAAAATAGCCTATTATCAATTTTATTCTGATTTTGATTGCAATTAAAATATAACTGATTTCCTTTTATTTATTAAAATAGTCAATGACATTTCTACATGGTGTAGAAATGTCAATAGAGATATAATAATTTAATTTTAAAGGAAAATATTTTGTTATAAAATATGCGTAACATCCATTAAATAATTAAATTAGTACGCTAAAAATATGTATTTTGTTACCAACAATTTAAAAATAATAACAACTTGAGGTGAAAACATTGGTGCAAAAAAGCTTTAACATAATATTCAGAAACCAAAAGAAACATTCACATTTGTAATTAAACTCAAACATGTTAAACACAATGCTTATTTGGACATAAGAAAGTAGGTCTATTACGATAACTCATTAAAGCCGTATTTGTGCTGTAACAGTATTTAACAATTTTTTCATATTATTTACTAATTAGTAAACAAATTATGGTGAAAATGTAGGTTTTAAAAATAAATAAATTTAAATTCTATATTCAAATAATTAAATATTACAAAATATGGAATTTATTTAGATAAATATATACAATAATTGATTTATTGTATATATTTATTAATTATTGTTTAATTAATTAATTATTGTTTAATTAATTAATTATTGTTTAATTAATTAATTTATCTGTAAAATTAATTAATTAAACTTTTTAACTAGGTAGTTCATTAAAATAATGAGGTCATTATGTTAATTGTTCTCAAGAGATTCAACATAACAATACTGTGCTTTTCACTTTGTGAGTATACTTAAAAATAAAAACTAATAATATACAAGACAAAGTAAATCTAAAGGGAAATAGTGAAAGGAAAATATCCACGAGTGACTCGAGGAAAATGAGATCCTCGTGTTTGAACTGTTGTTATAATAATTAATCCAATTCAACTATTCTGGTCAATTTCAGTCATAAAGTTTGTCAAGGAAATAAAAAAAATGTAAATCAAATTAATGATTGTCATTAAACTTAAATTATTATTACTTTGAACCTTCTGTGTTTTAATGCATAAATGTTTTGGAAGCTTATGTTTAATTAATAGATTTTTATTGTGGACTTCGGTAATAAGCTTGTAGTAAAGTCGCATATGTATGGGTTCATATGCCACCAGCAATTCCAACGTCAATTCCTTGTTTGTGTACGTAGTTTAATTACGAATAGAATCAAGATACTCTCCTGAATGTGACGCAGTCGGTTTCGCGTTTGTGATATGTATTCGCATTTTCAGAAACATACCTGACACGTTTGACACTATTACGTTTCATAGGTGTGCATTACTATTATATAAGTTTATGATTAACAAACAAAATACTTTAAATAACTGTTATATATATATATATATATATATATATATATCTTTTAAAAATTCACGTATTGCTTTTAAAGTATCGCTCTTGTAACTACTTGTCAAATAATTTTTTAAAAATTAAACAATTCGTTTTTTGTTTCCGACTTCATTAGTGTAAATATCGTAATCGTATTTTAATAATTTTATTATTTTTATAATAATATTAGCGAGTTTGTGAATAATAAACTTTGTAAATAAAGAATGAAGCACCATAAAAATGCTAACTTACTATATTAGAATTAGTAGTATAAGTAACAAGCAAATTTTATGTCAACCAATAGTAAAAAAAAATGGAATAATTTTTCATAACATTTAAAAATTATACATAATTTTAATTTCAACAATTTTGTACAGGCGCTTAATAATAAACAGTCATAATGAATAATTCTTATTCAATGATGTATACCGTCCATCTCGAAAGTTTTGTCTTTATCTATTAAAAGAATAACTAACACTATTAAAAGACAGAACAATGAACCTATTCATATAATGAGGATTCCAAGTTGTCAGTCAAACCTCATCTTAAAGAAATATTGTAATTATAAAGTATTTTACAATGTTTAAATACAACAGTTACTCGTACTTTTATTACCTGTCATAATATCCTAGATTTACTTTATATTTTTGAAAAATAACTCACAACGATCTGTTGGTCCAGTTGCTTGTTGATTTATATAAAATAAGATAAAAGAAAGTTAGAGTTTTCAGAATTACACTTTAAGTCAATTTACAAATGGATTATCACTTTCTTATACATTTCTGACATGTTTACCAAGATTATGTGCAATATTAAAATTTCAAATCAAATGTCAAGCAATGTGCTAATTTAAACCACATTACAATAAAGTTGTCACTTGCCCAAACACTAAAAAGATTCATTTTATTAATGTAGCCGGTAGTTTCAGACAGTATAATTTATTCTAAGACAAACTTCTAAAAGACCTTGTAAAGTTACCTTTTGTGATTTCGGTAAAAGGAACCGTCTTGGTTAAATTGAGCATTTACGAGTAGATGCTAACTGTGCTTCCACCTATCATAAAAGCAAAGGCGTTTGGATAGAGCCACCCAAAAGAAGGATAAACACTAAGATTTTTCAGTGTATACAATTTTATAGACAAAAATAAAATTTTCACACGGCAACTGTTACGTTGATACTTCATTTCTGTAGTAATTTAAATACTTAGTCACACTTTCTAATTTTTATGTTGCTTGTCTATGATTAGGTTGATTAATTATCCGTTGGCAGGAAATTCATAAGACTTTAATAGTCTATGATATTTCGTACTATTTTAGAAATGTTGCCAGTATGAGGATGCTTTGGATTCCTCGAAATATCATACTATTTTATTATTTACATTTAGTGTTTTTCCTTTGTAATCAATTATATAAATTGATAGAATACTGTAGTACATAATTTAAAATTAGCTGTTATTCGTTTCAGATGTCTAATGGCTGCCTACGTTGCATATCCACATATTTAGATTAAATTAAAATATTGTGATTTAATAATGCTTATTTGTTTCCAAAAGACATTCAGTTATTTAGTTTAAAATTACAAAATGATTTTTTTTATTTGTAATAATTAAGAATTTACCCACATTTAGATTGACATTATGCGTGGGGTAGTATAACATTCGCTTTGTTGTTTTTATTTGTTATGTAGAATTCAACATCTCGTCAACGTCACCTTTCCATCGGAAGCACTTCCTATATTTCTTTTTTAATTAACCTCCTAAACTAAAATACGCTTATAAGGCGTGATCCTTTTAATTATACTTGTATATAATTGTAAGGCTGATAAAATGTAATGAATTAACCAAAATTTGTATTGCCGGCATTTCCCGGTTAGTTTAAAGTTCATTTTAGAGGCTAGGTAAGTAATTTGAATTTTTACTATAAATTAGGTTTTCATAACTTTCTTTAATGCTTTAGGTTGCATAATTTCAATTTTTGTCCTGTTTGGATGATTGGAGTCGACATAGGCTGCAGTATTGCTTGTGAGGCCTTTTTCCTCCATAAGGTATTATAATTTGATATTATTTAAATAGATTACGGTGTGACTAGCCTAATTTCGTAATTTAACCTATATTTTCTTCATTACACGAAGTTTTTTTTTGTGCAGTATTCATTTAAGTTAATAATAAGTATTAATATGTTGAGTCTTAAATATTAAATTGGATATTTGATTTTAAAGCGACCCTTGGTTACACACACTAAATTGGAAAGGTTCCAATATAATAAAAAAATAAATAATAAAAAAATAAACTTCATTTGTATAATAGATTTATAAATTATCTTAAAATACAGTTCTAATCAATTTAACTTTATTATTTTGTTTCGTTTTACCAAAGCCTCAACAATTCTTTTCACTTACAAGCTATACCATTTACGATTCAATAAACCTTTATTGTGTTCGGTATTTTCAAGTAATCGTTGTAATATTTTACAGTTGGTTGGAACCGCAACGTTCTTGAACGATGACACAATGTACATTGTCTTCTTGATGGCATGCAATTTCCCTAGACCTAAATACACATGTCAATGTATTGTTCGTTTAAAAGCAATTCTGAAACAAAAGCTTTAATAAGTTTTTCTAGTATGAATGAGCAATCTTGTTTTATATATTTTTTACTTATGTAAAAGTTTTTTAAAACTAAAGATTAATAGATATATTTATGAATTGTATTTTTATTGCGACAGGTTATAAAAAATTTATAATTATATAATTTTCAGAGATTCAGAACAGAATAAAAAAAGAGTCACAGATTTGTGAAGTGGCAGCAGTGAATAAGTCAATATGCGGATCGTAGGAGACGTCTAATACTCCAAGGAGACATGGTATTTAATATCCAAACAGGAAGGATGAGATGAAAACATAATAAAGAGGTTCCTTCATTTTTTAAACCTGTAATTGCTGTAACTGTTATAACATATATGTATATAATATTATGTAGATACCTCGTTTAATTTATGAAATAAACATAATCTCGGCTAATTAAAAAATGTTATACGATGTAAAAAGCGTTTGTAGTTCTTATTGATATTTAATATTGTATATTTAGGAATTTGATAACAATTTTATTATATTTATATATGTCCTACGTTACCTAAGGAGGTAATATACTATTTTTCATTGTAATAAAATTATATATAAATATATATATATATATATTTATATTTTATATACATTATTTTAAACTTCGCTCGATGTAGCAAAACAATCTTCGTGTTATACAAAACATGACATGGCAGTTACAAATAACAGACAAGAACCAAATATCTATGGATCACATACATAACTGGATAGTGGGTTATGTGATAATTACACCTACAACCTTTGGGTCAGCGAGCAGAGCCACTAACTAATGGACCAACAGGCCATCATATGCGAACAGAACAGCTAGAGCTAGCATCATATAACCTTAGAAAAATACCAATAAAAATCACTATATAGTATTTAAACCTTGTAAAATACATTATAAGTACTATAAGATGAGGTTAGAGCGAAAACTTGTAACCCTCATTATATGTTTAGGTCCATTGTTCTGTCGTTTAATAGTGTTAATTATTCATTTAATAGATAAGGACAAAACTTTTGGGATAGACACAGTTTACATAATTGAAATAGGACAGAAATATTCATTACGATATGATTTTACAGTGCTTTTACAAAATTGTTAAGGTTAAAATTTTATATTATTTTAACTGTCAATACCGACCTAAAAAGTTATTTATTTTATTACTAAATAAAATTTGTATGAGTTGACATCAAATCGACTTGTATAATGATACCACTCACAATAAGGTAGCATCTTTTTAATGCTTTATACTTTATTTATAAATTCTATAAACGATACGATTATGATATGATTACGACATTTATTCAAATTAAATTTTAAATATATATTTTTTTTAATTTTAAAGACTACAAACTTATTGACAGGTGACAAAAGACATTGTGTGAAAATATAAAATATGTATATCGTTTCAAACTATTTTATTTGTAAGTTAATTATAAACTTAATTAGTATTAACACCTGAAATTCAACAGCTTTGACGTTTCAGTTATTTTTCTGAAAATCCAAATACTACAAACGTGATACTGACTGCATTACACTCAAGAGATGATCTCGGTCACATTCATAAATAAAACATATGCACATACAAAGATATACTGACGTTGGAATTTCTACTGATGTTCACTGATTGATTGATTACACACTTGATGTACACTGGTTGGCACATATATATGCTACATGTATTACATTACTATAAGCTTCTTATCGAAGTCTGCAATATAAATCCATTAATTAGAGATAAACTTCCAAAATTTTTATGTATGAAAACACTGAAAGTATATTTCTCGTTAATCTTAAATTTCTTTGACAAACTTTTTAACTGAAATTGGCTTTTTATATTAATGGTTATAAATCTGTATACACTAAAATTACAACCCGACTTTTAATGCTGTTATTATGTAATACTTAGATCTGAGTACTGTTTGCATATAGAAAAGGATAAATTTCTTTTATGCCTTAAATTTTAGAGCCAACATTATTTGTTTACAAATTAGTAAATATTATAAAATATGTGATTAATACTGTTACAACAGAAACACGGTTTTAAATAGTTGTCATAATAAATCTATTTATTATATGCAAATTGAAAAATGAGATTAACATGTTTTAGTAAAATTACAAATACGAAATATATATTTGGCAACTACATATTATGTAAACGGTTAAAATTTATTGCACCAAAATTTTCACCGTAGATCGTTATTATTTTTAAGTTGTTGGTAATTATAATCAAAGCCAGAATTAAATTTGTAATAAAACTTTTTAGTTTAATTACTTACACAATGATTATCATAATTTTAGGAGAACAAAAAAACAAATCCATTAATCATATTTGAGAATAATCTTGAAAAGTTATTATTTTAACAAGTATACTCTTATTAAATTTTATATGTTAAACTAAGTATGAATCTTACTATTTAGCTTTTACATCTTAACTATATATATTAATTGTTTATTGTTCATATTTGTTAGATAAAAGTTTTAGTGGTCGCTAAACTTTAAGCACAGTATGTGCAGCAGATTCATAATACCTTCGCATAAGAAATATTATTATAAAATAGTGTCTTAAAATATTGCTATAAAGATAAGTACTTTTAAATTTTATTTTTATTTTGTAGAATAAAAAAAGGAATAATTTACTAACTAGAGAATCAGGTTTACAATTAGTAGTGTTCCATATTTAAAGCATAAAAACAACTTTGGTCAGTAAAAAATACTGCAATATTTCAAGAACATCATGGGCCATCACTGGAATATTTTTTAAGCACACTAGCAAGCCTAATCCAGCGAGTTTCTTTTAAATTATTTTATAATCTTTATCTTCCCTGAAAAGCCTTTATATTTTCTAGGAAAACTTTGATCATAGCTTTATTGTAATTGGTAAGTATATTTTACACGGAGGCTGATTAAATTATTTAAGAGCTGTTTTAACGGGCACTTAAATATAAAATTGAATAGCCAAAGTAATCTGGATGGAATAACATATATTGCTTTTCGTTTGAAAGTTTTGTTATTTCGAACATAAATTGATATGGCGATTAGTTTCGCTGCTATGTTGTGTCCTAAAATAACAGTTGTTTTTATGGTTGTAAAATAATTATTAAAGAATAAATATCGAAGTCAGAGGAACTTAAACCTGTGATATCGACGAGAGGGACGCTACTGTTGCATATTTACACATCTAATTAGATATATAAATTTGCTTAGCCATAACATAACGTGTTTCAAAGTTTATTATGTAATGGTACATTGAATCAAAGTTTATAGGATTGTTTTTATATTTCTTATGCACGTTTATACGAGTATATAATTAAAAAAATTACATTCTATTAAAAAAAAACTTAAAATTTTTTGGACAGTTTTTTAGTTAGCACCATGTCTTTTACAACTGAATACAGTCATATACAAAACCGAACAAAATACAAATAGCAAAGTTGTTATGCAATGCCCTAACCTGTTGGGATGCAAAATTGCTTTGCTAAAAGTAGCAAAAAACTAGTTGGATAGTTTCTACTAACTTTATATATAATTTGTAACAAAGTTTTTTAATTTCCATGCATAAAATCATTTTTAATTTTTGCAATGAAATATCAAATTTAATAGTGAAAAATTTTAATCTTGTAGCATATTTCTACTATGATAAAATGCATTTAATGTTGAGTCTATTGATAAATATGTATATGAAATAAGAACATTTCTCATAAAGCGAAAAAATTACTTACTAATCGATAATTTTAAAAAATTGAAATGAACTTATTAATATTATAAAAAGAAAATAAATTATTAAGTAAGGCTCCACGAGGGAAGTTTATTTTGTTAAAAAGTCCCTCTGTTTGGGGATTTTATAACCGTTAAAGTTTGATTAAATTTTAATTGCAACTTATTGCTACTAAACTTTGCGCTAACGTTGGAAAATTAAGATCTTGTGAGGTATCATATAACATAGCTGTAGTTTTTTATTTTTCAGAATATAATATAATAAATTCTGTAACATAATTAAAATCTATGTTGAGAAAAAAAAAACTTTCAAAGTTATTCTCCATTAAACCTGTATACCTTTTTTGTGTTTTTATTGAAAACTGTTTCTTTTTTCTATTATTTGTTTTAAAAGGAATAAAAAATATTCTCAAAACTTAGTGGTTATTAATGCTTTTTAATCATTTTATTAAATGATTTAAGATTAACTATTAATTAATCAACAGATTGGGAACTATTTGGACAGCCTTTGAACACTCATTTAAATCCATTCACCATTTTATTAATTAAGTACTAAATATTACAAACTGATTAAAATTGTTAAAATTTAGTGTTTATCAAAAATAAAACCTATATTTTGCAGTTAACTTTAAGGTACATCTCTATTTAGTTGCATAATTTACCTCATTTTATTTACCAATAAATACCTAACCTGACAGGTTTAGGTATTTATTGGTAAATAAAATGAGTATTTAACAATTTTTGGGTCTCCGATTTATGTGACAGTATATATTACCAATTTACGTTACTATCTCCTACAATTAATTGACAGATTGATTTTATCGTTATGATTTCGTGCTTTTTTAGATTTAATAAAATGTCTATCAATGACTGAATTGCTAAATAAGATTCACCTATTCAGAGTTTAAAATTACAAATTTTGTTTCTGAAATACAATACTAACAAATTCTACTATAGAAATGCTGTATGTATACATAGACCGCTGGCTATTCGCTGATGGATCAGAATAAAATAAACTATTTCATTAGATTAATAAGCATTTAGATACATTTTTTTTTCCTTTTTTAAAATGTAATATAATTTAAAATCAACCTATTCTATTAAAATGGTATGTTTTTTCTAAATTATGATCCAAAAGAGATTAATAAAATTGTTCTTGTTGCTCTTACAAATTTTCAAATCGAAATGTGCCCAAGCTCAAAACCAATGCCAATTGTTGATCCAAACATCCTAAGTAAATGTTTGCTTACAAAATTTTACGCAAGCTAAAAATAACAATTTATTCGTATATACCTTCGTTTATAGCTTTGCATTACTCGGAACTATTTGTTCTAACATAATTATAATTGACATAAGAAATCATGTAATTATCAGCATAAATGCAAATCAAAATTAACACAGTAAAATTGAATGCTAAGTTGTTAGCACCACCACGATCTATTATAAATTCAAAAACCGCGTAGTATTATTTTGAGAACCGATTCTCTTATCACGTTGTAAATATTGGCTTGGCGAAAGAAGAAAAAAAATTGTATAAAGAACGTATTTCGTTAGACTAATTGACAGAATATTAGAGGACATATTAAGACTAACATTTTAATGAAATTTCTAATCCTTATTGATGGTAAAAAGACTTTTACAATATTCAGTAAAGATCTGTAGAACCCGTAGGTCTGATATGAAATATGTCGGCAGTAAATTGTGCTCTAATTGAAATACCAATTCGTCATATTACATACGACACGAATATAATTTTGTTCCTATAGTAAAAAATAAGGTTACAATTATCACTACATTACAGTTACCGCACTCTATCACCGACTTGTTTTTATGATAAAGTTTTGTTAAAATATCCCCCATTTTATTTTAAAATTCTTCTAGAGGGAATTCGATACACCCCTAAAATAATATATTCATTGAGATATAGCTATAGCTATAGCTATAGCTACAAGTTAGTTCAATAATTCGCTCGACAGAGAGCGCCACTGTATCTAATCGAGAATTTTAAAAATACATCATTACGAGCTAAGATAAGTAAGCTACTGCGAATAGCTTTCTCTTTACAATACAAACTTGACAATCTGTAATTTTCTATATTTGTATTATTGTTGCTCTTTGACATTCAGTGCACTGTATTTATTGAAAAAATATGACCAAAACGAAAAAAATATTACTATTTAAAATTTATAAAATAAATATTTTTAAAATTTTCATAATTGGTATGAAAAATTAAGGGGGATCTTGAGTAATTTCTTAGAATATACTCTATATTGAAGAAAATTACAACAGTTCTTGTAATTTATAGTCCGGTTTCGTTGTTTTGTGAAAAACTACCATTGCTCATTTCTAAAAAACTGAAGCTGTAAACTCCAAGAAGGTTAAAATAAAATAGAAATAAAAAAATATTTATACTTATTGCAATAGCTGTAAAACATTTAATGGTCAGGCGGAAATAATTTTAATATTATATCAGTAACATATTATAAATACTTATTATTTATTGTTTAAAGAGCAAACATAAATCGCTACTTGATGTGTTCTTTTATTTATTAAGTATTTAAAATTATTGCGTCAACTGGTTAAATACATTTAGAAAATCGTTAATAAAGTTTAATTTTACTAAATGGATTTACTATGCATAAAATTATGAAAAACAAATCTGTCTTTGACACTTTTAAAGAGTTTTTGTTTATAGTATTTGAAAGGAAAATAGAAACAATTATAACATGAAAATTGTAATATTATAAACTTATATTATCCTTTTTTTCACACATACAACGAATATATGATAACATACAAACATGTATTACTTAAGAGCATTGTATAAAGACAGCAGTACACCCAGAGTTCCTAATAAAATAATGAAAATCAATTTAAATCTTGAACATATCAGACCAAAGTGGCGTTATAATTTAAAAACCTTAAATTCTAGCATTAAAAATTTTAAATATTTAATAAAAAATAAAATAAAATAAAACTCATTTTTCCCATCCTAATTTAATTATTTGCAGTTAACAAAAACTTCATAAATGCTTCTGACTACAATCTTTAAATCTAAATTAAATGTTCCAAGTTAATATGGGAATGAAGAAATAAATTGTACTTTAGTTAGAGTTATTTTTTTTTAGGTTTTTTAGGATGTTTGATTCAGATTGTTTGATTCAATCATTGATGTTATATTTTTTGTTGAACTAAACCTTTTGTCTTATATTACAATGATTTTATCGTCTACACCTTGGATAATACCAGTAAAGATATTTTAAATTTAATCAAGTAGCGTGGATAGTCAAAAATGTCAATAGTCTAGTCTATTCTAGTCTATTCTAAACAAAACGTGTTAAAGTATGTAAGTTATTTGCTATTTTCCAACCAAATTAAACTTCTACTAAAGTCCTCCTACTTCCAATTAAAGTTAAAATATAGCGAACCGCCTGAATATTGCTATTTATTGCTTATTTGAAAACAATTTGTAGGAAATTTTTTTGAGATATATTACCTCCAAACGTTTATTTCGGTAATATTGTGATAGGATCGCACAGTATAATTTTAATAATAGAAAAAAGTTTATGAAAATCACAGTACTTAGAAACGGTAGAGACCATGTCCTAAAAATGTAGTGTTTTCAAATATCATAGTATAAAATTAATAATATATAATTATCCGTTTATATCAAGACGTCTTATCGACATAAATGTGGACTATTCAAAGTTAATTACCTACTAGCTACAGCAACCTAGGTAAAAAGAGACTACTTCCTACGATTTAAACATTGTAATTAATTGAATATTATTAAGCATAATAAGATATCCGTTTCGTGTGGCATTGACCGAAATTTGTATTATTTTTGAAATTTATATTCTACTATAGCTCCAAAATAGCATAATAGACTTAATCAAAATTAGTATAGGTGATTACGCACTCAACAAGCAGTATATAATATCGACATACCTTATAAAATTTGTTTTGTGTAATAATGTGCAGGAGAACACGGTGGCATAAATGATTTAGAGCACTAAATAAAATAAAAATGCTTTTATATTAATTATGGAATCATTTACTTCTTAATAAATATAACAGGTGTGGAAAAATAAACACTATAAAGTTATCCTGTAAGGTTAAGGAAAGATATTCAAGTTAATGAAATTTAAATAAATTTTATCATAGTACTAGTTTCATCTTATGTTCTTGAATTATTGTTCAAAATAATGTTTTTAATATGAGAAGTGTAATCGTTATTCCAAAATTATTTTACACATGTCTTAAAAGTTTCAGTTAAGCCTTTTTCCAAACGATTAATATTTTTTTAGTGTATGATTCCATATAGCTTAATTAAGAACACGAAAAAACAATTAAGTTCCTCCTATTTCCCAATATGAAATCGCATTTATTAAGCATGATATTAATTTTACAAACTAATTTACTAATGTTAAGATGTTGATAAAGTAATCGCTAAAAAATACACAATAAAAATATAATATAATATTTGATAAACAAAACTTTTAGTCTATTTTAGTTCGACCTTTTTTAATATTAATTTTTAACATACTTCTTCTATCGTAGAATTCGATAATTTCTAAAATGTATGTAATAATAATATCGTATTATCGAAAAACTGTCTTTCGTTTAATCTCCGGATAGGCACAAAGAGGCTTTGTTGGAATCGGATACGGATGCTGCGGCAATACTGTCATGGGTCATGTCTAATTATTTGTAACTATATACAGATTTCTTTCACATTAGGAATTTTATTTTCAATTTAATTTAGAATTTTCAAATGTGCTTCTATTTTCATAAAATATCTGCTATTTTTTATATAATTAAGGTATTACATAGTCATAATCATTTAAGTGATCAAATTCATATCGATATATTTATAAAAACAGTATTTTATTTAAAAAAGTGTTTCCTAAAATTTACGCCATGTAATATATGGTGCTATTTGGTTTTAGGATGAGCAAAGCAAAGGCAAAATAAGAATTAACACTGAACCAACACAGTAACTTTTTAACGAAATAAGCTAACAAGGACTTGGCAAAGTCGGTTTATAGACTAAATTATACTGTCAGAAACTGCCGACAACTCTGAATAGATTAGCGTTTTTGTAACAACAAGTGACAAATTTAATGAAATATACACCTTAGCTGTCGTCTCTTTCAAACTGCTGCCCAGGTATAGTTAATTTAAAGTATAAACATAGTTGTTAGTATTTTTGAGCACTTAACTATATTGTATAGTATTATTTTATAAGTTAAATGCTTTCAAAATTGTCACAAAACGTATATTACAATTTAAAATAATTAATATTAACTTGATTTATTGTAATTTATTGCATAGTGGATTTGTGCCGATTACTGATTATGTTTTGGTAATAGAATTCATTAACATACGCTACATCGAATTTATAATAAAATTGAAATATTGAATCTACTATAAATTTTGCTGGTAAAATCAGAAGCACTCGAAGATTACTAGTGTTCTCGTTATGTTCTCCCGACAATGGTTTTTGTGAGAGGCGATATTATTTATCAATAAAAAAAATTGTGAACAGATTGTGAATTCTAATTCTAAAGTTAATAAGGATTTCAATGACCTATATCTTCACACTCATTATATGCGAGATAATTAGTGTGATCCTGTTTGTTATAACACCACAAATTTAAATTAAATTTACAACAAAATATATTAATTATACATTAAGTATTAAATTTCTTATACAAAATAATTTTACAATTCTTGAAATAGCTACCTCTGAATAAAGACTAACCAATCTGTTATAACCCTTATGAGTATCCTGTGTCATCGTAACATGAAAGGAACTAGATAGGCTTGATATGTGATACTCTCTCATGACGGATTTAATACTTCGAAATTGTTTTTACATTTATTCTATAGAATATTATCGGGTATTCAGAGCATTATTACACATATTCGGAGCATGAAATAGCGGAAAATGGCTTTATAGCTTTTTAGCTGTACACAACAGGTAGCATTGATACTGATGGATCACACAATTAAAAAGATCTGCTTGTATTTTTTGCCGTATAGTCTAGTATCGTTTCCTAAGTGAAGATAGAAGGACGGTTGGTCAAAGTTGTCAAGGGCACCAACGAAGAGAGCCTAGACCTTATATGTCCCACCTAGATAACTCACAAGCAGTTTGCTGATTTTGACATTAAACTTTGATTTTATTCTGGTGATTTAACTTTGCAAAGTCTGAAAAGACGTTGTAAATCCTTTTAAGAATATGGGACCCCAAGTAACCATTGTTTCAGAACAGTCTCACTTATAAACAGAAGTTTCTTTAACAAACGCTTCAAATCAGAGCCACAATCTAAATAAACAGTCTGTTTGTGGTGTTTGGTATTATAGAGCTTGGTATTAAAGAATATATTTCCTATAGTATCAGCAACAGCAACAGCTTAGGCTCTAGAATCGTCAGAAAGAAAATAATCCTGCTTTCAAGAGAAAGATGCGAAACGAGATTGAAATCTAATCTATTCTGAGTTGGCCACTGATTTGGGTAAAGATTCTCTACATTTGCCTGTGCGAAATATATCACTTAGCCTGCTTCACATCGATTTTCAAAGAATGTTTATGTGTATATTTTGAAAGGTTACTTTGAAAAGTTAGAAATGAGAAAAATAAAAAAATGTGATTGGTAGGAATTGTAGACGCAAATAAGAAATATTTAAAATAAATATATATATATATAGAATATTTAAATAAGAACAAACAGGTATAATAATACAGGTTTAAATCTAAACTACTATATTTACTTATTATAGGGAGTAAGTATAGAGTTATTATAATGACTTAAAAATGACGAAAACCAATTCACAAATTACAACGCAAAATATCTTCCATTTATTTGAAAATGAAAGCCTACGATAATATATTTTATTTAATATTATAATTAAAATTTATTTAAGAAAAACATAACATGCTTAGTATTGCCTTTGTTAACATAAATAACTTTGACAGTAATTTATCCAACACCGTTGACTTCAAAGAGTAACAAATCTTTTCACAGATCAAAGTCACTCTTGACTCTGATCATAAAACCAATAATGTCCTTACCCGTCCTCTGGCAATGTTTTCAAGTATTCTCAATTCCCGATAACAGCTATTGAAATCGACTTGTAAACTTTGGTAATGAATTAACTTAAGCTTACTAATTTTGCTGTGAACTGAATTTCAAATTTCGTAAGTCTTTGTTTTAATTAGAAGTTTTAAAATAATTATATTCCATACACAAAGTAGTCATACCTTACTGAACATTTACGTAAGCGAATTCAGGGGTATATTTTTAATTGAGAATCCAAAAACAAAATTCATATTATTTATTACTCAGATAAAGAAAAAACGAAATTAAAAGTCGTTATTCTGACTATATCATGTTCTTCATTTTTATATAAAAAAACCTATATTTCCGCCAAAAGTATGCCGGCGAGAAATAAAATATAAAAGACAATAAACATCCTCATAGCCTAAACCTCCTTTCCGAAATAAAATAAAATAAACTCAATAAATAATATATGAAGAAATAAACAATTTGTGATACAAATATTTGCCTTTAGTTAAAAATATGTAATAAATCTCTAAAAATAACATAATTCAAACCTCTATGGTAAGATTGTTATTAGCTCTACACAGTCTACAATTAAACTGGCGATAAATCGTATATCTTGCATGCATCATCTTACATCTTACATGCCATGGCATGTATCGATTATTTATTAATATTCAACGAGAAATACTTTTAAGAGAATATCCCGAGAAAGCCGAAAATAATCTATAAGCAACGAAGCGTTCCTGCTTTATGTTCAGTTCCGTTGTGTTCAGTAATCGTTGGAGTTTAGTTTTAATAAAAAGACGAATAATTAATTTATTTATTAATAAGTTTTATTTTTTAAATTTTTCCTTTAAGAAATTTTGGATCAATCCCTATATATAAAATATTTAAAGTATTTCAGGTAAAGTGCAAAATATTTTTGTGAAATTTTGTTGGATAATCCTATGTAACATTTTGTTACAAATATATAAAATAATTATAGATGGCAACTCATACAACCACCACTTAACAAAGGAAGATATTATACTTAATATTTCTTCAGACATTACCATAAATTCTGGAATTCATTAAAATTTTGCAACAGTTTATACTACATATATTTAGAATTTTTCATTTTGAGCTGTTCACCAAAAAATTAAGTAAGCTTGACATAACAAACATTCTTTAAAATAATTAATTGTAATAAGGAGGATGCTTTTTGATTTCGTGTTATTATACTGTTTTGTACTGTATATCTTTATATGCATTAGGTACATTTAAATAAAAATAAATAAGGAAATACGGTAAAAGGAACTTCTTATACTAAAATGATATTGTTAGAATAACCTAGTTGTTTTACTTGCATTTTGCAAACGTCACACGCCACAGACTATAAAAGCGGCCGAGTTTGTATGGGCAACACATTTTGCTCGTTGGACTCGGTAGAGAGAGGTTGTGGTTTGTCACTGTTGCAATATGCGGTAAGTGTTTTTACAATAATTATTTTTGTGCTGTTTATTTTTTATATTTATAAAATGGAGTATTGTTATTTTCGATTAGATTCTAAGTGAATTCTTGTAATTTAAAGTAAATTTTTGTTCATCCCGACATTTGTTCTTTTTTTTTAAATACAATTCCACTTCTGACGATAAAATCAGAAGTGAGATTCGCCTGTGCTCACAAATAAATTTATTAGTTTCGTTTTTTATTTTTAATTTAATTTTTGTATTCTACCTCCACTTTACAAATCATTTGTTTTTTTAGTATTTAATTTGTTTTTCAAAGATTTCATTTGTGTTCTACCTCCATTTTACAAATTATTTGCTTTTTAGTATTTAATTTGTTTCAAAGATTATATTTTTATATTCTACCCCCATTTTACAAATTATTTGCTTTTTAGTATTTAGTTTGTTTTTCAAAGATTTTATTTTTGTGTTCTACCTCCATTTTACAAATTCTTTGCTTTTTAGTATTTAATTTGTTTCAAAGATTATATTTTTATATTCTACCCCCATTTTACAAATTATTTGCTTTTTAGTATTTAATTTGTTTTTCAAAGATTTTATTTTTGAATTCTACCTCCATTTTGCAAATCATTTGTTTTTTGTATTTAATTGGTTGTTTAAAGATTTTATTTTTTTTGCATTCTACCTCCATCTTGTTATTTTGATTATTTTATTTATTGTTCAAAATGCCTCGACCATCACGGTCCCGTGAAAAATCTTTTGATTCGCCTCGTCAGAAGGCTAAGCGTAGCAGATTGCATCAGCACAACCACCGGTCTCGTTCGCGATCTCGTAAGAATAGTTGTCACTCGCGGTCTCGTTTAGATCGGCGTCGTTCATGGTCTCGTGGCTATCGGGTTCGTTCACGTTCGCATCGTAGTCAATCGCGATCTGGTAGTGATTACCGCAGATGACGTTCGCGCAATAGCCACACTAGATCTAAAAGTACTAGGTACCGTTTGCGCTCTCACAGTAATGATCGTTATCGGACCGAGTCCAAGAACAGTAAACGTAGGTCGCGTTCACGTAGTAATCATTCTCGAAAAAGGTCTTGCTCTGATAGATCGGAAACAGATAGTCCTAAACATAAAGACTCTGTCCAGAGAGCGTTAGGATCGATAATTTCACGTTCAAACGCAATTGAGGCGAGTTCGAGGGGTAGCGTGCATTCCTCGTCACCTCCTTGTGGGACAAGGAGGTGACGCGGAATGCACATCTCGGAACGAGAGCGCATCGATGCCAGCAACTCAAGTGCTCGTAGATGCACTACAGAGTATCACAAAATTGTCAAAGTCTGCAAATTATTATGTTTCGAATTTTGATCCAGCTATAAATAGTTTTGAAGTGTGGTGCGACGAAGTGGAGCGAGCGCGGTTAACTAACAACTGTGGAGATTCAGAATGTTTGTTGCTGGTTAAACGAGTGGATTACTAATGATCGCTCTTGGTCAAACTTCATAAGATTATTCAAGTCTCTCTGCCCGCAAAAGACGGATTACGCCGAAAAACTTTGTGAGGTCATAAATACTTCGTCCGATAAGTATCCTACTTATGCTGAATACGCGCGGCGTTTACTATTACGTCTGCAGATAGTTCAGGGTCTGAGCTCGTTGCTCAGGGTTCTTATCGTCATTAGTGGCATTAGTGACGTTCAGGTGCGAGCAGCAGCTGCTAATGCTAACCTTACCATAGATAACTTGGTCTCCTTTTTAGCAACATATGCGAAGCCTGCTCATTTCAAAAATGATTCTCGGGCGCCGTTTAACGTAGTTAAGAAACGTAACACCAATGGGCCTAAATGTTACGGTTGTGGACAGATCGGTCATTTGCAAAACAATTGTAGGAATCGCAACGTTACTAAGCCGGAAGCATGCACTTTTGTAAAAAGTCTGGACATAAGGAAAGCGATTACTTTGCTAAGGCTCGATCAGAAAATCAAAATAAGGAACAACGCAAAGTTAGACGTTTTAAGCGATACAGGTGCTTTGAATGTGTCCCTTATACCATCGAAAGTACTGAAAGATTTCGCGAGTCAGCGTAAGGAAACTTATTGTGTGTGTGATTCCGAAATCGTAGCTCGGGAATATATTAGTCTGTATCGAGAGCAGCACTAATATTACAAGTACTAACGCTACCACTCCTGCTATCCGTGCGCTGATTCGTGAAGTCACCGTAGAAAGTTCGATCCCCAACGCTAAGGCAACGAGGGAGCTTGGCAGTAGTCGTGCGAGATGTCTGCTAAAACAGAATCAAGTCCAACAAGACGCCCGCGTCAATTGTCAGCGACCCTCTCCCAAAATTTTCCAAGTGGATGACCAAGCTTTTGTGATAAAGTATTCAGTCAACGGGAAAGCTTGATTCGGGTATGAGAGGTCCATATCGTGTCACGAAAGTTTTGCCCAAAGACCGCTAAGAGCTGAAATTGCTCAGAGGTGCTCGAGGAAAGACCACGCAGGCGGCACATTTTATGGTCCCATAGAAGGGAGAGTGGTGTTCCTAAGTGTCCTAAGTTCATGACTTAATTAAATTTTTTTGTATGTTACAGTTCCGTGGCTGCTGATTATGTATGGCTGCGCGTGAATGTGTGTGCGGCAAGGCAATAGCGAGCCACGCGTTTTAAGGGCACGTTGTGCTCTCTGTCACATATTTGGGCCATGGACATCGAGAGGGCATACAGCTCGGCTGCACCAGTTTTTGTGTTCATACGTATGTTGTCGGACGTGCGGTGCACTCTTAGTTCGTGGGTCAAGTGAGCTGGTCTTAAAATATGTGGGTGTCGGGCGAACGCCCTCCCCTTGAAGATACTTTCCGTACTGGCGGCGCAGTCTAGGAGTGTACACGCTGTTGTGGTCCCGTTATAATCGGGCTTCCACTAAACGTCAGTGTAGTGGTACCAAACGCATCGGGCATTAACTTGGCTGTATGCCCTGATACTCGAGTGGGGGAAATAGTTTGCAAATTATCTTGTGCACAAGTAGGTACAGTCAGTGTGAATGAGACGCGTGTATTGACAAGGAAAGTGACGAATGTTTGTAACAGACTCATTGTAGGACAAATAGTTTAGAGCGAAAGAGTTGATTTAATCTTTTCTTGATCATGAACGAGGGCCTTGAATGTGTAAAGAATGAGAGAACAGGAATTGTAACAACTTATGGCGATTCTATATCTCGCCGTGATGGCCTTGGCACTCTCTATGGTTATTTTAACTAATGTTGATGTTTAACAGATTCTGACAGTGATGGCGAGGACTCTACCGAGCAGTTGCCTGGTCCATCATCCGCACGTCCTGCAGAAAACGTTGAAGAGTACACCGAGGGCGGCGCACGGTCAGGAGAGGCCGTGTTAGAATAACCTTGTTGTTTTACTTACATTTTGCAAACGTCACATGCCACAGACTATAAAAGCGGCCGACTTTGTATGGGCAACACATTTTGCTCGTTGGACTCGGTAGAGAGAGGTTGTGGTTTGTCACTGTTGCAATCTGCGGTAAGTGTTTTTACAATAATTATTTTTGTGATGATTATTTTTTATATTTGTAAAATGGAGTATTGTTAATTTCGATTAGATTCTAAGTGAATTGTTGTAATTTAAAGTAAATTTATGTTCATCCTGACATTTGTTCTTTTTTTTTATACAATTCCACTTCTGACGATAAAAATACATATTTCTTTTTTTGTTTCACCAAGTTTACTAAAATTATTTATTATGCTATTTCCATGACATACATTCAACTTCCTTCGCCATGTAGGCATTGTTACTATGTTTTTGTGTTGAATAACCAAATAGAGATATGATAATATTTTAGTGAAATATATTTTCGTCTATATTTATAATTTTTTGACCTTTAAGGTGAAAATAAAACATAGTTATCTTAACCTATAATATCTTTGTAATTAAACTTCAAATTCATTCACTCAAGTAAGTATCTCAAGTCTACCATATAAAATTGGAACAATATCTACCTAAATTTCTTATCAATTCTGGTGATGCCAAATGCTATCGATCTGATTATTTTTTGTTTTTTATTTATAGTCTAAAGGGATCAATCAAAATTATAGACGATATCCATATTATAACAATATCTTTAATATTGAAGTTATGCATCAGAAATCTTAAAATGAACTAAATACTTACAGATGTGATGCCTAAATAATTTACTTTCATATGGCATTTACTATTTCTAATATAAATTAAATCGATTAGATTGGCCAAATTATTTTACTAGTACAGTTTTTTGTTGAATATTCGTCGTAGAAATTAATGAATCGTTCATAAACAAAACAATTAGAAGTGTTGTATTGAAAATTTTAGAGAGTTCCTATTGCGGTTGGCATATTAAAGTAAACATTATGTTTTTAACTCCATTATATATTTAACATTTCAATTCATTGGCATAAATTACTGTGAGCAATTAATTGATAGACTGTTCGTCTAAATGAACATGGTACTGAGAGGTGGGCTGTAATTCAAAAGATACAGAAATTGCTTGTTAGTTCTCAATTATATGCAGACACACGTCCTCTAGCGGCTTTAGTACACACCTATATATTTTGGCATAATAACGTAACGAACTAACATGCAGGAATTAAAATAAAGTGTTATCATTAAAATTAAATTATAAACGAACACAGACGTTTTAGTCTGAAATGAATAGAATTATAAAAGACTATCACTTAGATTCCTCCAGAATTAATTATTTTTTATCAGTTCTTTTTTATTCGTTGCGGCATTCAAGAAACTTTATCTTGTTTAAAAGGCCATATTAACAAGTTTTTAAGCGCTATTACAAAGGCGGGAAAAATCTCACTGCAGGTTATCAAATTATTAAATTATTTTGTAATATTGTTGATTTCTTTCCTTTGAGAGGAGGAGAGGTTAGATTCACTTGTCTCTTCATTTGCTTGATTTGATCCCACATAAGGTCTTTCGACAAACAACACTTCAGTGTGTTTCAATGTATTTCAATATGTTTAAGAATTTTATAGTCAAATGATGTTTAACTGAGCTACTTTTAAATTGTCATGCCCTTAGTTTTGGTCCATTACATCTTTTTTATTTGAACTACTGTTAAATGTACAATACTGAAATATAATAGTGATAGTATTTTACCAAATGTGAAAACTTTAATATTATTTTATTAAAGGTTATTGCATTTTTCAATTTTTGTAATTGAAAGTGGAATTTATTGATTGTTTTGCCTATGTTAAAAAAATAAGAAACACAGTATAATACTAAGTATTTATATAACTTTTATTTAATGTGGTTTTGGTAAATTAATGTGTATTTTTTTTATTGCTTGCTTTAAATAAAATCCAAATGTTTTAATTAAACAATATTCTAATGTTAAATGTATACGTGATTAGTTCTATAAAATTACTTCATACATTTTATGTAATTAAACGTTTATTCCACTGCAAATAATATCTACTAATATTGTATGATTAAGATTCAGTATCTGTATGTTCACCATTATAGTGGTAATAATATACTTTTAAATGTGTTCGTAGCACTCTGCAGCACTTCAGTAATTACAGCAGTAGTGATCATAACATTATTATATTCGATTTTAAAATCGTTTAAAAATGTGCTGCATTTTTTTTTCATTTTTGATGTTAAATATAACGTATAATGCAGTTACATTGGCAAGAAAGAATTTATCGTTATTTTTTTTATACTATATCTTAAATACTTTTACTTGATACAGTATTGATCGTTAAGTATCTATACTTAATCGGCACCGGTCTTAAAATAACATTACATGTATGGATCGTTTTTTTGTGTATATTTTATAATGAAAAAAAAAATCACCACAAATATTGTCATTATTGACAGGAAATCAATTTTTAAAAAGAATTTATGAAAAAGTCAGTTTTTGTGGTGCTGCTCCAAAATAATATAATACTTTTACCACAGTCCGAGCTAGGTCAGAGGTTAGAATGGAATGATATATATAATGAAAAAATACGACGACGAAATATTGTCTAGTTTGGTGAGTGACTTTTGACAGTTATGGAACTGTTTTTCCATGGGGAAATAGCTGTTGTATAAATTCTTTCCAAGGGGAAAGACAAAGACCATTACATTATTTTTATGCTAAAGAAAATGTAATCAAGCTTGCCAACTGATCAAAACAAGAAGTAGGATGCATTTTAAAATGCGATACGATCAGGTACTCGTATATATATACGAGTAATTTCACTTTCGACCGACACCTACTCGATAGCTAGTTTCAAAGTATCAATACAAAAAACACTTGGTATCGGTATAAATCCGTAACTATACTACATAAATATGTAAAAAGTATATAATAATGAAATAATGAATTAGCGGAAGGAAATCAATTGTTACCGTGTATTTACATTTAAATGAATAATTAGTTGTCTGAATGCCAAGCACCTGATATTTGTGCAGACAATACCGCAGTAGTTCAATTGCTTGCCAACGAAACGTGAGTTGACGTTTTAAATTAGTGAGGCTTATCTTATCTTAAACTTTAAGTATTCACACATACATTTCTAGGGCTGACGATACAGTTACGTTATTTTTCTTTCAATTAATAGTTTTATTATGAAATATTATTATCAATTATTTATATTATAGCGTAGGATATTAAAGTCTATGATTATTAAAGTATATAATTGTTCAAGATGATATATTAATTGTGGAATCTAAAAGAAACCTTAAAATTTTTTTGGAATAGCAGTGACCTATATTAGTTCAATCTCTTGGTTAAATTACTTCGTGTTTCAACAACAAGTGGGACCGAATATAAGAATTTATATTAATAAATTGTATAGAGAGAATTACCAACTCACTTTTCTTTCAGATTTTATTCATGTCCAGTCCATTATCTATTACTATCATCAACTAAATCAAATAATTCAATATGTTCCTAAATTACTATGTTAAATGGATACATAGTACGTATTTAAGTTTTTATTTTAAATTTTTCATTCGTGTATCCTTATAATATTGTGTCAAAAACAATTTCTCTATTTAAATGATTCTCGTTGATTTTTTATTTAATGAATATCATCAAAAAGTCTGCGTTGGCAATAAATCTTTAGTGCTGTATACATTAGCACATTACTTTAATTTGTATGTACACTATTGAACAATCAATAAACAACAATAGTTTTACTAGTTAAGATCTTAAAGACCAAAACAATAACGTGTAGTTGAACAAATATTGTCTATATTTTTAAGACGATTTTCATCTAATCTATTGTCAAAAAGATAATACTGCAAATGTATTGTGATCACCAATGATTTTTATTAATTTCACAATTGGTTTTATTTATAATAGTCTACTTTTTAAATCCTATGCTATTTAGATTTTTATAAAATTGTAGTCTACATAAATTACTTACATCTCTAATATTAGTTACCTTAACTTTAACAGTAATGATAAATCAATTAAAAATAAAGAAAGATCTGTTAGCTTATATTATGAGATTTTTGCTCTTTCTTCAATACAATAATGTATGAAGCCATAAACTTCTAATATTTAAACTTAACAGAACTACAGAAAGTGTTCAAAGTACAATTTGTTGGTCTTGCAAGCAATTTAAACTTTCATGCCAGTGTTATTTATGGAAAACTATTGAACTTTAACGCTGGAATATGCTCGTTATTATACTCCTGAGTTGTTATGAAACTATACTCGTTTCATAACTTCAATTTGAGCATAGTTTTCCTGATTTAAAAGAAATATTATTTTATTTCGACAATTTAAAAAGAATATAGCTTGGTTTACGTAAACCAAGTGGATAAACCAATTCGTGGCATTGACCAATTCATGACATTGACTATTGATGACATCATAGTAAATTTATAATTGATAATAGTTATGAATGTATATATATTATAACATAACATAACAATTACATATAACTGATAGTGTTATGTATCAGTTAAATATAACAGTATCACCTTCTTGATTTTGTTACAAGATAGAAATATGACGTAAATAAATAAAGATTTCTAAAATATTAAGAAAGACAAAAAAGCAATAAGAATTTCTATTACTAATAGTCAAAATTATTTAAAAACGTTTATTAATTACGTTTTGATCTACTTCATAATTTAATTTTACTAACTTTTTGGAATGAAAGGCGAACGGAGATCTTTAGTAGTTTTTACAAATATTCTCTATATTGTAGACAGTTATAAAAGTACATATTTCAAATTTATCGCTTGGTTTCGTTGATTTGTGGAAAATTAAAATTTCTCTTTATGAATTACCAGACTAAGCTTTTTCCAAGAACGTTAAAATAAAACAAGATTATAAGAAGAACAGTCTTACATTTATTGCTACATTATATTGATAACTTAATATGTATCGTTTAAGGAGTAAACATAAATCGCTTTTTTATTTATTCATTTATTTTATAAGTATTTAAAAACACTCGGTGTAATTTAATGTGATAAAAGTCCCTGTTCTATAAAGTACTCTTTTATAGGCCATTTTTCATCCTTTAGAGGAAAAATTACAAGTTAAGACCTAAAAAACAAAAAAAAAGTGGTTTATTATTAAACGGAACAGTTTAATTTTATTACATGTTTTTTGCTGAAGTACATAAAGTTATATAAAACTAACAAAATATTGAGATACTTGTGAAGGATTTTTGTTATGGGATAATAAAAATAAGACCTCTAAAATAATTATTAATAATTAACAGTTAACCTAACAAGCATAAATGCCTCTCTTTAAAATAATTCTGTTCGAATTAATAGCTCCAAGTAATTGAAACGCTGTAAAGGAAGGAAGTTGTTCTTAAGATCGCTTTAAATTTGTTTAGGATGTTTGAATCAACCATTAGTGTTGGTCCTGAGCTTGGGCACTTTTATATTTATAAAGTTGCAGGAAAAAGAACAAATGTATAAAAACTGTTTAGGCCATAATTTAGGAAAACATTTATTTTTTTAAGACCAGTTGTTGTTATTAAACCCTAGCATATTTTTAAAATGTTGAAAAGTAATATTCTAATTAGTATACTAAAGTATGTTAGTTACTTGTTATTTTTCAAACAAACTTAAATTTCTACTAAAATCCTCTTTTACTTTCCATTACAAATTAAAATATAGAAAACTGCCTGGGAATTTATTGTTGATTAAAGTGAAACCTATTTATAAGAAAAGAATTTATAAATTACATTTAATACAAACGTTTGTCATATTTTCTTTTGCTCTCAACTTTTATTGTCATTCAATACCGGTATTTTAATAGGCTCGCATACAATAATATCATTAGACAAAAAAGAGTTTACTAAAAATTCAGCACATAGAATGCACTTCCACCATTTCCTTCGAATATCTACTATGATTTGTCTTTAGTGTTTTATTTATATAAATAAAAATTTTATACATAATAGTATAAAAATTATAATGTATAATTAAAGAGTTACTTAAATGCGAAATATTCAATGTCAACAATCTAAGGGCTACAACAACCTAACGAAAAAATGTGACACAACTTGATACGATTTAATTGTTATAATTAATTATAAATAAATAAGCAAAGTAAAGCAATTTAAGCTATAATACTTTTTTATAGCTTGAAAATAACTTTACAGACTTGATCAAAATTAATATATAATATCGGCATTGTTTATTTATTATTATATTCTTGTTCAAGCATTTAAATAATATAATGTTATGAGGAGTGTATTACTTATTTTACAATATACATGTTAACTAACAACTATTAACACATTTATATGGTATAATTTTGAAAAAATAGCCATATAATTTTAAAAAACTAGAAAATGTATAAAGCAATGAAGTCCGTTCTGTTCCTCAATATAAAATTTATTTTTTTGCAAACAAGATAATAATTTACAAAATTAGTTAGCATGCTAGACCAAGCAATCGCTTAAAACCAAATTACAATGCTAGTTCTGAATTTAAAATTTGTTTTACTAATTCTGACCATTAGGAATTTTTACATATTTAAATTTCAGTTTTATTTTTTTTACCATACTTTTCTTTTTATGGATGGATATGAAATGGATTAAAATGGATGAAAAATTACAGTTTGTCTGTTTTAATACTACTTGTTTTTAATATTTTTTTTACATTCTTCATTTTATTAAGTTATGTGGATATGAATATGAATGTTATTATTTCTCATATGTTATACATCAGTATTATCGGTAGAAAGTCGTCCTTGGTTTTATCTCCGGAGAGACACAATACTTTGTTGGGATCAGTTGAGAATGTTGCGATAATTATCAAAATATCAAATTATTTGTAACTATACCGACAATTTCAAGGTTAAATTTGCAAAATAAGAATACAAAAATGAATGCTCACTAGACCGACACATTACCTTTCAGCGAAATAAAGTATAATAATAAGTTCTAGTAGAAGTCAATTCATAAATTGTACTGTCAGAAACAAACAACAAATTTGAGTTGTTTTTAGAGCTATATTAAGTGACAAGTTTAATGAAATGTACACTTCAGTCGTCGTCGTTTTCGAAGTGCTGTCAGGATTTATGAATTTAAAGCTGACATTTAAATAGACATAAATATTATAGACATATTTCTGATTCCAAACTTAAGTTGACTGATGTTTTCACACCTTACATATGCGAGGCGATTACTGGTATTCTGTTTCCTTTAACACCCTACTCCAAATATTATATTACATTAACCCTCTGCGACTGACGTGGCTTAATTATAACTATTGTATTGACGTGGTAGTACACGAGACACTATTTCATAGGCAAATATTTTTATAGAAATAAATTATGCAGAAATTTTATTTACATTTATAGGATTTCTAACCTTTTTTTTATTAAATTTACCTTGAATAAAAAAAAAACTATTTGTATTTTTAAAATGAAACAGTTTTAATTGACATCATATAAATCAGTCTAAAAATTTGAACTTAAACATTAATGACATAAAAAAATCACAAAATAAACTTTTTTTTTTAATTTAACATTTTAAACGTTTAAAATTAACCATTACATTAATCAGTCTTGCAAATATGAAATACATTCATCGGTTAATTTTAAAATTAGGTAACTTCAAAATCACAGCTTTGTTTGACAATTATCACATAGTGGCTTGAAGCACTGAAGGCAATTGCTTTCGAACAATCATAGCAAACATACTTATTTAGTTGTCTTTTATTTTTGCGGGACAAATAATAACATAATTTTCTACCACTTGATGAAGCAGACCGAACTACTGGTGGTGGTGGGGAGACATCCTTGCCTAAAACCCTAGTAATAGTCATTCGCAGCTCTCTCGGCAATCTTTCATTGTATACTCTGTTTTTCATATGATTCAAAACTGTATCTCTGGCCATATTCAGTAAAAAGTGCCTGTCTTCATTTAATCCTTACTGTTCGTGCAACTTTGATACAGTACAAAGCTACCATATCCAACATCCTTTGAAAGATTGCCATTGGCCATCGACGAGTTTTACGGCTGCTACAATATATCGAGCATTTCTTATCCACCTCGTCTACTCCACCTTTTGTATGATTATAGTCTACAATCATAATTGGTTTCTCTGTATCATTATCTATTTCTTTAATGTGATGGGAGTAAGAAAGCAATAACACGGCTTTATTAGGTTTTGGCACATATGATAAAATTGTATAGTCCTTCGTAAAACCATACAAGGAACTTTCTATAGATCTATTTCTGTTTGGCAAGAAACACATAAAATTATGTCTTCTTCGACATGTTGGGTTTCTGGCTCAAAAGTCGGATCTTCATCTTCATTGTCAATGTCGCTAAATTCATCTTCACTTTCCAGTTTTATCCACTCTAATATTTGATCATCATTCCTGTCAAAAATCCCAGCCGACGTTTTCTTGTAAGCAGAAGGTCCTGGCCTAGCGTTGTCGCTTGATTCACCCATCCAAAAACAAGTATTTTTTTAAATATACTTTTTTTACATAAACTAAAGTTTATTTTTTAATTCTATAGATACTATTTCACTTACTATAATATTATTGCAAAACGTAATTTAAACAGATTATATAATCATATTCTACTCTTAATAACTTCACAATTAACATTAGTAAAAACAAATATAATAAGTAATTAAATTCTGAAATAAAGAGAAATAATACAAACACTGTACTGATGTGGTTGTTCAGGAGACACTATGAAAATATAACCATTTTATTGTGGTGGTAGTGTAGTAGACACTTATCTTAACACTGATGTGGTAGTCTCGTGGACACCTTCCGCCGTTTACGCACACGTGTGCTCATTTTGATCACCTGCCGCACATTGACCGATGCGCGGCCACGTTATGGTAAGGTACTAATAGCGGCCGGACTCAAATTTGGAAATTATCGGAAATAAGTATATTTTTC
This sequence comes from Melinaea marsaeus rileyi, assembly GCA_918358865.1. Classification (NCBI taxonomy): domain Eukaryota; kingdom Metazoa; phylum Arthropoda; class Insecta; order Lepidoptera; family Nymphalidae; genus Melinaea; species Melinaea marsaeus. Next base: position 23,029,741 of record OU911093.1, on the reverse strand, counting down.
TATTTCGCGGTGTCTATTGGACTACCACGTCAGTCGCAGAGGGTTAAGAACAACGTTTACCAAAATATAGGGAATTATTACGAAATTAACAACATTATTAATGCGGGGAAAACAATTTAAATCAGTTTTAGAATTTTAATAATATTTACAACAAGGTTAATTAAATATATACAAATTTTTCAAATTCTGAAAAAGCATAATTTTCCAATTACGGAAGTGATAATATAGAGAGTGTTTCAAATAACTATGTCAGCTTTCAAAGATTCATCAATGTGAAATAACTCTTATGAGTATTCTGTCACCGTAACAAGAAAGGAAGTAGATAGGCTTGATATGTGATGCTCGCTTGTGACGGATTAAACAGGTCGAAGTTGTTTTCACATCTATTAAAAATATTGTGGCATAATTTATAGTTTATAGCGTTTGTGGCACAATTTATAGCATATTGTAGGATAGAAAATTATAAAAATTAATAATTAATTTTTATTATATTACTAAAAAAACTAATCAATATTTTTTTTATCATACTACTTTAATTACATTAATTACAATATACATTGCAATTGGTTAAATCGATATATATTTAGGTTTTTGTGGCAGTTTAAACCTCGATTTGTAATGAAATTCTAAGTACTAGAAGAAAGTGATATGTTCAAATTAGAAGTAAAAAATTGGCATTATGTCCGGATTATCTTCTTTAGCGTATATATTTAGAGATTAACATAGTGAAGCAAGAAGGACGATTGGCCACGAGCAGCTTTGACGATTGACCAGAATCTACATGTTCCAGCCGAGTAACTAATAAGCAGTTTTGCTAATTTGGATCATACGCTTTATATATATTCTGACGATTCGTCATTTTATATCCTCTTAAGAATAAAAAATTTGAGATCTTTAGTAACCACCGTTTAAAGCCAGTGTTGCTTTCAAGCAGAAGTTTCTTTAACAAACGCTTCAAATCGTGGTCTGCAATCTGCAATCTGCAACTAGAAAGCCTAGCCGTTTTGATATTTGATACTATAGAGTTTAGTGTTAAAGTATCTATTTACTATAGTATCACTTTAGTGACAATGACAGCGACACTAGTAGCGCCAGAAGGAAAATAAATCTTAGTCATGTAGCCACCAGTCTTCTGAAAACGTTTATGTGTATACTTGGAACGACTAATAAACGAGGAGAATTAACGTACGTGATTAGTAGAAATTGTAGTAGCAAATAATAAGAAATAATAAGAATATATATCTATATATAATATTTGAATAAGGTCAGACGGCTAATGATTTTTTTTTTCGAAAATAAATCGTGTTGATACTGATACATAATCGTATTTCTCTTAACTAAGTTAAGATATATTTAATTCTTCATAATAAGTTAAATATAAAAAAAGTTGAAGAAAAAAAAATTGTGTTCTTCCTGAGTTTATCAGTATAATCAGCAGCTGGTTTAAACAGATCGAGATCACTTACATTGCTTTTCATAAACCATAATCATCCAACAAAAGGAAAAAACCCGGAGAAGGAAAACTCATAAGAGTTTTCCTCATCGTAAATTCAAATCAGTTTAACTTAACCACATGAAGCCTTAGTTTTTCTTCTTCATAATTAGTTTTTATTTTCTTAGAGACGAGGCTTCTTAGCATTCAATGGATTCACCGTGTGGGTGCCGGGCCCATCGCGTTGCAGGAAAAGGAGCGCAAACAATGCCTGGGACTTGCGACCCAGGTGTAGGTTTAAGGGGCCCCTTTACTATGCGCATACACGCTAACCTTCACTGTTCACGCTCCTCTCCCTACCTAACCAAATATCGTAAGAACCTATTAAGGCCACCTTTGAAATACGTTCCAGAAATGAACTGATGATCGTTCTAGAAAGGCCGAGATCCTTAAATAAATTGTAGAGAGATTTTGCTGTTATACCTCTCGCTCCTACTTCTACAGCGTACATATTAACTATAAATTTATTCCTGATTAGTTCGTAATACTTGTTAAGCTTAAATGTATGATCTTTGGGTATGTTTGTTTCCCAGGGTACAGTAAGCTCCACAAGTATAACGCGCCTTAGTTGTTTTGAATACAGGAATAAGTCCGGCCTAGATGACGAAACACAAACATCCCCGGGGATTTTGTATTGCCTTTCATAAGTGTCCATCATGAGAGTCCAATCAGGAGACGCGTCTAAGATGGAATAAGGTTTTAATTTAGATTTTTTGGACGAACCTGCCTTTACGAACTCTACTGATTTTTTGGTGGTTGTTATACCCCTCTGCGCTCTTGCTACAGAAAGACTAACCGCTTCTCGTATGATTACCAATACTTTATCGTGGCGACGCGAGTATTTACCTCTATTTAATAGTACCCTACACCCTACTAGCAAGTGTTTCGCGGTTCCTACTGCCTCCCCGCAGATGTTGCAAGATTTTTCGGTGGCTTTGCCCCATCTTACTAAGTTACTTTGATCTGGGAGAGTCATTTGGAATGCATTAAGATAAAATTCTAATAATGCTGGGGACCAATCATGAAGCAGGATGCGCCATCTCAAAGCTAGCGGAATACAAAAATCTCCTATGGTCACCCATTCATTTTGCAATTCTAGGCTCATCGCGTGCAACCGGTAATTATCGTTTTCATCTTGCCGAATAAAGGATTTTGTTATTTCTAAGTCTTTTTGTTTCCTACTTGATCCTAACCCTGCTTTATTTGTTTGAGCACCTATCATAAACTGTTTATAGAACTGAAGTCGTGACTCTAGTTCTGCGGCAATTTTATCTTATGGGAGAGACGTTATAGTATCATCATTCGATTTTGAGATGATATGTCTTTTGGTCACGCTTTGGTGTTTATAGAGTTCCGATGGTTTCTTTAATTTTAACCCAAAATTGTGTCGGTCTCTAAATAAGGTAGAAGAGTCCGCTGGATGCGCTAACCCGAGCCATGACTTCAATGTCCTTATGACGCTTGCATCTAACTTCAACAAAAGGGTCTTATTGATATCGTAAACGAGGAAAGGTCAATTTAGACGTGATGTTAAGTAATTATCGTATATCCAAGTCTTTTTGATGTTACTTATTGGTTGATTGTCTACCTTTTTAAGATCATTCAAAAAGCTATCGACTATTATATCTAACGATGGAGTGCGCCCTTGGTAATCGATTTTTTTGCCTAAAAATTTGAACGGAGCTGCGTCGGTAATTGTAGTAACGCACTTACCGCCTATTATAAGACCCGGATCGTAACAGGTATATCTGGTGTTCCGCCTACCCAGACATAGACTGTAGCATTTATTTGGTTTTGTCCTCAATCCGTCCGTCCAAACACAGAAAAGGCAAAGGCGTATATTTAATTATTCTTGTAAATGAAAAAAATACAACATGACATAGCAGGAAATACAACATTAATAAAAGTCATAAACTAAACCTTTTGTCAAAAATTAATTAAAATCAATAAATAATATAGGAACAAATAAACATTTTGTATTAAATATGTTGGCCTCGTAGTAAAATTCAAACCTCTATAGTAGTGTTTTCCGATGAAGATTATAGCCATATAAAGTCAAGAATGTAATAAAACTTGCGATAAATCATACATCTTATACGGCATTTATCAATGATTCATTAATCGACGAGAAATATTTTTAAAAGAAATTGTCGGGGAAAGAAATAAACATCACTAAGCGAAGGAGCCTACTTGGAGCCATTGAGTTTAGTTGGTCGGAGTTTTGTTTTGCTAGTAAATGGATGAACAATTTATTAAAAATAGATGTGAATTGTATTGAATTAATTTTGTCGTGTTAGAAGTTTGGTTTATGTCTTTCTTTATTTGTATATTTACACGTATTTTAGTTAGTGCAAAAAATTTGAAACAATTATGTATGTATGTACAATTTATTATACTTCTTACCACAATGATGTATATACAAATAAAATAATATTAACTGAGATACTAACACTAAATTTAATGTACGAGATTCTTGTAAATATTAATATATCACTATTATTGTAATTTTTTTATACTAATACTAATAAGTTTATTTTCGATTCGATATCGATACGTGTGGATACCAGGAGAAAAGTGATAAAACTTGAAATTTATCGTCACGATTTATTTTTCACTTAAGTTGATTTTAAATCTTATTAACATCACTTACCACTATATAAATATCCCAATGTAATAAAAATTCAGATTAAAACTTGTTATAAGTAACTATGTTTCTAAGATTGATCTTTAGTTAAAACTTTACGTAATAAAATGATTATAAGTTATTCTGCTCTTGATTGTATCTCAGACAGTCATACTTTATAGTTTACGTAGCTAATTCGTAATTGTATAGATTTATAACGGTTTATAAAATTATTTTATGATTTTCTGTTTTTATCTTATTCTTAAACTATTAATATATCCATATTGCTTAAAGTGCTATTCTTAATGGAATAGATAAGTTAACATTATTTGAACTATTGATACTATTTCACTTTTGACTTCAACATAATATAAACCTTTAAAACCTTTAAAAAATAATATTAAAAAAATATTATTATTATATATTTTTCTAAAATAAAATGACAGTAAATAAGGAAAAAGATGCTAAATTTATTTATTTTTTTAACAACAGGAATCAAATAACTTGGTATAAAATGTAAAATATAATAAAAGCAACCTGGCAGTCCTAAGTGTCGATGTTTGTAAGATATTTTCTCGCGCGTTGAGTGAAATGGAGTGCGAAGTTGATATCTGTAACAAAGATTTGTTCTATTTTGTAAACGAATATTTTTTTATCAATAAATTTCTATGATATGAATTAAACTTAAATATATATATATATATTTTATAACATAGGTTATTCTGTTTGCTACTCTCTCTCATCATTTGTCACTTCCATTCTTTCTAAAAAGTCGCGTTAAATTCAGCTCCTTTAACATAAAGGTCGGATTAAGTAGTACAACTGACTGTATCTATAAATTATATGAATTGTTTCACTATAAAAATAGTACTGCTGTGGAAAGTACTTCCTAAAGAAATAAGAGGTTTACAAAAACGAAATATAATACTTTGTATTATATTTAGTTCTGTTCCGTCTATCTTTGTAAATATGTGCAGTAAGGTCACTCAATCGAATAAGTATATACGTTAAAAGGTTCTTCCACCACACTTACTTCACTCAAGTCGTGTAAACTTAACTTAAACTCAATTTAAACTTTTCAATCTTTCCATTTTGTTTCAAGTAGATTAAAACAGTTTTATTACTAACACCGCAACCTGCAGCTAACTAGAACATGATTTGCGATGGATCCGCTTCGACAATAGCCTTCAATTCTTCATAATCAACTTGGATCTCCAGCCGTCCACGGGGCTTGTTTTGCAGGTCAAAATGTCCAAAACCAAAATGTTGTAAGCAAGGAGGAGAAAATTGTGTTTAAATGGCCAGTACGCCAAAACGCCGATTTCAGATATAAGGACGTAATATTTAAAGCAGATACACCTGAGACAGCGGAAAATTGACCTAAACACAATATTCCTACCTTCAGATGCGACCAAATTAACTTGTCAATCATTAACGATGCCCGTGAAATACCTGACAAGATGTCTGAGATCAATTATCGTGTCGAATAGAGAGTGCTTTAAAATAACCGTTAGTAAAATGGCGGTTTCGTATTTGGTGGACACTAAATTTAAACAATTTTAATCAGTTATTAATCTTCAATAATGCAGAAATAAAATAGTGCATTGCTTTAATTAAGTTCATCTCACAAACACTGACAAACATTTCGTTTAATCTTTTGTTTAATTGATATTTATTCTTAAATTAATTGTTATAATTCTTTAAACGTATCAATATTAATACATTTTTTTGGACTGTTTTTTTATAATTTAAAATAATAGATAATAGAAATTAAAACATACATTCTTTAACAATATTTTTGGAACCAACGAAAACCATTTTATTACTTTAAGATACAACATAGCAGCGGTGAAGTAATTGCCATAACAATTTTATATCGCATGAAACGAGAGTAAGCAAAAGACACTCAAAGAAAAGCTATTTGTATATCATTCCATCTTGATTACTTTGCTTATTCAAATTTATATTTAAGTACCCGTTAATCCAGCTCTTAAATAATTTAATCAATCTCCATTTAAAATATATTTAACCAAATACAATAAAGTTACTATCAAAATTTTCCTAGGAAATATAAGGACCTTTCAAGAGGAATAAAGATTATAAAATAATTTAAAACCAACTTGCTTTACAAGGCTTACTAGTGTGTTTTAAATGTTTACATTCGAATGAAATATGACGACTTTGAGATATTTTGATTATTATTTTATAAGTATGCAAAACAATTTGCATACTAAAATAACTATACACGTAAATCCCTTATGCTAATACATTCCTTTTATTATAATTCTAGACATTTTGAAAACAGTCAAGTACGCATATCACAATATTTTAATTCTTTGTTTAAATAGAAATTCTTATGTCCTAAATTTAATGAGTTGCTGGTATAATAAAACTTGTATAACGTTTGATTCCCAGAAATTACTTATGACGAAATGTATTGATGAAAAATATAATTTTTTTTGTTCTTTTATACATTATTGTTTATTAAATAATAAATTTGTATTTTATATAATTAAGATAATAAACGCATAGTAATAAAATACATGTAGTATAAACTATATGTATGTACTTTTATATAAGTACCAATTGCAAAGTCAATCTTACCTGGTTTGTGTCGTAGTTTAATTACAAAAGGAACAAAAGCCAATCCCTCGATTGTAATGCAATCATTATCGCTTTTATAATATTAGCATTTTCAGAAACTTATCTGACGTCTAATCTATTTTGTCTTATGTGTAGGAGGATTAATATTAAATAAGTCATATTTATAAACAGTGAAAGTAATATCTAATCTTTCTTAATATGTAATTAATATTAAACAGTCATATCATAATGATTATTTCTGCTCTAATTAAATTATGTAAACTGGGTCGATCTCCAAAGTTTCGTCCTTATCTATTAAATTAATAACTAACACTCTATTAAACGACATAACGAAGGAATGGAAGGAAGGAATGAATAGGTCATTTAGTGAGGGTTCCAAGTTATCGATATAACCTGGCCTTATACTACCATTGTACGGGTATTTATAACGTATTTTACAATCAAATAAATATTTAATGTGTTCCATTTATATACTAAAGCTATTTTTATTTTGTGTCATGATATTATGGATGTATTTTGGCCTGAAGCTGCTCTAGTCTTTGGTTAGAGACACTGCGTGTTGAGCCAGAGGTTGTGAGTTCGATTGTCACATAGACAATTATTCTGTTGCTTATATGACCCACAGATATTTGTTTCAATTCTGGGAATCCGTATGTCTATATTTTGGAAAATCCCTTGCGACATAGGAATTGTTTTAATACAGCGCAGAAACAAATGTGTATATATATATATATATATATATTTAAAAAATAATGGACCTACTTTGCCTGTATAGGTTATATGGTGATTATAGATGGTAGTTTCCACCAAGATGCTAAATTTTAAATACTAATAGCTAATCGCTAAATCCTAAATACGAAACACTTATATTACTAGACACTAGAAACTAAATATAAGAACTATATAATCATAAAATGATCTTAAAATTAATCAGTGTGGTGTTTAATTCATATACATATCCTTTTATAACTTCCTTATGTAAATATGTACACAGTATTATGTAAATATGGATGTCATTACAGCGTTAGACATTTACAGGGTTTACTAATTTATTATATAAATAGAAAATATATAACTAAAGGGTAACATTTTTATATCATATTAAAACTAGATTCCTCACCCATACCAGAAAATGTGTTGTAGCTTTGTTTCTAAGCCAACAATACATTGATATGTTTATTCAGGACTAGGACAATTACATGCCATCAAGAAAACAATCTAATATGTTATCATTGATGAACGTTGCAGTTTCAACACACTTTAAAACATTACATCAATTTATTGGAAATAGAGAACTCAACAAAAAGTTTATTAAATCATAAATGATGTAATAATGTGAAAAAAGTTATCTAGGCGTTGGTAATAAAACATTGTTTTTATGTACTAAAATGAAATAAAAAAGTTAGGGTGAATAAAAATTATGCTTTGAAAAAAACAAAACTTTTTCTTCTATTTAACATTTTTATAATGTTTTAATTACTATTCACGTATTATTCGTGCACAGAATATTACGTGAATAATGATTCTAATTTTGAATTGAAAGCAATTTTCTAAGTTTTGCTTTATACATATTATTCTTACCACTTCTGACAGTATAATTTAGTTTATGACCAACTTTTATTCTGTAGATTTCTAAAAGACCTTGTTAAGTTGCTTTTGTGATTTCGGTAAAACGTACCGTGTTGGTTAAAATTACCATTTATATGTTTATTGTGATTGTGATTTCATTATTCAGAGTTTAGTATTAAAATTTTTTTTTTTTGAGTGCGTATCTAAAGATATTTGCTTATTTATAAAACTAGCCAGATAGAACCAGTTCATACGAACTGTAGTTAACAGGAAGGACATACAGGAAATCCTACCAAAATATTTTTTTACTAATGTTTCTTTTACTGATTACTTTTTGTCCAACTTTATTAGAAATTCAGTTAATTCTAAAATGTATATTTTTGATAGATTTAACTGGAGCTAATGAAATTAGTTAAATTAAATTAAAAAAAAAATACTATGTGATATTTCCAAATATGTATTTGTTATTGTATGTGCAATAACACAAAAAAACATAAATTATTATTTGCCTCTAAAAATACTTCGATGAAACATCATAGTATCAATTGAAAAATAACGTTCTATTCGGGAAAATAACACTAGTTTAGCCAATTCTATAGTAAGTAATATTATTCATTTAAAATACGTCCAATTGAACATAGAAGTGATACTACAAAAAGAACCTAAAATTTTGTTTGTGTTTAATATGTTTTCAAACGAATGTACAGGGATCTATAATATTTCTTTAAGAAAGTTAGTGTTATACTTAGTAACTGTATCAAAACAATGAAACGTTAAAAACTTCTAAATGGAACTCCATAAGTTTTTATAACTGACCAACTAAATGATATTTATTTGTATTATATATTAGATTATAAAGAATCATAACCCACAAAGCTGATGTTCGCGAGATGTTCATGGTTACAAAGAAAAGAAGAGTGACAAATAATGAAAAAAAAATAACTATACATAAATGACCAATGATTCTCACTAAGGAATTTTGTAATAAAAATAATTGTCAATTTAAAATAGTTTCGGGAAAAATTAAACTACTATATTTACTTAGTGACTAACAATTTTTGAAACAACCCTCGTACATTGCATATATATCATATATCTCGAGTGACTTCAACTCGTTTCGCAAAGTTTTTAGTGGATTCAGCATTGTATACGACGTGGGGTACGCTAATGAATTCTGTTGTTGAAGCGCAAACACTGTCCAGACTACCTACAACAAATTTATACAGAAGACAGACAGACACACAGAGTATAAGTATTAAAATATTATATATATATATTAACTTGTTTTAAAAACATAAAATGTTATATCGTAAAACAGGGTGGAATTAATAATTTCAAAAAGTTTTTTTAACGTGCTGATAGAAAATAAAAAAAAATTAAAAAGGTTTTAATCTATATAATATTCAATAAATCTGATGTGACTTTGATACGGCCTGATTATAATTTATTGACTGTGGTGGAGACTCTGATAAGGAAGACAAAACAAAAAAAAACATTACCTAGTACTCATTCTTCTGAGTTGGTTCTGATTATTGTCTATAGTGCTATTCTCTTTTATAAAATCCGTAAAGAATCCCCAATTTAATTAATCTTTAATTCAGGTTTTAAGAACATTTCTCCAGACTGCTTTTAAGGGACTCTCGTATGTTCGAATTCTGCTCACTTATCTCCAAGTGAATCGAATTTGGAACAAAACATACGAATGCTAAGTCATGAGATGTAATATGTAGTTAAAACATCTTGATCAAGATGGGATGATAAATTGTATCCAATTAACATTTAATTTGTCAATATGTCATAAACCAATCGCTGAGTTGGTTGAGAACCTCAACCCACTAGCCAACACCACTAGCTCTTATTTAGCCTTTCTTGACTATAGCAACATTTTCCATAGCTTGAACAGTTTACGATACCTTGCTCCTTCTATATATAATATAAATGAATACTTTATACGCCTGATCCATCTCGAATCTGTAAACAAAATTCATCCCTGAGGTTAAATTGATATATCGTACAATGTCTTATATTCTTTCATTATTATACTAACTGGGGTGAGATTGATAGTTGTCAAAGTTGCGGCAAATAGATAGTCAATTACGACTCAGCTTACAAATGAAAGAATAGAACACAACATGGCGACCTTAAGTGCAAGGTTAAAACGTTTTTGTACTCACAAATAAGCATAAAATTACTTATCATATGTTTATATATAACAAGTAAATACATTTGTTTATTAAAAGTTATACGGTATTAGAAAACGGATACTTTTTATGTAATAAATTAAAATAATAAATAAATTACTAATCGTAATATTTTTTTGTTGACACCTTAAGAAAATATGACCGATGAGTCACTCTTACCAACACAAAAAAAATAGTTCTTAATTCATTCCATCCCAGCAGAAAATTAGGTTAAACTATAAATCTTGAATATTCATCAGATTCGTCCCTGATCTCTGTCACCCCATTTTATCACTATTAATTTTTTAAATTTAATACATTTTTTAAATAAGTAGCGTATGAGAGAAGTGGACGAGTTAGTAGTTATTCACTTCAAAAGCACTTTTCTGAGCTCTTAAAAATTCATCTAATAAAGCAATCGGTAGTCTTGGATAGTATAATTTTGTCTATGTACCAACTTTTACTAAACCTGGGCAGGTTGTTTTGTAATTTCGCTAAAATTTATTTAGTCTTAACTTTCCGTTATCATTGCAGAAGCCTCCTACAACGGTAAATTAGTCTTTTAGTTATTGATCCTGACTATAATAATATCATGATTAGTCAGGTCATTGTGGAATATACATGTATAATAATATGTACGTAAATCAAGTCGGCAAATACAGGTTTAACAAAAGTTAGTGATTAGCGTTACATACACCATAAGTCATCTCATGTTACCCTTTAATGATATTAAATACCCCACAACCTTGTAGTATTAGGCATTTGTTACGACCCATTAGCATTTTGATCATAATAATATGATCTACGAATTCTTCGTCTTTTAATATTAATTCAGATTAATATTTAAATTACAATACCCAAATAAAGTTATGGCAATTTTATCGACTTTTCTTATTTTAGATATTTAGACATTTGCCATTTATACTAAGAATTTCATTTAAGCTTCAGTGCAAGATTTTAAGCGAACAATACATTAAAGTGTGTATTAAGGATCAAAATGACAATGCATGTAGGTGTTATCAATGATGAATGTTATAGTTCCAATCTACTTTAAATCGATACACCGATTGCATGGAAACAGAAAACGCAATAAAAAGCTTATTGAATCGTAAATGGTGTATTTTGTAAGTGAAAAGTACTGACGAGACTTTAACAGGAAAAAACTGTTTGCAAAAGAAATAAAATTTAAGATGATTGGAATTATACTTTAAGAGCATTTATAAATCCATTATCTTATCTTTATCTATATCTTTAATTAGTAACATTTTTATTATGTTTATATTATTGTTAATGCAAGAGGGTTTCGTGCACTATTAGATAATTCAATTAATTAAACTAAAAAAGAAAACAAACAACATGTGCATATGTACTATACATAATATTCATTATATTATTCACATTTTTAATTCAAAATAAAGATTACAATTTAATTTTTAATAATAATGTTTATATAACCCTAAATGGAATGGAACTACTTTGACATCATTATTTCTGAAAATTAATAACTGTAGATAAAAACAAAAAAAATTAAAAAAACATAATTATAAAGTCGATTTTATTAAACTTTCTTAATTAAGATAAGAACTACATTCATCATCCATAATAGTAAATTTTATGTAACCATTATTTCTAGATTATTTTTAAGCGAACATTGCATTGTTATGTGTATTCAGGACGGGGCAAATTGCAATTCATCAAGATGACAATGTATATTGTGTTACCATTGACGAACGTTACAGATCCAACCTTCTTTAATATAACGATTGCTTTGAAATAGATTGCGTAATAAAATCTTGTTTTGAATCGTAAACAGTGTATGTTCTAAGTAAAAGGAATTATTGAGGCTTTGGCAAAATGAAAAGGAATAAAAAAGAAACATAATTTATTAAACATTTTAGTAACGCTTACATTACTTCTAAGCGCTAAAATCGTTCATCTAATCAAAGTAAACGGTAGTTTCGGATAGTATAATTTATTCTATGACCGAATTTAAAAGACCTTATTAATAAGCCTTTTGTAATTTCGGTAAAAGTAACCGTGTTGGTTAAAATGAGCATTTGTATGTTAATTGTGCTTCCGCATCACTTTGCTTTTGGAAAGAATTATCTCAAAAACAAACATCCACTGTAATTTTTCTCCGTTCAGCATTTTTAGGAAAAGTGTATAATTTGCACGTTTAATGCAATATTGTTTTATTTGTAAGAATTTCGAAAAAAATATTATTATATTAAACTTTTAAGGAATAAATAATACTAGTGAATAATACTATATTATAAATAAATTCCAAGAATAAACAAACACACATACATGTCATAATATTTTATATACGTATATTATTATTATTATTATATTATGTATTTTTTTCACATTTAGAAACAAATAAAAAGCTTATTACCTAAGTATATTTACACTAATTTGTTATGACGGAGGATTATGCAGCAAACCCAATACTAACAAATTCTAATCGTATCACTCCGCAGACTTAACGGCGGATTGATTCTCGATAACATCAATGCAAATTATTTTGTATATAACATCAAAACATGGGATATAAGCAATTTGGAAAGATAATAGCTTGATATAAATCACAGAAAGCAAACACTTATACTATTAAGTTTAATACGTAATAAACTAGAACACAGTTTAATTACATGGCTATTATTCATATCACCTGGACAGAACACTTGACAAAATATATTTATTAATATTAAATAGATCAACGTATTCATAAATGCCGCGCCTACATTACCCCAATAAGTTTAACTTGGATTGTTGATGTTAAGAACAAAATTACAATGAGACTGTATTATATTCCAACATTCGTCATGTTTGTTAATACGTACCTGATGCTGGATTTAAATACGATGTTTTATTAAATAAAACTCATAAATATAACTTTTTTCTGTAAATTTAATGGCGGGTATAAAGTCTCTATTTCTTCTATGAGATCATAGTATCAGAAGCAATCCCTACGACCTGCAGGCAATTGGACAGGTAAACTACCGTCTGCCTGAATAATATGTATATCTTTAACAAAATACTTTTTTCATATTTTTCATCAATTTCATTCGAAAACATTCTTGTTGATAACAAGGAATAAATATTTTATTTAATTATAATATAAAAGTTTCGCATAGCTTCCAATAATTATGTTAAGGTGAATAGAAGTGGAAGAGTTTATCAATAAGTTTTTCAAGACTTGTTAAAAAAAACATTTATATTTTAAGGCTTTTAAATCTATTATATGTGTATAATTTTAGAATTTTTAATAGTTTTAGTCGAAAAGAATTATTTAATAGCAAAAAGTTATTAAATAACACATTTATGAAATTATTTTGCCTTTAAAAGGTTTTGATCAGAAATTATAGTATAAAGTGAAACTTAAAATAAACTTAAGTCGGACACTAACGGGGCATTTCTCGACTATAACTAAAGTTATAATGATTGGATGACACAGATAAGGATTGTGGTTGGTTGACCATTACTTCTACTTGGAAGTCATAATTTAAGGCCAATAAAGAAAAACATTATTGCAGAACTAAAATTCTTTACGGGTACACACATAAAATGGAATATATTATACTTAGTCTAGTCAGAAATACTTTTACAATGTAAAATAAATAAAAAATATTACTTTTCAATTTGGAATCCGTCATTTTTATAATACAATTGTTCATTATGTTGTCTTATTTAATTAAGATTTCATTGTATATGATAAAAAAGCTATTCTAAGAACGGCTAAACATGACTATATGATGCCTAGATGATAAAAAAAATCCTCATTATGGTATTGAATTCCTTATCGTAAATACTTTCGAATTATGATTTAACTAGTGAATAAACGAAAATGAGAATAAATGTTTTCAAGTATGTTAAAGTATATTATAATATATTTAGAAATAAATAAGGTACCTTATTTATCTAACTTTGAAAACAAAACAATATATTGGCATAACCATAAAAGCTTTCCTTTATGGTTATGCCAATGCTGGTTATGGTTATGGACTTCTTGAATTAGCTAGGCTTATAAGCATGAGTGTGCAAAAGTGTGTGCTTGATCTTACAGTTATGTCAAACAATAAATACTTTACCAAATTAAACATGTTGTAATAAGTATCTTCTTTATAAGCAAGATATAATTTTGATTACTATTACTTTAAACATATTGTGGGAGTCAAAGTATCAGCGATTTTGTTAAGTTTTTAAAAGCTTTTATTTCCCAATTAAATAAAATACACTGAGTTTCCTACACTGTGTCCAACCGGAAGATTACTTATTACCTCGGATTGAACAAGAAATTTTCGTATTTACATCAAACACGGTCGTTGCCAACTAAGTTATTTTCAACTGTTTGTATTTTGGTTAAATGTACCTATAATAATATTATTTTATGATGAGGGTTTATTTGACTATATCTGATAACTAACTAACGTAACGTAACTAACTGAGCATTACATACGCGTATCCAGACTTTATTAATTTAGTTTGCATATACGTATTATTTTCTCAATTAGATAATAAATAGAAAAATTTAAAATATCATTTCTAGATTAAATAATTTAGTAAGAAATTTACTACCATTTTTAATTCAATAGAAATAAGCCACACAAATTTTCTTCAATTTCATTTTGAAAGTTTTAATCAACATTTGCTCCACTATACATAAAAATTCTTCAACTTCAATAATACTTTAAGAACGTTTCTGAATCTTATCTAGCATTTGAAATATTCGTATAGTCTTTTAATAAGAAAAAAATCTCAGAATTAAAAAAAATAATAATTTCATACAAACATTTAATGTTTTTCTATATACCTTATATAATTTTTTACAATTCCGGATATTTCGGATGTTGCCTAAAAACTAAATTATTTACACTTCTACCTTCAATATATCTAAATCTATGAAATAAAGAAAAAAATATTTCTGTTACTAATTTCGGGTGCAGTTGTAAGTCAACAGTGTTACTGTATTCTCTTTTCTTTAAGCACTTAATAGGGGTTGTTCAATGTATGTTAACTTAAAATAACAGAAGAAATGTTTGCAATTAAGTTTAGAAATTATTTCTCGATTCGATTGAAATGTTATAAAGCTAATAACGTCGAAAATATTAGTCACAGATTTATAAAGTTTTGAAGTTATCGGAACTATAAAAGCCTTAAACATTATAGGTACAATTCGTTTGTCTGTACGTTATTCGCAACTTAAACTCTAATGCCACTGTTATTTAATAATAAGTGATCTTTATCGCTTGAATATTCTCGTTATTATAGCCCACATTTGTCATAAAAAATTTATTATACTTATTTGTTTCAAGATAAAGAGATATTAAACTGATGAAAAGATTTTTATATTAATATACACCAACGAATTTTAATTGAATTATAATTATGTATTTGTAATAAATATCTGTGTGTTTCGTTTAATAATAAAAGGTATTTTAATATGGGATGTAGTGTACGTTCCAACGCTACCCTCACATCATATTAAGTATATTACTAAATTCATTCAAACGGACTGGGTCTGGATATCCCTTTGATATATCTCCACAGACACCATATAATTCAATAATTAAGATATTTATACAAAAGTATAAATCAAAAAGCATAAATAAACAAAGCTACTATTATTTATTATATTTAATAGAAATATAATATTTCTTACCCTTAGGTACCTATCGCTAATGATTATTTAAATCAAGAAACAGTTTCTGGAATATTTTCACTGAGCTATTTAGTAATTTCTAGAGATGTAACAGTCACTTATATTATTTTACCCCGTTATATATTGTTATGTTCTAATAGTACTAAAGTACTCCTACAGTTATACAGTATTTTATATTTAAAGCCATAGTACGTCATGGTCAAACATTACAAACGTTTCCATCACCAACATCTGCCGGATTATTTCGGGTCGTTGCTATTTTTGCTTTTCTATTATATACATTATGAATAATCTTCTTTTTTTTAAAAAGGCTTAAGACAGACAGACATGAATTCAAAAAATAATTGCTGTACTTTTTACTCGCTTAAGTATACAAAACGGCACTTTATAGGCGCATCGTAGACACAGCAATACAATTACATATTACACTTTTAAAAAACGTATAAATCCACTAATAAACGGTTTTTACTCATAAAACCTTCATCAGTTATCCGAATAAAATATATTAGTTTTATAATTAATAATAACCAAACGGAAACTTGTTATTCAATTCCTAAATAAACATAAAAACAATATAAATAATTAGTCATATATAAAGAATAATATGTTAATGTGAAATATAAATGTTAATATATTATTTAAAATACATTGATGCAACTTCAGAAAGAGATCACGTATTCAGTTAACACAGTATTAATATTAGCTCAGTGAAGGTTCAATAAAGATTGTATCCAGAACGAATTTCTATTGATATAAATTTCAATGCATCTTTACTTCATATTAGAGTTCAAAGTTGATGACAAACCTTGAAAAAAATACAAATAACATTTTCGTGAACAAAAAGGCAAAAAAAACTTCGATTTTGTATTTTTTTACTGTATTTTTACATAAATAAACCTCATATATATAAACCTCGTAATGTAATGAGGAAGTTTCGTGGAAGCAAACAACAAAAGCGATACGTTCGCGTGACTGGCAAATTACTTCAAAAATGTTTTTAGTATTCTTTTACACTTAACGAAATGAGAAATTTTACAAATTACATCTTTTCCTATTGTATTTACATGCAGAAATATTACAAATTTTTCTTGTAAGCCAAATATAATAATTAATAAAAATATTGACTCAAAATTTATATGTGCATACATATACCCGTGTTACCACACTTAAAACAAAGTGCATCAAATATTAACTGTATAAATTTTATATCTGCCAAGTTTCTTTTATCTAGTTTATATATATACCAAGTTTCATGGTTTGCATTTGGTTTTAATATACCTCTTAAAATCTCATAAGTAACAAAGTTTTAGGGAAACTAAAAACATTTCTTCGACTTCTGTATTTATGCATCACTACTACTTAAAAATTTAAGAATTTTAAAATATCTTTAAATTATATTCCTTTACACTCAAAAATGCAGGACCATTTTGAGCCCAAAATGTCAGCGGCTCGACCGTTTATTCAATATAATATTGTTTATTTGTTGACAAAAGAAATTGATACTTGCAATTGAAAAACCATTTTTATAAGGCTATACATATAAAAGCATTCTGATTGATCGCAGTTTGTATATAAAAGATACTTGTGTAATATCATTACTAACATCTTTAGTAATGAATATTACTTAAAATATTGAATGTTCAAATTTTTATCTGTTTCAATGTTACCTATGCGTTTATGAGTGCTAATTTCTGGAACGTCTTACCCGATCCAAAAAGTTTTCAATGGGCAGTTGTTTTGACGGGAAGAAAGTGTTGGATGTATTTCTAAAAACCACAGAAGTGGTACTCCTGATGAACAGTAATTTTAGCATTTGATTTTTTTTAAAGGTAATAGTGATTTTACTTCTTACAACCAACTTTTCGTATTTTGACAAGTATTTTATTTGTTATTCGTAATTATGATGTCATATACATGAGGTATGAATATGATACTTAAGAAGCTTATTATTATATTATTTTATTATATTTTATTTATTTTTAAAGCACAGAATTTGTTAACAATCAAAAACAAGAAGGTAAGAGAAAAATCTAAATAAAATTGAATTTTCCATTTCAAACGTATGCATTTTTTTATAAAAATTACTTTCCAATGTATCACGAAGCATTCACATTTTCGATTTATATTTATATTATGTATAATGCATTATATATGATACATTTATATTATGACTGGAAAAACATTTTTGCAGTCTCTGTCTTTTTTTAACACACTCACTGAACGGAATTCAAAAGAATTTTTGACCCTTATAAAGAAAGATCATCAATTATCATGAAAAAGGTAAGTCGGAAGAAATCCTACCCTCTCAGAAATTTCTTGGCGTGTGCTGCTTAAAGTGTTGGTGCTACAGGAAGATCATGTATTATTAGATGTTAGATAAAGGATTGTTTGTCTTAAATAGTTCTGAGTAAGAAACCGCGACCGCGCATACCTTTAATAAGGAAGCCAATACTAATGAAAGCTAGTATTAATACTTCTTCTTTGTGTTTGACATGAGACATTCGTTGTTAACTTATTAGATTTAATATGTACATGAATTTTTATATTAACATATTAATCTTTTAATATTAATATTTACTTAAATTTTTCCAGTTTTTGCTAGTACGGTATGTTTAAATTAAAGCATAAAAAGAAAACGGAAAAGGAGAGAAGTTGCAATTAAACTAAAACTTACGAGCAATTAGAATTGTGACAGTATTGTAAATACAATGAGAAGTATGTACAAAAAATATCAGTAACATTCTCTAGTACAACTTTTTAAAATAAGACGGAGACCAAATTTGTTTCCATGCCTCCAGCGTGTTAAAGCATCCGTATTATTTTTATAATGCAATGAATTAAGGTTGCCACCATAAGAAGAACCATCTGCTCCTTTTCCATTCGTCACTTAAAAAGAGATTTGCAAGTAAATAAGATTTTGTTTTTTTTTCTGTAAAAATAAATTAGTTTCATATATTAGTTTTAGCCATTTTTTCATTTTTGGTTTATTGTTAATCTTTATGAACCATTCCCGAAACAGAGGTGAACGAAATCACAATTAACATAAACGGTCATTCGACTCGACAGGGTTTTTACCAAAATTACAAAAGGCAAGGTCTTTTACCAAAATTACAAAAGGCAAGTAACAAGGTCCTGTACAAGACAGTCATAGACTAAATTATATTGTCCAAAACTACCGACTACTTTGATTAGACGAACCTTTTTAGTACTCAGATAAGTTTAGTGAAGTGTACACTTTAGCAAATTGCGTTTGATTTGTAATTCTAATATCCGACACAACTCTCTTGCCTCAGTTATCTGAACATAATAAGATATATTTTAATATTATAATTAATGGTCAGTTATATCTGTTGAATACGTTTAAAAAAAAATATAACATTTTAATACCTAGACACTTGTTCTGTTTTAATCTGTTGCTAGTATCAGTATATATACGATATAAACATATATATCTATTATCCTTAAAAACTAGTATATAGATGACCGTTATGACTCTCCAGTATAAACGTAAATCGATGATTGTGCCAAAAACAGAATTGTAACTTTTATGTATTTAAACATAAGTGATTCAACTGGCTCCGCTCCGAGCTCATGACTAAGGACCCAGAATGGGTTCGAAACTGGTTGAGCAAATTGCGATAAAACTAATGTAAGTAGAACCGGTAACATATATTTTAAGAATTGTAACGTAATTGGTTTTCTTGATACGTTAGTATTTAAGTATTAAATAATTATTGTTAGTTATTACTTTAAAGGTAAAATTCTTACCGATTCCCAATTTATTATGTTTTATTTAAATAATGTCACATTAAATGCATTAGATTCATAAACACCTGTAATTAATATTCAATTGTTCAGATTATAACAATTGTATGATTATTACAACTAAAATTATGAAAATACAATCTTAATATTAAGTTTTTCATACAAATCCAAGTCATAATTTTCGTGAATAAACCTACTGAAGAAAAACTAAACCACAATAAAAACGAATGATACAAGTTGGTCTAAAGCGTATAAGCATCTCATTTCCTTGCTTTAAAGGAAGCTGATCCTCTGAGATTCCAATAAACCACTTCCATATTGTAGCAGGCACGTTAAATAATGTTATATAAAGATTATATTCTTTTGCCTTTATTATTGTAATTGTCAGAAAGAAAATTATTTATAATATAAATACATTATAATGGAATTTGATAAGTAGAACATAAATATGTATATTCCGGATCTGAGTTTTATCAGAGTTAATAACGTTCATCGGTCCGGAGCCACAGTCAGACTTACTGAGAGTCCCGTGGGTACTCGTGATGGTCAATGTTTTCTAGTGAAAGGAGTCGAGTAGTTGAGTGATGAAGGTATTGTTAACAATCAGTTTTTTGTTTTTCTGGGAATATTTTTAACAAAAGAATGTCATCAATGCTAATGTACTCGTATTACATATTTCTTTTATTTAAAGCGATAGGATTTATTAGAAACAATACTATTATTCATCAGTTTATTACTGAAGATTATTATTTTATTTTATATACCGCTATATTTTTTATTTTTCGTGTTTCGGTTTCGTGTTTCTAAATCGATAAACGTGTTTTCGACATATCAATTAAAATATTATTTTATTTTATTGTCTTTAAAACTTCCACAAAAAAAATACAGCTAATTGTTAAAAGCTTTTAAATTGTATATTTTTCAAGAAAAATAATATAGTTCAGTTAGTCAGTTATGAACACATTGGCTATGGTAGAGCCTAGCTGACGTGTAGTAACCAAATTCATTTGGTTATGTTCCGTCGGTGAGTGAGAGAATCCGGAAGCCCAACTCCCCCCCCCCTGCCAAACATGATAGCGATGCCTCCAAAAAGTATACCCCAGGTACCAGGGTACCGGCTTTGATGAAGCCGGGGACCCCCTCCCCGAGCAAAATCGGGGGAATGATCCTCGGATTTTGCTCGGGCTGCCCGTCGTATGTGGGGCGGGCAAAGTATCGCCTGTTGTGTTTTTTCAGGGCAAAACGACGGCAAACAGCGGCACCCCGCTCCACTCTAGATGTGGACTTTTGCAACATCCGGGGGTTTCACTCGAACCTAAATGCCGTCCACTACCACCTTGAGACGGCGCAGCCGGCCTTGTTGTTTTTGATGGAGACGCAGATATCTCAACCTAGCGACACAGCGTACCTATCATACCCCGGGTATAAACTAGAACATCATTTTATACCACACGCCGGGCTATCTGTGTTCGTAAGGGAGGATATCTGCTACCGTCGCCTTCAGGTTTTTGAAGGTCGGGACCTGTCTGTACTCTGGCTGCGCGTGGACATGGACGACCGTGTCAGAGTCTACGCGTGCCTCTACAGGTCCCATAGTGGTAATGCAGAAACGGATCAACTCTTGGGCCATGTTCAGGCGAAGATTGACGATCTGCTTTCACAGACTCCCTCCGCCGAAGTCGTAGTCCTCGGGGACTTCAATGCGCATCATGCCGATTGGCTAGGGTCACGTGTCACCGACTACGCGGGGAGATCTGTGTTTGAGTTTGCTCTGGCAAATGGTCTGTCCCAGCTGGTAAAGACGCACACTCGTCTACCGGACGTGGATAGCCACACGCCCTCTTTATTGGATCTTCTGCTGACTACACATCCAGAAAAGTACCAGATCACTGTCGAGGCTCCCTTAGGTTCCTCTGATCACTGTCTGGTACGGAGTGTAGTGCCCATTCAACGTCCTGCTCGCACAAGACCTGCGACTCGACGCCTTTGGCACTACAAGTCAGTGGATTGGGATGGAATGCGGTCCTTTTTTGCATCCTACCCATGGGGGCCGATTCCCCAAGCTCTGTGGTACCACTTGGCGGCAGATCGCGGCCTTGGTTTGATGCGTCTGTCAGAGCTGCAGCAGCTGGCAAACGGCAGGCTTATCAAGCTTGGGCTAATGCGTAAGGATCCGAACTCTAGAGTCCTGAAGAGGAAATACAACCGTGCCTCCAGATTCTTCAAACGGCAAATCGCTAGAGCAAAGTTCAAGCATGTCGTCAAAATTGGGGATCAGCTGGCAAAGTACCCGCCTGGCACGCGCAAATTCTGGGCGCTTTCCAAGGCCACTCTGGGTAACTTTAGCCAGCCGTCCCTACCGCCGTTGCACGTGTGGGCCAGAGAGTCACTCTGGCCCACACGGCAAAAGAGAAAGCCGATCTCTTGGGCACTCTTTTCGCCTCCAACTCGACTTTGGACGACCAAGGGAAGTCACCGCCTATCATCCCGCGGTGTCAGAGTTCAATGCCGGAAATAGTTTTTCGGCAAAAAACTATCAGGCAGTCTCTTTTTTCCTTGGACGTTCATAAGTCGAGTGGGCCGGATGGCATTTCTCCATTAGTGCTACGAACGTGTGCCCCTGAGTTGACTCCAGTGCTAACGCGTCTATTTCGGTACTCCTACCTTAAAGGCGTAGTCCCGGTCTCATGGAAGCGTGCCCTTGTGCGTCCGATCCCTAAAAAAGGTGATAGCTCGGACCCAGCTAACTACAGACCTATCGCCATTACCTCCCTTCTCTCCAATATAATGGAGATTATTATCAACCGACAGCTCCTAACGTACCTCGAGGATCACCAGTTGATCAATGACCGGCAGTATGGCTTTCGCCATGGTCGATCAGCTGGTGATCTTCTGTTATACCTTACGCACCGTTGGGCAGCGGTTATTGAAAGCAAGGGAGAGGGTCTGGCAGTTAGTCTGGATATGGCAAAAGCCTTTGATCGTGTATGGCACAAGGGGCTTTTTTCGAAGCTACCTTCCTATGGGCTTCCCGAGAGTTTATGCAAGTAGATCACCAGTTTTCTCACTAGGCGGAGCATACAGGTCGTTCTCGACGGTTTTTGCTCGGACCCCAAGCCCGTGAACGCTGGTGTACCCCAAGGCTGCGTGCTATCCCCAACTCTGTTCCTCCTGCACATCAATGATATGTTGGATATTTCCAACATACATTGTTATGCGGATGACAGCACTGGGGATGCGGTATATTCCGGCCGTGCAGATCTCTCTCGGGAAAACGTCGACGAGTGCCGAAAGAAACTTGTGTCTTCAATAGAGACCTCCCTGGGGATGGTCTCTGAGGGGGGTGAACTGAACCACGTTCAATTCAATCCCGAGAAGACGCAGGTTTGCACGTTTACCACTAAGAAAACCCCATTTGTCGTATCACCGCTCTTCGAGAGCACTCCTCTTATTGCCTCGCCAAGTATCAAAATACTGGGTCTCGACATTTCGAGCGGTTGTCAGTTTCGTGGTCATCTGGAGAGCAAGGCCAAGTTGGCCTCGAAGAAATTGGGAATGATCAATAGAGCGAGGCAGTACTTCAAATCTGGCCAAAGACTTGCGCTCTATAAGGCGCAGGTCCGGCCACACATGGAGTACTGTTCTCATCTCTGGTCCGGATCACCCCAATATCAGCTTCTACCATTTGACCGCGTACAACGGAGAGCCATTCGGATTGTCGAGGATCCAGTGCTTTGCGAACGGCTGGACTCTCTGGCATTGCGTAGAGACGTGGCTTCTTTGTGCGTCTTCTACCGCATGTACAACGGGGAGTGTTCCGAAGAACTATTCGATCTGATGCCTACCGCCGAATTTCACTACCGCGCAGCTCGCCATCGCCTCCTTTATCATCCATACCACCTGGACGCGTGGCGATCTTCAACTGTGCGGTTTTCAAGGACTTTTTTCCCACGTACCACTCAAACGTGGAACGAACTTCCTTCGGCGGTATTTCCAGATCGATACGATATGGGTACCTTCAAAAAAGGCATATATTCATTTCTCCAAGGCCGGCAACGCTTTTGTGAATCCTCGGATGTTGCAAGAGTTCATGGGCGGCGGTGATCACATACTAACGGTGACCCTCAAGCTCGTTTGCCCTCTAACATAAAAAAAAAATAAAATAAAAATATGTCACGACGTTATGGACGTAATAGTTTTTAACATTTTATCGTTTTGCTGCAGTTACTAAGTAGAACACTAACTTTCTAGAGTAACTAATATAGTACTCTGCATGTGTTAATTTTAATTAAGTTTCCACAAGTTTCCACATACTCAGAACCCTGCGCTGGTTAAGAAAAAGTTTTTAATATTATACTTATTGTCTGATATAATTTTTCTGTGCAGTCGACATGTGAATAGAAATTGAAACTGACCAACGATCTTTTTTAACGGTCAAATATATTCGTTACATATGGATATATTATATTATATTTTCAGCAGAACGTTTTTTTATTTATTTTTTCATTACAAAATTGAGAAAAAGGACTTGCATATAAATTTATCCTAAATTAAAGTACTGTAAAATTCTGTATTTAAGTTTTTAAGGGATCGTTTTTAAAGTTGTGATTGTCAAATATCCTGTCGTAGTACTTATATCATACAAGGATTTCAAAGTAACACTTGTTCTTTAATTATCTTTCAATATTTTATTTTTACAAGAACTTAACAAGTAATTCTACTTTATTTTCCAGTTTTATAGCTTCGTTCAGAACAAGATTTCTCTTTATTGTAAAAATTAATAAAGGTAAACAATTACTAGAAATAAATTATTTATTTATATTACTAGGATCCGCCATCGTGCGCTGCGGGAGTTGAGCTGAGCGCCCTCTCCTTCTTTAATCCTAATAAACTTAGCATATAATATTGCTCTATAACGTGCTCAGCAACTATGGGTTTAGAATCTCAACTTTGTTTGACTTTTTTTCTAGACTGAATTTTTTTGTTCTGTTTTTTGCAGAACCATCTTTAGTAAAAGATCTAGCCATATGCCAAATTCTAAAAAAATACATCTATAGGTTTTAAAATTACCGATATCGTAAAACAGAAAAATTAACGGTTAAGAGCTTCGCTTACGCTCAGCTCAGCAAATATATTACTTTATACATCTACATTTATATG
This sequence comes from Melinaea marsaeus rileyi, assembly GCA_918358865.1. NCBI lineage: Eukaryota > Metazoa > Arthropoda > Insecta > Lepidoptera > Nymphalidae > Melinaea > Melinaea marsaeus. Next base: position 23,004,686 of record OU911093.1, on the reverse strand, counting down.
TCAATATTTTGATTGTCACATGATTATGTACTGAATGTATTAAACATCAGTAAAATGAAATTTACACTATAATTTTAAATGAAATGCAATCAATGAAATATAAATCAATTATACTATAACATGATACCAATAAATTAAATTATAACATGATAATAAAACTTTTACTGCTTACAACATCGTTGTTAAGTCTTCTCTAACCTCAAAGCAAAATCACGAACTCAATCGAATTCATCGCCCTAACGTGTATAGAGAATGGAGCTCGTTCGTGCCGATACTGTTACCATTTTTGTACTGAAATTCGTTGTGGATGCAATCTTTATTGTACTGGAGCTGAGCTAATATTTATACCGTGATAACTGAACTGAATACGTGACCTCTGATCCTTTCTGCAAAATGGTTCTACGTGATGCTATAAGTATATTGATTTTAATGCAAGTAGTCATAGCTACATGTTATTAATAAGATGTACTTAGTTAGTATTATTAATACGTTTGTTATATTTATTAACAAATTGTAGTTTTATTATCGAAAAACGTTTATATATATTTTTAAACAAAAAATAATAAATTTCTATAAGGATAGTTCTCGAGGATTTTTGTCAATAAAGAATAATTTGTAATATTTGGCTGAGATTAATTTGTTTGCTAACGATACTTCGTCGAGATTTAGAACGCTCACTCATCATAATACATATTAGTCACAAGCCATTAAATTGTGTTAAATAGTTATAGAAGCTGTTAGTGCTTATTCTAAGAAAATGTTTTATTAGGTTAAGTAAGTAGTTAGTAAAAAATTTTTACTACATTCAGATTGACGTAAAAAAAAACTTATATGTAATTTTGATTATTAAATTCTCAAATATATTTAATCTCTCATTATAGATTTTTTTTGTAATTCGTTACCAGCGAGATATATCACTGTGATAACCAGAGTCATTCCCTTTGAATGAATTCAGTAATATATTTTTAATATGATGACAGTTTGTTCGAACGATAAAAGTTCAACGGTTATTCATAAATAACAACAGCAAAGTTTAAATGATGTCGTACCGACCTACAAATAGTACTTAAAGTATGAAAGACTTTTATAGTTCTGATAAATTTAAAATTTTTATAAATTTGTGACTTTCATATATATCTGTTATACTATATGATGAAAATTATTAAACTTTCTTAGCCCATGTTAGTTGATTAAAACCTATTAAAATTCCAATTGACATAATATCAATAATATATTAAGGACTTCTTTACTTTCGTTGCTCTAATTATAAATCTTTGATTTATTGGTTACAGTCTATAATCAATCTTCATAATTACTCGGCGGTATTTTCAGATCGGTACGACATGGGTACCTTCAAAAAAGGCGTTTACTCCTACCTACAAGGCCGGCAATACTCTTGTAATTCCTCGGATGTTGACCTCCTGTGACCCGCCAGCTCGTTTTGCCCTCCTCTTACATATATTGTTATTTATGAACCAATGGGACAATATGACAATGCAAAGTAAATTGTCCCTATATATTAACTACATGTTTTGATTATCACATTTATAACCATAAAATAAACATTATATATACATATTGAACCACAGCCTTAACAGTTAAAAATAACCTAGTTGGCTATGACAGTGTTTGAAGTAAATCCAATACAAGGTAATATGTAAACATCCGATTGGACACAGTGCGGGAAATCCGGGAGAAAATACACATGACCACGTTAATTTACATTTATTTATATCGGAAATCACCAGTAGTTTGAAATGTAATGTGAAATTTTGTATATCGTAATGTCCAATGATACAATAAATATAATAATAACACTTCATTGCCAGCTACATATGTTTCTAATGTGTCGCACATATTGAGGATGGGTTATGATGTGATTTGTTTTTACTAGCAACAAATGATTTTGCAAACAGTAAACAATATATTACAAATGCTTTAAAAAGTATATTTGTATTTACCTAAAGTAATGTGTTTAAAACTGTTTCTTATTATCGCCAAGATATTTATTATGAGAGAATTGACAAGGTAAAGTTTTAATGTTTAACATAACCGTAAGATCAAGCAAGCACTTTTATGGATCATTATAACGACAGTTTCGTGTCATAGCACGGCGGTGACTTTAGCGACTTATGCTGCTGTGGTAAATGCCATAAAAATGATAATACTATACCATAAAAATAACTAATGTATTTTTTTTGTTACTAGCAATAACTAATGACTATTAGATACACCACATTAAAGTATCATAAAGATAAATTCATTCTTGATAAGCCTCGCTAATTTAAAATATCAACTGTTCCGTTAATAATCAATCGAACCGCTGCGGCGCTGTAAACACAAATACGAGGTGCTTGGTATTCAGACTAGTAATTTTTCATGTAAATGCAAATACTTGGTGACAATTGACTTTGTTCCGTCTGTCCTTTCATAATTAGTTTGCATTATGAACATTGTTTTATAGTTTTGTTTTTACATGTTTATATGGTAGTATTTTATCCAAACAAATATTTATAAAATTTAGCTATTTTTATTATCAGCTAATACTTGCCTACCACGTATCCTTGTTGTATCGTGTGTGGTACCATACCAATTGTGATGGTGGTAAAAACAAAATAAAATTATATATGAAATGTCATTTGATATAATTTACAAAATGGAACCGTTATTGTAAGAAAAGTTGTAAAACAAACAATACTAATATAAACAATAAATACTATTCTCATTTTAGATAATGTTCTCATTTTCAGGGGGAAACCGTTGTATATTTATTTACATGTAATACAATACATCAAATGTGAGGGACTTATTTTACAGGGTATTTGTTTAACTCAACATTTACCTCATTTCACAGAACAAAGTCAAGTAACAATATAGCAATTTGCGTAAAATTTAAGATAAAAAATACAATTTAAATCTAATTTAAAGATAATTCCTTTAGTTATTACAATTGTAAATACAATAATAATATGATAAAAATGGGACAAAAAATAATACACTCCTTGAATGAGGCTTTCGGACGGCACAGCTATTATAAACATGTACTCTAACAGAGCAGTTTAGTTGTGCAAAGTTGTTGTTGTGTGAAAGTATGTTTAAAACTAAACCATTTAAAAAAGGTTTGATATTTCTACTATAAAGTTAGTGTTCTGCTTAGTAACTGCAGAGGAGAGGAGTAAACGTGATCAATTTTCGACATTTTAACGAAATTTAATCTTATAACAATTTAAAGTAAAATTTAGGAAGTTAAAAAATACTTGATTATATTATTGACATCTTATAATTGAGATGAAACTAACAGATCTCCATATAAACAGTATTTTAATAGACAAACAAAATGATTTAGAAATTACAACAGACGTTTTCTAAATTGCAATTACTACAAACGCGAAGCCGATTAAAGTACGTGCACAAACCAAATGACGTTGACAATGCTGTTGACATAGGTGTATGTAGGCTAAAGTAACGAATAGCAACTATTTAAGTACAAAACTTGCAAATAATTATTGAATAAGTGTAATAAATACAGCAGTTGTAAGTAAGGATAGCGATATTGTAAATGTAGAACAACTTTATTAACTAATGAGTAACCGATTCTTCAGCAAATCATAATATGATATTCATAAAGATCTTTTGTGAAATGGTAGAGTTGTAAATTTATTAAAAAAAATATATATGCCCCAGATTCTGAGTCAAACATATATGTTTTTGTAAACGAAGCGAGTGTTTTATGTATGTATTTTTACGTATTGGGTTCATAAAAGTTTTTTGTTGTTCTTGACACATGAAATCGGGATTTCGTACCTTCAGTGTAATAATAAATTTAAATACGTTTTATTTATGTTATAGAATTACTAAAACATACCTATTTTTTTTTGCAAATAGACGTTGTCTTTTATGTATTTATCTTCAACATAATATATAACGCTGCTTATATCAAATAAGAATCAGTCCAATTTTAACTACCTCAAGAATATGATTGTATATTGTTTTTATTCAGTGATGAAAGGTGTGTTTGGTTTAATTTGTGTATAACATAATATTAAAATGTATAAAACAAATTTCGATGCGGTTACTAAATTGAACCAAATTTTCTTAAATGTGAAAAGATTGTTGTATTTCTCATTATTCTTAAAAAAATTCAAAAGACCATGTGAATTACTCAGAGTAAATGATTACCGTCACCATCTGTCTCTTGCAATATCAGAAAATGCACGGGAGCATTGCTAGCCTTGAGAAAGGGAAAGCTACTCGTTTTTGAAATTTTTTCGCATCATTCTTCTATATTTTATTCGTTTATACCAGAAAGTTTTTCGAAAGACACAATCTGTGGAATACGATGAACTATGAAGAACATCTAGGGGGTAAGGAAAGGATAGCGTAGCACATTATGGTGTGCGGTGCTACAGTGACATGAAAAATTATTAATCAATATGAAAAATGTCACCACGAAATAAATCATGTAATAAAACAACAGCTAATGGTGTTTATTATAAGTTTTATTCATATAGAAATAAATAGTAACTAGAATCCTCACTCATACTGCCCTGTCATTTTAACTTCGTAGCTGGATTGTTTTAAAGTATACAGGACAATTTAAACAATACTTTCTATTATACAGTACTAGTAAAATTAGAGTCCTTCGAGATGACAATATATGATTGTGCAATGAAGTATCGATGAACGTTACAGTTGTTACCTACTTTAAATTAACCCAGCAATTGTTTGGTAATAAAAGATATAATAAAAAGTTTATGAAATCTTAAAATAAGTACTTTGTTAGTTAAAAGAATTATTAAGACTTTCGCTCTTATGTAGTATATACCTCGAGTACCTTCAACTTCTCCAGCAAAGTTTGTAGTGTATTCAGCATTGTAGCCGACGTTAATGAATTCTATTGTCAAAGCGCAAATACCATACCGTCTACCACGCAATAGATTAACATAGAACTACTTTACGTAAGTATTACAAAAGTTTTTTATTTAAAAAGTTTTTTTACATTTTTTTCTACAAAAAGTAGTCTTTTTCCGTTTCGTTATTATTAGTTAGTTTAAAGAGCATATACAGCAATAACTTTAAAAATTCAAGTAATTATAGATATTAAAAAGCTCAACAAAAGTATATAAATTCTCATATCTACATTAAATGTTATAAGCTTAAAACGGATCGCTCGTGACTTAAATATTACGTAGTACAATAATATTCCCAGTAACGTGATTGATGTTAACACGGGTTAATTGGGTTTGCAGTATTATTATTTTAATATAAAATATAATTATTTAATAATAAATATATTATAGTATAAATAATACTCTTTTGTCATAGTTAAAATCAGTTTAATATATAAACCATGTTAGCACCTGCAATATTAGATAAAAGACAAAGAGGGTGTAATAGAGTAACAACTATTCCCCTAACATTTAATACTCACTCAGTAAATAATGGTCGATGACTAAGGATCTGAAATGGAATTACATGGTAAATAAAAACCAAATGTAACCAAATATAAATCATTAAAGACCAAGAAAAAAACGGTTCTTTTTAACCATGTGGATTAAATATTCAAAGATATGTCACCCATTTGTGAAGAAAATGTCGGCATCTGCTAAAGTTGAACTATAACATCTCTAAAATGAATGGTCTGGTATATGGAATGTTAGAATTTCAATAGAAGCTATTTTCTCATGTTCAAGACCCATGGTAGGGGTAAACCAATAATTGATCATTCGAGTTCGGCCCTAATATAATCCAGTGTTACATTTTTATGGAGTGAAAAATCGAGTATGGTCTAGTTTATTTCTAGATCATGGTAAGTCGATATAATATTAAGAGGCACTTATAACATCGTTTTTATTGAAGAACTATTACGATTTTTGAAATCAGATACAAGATACATCGATCGATCGATAGCTTTATACAAGATAGATTAGGGACTTTTAAGAATGTATAACATGAGTTTATTTTTCATCAATTGCTAATACTGCGCCATTGACATATACAGAAGTTATTATAAAGTCGTATTCATGCATTACAGAGTTTTGTGCTTATGCAAAGTTATTTAAAACTAAACCATTAAAAGTTGGCATATGTTCCTACTACGAAGTTAGTGCTCTGCTTAGTAACTGCAAAACTAGGTATTAACATGACTAATATTATAAATGTAAATGGAACAAAGGTAAAAAATAAAAAGTTTAAATAAATTGTATAAAATATTTTTAATAGTCAAAATTTTTAATAAGTCCAACATGGTTGTATCTACCGGGATATATTTTTGAGCATTTTTTAATTTATATAACACTAAATAATATACAATAATATCTATATTTTTTATTGGAATTCAATTGAAATTATACAAGTTATACAAACGTTTTCCAGAATGCAATGACACAAATCCGACGCCGATAGATTCAGGAGATTGTCTCGATTCCGCTCATAATTAAACACGTGTAAAAGGAATGATTGACGTTGGAATTGCTGCTGGCATATGTTACCAAAATAACTATTAACTTCTCAAGTATAAAAGTTTGTTGTTATAGTCAAGTGTGAATCTGTCAATGTAAGTGTTTTTGTGCATCTACTGATCTATTATTAGTTGTTTGAAAATAATTAAAGTCAAAATGTAATATTTTCTCAAATACCCCTTTTATCACTTAATAATATATATACTTCTGCAATTGTTTCAGTTGAGTAATCGTAAGTAATACGATTATCAATCACTAGATGGGCTAGAGTGTGTTTTACAATTATTTAATATCGGATGTGCTCTGAAGTTCAGGGTTTTCGATTCCCAGGATAATATTTTTATTAGAAATAAACAAATTGACACCACATCAATTACATTCTAAGTTCAATTAATAACAGGATTACTTTAATGAATGCATTTCACTTTCATAAAAAAAAAAATCGCAAATTTTAATTAATGGTGGAGTGAGGTCTGTCTTTGTTAAATGACAATGAATAAGGGTGTTGTTTGCACAAGGTAATAAATAGTATATCGCAAGATAATACAGGTTAGCCGCATAAAAAAGACTTCCCTGAGTCAGGAAAGGGATGTTAAAACTACGATCCATATTTACGAATAAAAGTAACTGTCAATAATACTGTACATTGTGTGAATATGTTGATAGATCGCTTTTGCAAATAAAATTTTTGCTTTTAAATATTTATAACATGGTAATGTAATATTTTAATCTTTTATTTTATAAAAAGGGCAATCAAGAAATCCTAATTTGGAAAGAATACTATAGTTTTTATAGTCAATTTATCGATTTATTCTTGGAGGTACACATTTAATTAACAAATATTACCAAAGGTAAAGTGTATAAACAGTTGAGGCATGTAAGTCATTTTTAAAATATAAACCTACATTTTAAAATAAACACTGTGCAAAACGTTTATTCGCTATATTTTTAGTTTAAAACTTTCTGTTTACTTAACAGCGAGGTGCAAAGTTAATAATATTCTTCTTTTGTTTCATTATAACGTAATTATGCGCTTCGTTTACAAAAACATGCACGTGTAAACTCGTGACACAGAAACATCTGTAAATATTATTGTATTTGATTTTTTTTATTATGGCCGTTTTGTGAAAGGTTTTAATGAATGCAAGATTAGAAGTAAATAATAATTATTTAGATAACATTTCCATTCAAAAAGATTATAAATTGCAATTTAGAAATATTATAAAAGAAACGTTTGAGCCACAGATAAGAACTAACTTTATTTAATAATAAACGTACATAGACACAGACATACATATTACATACTTCATGGTAGATGGCGCTACTAGTTTGTAATGAGTGATATTGTTGATACAAAATAACACCCTCATCGCAATATTCACTAAACAATTTTAACAAAATTATTCTACACAAACTACTATGCAAAGAAGTGACATGAATTTGTAATGCTTTGCTGAACATAAACTTTTAGTCAAGATATCAGCTGGCATATTAGCTGTTGGCAAATACAAAACTTTCACAATTTTATCTTTAACTAGATCACGACAAAAATGATATTTGATATCAATATGTTTTGTACGTTTGTGAAGGATTGGGTTTGCACACAGCTTTTGTGCACCTTGATTATCATTAAAAAGACTAAATGTGTACAATTTGTGAGTTATTTCATATTGCAGACTTCTTATGTATAATATTTCCCTACATGCCTCAGACAGGCCAACATACTCTGCTTCAGTGCTAGAGAGGGCTATACATTTTTGTTTTCTACATTCCCATGAGATAACACCATCAGATAATAAAAAACACATACCAGTATATGATCTCCTATCTACAGAGTTAGATGCCCAATCAGCATCTACATAGCCTGTAATTTCTGAATTGCCTTCTTTACAATATTTTATTCCATAACATTTAGTCCGTTTTAGGTATTTCAATATCCTCTTTGCATATTCCCAATGCTCCTTTGTGTGACAGTTATTAAATTGACTTAAATAGCTTATAGAATAACTAATGTCTGGCCTTGTTAGGACTGACAAGTACATCAAACTGCCAATTAATTGTTGATAGGGCACATGACTATCTATACCTACTTGACCTTTCTTTACATTTAATTTGACCTCCATAGGAGTATCAACAGTTTTGCAATCTCTTAATTGAAATTTACTCAAAAGTTGATCAATATAAGTTTCCTGACTTAAATATACATATCCCTTTTCTTTATTGAAAGTTACATTCATACCAAGACATTGTTTAACTTGGCCTAAGTCCTTAATGATAAACTTATTAGATAAAATCTGTTTCAAACTGTCAGTTTCAATTTTATCATTGGAAAATATAAAGAAATCATCAACATAGACTGTTACAATGTTCTTACATCCGTTGATATCTTTTATATACATACATGGTTCTATTTTTGACCTTTTGTAACCATTACTGACTAAGCAATTATCAACCTTTTTATTCCAAGCTCTAGAGGCCTGCTTAAGTCCATAAATGGCCTTTTTGATTTTCAATACTTTACAAACTGAACTATTACTATTATAACAATCTGGCATTTTCATATGACTGATTTCCTCTAAATCACCATTCAAGAACGCAGTCTTGACATCTAAATGGGTAACATCTAAACCTAATTTTACTGATAATGCGAATAATAGTCTCAGAGTTGTATGTCTTACTACAGGCGAAAAAGTTTCTGTATAATCTACACCATATTTTTGTGTAAAGCCCTTTGCGACCAAACGAGCACGGTATAGCACATTGTTTTCACTATCGTATTTTTTTCGCAAAACCCATTTGCACTGTACTATAGTACCATCTTTAGGAGCATCTACTAGTTCCCATGCACTATTTTTCTCAAACGACAGTAACTCATCTTGCACGGCTGCCAACCACTGTGCTTTCTCAGGACCTTCCAAAGCTTCTTGCAACAATATCTCACCTGTGAACATATTGTCATTCTCTATACATGCACTAGCATAACCATATCTGTCTGGCTGCTGCCTACGCCTAGGACCACTTGTCATGTTGACATTATTCAGTATAATGGAGTCTTCACTGTCTGTTGTAACAGACCCAGAGCTATCTGATGTTCCACTTTCACAAGGTACATACAGTTCACCGCTGTCATTCATGTTCAAGCTCTCTGGTTGTTCAAGGGAATCTTCCTGGAGAGTCACATCATCTTCCCCCACTGGAACTATATTCACCTTGTCTGAACAACTTTCCTGTACCTGTAGAACATTCTCTGTCTCTACCTTCTCCAATATTACGACATCTCGACTGGTAGTGATGACATTAGTCTTTGGGTTGTAAATTCTGTAACCTTTGACGTCATTGGAATAGCCGACAAGGATACATTTTTCAGACTTTCTGTCCCACTTTAATCTATTTTGTTTCGGCACATGCACCATGACTGTACTACCAAAAACACGCAAGTGACTTACATCTGGCTTTCTACCCGTCCATATTTCAAAAGGGGTTTTATTATTTAATGATGTGGTCACAGTCCTGTTCTGTAAGTACACTGCAGTATGTGCTGCCTCCGCCCAAAACCTTTTCTCGAGATCTGCATCGAACAGAAGACATTTGGCTTTCTCAACAATAGTCCGGTTAAATCGTTCTGAGATACCATTCTGCTCAGGCGTGTATGGGTTTGTTTTGTGATGTACTATCCCATGAGACATCAAAAAATCATTAAATCTATTGTTGCAGAATTCTTTCCCATTGTCACTTCTCAAGATCTTTATACTGCTATTAAGCTGATTCTCTACCTCTGCTTTATACTGTTGAAAGCATTTCAATGCCTCATCTTTAGTTTTTAAAAAGTAAATATATGTCATACGACTATAATCATCTATGAACAGCATAAAGTATCGAGAACCACCTATTGACTGGTTTTCCATAGGTCCACAGAGATCTGTGTGCACCTTGTGTAGTAACTCTGTACTTCTGCTACCTTCTTTGGGAAATGGTAAGCGGCTCTGCTTGCCCTCACAACATGCAACACAAGATGACTTTGATATATCAGTCTTACTATCCAGTATCAATCCCTGAACAGCATCTTGCATCTTGTTCAAATACTGGCTATTGACATGACCTAAACGTCTATGCCAAACTTCACTGGACACCATCGCTGCAGCTGATGAACAATCCTCAGACATCTTTAGTTTATACACCCCATTTAATAGACTCGCTGTAGCTACCAGTACTCGTCGTTGGTTGAAAATCTGACAACCATTATTGCTAAATGAAACTCTGTTTCCTTTTGATATAAGTTGACTAACAGACAACAGATTTGTAGTCAACTTCGGCACGCATAATACACCTTCTACTGTAATGTCGAATTCACAGGCACGCGTCTTTGTCGTAATCCGCACATCTCCAGTACATAGTACAGGTACTTTATTTTTGTTTGCTACGACAATTTCCTTGATCTTATGATCTCGCGACACATTTGACAACCATTCCTCGTTCGCGGTAAGATGAACACTCGCCCCGGAGTCAATGTACCAATCTTTTTTGCAAAATTCGCCATTCAGGAACACAGCGCTGAACGCATTACTACTCGTCCGTTCATTTGTATTTGACGAAGTTTTGTTCGTAAAAGTACACTGGTTGCGGTAATGTCCTGTTTGTTTACATTTGTAACATGTCACCTTAGGTTTTGACTTTGACATCTGGGCGTTGTCTTTGGTCGCAGCGCTACCAACATTCCGTTTCTTCTTGAAACTCGCAAACGCGCCACTAGAGGTGCTATTGTCGCTACCGCCGTTTCCGCTTTCTTCCATGTCCAACAGCTTTGTTTTAATGGCGTCCGCTGTCAATGGTATGCCGCAATGCTCGATCGCCATTATCATAGGGGAATATTTTTCTGTTAATCCCGCTAATAAAAGCGATGCAACCCACTCATTATTGATATTGAAACCCGTACCACTCAATTTTTGGCTTGTTTCGATGATTTGTGTCACGTACGAAGTCATTGAAACGCTATTTTCAAGTCTAATAGAAATCAGACTCCTCAGTAAACTGATTCTTCTCGTGAATCCTGAGTCATCAAATAGGTTCTTCAATTTCTTCCACAGTTCATGTGTCGTTTGTACACTTTTAATATGCACGTACAACGACGGATCTATTGTCAGAATCAACTTGGCTCGGGTTTTCGCGTCACCTGCTGCTCCTATTTCTGCTGGTAAAGTTTCCGACTTGATGCAATCGGCCATTCCCTCCAACACTAAGAAATTCTCAGCCGCAAAAGCCCACTCACTGTAATTTTCCCGGCCTTTCAATTTAGGCACACTGACAAGGTAGTTCGTCGTCATTTTCACAGTTACAGCGTTAATTAGAGTTAATCTCAATCTGCAAAGTCTATTAATTTCCAATAATTGCGAGAAAAACTATAATTCACTGGGCCCATAACCTATTATAAAAGAAACGTTTGAGCCACAGATAAGAACTAACTTTATTTAATAATAAACGTACATAGACACAGACATACATATTACATACTTCATGGTAGATGGCGCTACTAGTTTGTAATGAGTGATATTGTCGATACAAAATAACAAGAAATAAAGTATTAAATCACAGATTTTATATAAGATCTTTTCTAAAGCCTAAAAAAAACTAAAGTTTTAAATTGTTTATATACGAAGTTATTTTGACTGAAGCCTTGTAAGATTCTCTTTGGAAGCAAAACTATATTATATGTGGGTGTTATTTTGTTAAGTTTGGGACGTTTTTCACACAATCAGTCACAATATTGAACGCTATTTAAACTTCTACTTTAATGATTAACTTTTATTCGTGTACTAATATATGTTATCAAGAAGCTTTAATTGTTAAATATCAGAAGACAGTAGTTACGAGTATAGGTATATTCCATTGTATTCAATGAAACAGTTTTGTTATAAATTCTATAGTGAAGTGTAGCGCCACAACAGAACTCGGTCAATTCATGGCTACTACAAAAGATCTGTGTATTCAGAGCACAGTTTTACAATACCATAGCATTGCTCCGGACTCGATTGAAATGTATTAATACACTTTAATGATATTTATGTTTTCATTTTCTTTTTTCTTTAATTTGTATAGGACAAGAGTCATTCTAATATAGCACACAGTATGCATTTATTCGCGTAATTAATCAGTAAAAGATACAATGAATCAAATGTAAAATTTATCCCTTACACTAAATGTAAATAATTTGTTTATTTGTAACCTTGTGTGTATTGTTATAATTCTTCGTTTAAGTAACCTAAAATGAAACGCCTAAGAAATTAACATTATATTTTTTTAGATATTTTGGCTTACTCTTCACGCATAGAATTGGTTGAAAAAAATAAACTTAGTAATAATTAGTACCTTTTGATATATATTACGAACAAAACTATATTGATTATAATTAATTTACGATGCTACTGAACCATCCGTGTACACATCCGACTCGTACTTGGTTATTTTTATATTTAATAAATTAAATTACATCGTTTATCTAAGCGTATATCGAAAAGAAATATTGTAAAGGAAATAAAAAATAACGTCGACACATTTTTTCTTGCTATATTTATCGTTACAAATGTTAATTAATTATGACCGTATTATTCAAAATCCGTTAAACTATCGAGTGCTTTGATAAACGAGACTCCGTTGAATATTATTTGTACTCATGGGAGTTTAAAAACAACACATAAAATAGTATAGTGTATTGTAGCTTTTTAATAAGGTTTTTTTGCATACTAATTGTTTCGATATTTCTACATAAAAATAAAGTATATTGTAATGTGTGTGTGTTTTTTTACTTTAATTTTTTGTTATATAATTGTTGTTTTATAAGGACAACCTTCGTTACAAATGAAAAACCCGTTTTCAAATTTTCATTAGAATTCGCCCTGATGGAAATATTCAAATATAAATTCAGAAGCTTTTCTAAAAATCGAGAAAAATACGTAAAAATAATTGAAAGATTGTTGACAAAATATCGTTGTAAAAAATCACGCAATAGAAAAATAATGTTTATGAGAACTGAATTAATCATAAGAATGTGAGATGATTATATCTTTCCGATTTCTATCAAAAATATTTTATTTGTAGCCATGATTGGTATATTTTCTGAAGTATTTTTATCTGATTAAAACAGAATAGGAGTTATCATGATGTAATATTGCCGTATAATATATAAAATACAGAAAGAAATTTATTTATTTGGAAAACGAAATTTGTAACGTTGATTCTACACTATTTATTATATTTTATTTTTCGTTTGCTAGAAACTAGAATTTTGCACTTATAATAAATATTTTGTATTTAAAATATAAATTTATTATATTTTATTTATTCTGTAGTATTTTTTTATTTTTATGAGGAAATGACATATTTATCTAAGCTGAAACATTTATTGTCGAGTTGGTACTCTGCAACATAAAATTTACTTTAAACACAATCAAAGAGCAAACAGTTCGAAACCCTAATTATTTATAAGCTGCATCTGTTTTCAGTACTATGAAGTATTTTTGAACAAACACAAAACAATACCTTTGTTTCCATTGCTTCAAACACTTAAACTATACTCATGTTTACTGTTTTTCATAGTTTATAATGGTTATTAACATTTCTGTTACTAATAGTAGTTGCATTTTTTCTTTATTAAATAGTACAATGAATTATGTTAAGAAGTTTCCCTGAAGTGATTAAAGTTAAAAATGAATCGAATACCAAACTCGAGCTATTCGGGGTGCTAAGGTTACAACACTTAAATTTTAATTACTTAAATTATAGTTAGTAGGTAATTTTAAGAACTAATTAAAATATAAAAAGTAATTTTTAAACCTAATCAATCAGGTGTGGTAAACTCAATTACTTGCATGCTGAGTATAATGTTAATTAGTTCATATTTTGTACTGTAATAAATCAGCTCTTTATCTAACAACTTTATGCGTGAAAAAAAATTAATGTTTCTTTCGTTAGAAAATAGTAGTCATACACGAACACAGTCTATAATATTTACTTGAACTTGAAGGTATAATAATTATGCTGTATCTTTATAACTAATAACCTTCCAATTTTAAATATTATTTTAAAGAAAACGTTATTTTACAGAGGTGGTGAAGTGCTCACCTGTTGATGTCAGTTCTTATAAAATATGAGTATTTTTGTGAAACGTATAATTTTAGTATTTAGTTATTTATTTAATAATTTATAATTTTCGGATAACTTAATGCTAATATATGTAATTATAATGGGTGTGTAGTTACTTAAGGCCAATTACAAGCTTTTACTGATGAATATAATATAATACTAAAATTTTAAAACAGGCATTACATTTTAAAATGCAGCAATAAGAAAATTATAATTAATATAATAATATAATTTTCTTGTTGCTAGTAATTAGTATAATTTTCTAGTTACTAATAAGTCATTTTTGGCTAGTATTTATATACAGTTATATATATTACTAACCTAAAATTACTTTTTAAAATACATGACATTTATTAACCGTTTTAACTGTGCTAGTTTTAAGTGTCAAATAAACTGGTTATTCAACAGAGATTAAAGTATTTAAATTGATGACCTTCTTTTACAGACTCCCTTCGTTAGTTTAGGTCTGGTAGACGAGTCGGAATGGATCCAACAAAGAGTGCTTTCTTGGATCTTCTGCTAATTACACAACTGGGAAAGTACTAGGGTCTCCTGATCATTGTCGGGTACGGAATGTAAGTGATCATTCTGTGTGTGGCTGTGTTTGAAAATGCAAATCAGCAGATTAGGATAAAATGCGGTATTTTTTTTGCATCCTACCCACGGGGGCCGATTTGTTTCCCTTCCAATGTTCCCAGCGGAACGGTTGTAGCTGATTGGATACGTCAGATGGTCGTGTGGTAGGTGCCCAATCCTATCGCCACTGCCTCTCCATCCTCCAAAATAATAAGAACATCATCATTCAAGACCTCCTAATATATTTCCAGTATCACCAGTGGAACAATAAGCGGCTTTCGTCATGTTCGATCGACTGATGTTTTCATCTCCCAGATATAAAAATAAACAAAAATTAAACAAATGCATTAAAACCATGACTATAAATTATATCTGTCTCTTTGTAATTCTAAATAATAATAGTCCAAATGCGTATTAAAGTATTTAAGTTATTTACACATATTTGATTTTTAGAATTTTGGTTTGTCTGACTGGTTGTTCCGGCTAATCCCTGAAACGGCTAGGCCGATTTTAATAGTACTTAGGACAACTAATAGCTGTTATTATAAGGAGTTACTTATTCTAAGTTTGTTTAAAAAAAAATCATATTTCGTGCGAAGTCGTAGGCACAGCTAGTATTAGTATTACAATTTGGGTTATTATTTTAAGTATTTTGTAAAAGTGACAATAAGGTTTAAACCTATTTTTTTTATCGTTTTAAATCAAAAACATAAACGAAATACACACAGCAATTTACTTTAAAAGCAATTTTGTGATCAAAAAGCTAAAAAAGAACCGTTTCATTAATATCAACAAAAATTAATATAAATGTTTCGACGAATGAGGCTTTACTTTGAATACGTTACTAAAAAAAAATATTATTGCGAAAATTATGGAAAAAGGAATGGTGTTGGAATTATGCTAGATGAGAAATTAAGAGTGTGTGACTGGGTTGAAGAGGGTGAGTGATGGAATCATTGCTATGAAAATGATTTTAAAGGTTTAATCATTAATATATTAAGAGTGTATGCTCCTAAAACAGGTGTGATGATAGGATGAAAGAGAAGTTTTGGGAAGATTTTGATTCTGTGATGATGGATGTTCCGGACAATGAGCAGATATATGTAGGGGGTGACTTTAATGGGCATGTAGGAGGTATGAATGACGGTTATGAAAGAGTACATGGTGGTTGGGGTTTCGGTCACCGTAATGACGAGGGTGAGGATTGGCTAGCTTTGGATTTGGCTTTATCCAACACTTGGTTCAAAAAGAGGGAAGAACACTTAATTACATACAAAAGTGGCCGTCATAAGACGCAGATTGATTATTTCTTAATAAGAAGAAATAAAATCAATTGCGTCAAAAACTGCAAGGTACTGCCGGGCGAAAGTGTCGTCTCACAGCATAGGCTTTTCATCATGGAAATTAAACATGTAGTGCGTACAAATATGTTCAAGAAACGACCCCCACCTTAAATAAAATGGTATTTGTTAGAGAAGGAAGAATGTGCGAGTAAATTTAAAAACAGAGTGACAGATAAAATTAGAAATATGAGTAGTGTAGAAGGAAAATTCTTGAACGATAGTTGGAACAAAATGGTGGGATGGATAAAAACTGTGGCAAAGGATGTATTAGGCGAAACGAAAGGAAAAGGTGCGATAAATAATGAAACGTGGTGCTGGATGTGCAAAAGGTTCTGAAAGAGAAGAAAGATACGTTTAAGCAATGGCAGGAAGTACCGGATGATAATGGAAGTATGAAAGAGGAGATGAAAATGTTATATAAAAGATGTAAGAAGAGAGCGAAAGTATCTGTAGCCATTGCTAGAGTTGAGATGCAAGAGGAGTTACGAGTATACAGGTCGCTAGAGTTTCCTGCAGGTCAAAAGTAACTCTACCGGATAACAAAGTGTTGTGAGAAGAATGCTAGAGATGTCAAACATGTAAAATGCATAAAAGATGATACTGAAATGGTGTTGATGAGAGATGAGGATATAAAAAAGAGATGGAAGGTATATTTTGAAACATTGATGAATGAAGAAAATGATCGGAGTGGAGTTTTGAAAAATCAGCCGGTAAATAAAGGATTAGTGAAAGAAATGACCGATGATGAAGTGAAAGTGGCTGTGCAAGGTTTCATACCTTGGAAAAGCTGTAGGGCCAGATGCGATACCAGTGGAGGTATGGAAGGTTTTAAATGAATATGGGTATAGGTGGCTGGCTTTATTTTTCAATAAGTTGTTGCATGAAGTAATGATCCCCGATGAATAGTGCAATAGTGACCTAGTGCCCATCTATAAAAATAAAGGTGATATACAAGACTGCAACAGTTACTGGGGTATAAAGCTCATGTCACATACTATGAAAGTGTGGGAGAAAGTGATAGAGAAAAGGATGCGAGACGAGAGTGATGTTTCGGAAAACCAGTTCGGTTTTATGCCTGGTCGGGGTACGACGGATACTATATTCGCTCTTCGTCAGTTGTGTGAGAAATACAGACGAGCCCACAAGAACCTGCACATGGTGTTCGTTGATCTCGAGAAGGCATACGACCGGGTTCCCCGTAATGTTGTATGGTGGGCTTTGAAAGAGAAGGGTATACCTGGGAAGTATGTCGAGTTGGTTCATGCAATGTACAGTCGATCTAGTACACAAGTCCGGTCGTCCGCTGGAAACACCGACAAGTTCAATATGGCAGTGGGTTTGCATCAAGGGTCGGCTCTGAGTCCCTACCTCTTCTTGTTAATAATGGATGCTCTGACATTGGACATACAGGAAGAGGCACCCTGATGCATGCTATTTGCTGATGATATTGTTCTTGTCGGCGAGGATGGAATTGAGATGCAGAGTAGATTGGTAAAATGGCAACAAAAGCTGGAGAGTGTCGGCCTGGAAGTGAGGAGAACTAAAACAGAGCACATGTTCTACGATTTCGGCGATGTCCTTCAGTTTTGTTACTATTTTGTTCGACTGAGTACCCGAACGACCCGACGACATGTGATGCCCGAATTCCCCTTAAATTAAAGGGGAGAATTTATAAAAACATCATTAGACCTGTCGTTATGTATGGATCTGAGTGCTGGGCGATGAAGGTGATGGATGAAAAGCGTTTGCATGTAACGGAGATGCGAATGTTAAGATGAATGTGTGGGGTGACAAGAAGGGATAGAATAAGAAATGAGTATGTTAGGGGAAGCTTAAGCGCCAGTGACAGAAAAAAGTAATTAGTGGAGGGATGGACAGGTAGAGGACGGCCGAAGAAAAGATGGATGCATTGCGTAAAAGACGATATGGAGAAGAAGGGAAAAGATACAGAGTATGGAAGGAAAAAACATACTGTGCCGACCCCAAAATGGGATAAGGGCAGGAAGGTGATGATGTGACTAAAAAATGTAGAACAAATTTTTATAAGTAACGCTGAACATCAATAACTCACAATGATTTAATATAACTTAAAAAGCGTCATAATGTTTAAATTATTGAAGTACGAAGCCCTGAAGGGTTCTACATCATGACCGTAATAATAATTAAACAAAAACTTTTTATATTACACAAAGTTAAAGACGGGAGTCAAAAAATGATAACTTCGTGGGAATCACGCCAAGAAACTTCTGAGCGGTAAAATTTTGATTAGGTGAGATAGAATAAAAACTTTCTAACTTTCCCTCAGACCAATTAAAAGGTCTTCTTTGCTATGCTAATGCTAAATGAAATATGAATGAACAATACATTAACAAAGAAAGCAATTTATTTTGTTTGTGATATTCTTTGATTACAGAGAGAAAAATTTCTTTTTCATTGAAATCATCAAATATAATTGATACTTGTATAATATAAATTAATGAAGCATAAAATTTAATAGACTGTATTTTTTTATAACTCATACTTTGACTTGAACTTGTGAAACAAAAAAAAAATACAATTACAGCATTATCTAGATAAATTTATTTTCTGTTAATATTGTCATTACGATTTTAATATTATTTTACTTAATATTATCTGTAAGAAGTTGTTTTGTTTATTTTCTTGTTATATATATTAATATAGCCATACTGGAGATACATCTTTCTTTCAAAGCAAACTTAACCAAAAGTGGTTTTGAACGATTAAGTTGTCGTAAGTAGTGAATAAAAAGGCTCAGGATTTATGGCGCCATTATGAATATAATACGATTAATAATGTTTACTGAAATTATAGTGAATTAAGGCCGACCAGTAACTGTTTGTTGGCATAGAAATTTCACGATAGAACGATAGTCTGTTTTTCTTTACAATAACAAATGTAACCATGGCAATATTCTAGTGCTTTCACAATAGGGCTTCATAAAACCGTAATCTAGCTATTATTCCATACCAGTCCATATAATCGAAGTTGCGTTTCATTTATATAATAACTAATATTTTCTGTTTAATGCTATTATTGGAATATTTTTAATGAAAATTCTAAAAGCCTATTTCAACGGTCCATGATTAATCGTTTGGTGTAAAATTTGCGGGTGAATAACATTGCATTAAAGTAATTTTAAAAGAATTAACTATTTTGTTGAGTATTGAAAGCGGTCATTTATATTTTTTTTTGCAATTGCGCAACAACCGTTTAAATTTACATTTATTTTTATGACTTATTATGATGAATAGTTTTTAAGTTAAGTTTTTAATTTTAAGATGTAAACAAAATTACAATACATTACATTTTGTGTTATACGAGAATACTGTTACGCTAGCTGAGCTTAATAAATCGCTACTCATTTAGATTTTCAACCATAACGGGGACATCTGAGAACCTAATAACGAGTTCCCATAACTCCAACACTTCTTGTTGCAACATGATAATATCACTTTCTAATAAACATACAGAAACGGAGTCAAAATTCTCGTTCGAGTGAAGTGTTTCATCGAAGCCAATTGTAAAGTTTTGAGTAGTTCTCAAGTTAGGTTTGTTTTATATATATACACATAGATATATATATATATATATATATATATATATATATATATATATATATATATATATATATATATATATATATATATATATATATATATATATATATATATATGTATTATATAAATTATTAAATTTAGTTTAAATACATTGGTCGATTTACAATTTTTTTTAAAGAATACGTTTAAAGATAACCCTAACAATGATAATTTACAAAATATGTTGCTGAATTATTATTTTAAGGTTCGTTTGTGTATACATTTTATGAAGCCTGATTTGTAGCATTTGAAGTTTGATAGAGGAAGCCCTTTGTATGAAAACTATCGAAATGTCAAGTAGTTCGTCTACGAGTCTTAAGCAAACAATCAGTAGTTCTTGGTAGTAACTTTCTGAGTCGGTACAAATTGAAACGGCTTTCAAATGTAAATAATACGAAGTTGCAAGATTTATTCATTTGAATATTTGTCTGGCATACCAAACGGTACAGGTACTTTTGTTGTGTTTTTATTTTTTCTGTTAACATTGTTGGTTGACTGGTAGATAGTGCCTAGATAGCATTAAGGCCGCCAATTGTACCATTTTTGTGCAATGAAGTTTTAATAAATAAATAGTTTTCTGTAAGAAGAATAAGATGGGTTTATATATAATAATTCTATTCCTTTTATATATTTACATAAGATAATCTAAAAAGACGTTGTTTTTGAGTTTCTGAGTGGTACTTAATTCTTATAAATTACACAAATCCTAATAAAAAAATAAAACTCAGTAGCTCGAGGTACATTATATTAATAATTTATTAACTTTGTATCCTCCTTATATCACTTTAATGTGTATATTGGTTACAAACAAATATGCTATTAACGATTTTTATGACCTACAACTTTATCGGATAGCACTTTTCACTTTCTCAAATTGTAATTTCTTATTTCGTTTAATTGTCAAGCATTAACTTTTTCAACTCTTCTTTCCAACTTATAAAGTATTTGTTTTTTTTTTTTGGTAATCTCCACAATTCCCTTCAATAAGGATTACAATTATTATTTTTTTACACGTTCTGTCTAAATACCGTTACAGTACAGTATCAAAAGTTGTATGCCCAATATATATTTTTCATATTTTCTTTATTTATAAAATTTGTTACTTATTATAGAATGTAATTTATATTCTTGATATCTAAAATATTATTATTAAACCATAATTACACATTCAATGTTATTTATATGTCACTAAAAGAAAAGACTATTTAAACAACAAGCAACGCAGTGAAATATATTTCTTTACTAATGGTTTGAGAATTCCGTGTATCATAAAAGAGATATCACTGAATATATTTCAACTCTTCATATTTTATTATTTCATAACACTGATATAATCTTAAGATCAAAAGCGAGAATCGTTTCATTTCTCCATTTTGTATCACAAAGCACCCTTAAACTAAATTGTAGTTTTGTATAGAGCCTGATAGAGGAAAAAGCTCTTTGTATGCTAGCCATCGAATTTTCAAGTTGTGAGTCTGTGAGACGTAAACATGACGGTGTCTTCACTCGGAAACAATTTAGTCAAATATTGTCACAATTTGTAACAGTTTTATATGTAATAAAATATTTATACATAACATTTTATTTTATTATTAATTAATTAATTAATTATTCATATCATTTTATACGTTAAAAGATAAAAAAATAACATTATTATAATTAATATTTTTTTTCGTTAAATGAATTTTGGCAATTCATATAATTACTTTATCTATTTCTCTATTTATAAATATTAAAATATTTATTATTTCACAGTCATTAATATACGAGTGCAGTATCGATCAAGTATGATATCCTTATGATCTGAATACTAATAATAATAACATTTAGAACAATGAATAACACCAGATCCATTCGGTTTTCCTGTAAGTCATATTTCCCAATTTGCTTTATTTAATTTTACAAACATTTAGACAAAAAAGAAAATTTAATTAAAAGTTACACTGGAAGCCGTAATAAGGTTTTGTTTTCCTATAATTATTCATAAGTTGGTATGATTGGTGAATAATAAATTAGAAAAATATGGAAAAATATACAAACTATATATGAACATAAATACTTTTCTGTACATTTGAATTATGAAATATATAAAGGTAAATCTCAGCTATGAAACCTAATATTACAGTAATGTTTAATGGGACACGATTTTCTGTGACTCCATATTATAAATTATAAGCAAGTACGCATTCATTGATTATATCATGAGTTCAAACGCCATATTTGTTTTTTATTTGTTAAAACATAAATGCCTATATATTGTACTACCATAAAGATCAGAGGTTACTAGTACATTAAAAAATAAAAAAAAACTTAATTTGATACAAGCAAGTACCACTGTACACGTGTGTTGATATTTTCTTTATATATTTTGAAATCACAGGTAGTATATACGCTTTCCGGGTTTTGAGTGTAGTTTACAAATTTAAGTTTTTCTATATACATATATGTATATATGTATATATGTGTCACCATAACGAAGAAACCATTTTTTTAAATATTAATAAAGATATTGCAGTAATAAATCACTATAATAACTTATTTGCGATTTCCCCCATCTTCAAACTTTAATAATAAGCTATCTTACAACACTTACGTTGTATAAAAATTCAATTATTCTTACTTCTATTATAATTGTAGCTCAAACAAATTTAAGAATTAAAAGAAGAACTTTATGTTGAGAAATAACTATAACTATGTTTTATTACATTATTAAAATCATCTTTTAGTTTTATCGTAATGTGAAACAAAAGACAACAGCTTTGGAACTATTCTTGTGAGTTCTGTTTTCATGTACTGAAGAAATTCCATTAAATATTATATGTACATATAATGACTTGACGCAGTTTGATAAGATGGACACAATTTATAAACATATAATCATATGTATAAATATGAACAGGTAATTCTTAAAATCTCTCATTTCTTTGCCAAACACTTGAACAACACTCAAATATATAGTACCTAAACAGAGATATATGAAAATTAAATACTATACTATACTATAAATAATACTACAATATTTAATAATCACTGTTAAAAAAATTAATTTTGACAGTGACTTTTAGAAATAGTTTATAGAAAACCTAGCTCACCCGGTCAACATATCTTATTTCTCTCGTCGCGACTATATATATATTATAATAGTATTTAAGTCATATCTGAACGCCAAACGTTCATAAGTAATTGTAAGGTTTTTTCGTATATTTTGTTGCCTTGCCCTTGAAGTCGATATAGGTTCTTCCGATGTCAAGAAAGCATTTGATTGACTATTTAATAATTCTTAATAATCCTGTTAGAACTTTTTCCGAAACCTAATTTTGAGGCATAAAAAATATTCAAATATTATATTTATTGCGATTCTAATAAATTTAATTGTTAATAAAGTTTCATAAGAACGAAAAATTAAATAAAGTGTATAATCACAACATTACATCATCATCATCATCATTTAATTATAATTTCATCTTTATCACAAGGAATAAAATTCGTCGTACAGGGTTGCGGATATGATTGTTACATGTGATTTATGATCTTGAGTTAAATCCGGATCATTAGTCCTTAGTAAGATTAATTGCTCTGCTTAGTTGTGTTTAATAACAGTTATAAGAAACCTAAATCCATACTGTATTGTAATTTAATTAATGCTATAATATTTTTTTCAGTTTTCTAGTCCTTATTGTATTATATATACATTTAATTTCGTGTGATGTACTTAGGCATCTTAATGCTCTTTACAGTTCCTTAATAGTAATAAAATAACACATGTACACATGAAATGATGCACACACACACACTCACACACACGAATGATCTACCTACATATTGTACTTAATAACTACATAATAAATATTATAATATACCTACTATTACATCACTTATAAGACAGATCTAACATTGGTTTTTTTCTTAATGCTGAATTGTTGGACAATTTGATATTTTTAAATGGTTACCATATAAAAATTAATTGATTAAGTATGAAATCATGTTAGATATCTAACATCTCTAACAATTTGAAGTTCGAATGAAGAGTAAAAACCCTCTTTATAAGAAAAAAACTTCTGATTTTTGCGGTAATAATATTTGTATTTTCATCTCGTTTATTCTATTTGAAATATTTCTATACAATTTAACAAAATTGTTTAGTAACGTAACGTATAAATATCAACAAAAGATTTCCCGCTTTTAAATAATAATATTGTACAAAAAAATACGTATCATTAATACCACATGAACGAAAAATTCAATACGCAATATTCAATATCCGTAAAATAAAATTCCGTAATTATCTTTGTGCTGTGATGCATAAAACTCACATAAACTAAAAATATATTTTATAAATAAATGCATAAAAAATATATTTAATCAAATCACATTCACATTTTCTTATATAAAAAATGTTTATTGGAAAATCTGAAAAAGCTTAGCTTACTAAACTTAGCTTAGCTTAGATCAATCGTCACTACTACCGGTGCGAAATGCAATCCGTTTAACAAACAAAACTCAACAGAGAGGACAAATTTTACTTTTTAAACTTAAACCAAAATGAATATCTCTTGATTTTGAGTTTTATAATTTTGTTGTTACAAAATGAATAAATACCACGTCAAAATATATATGTAATGTTTTATATTAAACAGTAATATGTAGTAAATATACATATTTGTATATTGCGAAAAAAATATTTAATAGGATAAATTATCTTTAAATTCACTCAATGGAAGACTAGATCCCTTTATTGGTAATTATCAGTACATGTAAAAGGAAATATAATGTGTAAAGGGACGACCGATTTTAGTCATATATTCGAACCATCTAATACAGTACAAATAATATTTTATTAATTATATTTGAGTAAATAATTATTTATATTGTATGTCAAAATAAAGCCTTACATAAATTTGAGAAGGACGTAAGCCCATCGTATATAAATTACTTATTTAAAACAACGGATATTAAAACATTTTTTTTTATGGAAGCTACACTCATTAAAAATATTTAAATAAAATCATACTGAAACTTTTAAATAGTTTCGATTCAATGAAAATCTTTTTGCTAATTAATTGAAATCTTGAATTATTATACACAATATTACCATGCTGTAAATATTCTTGCTTTTATTGAGAATCCCTGAAAAATATTTTCTGTTCATCATTCAAAATGTACATTTTATTTTAATATATTTGAAGAAACAAAAAATGTTTAAAAAAAACATTATCAATTAATTCTCCTATAACTATTATTCTAATTTACAATACTAATCTAAAATATTAGTAACGTAAAAATTTAAACTTAAAATGTCAGTTTTAAGATCACCTTGTACCCCTGGCGTAATTGATTCCTAGATTCTGCTGGTTTTGCCAGAATTATATTTAAAAGGAAGAATTTTCTAAACTTTTCTATTAAGAAAACTTTATATTTTACACAAGTTTCGTTGTTTGTAGCTTTATTGTTGAATTTTATTTTTATTTTATTAAATTAATTTTAATAAAATATAAATTTACTGAAATTATATTTATTAATTGAATAAGTTTTGGTTTCATTAATAAGTAACATTGTAACATGTTTAGTTCTTATTTCTTTGTTCAATGTCTGTAATGATGATAATGTATTTTGCTTTTAATATCTTTATTGTTACCTCAGATGTCAATGATTACAAATATTCAACATTTATCACTTTGGGTAACATAGACATAACACGGAGACAATCCTCGTTAATATTTTTATAACCATAATGTTAAGTAAACCTCGCAGGACTTATGTTAACTTTTACATTGAGTTTACAGGCATTTTTTAAATAAAATAAACATGTTTGTTATTTTATTGAGATTAATTTTTTTAGGTTTACATTTCGTGATAATGTTTAACTAATTGCGTTTCAAAAAGATTAATAAACAGGTTTTTATTAAAAGTTACTTTGAATTGTGATATTTAACAGATTTGTTTCCGGTTTATTTGACTGTCTTTTTGTTAAAACTTAAAACAAGAATTTATCATTGTCCAGAATGTTATTACAAAATAAATACTGAAATTTTAAGTTAACACAGTATTGAAAGGTGATAACAACTTGATTTATTTGAATTATCGCGGTAATAAGTGACCAACTGAACAATTGTATTTTTATTATATTATCAAAGATTTTATTGCACTTGATTTGAGAGATTAGAGAGAGAGAGATATATCTTTATAATTTACTCGCTTCTATTAATTATTTCGTCTCCAAACTTTTGTACTCCAACTATATTATATAACTAAATATTTCAGAGCAAAATTCGATTTTTTTTCATTTATACCATTATTGAACATTATATAGTAAATTGTTTTGTACATATTATAAAATGCATTTTTACTTAATTCATATAACAGTTCTCTGAATATGTTTTTGTATTTTAACACTATTAAATGTTTATTGCACTGAAGTCAGCTTTCAGACCTACACTTATAATTTTGCTTAAAAATTTATTCAATAAAACAAATATCGGGTTGGAGATCCATTGCCACTCTTAAGGAAGAAAAAGAAATAAAAGTAAATATAAATAAAAAAATAAGGAGACAATAAAACAAGAATACAAAATATATAATATAAAATAGTTCTTAAATATCCTTTTAGCTACCACAATTAAAAACTATTTTCTAGAATATTTTCTTACATATAATAATTAAACTTTAATCATATTTTAATATTAATAATATAAAATAAGATACAATAAAGGATAATTCAGAAAATTAGTACATACAATTTATATACATATAATTAATGATAGATACATCAATTATTATCAATAATGAAA
Source organism: Melinaea marsaeus rileyi (assembly GCA_918358865.1). Classification (NCBI taxonomy): domain Eukaryota; kingdom Metazoa; phylum Arthropoda; class Insecta; order Lepidoptera; family Nymphalidae; genus Melinaea; species Melinaea marsaeus. Next base: position 22,977,765 of record OU911093.1, on the reverse strand, counting down.
TCCGAATGTTCCGTTATGTCACTGTCATCTCGTGAATATAATTTACGAGATGACAATAACGATAAATAAAATGGACATCAATGCAGATTGCGAATTCATTTATTAGATTCCTTTTAATCTGACAATGTCGGAGTGTGAGTGTACATTCCATGAATCCTGACACCTGAAATATTCAATTATTTAATCCACAAACCAGATAAGCCTCGAGGATTTACGAGGGATATTTTGGTATTCATTGTTTTAGAATATGTTCTTTTATATTTTTTAGTTTACTAAAATAGGTGATTTCATTTTTTTACAATTACAGTCTATTGCTAATTTCTACAATGAACTAGATTGTTTTTTCTAAATAATATTGTTTATCTGTATATCTTTAGTAATATTATCATCAAAGTATTAATATATAAAATCAAGTCGTAGCACGGGTTCAGATAGTAGCATTTAGACTGGTCCGAGAAGCTGTAATCGCAAGTCCTTGTGGTCATCCCTTACGACGCTCTGATAATCACAGCACTACATGTCTACGAAGTTATTCCAAGTTTCTATAAGAAGAAATGTAGCTCTGACATTTATAGCTATAAAAATAAGTATAAATACTGTAGTTAAATTTCATATAAAATAACATAACACATTAACATAATTCGTTTTCATATACGTTTGTAAACAAAAGAAAACAAATCATTTCAATATTTATGGTTTAGTAAACCAGTTAAAATCATGATGCTACAACATTTTTTTTTGAATTAACAACAAATATTCTAAAGTATACATGGTTGCCATGTCATTGAAATAAATGCATAAACCATTTAATTTAAATTATTGTCATAAACCGACACTGATGTCAAATAATATTGAATAATTAAATATCTACTTGAAAAATTATACAAAGGAAATCGATTTAGTATTAAATGGAAAATTCGAAAATTTACATTATGTCATATAAGAAGAAAAAAATCCGTGCCCGCAGGGGGACACGCGTGGGTAGACCTCGTGTGTAACTCGTTTAAAATATAACTCACTACCTAAGAATAATACATGATGCCGTTGTTTACATGAAAAATTTTCAAGAAAAAAGCGGTTTTAATTTTTTTTCTCGGAAAAGGTATCTTTTTTGGAAATACTTTTGGTACTTAAATTTAGAGTAAAAAATAACCTTTCTATTAAAAATATTTGCGAGGAGGGAATGTTTACCAGAAAAAAGTTGCCGTGGTTTTACCTACCTAAAATTTACAAGCTAAAACTGGTTTTAATTTTTTTTCTCGGAAACGGTACCTTTTACGGAAAAACTTTTGGTACCTAAATTTAGAGTAAAAAATAACCTTTCTATTAAAAATACTTGCGATGCAAGAATGTTTACCAGAAAAAAGTTATGATTTTTTTTCCAAAAATTTTCGGTTTTTTTACCCCCACCCCTAAGTTATTGAAGTTAGGTTTTAGGTTTATTTACATTAGTTATAGGTATTTATCAAAGACATCATATAATATGAACGCAATTGATCTCCTTTGTATAGGGAAAAAGTTATGGTCGAAAAACTGAAATCAGAAAAAGTGAGGCCCTAGCGCCCCCTGTGACCGGATTTCTCTGGTTAACGAACTTGACCTTCATTTTTGGATGGTTGATTTTTGTGCAAAGTTTGAAAGCGATCCGAGCGAAACTGCGGCCGCTATCGTGCTGACAAAAGTCGAATCTGGACGCACGCACGCATATATATATATATATATATATATATATATATATAAACTTTTTGACCAATGGTCATTTCAGACTCAGGCGGTCATAAGAAGACCTCCTGTGAAGAAATTTTTCCAAAATTCGAAAGTAGGGGACAAATGAATGGGCAGACCGAATTCTTCGAGGTCTACCCAAAATTTGATTAATTTAATTTATTAAAAAGTATTCTAATGATGCCACTAGAAGGTGTATGTAAACGATTGCTAGCGAGGAAAGTTTATGAAAGCAAATCCATCCCAATAAACCTACATCGTGTAATCACATAGACAAAGTTAATCACAAACTATTTCAACAAACAAACAACTCAAGTTCAATAAGTTTTATGTAAACTAAATAGTTAAAAGATCTTAATTTTAGAACTTAATCTAATAGATTAATAAAGTAATGAAATATCCGTGCGTCGCCCCAAAATAATAGAATCGTAGATCCGCACTACGCGCCAGAAACAATATAATAATTCCTTACTATTCCGTTACCGGGACGCGTTTTTGGATTTAAGACATCTTGACTCATATCACTAATAAATATTAATGACAGTTTGTAAAGTTATTTTAATAATAACAAAAAATACATCACTATAGCTATAGTATTGGACATTGTGAAGGTTCTGTATTTTATATACGTGTTAAATATTTGGTGAAAAATTAACGGTAATTAATTTGTAACTATTATCTTACTCGAGTAAGGACTTAATTAAACCAAGTATTACTATAAAAAATTGCTCATGTAATAAAAATGTACAAAAAGATCTATACAATTTTTATTATTCACGGACAAATTCTATTATATTAAACATCATCACATCTATTTGCATTTTATTAATATCATTAAATGTTTGTTTCTCAACTAAGACGCAGATCTCTTAACCGTGACACAGCGGACTTATTATACATCACATCGTAGTATCTTGGTTCCTAAGGGATGATATCTGCTGAAGGCACATTGATTAATTTAAAGATATAATATCTCTGCCTGTCAATACTCTGGTTATAGGTACACAGAACAATCGTGTCAGTATTTATGCATGCTCCTACAGGTTCCACAGCAATAATACAGAGACAGATTGTCCCTCGGACCATGTTGTAATGACAATTTACGACATACGATTATTTTAAAGTGAATATTGTAGTACCTTTGAAACTTCAATGCGTACTGTACCGATTGCCTCAGGATATTGCAAGACTACGCGAGAGATTTGTATATCGTTTTCTTAGAAATAAAGAATTAACTGGTACAGAGTTATTGGATTATCACCTCTTAATGTCTATTAATAAGACACGCAAATATAACCCATCAGACATGGTACGAGCGAAGCTCTAGGAGGAAAGGCTGAATATTAACAAACTTATACTCGTAGAGACGAGAAATGTAAAATAAATTATGATATCCTTGAAATGGATTAATAATATGAGTTTAAATTATCTGTATTTTATTCGAATACGTCTATTATCTTTTGTTCTCAAATCACTTATAAGTGTCATAATTAGAGCTGTCATATTTAGTAAGTTAATAATTTAATAGTATAAAATATTTGTTGGCAATTGTAATCATCAACTCGTCATAATAAATGTATTACTTTGATTTGCAAATGAGATTTGGACAAAATATTAAAGTAATAAATTCGAAAGTTAATAATCAGTGAATCAGTGAACAGTTGTTAAGAGTTTAGCTTTATGGTTCCATTACTTTCTTCTGAAGTCTTTATTTAGTTTTAAGCTGCAAATAATCAAACACATAAAATTAATACTCTTATTTCTATTTTGTTATTTCATAATATAAACGTTTTACTAAAATCTCTGTTCCTTATTAAGTATATATCTATTTTATGTGGCAGAGATTTAATTTTCTGTTTCGATGAATACGAGTAATCATTGCCTTTATTAATTTGAATTACAACCGGATTTTAATTGTTAATAGTTTCATTTTGCTTTGATGTCTTACGCAATATTTTTGGTCATTTTAGAGATTAAATAAATGTATATTAATATAAAATTTTAATTCTTTTAGTAAATACAATTACTTTTTCTATGTCCATTTTAATTAATAATGAATTATAATTGTCCTACTTTTGATTGTGTACAGTTAAGTTTTAAATACAATTCTCAAATATTTTTAGTTAAAAATGTTCTATTTAGGTCATTGCTTAACTTAACATCATTATTAATAGACCTTAATGACTGATCCTCATCACGAGAATAAAACTTTATTTAGGTTTAGTCATAACATGATCTTCACTCATTACTTTAATAAAAAATAATTATGATAACCTTCTTACCTATTATTTAAAATTGTTTAATAATATGTTAGTTCTGTTAATATAACTACTCGCTTAATTTCGTTTTGTTCATTCATATATTTATTTTGAAAACTTTTATTCAATTTTGTCTACTTAGGTTATCAGTTATCAATTAGTAAATAAAATTGGGTTAGTATTTGGTTCGTATAATATCATGAACAACAACCTCAGTTAACCAATAATTACGAAATATCTTAAAATATTAACCATTGAAGAGTAATTAATTTTTAATTAAGCCGTAACAAGAGTTTGCTCCGCGGTATTTCATGAATTTCATCTCCGCTGAGAGACCTTTATATTTCTTAGGAAAGCTTTGATCGCATCTTTATTGTAATAGGTAAGTGTATTTTACACTGAGGTAGATTAAATTGTGTGAGAGCGGGTTTAACGGACACTTAACTGTGAAACTGAATTAGTAAAGTGATCAAGATAGAACTTACAAATAGCTTCTTTTGCGTTGTTATTGATATACAAATTGTTAGGACGATTACCTCGCTATTGCTACGTTGTGTCTCAACGTTAATGTTGCATTTATTTGATTAAGAAAACACTTAAGACTTTATTACTTATGAGACCAATATTATTTTGCTCTCCTTAATGGAACAGATTATTCTAATTCATATGACTACAGAAAGCACGTTCTTGTAATACAGACTATGTCCATTCCGATATTAATTCAGTCTTATTAGTTATTATATTGTAGTCTAGTCTAGTATCCAATAAACAATATAATTTATATAAGTAATGAGGCAGTGATTCCTGAATAGGAAGGTAAGGATTTCTATATAGCCCGAGAATAACAAAGTATGTCTTGGTAACTGTAACAGCAAAAACATTAAATGAATTCAGTATAAAACAATGGAAATATCAATATCATTTTCTATTATAAGAATGTTTGAGATACAGAATTTGATATAAGAATTGTCATTATTTGTGTATGTTATTAAAAAAAAAAATCAAAACAAAATGGACATGCTGTTAGAGGACAACAGATATGGAATATGAGAAAATCTGTATGTTATCTCGTTAGACTGTTATATTCTTAAACACAATTAACCCCGACTCGACACGAGCGTGGTGATTCTATGGAGGGTTATTAATTATTTTGTATGGTTACTCTTTATGGTATACTTTGTTTAAATCATCATTTAACATACAAGGTTGATGTAGAAATGGAAGAAATTGGGGAGACGCCGTGATTGTTTTCGTATTACAATCGTTTCTTTCAAAATAAAGTAATATGAATATCTTTAAAGAAATATTTCATGAACAATACTTGTTTGTCTATAATCAAGAATAATTATTGTTTATTAGTTTTAATTAGTTTTTAGCATCATTCTTCAATTTTAAAAACGTTATCTTACATTATCTAATATTTAAATATAAGAATGGATTTCATACATAGTTATAACTCGTACTTCCAACACTCAAATTCTTTAAATGTTAAATATTTTTCACTTTTATCACATATTTCGTATTTAATCTCCATATACTTTATTGGGTTGAATAATCTACTCGGAATACTTAATCGGGTAAAAGTGTTGTCAATTTACGTTACTATCTCCTACATTACTATTTAATAGTCGTGTTAATATTTATGATAATGATTGATTATATCGATATTTTGATTTCGTAAATATATTTTTCGGTTTATATTCATACGTTTTTAAACTTTTATGTTATAAATTTATATATGTTAATTAATTTTTCATTAAACTTATAATACTTTTTCACTTAAAGGAATTTTTAATAGCCATCTCAATTTATAGTATAAAGTATGCCACAGCCAATATTAATATTTGTTAATGTTTATATATATATTGATAAAAATATTTTTAAAGTCTAAACAAAGAACTATTTTTAAGTAAAACAATAAAATATAAAGTTAACAATATTTCAAACTGTGTAGAAACAATTTTGCACTTTCATGTTTATATATATATATATATATATTCAGATATTTAAAATGATAAATATTAAAAATATACAATATTTTAATGTGAGAATATATTTAATACAAATTCCACGCTTTTAACGGGCTCCAGAATTTATGGTGATAATAAGTGCTGACTGTACAAGTTGCTAAAACTCTATAATTATTTTATATATTTATGAAGTGACTTATCTTTTAAAGGTAATGGACGAAGTTGGAACAATTTCTTTGGGAGCTCTTCTACAATTAAAACGTGATTTATAAACTTTAGCAGTAAATTAACTTAAAAACTTAGTAGCCAAAATGTTAGCTGATTCCTAAGTTATTACAAGCTTCATCATAATTATAACTTTTAATATTAAGTCTTCATTGTCTCTAAGAATGTTTTATAGCGAAATTAGGTTAATTTTATTTTCTATCAATTAATCAAATTAAATCTCAAATATATACTCGTTATATTATTATTATTATGTCATCTCTTATTTAGCTCTAATGTGTTTGTTTATTGTGATCACACTTTAGAAAAAAGATATTTTTATTTGATTACCTGATTTAGAAATAAAGGTGGAATCTTGGAATATTATGATCTTCATTAATATAAAAGAAGAACGCAACAAAAGCAGTCATACAAAAATGATAGAAGAGCGTTTAACAAAAATGACACTGAACTAAAAGGAATATATTTCCTATTTTACTCTCCTTACTTTGAAAATGTGTTAAAGTTTTTAAATTGTCCATAATAAGGTTCTAGCCACATTAAAATTATTTAATTTGAAGTAAATATACTATATAATGACAAACTCTGTCATTGGAGCTACCATGTCGGGAAAGTGGTGAATTTCTTCTTAATAACCGAAGCAACTGACTACTCAATAACAGTTGGTTAGGCGTTATGAATTTAATTTTAATTTTTCATCCTTCATATTTTATGGCAAAAAATATGAGCAAATGTTATATAGAGCCATTTCATAAAACTATTCATTATATTTTATTCAAAATGAAGGTTACATTCAATAAATAGTCCGTGTGTTTAGTAAGACACACGGACTAAAAACTACACTCCGACCATTACTAAACCCAGCGGAGCTGCGAGGACGCTTCGTCGCTTATTGATTGCTTACGTATTTTCCTGATAATTGCTCCTAAGAGGATCTCCCAGCAAGATTAATGAATCATCAATAGATATGTTCTGAGATGTATGTTATATCGCCTATTTTATTACATTATTGGCTTTATATGACAATAGCAATCCTAATCAGATACAAGTACTTTAGATGTATGAATAAGTGTTAAAGGTTTAAAATATGTATATATGTATGTATGTATATATTTAGGTATGCCTACTGCATCAGATCAAATGCAAAAAATTTGCTTCATAAGATTAATTAAATAATAAATTTTTTGTAGTACATTTTTAAAAAGAACTACAAAAGTATTACTATATATCATATTTGTCTCTACTTTCTTATACATATATACATTTCAAGTTAACTTTAGCCGAATAAAAAGTAATTTTTATCGATTTTAAACATTAATAAATGAGTGTAGTCAAAAGATTTTACTTTTAGTGTACAGAGTGAGTGACAAGAAATAGAAGATATCATTATTTATTTAGGATTCATTTGATTCAGTTAAACTTATTTGAATAAACGATAAGAGCTTTCCTAATCCGGAAACATTTCTTTTAGTTGACAATTAAAGTTTCACGGAGAAAGACGAAGCTTCTTAGCATTCCATGGATTCACCGAACGGGCGCCGGGTCCATCGCGTTGCAAGAAGAGGAGCGCAAACAATGACTTGCGACCCAGGTGTTGGTTTAAAGGGCCCCTTTACTATGCGCATACACGCTCACCTTCACTGTTCACGCACCTCTCCCGACCTAACCAAATATCGTAAGAACCTACTAAAGCAGCCTTTGAAATACGTTCCAGTAATGAACTGATGATCGTTCTAGAAAGGATCTCCTTTAAAAAGCTGTAGAGAGATTTTGCTGTTATACCTTTCGCTCCTACTTATACAGCGTACAAATTAACTATAAATTTATTCCTGATCAGTTTGTTACATAGTTCGTAATACTTGTTAAGCTTAAATATATGATCTTTGGGTATGTTTGTTTTCCAGAGTACAGTAAGATCCACAAGTTTAACGTGCCTTAGTTGTTTTGAGTACAGGAATAAGTCCGGTCTAGATGACGAAACACAAACATCTCCGGGGGTTTTGTATTGCCTTTCATACGTGTTCATCATGAGAGTTCAATCAGGAGACGCGTTCAAGATGGAATAAGTTTTAGTTTACATTTTTTGGATGAACTTGCCTTTACGAACTCTACTGATATTTTGGTGCTTGTTATACCTTTCTGCGCTCTTGCTACAGACAGACTAACCGCTTCTCGTATGATTTCAAATACTTTATCGTGGCGACGCGAGTATTTATCTCTATATAAAAGTACCCTACACCCTACTAGCAAGTGTTTCGCGGTTCTTACTGCTTTCCCAAGGATGTTACAGTTTTTTCGGTGGCTTTGCCCCATCTTACTAAGTTACTTTGATCCGGGAGAGTCATTTGGAATGCATTAAGATAAAATTTTAATAATGCTGGGGACAAATCTTGAAGCAGGGTACGCCATCTTAATTCTAGTGGAATACAAAAATTTCCTATGGTCACCCATTCGTTTTTCTATTCTAGGCTCATCGCGTGTAACCGGTAATTATCGTTTTCATCTTGCCGAATAAAGGATTTTATTATTTATGTATCTTGTTCTTTCCTACTTGATCCTAGCCCTGCTTTATTTGTTTGAACACCTATTATATTGTTTATGGAATTGAAGTCGTGACTCCAGCTCTGTGGCAACTTTATCTTTTGGGAGAGATGTTATAGTATCATCATTTGATTTTGAGATGATATGTCTTTTGGTCACTCTTAGGTGTTTATAGAGTACCGATTGTTTCTTTATTTTTACCCAAAATTTTGTCGGTCTCTAAATAAGATAGAATAGTCCGCTGGATGAGCTAACCCGAGTCATGACTTCAATGTCATTATGACGCTTGCATCTAACTTTAACAAAAGGGTCTTATTAATATCGTAAACGAGGAAAGGCCGATTTAGACGTGATGTTAAATAATTATCATTTATCCAAGCCTTTTTGATGTTACTTATTGGTTGAATGTCTACCTTTTTAAGATAATTCAAAAAGCTATCGACTATTATATCTAACGATGGAGTGCGCCCCTGGAAATCGATTTTTGTGTCTAAAAATTTGAACGGAGCTGAGTCGGGAATAGTAGTAACGCACTTACCGCCTATTGTAAGACCCGGATCGTAAGAGGTATATCTGGTGTTCCGCCTACCCATACACAGACTGTAGCATTTATTGGGATTTGTCCTCAATCCGTCCGTCCAAGCACAGAAATCCTCCACAATATTTTAAAGTAGCTGACATTGTTTTGCATTACGTGTCAGTATCGCGAGATCATCTGCAAATGCTAGTATGGATTCTGTGTATTTATTGTTAAACTTAAACCGATTACCCCCTTTTCTTTTTCATTTTTAATTAATTTATCTATTAAAATAATGATGACTATGTTAAATATAATTGGCAAAATACAACCTTGAAATAAACCTGTTTTGTAATTTAATGGTGTGGATAGATTTTCATTTGAGATTATGGAAAATTTTAATTTTGAATAATATGATGCAATCATGTCACTTACTAACGTTGGAAAGTTATACCACCTTAGCGCGAACTTCATCAGTTCATGTCGTACCGACTCGAAAGCGTTTTCTAAGTCTATGCAAACCGTTATTTGTGTTTCACTAGTTCTGGCATCTTTAGGGCTTTCCGATATTAATGTGTTATGTTCCAGGCATCCAGAAATGCCAGGCAAAAACCCTTTCTGGTGATTAGGCCCGAAATATTTATTATTAATCATGAATTGCGTGATGTTTGTTTGTAAAAAAGAAAAAAATATTTTTGTTATTGTATTTGTTAGAGCTATCGGTCTAGTGTCCCTAGGATCCGAGATATTGTCGCTTTTAGGAATGGGGACAAAAAGAGCATTTCTGAATATTACCGGTGTTTGTCCTCTTGACCAGATTTTACTGAATATATTCAACAGATGTTTATGGATCGACGGTCATTTTTTATAAGTGAGGTCAATGCGCCGTATTCGGAACAAAAACGGATAGTTTGAGAAATAAACACAGCCTTATATATATTTACATTAAGTATTTTGTACTCCTAATATCTATTTATTTAATAAAAATAAATAATAACATCGTTATAATTAAGAATGACATTTATTAATATTTTTCACATGTTGAGATAAAAAAAAACTATACATCTTATATTCGCTTAAACGAAAGTCCAATAAAATTGGGTTAAATTTCACTTAAGAAGTATTTTATAATTTTTGGTAATAAATATTTTAAACTATTTAACGGAATGTAAGAAGTTATACAATTTAAATTAACTTCACAGCAATATCAAGAACACTCAACTTAAATTAATTTATTAATAAAGTTTACCAGTCGATTTCTATATTACAGAGACCGCCCATTAGAAACTTTGTAACTCAAATTTATAACTTAAATATACAATCAAACAGTATTCAGCACTCAGCATATAAATAATTAATCTTGATATCAAATATAAACATTCCTTTTAAGCTTTTACCAAGACTTTAGAATGCTGTAAAATGTAGTCACAGGACGGGTTTGAACATAATTGTTTTATGATCAAAGTCACTCCACAGCTATGTCAGGGTTTACAACTATTTAAAATGAAGGGTGTTTTATTTAAATCTAGATAAATTATTAACAAACTTATCTATATTAATAAAATTCAATACTAAGCAAATTCTAGTTCAATTTATTCAAATTTATTTAAATTAATTAAATAAATAAGTATTGTTTAATACTCTATTAACATCCTTCTAATATCATTTATCTATAAATCTGTTGTAAGGGTTTGTTTTGTTTAAACCTGATCGGATACATGGTGGGTGAATATTAATAATGTACACATGTATTTAAACTTAATAATAAACAAATAGTTGTATTTAAATATATATAATCGATTTGTCCTTCCTTATTTAATTATAATATTAATATCAGTCCCGGACGGACTGAACTGACACGGTCGGTCTGCGGTGAGTATCGTGAATGAATATTGATTTATATTGATAACTATTGTTATACTTTCATATCGTTTATCGCTAAGGAGTTTTATAAACATATATCTTTATAAATCAGCAGGTTCTTCAAATTTATACTTAGAACATCAGCCGGCTATTATTACAAGGATAATAAAGGATAAGGATAAAAATTGGTATTGTAATTTTCTCGAATTTAAAAGTGGGAAATATGACTTTTATATGTATAGACTTTGGAATAGAAAAAAGTCTATTAAAAATATAAAAAAGGCAATAAATATTAATACAATTTTATATTGGGCAAAAATATTCTGAAAAAATGTTTTCATTTTTAATCATTCAATATTCATTTTGAACGCCAGCCATATTGTAATATTGTGATCTAAATGAATATTAATATTTAAAATTTTAAAACATGACTTTAGTTAACAAAAATTTAAGCACTCTGTGTTATGGAGAAATAAAAACAATTGTTTTGGCCAAAGTAACGCAGACTAAAAATATTTTAAAAATATAACCGTGTCGCTTTAAATAATATTTGAAATTGTCATTTTAATTGAATCATGTTTATTTTACTTTATTATAGCCATAGTGTACATTGATTACTTTTTATTTTATAATAGACTTACCTTAAAATATTTCTAAAATAAAAACATGTTTACTAGTCAGGTGTAAGTTATGGTATTAAACAAATATATAACTTACTGCTTATTTGTACTGTATAATAAAATCAATTTATTTATAACAATTACGGCTAGTTCGAGTACAAGCATCTACTAAGTATCCGACACATTAAATAATAAAATGTAGAGAAAAATTAACAATTTAATGATAAAAAACTAAATTATCACTTCACCTCCCCCTTCTGTACCCCTTATCTTACCCTTACTACATTACATACTCTACTATATTCCATACTCCTTTTTCTTTTCAGCAGAGATGTAATTGATATTTGCGATTAAAGACAATATTATATTTAATGTCTGAAGAATATTGGTAGAATAAATAAGAGGATCTAAGATTAAGAATTATCAAGAATATAGCTAGCAATAAGTTTTCTCTATTATGTACTTATGTTCAATAAACGTATAAAATTTATTATTGAGATTGCTTTCTGAAGAATCTCATAAGAACTAACGGAACAAAAGGATTTGCTAAGCTTACAATAGAAGGAAGCTTTCCAATGTGATATTTCTAATTCTGTAAAGATAATCTTTTTTTATCGGCGGTATTGATATCTTTATACTTTTGTTTTAGACGCTTTAATTTTTTTATTGGAAAATTATCAGAAAATAATGTTTAGTTTTTAACATTATAATTATTTAATGATTTAGATGTATAATGTCATTAAATAAAAAATAAAACTGTCAAGTGCGTAGCCCAGTACTGAATCGACTAATGCAAAATACAGAGTTTTCAATGTGACAATTGGTACTCTAAAACTTAAGTGATAGAATTTACACAGCAGCTTTCTTAGTTTGTTATAAATGTAGTCTATTTGAGTCGTCCCGGAAAATTTTAAATCTATTTATATACACAGCTATGTTACACAGTCAACATTTCCTATCGGCTTACAATTGCAATTTATAAGGTTGTTTTGGAGGCAGGAGTAATCATGTGTATATATATATAAATAGAGGAGAGATTAATTGGTTGGCGTACGGTGACCTTATTACCATGAATTTGGTTTTTTCTGTTATAGACTGTTTACGTGTAACAGATAGCAGAGTGGATCAGTCCCAGATCCTTGAAGAACTCCGCAACTGACTTCGGTTTTTTCGTTTAGCGTGACGCCTATCTTAACACGGAAAGTACATACCGCTTATATACTTACTCCTTGTATACTTCCCGCTTATATACTTCCTGCTTATAAACTTACCACTTATATACTTACCATTTATATACTTATCGCTTATATACTTACTCTTTATATAATTCTCGCTTATATACTTACCGTTTATATACTTTCTGCTTATATACTTATCGCTTATATACTTTCCGCTTATGTACTTATCGCTAATATACTTACCGCTTATGTACTTACCGCTTATGTACTTACCGCTTATATACTTAACGCTTATATACTTACTCCTCATATACTTATCGCCTATATAGTTAAAGCTTGTTTACTTACCGCTTATATACTTACTCCTTATATACTTCCTTACTTACTTATTATTAGTTTTTCCTAAACTGTTTACAGAAAACGGAGTCATTTGATTTTCCTTACAATTATCTGAAAAGATAATTTGATTTCTTCACTAATTGAACAATTTTTTTTGATGTTTGTATATTCATATAAAATAGTCATAATAATTTCATATTGTAAAACCTGCATACCATTGCTAAAGCCTGTGTTAGTATTAAAGAGCACTAGATATTTACCAACTCCGACTCTTGGTTCTCGTATAACGTATCTATTCACTTTATAATTCACTGTTTTAACAAAACTTTTATTTTAATAACAGAATTCACTTTAGAATAAATTGCATTAATTTCGAATTAATTTCGAATAAATTGCAATAAAGTCCAAATTTCAATTTCTTACCAATCTACTGTAATTTATGATAATGATTGGCGCCAATTCATTTTTTTACCTTACAGAAAGCAAAAAATTTTTGCTATACTGCCTAGTTTTAGGGATAGCACCATTATAACCTCATTTCAATATGATTTTATTTGAAGGGCAAGTATTATTAGATTGATACGTATTAAGTTTTAGCAAAATAATATGTTTGGACAAAAAAATATAAAATTTACTCACTATTCATGGTATTAATAATTGAATTCAAGGCTTATATTGCGGACATATTTCTTTTTATAGGTATATGTATATATAGATCTAATTATTTGTTTAAAATCTTCTGGTGTCTTGTTATTTATAACACTTCTTCAGCTACTTCTATTTTTCTTAAAATTCTATGAACATAATAAAACTATGAACCTGATGAAAGGAGCAGTGTTTTTTAAGTCAAAACGATAGATAGACAGGGGGATATTGCTGCGATCGCTTAGTGACTATCACAAAGAACTTTATTTACTTCCACAAGATCACTTCATAACAAGCTAAGAATTGCGATATTGTTTTACGAAGATCATATTTTAATACTGGTTTAGATTTTAATGAAGATATTACACCAAAGGGTAAGATTTAATTAAGACTCAAGTGTCTCATTTAAGGACCCTAAAATACATTAACTATTAAGTACATACTTATTTTGTTTAATTTATTAAAAATGCGTCTGTAATTTGTTATGACTATAAATTTGAACTCGATTTTAATACAGTTTTATTGATCCTAATAGTTTTTTTTTTGTAAATTATGACCCTTTATAAAGAAAATGAGTAGATAAAGTTCATTTTTCAATTTTTTTATCAGAAATGAGTTATTCGCTGAATTAATATAATAATACCCGTTTAAATAAGTTAACTGAAACAAACATTACAAAGAGTATGTTAGTATTAAGAAGACAGATATTCCGATAACAAAAGGAAATTGCTTTGAAAGATATTTACATGTAATTTCAATTCAGCCATTCAATTTCAAACAATATAATATTCTTTATTACTAATATATGTACTCACTGCGTTAAACTCTTTCTCTTATTACAAGTTTTGTAAGTCCTTGCCTTAATTAGCCGCATCCACTGGTACTCAACTACTACTATATACTTACTGTGACTTTGACAACTAACTTTGTCTGTGTCCCAAATGTAACAAGTTCTTACAATATTAGACCATTTATTACAACGAGACTTTGCACTTGTTAAGTTTCCTGTGAAAGTTTAATAAATGAATTAGTGTTTTATTAGTAAATGTACATACATATTACTTTTATTTTATAATAAGCTTATATTTTTTTAATCCATTCCATATATTGTAAAGTTAAAATATCTGTAATATCCACGTGCGTCAGTTTTAACTAAAAGTAGAAAAATATTTTTATATTTTTGAATAAGAGCTCAGTATTTCATTGGTTTTAAATAAAGTCTCTAAATAGAATGATAATTATAAACAAACAATGGCGTCTCACAATAGAGTAGCTCCACGTTCATGTCTAGTCGAGTTTAATTGTATTTAAGAGTATTATAGTGTAAAGAGATAATAAAAGGTTCCTCTGAATTTTAAATTTTTCCATCTTTTGTGCATTATGTGCCCAATTGTTTGAAACTTTTATCTTACTGGTTAAAAATGCAGTATTCTGCTAATGATGATAAAATTAATGTCATAATTTTAAAATATATTCCTTGATGAGTTATATGTATTACATGTATTATAATTAAATAACAATTGCTTTAAAATCAAGTAAACAAATGTTTCTTACGCACCATCATACTACGTATCATACGAATATCATGTCATTTTAGCTTTATGTAGTGGATTTGCATGCGCAGTACGTACTACACTAAAATAGTTAAGTTTAGAACATAGTATCTTATACAAGTAACATTATTATTTTTATTGTAATCTACAAATTAACTTCAACGTCATAAGCTAGATGAGTCGTTCTTATCAAAACTGGCAGCAAGTAAATAAATCGGTAAGAGAAGTATGGTTAGAGGTTTCATATTATTTAATCTATAAATTAAAAAAAACACCTGTCTTACATTCACGTTTTACAGAAAACATTAAGAAAAAACAATTGATATCAGTACCCAATATTCAGATCTGATGTTAATAAACTAGTCGTTCTGTGAACAGTAGATCTCAGTACGTTAGGGGATGAGATAATGTTGGAAAATTATTTATAGTGGATTTCACGAGGTGCAGTGGTTACGATATTTCACCCGTGAATCAAGTATGAGCGCCACCCTAGTAACCTCCGTACACTGGACCTAAAACAAAACAAAAAAAAAAGAATACTTAGACGAAATTTCAGCCCGCTAGCTGCCGCAAAATCCGTTTTTGTGGTACGGATTTCTGATCCGTTTTGATCTGATTTTGGATTTCATCGCCCAATCATAAAAATTCAAATAATTCAAAGAATACGCCTGCCGATTTTTGTGCCGATAGGATGAAAAATACGCTGGAACAAACATACTGAAATACATACGGAAAAATAGCAGAATGGGCCTACCTATCAAGTGAGAACGTAGTCCTTCGGACAAAAGCTTCGCTACGCTCAGCATTCGTCCTTCACTAAAAATATTACTAACATTTTAGTTTAGACTTCATGTTTTCTAACAATTCTTATTTTTTATTAAATTTTCAATACTTCCCATATAAAACACAAATCTTTATTTGTTGTAAATTCACTTCACTTTTTTCTCCTCCAAGCCCTTCTTCCTTCCTTTCTTTCCCTAAAAGCAATATAAGAAAACAATATACGAGGGAAGGCCCAAAAGTTCGTGGAATTAATCTAAATAAAATAAAACAACAAAACTATTTTTCCTTTTCAATATAATCACCCTTAAGCTCAATACATTTATTAGACATATGACTTAATTTTTCTAAACCACTATAAAACTATGTTTTATCTTTTTCGTCAAAATGAGCCGAAATTTCCTCCCTTATTATTATGAATTGGGAAATAAAAAAAAGTCACTTGGGGCCAGGTGCGGACTGTAGGGTGGGTGAACTAGGAATTCGAACCCATGCGTGTGCAGAGCAGCCATTGCAATTCTGCTCTTGTGAACCGGCGCGTTGTCTTGCAAGAGCAACACACCCTTTGTCAATTTTCCTCGACGCTTTTCCTTGATGGTATCCTTTAATTTTACTAATATCGTTACGTAGTATTCTACGGTTATAGTCCTTCCCTTTTCTTTGTAATCAATCAAGATTATCCCCTCACAATCTCAAAAAACTGTAGCCATCATCTTTCCAGCCGACTCCGTCACCTTGAATTTCTTTGGCGGTTGTGTCCCCTTTTTATGCCATTGCATGGACTCTTGTTTGGACTCAGGCTCAAAGTGATGAACCCATGTTTCATCTCCCGTAACAATTCGGTCCAAAGTCTGTGCAGGTTTACCTCCACACAACTACAAAAAATGCTTTGACGCATCGACGCGCTGCTCTTTCTGAAACAGCGTGAGCATTCTCGGTACCCATCTTGCACTGACTTTTTTCATATCCAGGTGATCATGTGGGATTCGCAAAATGATGGTATCTGATACTCCAACTAATGCAGATAATTGTTTTTTCTTCAAACGGGCATCCTCTATTACAATTTTCTCCACTTTTTCGACGATGTCCGATGTGGTGGCCTCAACTGGCCTTCCTGAGCAGGGGTCGTCTGCAATTGACTCTTGACCATGCTTATAAAGACCATGCCACTTGTAAATCATTGATTTACTAGGGCACTGTTCCCTATAAACGACTCCCATTTAATTCAAAATGATTTGAGCGTTCTTTCCTTGCTTGGTAAGGAGTTTTATCACAGCGCGGTGTTAAATTTTCTCCATAGTTTCAGTTTTCTTCTGGATTGACTTGTTCAGCAGGCGACTGTTCGTAAACTAATGACGCAATCGGGTTGAAATTTGGTATTTACACTGATGATGAGTCTCCGATTCGTATGACACCAAGCGAGCGCCCCTACCCCTGCTCCATCCTCTCCATTTCACGAACTTTTGGACCTCCCTTGGTAATGTCGTGTATTTTTAAATTAAATATCAGTATCGTTAAAGTAATAAGTCAGATTTGATCTCCCAATATATGAGTTTCTTGCATTCTTATATTATAAGAATGCAAGAAACTCATATGTGTGTCTAAAGTTATCTAAATTGTTGATAAGATATTTCTTATCAACAATTTAGATAACTTTAGAACGCATTACGTCGAGATGAGCTTCCTTTCCATAATGTCGGTTGCATTAACCGTTGAGACAAAGGTTATTATCACATCTTAAAATAATATTTAAAACAGTATCATTAACAGTAACTGTAACTTCAACATTACATAATTCACAAATCTATTTTAAATTTAAATAAAAAGAAAGGTTCAATAATTTGTTTTATTAATGAATTTTATAAAACTTCAAATTGAAGAAATTAAAATATCAAATTAATAACTTAACTTAACTTAACTTAGCTTCACGCCATATCCCTTGCGGGGTAGCCAGAGACGATGGAGCGCCAAATAAATAGAATACTTATATTAATTACTTGTTACAAAGTTTATTAAAATTTAGTAACTGTTATCACCAACGAAGTAGATTAATTAGATATGGAGTATTAATCAAAGAAATACTAAAAATAAAGAACTTGGTCAATAATGTTAATCGTGATTTAATACTTTCTTTGTAAATGCTACAATACAATGAGATAAAAACTTTAAATTAGTTAGTTGTCACTTTCCTTAAACCGTCGATAATTCCCAGTTAGTATTTCTGATTATAATATTAGTAGAAGTTTCTTCAAAGTCAAATATTCCAATACCCATGTTATCTGAGCTTGTAAATCAAAGATACACTTAACTCAATGAGATGTCAAATCAGTTTTAGTTTGTGAGGTATGCTCTCAGATCGGAAACATGATATTGCTAATTTAATATTTAATGATGATGATCTAAGTCGTGATTAAAACGTTACAACACTTACTTTAGATTCACAGTTAATATTGTTTGTATTAAAATATATTTTTTAATCTATATTAAGGATGTATGGAGACAAAAAATGGGTTCATTTTCTACTGCTGGACGTGACGTTGAGTTGTCTTTACAATAATATAGAGCGATATAATTAAAATACTGTAAAAGGACATTAAAATGTATCATTCTACATACAAAAACCTGTTTTCAAATTATTTAATCATTTATTTTTTTTTTCATTAGGAGACGACCAATTTATTGAATATTCAATAAAGAGTTTTTCACAGATTACAAATATAACTATGACATGAAACAATAAAAACATATTAGTCCATTATTATGTTATTCAAAACCTTTTATACTTAAGTTTTCGTAGTATTGTTCTGGATGACTGTCTTTTATCCTTCCTTATCTATAATTAACAAGACTTCTTTCTTAGGCCTAATCATACATTCAAATTTTTTATACTAAAGCACACAAGTTAATTAAGAAGAATATTTCTCATTCTAAAAAATTTTATTTATATAAAAAATTTACATTCGAAACGAAGAAAAACAAAATAACATAGCAGTTAGATTACACAGAGAATTTTCTTACTAAAGTTTCACAAAGATAGCAAAGAGACGACTGCACATACAATTAAAAGTTTTAGTTTTATTCCACTCATATGTGCCTTCTACTAATGTTTTAATTAAAAATACCATTTTAGTCAAAGTTATAATAAATTAAGAGTTTTCATACATAGTTTCGAGATTCATTTTAAGGAATAAAATATTTTTTGAATATATATTCATGTAAAAAACTGAAATTGGTATATATTTAAAACTTTACATTATATGTCAAATATATTTTGTCCCAAATTTGAAACGATATAGATGTGAAGTATATTTGAGAGTAATATCACGTTTCCAAGGTAAGTACGTAATATCCGTCTAATATTCAAAGGTAGTTGAGTGACTCTTCTCGTTTTACAAAATGATATTCCTGACAAAAACACAACTGAAATCCTTTGTAGATGTCGGAGCCTGGATATACCTGTCATAAAAATTGCTAAAACACAATTTAATGTTCAATAGAATATTATTTCCATCATAAATTCTTCAGTGAAACAAAGAAACTGACGTATGTTTAATGTTAATAAAATATGTCCGATACTTAATTTAATAATTAATAGTATTCAACATATTAAATTTATTATTATTCAATGTTTTCTTTTGTAATTCTATTTAAAAGGTTTTTTTTTTAAATCTAATTAAAAGAATAAATTTTACAAAAATACATTCGTCTTCTATAATTTCAATTACAATAAAAACAGTTGTAACACAAAAGATGCTAGATTCAGTATCATATTTGATTGAATATAGCAACCAAGAATACAAAGGAATTAAGGTCAGTGTACAGATTTTACCAAAAAACAATTATAATTGTTCTATATATAATAAACGGAAGATCAGTAATAAAGAAATTAAATATTGATACCACGCCGATGTTTTACTTGTAGATTTCGACCGCTTTAGAAAATAAAATTCAAGTTGTCCCTTTTAAATCAGTGTCAAAATGCAATTTGAGGTTTGTATACTTTTGCTTTTTTCTAATTTAATCAGAAAAAAGTGTCTCTTTACATTTTTAAATCAATTTCGGATACCCTCAGGTCAAAAAGGTGACGGATAGATAGACCAACACCAGGGGATCACTTTCACATTCACCGTGTCGTACCAGCTGAACCCACATACCCCCACCTCCGTAGGTTTATAAAGCAAGCTAGGGTCATCAAAAAGGTCCTATCAAAATAAATGAATAATAATATTTAGTACTTAAGAGCTACAGGCATATTGTATCAAAAACTTATTATTGTTATTGTAATTTGATCTGCGGCAGCCAAAGTAGGTCACTTCATGGCTATGATTTTGGTAAATGGGAACATATATATATATATATATATATATATATATATATATATATATATTTATTACAGCCATCGTCATCGTATAAAATAATGTCGTTAAAAAAAAATAAAAATAATTAATATGAATTAATTGTTATTTATGTAATATTCTACACTGATGATCTCAACAATTTTTTTTATTTCCTTATAGTTTTTATGTGGCTGTATTACTTTTGATTTTACTTTTTATTACCACTTGAATCTGTTGAATAATATGTCAATTGTACCCACGTGCGTAGTCGTTATCTCCTTAGAGCAATTTCGTTTTGTGAATTTGTCATCGCATTATAACCGCGATGAGATCATGGAAATGTAATGGAAATTTAATCGAAAAGCCCATAAAACGAACCACTCCAATTATAAGCTTGCATTAAGGTAAAAATGTTATTGTATTTTGTTATTATTTTTTAAATTACGGAAGTTATTGTTAA
This sequence comes from Melinaea marsaeus rileyi, assembly GCA_918358865.1. Lineage (NCBI taxonomy): Eukaryota > Metazoa > Arthropoda > Insecta > Lepidoptera > Nymphalidae > Melinaea > Melinaea marsaeus. The sequence continues at coordinate 22,956,754 of OU911093.1, read as the reverse complement.
AGCATTAAAAAGGTACCTCTTTGATTAATTTTTTACCTTTATGATTCCAATAGTAACAGAAGTGCTTATGCAGCTTCTGCTTACGTCTGTTAAAGCTGTAAAAGTAAGTATAGCGCGCTGAGGAAATACAACTATTATATATTAGTTTGCATAATGTATTAATAACTAATATATCAGCACACTTATTCAATTAAGAAAATTTTAATCATTTTTCTAAGAATATCATTGTCACTTTACCGCATTATGATGAATTAAGATGTTATCTTTGCTGAAAAGGTCAAGCTATTCTTAGCGTAAGTTTACTTCGTGCAGTATCAGTATCAGGTCTGGACCAGTTTTTCAGAGCATGTTATCAAAGAGTGATAGATAATTTAATCGACTAAATGTAAAAAATCTGATTGTGTAACTTCTTTATTTAAAATCCTAAAGATAATATTTAGGTATCGGTATTATTTGTAATAGCTATTTTGGACTTCTTATGTTGTATACAACGTACTATACAGGAATTGAGTTGTAAATTTAAAATTTAAATCCTAAGCCGAGTGAAAAGTGTTTAAATTTAAAAGTTAAAATAATAAAAATACCTTTTGATCAAAAATTTTTTTAATAAATACCAAAATATGTGACATTGTAAAATCGCAGTGACTCCAATGAAAGCAAATATTTAAAATTAAGTTGTGAGTCATTGAAATTATGACAACTGTGAATTATTATCATTATTTATTTATCTTCACGCCATATCCCTTGCGGGGTAGCCATAGACGACGGAGCGCCAAACGCTACGGTCCGTGCATACCTCTTTCGACTCGGCTACAGACATCAACCTTTTCATACATGCCATCCGGGGGCTCCTTATGCCTTTTGAGTGGCCTTTCTCCAGTATCATAGATACTGTATTTTCGAAGGTCACTTGAGGCCTCCCCCTGTCTGTCTTACCGGTCATTTTTCCTATATAAATATTTTTTACCATTCTTTCATCACTCATTCGTTCGACGTGTCCAAACCACCTGAGCACGTTCTTCTTCATTCTCACCGTGACATCTTCGCTAACACCTGCCATTCTGTGGATCTCTTCATTGCGGATTCGATCAGCTAGACTGACTCCGCATATTCATCTTTCTTACATTCTTCTTCTGTGTTACCTACGTTTGGCTGCCGTATAACAGCGTCGGTAGCAAAAGCTCATTGTGTACAGCCAAACGTGCAGATATGCTGACGTTTCGCTGTCTCAACAATGCAGCCAAAGCACCGTTGACTCTGTTACTTCTTTCTTCATTTCTTTCAAATATCAGAATCTTCGTCTTATCTTCATTCATGTTTAGACCAATATTTTCGTACACATATTTCAGACTAGTGACCATTCCTGCAAATTGCATTCTGATGATGCAATGAGCACTGCATCATAAGCATATAACAAGCAATTGACCTTAAGGTCACCTACTTTCACTCCCATGTCTTTCACGCCTGGGAGACAGCTATCCAAAAACAAATTGAACTACCAAGCTGACATAGCACAACCTTGCTTAACACCAGATTGCATGTCAAACCAGGGTGACATGCCAGCTCCTACTCGCACACAGGCTGAGTGATCTCTTTAAAGAGACTTTACAGCCTGTAGCAAGTGTTCGCTCACAGGCGTAGAATTGCTAGCCTCTCAGTATTCTATAGGATACATTTTGGTGAATATGCGCTGGAATTACACGACTTAATTCCTCCGTCCCCCTTCCATCACAATACGTCCCGACGTACCGCAGGTATGGATCATTACGTTGTGAACATTTCCCCTATCCGAACGAAGCACTTTGCTTCGTCTTTTTTAATTCGTACAGCGAAGGACTGGAACAGCTTACCTGCATCGGTTCCGTCTGAATACAATGTAGGTGTCTTCAAGAGAAGAGTGAATAGGTTACTAGGTTAATGTGCTTTACCATCTAAGACTACATTTTCACTTTCCATCAGGTGGAATGTAGTCAAGCATTAACCTAGATAGTATAAAAAAATTGTATCGGGGCAGTATCTCCCATAATTTCTTTCTCACAACCCTGTCAAACGCCTTTTCCAAATCAACAAAACAGAAAACCTTTTGGTTTAGGACCAAAAACTTTTCCGTCATCATGCGGAGGGAAAGATCTGACCTATACACCCTCTTCCAGGTCTAAAACCTCCTTGGGCCTCCCACAACAACCTTTTAGATTTCTCTTACATTCTTTTCGCTATTATTTTAGCATAAACTTTACCGCCCAAGCTAATCAAACTGATAGCCCTATAGCTTGCACTGTCTATCTGTGAACCTTTGCCTTTATACAATGGTACGATGACTGAACCTCGCCAATCGTGTGGGACCTCCCCCGATTTCCATCATAAATTGCACAAAAACCAGAAAAAGTCCAAGACGCCTGGCCCACCATATTGTATCATCTCGGCAGTAACTTCATCTGCTCCCGCAGCCTTACCACATTTCAGACTTCGGATCACGCTCTCTACTTCTTCCAAACTGATTTCACCATCGGCTACATGTGGACTCGGCATTTCGCTAGTAGTCAAGACCGAGGCGTCCTCATCTTCATACATCTCCTTATAGAATTCCACTGCTGCAAAACGTGTACTTGCTCGGTTAAAATATATCCGCTCTTTGAAAGCACCCCTTTCATTCTACAGATTACCGAACAACTAACTTCTCGCCAGAAAAGCTTCGTGTTTTCCCGGAAGTTGTTCGTCAACCTTTCATCCCTTTCTCTCTAAGTATTTTCACGCTTCATCTTTATAAGTGCTTTCGTTTTTTGCTTTTGCAGCTTGTACTCTCTTTTTTTTATCTCTCTCATACTTTTATCCTTACCCGAGGCTTTATAATTCAGGCATGCTTCCTTCTTTAACTCTACAGCGTCTTTCACTTGATCATCCCACCATTCATCGCGCTTTTTACTAAAACCTCTTTTCCTTTTACTACGTGCTTCTGTCGCTACTTTCAACATACCATTTCTAAGGTTCTGCCAGCATACTACAACACTTTCATTTCCAGAATCACAGGAAACCAGCCTCATTTACTCTCTTATCATAGTATTTGCCTAGCGCGCTTTCGTAATCAATTCCCGCGATTCTGACGCATCCATTCATATCTCCACATACTATCAACTTTTCATTATCTCTGACACTTTTTAGAACATCCCTGACACTATCCTAAACCTCCTTGAGCTCGCTCACTGGAGGTGAGTGACGCATCCACGGCTAACAAGAATACTCTTGTTATCCCCAGCTTAAAGCGAACCCAAAGAAGCCTCGGGTTTATGGCCTTGTATTCTACCATTGTATTAACCATTCGAGAGGACAACAATACGCCTACACCTTGGCAACCTCACTCACCCTCTGGAACCCCAGCCCAGAAAGCGTCCCGATTGCCAGACAAATCAGTCGTATCTATACTATATACTAACTTTTTATTATAAGTATAATTGGTTAAGTTTCTTGATCAAAGGTTTGATTTCTTCGGTCTTACGACAAGCAATGGTTTTAGGAGTTTATAGAATTAATATAAGTTTGGAAATAAAATTTAAACATTGATAAGGAGATTTCATTCTTATGAATTACATTTTGTATGGTATTTGAGTTCAACTCAAGCGTTATAAAAATCATTGGAGTTCCATATGAGATAATTTATAATAACATTTGTATATTCATAAAATAATAAAATTACATTATAATTATAATATCATTAATAGGTGATTAATATTATATAAATGTGATATACAATATGTGATATACAATAGTACCAAATATAATTAAAATTATAGACATAGATATAACATTGTTTTATATTTTTTTTAATTTTTTATTTTAATATAATTAGTTTTAATAGTTATCAAATATTGTTTAAATAAATTTGTTAAGATAAGAATAATGGATCCGAAAAAATGCCTATTATTACATAAATTAATTTACTTATTTCATGTCTCTTCGACGGCCTAAGGATACATTCATACATAGTTTATCCAACAATCGTTTAACAGATCGTTTACTAGACTCAGTTGTAAGCTCGGTCTGAGTCTAGTCTTTGTGCGGAACGTGAGGAGCGTTGTATATATTATATTAGTTCAAATGATTTATGACCTACAATTAAAGCCTAAACATTTACCATTGCCAAGTATTAATCTATTGCCAACCATCACAGTCAGATTATAGTTATTGTTATGATAACGACTCTCCTGTTTAGTGTATCCGTTTTTAGTTTATAATCATGACTTATTATGTTAACAAGTACCTCATACTTAGCTTAAGTCGTTTCATCTTGTGATACAGAGAAATGTTTAGAAGTTTATCATAATTCAAGTTTTATTTCAATGTGAAACGGTAGGTATTTTAATAATACCATGAATTTGGTATTTAAAGTGTAAGTATTGAAGGATTCAGAAGTAAGTGAAGTAAGAGAGAAGATTCAACTTCTTTAAAACGACACTTGTGTTTTAAGTGCAACGTCTAATTTAGTTTGGATTTCGACTTACTTATAGAATTACCGGTTTAATTCAATCATCGTTGCTGTATCTTAGGAATTTTGTGTGGTTGATTTTTTTTAAGCAACTCCTGACATTTTTAAGTGATATTTTTAAGAAGTATTACTAGACCTTTATGTACCCTAGCCATTGTTAGAAATTTTTATTTGGGTAGATCTTCTGGTTTGAAAAGATAAAGTTAAAATTAGTCTATACATAGTTATTGTGAATACTTATTAAGTATTACCTTGGTAATTAAATATTTTCTTTTTTTATAATAATATTTTTTACACAGTTATTGAAGAATTCCTATCCAATTACTTAGTACTACTTACTTTTTTTTTTAACATGCAGACTGATGGTGTTGAAGTTCATTCATTTGTCTTTGTCCACAACAACCACGTGATAGATGTGTACCGTGTATGCACTTGCTTCATAAATAACCTTAGTTTTTTTGTATTGTTTAATGGTAAATATCTAAATTTATTAATACAACACAATATTTTTGGTAGCATAAAATATCTATAACTATTAATTCTTTATATGTTACATTTATTTGGTAAATACACAGCAAATAAAACTATAGGATGCCTATTTTGCTTACCTTGCAAAAGTAAAGATAATGAATGATTCAAGCTTATTTTGAATAATATATTTTTAATCAACTCTTCTACTTTCCTGGGGTATTTAACAATCTTCAACTTTAAAAAGACTTATTAATGAGTTTCAAAAGCGGCATTGTTATAAAGAGGCGAAGAATTTATAGTTTCCTTAATTAATTAATAAATATGACTTCAGCTCTGCAGAGCCGTGACTGAATGATACATATTCATCGGTTGGCTTTTGCTACAGTCTCCATCAAGCGCCATTAGAATGCACTTGCGTTTCACATGAATATTAGTTAGTCAAATGGGAATTAAAGCAAGTCAAAAAAGGTAAGGATCAGGACATATCTACATTACATACATTTAAATATATTTATCCCCGTTCCGGTTCTTGTCTCTGTCCCCGTCGGTATTACGTATGAAAAGTTTTGCTATCTTTTAGATATTTGAAATATTACATTTACATCCACCTCAATCTGTCTTAGGCCACTTCTTATATTTGAAGTATCAATATCGTATTATTATAGTTAATTAACATTGTAATTTATGAGAATTTTTATATAAGTAATTGTTTATTAAAATAGTATTATTTTTTTTAACAAATACTTCTTCGATATTATGAACAAAATACATAGGTACGTAGATTACAGTTATATTTACAATCTCAACTCTGAGTAATATATAATAATGATATAACAAGAATTTTGATATTTGTGATAATTGTCTTAAAACACACAGTATGTAAATGCCTGTCCTATGATTTTTATTATTTTTTAAATTAAATAACTTTTAAATTGTAGTGTAAGTTTATGTAAACTAACGTGTAAGTAAATAAGTTTACTAAAGGTGATTCTGTCGTTTATTAGGAAAGAATTTTGTTTGCTAATGAAAATGTATATATTTGAAAAAATATATACATTTTCTTTAGAAGTAATGTTTAATTAAATTACATTTTATATTAAATAAAATATAACTTTTATATATGAAACATGCTTTAAACTTGCATATTCTTTGTAAAACCGTCTTAGATCTCATTACTAGCTCAAAATATTAGAATTTGAGCATTTCAGAGCGTATAATTAACTTTTCTGAATGAAAGTCCTCAGATATCCATACAACTGCATTTGGCAGCTTTCAAGTTCCTTATTAAACTTTAATCAAGCTTCCATTTATTCCGAATATACTTGTTTAAATATAAATTTAAAATTCATTAAAATTATAGAACTATTTCAATTTCAGCATCTGCATTTCTGCATTTAAATGACAATAATCTTTGTTATTTTACATGTTTCTCCAATTCTTTATAAATTAAATAGGTAGATTCATCTATGGAATCTACCTAAAAATAAATATAAAGAAATACTCTCCATTTATTTTTCTTTCAGATGCATAACAATTAAATACACCGAATACATAACAGATTATTAAACTTAACGTTACTACTTAGCAGTAGTGAGGTAGTAAACGAAATAACAATCCAGTAAATACTTAAAAGAAATAAAAGAAAAGCTAATTAGTTTGTTATTCTATCTTTATTGCTTTGCTAATTGAGTTTCATATTCAAGTGCCCATTAAACTGGGTAAAACAATTTACTGAACCTCCGTAGAAAATAAACTTACTATAAAGCACCGACCAAGTTTTCTTCGAGAATATAAAGGCTTTTCAGTCGAGACGAAGTTCATAAAAGATCGGGAACAACTCGCTCTTGCCACGATCTGATTACAAAATAATTATAACAGAAGGATCATTGTTACCTTGAGATTTGCTTTATAACTTCTTAAACTAAGTTATCCAATTATATAATTGTTAGTAGCATATAAGACAAAAATATTATTACTAATGATAAGGTTTATAATAATGTCAAAAACGGTTTTTATTCTAAATTTTATTAAAAAAAATGGTGTTCTTGTAAAATTGCTAGGTATATATAATATTTTTAACGTACACTTGTAGTTTATAGAACTACGTATCTTTTGGTAAGAAAAGATTTTTCTAAAGTTTTTTCTATTTTTTTTATTTTAACACTTTTTATGATAATTGTATTTGATAACAAAATATTGTTGCAATGTATTATTATTATCCGGTGTAATATTGTTGCTTAAATAAAGAAAAAACGTACTTTGTATACTGACAATAACTATAATATATATTTATACGTAACATTAAAGAGTAATTTTATCTGTTAAGAAAAAATAATCTATCAGCCATAAAAGGACGTCCTACATAGTTGAAACTTTATAAAACTGTTTTATAGAATTTATAAGAACACTTTAGGTCCATAAAATGAAATGTTTCTCAGTGGCAACAAAAAATAAATTGTCCACATACGACTATGTACGATAAATTGAAAATGTAGTGGTATAAATGATATAAAATATTTACAAATTTACATTTGGTAATATAAGAGCAGTGGCCTATTTCGTAGGTAAAATTTATATAACTGACCCGATGAACTAGGCCAAAAGTAAGTAAGTAAGTATTCGGGTTTTATTACATACAAAACCTTATGTCACTTTATTATAACTTGTGTTTCTTTTTTGTTAGTGTTGACGCATAATATAGAATGTTACTTTTAATTAATTTCTCCACGTAAGTGAAGCTCTTCTTTCTAGTTTCAATTTTGTTTCTTTATCCATCAATACTATTTTTCTTATCTAGAAAGGTTTAGATCTAAATATTTTAATAATTCATAAATAATCATTTTCGTGCTATTCTACAGTCAGTCATCAGTTCTACCCTACCTCTAGCCAAACTCAACGAAAGGCTGCACGTAGGAGCTTGCCTGTGATAGCAACACCAGTTAGCCTATAAAGTTCTGACTACTAAGATAAGGGCCTTAACATTTCGCTCTATTTGGCGGATAACATATTTGAGTGGTTTTTATTTAATTTTTAATTTTTAATTGTTTCTAGGGTTTTTTTATGAATTTAATTCCTATTATATCATTTATCGTTATTTATTATATACATACATTAATATAATAATTTAGGTGTTGTATAGGTAAATTGATTATAAAATATATATATTTTTAAATTTTACGCCATAATGAATACGTTCTAAATGTTTCATCTGCTATAGAAATTTACTACTTCCTTAATATCTTATATCGTCATGACAAGTAGACCATCACATTGAGATTAGTTTCCGTCAGAACTATTGAAAGACGATATTTCATTTTAAATTTAAAATGCTGGGAAAGAAATTAAAAAGGAATATTCATTCGTATCAATAAATGAGCTGAATGATAAATGATGAACAAATGTTCATTTCATTTGCTAGTTCATTCATTATTGTATTATAACTTACGGCGTCAATTGGGTCAGTATCTTTGTATACAAAATACGTTTGTATACAAAACAGAAAAAATACTACATCAGGGTAGTGATAGCAGAAAGATGTCTTAAATTACTTCATAAAATATTGAGGATTCTCGTGGATCTTATTTTATTAATTAAAACTTCACTTCAGCCTAATAAACTTGGTTGTATTTTTATAACACTTTAAAGAAAATACAGCGTCCGTCCTACATCTTTCCATCTTTCAAAAGGGCCTCGAGCGTAGGCAACATAAACTAAACATAGACTACAATTAAAACAGATTATATAATTGCATTATGATGAAATATCATAAAATAAAAAAGCTTATAAATGAAATGCATTTGTTTGGAATTTTCAATAGGCTCTCCTGATTTCATCGAAACTACAATCATAGTGATATTGAGAGTCGCCTTTAAATACTAAAAAATGAATGACAACCAAGACAAATAAACCTTAGTAATGAATGAAAGACGTTGTGGTGTTTTTATATGAATTTTGTAGTTTTCACTAATTCTTCTAATCATAATGGAATGATAGTGGAATACTATCGCACTTATGTCACTTTTGTAGTAAGAAATTCGAATTTATTAATTTTACTTATTAATGTGTCTTTTTTCTTGACACACATTTCACAATATGACCAAAATTGCAAAACTGAACTAAATAAATTATTGGATACCCTTAATTGATTTTAATATTACCCAAAAGATAATGTGCAATAATTTGATATAAATATACGTATTTGTATTTTATGAACCATTATAATTACATTAACAACATTAATTACTGTTTAAACACGAGTAATGAAAGGGAGAACTGAGGGCAGCGGCGAGGCGACCGCGAAAGACTGCGGTTAAAACTCCTTTACATTGCTTTTTAATGTTGTGTTGTATTTGTGGTGTGTGTGTGTGTGTGTGTGTGTGTGTGTGTGTGTATTTACATTACATTAATATTGTATGTGTTTACATTCTTTTGATATAAAAAAATCTTTATTCATAATTTTGCTCAAGAGAGCAGTTCCTGCAAAAATTGTGTTACATTGTTTATAAAGATTACTGTGTTTTAGTGTAGTGTAAGTACTTTTAGCCGCGTTGTAAGTAGTAACTCGATACTAAAATTAATTATACGTATATCGGATTAATTCACTTTATATGTGAAATAATAAACACTCAAGGTGTAAATCACATAATTTATTGCAAGGATGTAATAGAGAGACAAGTAGCTGATTTACGAAACGAATAATCACAGCATTACTTACTGGAAATTTGTTATACATTACTTTAATAATTACGGGTGGAATAAGATGGGTGGATTATTACGTGGAATACAATGTACACTATATTACTTTAAATGCAACTCCAAATATACTATAATGATTTTTAGGCGTAATAAAATGTTAATATGTTTAACATGATTACTTGTTAATTCGTAGTACAAAAAGACGAAACCTACAAAGACTTCCGAATATAATTGTTACATGTGATTTATGATATATAATTAAAGCCGAAACATTGGTCGTTGGTAAGATTAATTGCTTTTGCTTAGTTGTATTTAATGTAACAGTATAGGAATTCTAAATCAATATTTTATTGTAATTAATGCAATGTAATACTTTCCAAAACTTTTCCTCGTTTTGATTTTTCAATATATCGGTTTGTATGTCTTAGTTACAGCTATGTCATTATTCAATAAGTTTTTAAAAAGTACAGACTTTTTAAAAACTTATTGATATTATATGATTCACACATAAACAACGCAAATCGCGCTTACAAATGACGTCAGGCATCATAATACTCACTAGATCCGATTCCTTAATAACTATAAAATGTAGATATTAAATCTATGTTAAAATAATATTAATCTATAGTTATTTTGGTATGTTTAAATAAGTTTTTGCATCGTCTTAAACAAGCAGTGGATAAATTGATACTTTTGAAACTTTTCATGTGGAAAAAACATTGTCCACATCGGTACTTGGCAAAACTTACTCTTAGTTTGCTAGCAACTTCTTTATCCTTCACGCTAAACAAATATTTGTTAGTGCGTTTAAAGTGAACATAGGTGTTAAAGTAACTCCGAAAATGCATAAAAATAAAATATTGTAATTAAACAGTAATTACATATTTATATCTGATAAATAAAATTTTATAGTACAAATTATTTTAAAATTTATTCAATGAAAAACTAGATCATTTTATATGTAAATATAAGAACATATAAAAGAAAATATATGTAAAGAGATGGCTGAGTAGATGACTCATATATTGTAACCATTTATAATACAAATAATGTTTTATTAATTAGATGTCTAAGTAAATTTTGAAGTTATCGTTTAAAATTCACGACGAGCACGCCCATCTAATAAGAACATAAACATTTAACAAAAAGAACATTAACACACGTGTCTGTTTTAATTTAAAGCATCCTCTTTAAAAATAAATAATACTCTATAATTAATTATTATTTTTAATCAATCCATAGAAAACTAATATATATACTAGAATCTTTTCGATACTCAAAGTACTCTCTAAATCTGACACGCTAGTTTGTCTTTGATATGAGATATCAGCTAAAGTTGAATTCAATTTATTCTTATTGGAGCTGGATTAGAGTGGAGCTGCTCCACCGAAAAAAAGATTAACATACTCAAAATAACTTTTTATCCATATAACTGAGGTCCATTTTTTAACATTACTTCAAGTATTAATGTTAATCAAACATTATTTTTACAATAAATTAAATAAATTAAAAAATAATAATAATGGTTCCACAAAGTATGTTATACAGACTGAAAGAAAACTGTATTTTTAAAATACAAGAAATACAATTAAACTTATTATGCCTATTTTAAGATCATTTTCAACGGAGTTTGAATAGCTATAATAGCTCGAATTAACACATAATCTGCAATTAAAAGCCGCATCGTCTTCCTATACGTGTAATATAAACCAAGCTGGGTGTGAAGAAATTAATGAACATTATCATTATTTTGAAAGTGAAGTACAAAAATATAAGCCCTAACATTTCGGATAAACCATAATCGGACTAGCGTGTTAGTATATCAACCTAGAATAATTAGGAAAAATCCGTTCGGGTGCACTTTTCTTTCACCGCTGTAATATTTACAAGGAGATAATAGTTGTTTTGCATAAAAACAATTAATGTATGTAAAATAGACCACACGATGTGATAAGATTAGGCTTGAAATAACTTTATTTTTTTTTGGATATTCTATGTAATATACTCATGTATCATTTTTTAACTTGGCCCCCATGAACAAAATATGCCAAAGAATATATCACCTATTTGTACGTTATTCATCTAAAAGACAAATTTATATCAAAAGATTATTTCAAAGAATTTTAAAATATTCTTTTTTGTCTTTGTCTTTTTGTCTTAAATTTCCATACATGTAGTTTTTCTTTAATATCGAAAGCTTTTTTATCGAAACCTTTTACACATTAATTTGTCCATCTCGAAGAATTTTTGCAGTTTAGGTGACATAAAACTCATATATTAAAAATAGTCTATCGGATAATTGTAAATTTAAGTTATGATGTTAGAAAAATGATAAATTCCTTACAGTTTTTATTTTTATTGTAGGCTATTAAATCTAATTTATCTGTAAATCATTAACAATGTTAACAGACACGTAATAATAAAAGCGTTGTCAGAGGTAGGGTTAGAATAGAAGCAATTAAACTTGTCCAAGAAGTTGTAACCGCAAACCCGCGGTCATCCGTTACGTCGGTTACTTGATAATCACAGCAATGAATGTCTAGGTGTAATTTTACGAGTATCCACTATGAGAAAATTATATAACATTTGTAAAAACGAGAACTTTGATGTTACTTCCGTGATATGGTAACCACAAGATATTAAAAGCGTTTTCTTTAATAATTACAAATTCATAGTTAAGACATTTTATTAGTACTTCTTTTCCTTATAAAGAAATTATCTCTTTTAGGTGACTTAGATTTTATTTTATACTGCAATTAATATAAATGATTCAGTCCCTTGTTAATTAGAATTCGAAATAAATTAAAATGTCTAATGTCCCCATGATTTCTTACACATTCGTTTTGGTTATTTTAGGGATCAAATCCTTAACTTTCGAAAATTTACCTTAAATTTGTGGGACATATTAAATTAGCGTTTTGTCATACTGGCCACTTTAATCACAAATTTCTACTCGTTGGTTAGGAATGCCAAATTAAAATTTATACAGTTATTTACACATGTATTTGTGTTTTATTAACCGTTATTCATTGTTTTTTTTTCTTTTTTTCCTTTGCGCCCCTCAGCTTACAAAATGGAAAACTTGAAATCTCCATTGTTGCTCCAGCACTTTAGAACGATGGGTTATTGATGTGTATGGCGGTAGTAGCTCAAAATAAATCATAGTTTTTGGTTCCAAAGTTTTCGTTCCGGAAATTTTGTCCTGCAAAACAATCCCGTAGACGGCCGGAGACTCGAGTTGATAATGAAGAATTAAAAGGAAGCGGTTCCATCGCAAACCACGTCCGAGATAACTGCAGGTTGCGGTATTAGTGATAAACTGTTTTAATCCACTTGAAGCAAGTTGGAAAGATTAAAGAGCTTGAAAGCTACTTCACGAATTGAGTGAATCAAACCAGCAAACGCGCGTTGACTGCTGCGTTACATTACTTAACTGACACAATAATGAAGGGTTTTTAAATCGAATCATTATCTGATGAAAACTGGATTTTCCATGATGGCTGGATACTGGCAAGCTAGCCAAATCCAAGCGAAAATTTACCCAAAAATTTACTTGTAAGCGTTTGGTGGACTAGTGCCGATGTCGTTCCATTACAGTTTTACAGCTGCTAAACAACCGAGGCTGGTCTCACTCTACGCCACTGCTGCTTCACGATAATGCTAGACTCTGCACAACAAGACGGATGGAACAAGAGAAATTAAATGGAAAAGTAATTGCGTCTCCGTTTTAAAGGATATACCTCCGTCTCACAAAGTTCCTTCCGAAGTTGAATTCGACAAATCCATAAAGCATAAAATATTTGGCTTGCATTGGTCCACGGATACTGATAGTTTTTATTTTAAAATTACACCTTGGAAGTGTACTAAGCGGTCCATCTTATCTTATATAGCTCGCCTGTGGGATATTATGGGTTTGGTTGCTCCGGTGGTAATATAGCATATATTACCACCGGATAAGTATATAAGTTGCTTATTAAAAGTCTTTGGCAGCTCAAACTAGATTGGGATGATACACCGCCGACCCATATCGTTAATATGTGGAGACAGTTTTGTAACGAGCTACCAGTTCTGAATACGCTACACATTCCGCGTCATCTGGGCGTTATTTAAAACTGTGTTGTAACTCTTGTGGGATTATCGGACGCAAGCGAATACGCGTATGGTGGGGTAGTTTACCTTCACATTAGTTCAAACAATGGCACTATAAGGTTGGTCTGCGCGAAATCAAGGGTCGCACCAACAAAACCGCTCTCTATTGCACGACTGGAGTTATGTGGAGCAGTTTTACTATCTAAACTGCTACGCATGATTTATAATTATTTTGTTAATCGCTTTCCAATAAAAACTTACGCGTTTCTTGATTTATATTGGATAAAAAGTTCTCCTCACAGATGGCAAACCTTTGTTGCAAACCGTGTGGTTCAGGTGACAGAAAATATTCCGGCCGATCATTTCTATCATGTCGCAGGGACTGAGAATCCAGCTGACTGCCTAGCTGTAGTTTTCTGACTGCAGCTCGTATTGGGCTGGCTCGACCGGAGAAGGACCACCCTCTCACAGAAGACCCACGTGTAGTAACCAAATTCATTTGGTTATGTTCCGTCGGTGAGTGAGAGAATCCGGAAGCCCAACCCCCCCCCCCTGCCAAACATGATAGCGATGCCTCCAAAAAGTATACCCCAGGAGGGTACCGGCTTTGATGAAGCCGGGGACCCCCTCCCCGAGCAAAATCGGGGGAATGATCCTCGGATTTTGCTCGGGCTGCCCGTCGTATCTGGGGCGGGCAAAGTATCGCCTGTTGTGTTTTCTGAGGGCAAACGACGGCAAACAGCGTCACCCCGCTCCACTGTAGATGTGGACTTTTGCAACATCCGGGGGTTTCACTCGAACCTAAACGCCGTCCACTACCACATTGAGACGGCGCAGCCGGCCTTGTTGTTTTTGACGGAGACGCAGATATCTCAACCTAGCGACACAGCGTACCTATCATACCCTGGGTATAAACTTGAACATCATTTTATACCACACGCCGGGGTATCTGTGTTCGTAAGGGAGGATATCTGCTACCGTCGCCTTCAGGTTTTTGAAGGTCGGGACCTGTCTGTACTCTGGCTGCGCGTGGACATGGACGACCGTGTCAGAGTCTACGCGTGCCTCTACAGGTCCCATAGTGGTAATGCAGAAACGGATCAACTCTTGGGCCATGTTCAGGCGAAGATTGACGATCTGCTTTCACAGACTCCCTCCACCGAAGTCGTAGTCATCGGGGACTTCAATGCGCACCATGCCGATTGGCTAGGGTCACGTGCCACCGACTACGCGGGGAGATCTGTGTTTGACTTTGCTCCGGCAAATGGTCTGTCCCAGCTGGTAAAGATGCACACTCGTCAACAGACGTGGACAGCCACACGCCCTCTTTGTTGGATCTTCTGCTGACTACACATCCAGAAAAGTACCAGATCACTGTCGAGGCTCCCTTAGGTTCCTCTGATCACTGTCTGGTACGGAGTGTAGTGCCCATTCAACGTCCTGCTCGCACAAGACCTGCGACTCGACGCGTTTGGCACTACAAGTCAGCGGATTGGGATGGAATGCGGTCCTTTTTTGCATCCTACCCATGGGGGCCGATTTGTTTCCCTTCCAATGATCCTAGTGACTGCGCTGCGGCTGTAGCTGATGTGATACTTCAGGGCATGGAACTATTTGTACCAAGCTCTGTGGTACCACTTGGCGGCAGATCGCGGCCTTGGTTTGATGTGTCTGTCAGGGCTGCAGCAGCTGGCAAACGGCAGGCTTATCAAGCTTGGGCTAATGCGTTAGTCACTAAGGATCCGAACTCTAGAGTTCTGAAGAGGAAATACAACTGTGCCTCCAGATTCTTCAAACGGCAAATCGCTAGAGCAGAGTTCAAGCATGTCGTCAAAATTGGGGATCAGCTGGCAAAGTTCCCGCCTGGCACGAGCAAATTCTGGGCATTTTCCAAGGCCACTCTGGGTAACTTTAGCCAGCCGTCCCTAACGCCGTTGCACATGGGGAATGACTCTCTGGCCCACACGCCAAAAGAGAAAGCCGATCTCTTGGGCACTCTTTTCGCCTCCAACTCGACTTTGGACGGCCAAGGGTAGTCACCGCCTATCATCCCGCGGTGTCAGAGTTCAATGCCGGAAATAGTTTTTCGGCAAAAAACTATCAGGCAGGCTCTTTTTTCCTTGGACGTTCATAAGTCGAGTGGGCCGGATGGCATTTCTCCATTAGTGCTACGAACATGTGCACCTGAGTTGACTCCAGTGCTAACGCGTCTATTTCTGTACTCCTACCTTGAAGGCGTAGTCCCGGTCTCATGGAAGCGTGCCCTTGTCCATCCGATCCCTAAAAAAGGTGATAGCTCGGACCCAGCTAACTACAGACCTATCGCCATTACCTCCCTTCTCTCCAAAATAATGGAAATTATTATCAACCGACAGCTCCTAACGTACCTCGAGGATCAGTTGATCAATGACCGGCAGTATGGCTTTCGCCATGGTCGATCAGCTGGTGATCTTCTGTTATACCTTACGCACCGTTGGGCAGCGGTAATTGAAAGCAAGGGAGAGGGTCTGGCAGTTAGTCTGGATATGGCAAAAGCCTTTGATCGTGTATGGCACAAGGGGCTTCTTTCGAAGCTACCTTCCTATGGGCTTCCCGAGAGTTTATGCAAGTGGATCACCAGCTTCCTCACTGGGCGGAGCATACAGGTCGTTCTCGACGGTTTTTGCTCGGACCCCAAGCCCGTGAACGCTGGTGTACCCCAAGGCTGCGTGCTATCCCCAACTCTGTTCCTCCTGCACATCAATGATATGTTGGATATTTCCAACATACATTGTTATGCGGATGACAGCACTGGGGATACGGTATATTCCAGTCGTGCAGGTCTCTCTCGGGAAAACGTCGACGAGTGCCGAAAGAAACTTGTGTCTTCAATAGAGACCTCCCTGGGGATGGTCTCTGAGTGGGGTGAACTGAACCACGTTCTGTTCAATCCCCTAAAGACACAGGTTTGCGCGTTTACCACTAAGAAAACCCCATTTGTCGTATCACCGCTCTTCGAGAGCACTCCTCTTATTGCCTCGCCAAGTATCAAAATACTGGGTCTCGACAGTTCGAGCGGTTGTCAGTTTCGTGGTCATCTGGAGAGCAAGGCCAAGTTGGCCTCGAAGAAATTGGGAGTGATCAATAGAGCGAGGCAGTACTTCAAACCTGGCCAAAGACTTGCGCTCTATAAGGCGCAGGTCCGGCCACACATGGAGTACTGTTCTCATCTCTGGTCCGGATCACCCCAATATACCATTTGACCGCGTACAACGGAGAGCCATTCGGATTGTCGGGGACCCAGTGCTCTGCGAACGGCTGGACTCTCTGGCATTGCGTAGAGACGTGGCTTCTTTGTGCGTCTTCTACCGCATTTACAACGGGGAGTGTTCCGAAGAACTATTCGATCTGATGTCTACCGCCGAATTTCACTACCGCACAGCTCGCCATCGCCTCCTTTATCATCCATACCACCTGGACGCGTGGCGATCTTCAACTGTGCGGTTTTCAAGGACTTTTTTCCCACGTACCACTCAAACGTGGAACGAACTTCCTTCGGCGGTATTTCCAGATCAATACGACATGGGTACTTTCAAAAAAGGCATATATTCCTTTCTCCAAGGCCGGCAACGCTCTTGTGAATCCTCGAATGTTGCAAGAGTTCATGGGCGGTGGTGATCACATACTAACGGTGACCCGCAAGCTCGTTTGCCCTCCTCTAACATAAAAAAAAAAATATCACGAGGTGTAACACCGAAAAAATTTATCTCTCATCCTTTGTGAATGCAAGGACCTCCCTGGGCTATACTGATCCGACTCAGTGGCCTCTTCGTAGCTTAGACGGACAGTCGTTAGAAGTAATACCGGAACAAAAAATTCTATCGCATTCGGTTTGTACAATCGCAAAGGAATCTATTATATATGAACTCGCATTACGTATATCGTCTTGGAACAAGATTCTTCGCATTGTTATTTACGTTTTTAAATTTGCTAGGTTATTAAATCGCCGTAATTTAGTATTTTTGTTATATAAAGAAACCCAGTCTCGATTTAATATAGTTCAATGTATTTTACTACTCCGCTTAAGTTATTTTAGTTAAATACTATTTAAATTTCTAAATTATAAGCAATTAGGCTATTAGGCTTAATGGTAGTCTTTTAAAGGTGATCCTTTAAGGGCGGGCGGAAATGGTAACGGCACCTTGTGGCTTTATATTCATAATAGTGAATGAGTCAATTATATGTGACATCGCAATCCATTTCCTTCACTCTTCCTTAAACCATGCACACCAGCGCCAACTGCGCCGTCCGATCATTCAAGTATTGGACACAGCACTAATCGCATCGGCAGAGGACGAAGCCCTACAACTCCGTCTTCAACTCCAGCTTACCGCCCGATCTTTGAGTATTGCACTACAGGATCGTGAAGAGACATTGTTATAGTCTCCCGCTATTAAGTGGTAGTGCCAAATCGTGACTGCGAGTGTTATTGGACGTCTATAGAACTAGCCAGCGTGTTTGAACTTTAACCAATCCAATTAAGTCAATCTTCCTGGATTATCTGACTGGAGCTGCCCTGGATTCTGAGGTTGGTGCACGCATGGTTTCCTATTTACTCCTACTACCCTTGTGAGTCACACATTTCTACAATTTACTGCTCCCCGGTGAGCGCGTTGAAGGTTACTAGAATTGTGTTTTGGCGCCACCAATTATTAAATATCGTTTTCTTTTTAAATAATACCAGTTGTAAAGGATAAACATGTCGTGACATTAAGCTTACCGTCTATTTAAAATAAATAACCACAATGAGAAATAAAAAAAAAGCTAATTGACTGTTGAATGAAATAATTGTCAACATATTTGGTAGTGAAATAAATCTTGTCCTTACCAATATATAAAAAGTGTTTTTGTTAATATTTATATTCAAAATACTCATTGCATGTCCACGTTTAGAAGATTCAAGACATCTACTCGTATATCATGGGAAGAAGACGGTCAGTAGCAAAAATGTTGGCTTATTGAGAAATAAGTATTATTTATTAAGTAAATAGTAGAAACTATTAATGAAACTAATAACCTTAACAAAAATATTACAAAAAAATCCATTAATATTTTTTTTTAATAAAGTAACCATTAAGTAAATCAGTGTTTGTAAATAAAAGCAGGTTACTATTTTTTTTTCTATTATCGTGTATTTTCCCTGTACGGTACTTAATATATGCAAAAACTTTCTTATTTAAAAAACGGTGGTATCGTTAACAACTGATTTATGACGCTAATGTTACATTCACCAAAGTTCGTGTGTATAGGCCTTATGTGTATGCGTCGAAAAGATCGCCCGCTTTCAAACATGCTTCATTGAATACATTAATGATAGCGGTATATTGTGATATTCTTATTATAGAGATAACGTAACAATATTATCAGAATATGTAAGCAAGGTATATTACTATCGAGCCAGCCTTGTTTAAAATAAAAATACATTAAGAAGAATATAAATATAACATGTAAGATTCTGACTTGATATAAAACGGAAATTCAAAACCAACTTAAATCCCTTAACAATTTTTTTTATCATTTTGAAAAATAATATAAATTTATTTAAAATTGTATTCAGGTATCAAATTATAATGAATTTATCCCTTCTCATGACACTTAATTTAATTTAAATTGAATTTCATCGCATAACTGCAAGAAAATGTACAATCAGCAAATTATAAGATTAACGGCCATAATTTTTCATTCAGATATAATTAAACAAGTGGCAGAAGTGCAAATTTCACAATTTTATTTGTAATTAATAGTGTAATGAGATATTAATTGAATGAAAATAATTATATTTTCCAGCTGTAATTTTACTAATGCGTTTAATTAATTACGACATCATTTTATTAATTTTATATTAATTTATAAAAAAGTTAATAACTTCTCCATCTTGCGTCTCGTAATGTGCATCTTGAAATATAACATATTGTTAATTAACTCTGATATGAATTTAAAATATTGATTTTATTAAATTAAATCGAAAATATCGCTTCACGGGAATACGAGATGTCAGCGATTACATAACCATTATGTTTTTATATTACTATTCCAATAATAGTTAAAATTACTAATACTTATAAAACGCAAACTAAAATACGCAATTTTATAAAAGAATCAACGTGATCTAAGTTCATGTTTGTGGAAACAATTTTGTTATTGGATTTTGGAATACGTTTGATACATCGAAATGTTCTACTTAAATGACATAACCTAAAACATACTGGACTGAAAACGTTGCTTTGGATAATTTTAACTCTGCTTTGTAATAGACTTTTAAATTTTCTTTATTCAGCAAGATGAAAATGGTAACTACCGGTTGCACGTGATGAGCCTAGAATTGCAAAAATGATTGGATGACTATGGAAGATTTTTGTATTCCACAAGCTTTAAGATGGCACACCCTGCTTCATGATTGGTCTTGGATTGGTGAATGCTGGGCATTATAGAAAAATTATCTTAATGCATTTCAAATGACTCTCCCAAATCAAAGCAACTTAGTAAGATGGGGCAAAGCCACCGAAAAATCCTGCAACATCTGTGGGGAGACAGTAGGAACCGCGAAACACTTGCTAGTGGGTGTAGGGTACTTTTAAATAGAGTTAAATACCCGCGTCGCCACGATAAAGTATTTGAAATCGTACGAAAAGCGGTTAGTCTTTCTATAGCAAGAGCGCAGAAGGGTATAACAACTACTGAAATATCAGTTCGTAAAGGCAGGTTCGTCCAAAAAATCTAAATTAAAACCTTGTTCCATCTTGGACGCGTCTCGTGATTGGACTCTCATGATGGACACGTATGAAAGGCAATACAAAATCCCCGGGGATGTTTGTGTTTCGTCATCTAGGCCCGACTATTCCTGTACTCAAAACAACTAAGGCGCGTTATACTTGTGGAGCTTACTGTACCCTGGGAAACAAACATACCCAAAGATCATACATTTAAGCTTAACAAGTATTACGAACTGTGTAACGAACTGATCAGGAATAAATTTATAGTTAATTCGTACGCTGTAGCAGTAGAAGCGAGAGGTATAACAGCAAAATCTCTCTACAACTTATTTAAGGATCTCGGCCTTTCTAGAACGATCATCAGTTCATTTCTGGAACGTATTTCAAAGGCGGCTTTAGTAGGTTCTAACGATTTTTGGTTAGGTAGGGAGAGGAGCGTGAACGGTGAAGGTGAGGGTGCATGCGCATAGTAAAGGGGCCCTTTAAACCTACATCTGAGTCGCGAGTCCCAGGCATTGTTTACGCTCCTCTTCTTGCAACGCGATGGGCCCGGCACCTCACGGTGAATCCATGGAATGCTAAGAAGCTTCGTCTCTTAATATACGCATCAAAAATATTTTATAAACTTTATAAACGTTGTTCTTAGTTTATTTCATTTGTGTAACGCAAAAAACTAACTAATAAACTACAGCTTTGTCTGGATTTTGAAAGTGATAACAATTAAAATGCAAACTATTTACTACAAGTGATAAAACGCCAAAAATATACGATACAACGTACCCAACATTTGTTTAAAATAATTAGGCAAACTTGTGTTTTGAACTACATTGCCTGGCTAAAATCAGTTTTTATAAAAGGCTGCCTTTAAAGGTAACATTTTAATTGTTACTTGTTTTCCGTTGTAATCCGTTTAACAGCTAATACAGTTGTTAAGTATCATAGTGATCGGAATGGCTGCCATTATGTGACGGATGTTCGAATGCGAAGCGCACTTTAAGAACCATTGGCTCTAATCCGTGTTAATCATTGTAATCCTTAGTTATTTTGTTAATTTGAGTCAAGATTACTTTAATTAAATTGTGAAATAAGTATTCCGTGCCATTATTACTTGGAAATTTCTGTATATACACGCTTACAATGAAACGAACCATCTACCATCAAATCCACGGAACGATGTGTCCGAGCTACTCTCAGACAGGTGTCGAGATTCGGTTACTCCTATTTATGAAATATACCTAGGATACTATAATACATATTACATGTTATTTTTTAAAGGAAATCCTAAAACTTATTCAGCGTGGAGTAAATTGTGATAAATTTATTTTGTAAGTAATTTATGGAATTTGTTAACTATTTAAGATTAGTATGTTATTCTCAAAAAAAAAATGTATATATATATATATACACGAGTATATATCTGTAATTTATATTTCTGTTATATCTATCGTTTTTTGTGAAGACGCTCTTTATGGTCAAAGAAAGGATATTAAATATATTTTTGTCCACAAAAGCAATCTGTTGCTTGGGTTATATATTTTGGTTCTAAACAATATTGTATGCATGTCACGTCTCATTTTCTTCAAAGCCGAAAATCTTATAGAAATCTTTTTATTGTCAATATTTTATTCGTGATCCATATATTTACTCGCCCTCCGTGATATGAATATATAAACTTAGGATTATCAAATACAATTTGCGCTCAAAGTTAGACGTTGGTTAAAATTATAATTTTTTTGCAGCAAATAAAATTGTAAAATCACTAGTGCTATCGTTAATCACGCTTTTTCTAGAATTAATAAGAAGTACTCGTCTCTTGAAAATATTTCTTTAAATAGAATAATAGTTTGTTATTGTCTGTCAATGCTTTGTAACAGCCCTACAGTCTAGATGTTTCGTTAGATATTTCATTTGACTGATTGACATGAACTGCAAAGTTGATACGAATACCTCTTTATTATGACTTATGAGTCAAGATTGTTTTCTTAGATATTTAAAACATAGTTCGTTATTATTACATTTAAAGGACTGTATTTGTATTTGTATCTGTATTAACAAGGTAGTTATTGATGATACCGGTTTATTATCTAACAATGTAGAGAAAATGAAACTGACATACGATATGAGCTTGTATTAGGATGTTATATACCTGAAATAAAAATATAAAAATATTGCATTTTTGTAACTTGTAGAATTACCATTATATTTATATACAACATTTTTTACACTGACAACAGAGTTCGTCGTTAAATTTACAAGTTTAAAATATACGTGTCTTTTTGTAATCAGGAAAAATTCGCATTGTGACATATGTATATGTTTAAAATATAATAAAACTTCACATATGTTATACTGTAAATGAACAAAGCTTTGCTTTACAATAATGAGCATGATAAGAGTTGCTTAGACTTTGACTTAAATGACTTTGTTAATCTTATATTTCATTGCGGTACCTGGGACTGGTTTTGTTGCAAAATACAATATATATTGCAGTTTTCCAAAAGTTTTCTTATTTACTGATATGTTACACACAAGTCTTATATGATTTGAAATGTAATTTCAGTTAAACTGCATACATAGCCGCGTCATTTGATAATGAAATATTTTTATTATGTAATAATACTATCATTTTCTTTTAGCACGATTTTAAACTTCAAGTTTGAAGAGTAGAGAATTACATTAATTGACAAAAATATATTATAACCAAAACATATTGAAGAAAGAAAGGCTACTTAAATATAAATAATAATATAACATCTATTTGAGGAAAATAAGCACCTTAATTTTATCATATTTTTGACCTATCATGGACTAAACATCAAAGATATATAAAATATTTGAAATAATTACTGATTTTCGACAGTCACGTAAGCAAAAAGTAAAAATAAAAATCCACTTTTAAGTAGAACCTCAATACTTCAAAGCCCTTGTATCTAAAAACACTAAATAAAGTGAAAATTATAAATAAACAATGGCTTCACTTTAATATCGAGTTTAATTGTACTTAAGTCTAATAAGATTACACTAGGTTGCTCTCAATTTTGTCAACTTTTGTGCATTACGAGCCTAAATCTCTGGAAATTTTATCTCACAGGTGACAAATGCCATAATATGCTAATAACAATGTAATATTAACATGATCATTTTAAATTAAAAAACATAATATTTCTTAATGATTTTTTATAATCTTATTTAAAAATATTTAAAAAAATTGCTGTAAAGTATTTTGATTTTCCATTATTTGTATAGTATAATATAGTCTATAATATACTTCAATAAACTGCTAGATAAGAAAACACTTCTTTGGATACTTCATTTTAGTTACATTTAAGCTAAATCTTTATACGATACTACGAAAATAAAAGAGGAAACTCAGCAAAATAAAAATAACAGGTATATTATCTAAAAATAAAATAAAACATTTTTCATCCCCGAGGGCTCTTTTCGAAGAATTTGAATAACTTATTAAAATATGAACTTCCCTAAATTTGAGATTAGTGCTATAAATCATCTCTGAAATAATTATCCTGCCCTTAATATCGTTCAATAATAAATTATAAATAATAATGAATACCAATGTTATTTATTCTTTTTAACATGTTTACATAATATTAAACATTTAAAATTTACACTATTGTGAAACATCTTAATCACTATCAGTATTATTGATAAACTAGAATTCAGAAATTCCTATTTGAAGATTATAAAATAACTATCCATTTAATAAATAGTTACAAATTAATAGCAGTTTACTCTAAAATGATCATAATGTTTTAGGGTTCGTTAAGATCACGACAATTCGTTAGTTGTATAAATATTTAAATACAATGTGTATATAAAATAAATCGTTTTTATTTATAAACTAGCAGACCCGGTCACGCGTTGCTGTGACTATTATTTTTGATATATTACATTGTACTAAACTATTTAAGGGGTAACGTTCAGAGTACATCTGTCATGAAAACCATAATGTTTTCTTATAGTCGATATTAAGCAAAAATCAAAACAAAATAATTATAATTATTTTTTTAATTTTATCCAAGTTTATAACACTATTTGTATATTACAAAGTTTTTAGTAAATAACTTGGAACACTAAACTTACGAATGAGGTAGGTAGGGTAGATATCTCATTCGTAATTACTCAATCCAGTCAATAGATACCGCCATCTTTTAGAATTGTTAAGAGCTAACTGCAAAATGATAAACTAATAATTTGCAATAAAATAATACTGCGACTATGAATTGAGTTGAAAATTATTATATCTTTTAAGTTAGGTCAAACTGTACGTGGTGTGTAAATTTATTTAAATCAGTTAAGTAGTTTAGGAGTCCATCGCGGACAAATAACGCGACACGTGATTTATATATATTAAGAATTCTGGTGGATTTTTTTTATCATTTAATATTTTAATTATAATTATAATTATAATTATAATTCAATTTTAATTTAATTATAATTAATTAATTAATAATTATAATTATAATTTACCTTCACGCCATATCCCTTGCGGGGTAGCCAGAGACGACGGAGCGCCAAACGCTACGGCCTCTGCATACCTCTTTCGCCTCGGCCACAGACATCAACCTCTTCATACATGCCCTCCGGGGGGTCCTCATGCTTTTTACGTGACCTTCCTCCAGTATCGTAGCTACTGTGTTTTCGAAGGTCACTCGAGGCCTCCCCCTGTCTCTCTTACCGCTCACTTTTCCCATATAAATCTTTTTTACCATTCTTTCATCACTCATTCGTTCAACGTGCCCAAACCACCTGAGCACGTTCTTCTTCATTCTCACCGTGACATCTTCGCTAGTACCTGCCATTCTGTGGATCTCTTCATTGCGGATTCGATCAGCTAGACTGACTCCGCATATTCTGCGAAGAGATAGCATCTCCACAGCATTCATCTTTCTTACATTCTTCTTCTGTGTTACCCAAGTTTGGCTGCCGTATAACAGCGTCGGTAGCAAAACTGCATTGTGTACAGCCAAACGTGCAGCTATACTGACGTTTTGCCGTCTCAACAATGCAGTCAAAGCACCATTGACTCTGTTACCAGCAGCAATACGCCTTTCCACATCCATTTCGTATCTTCCGTCTCTGCTAAACATACTTCCCAAATATACCACTTCATTCACTTGTTCTATTATCTTATCATTCACGTTGATCTTACATTCTGTTCTTTCTTCATTTCTTTCAAATATCAGAACCTTCGTCTTATCTACATTCAGGTTAAGACCATTAATTTAACACCCATCTTTCAGAGTGGTGACCAATGCCTGCAAATTGCATTCTGATGATGCAATGAGCACTGCATCATCTGCATATAGTAAGCAATTGACCTTAAGGTCACCTACTTTCACTCCCATGTCACTATCTTTCACTCCTTGGAGACAACTATCCAAATACAAATTGAACAACCAAGCTGACATAGCGCAACCTTGCTTAACACCCGATTGGATGTCAAACCAGGGCGACATGCCAGCTCCTACTCGCACACAGGCTGAGTGATCTCGGTAAAGAGACCTTACAGCCTGTAGCAAGGGTCCGTTCACATTGTATCGGGGCAGTATCTCCCATAACTTCTTTCTCACAACCCTGTCAAACGCCTTTTCCAAATCCACAAAAGCACAGAAAACCTTTTGGTTTAGGGCCAAAAACTTTTCCGTGATCATGCGGAGGGAAAAGATCTGATCTATACACCCTCTTCCAGGTCTAAAACCTCCTTGTGCCTCCCACAACAGCCTTTCAGATGTCTCTTGCATTCTTCTCGCTAAAATTTTAGCATAAACTTTACCGCCCAAGCTAATCAAACTGATGGCCCTATAGCTTGCACAGTCTATCTGTGAACCTTTGCCTTTATACAAAGGTACGATGACTGCACTTCGCCAATCGTCTGGGACCTCCCCAGATTTCCAGCATAAATTGCATAAAAACCAGAAAAAGTCCCAGACGCGTGGCCCACCATATTTGATCATCTCGGCAGTAACTTCATCTGCTCCCGCAGCCTTACCACATTTCAGACTTCGAATCACGTTCTCTACTTCTTCTAAACTGATTTCACCATCGGCTACATCTTGACTCAGCATTACGCTGGTAGTCAAGACCGAGGCGTCCTCACGTTCATACATCTCCTTATAGAATTCCGCCCACCGCTGCAAAACGTGTGCTTGCTCAGTTAAAATTAAATCGTAAAATTTTCCTTTTTTTTAATATGTTACTTTATCATTTTATTAAGACGTTCATAATTAAAAGTATTTGGTGGTTTTTACTAATACATACAATGAAAGTTAAACTCAAAACATTTATATTTTAAAAGATTTTTTTTTTTTAATAAATACAATTTTTATACAACTCGGCAGAATTCGTTCTGTCAAATAGATTTGGAATGTGGCAGTTTATATTTCGACCTTTAGACGTTTTTACTCTGCTGATCCTCACACATCGCCCTATCATCATAGTGACGGTTCTGTTCAGGAGAATTAAAGAAAAAGGTCAGCTCGGGTGACTTAAGTATCTTAGCTTCCACGAACTTTGGTCACCCTTTTGAGACCCACTAAAAACCCCGATTGGGATGTCTGCCAGAGGGCTTCAAACCAAGAGGGGAACTTAAGGTTCAAACCTGATTGAAAAATAATCTAAAGGGATAGTGGGAACCTAAAGGTGACAAATATTTATAAAGTGGGTGCTTCAATTACAAAGTATAGAGATAATTAATTATTTATTACTATTATTATTAACATAGGGTTCATAACCGATGAAATAAAAAATAATGAAATAAAACGTACATAAATATTTTCAGTAATCGCGTTATTGTAAATCCAGTGAATCATAATTATTAACAAAAATCTGTTTTATTTTTATTTTAGTGCTTTATGATACACAATGTTTTTTGTTTGATTACCTGGTGAATATATAAATAAATCTGATGGTTTTCCAACACGGGAACAGGCAACATACAATTGACCATGTGAGAAACATGGGTTTTCTAGATTAATACCACAAACACCTAATGATTGCCCCTGGGACTTATTTATGGTCATAGCAAAAGCAAGCCGCACTGGAAATTGTAGTCGTTTAAATTCAAATGGTACATCAGTCGGAATCATTGGGATGCGTGGTATCAAAACGTCTTCTCCTTTATACTTTCCTTTCAGTATAGTTGCTTCTATCACGTTGTTCAATAATTTTTTTATCGCTAACCGTGTGCCGTTGCAAAGACGCGGTTGGTTGATATTTCTCAACATTATTACTACCGAACCAACCTTTAATTGAAGATTGTGAGGTGGCAATCCTGGTAAATCCAGCGAGTTTAAAAATTCAGGCGGATAGTTAACGAAATCATCTTGGTTAGTAGCCGAATCAACTGATTTATATATCCTCAATTCGCCTGTAATTTGTTCTTGAATTTTGAAATTTAATTCACTTACATCTATGTTTTTTGCAGCCAATATAGCCCGTTCGCTCAACCAATCATGGTTTCTATAATTTTGAGCAACATCTGGAAACACCTTTTGAATAAGTTCATCTTTTGATCTAGTTAACTGACAAAAACCTTGAGGAAAGTTAATGCAACCAGTCAAGGTGTCTATAGGAAATTTGCCATTACCAATGTCAATGAGTTGTTTAGAGAATATGTCTCCAGATTTGTCATTTTGCAACTTGATACGCATATTCTTGCTTAAGTGTAATACCTTCACATGTTTCCACAAATTGGAGGACTTTAAACAGGCATTAAGTTCATCAGCTGGCGTTGATCGTGGAATCACTGGCAATGTTTGACGAAAATCTCCTGCTAATAAAATCATTGCACCACCAAATGGGTTATTATTGCTCCGGAGATCTTGTAAGGTTCTATCTAAAGCCTCCAAAGATTTTTTATGTGCCATCGTGCATTCATCCCAAACAATCAATCCACATTGCTGCAAAACCTTTGCCATTGCAGAGTTCTTCGAAATGTTGCAGGTTGGAGTTTCGTTGCTTTGCATGTTTAATGGTAATTTTAGTGCTGAATGAGCTGTTCTACCACCTTCAAGCAAAGTTGCTGCGATTCCCGACGAAGCGAGTGCAAGTGCAATTTTATTTTGTGAGCGAATTGTTGCTAATATCAATGAAATCAAAAAAGTTTTTCCTGTACCACCAGGTGCATCTAAGAAGTAAATCCCTCCTCTTTTATCATTTATTACTTTCAAAAGTGTATCAAATACATACTTCTGTTGTTCATTCAATAGTGGAAGATTCGTTTGAATTAATTCTTTCAAAGTGTTAAGATCATACAGTTTTTCTCGGTGCAACTCTTGGTTAAAAGCATCATGCATTGGACGATTGGGTGCGGCCAGGCCTAATTGAAATAATAGTTTGTTTGACATCATCAAGCACATGTCCTCAATTGAAATCAATACTTCATTGTAAATTTCTTCGCTTATTTGTATATTTGGATTTCCCCTTCTAATCCGTATTTGATACAAAATATCATCACACATATTATCTTTGTACTTGATCCACAAATCCTTTGGGTTTGATGGGAAGCAGGTAGATATGATTATAGAAAACAATGTTCGTATTTGATGAGCTTGTGATGATATTACAGCATCATTGAGAGTTTGATCCCAATGAGCATCATTGTCTAGCAATCGCAAACGTTGGCAAGCTTCTCTATATGATCCACACAAATCACCATTAACAGTTCGTACATGTTGGAACGATGTTGGGCCACGTACATTGACTAATAGCAGTCGTAAATAAAAACATTCATCATTGCTTGGATGTACTGAATAAATTCGACCAATCGCATCGGTAGAAAATATATCTGGGTATCCTGTAACTGGTTTTCCTTGTTTCCGTCGTATAAATCTTCTTGAGGATTGATTCCAAGTATAATATTTTGGCATTTTAGAATATAATAATGTTTGAGCAAAATCATCGTTTTGACATATCTCAAAAAATCTGGTTAATGTAGTAGATGGTGGCTGTAAAGCTCTTTCTACTGCGTTCTGGGCCGTAAAATATACTCTTTGTCCATTTTCTAAATGCACAGCTAAATGAACAACAGTAGGGTGTCTTTCATGAATAGGAAAAGAAAATATTCGCCAAACTGCTTCATTACTACTAACATAGCGACCCACTTGGTATTGGGTAACTTCATCATTGGAATTCTCTGCATTAATACCAATCACAGCCATATCACTCCCTTTGGTTACATATTTGCAAATGTATTTAATAGATTTTACTGAATGGCAAGATTCAACGTTGATGTGCGCTTTGAAGGTCTTTGATAAAATGGGTGAATATGGAACAATCCAGCGATTATCTATTTCAATATCTTGTTGATTTAATTTGACAATTGTTGATCTTCCATTGTCTGCTGTCGATCGGCGACGATACAAAGGATAACCGTCATTACCAGTGATTGTTTCAGATATTAATGTCCGTGGATATCGCTTTGAACATTTACCATCCACCATACACGGTGAATTTTGATTAAGAGTTCCGCAGGGACCATGTATCATGTTTTTAATAACTACCTCATGCAATCCAGGATCTACTTCTACATTAGGAATTTCAGCTGATATTACTGCATCAACTTCATTTGGCCTTATCTTTTCAACTAACCAAATCAAAATGTGTGCATGTGGCAATCCCCGTTTCTGCCACTCCACAGAATACATCCAGCAGCGTGTCTCTCCAAACACATAATGTTTCACAATGAAATCCATCAAAGATTTCAACTTTTGTCTAAAGACTCTGGCTGTAATATCATGACGATCAATAGGTGATTGCCCAGGGAATAACTCCTGCTTGATTTCTATCCAGTGTGGATTGCATGTAAATGTGATGAACAAATCTGCTGTACCATAATGACGAACATATGACATGGCATCTTGAGCATATTCATGCATATGTCGAGGGCTTCCGATGTATGTTGCTGGAAGAATAGTCATCCGACCAACATTCTGTGCATTTCTTTTTCATGTGCATCGCATCTCGAAGGTGAATATACTCTTCAGATCTGAGTTTGGTCTGATTCAACCTGATGAATGTTAATCTCTTCGTTTCAATTTTAACATACATGTCTACAACATACTTGTGATATAATCGCCGACATTTGAGTATGTGATTGTCTTCATTTTCACGAATCATTAGGCGGTAGGAATAATAGTTCATTGAACTGACTTTTTTGTTGGTTTCGGAACCTGAAAATAGATTTTTGTTTTCATAATATTGAAAATTAAAAAAATAATAATATAGTGACTGATAATATAGCTCCATAGCTAAACTAATATTTTTTATTACCTGTAATGGGATTTATCATCTTGTTTGAAAAATCATAGCCATCTTCACCTTGCCAAAATATAATGGGATATTGCAGTGCGTCATATGAGCGGTGTGTTTCCTTTATACGTTGTAATTGATCATTCCGACGATGTAAAACAATATCTCGGGATTCCAAGTTTTCTCCAACTACAACGATGGCAACTTCATCAATAGTTGGTGCATTAAAAAGTCTTGCATGTTGGCCAACAGGTGTTTTATCAGCTCTGATTACAATTTTGTGATTATCAGATGGCATCCGATCCAGTGCAGTTTTAAACAACATAACCAATTGATTGTACTCATGAAATAAAGTTTGTAATTGTTCTACAATAGACCTCTTTAGTGAATTGTTATGTGAACAACGCATATCAATTTCTCGTGGTGAATTGCCCATGAAATAAATTTGCAGAAATTTGTAATTGCTATCTGACACTGGTAACAGTGAACCTGCTCTATGATATATTTGGCCTTGTATCTGTGAATTAAAAAAAATGATTTTTGCCAAATAGAAATAATATTTGTTCCTAAAAAGTATATCTGTCTCTTAATTTGAATCACCAAATAATAATTGATATGCTTAGGTATGTCAATATGTAATAATTAGTTGTAACTAATATCCATCGTCAAATAATTATATTGTGTTTCAAAATAATAAAAGTGTTGCTAATACTGAATCACCAAATAATATAATGACTAAGTAATATATGTTTTGGGGTTTAGGAAACTGAAGGTTAATGACACATATTTACTTAGTTAACAGGAAATTTTGTTCATTAAAATAATAATGATTAACTGCTATAATACATACCTTAAAAGTTGGCATGAAATTTTCCCGAACTACGTTTGTTGCCCCAAATGATGTCATTTGAAAGCAATTGTTATATTGTTGAATATTTGACAAAAAGTGTATGGAATCTGGTTCTATTCCTGAAACCAATGAGTACAATGGCTCTGGTGGTGGATCCAATGGTATCAATTTCACTTTCCCATTTGCGCAACACAATCCATTTGCTTCATTTTTGTATTTCAATGCCTTACAATAAGAGCAAACCAAGTTCATAGATCCAATAGCAACACATTGGTGGTTACTGTAGTCAATTGACAAATCGTAATTGAAAGCAGCTCGATTCAAACTTTCGCGATTATTAGTTGAATCTCTCGCTCTCGCTTCCCGCGTTCGTGATATACGAATTCTTTCGCGTTCATTTCGGTCGTCACGTTCATGTGCAGTATGATAAGATCGGTAATTCATTTGGTTTGTAGCATTTCGGGTTCTTCTACTTAAATTACTTCGTCTTATAGGAGGCATATCGTATATAATTACCTAAATTTATTCACATGAAATAATTATTAATCACAGGTATTTATACAATCAAAATTAATTATTAAATAATATAAACGCTTTTAAACGCAGTTTGTTTGACAGATGCAATGACGAGAAAACTGATGACAATTTATGTCGCATTCCGACACTAAAACAAAAGAAAGAATATTCCAAGGCCAATCAAATCTTACATTTACTTTTTTTGACTTTTCAATTTGGTCGGGTGTACACATTCATTTGATTAAATTTGAACGTTGTGCAGCGACAATAAAGCGCGAATTGACTCTTTGACGTTAGCAAGACACCTACATTGTTTAGACAACAATGAGTGCTTGTAATTTAATATCAACTTTATTGAATAGCAATACAGTTCAAATTGACTCTACATTTAGTTATTTATTCTACATTTAAAATATTTGTATAGGAAAAAAGAAAAGGGCTTTTTTAGGGTTTCCCTGGAAATTATTCAAATTTTTCTCGCCGTTAGAGCCATCCTTGGACTTCAAGGAACATTTAAAAAAAAGAATTGTTAAGATTGGTCCATGCGTTGTTGAGTTATGCGCTTACCAA
This sequence comes from Melinaea marsaeus rileyi, assembly GCA_918358865.1. Lineage (NCBI taxonomy): Eukaryota > Metazoa > Arthropoda > Insecta > Lepidoptera > Nymphalidae > Melinaea > Melinaea marsaeus. The sequence continues at coordinate 22,924,062 of OU911093.1, read as the reverse complement.
CACATTTTGCGATTCATTTTTATATAATAGATAGATAGATTCACTTCACTTAACTTATTTACTTCTTTTTCTTCAAGTCCTTCTTTTCAGCACCATTGTACGTCAATAATTCCTGCAAAAATATATTTATTTGTGGGTAGTGTACTGTGAAAAACAGAGTTACAATTATATGAAGAAATGAAGACTATTTCTCATGAATATTTATTTAAAACTTAATATTTTAATTTATGATATTGAAATAGAAATGAACTAAATAGTAAGCCAAGAAATATGAGTACATGTAAAGTCTTATTTGCAATGAGTGTAGCTTTGTAATAGTTTAGTTTTAATACCAGTACAAGTTAAACAACAATACTATATTACCAACATTCTGCACAACCCGCAAACGCAAGCAGAACTTATAAATGATCCAGTACAATAAACCTGAGTTGCATAGAGCCTGATGATATGAATATCGCAATATGTTTAACTTTGTAGAAATTGAAATTTCTATTGATATTCAGTTGTGTTAATTAGTTTCAACTATTTCATAATTTCTTTAATTGATTTATAAATAAATTTAAAACTGTTCTTTCATTGTGTAAATATATAAAATATGTCTTGTAAGATAAAAATATTTGTAAATTTATAGCTTTGAAATAATATTTATTCGATTGTTTTGAAATTACCCTCTTATAACCACCAACTCAAGTCTGTTCCATAAGTGTATTACATCTCCAGATGCAATAAAATTTTTGCCTTTGAATTTCGTTACATTTTTTATTAAAAAAATTTCCTAAGTTATATTTAAGTCAACAATTGCTCTTTGGACAAAAAAATAGTTTGGGTTGTAATTACAACCATACTACAAATATATTTACTGCAGAATATACGAGTATGAAAAGAGGGCAGATAAAATCACTGACAAAAGCTAGTGAGTAGCAGTACAGTAGTATTTTGATAATTACAAATGAAACCTACATTTATTTATTGTAAATTCAAATTCAAAATTCAAATTCAAAATATCTTTATTCAAGTAGGCATTTACACGCACTTTTGAATCGTCAATTATTACAATACAAAAAAAGGTCAGTGTAGTCCGTCCGTAAGCAAGCTACCACCGGCTCGGAATGCTGCTCTGTTGAGAAGAGCCGGCCAGAAACTCAACAGTTGCTCTTTTCAAAAGAAATATAACAATAGGTGATGTATATTAATTATAATATAATATAAATCCTGCAAATGATTCAACAACTTAAGTTCCACATATTTCGATCCACTAAAAACTCTTGAACGTTGTAATAAGCTTTATTTAACAATAAACTTTTGATTTTAGATTTAAAACTAAGAAATGGAAGGTCTAAGATATCTTGTGTGTCAATTATTATTTCTGTAACATAAACACAATCGACAGTTTGTAAGGTAGGTATTAACAGTATTAGATAACTTAAACTTCGACTTCGATACATTTATACGTTTATATATCAAAAGTTACGAGTCGAGTTTTATCAAAGCTATGAATTGTGAGGAATTTCTTGGAACTCAAAAACTTAGATCGACCTCCTCGTGAATTTCCATCCAACTTTACATTATTTTATTTCTTTTTTATAAAATTAGGACTTGGTCTGTATTCTCAAATTATTATTTTTACATATTTGAACATGAAGATTTCAAAAATGATAATTGAAAGATCATTATTATCAATCTTTTTAAATGTTTTGATATTTTTAGAAGAGGCGGACACAAAACATTCGCTGCAAAACCTTTCTAATAAGCTTATTAACCTATATTTTCTTCACTATCACTAACAATAATGTACGATTAACATGCTTTCATTTCGATATATATTTATCAGTTTATCTCTTTCATTATGAAAGAATAAGAATAAGAAGACATATATAATTTATATAAGGTATACATAATTTCTGTAAAGTAAATTAAGAATTAGAATAATTATTGAGAATGGTCACTACTATTACTATTTAGTTTAATCTGTCGTAGGGTTAATATAATAAATATCTTGTATTTCATTATCGTTTTCCTTAGAATATTCTTGGCCTATTAAACAAAGATAAAATTATATTTCAGACTTAGCAACAACCGTTTTATGAAAGTTGCTATAGAGTCCTTAGAACAAAACGACAGAACGACGGATATTGCATCGAACGCTAAGTAGCTTCACAATGAACTTTATTTACTTTTACAAAATCACTTTCTACTACGGCTAAAATGACAAGGAAGCAAAGTAAATAAGTATTGATTTTTTTATGTTTTTATTTTTATCGCTATCAAAATTAAAATTTCAGCAGAATCAAAAAAAAAAGGTTTAGGCAATTCGTAGAGGATTGGTTTATGGACAAGGTCCCACCCGCAGTTAATAAATTAGAGTTAATATCCCCATAAAAAAGGGACATGTACATAAATAAATCCTAACCTGCAATACGCCATTGGCTACAGCGAAATAAAGATAAATATTTTTAGTACAAAAACCTAATAGTAGTATATATATTAAGTAGCAAAAAAGCTGTCGGTCGGGCATTGTTAACAAACATTATATTATTGTAATTATATGGGGTAATCGTTAGGAAAATTCGCTATTGTGGGGGATTAGTTGTTAGGTTAGTTGAGGTAATATTGACATAATGTTCCCATCTTAGCGTAATATTTTTTACGATTTTGTAGAAATAGATAGAAAAAAATCTATGACAAAAGAATTATCAGTATAGGCAGGACGCTATTTTGCGACCTCCGGGAAACCAATTACTATGTTGCTTACCCACCTTGATAAAACCATTTTATATATTATACATGTTTTTCATTATTGGTCGCTATTTTAGGCTTATTTGAAATATTTATAATTCTAACTTTGCAAAATAGATTTGTTTATTGTTGTATCAAATGACACAAAAGAAGGATAGCTAGAGTGGACTTAATTTATATAATAACCCCTTATCCTACTACTTTAACAACCTTTTAATTGCTTCCTTATGTTCATGGTTTTATAATTTACACATTATAGTTATATAACAAAATGTTTACGCGGCCTGAAATTGGTAATTCAGTACAAACCACCACCAGTTTTCTAAATTATTTACACATAGTGCTCAACCATAACTTCATGACATTTTTAACCGTTTGTTATATGTTGTTTGTTTTTCGTCGCTTTTATGTGAATAGTAGTAACCATTTTATAAAAATATCATTATATTCTTGGATATGAATAGGAAACACACACAAATAATTAAAAAGGCAACATGTTACTAAAGTAAGAATATAAAATAAAAGTAGAAACTCTTTTATAAAAGCTGACAAAGTAAATCCCCGTAATGGTCGTATACTCGTAGTTTGGCGACTGCGGCGTAATATTGCAGGGCGGTGCCGTCATCAGCTGTGGCGACGCGTATACTGAACATCTCCAGCCTACTGCAGTCTTAATTAGTTTTCTCTACATTGTAATTAAGCAATCACTATAAGATCGCCTATTAATTTTACTCATTTTAGGTTTAGATTATAATCCATATGATAGATCATCTATTTAGTATGACGAGTTACACGTAGTATAAAATATATAATAATGCCCACATAGATAAGTCTACTGGAGATAACAATGTTAAGAGTATGTCATAATTACAAATATTTGTTTCGATAAAAAGAAAGAAAAACATAACATAACTGCTTTCTAAATAATATACTTCAGAATAAATAATTCAACGATTTTATATGTTATTAAAAGTTTTATAAGTCCTCGTCTTAATTAATCGCATCCGCCGGTACTTAACTTCTATACTTATTGTGGCATTGACAACTAAAACTTTGTCTTTGTCCCAAATGTAACAAGCTCTTATAATGTTAGGCCCTTTATTACAACGAGACTTTACACTTTATATTTAGTACTTAATACATATAGAAATCATTTCATAATCCTTAAACCACGGGTATACGATTCTACAACGGGTCTTTTAATTTAGATTTATACAATATTTATGAAACTTATTACTATTATTAATTTAGTCCATACAAAAGCCAAACAAATTTCTCACACTACTTACTTAGGTATATATTTCCGAAAGATATAGATGTGCTTAAACTGATAACAATACGAACCACTGAATTGAATCTTCTTTATACCGCAATATTAATTGTCATTTAGACCCTATTAACAAAATTACCATTCTGATAACCACCAATAAGTTAATTATTGGTTTTTAAGTATTGGGTTTAAGATATTTGGGTTCTGTATTTCTGTTAGCCGTTAATATAAATATCCAAACAGAGGTTTTTTTTATTGTTAATAAAATGTATTACATTGTAAAATACTTTAAATTCTGCATTAGATCAACCAATAGAATTAATTATATTTTTTTTAGATAGAAGAAATCACTTTAGTGATTTAGGAAGGTCGCCCTTTGTTGGTATTATTTTTCTAATATAATTTTCTTTACCGTTTTTTATCTTATATGTATGCAATAAAGTTATTTTAAATAAAAGAGAAAATAACAGTTCTTAATTGAAATTATTAATTTTGTTCCTTATATACTGTTTTCGAATTAATTCTATAGAATATATATATATAATATATTGTATGTTACGTATCGAAAGTATAATTTTAAAATTATACTTGATGTTGTCAAGTGAGGATTAATGTCAGCCATTTTACCTCACGCAAGGTTACATTACGTTACTTCGTTACTGCATTCTCTCTAACCGTACATCATCCTTTTTAAGAAATTAATCATTCGGGAATATAGAATATATAATATAAATTATAGTATATTGTTCTCTTTAAAACTACTGTATTGACATTTCTTAAGAAGATTCAAACTTTTTTTTTATATCATCTAAGTTAGTGCTTAACTACATTCCACCCTAATGGAAAGTGCAAATGTAGTCATAGGTGGTAAGGCGCATTAACCTAGCTTCCTATTGACTCTTCTCTTGAAGACACCTAAGTTATATTGGGACGGAAATTCCGACGCAGGCAAGCCTTTCTACTTTCTATAAAGTATAAACTTTGATTGAACAAACTAATTCAAAACTTAAATTCTACTGCAATCGGTCTAGCAAAGCAATCTAAAGTAGGTTTGATACTGGATAAAGTGATAGAACATCTGAAATAAGAAAATCAGTGGTTAATAAAGTAAGACAACGACACTTAAAATTCTTTATAAGTAAGATTAAAGACGACGGAGGATATATTACAGATTAAACAGATATAGCAAAAAACAATATATATATATATATACATATTTTAAACTTGACTTGACTCAAACTCTTAGTTTTATTCAAATCAGATTTCCGCTTAGCTACTAGCCATTACATCAACATCTGTAATAATAATCAAATGTCTATTTTCTTAGCGACACAGGAGGATAATATACTAATGAGAGTGAAATGTAAAGTATCGTGGAATACGGAGCTCAGTCTGACTAAGCTATATACAAAACAGTTTTTTAACATATACTGACGAGTACCTAAATAATTTTGTATACAATTACAATTCAAAAGAGCAAAACTGTTAGAAGAGGAAAATATACAATAATAGCAATTACAAATGTATAAAGTTAAATTTTGCAACGTGTGTAGCTTTAATAGTATGTTAAAGTTCTATTTAAATAATAATGTGGAAAAGTTAAATAACAATACTATATTAAAAACTTTCTGCACAACCTGCAAAAGCACGAACTGAGTTAACAAGTGAGTCAGTATATTATAATATTGCACTTGAATTTGAATATTGCAATATATTTGACTTTGTTGGAAATTTAAATTTCTATTGTTTTATATATTTAAACTAGTTTCAACTGTCCACTAGTGGGTTATGCCACTTTGTCTTGTGGGAGGGATAAACGAAATTAGAAGAAAAATTGGAAAGACTGGGCATTAGGCAAGGATCCAATTTTATCCGTGACTATTGGGTGGACTATTGGGTATTATTGGGTTGCACTTTTATAATAATATTAATTGTTAAATTCAATCGCTATTTATAATCCTAGGTATGGATAGAATTTGAAAGTTTGTACATAAAAATATATGTTTTCGAATAATTATACTGCAATGGGTATAAAAAAGTTATAAATGTTCAACAGATATCATCAATGATCCTTAATTACTAAAAAATTTGATAACATTGATTAAATTCCGACGTATATTTGTTTTCTGATAATCAAAATCGTGACCGCAAATAATATTTTAAGTTGCTGTTTATACTGCTCAAATATTTAGGACAATATATATTTCGTGACGACGGCCGGATGATAATTAATTTATCTAATTATAATTTATATAGCATATTTGAAGAGCAAAAAAATTGGTTAACATGCTTTTATAATGATATGTTAAATGTAAAAAATATTAAGGGCCACATATATTAAATGAATTCGTAAAAATTTACTTAGCAGTATAAAAAAAATAATTAGCAAGATAATAAAGTTATGAAAAAAGAAGTCTTTGTTAAAGCATTTTCTGAATTGTTGTTTCGTTAATTTCCATCGTCTCACTTCGTCAATGTCGCATTGTTAAGAGTATTTGTTTCTTTTAAATATTAATGTAGATTTTTGTGCTAAAAAAAAGTGCTACCGACGCTGTTGTACGACAGCCAAACGTGGGTAACACAGAAGAAGAATGTAAGAAAGATGAATGTTGTGGAGATGCGATCTCTTCGCAGAATATGCGGAATCAGTCTAGCTGATCGAATCCGCAATGAAGAGATCCACAGAATGGCATGTACTAGCGAAGATGTCACGGTGAGAATCAAGAAGAACGTAATCAGGTGGTTTGGGCACGTTTAACGAATGAGTGATGAACTACCCGGCGGCATAGAGGACGCCGCCATTTTTAAGGCTACCCACTAAAAAACCAACGGTTTCCCTCAACGCCTTAATGGGACGACACGGGATCGCGTTAGCACTCACCGTGCCGCCCCGGCGGTTACCCCCCGTGCGAGGGTGCCCCAAGCAACTTAGGACACCCCCACGGCGTAGGCCTATGGCAGGTGAGAGGGGTCACCCCCCCCTCTCACCAAGGCCTACTGCTGGGAGAGGAAGCGGCGGGCGTACTCCCGCCTCCTTCTTCCCAGCCTCCCCCGGCGGAGCGGGTCAGAGGGAGAGGCTTGCTCCCTGACCCGCTCCGCGGCCTCCTTTGCGGCGATGACTTGCTCGCAGAAGGAGGCCATAGCGGCCCAACACCTCTCGCTACCGACCATCGCGTCAACAAAGCGCGGCAACGAGAGATCCCCGCCAACCACGGCCACCAGCTCAGGTGGTTTGGGCACGTCGAACGAATGAGTGATGAAAGAATGGTATAAAAGATTTATATAAGAAAAGTGGTAAGAGAGACAGGGGGAGGCATCGAGTGACCTTCGAAAACACAGTGTCTTTGATACTGGAGGAAGGTCACGTAAAAAGAATGAGGACTCCCCGGAGAGCATGTATGAAGAGGTTGATATCTGTGGCCGAGGCTAAAGAGGTATGCAGGGACCGTAGCGTTTGGCGCTCCGTCGTCTCTGGCTACCCCGCAAGGAATATGGCGTGAAGCTAAATAAATAAATAAAAAAAAAATGATTTCAGAGAATTGATTTATAACTCGGATTAGAATTTGTAAAGCACCCGAATAATGCAAAAACTTAATTTATTAAGTGGGTAGCCACTTAATAAGTAAATACAATTTTTAATATAGTTCCATTATTTTACTTCTGCTTTAGTTTAAACATTAGACCCAACAAATGAAATGCAATTAAAGAAAGTTGAAGCAAGCATGAAAGTTGACACCAACGGCGTGTAACCTCATTAGACAATAATACTCTACAACACAATTTAACTCGGCTCGAGATGAGTTGACGCAATAGCAGTGCTTTTAATAATTTTTGCTGTTTCTATTACTATCACTGTAATGTTTTTTACTAAATCAAATTTAATCTGTTGGGGAAATATACATTTTTGAACTGCATTTTATTTATTAAAACAAAATCACAATTATGAAAGTAAAAAGATCCACTATATATATATGTATGTGGAAGGTAAACATAAAAATACTGAATGGTTACGACAAATAATAACTATAGCAAACTAGATCTTTTTAGCACTAACTTTGCTTTGAGATTCATTGAGATGCTTTCTAATCTACAAGTATGAAATTCTTGTCGAGAACACTCTTTGTTTAGGCAATAGCTTTAGACAAAATTAAAATTTTACTAATTTTTATATTATTCTGATGCAATCAATATTTTTATTTGAAGTCTCTCTTAGTAAATTGGAGCATAATATGGAGCTTAATATATAGTGTAAACATACTTTTCATACATATTCTGCCAGCGGTTCCTTCCGTTCAGCATTGTACCAAAAACAATTTTATTTATGTCATAAAAAAAATCTAATCAAACACAAATAAAAGATAAAAGAACTAAATTGTAAAGCAGGAGCATGTATCACAACAATCACATTGTTGTGTACAGAGACAAAAGAACATCAGTCTTCATGTTAATTCAGTTATTTAAATAGATAGCTTCTTTATATTTACACAATAATGTATTGTTTTGTATATGACAAGTCCACTTAACTAATTGTCTCATTATAGCAATTGAGTCATAAAATCCATAACTGAGAAAAAAATGCAATTTATAACAATATTTCCATCATGATGAAAGCAGTGCCATGTATTGATTTGCATCATAACTATAATACTACGATGTACGTTTTTTAATTTTCCCATGAGCTATTTAATGGCCTATCTTTAGAAATATACATAATTAATGAACTATAAAGAGTAATCAAACTTCAAAAATTATTTACATTTATGTTACTTAATGAAATTCAATAAATAATATTATGTAATGATAATAACTTGATAACTGATATTTGTCTTAGAAACTATATCTACGACTAACACAAGTTGGTTTGAAATAAATATACTTTGCTTGTCTGCTTTACTCTTCCTACATTTTACAACCAATATTATAAGTAGTTTTAACTGAAAGAGTAACAAACAAACATACATTTATAACATTAAATTGCCGATGGGATTGCCGGTGGGTTGCCGATAAGATACTTATCAAATTCGGGCTCTATTTCACTCAGAAGACAAGATGATAATTTAATTATTTCTACTTATAATTTAGGTTATTTTACTTTAAATATTAAATACTGATAAATATTTCATATGTGATTATACATATTACAATTTATATTTGTAAAAATAGTTTAAAATTTACAAAAAAGTTGATTAGTGTCAAAATGTCAAATTCACTCTGGATGAGACAACCAACTTATCTATATATATATATTTATAAGCGATTTACCACTCACTGACTCATCACGAAAGATCCGAAACTATCTGTCCGATTAACTTAATTTAACATAGTTACATCTTTTGTGACGTAAACGTCCACTAAGAACGGATTTTACGGAATTTCTATCCCAACGGATTTCAACTTTTTGCATTTCGCCAAGTTTTAAACCTGTAGGAACTATGACATGACTATATACTGACAATGGTTATCATAGTAACGGTTACCATGGCAACTAGAGTTTAGATGAGGTTGAGGGGGTTGCAAAAAGTTGAAATTAAAAGTTGTGATAAATAAAAATCAAGGACGTAAAAATATAATCGATTACGAAATTAAATTTGATATAATTGAAAAATAAATAAATATTATTAAAAAAATTTATCAAAATTTGTCCTTAGTTATATACTGGAAATTTAATTGTGGTATAGGCCTGCTTGGGATCCCGCCACATTACATAACAGGAACGTATCCCAATACACAGTATCTCATAGGTGATGTGGAAATCGGTATTCACTGACTGGCATTATATTTCTCTATATAAAACTTTAAAAAATTACATTAAATATAAAATAGAAAATAAATATTTAGTCAATACAAGACGTTTAACTTCACATCGAAATTAATAGTGTGCCCAGCGCAGCGGGCTAGAATCATCTAGTTCTATATAAAAAAATATTTATTTGTCAGCTTTACTCGCTGACAAACTTTGTAATGTATATAAAAAAATGGGTGTTCGGCTACGACTCTGTATTTTAGGATCAGCCGTATATTCTTATTTTTGTTCCTTTGACAACTTTTGTTCTAAGCTTCATGAACCTGACTAACTAAGTAATTAAAATAAAATCAAATATGCATAATATATCTTATTATGGAATGTTTATTTCAATTTTCATTGCGTGCACTTTTGCTCTAGCTTGTTGCACTTTCACCCCTGTAGATCCCAAGCCCTTAGAAAAATCTAATTAAAAATAGCCTATATTATTCGCTGATAATGTAGGTGAAAGAATTTTAAAATTTTTGACTATTTTTTGAGATTACCCAATATATACAAACATACAACCAAACCTTTTCTCTTTTTAAATACATACATACATACATACATACCAGAAATTCGTAAGATATATTTATAATGCTTTTATAGATTAGTTGTCTTCGTTATGATTTTAAAGTAAATTAACAATTTAATAATAGTAATTTTTAATCTAAATTGGTTTACTGCCACTTTGAAGAAATATATAAGGTTTAAGAAAATTTTTGGATAACAGTAAATAATACTAAATAATACTTGTTTTATTCAAAATAGTTTTTATAATTTTCATAATTTACTTAAATAAAGCGTGACGTCACGGGACATCCCAAAAAGGCGAACTTTTATAATATTAAATTAAAGTAATTTTCTAATCGCAAAAAAGATATATAATAGAAGAAAAATATTGTATGTCACATATTATAAAACAAACAAAAAATAATATACTTATACAATAACATTACCTTGAACTTTTAATGAATACCTACATAAAATTTTATTCAATATGATAGTCAGATCATTTGTAGGTCCTTGAAGTAGGCAGTAGGAATGTAAGGAAGTCGTGTGATAGCGAATTTTCCCCACGATTGCGTCACGTTATTAAAAAAAATGTATGCTGAAAAAATGCTGACTTAAATAGAAATGTGAATGATAATAAACAGATATTTAATATTTTTGGGATATGTTGAAGATGAAGAAATTTAACCTGATCTGAACAATTTTTTTTTCGTCAAGTAGCTATTAAAAGAAATCTAATTTATGGATGAATGATATATGAATTCAATTCGGAACTAAAGGGCATTTAACAAAATTATATGTATTTTAATGTATGCAATTCTATACAAGTATCTCAATATTAATATTAGCATAGATTTATGTAACTCAAAATTGACATAACCGATTTTTGTAACATGGATTGATTATGTTTATGTTTTATACATATACAAATACGTTTATAAAAAAGATATTAAATTTAAATTTGAGTACAGATTTATTTGTAAATCTGTACTCAAATTTAAATTTAAATTTATCATATCTATGATGAAAATTTAAATTAATTAGGTAAGTAAAGTTGTAATTTTCCTCATTCAATAACATATTACAATTGAAGCGAGGCTCTTTAAGACATTTAATTAAATATTTTATTGTCTACTTTATTAATAACCCCATATTTTGCTTCATGAAATGGGTAAGTCGTTAATGTCAGAAATGAATAAAAATTACCGTCATAAAAGCAAAAGTGTAAATTTTCTCCTCTGTTATCTCAGATGTAAGAGATTTTACAGTATATAAAGCCGTCCATTGTGAAAGCCACTAAGACTGTCGATGCAATAACTGTCTTTAGAAAACTATAGTTATTTCATAGAACGGTTGTAGGTAAGTTAAAGCTATAATTTGTCTCACTTCAATAGGTTAGCAATTCTTAGTACAATAGATAACTAATTTGCTTTGTGAAAGAATAAAAAAATACTAAATGGAATGAAGTATAATAAAACTAATAAATGAAATTATATGTAAAGAAATTCAAAATTAATATCATGTTAGAGTGTACGAATATGACAAATAATTGTAGAGTCAATAGTTTTACATCAATTTCTATTATTATTATTATTATTATTATTGTTATTATATTTCTTTAGTATATGGAATAAATTCCATATACTAAAATAAAACAACATTCATTTACATATTTTTATAAACATTAACTATAAAAGTATAAGAATTAATATTGTTCGCAAACCAATATATTTTAAGTTGATTCTAATAGTAATCCTAATTCAATGTTTTGATATTGTTCAAGGATTCTAAAATGAATTTAAATTAAAATCAATGGCATTATTATATAAATATTTAAATAATAGCTTAAAAAGGTTTATAGGCTTATTTTCCAAATCTAACCCTTACTTTGAAAAAAATATCTACATATTAATAACGCTAATATCTGGGTACATTCTTGTATGAGAATCGGTAAGAATTAATTATAATACGTACTATATATATATAAATTATTTTCAGCTTCTACCATTGGACCGCGTACAACGGAGAGCCGTTTGGATTGTGATGCCTGATGCCTGCCGCCGAATTTCATTACCGCAAAGCTCGCCATCGTCTGCTTTACCATCCAAACCACTTGGATGCGTGGCGATCTGCCAATGTGCGGTTTTCAAGGACTTTTTTCCCACGTACCACTAGAATGTGGAACAAACTTCCTTCGGCGGTATTTCCAGAGCGATACGACATGGCTATCGTCAAAAAAGGCATATATTCCTATTTCCAAGGCCGGAGACGCTGTTATGAATCCTCGGATGTTGCAAGAGTTCATGGGCGGCGGTGATCACATATCAACGGTGACCCGCAAGCTCATTTGCCCTCCACTAAAATAATATAAATATATTAATTAACTGTCATTTTTATAGGATTGATCCTGATCTGTCCATTTTTTGTATAAATTAATATGTTAATGTTGATATTATAAACTTTTCTATTATATAAACAATAAAGTACTTTAAAAATACAAATAAAAATAGACGACCAATTGATGTATTAGATTTAATGTTAATAAAATATATTAAAGAGTGTAGGTAAAGCTACAGACAAACAGATGTCTAGACTAACCGGTGAAATGTTTCTACAATCATTTCAATTGAAGAACATGATTTTTATGCAAATAAAATATCAGACATCAATAAAATGAATTTGTCAAAAGCTTGAAGACTGATAATCATATTGATATCAAACTACATCTGTATCTCGTTTAAGAAGTTTAGTACTAATCAATTTGCGTTTGCAAACAGAATCAACTTCAATATATACTCAATATGTGAACTCAAATAGAAAAAGAATATTTGGATATTGAAACGTCATTTCATTATACTCGTATTATAACTTTAATAAGGTTCGATTTAATTTTACACCGATTTTATAAATCTTCGATCAATTGAAACGAATATGAAATGAAGTAAATATATTTTTTATTTCATTTCAAAATCTTTGCAGAGGGGGGGAAGCTGAATATACCTGCCATGAAAATTGCTAAATCAAAATTCTTTGTTCAGCAAATTAGTAACTTTCTTATGAAATATTATAATTAAACAAAATAACTGAAATATTTAAGATAAAATTAACTATTGATTAACAAATTAGGAAATAAGTAATTTATTTACTTGATTATTATATTGGTTTAATTATGAAGAATTATTTGTCGGTGACGATTTGTGTCTTAGAAACGAAATTTAAAACATTCTCCAATCACCCGATAAACATTAATCTTTATGCGTTTACTTTAAGAGAAACATTTAAATTCGTCTTGACTGGAATTCTTTGAAGACATCAGATTAATTCAGCATTAAGAGATTTGGTACAAACTATTCCTACAACTTACAAAGTTTTCATCCCTTAATATTATTTTTTCATCCCTTAAAATGACATATTCTTGGATTTTCTCACCTTAAAAACTGAGGATATGTACTAAATAACTCTTTCCTATTTTACTTATAAAATAAAATAAATATTTTTAATACAGTTTATAAATAAATGTTATAAATATTTAAAAAAAGACAGAATCACTTAAACGGTTAGTTGTTTGTATTGTAGTAAACTTTAGTCGATTTTATTGAATAACCATTTCCACCTCTCCAAAAGTAGCAGGTTATAAAATAAACGGAGTATTTTGTCCTGAATTTTTAACTTGTTTTTTTTTTTTACTCGTATTATGGAATAACGTAGAATTGACATACAGTTTTACATTAGCTATAAAAGTCAACGTTATTACACTACCTTTAAAAATACACCATAAAGACAATTTCAAACATTATATTCGGTTATGGCATCTTTATATTATCATTTTATACTGTATTACAGCTTAATAAAAGCCGCTTCCTACCAGGTAGAGACATATATATATAAATAAAATGCTAGATTCATCAAGATTTTTTTAGCATTAAAAAATATATTGTTATTGATGGTATCCCCGTCATTGCAGGCAGAATTATGCATTTTTCGTCATGTATTTATTTTAAAGTTAAATATAATTCATAAACACATAACAACACTATAAATAAGTATGTAATTATATTAATAAAGCTATAAGAAAGGTACAAGACTAAGCGATCCAACTAATAAATTTCATCGCAGATTATCGTAAAATTCCTTCTATTCCGAGCAGGGTTGGCAAGAGAGTATATTAATTCCAAAAATTCACGAAGCTCTTAAACAATTGTGTGGCGTCGTAAAATCGCTTCGCCGAAAATTTAATTGGTTAATCCACCAGCCAGGTGGATAAAGAAATTTTTGCGTTACATTTTGAGATTTGCTTTCCGTTAGAACAGTCGGTTTATTTTTAGCAGTTGTCATTTTGTTACTTGTTTTGTAAGAAATAAAAGATAAGTAACTAAAATAGTCATAACTTTAATAATACTAGACTTTATTACGTCAATTCAATGATAAATAAATATTTATTAAAAACTATTTTTTTCTAAACATAACGGTTTAATACATTTTGAATGAAAGTACTAATTAAAAATATTTTAATTCGCCATTAATGAATACAATTTTAATCTTATTTATGTATTGATTTGTAACATTTAGCGATGCACTTTATTTAGAACAACGTATTCTGGAATTTATGCGCACCTAATTAGTACATTTAACCAAAGGTATCTCTTTATTACCTTTAAGATAGGATAATTTTGGAAATCCTTTGTACCATTTTAAATAATATTGAATATAATATAAATTGAGCATCAGAAATATAAATATATTTCTGTTCAGTTTTCATATTATTTTATTGTGTGATAAGTAATATTGTAGTTTTACTGTTTATCGAAGCTTCAATTGTATTTCAAAGTTCATAACTGTGATACAATCGTTGTAATATATTTATCGAAATACGATTTGAAGTCCATTTAAATGTATTCAAATCACATATAATTTTGTTTGATTAATAAATTTCAAAACACATTATCGCAAAATTCATTTCATTCGAAAAGGGCAGGCATAAGTGTATTAATTCCATACAAAACATTGCTTTGGGACTTGTGTTATATTCGCTTAGCCGAATATTTTATTCTTTAATTCAACTAAGAAAGATGGCGCTTTCTTCTATTTAATTTTAAGATTAAATTGTCTTCCTGCTTAGTAATTGATAAATATTACCTGTATAAAATAATGCACTATTTATTATTTTTAATAAATTATTTCTGATACAAACATGTAAGACATTTTTATAACTGCCTTTAAGTTTCAGCGTTTCACGTTCTTTAAACTCTAAATAAAATTTTATTTAATAAGACTCAATTTCATGGAAAAAAAATGTATTTCTTAAGACCATAGTAGTGCTTTTCCCAAAATTTTTAGGTTCCTGTACTTCTTAAAATTAATTGTTGCCAGCGACTTATTTTTCAGTTAGGTCCTCCTCCAAAATACCTCCATTGTAAGTAGACTTTTGGTGTATTGTGATTAAAGATAATTTATTTAGTTTTTCTGTGAAAAAAATATACTTAAAAAAGTACCATAACAAATTCTATCACAAACTGTGTTTATATAACATTTTTAATAACAAACATAATTTTACTATTGACATTTTAAGATATTTAATAAATAAGTACAAGGCAGTTCATTATAATATTTGTTAAAAATTATTTACAATGTGAGGTTATATAATAATCGTGTTTCGTAACAATTTTAGTATTCATATGTTAGATGAGAACGGGAGCAATTAATATCCGAGAAGTCGTAACCTCATACTCTTGAGGTCGATCGATACGTTATTCGAAAAATCACAGCACTACTTATATGTACTCTAATTAGAAATACAGCCTACACTACAACTAATAACTCAAAGTAATCACTAGAAACTATAGAGATACACAGATCCATAGTCAGTGATGTAACTTATCTAAGATACAAATATTTGAAATACAGATACAAGATACAAAAATAGTATTTTTAATTTGTACTTACTATAAGTATTTCATACTTTTTTAAAAAGGCTTTGTATCTTGTATTTAAATATTTCTGTTTAGTATGCTAGTATTAAAAAAAATCTGATAAAATACTTAAAAAAAATTTGATATTTAATTATATTATATGTAATATTTAATTTACAAAATAAACTAACAAAGCTTCCAAAAGTTATGTGAAGTGACTTACAGAAGATTCAAAGGGGCTCACACACATGATAAAATTGCAAGATGATAGCCGACATACATTTAGAACACCTTAAACTATAAAAAAAATTGAAAACGGGTACAGATTATGGCTTAAATATTATATCAGATATTTTTAAGGCTCTTGTATTTGGAATGTAGTCCAGGAACTATTGAAATCATCACTAGAGGAAAGTTATATACATAATATTAACTGCTGTTTTTACAATCTTTTCCAGATATTCTATCAGATATTTCGAGATAACAGGATAGTCGCCAACGATCTTACTGAAACCATAAAATGTTAATATTACCTCTGTTGAAAGAAAACGAAAGAGAAGAAGAAAATAATAAAAATATAAACCTAAAGAGCTTAAATACTTACCTAATAATAAATAAAAAAAATCTTAAAAAACACCTTGCGTTTGCCGAGTTCTGCCTCGTGAAGCGACTTTTCTTTTGGGGGTATTATCATGAAGCCTGATATAAGGAAATGAGTGATAAGATGTTTGAAGAGTAGGTTTTAGTTAAGTCTAATTTAAAATTCAAATATTTATTATTGTGATCTATAAAGATTTATTCAAATGTTGTTTTTATATAAAAGATTTTTTTTTATTATTTGTAAGATATTTTATATCCAGTATTTCAGATATCTGTCTCAAAAGTATTTTTTGTCTAGTATCTGAAATACTTAATATAAAAGTAATTTATATTTCAGATACTTTGCTCAAGGTATTTTGTACATCACTGGCCATAATATATGACCTAGTTTTGATTTTAAGTGACATTTTTTTTATTATTGTGTATGGCATGTTAATATGAAAATTTGGTACTATATTTCTTCTACTGTAAGTATTCATATTCTGTAATAATAAAAAAAACAAATGTATTAAATTACATATGTTATTAAGTAATACAATAAATATCTATTTGATAAATTATACAGAAACTAGCCGTTATGATTGCAGATATATTTTTTTGTTTTAATATTCGAAATAAAATAAAACTTTGGTATGATTTAATTCCTAAGGTATAAAATGAACACGATATTTCAGAATACATGTTGGTCTTATGACTCATGCGTGACAGAGCAGGAAGCTCGTTTTAATCCCCGTTTAACAAATCTTAATTAAACCAACTGGCAATTTAGTCTCTGCCTTTATAGAAGATAACATGTGGCATAAATCTTATTTCCTTGCGTGCTATTTAATATATTTTACACAATCGTCAGCTGGGTTTATATTAATTATTCAGTATAAATTATTTTCCATAAATTATTAGATTTTTTATTTTGTGACCTGTCCTTACGCTTGATCTTATTTTTATTCCAAGCTGAATCTGCTAAATAATAATTTGAGTGTTCCTTTGCAGTGTCTCGTTGTATGTTTTTGCGCAATTACTTTTTGTAATCATTTTATCATATTAAAAAACGCAATGAAATCAACTTCAAGTGTATGTTTATGCCTTAAAAAGGAACTATTTACGTTATATATTAGTTATTGTTTTTAAAATTAAAATTAATAATGTCAAATAAAAAATATTGTTTTATTTAAGGAATATAAAATAGTGTTTGTGTACTTTATTATGATATTGATTATCAAGGATAATTACTCTGAGGGAATTGCTTTTTAGGTAGCGAGATTTAGAATATTCTCCATTCGCTCAATGTACAATAATCCTTATTAAATATATATAATTAATATTAATTTCATTAATATTAATTATATTTATTTATTATTTATTTCATAATATTTATATTAACTTCATTTTTTAAATTAAATAGAACTCATATTAATTCTAACAATAACTAGGATCCGCCGTCGTGCGCTGCGGGAGTTGAGCTGAGCGCCGTCCCCTTCTTTAATGCTAAGAAACTTAGCATATAATATTGCTCTATAACATGCTCAGCAACTATCGGTTTAGAAGTACAATTGAATAGAAAATCAGTTCATCATCAATAAAATTATAGCCATATATCTGTCTGTATTTTTTAAATGGATCTCAACTGTTTTTAACATGTAGGTTTTAAAATTACCGATGTCGTAAAACAGCAAAATGAATGGTTAAGAGCTTCGCTTACGCTCAGCTCAATAAAGTTATTAATTTACAGACAAAATTTACTATTAACATAGAAAAGAAACAGAATCACTTTAAATACTGTTAGTATTTCGATTCGTACTGATTTTTATTCGTCACATTAACTCGCCATTCTAATCGATCTAACATCAGATTCAAATTTCTAAAGTTTTTGTTTTTGCTAACATTATATTTTTAAGTAACGGAGATAGAAACAATTGATAGAGAACTAAATAAATGTTAACATGTAAAATAAAAGCCTCATTGGGTAGTACCTAACAAGAAAAATGAATGATATTGCAAAGTTGACTAATTATTAAATATGATAAGGCTTGCTTAAATAATAGTAGTATATTGCATTACAAAATATAAGTGTGTTCCTAAAAGTATCCTATCCTATCTTTTTAATTAAAACTTTTGGTTCATTTAAAGTAAGTCTTTGAAAATATTCACTTCTTTTACAGACGATTTTGCATTGAGAAAGGATTGAGATCAAAGAGGCTTTGCAATCAGAAAATAATAGTTTTAATTGAAATTCTACGTTCCACTTTTATATGGGAAGTTATGTTTTTTTTCGTTTTGCTTATGAAACTTAATTCCTGTTTCATGTATTTTTATTTTTTATAGGAAAAAATTATTACAGCGGTTTTTCACAGCTTCAAACAATACTTATATAATTTTCTATATATGTCTTTTTAAATAATATATCACCTATTTTTTATACTTTTCTAAGAACTACCACCACTTTTTTAACACTAACATTAACATTTTTATAATTATGACGTCAGCACCATGTGATGAAATAAGATTCTATCTTAGGTGAAGAGATCAAGCTATTCTAACTTGAACTTACTACAGTGTTATTTTATATTTAATTATTTTATATTTAATAACAAATACTAATAACATTTTTAGAAGATATAATTTACACACAGTTCTTTTCTAATTATTCTAACAAATAGCCCTTTAATATTTTTTTCTGCTTTTTACACCACTTTAAGTTAATAATAAGTAACAAAAGATAACATAGGTTTCTTTGTCTTGTAATACTGAGATAAGTGTTGGTAAACGTTGTTAGGTTTTAATTAAGATAATTATAATTACTATAATTTTATATCTCATTTTATGTTTTATTAATATAGGGATGTGGCGTTTGGTTTAATTAAGATTTGTTAAACGAGGCTAAAAACGAGCTCCGTCAGTTGTCACGGATGAGTTATAAAATCTCGTATTCTAATTATACCTTAAGAATGAAATGAAATCAAAAATATATTAATTAATTTCAGTACTTATGTACTGAATGACTTTATTTTAAAAATTGTTTATTTAATGTAAATGTAATCTTTGTTAAGTCCCCGAAATTTGACAATTTAAATTTTAGATGGTTCCTTAACTTTAACATATCTGCGGTCGATATCGTTAAAATAACCAATTGACCGTTGTTTCACCATTTCCTTAATACAATTTTGGTAGTAGAGAAAACCGTACATAAAATGAGGTCATAAAAATCCCAACTTATAGGAATCGCACGCGTTGATACAGCAGACCTCGGCAATCGTTCTCCGGCAGGTAGAGAGAAGATTTAGGTTACATAATATCGGTACCTCAAGATTAATGTTTTCAAATGGCAAAGAATAAAAAGATAAACATAATGAATTAATAAAAATCAAATTATTGGAAGTATTTCGTTAATTCACATTCAAATTTGCAATGCATTATCTATTTAATTACAAGACTTAATCCATAAATAATATTTGTGGTCGTGATTTCAATATAATATAACATACATACATTTAGTGGATTAATTAATATTATTGATAAATGTAAAGTGGTTTTTGCGTTTAATTGCTTTATCATGTTTAAATCGGTTTCATAGTTTTCATGTTGTGAATTTAGTATTTTTCTTATTACAGTACACACGTAGTTTTATGACTGTCCGAGCGACGTATTAGTTAACCACAGAAGTATGCGGTTACAACTTCTCGGACAAGATTTATTGCTTCCGTTTTAATCCCACCTTTGTAGAAGTTTTATATTATATTGCTTTTCACTGTACTAAAATTGTATTTTATTTTTTTAAGATATGTATATAGTAATTTTTGTTTTTTCAATCATCGATGAAACGACTTTTCTTGAAGTTATTCAATGTCGAATAAATTCTATATAAATAGTACTTGCGATCAATATAATGACAAAATTGTTATTTCAGTTCAGTTATAGTTTAATTATTATATTATATTACTCTCACGCTGTGTTGTTATTCATCATACTTATGTGCTCTTTGTTAATATTTCGCTTGCTGTTTGCTATTTTATATATGCAGTTTTATCTAGTTTTTATACTTTTAATAACTTATACTATAATATAAAGATTTAAGTGTGAAAGTTAAGGTACAATGTTTAGATTGATCCTTAAAACATACGTAAACAGATATTGTACCGCTAATATTTACAAAAAAATGTTATTTAGTTTTACAATAGTTTTGTATTCTTATTTTTTTTTAATAAATACCTACGAATTAAATATAAAGAGTTTTATAAATAGAATAAGTTAAATATATACATGAATGTATAATATAAGCTGGTGGTTGAATTAAGCAATTTCATTTTCAGTTAAACGATACTATGACAACGCAATGGTTTTACGACTTCATGAAATTAATACACTCTTATGCCCGCCCTTTTTGGATTAAAATGAATTTTGTGATAATTTGTTTCAAAATTTATTAGTTTAATGAAATTGGCTCCAATCTTATTAGAAGCTTTGTAACATAATTTTATGTTACAAAGCTTCTAATAAGATTCATAAGACAATTAATATTTAGAAATATAATATAACTTTGATAGTTAGATTTCAGTCTTATAAATAACAATGTGGTATTTAGATTAAATTTCAAGTGTTATATAAAAATATATTGACGTGAGATAAATTATAATATATATTTTCCCACAATTTTAGTTATAATATTTCACAGAAATCAAAACCCTAGAGTTATTGAATGTTTAATATCATTGCAGTAAAATATTAAGAAGTAGGAAGATTCTCTAAATGTTTGATTTTATTTGGTGATAAAATGACATTAGTATCATAGACGTGGGGGAAGTCTTAAGAGCGAGCCTCCTCTTCTTTCGTTTGTATGTCGGAGTGACTGTTATTTGGATCACGTAACGACACGTAATATATGTAAGTATTCCGCAATTATATTTTAATCTTGTTATTATTAAAACATAATTGGGGAATACTTAATTAGCTCTTGTAATTTAAACGTGATAAAAATGGTTTACCGAATTAATATATCAAGTATTATATTTGATTTGGAAAATATGAAAAACACGATATCGCTAGCCCAAACTGCGAGATTGCTGTTGTTACATGGATTAGCGCGGGTTTGAGTTCTTACTATAAGGCAAGATCCCGCGAACTTAAATTGTTGTGCTACTAATCAGTTAACACATTATTCAAAGTTGTTTATGAAGGTTCTAAGAAACATAAAAATAAACTATATTGTTGACTTACATTTTACATATTCCAATAACATATCATGAATAAAAATTGAATTACAAATTCTTCTCATGTGACTCACAATCTTTTTTTCTCTGACATCAGATCTTTTTATTGATTTAATTTCACTCTGATTTCAGCTTCGTTTGCAAATGGAATGAACATATTCAAGTACCTCTTCCATTCGAATAAATCGAATGCATTTTTGTCAAAGCTAACATGACATAATATTATATATATTATTACAAAACTGAATTTATAGTTTTTAGAATAAATATATATCAAAAAAGGTATTGCCGCCTTGATTTATTTATATTTCTCCATATAAGCATCTTTACCGATATTATATTTACAGTTTGAATAAGCTTAGGATTGAACGTGTTTATAAGGTTTTATTATGTTTCACATACAAGTTAAAACCATAATTTTATTCAAATTTATATTAAAACAATAATATATCTTTATAATCATGTATTTGGGATTATGATAAATTCAATGATACTAGAACACAAGAAACCATATTTAAACACTAATGTAAATAATTATGTTTATCCTATTTTCGAATAATATTGATTAAACTAAGCTCTTGAAGCATTTTATATTATTTCTGTTAATATAAATGATAGCGGATAATATTTTGTATTGCTAAATAAAGGATATTACAAATATTTTTCACTACTTCCTTTTATCTGTGACTGCTCGTCATTGTAGGATATAAAAAATTGTTTCAGGGCTTCAGATATTATAAAAAATTGTTTTTAGCTTAAAATTATCTTAGTTTAAAAAATATTTTTATTTGTTTCTTAGTCAGTAACAATATTTGTATAGTCAAAGATTTCTAGACTTTCATTTTTATTAAAAAAATCATAAAACGACTAAAATTACTCCCGTTAGGAATAAAAAATATTCTAAAAAATTCAAAACAATATAATTTTATAAAAAAAACATACATAAGTTTTGTGTTTTCTTTCTTTTTAACTTATACTTTTAAAAAGATTAAAATTAAAAGTTCTTATTTAAGTTTAAGTTTATATTTTACTAGATTTAAACAAAAAAAATTATACTTTTTTTATTCAGCTTACAAGTTTTAATTTTTGTATAGTTATACAATATGTTTAGCAAGTATCTTTTTGTGTAAAAACATTTATAATTTAAATAACTTTTTCCGAAATTATTTAAAAGTTTAAAATATTTTTTTTTATATTAAAGCACACCAAGACTATAAAACAGTGATGTTAAAAAAAATCTTATTTACTTCTTTAACGAGTCAAATTATTTTTTTAATATGATAATTAAAATACATATATAAATAAAATACACTTATAAAAACTTTCTTCGTTACTTTAGTTGACAATTTGTCATTAGAGAAGCATAAACAATTTTGACTACCCTGGTGATAATTTATCCTAATTGTGTTCAGCTTTGAACAGCAATATACTCGTAGAAACACCAAGAGACTGTAACTTTTACTTTGGCATATCTAAGTCATATTCCATTAGAGTGGATATATCTTTGAAAAACAGTAAACCACTCTCTCAGTAACTCACATATATCACTAAATTAATATGTTTTTTTTTCATATTTAGCGAATAAGTTTTACGAAAAATAGATTTGTTAAATTTTGTACATTTCAGGTTATGAAATAAATAAAATTGATTTATTATGTTGTCTTAACGTTAAATATTTCATTTTTACAAATTTGAGCATCTTCTAAAACGTAATTTGTAATTTATGGGTGGTTAAGTCGTTTATTAATATCCACTTCAGGCACTGGAGTGCTCTTCAGGTTAATAATACATTTATAAAAAAATAACAATTTATAAGTATCATGTTTATGTGTATATATATATTAAATTAATGGCATTAACGTTATTAAAATCAAAATAATAAGTTAAAATAAAAGGACAAATTTACAACACCAAATTAATTAAATTTACAGAGGTTTGGTCCAAATAAAATTAATATAAAAATAAAAAAACAATGACACTACACCCTAAACTTTTACTACAACAGGCATTTATTTGCTATAGGTATGAGTATATTTGTAAAAGTTGTTTGCCAGATATTAAAACTAATGGTGATCATATACTGTGCGAAATTATGAAAACTTGCATTATAAGTAATGTAGCTATAATACCTGATCCTCATAAAGAGTAGTAACCGAGCACCAAAGGTTAGATAGGTTTGATCTGAACATGGTTTTCACTTTTTATTTTAAACTTATAAACTATGACAATTGTCCTAAATATATATTTGAAATATAACTACTTATTTGCATTTTATAAATTCTACTTTTATTTAATAATCAATTTTGAATAATCTATATGGTTATAATTTTCAAACAAACCTTTGCAAACAATTATGCAATATCATAAGGTCGCTTTTTACCATTGAAGCGTAATTAGTTTTTAATCAAGTTGTAGCAAGCGCGACTTTATTTCGCGGTATTTTGTGAACTTTATCTCGACTAAGAGGCCTTTAAATTTCATCGTAGTTTTTTTATAAACACGGACGTTGATTAAACTGTTTAAGAACTGGTTTAACGGGCACTTAACTATGAAACTAAATTAGTAAGGTAATCTAGATGGAACACATAAATAGCCTTTGAAGCTATATGGATTCTTCTGTGTTGTTGTTGCTATGGATATTTTATGGGAGTTACTTCGCCGTTGCCATTTAGTGCCTTATAAATAAAAAAAAAATCTCGTATGAAAATGAGAATGAAAGAAATTATAAAATTTTAATAACTGGTAAAGTTACTTATGTCGGTAAATAAACACCCTTACATTCATTTAAAAAAAGATGAGTCGATTTATTTTGATATCACTTATACTAAGACAGTTAATAATTTTGCTCAGTAATTAAAGTAATATTATATTTGAATTAACATTTTTTTTTCAAATGCAATTTATTCTTGTTGATTGTGAGATCATTAAACTGATTAAGATAGTATTCCAAACTGTTATGGTATACTATATAATTAACAAACCTGCTGCATTCTTTAACATTAATTTCTTGTTTACTTACAGTGTTTCTAAAGAATATTACATATTTCACACTTAAGGACACATTTACTTCATTCAGCTGAATAAAGTACCTGAAAGTACTTTGTCAGGTGAAAGTACATAACGCGAGAGTCTCCGATTTACGTGGCAGTAAATGTTGCCAATTTACTTTACTATCTCCTACATTACTATTTAATGTCCGCCATTATATTTATGACTCCTTGAAATATATATTCGTCACAAATTTATCGACTATGTGTTTTTCTTACTTTAACTTTAATTTCTATTTGTGTTAGTTAGAAGTTTTTTCTAATTAATGACTAATTTAATTTACGACATTTATTTCTGTTGCGGATATTTTTAATTGACTATATTTATTTGTTTAAACATTATTTTTGTTTATTTTACGAAATTATGTTAGATATTTTTGGGAACATTTTTGGGAACAGATATTTTTGGGAACACATTTCGATGAGCTAGTTGTTTTTCTTTCGAGCCTTTTTTCATCACCGCACAGCACGTCACCGCCAGTATTACCATTCGTACCTGTATAGACAATTCGTACTGTGCGGTTTTCAAGGAACTTTCTTCCACTACCTTAGTGGATCTTTAAAAAATAGTATAATTCCTCCTCGATGGCCGGCAACGCTCTTGTTAATTCTTGGATATTGCAAGAGGGCGGTAGTGATCACGTATCGTATTTGATCCACACTTTTGTTTCTTCTCCTCTAGCATTTAATAATAAAATTGATAATAAATAATAGAATAAAGACCCTTCAACAAAGCGCTGTCAGTACTTAGGTATACTTGTTCCTACATCCTATTATTACTTAACTTACCATTCCAAAATGTCTTAAATGTTTTAAACTATTTATTACAAATGGTTAAGCCTTGTTAAGCTTTTTTAAACTTTCAATTAATATACAACAAATTAATCGATATACGAATATTATTCCTATGGCATGAAACTAAAACATGGCATGGCATAAAACTGTTATATAACTCAATTACAAAAATATCTGAAGTTCTAAAATATAATTTTGAAGAACATATTTAATTAAACTCCGATCATCACTAAATTCAACGAAGCTTTAAGAACGTTCCAACATTTATTGATTGTTTACGACTTTCCCTGTTATATCCATTTAATAGACAAGTAGTTTTATTTAAATGTCTCATAATAATGAAAATATTTGTAACATCTCAATATATCTTCGTTGTTGCTCTATCATTGCAATAACAATAGTAATATCAGTATGCTCGGCTGATTTGACTCGTCTCTTTGCTCTGTAGTAAATACCTTTATAACCTTTTTGAGTATCATGACAAATAATGATTTCTAGTGATAATTAATGTCGCTAAGAAGATTTATAAATTACTATAATTTTATTTTGAAACCTAAGAGTTTATTAAAATTTATAACGAAAGCGGCCGTTGTAGCCGGCTGTTAATACCACTGAATGGAACTGAAGACAATGAGATTATAGTTTAATTTATTGAGGAAATTTTAACCTCTTTTACATGTTTTAATTGGACTACTATATATTATAATATATACATAATGTAATAAACAAGCAACGTATTTATAAGAAGAAGGTACAAGTTAAATAATGGGGAACACTGATTAAAACAAATATAATTTATATATTTACTTTCTTTTCATTAAAATTACAAGTATAATCAATCTGCTGTTACTATATATTATTAAAAAAACATTTTATTTGATTGGCCTTCTAATTCAAATCGGACTGGATATCGTATATTATCTCTATTTTCAGTTAAGTCGTAAATCATGTGTGGTAAAATTATTTATATTGAAAATCTTATATATTTTATCGTACCGGATGACAATTCCCATTGTGTTATCGTTTAGATTGAAAAACATGAAGTCAATATTTCAACGGTTGATTAATATATTAAGAAATTATTCAATTTAATATTTTTTGAACACTTAAAATTCAACAAAAAAAATTGTCATTTTTAATCCCCAATATTGCGTTTGCATAGAGTATTAATATTTTAATTTCCAACGTGTCTTTAGTTAACAAAAATTGAAACCTTCTATGTAATGGAGAAATAAAAATAAGTGTTCTGACAAAACTAACGCCGAATATCAATTTTGTTTTAAAAATATAACCTTGTTGCTTTTTATTTTTGTATTGGACATATAAACTAAACCAACATAAATAAGTATCTAAGTTACAAGTTTCCGTAAAATATAGTAAAATCATTTTAATAGTATATCTATAACAATAATAAATGGGTCAAGTACAGGCACAAAATCTCTTACATAAACAAAATATTTTAAAGCAATGCCAAATAATTTCAAAGCTATTATAATAAGCAATTGAATTCAGGTAAAGAATAACCTAAACGATCACCACAGATTACCTGTTAGCCCTTTCACTTTACCGTTACCTCAAGATTAGTACCTACTAAATCAGTCATGCAACTAACAACAAGATATATTTTTTAAATGAAGTGGAAATATATCATGCCCTCGACATATTTCTTGCCTTTGTCTTTATAGTAAAAATGTAATTGTATTTCAAATTAAAGTTCATTTAACTTAACTATTTATGTAAGTAAATAGAAAATATTTTAAATTAGATTATTAAAAAGAGACAAATAACAAATATTTTATTTAGCTGTACAATAAATATTTAAAGTTAATTATAAAAATATTATCTGCAATAGTTCATAGGAACAAACGAAACAAAGAGAATTTCTATGCTAACAATAGAAAGAAATCTTCCAATAAGACATTTCTGTTCGATTCTGCAAGAGTTATCCCTTTCTATCAGCGATATTGATATCTTGATAGTTTTATTCTCAGACACTTCGTTTTTCAGTTGGTTGATAGTAATATTATTTGACGTTCAGTCTCTTACTATTATTATTTTTTCAAGTAATTCTACGATAAAAATACTTATTTATATTCAGAATGTAATATTTTTACATTGCCATGGACAAATTAAAGTGTTATATTTTTAATACCACAAACGTTTAACATCCAAAGAAATTTTATTTTCAATATATGAATATATTCATCAGAATAAATATAGTAGATGTAAAAATAACTCCGACTCATAAAATTTTTCATGGATGAGTATTAAATATCAAACCTATCTACTTTATTTCACGTTATGATTTGATAGGATACTCAGAAGAGTTTTATTAGCTTGTTTAATATTTGAAACCTCTTAAAAATATTTTAATAGACATAATATACATTATCATTTTAAATTTTCTGTAAACAATTGTTTATCCACGTTAAGCTTATTTAAATTTAAATAAATGTAAAATTGGAAATCTCTCTAGAAACAACCTTTCTCTCTGTCAATTGAGTTATATCAATATTTTGTAGTATGTTTGAGTATGAGAGAATATCTAAGTCATTACATTTAAATCAATATAACCTCTACTGATATTCAATAAATTATATGTTTCTTTACCAGCAAAACCAGACTCCGATTTTTTCTACACTCAGCAGAGGTCGAAGTATTCTGCGTTGCGTATTGATTGTTTATGTCTTTCCCGAACCATTGCTCCTGAAAGTATGTATCATCGAAAATTAATCAATCGTATGAATCATCGATACATGTGTTACAAAATTTTTGATTTATTATCAGTTTTATTAGAGCATTATTTTGCTATAAAACTGTAATCAGAATATTTGCGACACAACATACTAATTTTAATCGTGAATAAATGAGTGTAGGTAAAATTTTTGGCTTTTACCATATTTCACTGATATCAAGTGACAAGAGAAAGGAGATATCATTGCTTATTTAGGTGTAATTTGGTTAAGTTAAACTTATTCGAATTAGTAAGAGCTTTCCTAAACCGGAAACATTTAATTTAGTTACTTAAAGTTTTATGGGAGACAATATAAGTGACTTTAACTGCGATCGACTTAGAAGAACTACGGATAGTTTGATAAATAAACGAACAAATATACATATTTTTATTCAGGCTTTTATTCATTTTACATGTTTTAATTTGATAAAAGTAAGGTAATTAAATCTTTGTGTTTAAAAATGTAATTAATGTGTTTTTTTCGCTTCTTATTAAAAAAATCTTATATTCGAAAATATCTTACTTAAATACTTTCATTACTTTTGACCATTCATATTTTAAAACTTTTAATGGAGTAAAAGAGACTTGTACAATTTAAGATTAATTTACAATAATATCATCAACATTCAGTTCAAATTAATTTATTACTAAAGTTACCAATTCGATTTCTACTCGTAAAATAAAAAGACCGCCCATTGGAAATTTAAAACTTAAATTTTCAACCAAAATATAAGATATCATTAATATAAAATACAATAAATTAATATTAATAATCTCGGTGTAGCTGTTATCAAAATCCGAGAATACTATACAATGTAATCAGACGGATTACAACAAAATTGGTTTTATGATCAAAGTTACTTATAGCTATGACAAGATTTATAGTAATATTATTTTATTTGTTATTTTATTATTAGTTATATAGTAGTTATAGTCAGCTGTATTTGCTTATAACTACACAGTTTTTTATCAATGTTTTACCTTAATAAATAAAATCTAAGATAATAAAACTAAATTTTAATAGCATTCTAGTTTACCTTCCAAATAATAAAAAAAAATCGTTTAATATGATAATGATAATTTTTTTTATTTAATTCTTCAATATCAAATAATATTAAACCTTTTCTATGTTATTTATAAAGGTCGCAATATTACTTTACAATATTGCGTTTGAAATGAATATTTGACTAAAGGACGAATGCTGAGCGTAGCGATGCGTTTGTCCGAAGGACTACGTTTCCACTATATAGGCCCATTCTACTATTTTTCCGTATGTATTTCAGTATCGACAGTATAATCGTCACGAAAATGGGCAGGCGTGTTCTTTGAATTATTTTAATTTTTATGTCGAGCCGTTTTTTTGATTGGGCGCAAAAATCCAAAATGCGGCGTTTTTTACTTTTGTTTTTGGCGTAGCAGGAGCAATTTTCATCCGATCGCCACAAAAATTGGTGATCATGTTCTTTGAGTTAATATTTTTCTTTTCGGCCATTTTTCTTACGGGGAAGGAAATATCCAAAATGGCGGTGATTTGAGTTTTTGTTTTGGCGTAGCAGGCTAAATTTTAAAATTTTTATTTTATTATTTTTATTTTTTATTTTTATTTTACAATTTTTCATGCAGTCGTCACGAAAATTGGTAGGTGTGTTCTTTGAAATATTTAAATTTTTATGTCCAGCCGTGTTTTTACTTGGGCGAAAAATTTCAAATTGGCGGATTTCTGATCCGTACCACAAAAACGGACTTTGTGGTAGCTAGGGGGCTGAAATGTCGTCTAAGTACTCTTTGCCGAAATCTAAGGTGTTTTTTTTTGTTATTTCAAAATCCAAAACGGCGGCCATAGCGAATTATCAAAAATTTTAAAGTTGAATAACTCCGTTGTTATTTGGTGGAGCCAAATTTCATTCGGTAGTTATGTAATCCACTATTAATAATTTCCTAAAATTGTCTCATCCCCTAACGTACTGTTGTCTACTATTCACAGAACAACTAGTAATATTATTTAGGTATTCTACGTGGTGGAAAAATAAAGCAGAGTAAAAATATTGTGTAAAAATATAACCGTATTGCATTAAGTAATTTTCAATTCAAATGATAATTTTGAAATTGTCATTTTAATTGAATCATGTCCATTTTACTGATACTTTATGATTGTAACATGTATAGTAACAGTGTACATTAATAATGTGTTATTTTATAGTAGACGTATCTTATAATAAATCAGAGTAAAACCACGTTTATTAGTGAGGTTTGTCATGTGGAATAAATTGTATGTTCTTGGACCAAATAAGTAATTTATTTCTAGTTTGAAATGTTTAATAAAATCATTTAAATAATACGTTTACTAGAATAATACTTGTGTAATGGATATTTGCAGCTAAAGACTATTTTAAATTTACAGTGCCCCTAAAAACTATTACAAGAAATAAGAAAGATTTGATGTAGAATCATCAAGCGTATTACAAACGGTAATTCAATTTTCTTTATTTTTAACTTGTTTTCAATCAAAGTTTAAAGTTTATTATTATGACTGCTATCTGAAGTATCTCATAAGAACTAATAGAACAAAAGCGATTTGTTAAGTTTATATTTCTAAATGTTTCTGCAAAAAAATTGTAAAAAAAACTAACGGCCAAAAATCTATATTTTGATATATTTATAATTAATTAATCCGATTTCCGATTCTAACAAAGCCGAATTCAGCTTAGTTAGGTGTTTCTCCGGAGATTACACGAATGACAGCTTCCCAATAATACCAATGCACAAAACTTTAAAAATAATATTACCCATGATATAATGATAGATAAATAGACAATGAAATGCCAGGACAAATTTACATAATTATAAATTAGCACAAAATTACAAGATAAAATTAATATTATTATTAAATTATTGCAATTGACATTTGATTACATGAATACTTATAACTTTTACAATTCATGTCCGTCAATCCGAGCATTACAACATATTTGTAACTGATATCGGTTGTAGTATAAATGTTGGCTTAAAAATTTCTTGTGTCGTAATACAAACCTTTTTATTGTAGAATATACTATATTAGGTTAGTAGCTTCATATGCGGCGTATATTGTATAATAGTTTTCATTCTAATAACATGTTTTTCATTTATAGAAGAACCTATAGACTGATAAGAGTGAAAAAAGAATAATTTCGGTCAATGAGCCATGAGTGATATTTATCACAAAGCGTATAAAAATAATGTATTGACACAAACTAAAGACTTATATAGAAGTAATTAGATTTTGGTTAAGAGAAAAATATGCGGACGTATTGCCAAACATGGTTACAGTAGCCCTTTAGGTAAGTTATTAAATTAGGATTGATCCATTGAGGCTATTTCTCAATTAACCATCAGCGTTTACATGGACTTTTTTGTGAACCATATCTTTTTATTGAGCGAACGAAGTGAGCAGAGCGTTTTACTGGAGACTTTTTACATTCTTTGTCACGAATTG
Source organism: Melinaea marsaeus rileyi (assembly GCA_918358865.1). Classification (NCBI taxonomy): domain Eukaryota; kingdom Metazoa; phylum Arthropoda; class Insecta; order Lepidoptera; family Nymphalidae; genus Melinaea; species Melinaea marsaeus. Next base: position 22,891,997 of record OU911093.1, on the reverse strand, counting down.
GCTCGAAAACTACTTGACGGAAAATTATGAAACTTTGCTATCAAAAAGACACACATTAGGTAATGGTTTTAAAAAAAATGTCCTAAAAAAAATTTTTATAATTTTTTTTTTAATATTGTCTAAAACTTTGAAGTCAATGGAAAAAGATGAGTCAATATACTGGACTCGATTCGCTCAATATGCAAACGGCACCCGAAATTTCGCCAGCGCATCGAGTCCAAATTGAGGATTTGTTGGCGTCCCTAGTTAAAATAATAAAGATAACAATTATTTTAAAAAATGTAGCATAAATAATTTTCACGCTTGTTAGGAGTGGAGATGAGTATTGAATTTTAATCAACTATTTTTTATCTCATAACATGATACGGTGGAAGCCTAACACCATAACGGGCGCTATTACTGTCAGGAAAGAAAAGGGAAATGCATGAGATATAAATCTAAATCATAAATTAAAAAATTATGGCTAACGTTTAGAAGTTATGTTTAGGTATGATAGCAATGAGTTAATTTTTTTTATATATTAAGATTTACAGCGTAGTGTGAAAATATTATAGACTTGCATCGTAGTGACGTGATAATTAGTATTCTCTTGTTATACTAGTTGTAGTTAAAATTTTGTACTTTTACTTTTACTAAATATGTAATTTTTGCAGTACAAGGTTTTGGGGTTAATATAATTTATCGTCACTAATAATTATAATTAATATATTAAAATCAATAGTGTTAAAAAGTAGTTAAAACTTAAAAATCAGTAAGTACCGCGTAGATGCGTGGCGATCTTCCATTGTGCGTTTCTCAAGGACCTTTCTTCCACGTACCACTCAAATGTGGAACGAACTCCCTTCGGCGATATTTACAGATCGATATGACATGGGTATCTTCAAAAAAGATGTTTGGTTTCCTACCTTCGAGGCCGGCAACGCTCTTGTGAATCCTTGGATTTTGAAAGAGTTGATAGGCGGCGATGGTCACGTTTCATCTGTGACCCGCCAGCTCGTTTGTTCTCCTCTTACATTAAAAAAAATAAAAACTTCGTTTTATCTATGGCGGAATACAATTAAACCGGGTTTATTTCGATTTTTAATGTAACGATAAATTACATTTATTTCCATTTTAACACTCAAGTATTTAAATGAATTATAACCTATATTCTTTGCAGTTAAAATTAAATATTTATTTTATTTCGGATTTTTTAATATTCTTGGCGGTTAAAGCTTTGGTACACCGCAAATCAGCTATTGGTGTTCTCAGCAAAACAACGAAATTGGACAATAAATTAGAAATACTGTTATTACTTCCTGCAATACAGAGGAAATTGGAAGAAATAATATTTTTTGATTTGAGTAAGTTTTGCAAATTTTACGTTGAAGTGTCATTAAATATTGTTTTCTTTTTCAAAATTACTACCATTTTTAACGCATTAACATATATCACGATGTTACAAATACTTTCAATTTAAAATAAGCAAACAAAATGAAAAATTTAAAACTTGAAGTAATATGATTAAAATACATTATTAAAAATTTTAACAACAATATGTCATCCTATTACTAAAATATAAGTACTAGATATATAATATTAGAGGCACTAAACGAATAGGTAAACTTAGCAAATAAAATCCTATAAGTAAAGTTTTATTAGTCACATGTTTAATATATAAAAAAATTTAGTTGACAGAGTCAAAAACAAAACCTCTAACGCAAAACTGAATATAACTTTTGAATGCCATAGTAACAAAATCGTAGTCCACGGTAGCGGTTTATTAGTTAACAATATAGAGCAAATGAAACTGACACACGATATGAATATGTTTCAGGACATTATATACATTATATATCTGAAAAGTAATGGAAATTGTAGGAATTACTAGGAACACTTCGCGGTAACTATACAACTACTATACTAATTACTAATTTTAGGTAACAAAAACTATACTATACTAATTTTATGTAACAAAAATACTTGGATATTTTAGGAGTTATTATTTTATTCATTATTACATTATTTATCGATTGTTAACTTAACAATCGGTATACTTGAGCTGGGTTCTTGTGGGGTAACTTCACTTAAGACGAGAAATCTAAACTAAAAGAAGAAGTAAAAAAAATCAAATTATAGATATATATATATATAAAAACTCTTGCTTTACAGTAATGAGGATAAGAGTTGCTCAGACATTGACTTATACGACTTTGTTGAACTTATGTTTCATTGAGGTACCTGCGACTTGTTTTATTCCAATTTACAATATATATTGTAGCTAGCAAAAAGTTTTCTAATTTACTGATATTACACACAAGTTTTTAAAAGGTGTCAAATGGCATTTTAATAAAATTGAATCATAACCACGTCATTTATCATAAATGAAATATTTGAATGAAATAGTTGGCAATAATAATAACATTTTCTATTCTAGTTTTGGAAGGATTTTAAACTTTAGCTCTTAGAGTAGAGAATTCCATTAATCGTAAATCATACATATTACACACAAATCTACTGTAATGGGAAAATCTAGTTCTTGCTAATTATCCGCACGAGCCTTTGTGTCATACTCTTGCAATTAATCGACGTGATATCGATACTACAGTTAGGTCTTGATGTCTATTAAGTGACTATAGGGATGCTACTTTAATATGAATGTTAATACAAATCTGTTAGCATGCAATCGTTAGCTTATTTTATTGTTTTACAATCTTAGAATTAACATCCAATGAATAAGAAAAAATCATAAAATAAAAAAAAATTAAAGACTACTACGTGAGATATGTGTGTTAAGAAAATATAAATGATATCGCCAAATAAAGTGACAATGAAAAATAAACAATGGAGCTCTACAATAGCTTCATGGTTATGTCCAGTTTAATTGTATTTAAGAGTATAGTATAGACTAATGAGATTACACGACATTGTTCTCAATTTTTCATTTTGCCAACTTTTATGCATTCCGTACCCAATTGTTTGGAGCTTTTATCTTAAAGCTGAGGAATGTAGAAAAATAGTATTGATGACAATATCAATGTAATTATTATAAAGTAAAAAAATCTTTTATTCATTGATATTTGTATATCAAGGAATATATTTAATAACATTTTCTTAAAACATGTAAACAGAATGGTTACTGTAAATATTCGAATATTAATTATATTATACTTACTAGCTTTTTCGGTGGCTTTTTCTGCGCAGGACTAACTGTACTGAAATCAATTTATCGGATTGGCCATTATGTATCATAATTTTTGAGAAATTAAATATCCTTTCTTCAATTCCTACTTAATCTTACTTAATCCTAAATATCATTAAATAAATAGTGGAAATTAGTATAAGTATAATATAGGTGTTTTAACAGTTAGGATTAGTTTCATTATTCTAAATTGGCTATTAAGTTATATTATCTTTATTAATATTAATAATATACTATTTTGAAGTATAGAAATAAATAATCCTCTATATTATATATCTATTATAATGAAAAATATTCTTTAATTTCGTTTTTGAATTAAATTTAAAACTTTTAACTTAAAACTTATAATTTTTTTCTAATTTTAAGTTATATATACTTTTTTATAAAGTAAAACAAGAGTCAGAGTAATAATTAAGAAAAGTCACTTAACTATTTAGTTTAATCTGTCGTAGGTTTTTATTTAATTCTCTCTGCATTCTTGCATTTCATTGTCTTTTATCCTAAGAATATCCTTGACCTATTGAGCAAAGATGAGATTATGTCTCAAACGCGGCAACGACCGTTTTATGAAAGAGGCTATAGCTTTCTAAAGATAAAACGATATAACAACGGATATTGCATCGAACGCTTAGTGACTTTCTTTTTATTTATTTTAAAAATATCAATCAACCTATTACGGGTAAGATGACAAAGAACAAAAGAGAAGCAGCAAAATAAACATGCCGTGGCGTCAAATAATAAAGGTTTAGGCACAAATATATTCGATTTAACAACTGCATAAAAAAGACACACGTTAAAGATTCGATGATATTCTTTCTATATATTATAAATAAATATTTATGTCCTGTGACATAAAATTTGGAATATTTAGATGTTTGTTTATATGTTTTCAAAATATGCAACAAATAAGATGATTATTTTATAAAATTGCACATTATGTAGATCAAAACCTGGAATAGAGCATTAATTAGGACATCGTAAGATAATTTTTTTGAGTAGAAAAACAAGTAGCAGACATATAATTTTAGAGACAAACATCATTACATTTATTTAATAACATGGTATAATTTTTGGTACAATTGTTTTTTGGTGGGGGTCATCTCGGTTACGGTAATTGAGGTAGTATTGATATAGTATGCCCATCTTAGGGTTTTATATTTTACAGTCTATGAATTATTTGTACAATTAAAAAAATAAATATCATAAAAAAATTTCTTCTCGGGCAGAACATCCCCTGCTACATCCGACAAACCGTCTGATCGTTCTGCCAATTGAGTTACATAGTTGCTATCCAGCTTGATCAAATCTCATTGTGTATATTATATAAAAAGGAATTTATTGGGCGCCATTTATTCGACTTCTTTGGAAAATACTTACTTATGATTCTAACTTTGCAATATAGATTTGTTTATTGATATGGCAAGTGACATAAAAGAAGGATGGAAGGGAAGGAAGGCTAGAGTGGGCTTATTTTACATTTTAGCTCCTTATCCATATACTTTACCAACTTTTATAAAAAGTTTTCTTTATTCTAATGATTTAGAAAATCCAAAATTACATTAAAAATATTTACGTGACTGAAAACTAGTGGTCCAGTAAAAACCAGCACCACTTTTTTTAATTACTTACACACAGTGCTAAACCATGATTTCATTCGCTTTATATTTTAATTATTATTCGCGACCTGTTTGGGAATAGTTATAATCACTTCATATAAATGTCTATTTATTCTTAGATTTTAAAAGTAATGAAAGACAAATAGTAAAACAGGACAATGTGTAAACAAAGACAGAACACAACATAAAAGTAGATTTTCTTTTATTAAAGCTGGCGAAATCAGTCCCTTTACTGGAGCGACGCGGTAGGACCCATGATATTCTACCCACAAGACATACACAAACACACGCGCTATGACGGGTATAATGTGTCCTTGAGTACAAAGTGCAAATAGTGCAAAGCGATGATAGCTCCGGTAGTACGCAAGTATGTCCTAGCACACCACCTGTGTCGTGGGACCGCTTTCGGATCTCACTACCAAGATCTTGGCGGTGGACTCCCCAGAGCTTACGCCTATGTATCTAACTTTATGTCAAGAAACTTACTATCACAATCTTAATTAGTATTTTCTTTGTTGTAATGAAGTAATTCTATAAAATGTAATAAAATGTTATCGGCAATTATTTTATTAATTTTATTTACATACACAAATCCCTTTATATAATGAGATAAATAGTGCGCTATTACTTGTATGAAGATCACCCATTACTTTTGCTTTAGCTTAAGTTTAGATTTTAATTCAGATATAACACCAAAGGTAAGATTTAATTAAGACTTAAGTATCTCCTAAATTACCCTAAACTACAATATCTCTAAATTACATACATTTCTCGTTCAACCGTTTTAACGCAGTAGTTAAAAGGACTCTCAAATTAAAATTCAAAATATATTAATTCAAGTAAGCATTTGCACGCACTTTTGAATCGTCAATTATTACAATAAAAAGAAAAGAGCCATTCAGAAACTCAACAGTTGCTATTTTTTAATAAAATTTAACAATGTTTGATGTATACACTATGATATCAACCCTGCAAATGAGTCAACAACTTAAGTTCCACACAATTCGTTCCACTAAAAACTTTCGAATGTTACTATTTATTATTTCTATTTGTTATCTACCCACTAGTTATTTTATTTATATGATATATAATTTTTATACGCAGAGTAAAATATATAATAATCCCCTTTTAGATAAGCTTACTCCAGAATTCATATTTACGAGTACATGTCACACTCACAGGTAACTTCAATTCAGCTTTTTAAGTTCAAACAACATAATGTAACTTTCTTCAAAATAAAATACTTAAATTAATAATAAACCTTTTCTAAATTATATTATTAATATATACACTCTTTGTTTTAGTAACTCTTTTAATAAAAGTTTTGAAAGCCCTCGTCTTAATTAACCTCACCCGCCGGTATAACTTATATACTTATTCTGACTTTGATAACTAAAACTTTGTCTTTGTCCCAAATGTAACAAGCTCTTACAATGTTAGGTCATTTATTTCAACGAGGTTTTACACTTTGTGAAACTTCCTGTGGAAATTTTATACATGTTGAATGTTTTGGTATTTTTATAGTCAAATACTTTTGAAAGTAGGTTTAAAATATAACATAATATTTATCACTTAATACCTATAAAAAAAAACTTCTGTATTAGAACGGACTTTTTAATTGTGATAAGTTATTGTAGGTATGTTTTAATATTGTAAACAATATTCAAGAAGATTATTATTATTAATACTTCCTAAATAATAAATAGTCAGCAAACTTTGTCTCACATTTCCTACCTTGTCATTTATTAACGTAACACAATAATGAGCTTAAGTGGATAATAATATTAAATGTTGATCTTTAGGAATCTTGCCTGTATCCAAATATTAATTGTCATTTAGATCTTATTTATAAAATTACTATTCTCACAACCACAAATAAGTTCATTTATTGGATTTAAGATATTTGGGATTAAGATATTTGTGTTTAAAATTCTTGGGTTTTTATTTCTGTTTGTTGTTAATCGAAATTTAAGAAATAGAGTTCTTTGTAAGTCATAAATAAAATATAATACTATATTATACTACTAATTCTATACTATTATAAAATACCTCAAGTTCTGCCTTATATAAAATATTTACTTGAGATCAACAGATTCATTATAAAATGTTAGGATGAATTAGTATCCTCTGCAAAAGTATGCTATTTGAAGAGAATAACGATTCTCACTTTAAAATATTCATTAGCTTTACGATGGCGCACCCTGCTTCATGATTGGTCCCCAGCATTATTAAAATTTTATCTTAATGCATTCCAAATGACTCTCCCAGATCAAAGCAACTTAGTAAGATGGGGCAAAGCCACCGAAAAATCCTACAACATCTGTGGGGAGGCAGTAGGAACCGCGAAACACTTGCTAGTGGGTGTAGGGTACTTTTAAATAGAGTTAAATACCCGCGTCGCTACGATAAAGTATTTGAAATCGTACGAAAAGCGGTTAGTCTTTCTGTAGCAAGAGCGCAGAAGGGTATAACAACTACTAAAATATCAGTTCGTAAAGGCAGGTTCGTCCAAAAAATCTAAATTAAAACCTTGTTCCATCTTGGACGCGTCTCGTGATTGGACTCTCATGATGGACACGTATGAAAGGCAATACAAAATCCCCGGGGATGTTTGTGTTTCGTCATCTAGGCCCGACTATTCCTGTACTCAAAACAACTAAGGCGCGTTATACTTGTGGAGCTTACTGTACCCTGGGAAACAAACATACCCAAAGATCATACATTTAAGCTTAACAAGTATTACGAACTGTGAACTGTGTAACAGGAATAAATTTATAGTTAATTCGTACGCTGTAGCAGTAGGAGCGAGAGGTATAACAGCAAAATCTCTCTACAACTTATTTAAGGATCTCGGCCTTTCTAGAACGATCATCAGTTCATTTCTGGAACGTATTTCAAAGGCGGCTTTAGTAGGTTCTTACGATATTTGGTTAGGTAGGGAGAGGAGCGTAAACAGTGAAGGTGAGCGTGTATGCGCATAGTAAAGGGGCCCCTTAAACCTACATCTGGGTCGCAAGTCCCAGGCATTGTTTGCGCTCCTCTTCTTGCAACGCGATGGGCCCGGCACCCGCACGGTGAATCCATGGAATGCTAAGAAGCTTCGTCTCTCGCTTTTTATTTACTATGTTAATGCGAGCCATTTTAACTCTTACAAAATGAGTTATAATATTACTACGTTACTTCGTTACTGCATACCCTCTGACTGTAAATCCTCCTCGTTTTATACTAAATGATTCGTGAAAGTAAAAGAAATAAAATTAATTGTGATAGCATTCTATTTGGCATTTTTACCTTTAAAACTATGTTTTGAAATTTCTTAAGAAGATTTAAATAACCAGGGTAATTTTCTTTACTTCACTGTTATATCGTCTTACTAATACAGGAATAAAAAAGTTTCTAATTTCATTAACTGTATCTCAAATTTCTATAAATCTAAAATATTATAATCTTTTCCATTCAAATGTGTTTATATTTGCTATATAATAATTAATAAATTTACTCATTTGAACACGCAGTTGATCTCAATGTTTCATGTGGTATTACGTGCCTACTTGACTGTTATTTTTGTCTCACAGTTAAGAAATGCAGAAAAATCTTTATGATGATAGTATCAACTCAGTCATTCTAAAGTAAAAAAAATATTAAAATAAATATCTAAATACACTTCTTCTCAAATGTTGTAAATATTACACTCCGGAATGATCTTTGACGCTTATTATTATTATTTTTATTTATTTATTTACTCTTATTACAGTCCACAACACAAATATTATAGAAAATAATGTTACAGTGACATGTACAGAAAAAAAATTATCTCCTACAAAAGGCGGTCTTACACCTAATGGCGATCTCTTCCAGTTAACCTTAGGGTTAGGAAAACTGCAAACACTCAGGTAATGGTAAGTGGTGTTATTATAATAAATATACTTACCAATAATTACACATAGACATAAGTCAATGAAACATAAACATCAATATGTATAATAAATAAAAAACATACACTAATAAATACAACAAAATAAATATGATATATGTCTAATAAACAAATATAACTAATTATCAAAAGGTTCTTTAACAGATTTTGTGAATACTTCTTAGGATTTAGAACGTCGAATATATAAAGGAAACCTTACGTCTAAAAATAATATGTAAATATTGCTGATACACTTAACTTAGAGAGTAAATGGAAAACTAATTTCAAATGCGCTACGCTGCGATGTAGCATTTATAAAGTATGAACTTTGATTTAACAAAGTAATTCAAAACTTAAATTCGACTGCAATCCATCTAGCAAAGCAATCTAAAGTGGGTTTGCTACTAGAAATAGTAAAAGATCTGAAATTAAAAAATCAGTTGTTAATTAAGTAGGACAACGACGCAAAAAAATTTTAATAAGTAAGATTATAGACGTCAAAGTTCATATTGTATTTTACAAATTAAGCTATTTTAACTTATAACAAAATATATATAACCTTTTGCAACTTGTAATGCAATTGAATTACAGTTATACTAATTCTAATAATGTTCTTCATAAATTTAATCTGTAAAATACAATCACGATCGCTAGTATTATGAGTTGCTAAATTAACATTTCTTGAATCTAAGCACGTGTAAATTACTGTATCGATATGAACATGGCAAAAGTTTAAAACTCTCAGAACCAGAGACCAACAAAGCCTGAATATACGAGTAAAATAACAGACATTTAAATTTATGTGTTTTGATCCAAATACCGGTGAAACACTTCTATTATAAAAACATTTAAGTTTCAGCTGCAGTTCAGAAGTTAATCTTAATACAATAATATAAATACGTAAGCGGATTTTGACCAAAAAAAAATCACTATTATCCCTATCGTATCAGGATTTTTTTGTTATGAGTGTATGCGAGTTCTAACTACCAGATTTTTTATAGTTTATTATAATGTATAGTATCAGTAATAAAAACAATCAATTTCTTGGTACAAATTTATATAGCGTAACCTAATATATATAGAGTAACCTAATATATATAGCGTAAAAATTATATTGTTTGTTTATAAATAGATGAGTATGTGTATAACAAATCTATAAATTTATATTATACAATAGACATAAATGCAATTTATAGTATATATGTTAAATATGTAATGAAAGTACACTGTTTTGTGATTTTAAACAAACAAGAACTCACTTAAGTACTAGTTATAACATCAATCCTTTTAATACGAATTAAAGATCCATTTCCTCGGCGTCATCAGAGGATAAAGTATTGTTAGTGAAGGTATCGTTTCAGACGGAATTACATCAGTTGTAAAATTAACGAAAGCCTATTTGTACCATATATATAAAATAGTTTTTTTAACCTACATTTCATATTTTTAAGCAATTGGTATTCAAATGGGCGGAACCGTTAGAAGAAGAAAATCTACAATAATGGTTAAAATTGCGATGAGTATAGCTTAATAAGAGTATGTTACAGCTTTGTTTAAATACAAGCAACTTCACTCGCAATACACAACTTTCTGCATAGTCGGCAATAAGAGAAATCCAAGTTTACAAATGATTCAGTATTATATAGTCAGGCTTTTGAATCCTCCACTTGAGTTTGAATATTGCAACATATTTAACTTTGTTTGAAGCTGTTATTCTATTGATGTTATTATCTATTGATGTAGAAACTAGCTTATTAATCATATAACTGTTTTATAACGAAATCTAAAGTTATGCTCTCTTTGTGTAAACAATACAATACATCCCAATTTTTATGTAGTGAGTTAGAGCTTAGTAAAGCAATTTTTACCATTTATTTTAATATAAAATATGAAAGAGAGATATATTTTTTTTACAACAAATATGTGTATAGATCTGTCTGTATGTTTGTTGATTACAGATGCTCTATTTAAAATGTATTAGTTGTAAGCTCGGTTGCAAACGTACAAAGCCTTGCGAATATGAAAAAGATATTTAACTGAGTGTTATATAGATGTGGTATGCACTGTAGATATATACTAGAAAGAAATCCAACTTTTAGTTTTAAAAATCATAGTATACCTGGGAGATAAGATAATACTCTTCTACACATATTTCTTTGTTTTGTTTATTGTTTTAACCTTAGATACATATATGTGAGATATATAGATATTTGTTGAAATTAAAACTAAATTAATATCAATGGAATAGTAAAGGGTGGTTAAATTTGAAGGGTCGATGTTGAATGTGAACCACACCTAAACGTCAAGATTTTTTCTGCATTTCATTTAACATTTCTCAATTTCAGACTAACTCAATTTGAACCATGGAAAGATACACAAACGAGTAATCGACGAGTTATTCAGGCTTATTATGAAAATGGGCGTTCAAATCAAAATGCATATTCATATACGGAATCGTAGGGCCGTATTTTTTCGAAAATTAGGCCGGTAAGGCAGTTACTGTGAATGGTGTTCGCTATCTTAAGATGATACCCAACTTTTTATGGCCTAAATTTTAAGATATGGATGTGGACGATATGTGGTTTCAACAGGACGATGCTACTTGCTACACAGCTAACGAAACAATGGCTCTTTTGCGCGAGAAATTAAATGGCCGTGTTATCTCACGTGGTGATGTCAATTGGCCGCCAAGATCATGTGATTTGACACCGTTGGACTTCTTTCTTTGGGGTTATTTGAAAGAAAAGGTGTACGTCGATAAGCCAGCAATAATTCAAGAGCTAAAAGATGAGATAATTCAGCACATTAACGGCATAGAACCTCAAATATGAGTCAGCGTTATCGAAAACTTGGATCATCGGTTGGAGGTGTGCCGCAGAGGTCGCGGAGGCCATTTGGCCGAAATTTTGTTCCATACATAATTGAATCATACCATACTGTTAATAATAATAAAAAAAAATGACTATAATTTGAGTTTTATTCAAAATCAACATCGGCCTTTGAAATTTGACCAGCCTTTATATCAATAAATGAAATATACATACAATCGAAATATTTTAAGATTTTATTTTCAAATCCAATATGCAGAATAGCTTTGGAAACTTTATTACGTTTCATTAATTAATTCAAGATACAATATCGATTTAGGAAGTATTACATAACTCAGCAAAGCAATTAATCTTACCAACGTCTAATTTAAACGACATAAATCACATATAACAATCATATCCGCAATGCTGTGTATACTACGTCTGTCTGTCAAATCATGCTATGATTTGCTTGAGATTAAGTTTACATTATAAATGTAGTGCAAGAAGTTTTTTAAAAAGGCCTAAGTATCATTTATAATAATACAAATATTTTATTACCGGGGAATTTATTTAGTAATTTTTCATATTTTTAAAGTAAAATATTGTGCATCATCTAATCTAACTTAATTAAAACTTGTAAATTATTATAGTAAATTATAACTAAATTCAAATAAATAATATATTGATATAAAACAAACTATGTTATATATATTATATATTTATATATACTAGTGGTCGCCCAGTGGTCGAAATTCGACCATATAATAAATTTAAATTGTAAGTGACTTAATATACATTATTAAAATATAATATTCAAACATTATTAAGGTTCTACTGTCGAAAACTAAACTACTATAACCACAGATTTGACCAAGACTCTTATTTGCCAATTTCTTTTTTGAACAAATTATATGAAATTAAAAGAAATGTTAAATTTTAAGTAGTCTGTTAAATTGTTGTAAACTTCAGACCTAAGATTTGTTTGATTTTGTCGAATGAAATGTAATCGTGAGCCCTCTATTCTCACATACATATCAACAATCCACTGCAGAAATAGTTTTTGTGAATGATGTAACATGCTGAAATCATCTCTAATTGCTAGTCGATAGGCTGTATACTAAAGCATGGTAAATTTATTTCTGGGTGCTCTTGAATTAGATGTAGTTGGTGTATTATGAGCAATATTGACATGCCACCCAGTATCACCGTTGGGAAAAAGCAGTGGGTACGCTAAAGGGTCTAATGATGAGTCCAAAACTGAGATATTCTTAATTATACCATTAACTTTTGAAAAACAAATCATATTTTGTTCAAAAGGTGGCTCACCATCAACTGTACTAAATATTACTGCTACATCAGTTTGAACTGCATCATTAAATCGGCGTAGATTTAAATGATGATTTACTTTAATGAGCATACAAATTTCTTTGTTTTGATTTTCAACTCTCTGACAATGATCTTTCATTGCAATGAATGACCGCACAAAAGGATTACTGCGTTCCAATTCCAGTGAAATTTCATGCATTATGTTGTTGTTACATGTTTGCATAACATGTTCTTGTAATCTATCATTAATGGCAGTGTCACTGCAACATCATAAAAATATAATTGTGCATAACATGGTAAGCGACCATATGCGGCAGTCATTGGGCCTGATCTGTGATAATAAACATCATGTATTTTGAAATGATACACTCCACTTGTAACTGGCTCAGCAACTTCGGCTTCTGAGCTAACCATAGCAAAACATGAATTATATTTCTTAATATTTTCAAAATAATTTTTTGATTTACTTTTTATTGAAGGTTCATTTGAAGTAAGTCCATCATATAATAATTTAAATCAAATATTCATTTTGACTTAAGGGTAGTAATATTGGTTTACCCTTGTGACAACATGAAGTGAATGCAGTTTGGTCGCCTAAAGTCACTTCAGGTTCAAAATGTTAATGTCATAACTTAAAAACACATTTGGAATGACATTTAGAGCATACTTAAATGCATCTCTCAAAATCATATTACTATCTAACACTACTGATGAGGAATTATTCCTTCCTCTTAGAGAAATATTCCTTCTTCTTTGTCTCTCACTCCGACTCGTTAATGTTCTATGTCGAGGCATAATTAAAGTTCTTTCATAGATTACTGAAATCAAGAAGAGAAAAAGTTTTTACACAAAATCACTTATTTATCCTAAAGTATATGCAATTACTGAAATCGTAAACTACAATAATTGCTTTGAACCAGCAATATCAAAAATTTTTGTACCTGAATGTTGTTATTGCAGATTGCTGCTACAGAGCTTTCTTTATGCATATAATGATAGTCCTTGAAAGACAACGATACGTTTAAATGTATCTTACTGCTACACAACTCACATAAATTTGTATAAATGCTCAGTATTTCACGTAGTATTCGTCAAATAAAACTTTAATTAACTTTAAACATTCAATAAAACCACAACAAACAAACTTTTCAACTACGTCTATAATAGAGAAACGAAACAATTTGACCACAGAGTATGTATGCGTGTGTCAAATGCATGCTGGTTAGTATAATGTTTTATTAACTGATTTAATTTATTTTTTATGCATTATTATTAAAATCTTTTTTTATATTTATTTAAATGAGACAAATTAAACTTTTTTTTTGAGTACTCTGTCTATGCACAAAATGAAAAACAAAAGAAACCATTTGACCACAGAGTATGTATAGGCAAATATATATATTTTTGATATGTCAATGTCAGTACTCTAAGTCTGTAGTAAGTATGCGTGTGTGAATTTGCATGGTAGTGTGTGTAATATTTCTATGTCTATAGACAAAATAAAAACAAAAGAAACATGTGTGTGTGAAATGCATGATAGTGTGGGTAATGTTTTATTTATTGATTTAATGTACTTTATAAGCATTATTATTGAAAAATATTAGCGTTCTGCACTTCTCCTGTACATAAACTATAAGTGTGCCAAGTTTTATGCTCTTGCGTCCGCGCAAGTTTCGTAAAAAGGGGTCCAAAGTTTTGGCATCACGTATTAATATATAGATTTCATATACAGATTTAAAGCTCATTACCTAAGCCATCAAACTGTTAAGTGAACAACGTACTTATATTTATAAAGTATCTGAAATGGGTTGCATAGTCAATTCTATATTTATCTTCATTTTGCTATATTAATGTGAGGACAAAAGAGCCGTTCAGATTAATGAAACTAATACGACCCTTAAAACAAAAGTGCTTTAAAATTAGCAAAACCTTATTTTTTAAAAACAATAGAAAACTTGGATTTCAAACTGTAAAATTGTAATATATAATCAATCTACATAACATTTTATCTTGGTCGCTTATTTTGCTGTTTGACGGCGGACCTCGTATTATTTGAATTATTCGAATTTGTATGTCAAGCCGTTTTTTTGATTGGGCGAAAAAGTACAAAATGGCGGCGTTTTAGTTTTGTTTTCGGCCTAATAGGAGCAATTTTCCTCCGATCGCCACAAAAATTGGTAATCATGTTCTTTGAGTTATTAATTTTTTTTTGGTTTGGCTATTATTCTTACTGGTAGGAAAAATTCAAAATGGCGGTGATTTAAGTTTTTGTTTTGGCGTAGCAGACGTATTTTTTATATAATCGTCACGAAAATTAGTAGGTGTGTTTTTTGAAATATTTAAATTTTTATGTCGAGCCGTTTTTTAGCTTGGGCGAAAAATTTCAAAATGGCGGATTTCTGATTCGTACCACAAAAACGGACTTTGCGGCATCTAGCTGGCTGAAATTTCGTCCAAATATTCTTTGCCGAAATCTAAGGATTTTTTTGTTATTTTAAAATCCAAAATGGCGGCCAAATTTCGTCTTCGTATTCTTTTTTTTTTGTTGTAGTTCAAGTATACGGAGGTTACTGGAGTGGCGCTCATACTTGATTCACGGGTGAAATATCATAACCACTGCACCTCATGAAATCCACTACAAATAATTTCCCAACATTATCTCATCCCCTAACGTATTAGCTATTCTGGTGTTTAATTTTCATACTAAAAATTAATGCCTTATTTGATCTGGGGAGCATATTAATTTCATGCAACTAAACGTTGTTCAATAGTATGATCCAGTTTTAGCTCTCAGTCTCCGAGTTAGTTAAGAGTTAATAACTTATCAACCTTTATTTGAGTTATTTAGATTTAAATCTCATTACCTTATCCATCAATCTATCAGATAAACAACATACTTATATTTATAAAATATCTAGTATTTTCTAGATAGGCGGTGGTTTAAAAATTTATTAAAAATTACATATTGATATTTGATGCCTTTTAAGTTAGTTCGTTAAAGACAATTTAATATATTTAGACAGCTTTATTCAGGATAATTAGAACCTTAATTAAAGCTTAATGAACAACTTGAGAGCAAAAAAATTTTGAGTTGTATGAATAACCGAAAAGGTAATCAAACACCTTTGGATACTGAAATTTTATTATTTAAATATTTTTGTCTCACATTGGGATTTAAGTAGATTTTAAGTAAAAAAATATTAAATTACATTTAATTGAAAGTATAAGAAAATATAATTTTAAAAAGTATTAATTAAAAAAAAAGATACCACTAAACGAGGAAACAAATGTTCATCTCATAAATTCATCATAAACATTTATCAACATGTATTTAATAATTGTGTTTCATTATGGACATATTTTTTTTATTAAATTCTATTAATATACGGCAGTCTTAGTTTAAACATTAGATCAACAATACACAATGCAAGAAACTTATCAAATTGAGAAGTTGAGAAAAACAGCAAGTAAACTCATTAGATAATTATATTCTCAAACACATTTAACTCGTCTCGACATGAGTTGACGCTATTGTTTTAAATTTTCTCATTTTTCCAGATATTGTTATTTGATTATACTAAACTTATCTTACTTATTATTATTATCTTACTTTAACTGCATAAGTTTATGAAATCAGAATTATGAAAGTATAAAATGTAAGCATAAAAATAATGCACGGCTGGAAAAAATATAAAGTAGTAATTATAGCACCCTATATCTTTTTCATACTAAATGCCCTTTGAGATTCAATAATATTTTAAATGCTAAAGCTATTACACAATACTCGAGGAGACTCATTGTTTAAACAATTACTTTTCGTTTCACTCCTGGATAAATAAGAAATAAAATAAAAACAATTAAACTTATGTTTAAAAATATTTTAAAAATTACCAGTAAAAAGGTTTTTAGGTTGGAGTTTTAAAAACGAACTGGATAAATCGGATGGTACTAACCTTGTACAGTGAGGGGTCCAAGGGCAGAATCCTAAAATCTCTTTTTCTCGATTATAAACACGATGAATTGTATTTCATTATAACTTCTATATCACTTCATGTAATAGTTTCATTTAAATTATTTTTCCTTTATTTACAATAATTTATGCAATTAATAACAAACTTTCAAATTGAGATTAAAATTGTTGATACAAATTTATTTACCCACAATATGGAATCATTCTGATGCAAGCTCTAGTTATTTATTCAATTCTATTCAAGATATCTATATATTTAGTAGAATTCAATAGACAGCTATAAAAAGATTCGTATCTAAGATTCATCTTAATAAACTTGAGCATAGCTATAATGTATCGTATAAACATTTATAGCGTTCTCGCCCGCTTAGTACTGTATGTAAGCAGTTTTACTTATATCATGAAAAAACACTGAATCGAAAATATATATATATATATATATATATATATATATATATATATAGAAGATAGAAGAACCAAACTAAGTTATAAAGCAGGTGCATGAGCATATCGCATCAATCACACTGTTGTTGTGGGCGGAGACAAATGAACTTCAACACCATCAGTCTTCATGTCAATACATTCAGTTAACTAAGTAGCATAAACAAAAATATATTATTTCGTTATATAATATAATATATAATATCAGTTACTTTGAAAAAAAATTACATTTATCAACTTCGGGCTCTGTTTCATCCAGAACCTTTAAATTTATTATAAAATTACAAAAATCAAGACTAAAATGATAATTTTATTATTTATACTTATATTTCTTATCATTATACTATAAATCTAAAACACTGACAACTGTTACATATATGATTATAAATATTACAACTTGTACTCGTGAAGCGTTCATTAATGCAAATAGATAAAAAATATATGTTTTAAAGGTGCAAAGTTTAGATGGATGATACCACTCACTTATTCACTTATACAAAACTAGATTTTTATCAGCGTTGTAACGGAAAAAAATATCTTGTTATGTCGAAAGGCAATCCATAAATAATTTTCTATAACTTCGGTCCAACGCTGTTTTTTAAGAATTACCAGTATTTCTTGACAAGCTAAATTTAATGAACTTGTGTATAAAAGTGAAGAATAACATTTGCATGTATATACGAGTATTATTATTGTATGTTTCTTTTATTTGTCGTTTAGAGCGTTTTTTTCTCTTACTGATTCCGGTTTCTCTCGCGCAGATCATGATTCCGTAAGAATATCGAAATAAAAAATAGCTTAAATTATTGATAAAAGTAATTAATAAAACTAATAATATAGTTTCGACAGGAGAAAGTATTTTAAAATTAACCCAAATTTCGCGATAACCGTATATAGGTAATCTCGAGAATTGGACTAGTGTATGTAATACAAACTTTTTTCTTTATAATATCCGTATATATTAATATAGCTCAAAATTCACACCAGATATTCGTAACAGATATTTATAAAGCTTTTTTTTGTAAATTTGAGATTACTTGTCTTCTTAATAAATTTAAAAATTCTTAATAATAAAATGATAGAAAACAAGGTTAAAAAGCACTTCATCTCACAAAGAATTAAAAACATTTTTATTTTGTAGTATTTAAGAAATTTTTCGTGTTTGAGAAGTTTTATTTAAATTGGTTTACTTTTTATTCGAAGCGGTATAAAAGGTGAAAGAAAATATTTGGTCTACAGTAAGTAATATATACTTTATTATAAAAGTTTTATAAAATAAATTTAAAAAAAAATAAAAGTTTTTTTTTTTTGTAAATTACGTACTTAAATAAAATATGCTGTCACGGGAAATTTAAAAACGCTATTTTCATTTTTCTCGGATGGATGGATGGATGTGTATCTGTGGACAGGAAAAAATCCTCAAAATTTGTAGGGATTTTTTTATATAATAGAAAAACATTTATTGGGTCTTGCTGAGTTTAATAAATTTTTTTTTTTTTTATTTTTTGATTTTTTTTTAGTGTGTATAAAAATTATTGCAATTTTTTTGCAATTTATTTTTATGTGTAGTCTATGTTATCTTCAATGATTACTTTTAAACATTTATTTTCATCATCATTTTACCTAAAAATCAATTGTTTTTTATTAAAATTTATAATTTCGTCAAAGTTTGTTCGGGAAATACCGTGGGTATTTTCATCTTCACTGGTTTTTAATATGAAATTAAAGTAAACTTCATATTTTCAATTAGCCCTTACGCAAGGTCAGTATTACCTTTATTATTTACCATATTTACGAAACAGTTACAAAACCAGGATCAGGATAATTGATAAAGGAAAATTTCTATAACAATACCTTTTAATCAATACATAAAATTTTAAGGCTGATAGATTGTATGTAATAGAAGCAAGGACTAGGTATATAACAAAGTCGTCTGTGATAGCGAATTTTCCCCACGATTATCTTATGATAGGGAAATAAATTTAGTGTTCATAATGCTGACTTTGATAGAAATGTGATCATAAAAATATATTTCGTACTTTTAGGATATGTTGTAAAAAAAATCCGTGCCCGCTGGGGGATACGGTATAAAAACTTTTGATACCTAAATTTAGAGTAAAAAATAAACTTTCTATTAAAAATACTTGTGATGTATGTTTACCAGAAAAAAGTTAAGAATTTTATTCCAAAAATTTTCGGGTTTTTTACCTACCTCTAAGTTATTGTAGTTAGGTTTTCGGTTTATCTACATTAGTTATATGTAGGTATTCATCAAAGACATTATATAATATGAACGCGATTGATGTACTTTGTATAGGGAAAAAGTTATGGTCGAAAAATTTAAATCAGAAAAAGTGAGGCCGTAGCGCCCCGCAGGGCCGGATTTCTCTGGTTAATAAACTTGACCTTCATTTTTGGATGGTTAATTTTTGTGCAAAGTTTGAAAGCGATCCGAGTGAAACTGCGGTCGCTATCGTGCTGACAAAAGTCATTTCAGACTCAGGGGGTCATAAGAAGACCTCCTGTGAAGAATTTTTTTCAAAATTCGAAAGTCGGGTACACCTGAATGGGCAGACCGAATTCTTTGAGGTCTACCCAAAACAACCTTAACTGTTTTTTCCTTTAAGTCACTATTAAAAGAAACCTAATTTATTGATGAATAATAAATCAAAATTAAAAATCAAACTCTTTATTGAAAGTAAGTTTTATACAAAACATTTTTTTATTGTCAAAGTTACTACCAGCTCCGAAAGTTAGCAAGAGTGGTTTCCACTCACATGAGAAGAGCTTGCGATAGAAACTCAGAATTTGCAACACAACTAAATTTATTAGCAAATCTAGCTCATTTGTAAAATAGCATCAACAGTGGTGTAAAAAAAAACTATGGATACAAAAACTTAAATGGCTTCTTCATTACGACGAATCAACTCAGTACACAAGAGTTATACGTTATACGTTTATACAGTTCAAATGTATTTAGTTTATATGAGCACCCTTTTAAGCACACTTAAATCTTAATTAAATATGTTTCGGTCCACATTATTCATATTTCTCTTATATTTTGCTTTATAAAATGGGTTAGTCATTTAAGTAAGAAATAGATAAAAAATGACCGTCAGACAAGAGTGGCAATTTTCTTCTCTGTCATCTCAGCTGTAAGTGATTTTATAGTGTATAAAGCACGTTCATTGTGAAAGCCACTAAGGCTTTCGATACAATGTCTATGGGTCTAGACTTTAGAAAACTATAGTTACTTTATAGAATGGTCGTTGTCAAATAAGTTATTATTTTATCTAACCTTAATGAACAGTTCTTAGTACAAATACAACAATATAGCGTTTGTGAAAGAAAAAACTATTATATGTAAAGAAGTTCAAAAGTTATAGGATTAAAGAGGAATTAAAGATTCTAAAAGACAATATGCTTTCATTTAAAAGAATTAGATGCCTATACTAAGTTTGCTTTTGTTTTTATATTTATATAATCAATTTCATTACAATATTATAATTTTTAATCTTATTTCATAGACATGAAACTTCAATATTTATTAACTTATCTTCACAAATCTTTACTAAAAGTTACTTTTTTTCAATATTTTTCGCTAATCAATATATTCGTATTTAATTCTTATAAAAAAATCAATCCAATGTTTGATCTTATATTCAAACTAAGTAAAATAGCGTTCGTTTTTGCAATTATATAAATATTTAAATAAAAGCTTAAAAAAGCTTATCAAGCTTAGGCTTGTGTTCAAAGTCTAACTCTCACTTTGAAACAGTAGATCTTTTTAATACCAGAACATTTGAGTAAATTCTTGTAAAAGATTTGGCAAGATTTTCCTTAGATATTTATTTAAATCACTTACTGACTGTAATTTTTTAGAATTCGTTCTTCAGACGTTTTGTTCATAAGAATTTTAACATAAATTAAGGTGTTAATTTTGGAATTATTATCTGTTCCGTAATATAAATAATAAAGTAATATAAAATTATAAAATAATCTGATGTATTAGATTCTAAGTTTTATTAACACGTTAATAAAAGATATTCATTGAATTATCTTATTTGTTGTAATTATTAATTAATTTATTTATAAAGAGTTTAGGATACCTACAGAAAAATCTGTCGAGACTGGCCGGTGAAATGTTTCTACAATAATATTGATTAAAGAATACAATTTTTACAGCACAGCAAATAAAATACATTTATTAAATCATGGAGATTCATAATAATCATTTAAACATTAAAGTGCTTCTAATCCCACTGTATTTCACAATTCCTGGAGAACGGTCCGTTGTTCCGTAGCACTCAGTAAAGTTTCGTAGCAATTGGTTTCTCGTTTGCGTTTGCAGAATCAAACTTCAAGATATACTCAAATATGCAGACTAGTATTTGACGGGGAATATTTAAGTAGTCCATCTTCATTTCCTTATATTATAACTTTAATGAATTTTGATTTAATTATTACCTAGGTTATTGATTTCATGAAATGTTATTAACAATTGTTCTATTCGTTTGTATATCAAATAGTATTTGTGATTTCTTGTACAAATATATCGATAGTAACTAATATGTAAAAGTTGAATTAATGTGTAACAAATCTTGGATAATTCAATAAAGTAGTCAAATTTCAGTTGCTAAGTTTGAAAAAATATAATCAATACATAATATTATAATATATTATATATACAATAACTTAATACAATTTAAAAGTTATATTAAATATATAAGAGTATGCAATTTATGTGTAATTAAAATCGTTGTATATGATTACTAAATATCAAAATAATATACAATATCTTGATGTTATATTCAATTAATTGTTAATTTGGCTCTGCTAAGAATGTACTGTAATGTGCTTACAAAGAACCATATGCGATATGGTAATAACGGTATATAATAAGGATTGAATTGCTGAGTATAATCATCACTTACTCTTCAATAATCGAAGTGAGAAAAATAAGTGACAGTGAAAGTTATCATAACTTAGTGCGAGTAAAGTGATAACAAGTACAATAACGTGAAATTATACTTCAGATTAAATGTTTATGATTAAGGTATAAATTGTATTACCGTTAAATATAATTATTTAAAATCTTGGCGAATTAAATGTTATTAAGAAATGTAATATATATTATTAAAATTCAATATGTTATTTAAAATTGCAGTTTCAACAATAATTAAAATTAAATTAAAATTCACTGTTTCCAGCGACTTTGTCTTTTGCTAAATATTTTCATTATAAATGTATTCAATGTACATAAATTACTGCTATACGTTAATAAGTTGTAAATATTATAATAATTATATCTCACTATATAAATTAAATTAACGTCATAATATTACGAGTAGTTCACTTTACAGGAAAAAATACAAACAAATAAAAGTTAACGTTGCGCTAGTTATTTGTGCTTCGAAATTTCAAATGATAAAATAACAGTTGAAACATTTTAAAATACATCACAAAATTCACAAACATTTTCATTCAATATCTGTTAAAGATAAAACATTCAATATCTGTTAAAGATAAACTTTTTGTTCTCCTCTTTCGAGAATAATTAAACACCCTCTTATCCGTTGTGGACAATTAGTTTCAGAGTTATATCATTTTACTTGTTTACAAGTTATTAGGATATTATTATTTTTTAACTTAACAAGCTTCAGTATAGAATATTTATTTTGTAATAGTAATTCAATATAATTAATTTCACCAAACACAAACGAAATATTTTTAAGTTGGATACTGCTATATCCAAAATATGTGTTTTGTTCTAAGTGTATTGACAATTATATTATTAGTGGTAGAAGCGATTTAAGTTTTTTATTTTTGATGGTATTGATTTGTTAATGTTTTATATAATGATATATTGAGTATTTTTAGGGATTCTTTTATTTAATTTTGTTTATTAAAACATCTCTCAATAAAAAATTTACAAGATGAGTTTATTTTTAGTTTTATTATTATTGTATCCTCCGTCTTTGTCCTTTATCCTTGAAAATAAGAGAATACCCGTAGAGCGTCTTGTATAGTAAGATGTATTGTAATTGTAAAAGAGAAATTTTATAAATAAGTAAATCAATACCTGATGTTATCGAAATTTAGTAAAGTTCCTAGTTTTTTCCTTTTGCGAGAATAAGCAAGAAGATACATAAAAAAACAATCCGACAAAGATTTTAAAAACTACTGTTATTTTTTTATTTTATAAATACTATGCTTATTATATTGAAATCAATGTATATTTGTCATAAATATACAAATTAATATTTTGATATTTATAGGGCACTTAAATTATTTCAGTTCTATTATAAAAGATTGTTTATATAGTTTAGTATTGTTTAACGTTTAATGTCTTAATTGGAAATCTGAAAAAGATTGTTTTGTTAAAAAATATAAAACTCTAAAGTATAACAATTTATACTTATTTATAAATAATATTAAAGATGACTAAACATTCCGCGTTTAATAAATTCTCTCTTTTCATAATGTAATATAATTAATGCAAATATTTTAGTTAAAAGAAAGAAATAGGAATAATTACGAGACGCCTTCAATTTTGTTTTACAAAAGTATTTCATTATTTGTTATAATATTACAAAGAGTGGACTTGTAATAAGAAATTAAATTATTATTTTGCCGTTAAAAACATTCCCCGTAATAAAAATATTTCTTCCGATCTTTTACCCTTTGAGTAAGGCTTACATACGTGGACTTCGCTGAATGTAACATTAGAGTTATAAAACAGCACCGTTGTCCGAACGGTAAATAAATAAGAAAGAGTGTTTTGCATATATTATCTACCGTTCAGGGAAAATTCATGTTTGTACTAACGTCATTATCTTGACGAACTAAATATTGTTGCATATTTTTTATGAATCTGCTATAAATAATGTATTAAAACTTTATTATATATTATATATCCACAATCTGTTTAATACATGACATTTTTAATTTTTTTTTATATTTGTCTTTTTGATTGCAAAATTTCATAATTTTCTGTTAAGTAGTTTTCTAGCCTATTCGTGACAAAGAATGTAAAAAAGTCTCCTGTAGAGCGCTCCGCTCGCTTCGCTCAATAAAAAGAATACGCAAACTTAAATTGACTTCTCTGAAAAGTTACCGATAACAATAAAACTAAACCCGAATCCAATTTAATATATTTTAATTATTATTCACCTTAATGCCATTTATTGTAAGTGATCATCAGATTATTGGTGCTCATCACAACGAATAATTATGCGTATTTTGTGTGTATTACAAACTTTTTCTCAAAATTTTCCTTTTAATTTACCTTTTCTTTTTAAGCTTATATAAAACAATGTCTTATTTAAAGTATTCGTCTATAAATAATGATCAACATAACGATCAATATTCATTTTCTTATTTTTAATTTTTGCTTCAGAGGAATCTTCAGAGGAATTAACAACTTCAAAGCATCAGATTAATTCTGCATTAACAGATTTGGCAAATACTATTTCTACGCATTACAAAGATTTCATTACTTAAATAGAATTTTTCATACCTTAACACCTGAGGTTAATTATAAAATATTAACAATTCTCCATTTTACTTAAAAAAATGAGTATAATTTTAATAACTTAAATTAATATAGAAAAGAAACAGAATTATTTTAAAAACTGGAAGTTATTTGAATTGTAGTAAATAATTTTGTCGATTTTATTGCATAATCATTTTCATTGCTCCATTTAATATATTTCCTTGAATTTAAAATTAGTTTTTTTTTTAACATTTTATACAAGTAACAGTATAAAATTTAACATTTGATAGAAAAGCTATATTTATATAAAGCGATAATATATGCTGACATGCAAAAAAACATTACGTAATTCCTAATAAGAAAAAGGTGAATGCTGAGTCGATCGATCGTTAAGTATCATAAAACTTGTTCAAATATTAAATACATTACAAAATAATAGCGGTGTTCTTATTATTTAACTGGTGTAAAATAATTTTTTTACAAATTTAGATTTATTTACTACATTTAATCCACCAATTTCTTTGATGAAAACTTTTCATTCATTTAAAATTAAACTTTAAAAAATGCTCAATTCTGACAATTGAGTTGACGACAACTCTACATTTAGAACGGATTCAAAAGTCAAAGAGCATTGCAATCAGTGAAAATATTTAAATGAAATTCTATGATGTAATTTTAATAGTCGTGATTGCATTATTTTTAGAGACAGGGTAACAAACTATAAGTGCAAGTTATTTATTTGCTTACTTTAAATTATTATTATATTATAATTAATATGAAAAAAATACATATAAATATGTAAAATAAACGAAATGTAACATTTCTTAAAACAACACTTATTTTACCCGTTGTCGCTATTTAGTAACAACACAACAGACATATAAAATAAAATACAAAACTAATATTATCTATTGCTAAAATTAATTATCTATTGTAAATATTTTTTTTTTATTATTTGTACCAAACAAAACATATACAAAAAGCAGGCAATATAAAAAGTACGTAGTTATAGATATATTAAAATAGATAATATATATATATATATATATATATATATTACTATTTTAAGGTTCTTATAGAAATAGTATCTTGTAAACTTGTTTTTATATGGTACATATTCTATAATATAACAAAAATAAAATACAATTATACATTGTTTTCATTTGACTCACACTATGTTTTCTTTGTCTCTTTATTGTTTTAATTTCGCTCTGATCGCAACTTCTATGTATTTTCAAGACACAATTCAAGTATTCAGTAAAATAATGTTTCCTTTATTTTTATTTCCAGCTCATTGTTATATTTATACATTTCTATAATATACCCTCTCATAATCATGGCTTTGAGATTATAACAAAATCAATGACACTAGATTTACAGATACTACTTACTATCAGATCCGATACATTTAAACACAAAATACGTTAATTTTATTTACAAATAATGTTGTTAACCTGCGCAAAACTAAGAGAAAAAACTTAACTATAGATAAATATAAAATACTTACTTCGTTTCGTTTGCGGTTTTGATCGTGATTATAGATTTAAAAACTGCAGTTACTTCACCACCACTTCATTTCAAAACGTTAACTTTGTTTCAAAAAGCAATAGGTATCCATTTGGTAATCAGTCATAATGTTAAAAAATATCTTTATTTTTATTTGTGTTAATACAATATTTACTAAATTGGGCAGGAACTTGAGCCCCTGATATATCAGAAATCACCAAACGAATATGAACATTTTGTTTTCAGAGTATCATAAATTAAGAAATAAATAAATAAAACAATCAAGTACCTCTGGCTACCCCGCAAGGGATATCCCTTACTATATACTTACTATATACTTACTATAATACTTACTTACTTACTTACTTACTATATACTAAGCATCAAGTAAGAACTAATATACTCATAAGATAATTCAAAGCGTGAATTAAAATGGATGATTTTAATTCAAAGGACAACACTAAGCATAAAAACTTTTAAATAAATATAAAATGAAAACTGTTAAATACGAAGAACTCAAACCTTCGATATTTCAGTTACTGTCGTTGTCATTCTGCTTTCTGAGCTATCAAACTTATATACGTTTCAATAGATTAAACATTCTACTTTTTATATCCGTAACTATGTTCGTCTAACAGGACATATTTGTCTGTCTGTCTTAATCAAAACATTAGGAAAAGAACATATATAATCAATCATAGGAAACATTTTTGAGTGCTAATATAAAGATATGTTTTACCTACGTCCAACTTGAATAGAAGCTAATTTGGATAAATTTTAATATATGTGCTTGAAACACATTATAAGCCACGAATAACAAATCTTGATTAAAATAAGATACTTTTATCAATAACACTTAGTGCACTTACTTTGTCTATAAAACAATATAATAATTTGAAAGTGTTCTAATGTTTTAGACATTTAACTAGACATTTTATACGATATTAAATTTAACATAACTATTATCTCCGATTTTTTTAATACTTTTATTATTAAATTTGACTTCAATAAATGTTTTATATAAAAAACCTATCGTTTGACATAATCAATAGAAAGAAACTATTTTGAAATGTACAAAAATGAAAAAAAAACCGGAACAGTTTTTTCTTTTGTATGTTGGTACGATACTCACCAAGGAATACTTTACAGTTCATAATAAGGTTATAATGACGATCCACCACAATGTACTAAAGTGTACATAAGTATTAATATTTATGGTTATCATGGTATAAATATATGATAACTTAAGTGAAATAAATGTAATATATATATTTCTTAAAACAACCGCGTGCTTATATCAGTAGTTTCAGATTCTTTTGGGATTGGGAGTTCTGCTACGTTTGATTAGTCAAATACCTAAATTCTGATTGTTAATTAAACGTTCATATTAAATTTGATATTCACATTAGTTTAGTTTATTTTCTGTTTTGGAATTTTATTGTTAAATAAAATATTTACGTAGTAATTAATGCACCGATAATTATTTAAATGATTATTTTTTTTTGTACTTTTTCCACCTGTGACCTCTCGGAATAATTTTTTTATTGTCATATAACAAAAACACGATAAGTATTGTTATACCTGTCATGTTTTTGTTCTGGAAATTTCTTATCTTAGCATACTTGTTCCACGTTCTCTTTATTTCCACTCAACAAAACATCTTAAAATAGCAAAGGTAAGATTTAATTACGATTTAAGCATTTACAAATTCTTTTAGGTTTAATTTACTGTGTATAAAAGGCAGATTGAATCAGTTTTCATGCGCAGTTAATTAGTGAGTGTACCAAAGGGAACTATTCATTACTTTTAAGATAGGTTGATTATGGAAATCCTTTGTTGTATTTTAAATATAATTATTGTATAATATAATCCCTATTAAGGACTTTATCTTTGCTATTTGTTTCATTACAATAAGTATATAATAATATTATCAGAAAATACAGAAAAATACACTATGATAATGAGCTTCGGACTTCAATTTAATGTACATGTAATAATTTATTATTAATTATTGAAAATATACAATCCACATATCACAAATATAAAATTTTACTAATAATCTCATTGATGGATTAAACCAAAATAAAAAACAAAGGGTTAACTTATTTTTTAAAAATGAAATAAACTAAAAACAAGAAAATATTATTCAGCTTTAAAGAGGATATTAAATTATTTATGCAAGGTTCATTTACTTTCCTTTGTTTTGTATTTTGTCCTAAAAGGTGTCCAGATTTGGTTCCCAGTAAATATATATTTGTTATATAACAATGTATATACATTGTATATACATTGGCGACATATTAAGTGTATTCAGTTGAATGTTATTGAATATAAATTGGTCAAAATTTTTGAAAGCATCTCTTAATAAAACACTCGTAGATCCTTTGAGATTTTATACACCCGATAACTCTACATAGATTTCATGCACTTTGTTGGATTTTTTTTTCATTAAACATTTTAATTTCAAAAGATAAATATTATAATATATAAAATATTATATAGGTATTCAGCTGAAAGGAAAACAAATATTTTTAATATGACATATATTATTGAAACTTGGGTAATTATTTTTTAACATTTAATTATGTAATTGCTGGTGAATAATATTTTATTTAACGTAATGTTTGCAAAACAGTCTTTCATATTTAGATAACGGTGGGACGATTCGGACAACGGTACTGATTTATGACGCTAATGTAACATTCAGCAAACTCTGTATGTATAAACTTATTCAGATTCGCTGAAAGATGGCCCGAACACAAACATGTTTCATGTTGGTAGTATATTGTGTTCATTCTATTTTATACATAACATGTAAAGGAAATCTTCTTTAATGTTTAAATAGCGCAGATAAAAAAACATTATTGCTAGATATTTTGATTTATTACAAATTAAATAACCTATATTATTACAAATTAATTACTTATAATTACTTAAATTGCACACAAATCTAGATATTCATTGTAATTGAAGACTAAACCATTTGTTTGTTTTCCTTTGAAAATTAGATAGTTTTCCGAAATAAAAAGTAAAATGTGTAAAATGTGTTCATGTTATGACAAACAAATTATTAAGCATTAATTGATGAATCGTGAATTACAATGTAATCTAATTACTTGTATAAGAAAACAAAGCGATTTGAAAACAAAATGTTTCGTGAAGATTCTTTATTATAACTGCAATAAGATAATTCATATCTACAATATTCTGTACTTTCCGCACAAAGACTAGACGGATGTTACAGATGCGTTAAGTATACGATCTGAGCATTGTTGAAATATCCACATAGTGAAAATAAAAAGTTAAAAAGGAAATTTATAAATAAACCGACGAAGGAGCATGGGTTTGATATCCAATTCAGTAACCTCTACTTTAACATTTATAAAATATTTTGACAATGGTAAGTTTATATATATCTAATGACACGACTACGATACAAGATTTTTAATATATTTATCGACATACTAATTTAAGTCCAATTATTTTAATATATTCAACTATAAATTTTATTCGACTAATAAATTTTTTAACAGATTATTGTAAAATTATTTTAGTCTGAAAAGGCCGGGTACAAGAGTGTAGAGTAAACTCATAAAACCATGACGTGACTTGTCGAGACTTGTTGTTGTTTAATATAACGATAATAGCGATTTCTTCTATTCGATTTAAAGATAAAATTTTCTACTAACTAATTCTTAAATATTTAATTGTTTAGAAGAATGCCTTATTTATTATTTTTAATATTTTTTAATATTCACTCAAATTATTTAAATATTCTAAGTGTTATCACACTTATAGTCAAAAACATTTTTTGTGTTTTTCAGTAAATTTGTCTGGAGTAAAAGCTAAAATATTGATTTTCATCATAACATCAAACCATGCTATATTACATATACATTTTTCGAGAGATTTTGTTATGTTGTGATTATATCGTGATCGTATTGTTTATCCGTTAAAATAAGATTAGTTAGATTTCAGAGTATAGGTACAATCACAGCATGTTTATACTGTAATTAGTAAAACTGCCTTTACTACAACTTATAACTCACAGTAAACGCTAAAAACAACAGAAATACGTACATCAACAGGGTAATAATAGATGACGATGTTTTGATTTTTAATAATTCTCTATATTTTTCTGAACATTTTGTATATGTTAATATCAAAATTTGGTTTTATGTTTTTTCTATTGTATGTTTTCATATTCTGCTATAAAACTCAATAGATAATTATTTAGAAATTAATTAGTTTAAATATTTGTTTGTTAAATGATACGGAAACTAGAAATCATGTTTTAAAAAAAATAGCTTTATTATATTTAAATAAAGAAAAATTGTTGGGATTTAAATCCTAAGGTATAAAATGAAGACGACATTTCAGAATATATGTAATTATGGTGTAATGACTCGTGCGTGACGGCGCGAGAAGTTCCTTTAAAGCAACGTTGAACAAATCTTAATTAAGCCAACTGGCAATTTAGTCTCTGCCTTTCTAAAAGATGACATGTCGCATAAATCTGATTTTCTTGCATACTATATAATATAATCTTAAAGTATGAGTTCGTAATGAGTCAGTGAATAGTAAATCGCTTATATATGATTATATAAATCGCTTATATTTGATTTCCTTTTTAATAAATAATATAGAATTTAAACTCATAATACATTTAATCTACCTATCTCATTGATGAATACTTTTGATTCATTGAAAATAAAAGTCTTTAAAAGTGTTCATATCTTTTGAAGATAACTTTTCATTTAAAGCGGATTACTGTGTCAAAGAGTCTTGCAATCAGGAAACAATAGTTTTGCACTTTTAAACGGAAAGTTAGTTCTTATTTTGATTAAATGTATAATGAAATGTAGTATAAGGTAAAATTTTATCAAACTTGTTTTAAGTGAGATATTGGTGAAAAATAATTATAAAATTTTATATTGTGTTGAGCTAAGATAAGTATTGTTAAACGTTATTAAATTATAAGAAAATTAGACAATAATCTCTACAATTAATAGGGATGTATTACTCATATTATATTTTAATAAGGTGGTTGGTGGACTGGTTTGATGTTTGTTTTAATTAAGATTTGTTAAACGTCACTGAAATCGAGCATCGTCAGATGTCATGGATGAGTTATAAAACCATGAATGTATTATTCAGAAGTATCGTGTTTTAATTATACCTTGAGATTGAAATCAAATCAAAAATATATTTATTTATATAACTATATCATTATGAGTTAAGTTTTAACTTTTGTTATTATTAAATTGTTTATTTTTATTTAACTATTTATTTTTCTAATACACCTTTAACAACTTAACCTTGTTAAGTCTCGAAAGTATATCAATTAGATTTAGATAGATGGTTCCTAAATTTTCTGCCATATATAATTTTGACAATAAATAATAATAATTAATGATAATCTGTATTGGTATGGGCTTCTGAACTATTTTGTTTCTTTAGACATTTCCTAATAAAATCTTGGTAGTGTTTATTTTAAGGCATTGTTCAATATGTTAACTTATTTAATTTTAATTTGTATTTATAAATAATTAGCTGATACATTCTTGTAATGGACTGAAAAAGGGAAACTTATATTATGAAAGAAGGAGTACTCAAAAAAAAGATTAACTATAATAATCTTAAGTTGCCGTAATCTCATACGCTGTTACAAAAGCTCTCGGAAAATGTTCTCGGCGATTGCCGAGCGGTAGACAGAAGCTTAGGAAGGTTATTAACATCTTAGGGTCGGCATTTAAAGATTAATTTATAAAAATGGCAAAGAATAAAAAGACAAATACATGAAGTGTTTCGTTAAGTTCAATACCGATTTATAGTGCATTAAATATTTAATTAACAAATTTACAAATAAATAATATTTGAGGTCATGATTACAATTATAAAATATAATTTAACAAACATATTTGGTGGATTAATCACTATTATTAAATATCAATACCAGCTGGTGGTATTCATTGAAGTAAAGTGATTTGTGAAATAAATCGTTGAAGTAAAGTGATTTGTGAAATAAATCGTGTGTGTATAAATCGTTGCATGGTTTTCCTTTATTTTAATTAAAAAACATTACGATCTTTATGAAAGCGATATCTTTACAATATGAAAGTTTCTATTTCGAAATAATAGCAATATAGTTTGATGTTATAAAATTACAATCACAGCAGCTTGGCGCTGTTGTTATTTTATCTTTTTAGAAATATTCTGAATTTACTATTTTTCTAATTACAATACGTACAGTGCTGTGATTGTCCGACGTAATGGGTGACCACAGGAGTATGCGGTTACAACTTCTCGGACAAGTTTAATTGCTCCCATTGTCATCCCACCGCTAAAGGGTTCTCAAATGTAATATACATTTCTATTACTTTCAGTAAAATTGTTATAATTTAAATGACATATAGGATTATTGCTATAATATAAATGACATACAGAACTACAAAAGGTTTCGAAAGTATAGAATTACAAAATTAGGATTGATCCTTAAGTCCGATGTAAAAAGATATTGTACACAGCCGCCAAAGTTATGAAAACTCTGTCATTTTGTAAAATTTTTGTATTTTTCATTCTTTAAAATCAAAGATAACCAATTTGTTAAATAAAAAGGGGTTCTATAAGTAGAATAAGTGAGTTATATACACGAACGTATATTATCACGTGGTAGGGGGAGTCAAAAATGTCACAAGTTTATGGAAATACAGTCTTGGGCCCGCCCTTTTTGGATTAAAAGGTATCTTATGATAATGTATTTTTAAATTTATTATTTTAATGAGATTGCCTCCGATCTTTACTGGTCAGATCGCAAAAAATGCGAACTCTCTGTTCTTAAAAACTTTTCAAGCTACGTTAACGAAACTCGCCACAACGATTGCGAGGCGCTAAGCATATTTTTTTTTAAAATCATAACTCTTAAATCAGTATAATTTACTAATTCACTTTAGGATAATTTATGTGCTAGCCCAGAAACTACGCATACCACAGTTTCGAAACTCGGCATGGTGTTTGATGCCACATTGTTTTATGACTACAAAATTTCGATTAATTTCGATCAACAGATCTTGATCAATTAACAGAACTAATTTAGTTCGATTAGTGACTCACCAGCGCGCGCCTGCTCGATGCACGAGTTACGAGTGGATTGAAATCTAAGAAAGTTTGTAACTACTCTCATACATAGCAGAACTAACTATAAATTCGTCAGAATGCAGTTCACATTGAGCTCGAAGCACACTAAAAGAATGGCAAGTTTTCGAATTACAGAAAAAAGTTTCAATTCACCAGAAAACTGTCCATAGACTTATCATATGGAACTTCTCATACCGGCGCACGCCTCAAGTTAAACGAATAGCAAAATAGAAGGAACAACTGAACGAACGCGTCAGTTGCGTGTGAGGCTTCGAACAGACAAGGTTCCGTCCGAATATTATCTCTCACTTTTATTTATCATTTTGCTATCCCAATTTAACATTTTATATTCACTCGCTATACATTTCATCGAGTTTCATCAAGCTTCCATTTAATTATTGCTCAATCTTATTATATCATCCCATTATCATAAAATGGTTGAGGCAGAGGAAGAGGCAGATGGCGTGCAAATGGCATATCGCGATACACAGCAACTTCTGTCTGTTCACAACAGTATCGAGATAGTGCAGCCACACATATCACGCTTCCTAATATCGCAGCAAATAGGCGTCGATTCAATAAAGAATTAGAAAAATTGGCATACGTTTCCTGTTCTAAATGTTCAAGAACTGATTTAAAAGAAGCAGAAGTTGTTGTTGTTGTTGATTTTCATCCCAGTTACGGGAATCGCAAATTTGCAGAATGCCTGATAATAACTCTCTTTTATTTGTCCCCCCCCCCCCCATTTTAACAAAACTAGAGGTGCTATAACATTTATATTTAGCATGAATGAATTTAATTGAAATCTATTTTTAAGTCTATTATATAAATAAGTACAAATAACTTTAATGATATGTTTATTACTGCATCCTACATATTGTACTGTAACTCTAACAAACTGAAAAGTTGTTAAATATAAACCTTTAAAATTTAAAATCAATTCTCACTATTTCTCTCTTTCTTTTCTTAATGTAGAAAGTATATAAACATAAATACAATAATTATCTAAATTGTATGTGATTAATACATAATAAATAAAACAAATAATAGTGGATTATGAGAGCATCCTTATTCAATGGAAAATTAAATGGTAATATTTTTTTTTGTTCTTTATTCAGTAACGTCTATTTGATTTATTAAAGATTAACATAACTTAAAAATCTTATATATATTTATATACGCCAAATAAATAAAAAAATAAAGAGATGTATCTAAACTTTTACATTTTAAATTTTAACTGAAACGAAATTCAGAGAAACCTCTGTATTCGGATTGAATAATATTGGATTCGATCATCGAATATCTCTTTTTATAAACGTCTTATATTATGATGGCTATAAAAATAAGCAACTATTACTATAAACATTATTGTGTTATTTTATGAAAAAAATCTAAAAAAATTTACAGTCTTAAATTTTGTAGTTTTCTATTTCTAACCTTCAGAATTAAATTCTAAAATATGAGTTACTTTGTCTTATTTGGTTTCGTTTAACGGCAAATATTATTAATGTGGTAAAAGTAATAAAGTAAGGTAATTAGTATTTCAGTATGGAATCATTGTAGAATTGTGGAATCATGGTTGTGGTAATTAAGAACAAAATGAAAGAAGAACTAAACAAGTAAAGCAGGTGCATGCTTGGATGACATCAATCAAATTGTTGTGGACAAAGACAAATGAACTGAAATAGTCCAGCTGTATAATTATCTTCTATAGCAAAATTATTATGTATAGCAATTAAACTTAGAACAACTTACTAATCTAGTTTAGTAATATTAAATTTGCTGTCGTTTCAGATTTCTTAGAAAAAAATATTCGAATTTTTTTAATATAATTTATATTTTTTTTTCACATTTTCTTGTAAGACTTTTAAAGTTCTAGTAGAATTTTAAATGTTACAATAGATACAACAATTTTACAATTATATTCAGTTAAAATACAAAATATTTTGAAATAATTATAATGAACCAGATCTGCAAGAAAAAATTTCTTCGAAAATAAGATTAGGCCGAAGTGAATAGAATGTTGCGAGCGATGGGACTTGTATCAACCGCAAACCCCATTTCTAAGTAATTTAATTATTAGAGAGCTTAAAACGAAAGAGCCGAATAAAACAGATTTTCTTTTACTATACATCAACTTTATTTTGTTTGCAATAAATTTTTCACATTATTAAAAAGAAAACATTACAAAGATTTTGCAAAGTTATTGATATATATAGAAATCGTTAAAAATAAAAAAGAGTATAAATTATTAATGAACCTTATAAAAATCAAAAAAATGGATGCAACGATGTTTAATCAAGGAATTTATAATATTTAGATTCTTAAGTATGTATTTTCCTTAAATAATTGACAATATATGCACAATTTAGATTTTTATAGTTATATAAAATATATAACTTTGAGAGGGTTCGTGGATTTGATAATGATAGATTCAGAAGCCAGTGACTTCTGAATTTATTACTACATTAAGCATTTTTATCTGAATAAACTATACTAGTTTATTGAGATGAAAATGCTTAATTTAGTAATATAGTTAAAAGAGTATAATATTACATTTTTGTCTTGATTATATTATAAACTGATAGTAACAATAAGGAGGATCTGATTGTTAACTAGCTGTAGAACAGGACTCCATTATCTGAGATTACAGGACACAGCGTTCCAAATAAACGTTTTCATATACAAATAAATTGTTGAAATCTTCTTTATAATGTTTGAATAGGTAACATTATTGTATGAAGATTATTTAACGGTAAGTGTTATTACCATTACAGTTGTATTGTATTATTTCTAAATAAAAAATGATTTGCAATCATAATTTGCATTTCACTTTATATTGTAAACGTTTATTTAAATTATAATATTATTTTCTTAACATAATTATAAAAAAAATTGTTATTGCTATTAAAATATCATTTATAAACAAAAATTAAATATCATAAATATTTTGATGATTTTTTATTGTTAATGCATATTTTTAGTCACGAGGGCTTGTTTCTTATGTCATCTAAAAAAATAAAAAGAAAAGTGTAATAAAATAAATAAAAGATTTTAAATGACTGCTTAACATTTTCCTCATAATTCCGTAATTTTCGTATAAAATGATATTTGTAAAAAACAGATATAGTTTGATGCTGAAAACTCTTCTGGAAAGTAACAAAGATAGACAAAGCGCCCTTTTAAATGACTGTTGAATAAAATATTTGAAGTTTCACTACTTCTCCGATGTCTATGTTAAATCTTAACTTGATTATTATTTATGGCTTTCAAAGATTTTATAAATTTACTAATAAAAAATATTTACGATTCTTATCTTTTTTAGATTTATTGTTTGAAAATAAATCATGTTATAAAGAAGAAAATATAACTTTATTTCTTATCAGCGTTATATATATATTTCGTTACAATTTAATTAAGTTTTAAAAGTCTCCAGGATACGATTTCCCATAAATTTATTTTGGTAAAGGATTTAATCAAGGCAATTCATTTTAAACATTTTGAATTATTATTAAGATATAAAAATTTATCAATGTAATAATAATAATAATAATAGGAATGAAGAAGAAGTCAAACTTAACCTTGAACTTAAAACTTTTAATTCAAATTGATAATATTTTCTTTTATATTATAACATACTTATCATAATACTTGAAAATCGCTTCTCCTCCTTCTCCTCCTTTTGTAGACTGCCGTAAGATTGTCTTTTATATAATAAGTACAGCAGTGATCACTGGTATTGATTCAAAGTGAAAATAATATAAAAAATATATTAAATAAAAAAAAAGTTGCATATTATGCAAAATATTATTTTACCAAAAGCTTAAAAAAAGCTACTCACTATAATGTTCTGATCTTATCTTTGGACAAATAATAAGAGAACTTATACGCGATCTTCTAAAACCATATCTAAATAATGTGTAAACTGAAAAATCACGTAATCTAAAATAGATTTATATATTTGTTTATATAGTATTTATTATTTAATTTTATCGTTAGAGATATCAAGATATCTTGTTTAAAAGCACTTTGTAGTCTCCATGAATTTTCAGACACAGTTTTTAAGGACTTCGAAACTTTCTATAACATTGAGTAAAAATGCCCTTTGCTTAATAAGGAATTCACTGATAAGGATGCCTTTCAGTGTCTCCTCTGATATTATCCGTAGAAGCTTTTGTTTAAAAATATCTTAAATATAATCTTCTCATACCATTGATGAGAGTAATTTTGTTCCAACTGTTTTTAATTTAAAATTAAATCAAGTTTTCAAAGAAGCCTTACTTTCATTTATTATTCATGATTCAAAAAGATTTATCTAATTATTCAAACAAAGGTTTGACATAAACAAAATCTTATATTTTAATTGGTAGATATATAAAATAAATAACAGTTTAATGTAAAAATACCATTATATTTACAAGTAACAGTAAATTATAAGTAAAACATGCGAATATGGCAATCTTGTTAAAAATTATTATAATTAGTAAATAATAGTAGTACGTTGAATTGTCCTAAGAACACAAATTATCATAAAAGACTTCATGAGACATAATTGGTACATTAATCGGACATGCCTGAAAAATAATCAGTAATTTAATATGTAACAGCGATGACTCTAATTAATCGCACAAATGTTTTTATACAATTATC
The DNA here is from genome assembly GCA_918358865.1 of Melinaea marsaeus rileyi. Classification (NCBI taxonomy): domain Eukaryota; kingdom Metazoa; phylum Arthropoda; class Insecta; order Lepidoptera; family Nymphalidae; genus Melinaea; species Melinaea marsaeus. Next base: position 22,853,952 of record OU911093.1, on the reverse strand, counting down.
AAGTGAATAACTACACCAAACTTTATTCATTAATAATAAATAATCCCGAATTTATTTAAGTTATTTCATAATATTATATAATTAAATAAATTTATTAAATTAATTTTTTTATCAACTATCAGGCCACATCTAAAAATATACAAAAAAAATAACTATCATATATATATATATATATATGATAGTTATTTTTTTTTGTATATTTTTAGATTTGGCCTGATAGTTGATAAAAAAATGAATTTAATAAATTTATATATATATATTATATACAACATCATAAATAATTTATGCTTTGAATAAATAAATACTTTATGTAAATATTTTAAATATACATAAATAATAACGAACGCAACGTAATATTTAAGTTATGGCTCAATCTTAAATGCTTGGGGACAAAATTACAGTAATAATATTTATGAATATATATTTATCGCAAAATAACGATGATTATAAGCGGCATGTAACTTCCAACATAGAAACGTCTTAATATTTTGGAGTTTTACTTCATTATTTTTTTATTCTTAAAAGAGCTGTTACACAAAGTTGTGGTGTTATTTTGATAATAAAGTAAAAAGAAATTATATAAAAGACTGAAGGCTGCATCGTTATCACAGTGGTTCATTATCGCTTAGTATTCAGAATAATTCGTTGGTCGGTCAAAATTTGTATTACGTAAAAAGTTACATAAATTTAAAAATCGTTATTAATTACTAAGATGTACACGGGTTATTGTTGTAAAAGTATTGAAACGCTGAGATTCAGATTTCACAAGAGACAACCAAAATAATCAGAATCCAAAATCAATTAGAATCCAGAATTATTTGAAGTTTCACAAATTCTGACTAATAATAATGTCGGTTACCATGAGGGCGATGTCCCAAGTGTACTACTTGTCGTTTCTATTTACAACTAGCAATTTTAAGCCAGTATATGGTGTTTCGGTATCTATATTTTGGTATGATGATGATACGAAAGTACCAGTACAAGTTGCAGTCATGTGGTTTCAGAAAGTTTCTACTCTGTAAATCTGGTTAATAATATTTTATTTAGTTCTAGAAACGCTCAAACGTGCCATTATTTTAAGGATAGAGCTATATCGTTTTGTGATAATTTTATTGCTTTTAACCGTCAAGAGCACATGTTATTTTAGTTCGACTTATAGTCGAAAAGCGTATTAAAAAGATATTTACAGGAATAATTAATAAGGTCGGGGATCATCGTCATCACCATCATGTCAGTCTATAGACGATATTACTGATCTGTATGAAGGCCAAACCAATCTTGAACCAGCTGATGTCCGGAAGACCGTCTGTATAGCTCAGACTTAACCTTATTTGGGGGTTTTTAACCAGATTGGTAACAAATTCAGGTATCGAAGAGTATAACTGCCCGTAGACCTTCTCAACCACTCTCATCACCGCGGATTTGTACAATATAATCCTACCATCATCAGTCTCCAGTATCGCCAGTTGATATCGGAGATAATTTTACTTGCTGAGATCATTTGTAGCTCCATCTTTTTGTTTCTCAACTTTTAACTAGACCATTTAAATGGGAAAAAAAATATATATTTTAGAAATGAGAAAGAAACTTAATTATAAATGAAATAATAATTACTATTGAAGTAAAGATTACTTTAGGGTTGAGGCGATTTTTAAATATTTATGTCATATTCATTTGCTAGTATTATGACTGCTTATATTATAATATTTACAATTAACGTTTATTCAAGACTTTAACTTCAATAAGATTTTGAACTTAGTATTATTATTAAATTATCTTAGTAAAAAAATTATCACTTAGCTATAAAATCTTACAAGTTTATTCTCAATAGTTTCAAATGTAAGGTTGCCTGTGAAGTAGACATACAAAGGTGTTAGAAATTATAGAGGATATACAAGTACGCATATATTTCCAAATTAAATACTTAACTTTTTCATTCGTCAGGTGGTTGGATTAAATAATTTAATTTCGGGCTAAGAGACTTATGGCAACGAAATTATTTTATAAGTTTATGGAATTAATACACTCGTATGCCCACCCTTTTTTAATTAAAATAATTTTACCGATAATATATTCAGAAATTTATTAGTTGAACAAAATTGCCTGCGATCTCATTACAAACTGTGTTAGATTATTGTATGTAAAGTCATAATAAGAATACTAGTATTTAGAATTATCCATATTGACAGTAAGATTTGAATGTGATACATATAAAATTGATATTTTGGTTGATTTTCCGGTGAAATTAAAAAATATATTAGAAATCAAATAGAAAAGATTTTTACACAATTTTATTTATACTCTTTTAAAGAAAGCTATAAAATATAGTTATTAACTAAAAATAATATTGAATATCATTGCATTGATAATATTAAGATTTAAACTATTATAATTGTAATAGTAATAGTAGTAATAGTAGATCCAAAAATCGTTTTTTTAGTAATAAGCTTAAGATATCAACAATGCATAGATCGTTTATTAAACTCAGTTATAAAACAGGTCTGGGTCTTGGCTTTGTGCAGTACGTGCAGAGCATTTTAAATCTTAAACAAGTTAAATTGATTTATTATCTACAAATAATGGTAAAACTTTTACCATTATCATCCATTACAATTATATACCATAACCTATTTTTTTACCACAGTGATATTATAATATTACAGAATTAAGATTACAATAACATTATGAATCATATTTTTTGTGTATTTTATGCTTCTTTTGTTTTATCCTAGCCCTAGATTATATAAAGTTTATTATATAATAATAGTATTCTCTATAGTGTCAAACAAACATCTTATGTGACACGGGAAGGCAAAATGAAGTTTTACTTAATGCTCGGTTCTGTTCTTGAATAAAACGAGAGATATATTATATACGTTTCTTATTAATATGTTTTGCAAATTGTATAATATTTAATAGAATATTAGCACATTAGCTATAAGCACTTTAGATTTCGGGTACTTGAATAATCAAAACAAATGTCGATAATTCAGGGTATGCTTAAAAATGTGGAATGGCTTGACGACGGAGCTGATTTAAATTTATCTTTAAAAAAATGTAGCTCCACTAATAGGTATGATATTTTTAAAAGATTTAACATGAATTATTGTTATATGAGTAAAAAAAAAAGCATCTCATTGATCTAGTCAGAAAGACGCTCAGAGATGAATTCCAAACACGAAATCGGTATTATAAATATAACGATCTTGTCATAATGAGATATGTGTAAGATATTCTAATAATTAATTAATTAATTACATTGTAATGGTAAAATATTGCATAAAAATGTCAATATTACTTCGTCAATTGACTAGCTGTTGCAAATGTAATTGAATAATATTAAAGTAGTCAAAAAACAACTACCGCCTGTTTCCTTGTGGTTGGAGCAACAAACAGTCAATTCTCAACGTCTGGTCTGTGAAGACTTCATAAAGTGCCCAGTGAGTTGGGAATATTGTTTGAAGAGGACTTAAAGATTGTAAGTACCATTTGATGATTATGATTCAACTATTCTGTACATATGAATTTGGTATTTCAATTGGTGATTGTTAATCAAAGTTATATACAAATTCAGTGCTAGTAATTATAGTGGAATGACCTAATAATTGGAATATATTAAATTGTGATATAAGAATAGAATTTACACACTCATATACACTCAAGTCATTACGATTAATACTAAAGTTTTTAATATTATTCTGAAACATTATTTTACATATGAATTGTTAAATTTTGCAATAACTCTGATTTATGGCACATGTTACATTATATGACAGTAGCAGAAACTACATTGGCAGTTTTGCTTAACTAAGATTTGTTAGACGCGGCTTAAAATGAGCTTACCGCGAATTAGAAACGTGAGCGTAATTTCTTATATTCTAAAATATCGCTGTCCCTTAACAATTATAAAATTAAAAATAGTTTTATTTTAATAATAGCAGTATCAATAAATCCTTATTTTTATTTTGTTTCACATATATTTTATATTAAGTTCTTGCCATATTGTATCTTTAAAACTTTAAATTTTATCGACAAAACAATTTAAATTTGAATTTGATTATAATTAAAATTAAAACCATGATTAAAATAAGTATAGATATAAGAGTTTTTAACTAAATTTTTATAGATATTGTGAACAATCATCTTAAAAATGCCTGTTGAGTTATCCTTTAATTTAAAAATGTATATATTTGAGACAATTTGAATAGGTAAATTTTTCTGAAATACATATTCTTGCTGTATTCCTATCTCACGGACGAAAATGTTTCCTGTCAAGAAAAGCTTTTACCGTAAATTCGAATAAGTTTAACTTAACTGAATGAAGTCTAAATAAATAATGATAGCTTCTTTCACTTGCTTCAATCTCAGAAATGTACAAAGGTTTATCCCATACTATTTTTTTTAATTACAAAAAACTTTTATTTTCGCTAAACGTATTTCTATGAAGAATTAAATATAGGAAAGTAGAGGTAGAATAAGTTTTATTATAACCTATTTCGATTTGTAATTAAAACCGTACAATAAGGTTAGAACATTGAATTTTGTCAAATTTATTATTAGTATTATGTACAAGTTTAAAGAAAAATCTGAAATTATACATTATCTAAAAATATAGTTTTATAGGATCGAGTCTTATAATTTATATTTAAAGTGAGGCTTAAAGGGATCGATCTCGACAATATTTTAATTACTGTTTTGGGACTCATATTTTTTTTTTTGTATAAAAAATGATTATATGGTACCCTCGTTAAGCTAGTTAGATTCATACTTGTTAGGTTTTTTGTTACTTAATTTTGGAACTACTTTAAATATATTTTGTGGTGTTAACATTTTTGTAATAAGCTATTCATTATTTTTTTGATTTCTGAATAATTGTCTTGTTTTGATATTTTTCTTTCGTTATATGTATTCGATAATGTCTCAACTTATTTTGCTTTAAGTTATTATTTGAGCTTTTGTCAAAATCACTGCCAATCAACTAGTTTTATTTTTGTCAGAATTAATTTTTAATATCAGTAATAAAGTTTGTATTATAATATTTTATAAATTATATTATTTTTCTTATATTTTTTGATATGATGATAGATCAAGCTAAAAGAATATAATATCTATTAGTGAAGTGAAACTTCTATTCTATTATACAACTAAGATCTAGACAGATATATAAGATATAAATGTTAAGCTATGATATAATTATAACAATAATAACAACTATAAAAGTAATAAAAATAACATTATTCACAATTCCGTAATAAAACATTCTAAGAAACAATTAAGACCTAATGATAAATGTTGATATGATAAAGCTTATGTAATTTAGAAATCAGTTTTATCTGTCACATTTTATCTATTTTCAAGTTATTATAGTGTTAAAGTTTAAAAACCACCGTCATGATTGTAGAAGAGACCACAAAACGAAATTGTTCCAACTTCGCCAATTACCTTTCCGAGATAAGTCTTCGATACTTCATAAAATAATTATTACTAATTTAAAAGAATTCAGAGATTACAATTATATTTAGCCAAACGTTCACAAGGAGATTAAGAAAATATCTAAACATTTTAGAATACCATCGTTACGTATTTATTACCTACTTCTAGTATTTATAAATTCAGTTGAGAGTGAACATGAAAGTTTTTAAATAACTACGCCTAAAATAAAATAAGAGCTATAAATATACAAATATAAAACTAAGCTTCAATTCTCCGAGGTACAACTAAGAATTGTTTTTTTTTATCAGTTCTTTGTTGTTCTTTGCAGCATTCGTTTGAGAAGCCCTTATAACGAGTTTCTAAGCGGCATTATAAATAATAAAGGGGGGTAAAATCACTGTTTTGTTTGAATATCTCGTATTTAAAACACAATGTTCTTACTCAAAAATTGACTTTTAAGTTAAAATTATAATTTTCATTTCATGATTTTAAATATGTTTTAATAAAAAGTATGACAAAATGGAATATTAAGTTTTCGATTGTGACAGCACGTTATTTAAGATAATTATTATTATTATACCATCACCATTGTCATAATAAGTTCCTAATGTAAGATTAAATTGCTCAAGTTGCCCAAGATATGTCCACTCAAATAAAAAGCCACAAAAGGAAGTATCTTAAGAAACTAAAACTGTAGATTATCAAGAATTTTTTTATATATAAAAAAAATCATAAATCATTCTTATTTTTTTTACAGAACATTAAAATCTTACAACAGTTGTAGTTTACTTTTTGTTCAATAGGTCTCATGGCGTATCCATTAATTACTGCAGTTATATTTACTATCTTTGGAGGAATTATTATATAATTACAATACAATACATTTTCAATTCTTACTCATATTTATATCAAAATAATATTCTTGAAATCACGCTTCGAAGAGGTTGCTATTTTATGTGGATGGAGAATCCATCTTACAAATACCTGCTTCGATTGTTCAACCGATACACTCTATATACAAACAAATCTATTTGTTAACGTTTTGTTCTTGTCATTTCGTGGTTATTAAAACATAGTCCAAAATATTATTGTTATTTTAAAGGTAACATTTTCCATTTTGTAAATAAAAATTGCATAGTTTATGTTAATGTGTTGATACATTTACTGCGTAAGGTATATATAAAGTAGGAACATCTGTTCCAGTAAAGGCCTCGACCTGAATTTAGTATACCTTTAAGAGACGAAATATTTTTTTATTGACCATAGCTTTTGATATTACCTACCAGTGAAAGTGCCATACAATTTAATGTTATGAGGACCGACCATTTTATGTAATGAATGATTGTCAATATACAACACTTGTTTTTGGAAATGTATATTTTTTTTGTATTATAGTATAATTTTGCCTGATATAATTAACAAAATACTGATAATATTGGAGGTCACTTGTCTTCGTCGTTCCCAAAAACATGATTGATTTTTGCCCAAATTTTACCACCTGTTTTGATTATTGTCCCAATTCTTCATATTCCCATATTGTCCCAATTCGTCATGTGCACTAATAAAGAAAAAATGTTAGAGCCGTTAATGTAATCATGAGGAAGGAATTTTATAGAACGTAAATGAGGTAAAGAATTAAACATTATGATTATACATCTAAGTTACATATAAAGATCTCGCCTGATGTTTTATTTTTGTTTTAAATAGTAGGAAATCATGAAATTTTTGTAGTTATATAGTCTATAATAATTGCTTTTTTATTATTGATTAGAATGTGTATCATCTCGATGAAGTTAAAGGTATAAACTAATTAAACTGTTTAGAGACATTCCAATCATCGTCAGTTCAAATCCTTTAAAGTGGTTTGTTGATTATATAGTATAACATTTGTATTGTTTTTTCGTTATTTAAATCATTAAAATCTATTGATATATTTTTAGTGTTATAATTATTTAAATTAAAGTCATAAAACGTATGAGATATTCTAAAATATGTGTAAAATCAATGTATCATAAATATGCAGACAGCCTTTAAATAGTAATGTAGGAGATAGTAATGTAAATTGACAACATTTACTGCCACGTAAATCGGAGACGATCGTAAAATACTCACTTTATGTACTTTGACCTGACAGAGTAATCTGAAGTATATTATACTACCTAATGAATTAAATACATTATTAGTTAATATTTAAATAAAAAATATATGTTAATGAGTATATTTATAAAATATAAAATAATTTATTGGTTATTTAATAATATTTATTTAACTTAAAATCTAAAGTATCCAATATTTTAACTGAGTCTCTACTTACTTAGTTATTATCTTCTTGCCACTTTTCCAATTTTGGGGTTTTTGGCGTAGTATGTTTTTTCCTTCCTTACTCTCCTGTTACTCGTCATCTCTGTACACACTTCCTTCTTCTCTTTATCGTGTTTCACGCAATCTATCCATGTTTTACAAGTATATAGACAAACTATATAGATTATTTAAAAGAAATAAAAAAAAGGAGTCTAATCAATAAGTTCTCTTTTTTAACTTTTATTTATACTTTTTTCTTTTCCTTCCCTTCCCTTAGAAGGAAAATGGATCGTCTGTTTGTTTTCCGAATCGTGATAACAAAAGCAAACCCACAGCATTTATTACTTATTATCTTATAAACATTTCTATAATCTAAGCTTTATTAAGATATTATGAGTTAACATATTTTTTTTATTATATGGGTTCTCATTCTTATTCTTTTACTTATGAGCCCTATTTTAAAATTGGACAACAAAAAAAAGTAATACACATATAGAATACTTTTGAGATTTTTATAAGCCAGGTGTTGTGTTGTTCTCTCAGCTGTAGCATCAACATATATAAAAACGATCTCTAGCTGGGTTAGGTGAATATATGTCTAACAATATCTTCCTTGATATAGTTCGCACTAAGTCTTATTGTATTAAATCGCAATTAAAATTTAATCAAGCGTTGAAAGTACTTGAAGTCACCGGCCAGATGAACTCTTTTAAAAAATATATTATATGCATAGAGCTTAAGTAAAAACTAATTTTATTTATGTCTAAATACTTTCTTAAAAATTCGCAATTATAATATTATAGAAAAGTTTTAATCAATACTCCTTTTTACTTATGAATGGATAGGCTAATTACGACAAAATTGGTTTTAACAAAAAGTTTAATACTGTTTCTGACAGCACAATAAAGGTACGGCACAATAAAAAATATACTTTTTTCTATATCGCACAAAATATTGTGATATTTATATTTGAATTTAAGTACCACGTAATCACTTAAAGTAGTTAAAATAATACCTAGTTTAGGTCATGAAAAAACAGTAAGATTTAATTTTTAGGTATATTACAATATCCATATAAAATATTAAATATGCAAAATTATTTTAAAAAACACAACAATTAGATTTGAAATGGAGTAATCTAGTATTTTTACCATTTAACCCACTATTTAGAGGACTAGTTATTTATGTGGTCATTGTAAAGACTATTCTGGTCAGTGTGGTACATGGTTTTAATATTATTTTATTTAATATAAAGCAGAAATTAATATTGACTTTCACACTTTATAAATCTTCTTTGGCAGGGTCCTATTCAGGCTGTGTATCCTATTGTATATTGTTGGGAAACAATGGATACGCCGGATCTGGTTTTAATAAAAAAAATTCTATCTATATTTTTGTGACCCTATATATGGTATCGATACATTCCTTCATATACTTCACAGGTAAATTTTTGAAATATTTTCGATAATTAATTTAACAAGCAATAATTGTGTGGCAAATATTATACTAGCGTTTTCAAATCAGTTATTCTTGTTTAGGCAAGTCATAGATGAAGCCGTTAAACGGGAATATTTACCTAAATCTGCGTTTCTATTGTTAATAGACATTATATCTCTTATTGCTTTCTATCTAGATAGAGTTAGAAATTTCTCTAAAATATTTAAGAACGTTTGCGTACAAGCCAAGTCCATTTATATAAAAAATAAAATTTTAAATTCAGAAGATAAAATAAAGGCAACTTGGGATGTTTTATCTAGTTTTACTGGAAAATCTAGGGCTCCCAATGGACCTATAAAGTTAAAAATTGATAATATTGAAATAAATAAAGAATCAAAGGTGGCGGCTGTTTTTGAGACCTTTTTTACTGAAATCCCAATAACACGTAATTTAAATTCCTCATCATCTGTTGCAATCGCGGAATTGAACAAAAATGTTAAAGTCAATAATAAATATTTTGCTTTTAAACCTGTTTCATCAGATGAAATAGTTAACACATTTAGAACCTTAAATTCGAAGAAAACCGGTGATCTCTGCGGTATGTCAGTTAAATTGCTTAGCACTATAAATGATATTGCCCCTCAATTATCCCTTATTTTTAACAAATGTATCGAAACCGGTATATTTCCAGATTTGATGAAAAACAGTAAAATAGTTCCTTTGTTTAAAAGTGGCAATAGATTGGATCCCGAAAATTATAGGCCTATCTCGGTTTTACCGACCTTGAGTAAGGTCTTCGAGAAAATTATTTTAAATCAGATTTCAGAGTTTATGTATAACAGTGGGATCATGCATAGTGAACAATATGGTTTCACCAAAGGCAAATCAATGACTGATGCGGGTGCTGCGCTTCTTAAGCACATTTACGACGCGTGGGAGAAGTCGCAGAATGCAATTGGGGTGTTTTTTGCGATTTGTCCAAAGCCTTTGACTGCGTGGACCATCGGACGTTGCTATGCAAACAAACCCCTACGGTGTACGTAGCGCTGCGTTTGATCTTATTGCCTCTTACCTGAATCAAAGAGTCCAGACAGTTTATGTAAATAATTCTAAATCGTCTGGTTCTCATCTAAAGATGGGTGTTCCACAAGGATCTATTCTGGGCCCCTTTTTGTTTTTACTTTATATAAATGACTTGCCCTTTTTTGTTAAGGGTCTGTGTGACATTTTGTTAAGGGTCTCTTTGCTGATGACACCTCGCTTATTTTTAAAGTTGAGCGTGATAGGATTAATTATAACGAAGTAAACAGTACTTTGTCACGAGTCCTGCATTGGTTCGAAATTAATAATTTAGTCTTAAATGCTAAGAAAACTAAATGCATAGAGTTTACACTTCCTAAAGTAAAAAGTAAAAATTTTAACTTGCTCCTTAACAATGAAGTGTTAGAATTGATTGACTCAACAAAATTCTTAGGTATAACATTAGATAAAAAGCTCCAGTGGAACCCCCATCTCTCAACACTCGCAGCCAAACTCAGCTCCGCCGTCTTTGCAATTAGAAAAGTTAGACAATTAACGGACATTAATACGGCTCGACTTGTTTATTTTAGTTATTTTCACAGTATTTTATCTTACGGTATTTTATTATGGGGCAGTGCTGTCGAAATTAATTCTATATTTATTTTACAAAAAAGAGCTGTGCGGGCTATTTATAACTTAAAAGCTAGAGATTCTCTGAGACATGTTTTTAAAGAAATAGGTATTCTTACAGGGATGCCACCACCCCTTACGGGGGGGGGGGATACTTTCAATTTTGTATAAAATCAAGATGTATGAAGAAATTTTAACGATAAATGTAAGTAACGGTAAAACGGTAGTAAGAAAGTGTTAATGGGTGATAGTGGTCATGAATTTCTTTTTAGTAATCATTTTAGGTTCCAGCATCCTAAAAAACGTAGAAATACACATCTATCTTGATTTTATAGAAAAATTGAAATTTTCACCCCCTGTAAGGGGTGGTAAGGGGGTGATAGTGGTCATGAATTTATTTTTAGTTATCATTTTCGGTTCCAGCATCCCAAAAAACCTAGAAATACACATCTATCTTGATTTTATAGAAAAAATGAAATTTTCACCCCCTGTAAGGGGTGGCAGGGGGTGATAGTGGTCATGAATTTATTTAAGTTATCATTTTCGGTTTCAGCATCCCAAAAAGCGTAGAAATACACATCTATCTTGATTTTATACAAAAATTTCAATTTTCACCCCTTAAGAGGTAGTAAGGGGGTGCTAGCGGGAAAACGGGCATTTAAAATTAGTTTTTATTGTCATATTCGGTTTCAGCGATCCCAAAAACCTAAGAATAATGGGGTCTCCTCTCTGGTTCATGATGTTTTTTTTTTTGTGTGTCTGTGTTATTAATCAAAAATATGTAAAAGGATTTGCTTGGTTAAACCCAGAATCACGGTTGGTGTTATGCAATTTACTATTAAAGTTTTACAATTCAATAACAAAAATCAGAAAACCCTACGTTTTTTATAATTTCTTTTTACAGCTTCACACAGTATTGGATGATGTTTCGCGCAATCGTGGTAGTAGTTTCTATTTCTGCAACCGCATTCCAAGGTACGCTTGTAGCCCAATCGCACATAGTTGACTTTTCCAGTAGAACTTGTTGTATTAAATTTATAATATCTGACATATATTGTCTTAATATATTATTTTAAAGGCGGCAGCGGGGCTTCTAACCGGTGGCCACTAATAATATTAGGAAATATGTGCAATTGTGTTGGTGCTATAGATATTGCATTGAAAATGTTTGTATGTATTAAGCTCCAATTTTCTTTAAGTTTATTTTGCATCATAGCTTGCTTTCATTTTGATGTTACAGCTCGCTTACTACAACAAAAGTGGACTACTCATTACCCGTTTACCAATGACTATTAAACGTTACCTAAGTCGTGGTTTTATTTGCGATCTTGTTGGGTGTTTGCCGATTTCACGGATTCTTAACTTTTTTTTAACTAAAAATATAAATGAAAACAATGGCATGCTAATCGATACTTTAAGCAAATACGCTCATTTGTATCTCTTATTGGGATATTTCAACTATGCGGCAGATTTACCAACAATTAATATATAAGGGTATGTTGTATAGATAATGTTTTAATAGCTTGGACGTGTTTTACATAATAGTGTGATAATTCTTTACAAAATTCAACATTATCATCATAGATACTGACGTGGCAAGTCGTTACATTCTTGTTGATGCTGGGTGCGGGGCACTTTTTTGTCCATTACTGTATTGATTTCAAATGGGATGAAAACGCAACTCTAGTGGGAATGTCACGACAGATTCAATGTTGGTTACCAAATTATTTCCCTTTGAATGAGAATCCGACTGTACACCAGTTACATATGGTAAAGCATTTTGCAGGTTTTTATTTTACAGGTCACTTATTATTTTTTAAATATGTAATAAAAAACTTAATATGAACTTGAAATTCAAGCAAGACGTGACAACAAGACTTGTTCCCTTCTTCTTTTCTCTTATACCAGTTTGTATTTGGTTTGACATTTCTTTTATTTTGGAACTTCACTCCATAATGAAAAATCCATATTATAGAAATTTATAATGATTATTGGACAGAATAATTCTATATTTATCTATTTTACTTCTATTTTTGTTAGTTATAGTTTGTCTCTCCGATTCTCAAAGTTTTCTTATCCCAAGATTATTGCCAGGTTTACGCGGAAAGTCTTAATCTTGCTCAAAGCGGTTTTAGTAAGACTTAATCTTGGCAAGTTTCAAATAAACCGTGAACATCTGGAAGTTGGAGTTGTGTTATTGTCACTTGGATTTATATTCTGGTAAAGAAAGTTAAAAAAAATATATATTTATAATATTTTTTAAGTATCTTGTAAGGGTATAGGGAAGAATTGGCAATATTGACTAAGGTACTTTTGAACTTAGTCAATAACTTAAACTAACTAACAAAAACATTTATTAAATATTTAATATGGCAATTACATTATTACAGGGTTCTGTATTTGGTCAACTAGACGGCGTGATGCCTCCTCCCATACGAATCACAGCCGTGTCTACAGACTATGCTGACCTCCTGCAAATACCTATAAAAGATTTTCAGGAATTTATTAGTGATAAAGTAATGAAAAAATGTTAAGTTTATGTTATCGTGGAATTTATCAAATCATTTTTTTTATATAAGGTAAGAGAAAATATTAGAGAGAATTTTCAATCCAAAAACGACTTTATGGCTGTTCCCAAAATAGTGTTTGAAAATCCTTATAATACTGTAAAATATTTACTCCGAGGACAAAAGCTATTAAATTACCTGTGAGTTTATAATGAACTAATGTAAATAAAATAATTATAAATTGTAGTCTCGACGTCATTCTTTATTAGCCTTTTTTCGTAACTACTCGTATTAATACTGTTTGTTATTACTTTGGGGATAATACTCCTATCTATCTAATAATACATATTAATTCGATTAATAACGTTTGTAAATGTGTGCTAATAGAATATTAATATAAAATAATACTAAGTGCATTTTCAGAAATTATAAAAGAACACTATAATAATAAGAATGCATATCATTCCGTTCAATAATTAATTAATCCGTAATATATTTTTTCTGCAGTGGATGAATCAGCCCACAAATACTCACTCCAGCGTCTGGTACTACCGGTGGCTCTTCCTCGTATGGTTTATTTTAGTAAAAAGGGAAATAATTAAGTCTGACGATTGCTATTAGCAACTGTACAATTTACTTAATAGCTATTCCGAACAGGTTGAGTTAAGAGTTAAACATATAATTTCAATTAATATTAAGAATTGTTATAGCAATACATTTTTAAAGAGCCTTTTTTATTTCCTATATAATTTTGAATTAGATTTATAATTCATTTCATACATAATTTTGTTTATGAACATTAATTTGTAGTTGTTTTGTTTTAAGAATTAATTCAAATATTTTTCTGGATATCAACAGCCATTGGCCTTTATTAAATTCTTTTATGAAATTAAGATAAATATTATATTAATAGGATATTATAACTTCATGTGTTGAGGCTATATTAAAATATTTTTACGAAAAAAATATGTGATTTTTTTCTTATCTCTTTATAATTATTGTTGATATTTTTTTCTTTTCTTTGTTTGTAATTAAATATGTTGCTTTTATACAAACATATTATAATAAATGAAGAATGACAAATTTATCTAAACGTGATTGCTAAATTTAGAGCACCGTCCCTTCTCTTCGTATTATCATAACTGGTGAAAATCTTAGGTTTATCAATGTGATCCAAAAACAAAACCACAGTTAACAGTATAGCAATTTTAAATCAACAACAAATTGAGAGAAAATAATAATCTTCAAAAAGCTTCAGAAAAGCCATTAAATCACTTGTCCTAAAAATAACTCCATCCATTGAATTGAGACAAAATCATACTGTAAATATGACAACCACTGTTGGTTGAAAGGCAGATTTCTAAAAAAAAACGATAAATCGACGGATATTGCATCGAAGGCAAAGTGACTTTCACAATGAACTCGCCTTATTTACTTTCACAAACTCTGATGATAAAGAGACAATGCGATTGATTTTATGGCGGACATTTTTAACTTTATTGATCCATTTCTTTCATTTCGAAATAACTAAATACTTAAAAAATCCTTTAGATTATATCACCTTGAGTTCTTAATTGAATTAACTTATCGTTTATTTTATAATATAATTATTATCTTAACCCTAAAAATATATTTATTTTCTTTTATGTATTCTAAAAATATAAAAAATATTAATATTTAACCCTTGGAAATTATATGGTAAGTAATTTTTTTCAGAAATCCCGTAACATTTAGTTTTCCATTAGCGTGCGGCGGCACTGGTCGATCTCTCACTCCCAAGTAGTTCTTGCGCTAGTAGGATATTCCGTGACGCCTTAAGGAAGTAAAACGTTGTCAACGAAATAATTTCATTTACTTCCTTGTTATAATACGTAAACATACTTAAAAAAATAATGTAACTTGAAAATTGTTTTTAGTGTATTGTGTGACGAAATGCTTGTATATTCTTCTCAGTCTGCCAATTTGTAATTTTTATTATTAGCGTTTGTGTTTTTTGTATTTTATATAAAATATAATATGAGTTCTTTATTAAACTTGAATATTTGCAAGTTAATGTGTCAACGGTAAATCCTAAGATAATAAGATTAATGGGTAAATGAAATAATTAAAAGCTCTAAACTATTATTATTCATTTTATAGATTATTTAGGATATCTAGGACGACAATTATCGTGTATGTATATTATAGATATTGTTTAGTTTTTACCTTAATATATATTGTTAATAATTTTATTTACGTAATACGTCTATGTATTCGTGTGTAGTTATTTTAAGTAGGTTTATTTATTTCTATATATTTGCGCCACCTACTGCTTCATTAAATCATAAGAGTATTTCAACACTAATATCTGTTGTCTGGAAGAAATCGCCTATAGGCGAGGCGATAAGACCGCCTTTTGTATCTCCATTGTTTACATTTTTTTTTATTGTTATATTTTTTTTACTTGTTTTTATGATATGTATGGTGGTGGTGTGCAATAAAGAATATAAATAAAATAAAATTTTAAAAAAATATTTAATATGGATTACCAGATATTTATTTATGGCTATATAACGTTATTAAAACATTTAGGGAGGTATCTAATTAGTTAACTAAATGTATTAACATGAAGACTAATGGTGCTGAAGTTAATTTGTCTGGATACAACAACAATTTCATTAACGCGATCCACTGAAGTACCTTTCTTATAACCTACATAACTTGGCTTTTCCGTTTGTTTGTTTATAATTATTGAAGGTAATTGTAATGATACAAGGTAATATACAAATATATCTCTGATATCAATAATTTGGTAGGTTTTTTCGGTATATTATTCAACAACATTTTCGATATGACTAAATATTCCGATTTTAATGATAGTTAGTATTGAGTAACAACATGTGATTCCTCAAATGTAAAGCTTTTGTTTTATCTGGACCGTTTACATTAATTCTGAAAATAGATTTTTAACAGATTATTATATTTTTGGTAGCTATATTTATTATGTATGTGTATTATGAAACATAGGGTTAAAAGTGTTAATTCAATATTTTATCATTACTATGTTCTCTCATAATTTTAAAGTATAAATAATTGTATTGTACAATATTGCTGGTTGCTGTTGACGAGTTGCTGAACAAAGCTATTTAACTTATCAATGTTAGAGGCACGCTGATAGCATGCAAACATATCTTGTGAAAAATACGTGTATAACAACGATTTTCGATGTGATTTATAACAAGCCTATAAAATAATGGTAGGCGTTTAGTTTATGCTATTTAGCGTAACAAAAGATGAGTCCCGTCATCTTTCATAGTCACAATTTGAATTCCTAATATTGAAAATATAAAATTTATAAAGTCAAGGTTTTCGAGGCCGAGTGAAAGAATAAATTATTTTTAATTCAGCACTTCCCGTTCTTTGCGGTATTAACTTCCCTAAAAAGTCTTTTCAAAGAATTTTAGGCAGTATTATTGTAAACGCGTGAAGAATTTTCATGTTCCTTTTATAAAATTGTTAAGTTGTGTATATTGTTTTCTAAAATAACAGTATATTTAATAAAGAAAAAAATGCAATTTTTTTATTATCACATATAAAACGACATTAAGAGACCTTTAGAAATAGTTGTTTATAAAAAAATCAAGCTTATCCTGAGACTTGATTTTTTATTATTTATATTGACTTATTTATCCTAATATGATTTCGTAAGTACATAATAAAATCATATCTTATTTCCCATTTAATTAAAGCTATAATATTACAAATTTATAAAAACTGCCAATGCGATTATGGTGTCCCATATTGAATCTGTCACAGGTACGATTCTTGCCCGTATCGATAATTTTATGTTTAGTTAAAAAGTTATTAATGGTGCTGAATACGTTTGGATCTTTAATTAGATCAGCGGTACAATACTCCAATTTACATCAGGACTTCGTAATCTAAGATCGGTTACATACTCATTGTATCGCCATAGTTCTGATTTCTTGTAAGAAAAGTAAAAAAAAAATATTGAAGAAAAATATCGTCATCAGCACTTCGTCATATATTATACATAAATATAAAATAATTGTCTTAGCCATCCGATGCCCGCCGAGACTAATTAGCAAGCTGATCTGCATTATTTATGTCTTTTTTATTGTTTCAGATGTTCTTAGAAATGAGTCCACCTCTTTATCCACACGTTTGTTAAAGCAACTGGAATTCTTCTATGTTGAACTCTAGCGGTAGTCGTGGTGCATGCTCCGTTATTACGCATTTTTATCACTCATCATCATCTTAATGAAAAAAATATTATAAAATTCAAGACTCAACACGAAGCCTCTTAAAATAAATAAAATGCAACCCCACCGTTGCCATCGTGTAATAATGACGACGTCTTACTAATAACTTACTTTTATTTAACTACTTTCATACAGACATTAGTATTCAAGATATTTTCTATATTTAGATAATATTAGATATATTTACAACTACTAAAGATCATGTAATAACTTGTACAATATCCTGCGAACTTATCACCTAAGTAAACTACTAAAGATCATGTAAAAACTTGTACAATATCCTGCGAACTTATCACCTGAGTAAACTACTAAAGATCATGTTATAACTTGTACAATATCCTGCGAACTTATCACCTAGGTAAACTACTAAAGATCATGTAAAAACTTGTACAATATACTGCGAACTTATCACCTGAGTAAACTACTAAAGATCATGTAAAAACTTGTACAATATCCTGCGAACTTATCACCTGAGTAAACTACTAAAGATCATGTAAAAACTTGTACAATATCCTGCGAACTTATCACCTGAGTAAACTACTAAAGATCATGTAAAAACTTGTACAATATCCTGCGAACTTATCACCTAAGTAAAAAGTCGTGGCTATAATTGATTTATAGCAACATGTGATATTTTTTTCGTGTAACACAGACTAAATTCAAATGAATGTTTTAATTTTTAGTACTAATTAATGTTTAAACAAGTGTAATCAAAGCAGAAAGTGGGGACAGCGGTCCAACAACCGCAAAGGATTGCGGTTAAAACTCTTCCCATAGCTACTGTTTTAATACTGTATGTGTGTTTATTCTTTTGATACTAAAATTCGCCACTTACAAAGTTTTGGCAAACAAAGCATTGTGGCAAATTAAATACTATTGGATGTTAAATTAATTTTCACGGAATGTCACGTGTTTTTGTGGAATTGTTCGTAGGCGTGTCGGTAAGTAGTAGTAGCATACAAAAAAAAACGATTACTATTGATCAGTTTGCTTTATACATAAAATAATAAATACTCAAGGTATACGTCAAACAATTAAATTAAACAATTATTATAAAAAAACTTTAAGATAAGATAAATAACAAATAATTACAGAATTACTCATTGAAATTAGTGAACATATAATTTAATGCTTATTCCCCTTCAAAAGTTATTGCTTGTGTTTTAGTTTAACTGGATTGACCAACAATGTAGATTATCTTAACGCAATAAATTTAGAAAAAACATTGAATAAAATAAAATAACATTTCTTTATGATATACAAATGTTTTTTATTTATTTATTATTACTCGTATAATATATATTTTATGAGCTGTTTGGGAAATTCCAAGCGCAACATTTATATTGTAAACATATTCAGTCGTGAATTCCATTGAGAGACCAACATATAGAGCGTCGCGGATATGATTGTTACATGTGATTTATGATTTTGAAATAAAAAGCGGAAATATTAGTCATTGGTAAGATTAATAGCTTTGATTAGTTATGTTTAATATATACCGGTCAGAAAAATCCTAAATTAATATTTTATTGTGATAAATTCAATGTAAATCTTTTTCACATTGATATTGAAAATAAAATCTTTGCGATTACATTTTTGCTATGCTATTACACTATTTACATGAGATCTTTCTAAAAGTTGATTTCAATTCGTTTTGACTATAAACAAAAACAACAACAACAACATAACAATATAAAGGGAGCTTACTCAGCATATGTTTTATTACATAACTAAGATTTAGCTTCAAAAATGTTAAAATATGTTTGTATATGACAATTAATAAATATATTCTCTAATAAGGTTTTAATGATATTTAAATCTTGAATACCAGAAAAGAAACCTATCATATACAATAAATTCCCGTTGGTCTTTAAATACAAAAAATACATTGTATTTTATGTAAACCATATTTGAAAAAACATAAAATATCTTTTATTATTCTATAAAGGTGTTGATTTTTTTCTTATTATTCTAAGTTCTATTGATGAAACTGATATAGAAGTATACTTTTTTAAAATAAAAGAAACACACAGTAAAGCCTAACATATATATATATATTTGATATTCAACGTTTTAAGATCATCTTATCCCTAAGGATAAATTAATTCTTAGACTCTACCGGTTTCATTGAAATAAGGTTCATTTCAAAGAATGTTCTAAAGCATTGTTTCTAACAGGAAACTTTATTAATCTACTTATTAATTTTAAGTTGATTAAATTAAAAATACTGAGGTTGCTTGGACTGAAATACTTATATGAAATAAGATTCTCTTAAATTAAATTCCTAGGCGCCACAGACAATTGACAAGTGCAGACATATTCACAGTCCCCTTGTTTGTCAATACAAGAAGACTGCAGTCAAATACTCATTCTTCAAATATTAATTTAGATTTGAATACAATTATATAAAAAGTAATACATCACCAGATCACTTCTTAATATTTTAAGGATCAGGCATTTAAAAACACACCTTACATGCAGCTACAGTTACAGCAACAGATTAGGAAGAAGGTCATGCAGGTCGACGTCCCGAAGTTACACATAATCATATTTAATCCATAATATTTAAACAACCCTGTAATAAAACGTACGTATAAATTAAAGGAACAACGCCATATTAAGCGTTATTAAGAACACTAATTACGACCAAACTCACTGGAGGCTAATTAAAAAAGAAATACCGGAAGTGCTGCCGACAGAAGGAACTAGAAAAGTTGGGACGTTTAATCATAAACAATCAATAAGCGAATAGTGTGACTACAAAACGCCGAACGTCGAATTAAATGTGGATAAACTTTTAATTATTAGAAACGGTAATAATTAATTTAGTTATTTTAAACAAGAGAACTGAATGTCTTTGGAAAATAGGCATTATTAATTGACAACTTTTTGATATTATTTAAATATATAAATAAAACAACGTAGGCATTATCTAAATATCTGAAACGAATACCAACAAAACTTTAATAATATACAGCAGTACGTAATTTATATAATTTGTGAAATACGAATTATACTAAATCAAAACTAACAACATTTTATTTCTAAAATAGTACTAATGCCATAGACAATTAAAGTCTTTAGAATTACCTGTCAACAGATAATTTATCAACTTAATCATAAGCAAACAACATAAAACTTAAAAATGTGTGATGCTGTATTTAAATTTCTACAGAAATGAAATTTCTATATAAAAATAACCTTATTAGCATTTTCTTAAGTATTAATGATTACAAATATTTTATTGAACTGAGCGTAAGCGAAGCTCTTAACCGTTCATTTTGCTGTTTTACGACATCGGTAATTTTAAAACCTATAGATGTATTTTTTTAGAATTTGGTACATGGCTAGATCTTTTACTAAAGATGGTTCTGCAAAAAAACAGAACAAAAAAAAAAGTCTAGAAAAAAGTTTAAAAAGTTAAGATTTATTTAAAAGACTGATATAAGGCTATAATTTTATTGATGATGAACTGATTTTTTTTTTCGAGATTCTAAACCGATAGTTGCTGAGCATGTTATATAGCAATATTACATGCTAAGTTTGTTAGCATTAAAGAAGGAGATGGTGTTCAGCTCAACTCCCGCAGCGCACGACGGCGGATTCTAGTTTCTTTATTACTTAGGTTTATAATAAACATGCGGAGGCAATTATTTCCTACAGTGGAACTTAATAATTCAAAAAGATATTGTATATGATGCCATTAAAATATAGATATGTTTTAGTCGAATCTTATACAATATGTTCTTCTTTGAAATTTGACTTTTGAAATTAAATTTATTAATGAAGTAATCATGATCCTAAAAAAATTTTGAAAAATTTTAATGATGCTGCTGAGAATATGAAATATGTCAAAGCAAACTCATATTATTATACATAATACAAGACACTGTGACACTGTTGTACTAAACCGAATTTAATAATATTTGAATCAACATGAAAGATAATTTAGTCTAAACAATTACGAGAAAAATAGCTCATTTCTTTGGGATACATTTAAAAATTGTTTGAGTTTTCACATTTAAACAAATATGTATGGATTCTCCACAAATGTCATAATTTTGAGTATTTATTATTATTTGAAGTTGTGTAAGCAAATTAAGTTGAAAACAAAAACTGTAAAATAAAACCAATTGGATTGGGTACAATTAAATTTTACATGTTTAAAAATAACAATCTCTAATATATTTTTAATTTAAGTGTAACATATAATTTTATAGACAAAAATTACAAATCAATTTAAATATCAAAACTATATTCAATCATAATTTTAACAAAAGAAACAAAAATTTCATAATGTAATCAAAGAACTCAGTTCTAAAACTTTTCAATTAAATATTAGCTCTACTTTGATTCTGTTTGCAAATGCAGATATCAATTTATACAAAACTTTTCAAACGGCTATCGATATCTGTTCGTTTATTTCAGTAACTTTAAAATTTAGTATAATTTTCCTTATTCTTTTAAACTTATTCAATAAAACATAAATTGTAATTGAACAATAGATTATTCAAACATATTAGTACTGACCCTCGGTTGATTAATGAGTAAACACTATAGGTCGTTACACATTATATAATACCATTATTAGATACAAAAGGCTCCAGTATTGAAATAATTCAAATCCATCATCATCACCATCACGCATTCATTCACCTGAATGCGGAGCGATCCTCCACTGTACGGTTCTCAAGGACCTTTTTTCCATGTATCTCCACCACTCGAATGTGGAACGAACTCCCTTCGGCGGTATTTCCAGATCAGTACGACATGGGTATGTTCAAAAGAGGCTTTTATTTCCACTTCCTAGGCCGGCAACGCTCTTGTAAATCCTCGGATATTGCAAGAATTTATGGGCGGCGGTGATCACATATCATCTGTGACCCGCCAGCTCATTTGCCTTCCTATTACATAGAAAAAAAAAACAATGAAAAAGTTAAAGATTAACAAAACAATATTTGTCATAAAATATATTATCTGTTTTTAAGAAAATAATGCGGAGAGAGGAGTATAACATTTAACACAGTTAAAGTTGATTTGGAGAGAAATTCAGAAAACTTAGTCCTTTAAATAATGCGTTATGATAATATAAAATTCATCATCTTCCTAACCTTATCCCAATTTTGGGGTCGGCGCAGTATGTTTTCTTTGCCCGTTCTCTACCTGTTAATCCGTACACCAACATAACTCTTTTGGTTACGTGCCTTTCATCTCTTAAAAACATGAAATTAATAAAATAAATACAGTATCATGTGCTTGGCAATAAATAAAAAGATTAATTGTTTACCTTAACACGGCTTTTATTATTTTACATATGTGTAATATTTTTGTACAAATTCTTTACAAACTTTGAAACTAAATTAAGGTGGAATTTTAGTCACTTGGCGATTATTACTTATTATAATCACGCCGTATGTAAGACTTATTATACGTTAAATATTTCAGCAATTTTGAATATATAAATTCTGTCTTAATGTAGATCAATCGCGCTACAATGACTATAGATTCCATTTTCTATTTTCCAAGTTCTAACTCTTCAGTGACTTCAATCTATTTATCTTACCCATGACGTATACTGCTGCTTCAATTCTAGATCATAAATCACTTGAACTACATTATAATATTTTCCATGCTCTGTGCACAAATTACAGACTTCGCTTACAAATGATTACGTTTAACTAGATCTTGCTATGATAATTATAATAATCGAAGATTTAGATGCATTATTAACATTACTTCGTAACAAATAACTAAGCTTATTATAAATCATGAAAAAAAAAAGTCTTGTTTTAGTAATTTTTTTTTGTATTTTTTGTATTGTTTTTACCTTATAAAAATCGAGCATTATAAGATACTCAATAACAACATAAAAACCTAAGTATCTACCTTAACCTATCCTAATATTTTTTTTATATTTGCTTAATCAGAAACAACTTTGTTGTCAATTATACAAGATATATTGATAAGTGAAGCTGCCGAATCTATATATAATTGATAATTGACCTTATATTAAGGTTTCAACAATAAAATCACTAATAGAAATATTACTTTACAAAAGCGTTAACAAAATAAACATCAATGCAAATTTATTAACAATTTTTTTTTTAATATGCGAATAGCAGAGAGAGTGTACATTCTATAAACCGTTACACCTGAAAAGTTTAATACTTTAATCCACTAACCAGTGAGCCGCCAGAATATTCGTGTGAAATTTCGCAATTCAGTGTTTTTTGCATATTCTTTACTAAATAAAAATACTAAGTCGATATTAGGGTATTTTAAATTTCCTATTGATTTAAACTATCTCTATTTTTTTGCTTGTATAAATCCTACTACTGATAACATAAAAACATTGTGTATTATTCATGAGACTTTCCTTCCTATTCTATTTCTTCCTTACATTATGTCTTAAATTATGATAAATATTTTTGTTCAATGATTCCTTAACACGTTAAAACATTAGTTTAATACATATAAAAACTAATAGAGGTGTTTTATTTAAGTATGAAAAAAACATTTACCGTGCGTGAGAAATACGAGAATGGAAACGGAGTATTTGGATACAGTCCCGGTATCAATCCGAAATATCCATTTGTATTCAATACGGAGTGCAGCTTTCTCCCACCGCTGCAATATTTACAAAGATATAATAGTTATGTAGCATAAAACAATTATTGTCGAACTGTGAGAGACTATGATAAAATAATAATAATTTCGCTAGCTATTCTCACAAAGCTTATCGTTTTAATGTTATAATACAGTATAATACAGGTGGTAGAGCCTAGCTGTAGTTATCTGACTGCAGCTCGTATTGGGCTGGCTCGACCGGGGAAGGACCACCCTCTCACAGAAAACCGACGCATAGTAACCAAATTCATTTGGTTATGTTCCGTCGGTGAGTGAGAGAATCCGGAAGCCCAACCCCCTCCCCCCCGCCAAACATGAAAGCGATGCCCAAAAGAAAAATACCCCAGGAGGGTACCGGCTTTGATGAAGCCGGGGACCCCCATCCCGAGCAAAATCGGGGAAATGATTCTCGGATCTTGCTCGGGCTGCCCGTCGTATCTGCGGCGGGCAAAGTATCGCCTTTTGTGTTTTTTGAGGGCAAACGACCAGTCAACGCAGCGGCACCCCGACCCACTTTAAATGTGAACTTTGTAATATCTGGGGACTTCATTCCAACTTGAACGCCGTCCACTATCATCTAGAGACGGCGCAGCCGGCCTTGTTGTTTCTGACTTAGACGCAGATATCTCAACCTAGCGGCACAGCGTACCTTTCTTACCCCGGGTATAAACTAGAACACCATTTTATACCACACGCCGGGGTATCCGTGTTCGTAAGGGAGGATATCTGCTACCGTCGCCTTCAGGATTTGAAGGTCGGGACCTGTCTGTGCTCTGGCTGCGCGTGGACATGGACGACGATGTCAGAGTCTACGCGTTCCTCTACAGGTCCCATAGTGGTAACGCAGAAACGGATCAACTTTTGGGCCTTGTTCAGACGAAGATTGACGATCTGCTTTCACAGACTCCGCTGAAGTCGTAGTCCTCGGGGACTTCAATACGCAACATGCCGATTGGTTAGGGTCACATGCCTCCAACTACGCGCGGAGATCTGTGTTTGACTTTGCTCTGGGAAATGGTCTGTCCCAATTGGTCAAGACTTACACTCGTCTACCGGACGTGGACAGCCATATGCCCTCTTTGTTGGATCTTCTGCTGACTACACATCCTGGAAAGTACCAGGTCACTGTCGAGGCTCCGTTAGGGTCCTCTGATCATTATCTGGTAGGGAGTGTAGTGCCCATTCAACGTTCGGCTCGCACAACACCTGCTACTCGACGCGTTTGGCACTACAAGTCAGAGGATTGGGATGGAATATGGTCCTTTTTTGCATCCTACCCATGGGGGCCGATTTGTTTCCCTTCTAATGATCCTAGTGGCTGCGCTGCGGCTGTAGCTGATGTGATACAACAGGGCATGGAACTATTTGTACCAAGCTCTGTGGTACCTCTTGGTGGCATATCGCGGCCTTGGTTTGATGCGACTGTCAGGGCTGCAGCAGCTGGCAAACGGCAGGCTTATCAAGCTTGGGCCAATGCGTTAGTCACTAAGGATCCGAACTCTAGAGTTCTGAAGAGGAAATATAATCGTGCCTCCTGATTCTTCAAACGGCAAATCGCTAGAGCAAAGTTTAAGCATGTCGTCAAAATTGGGGATCAGCTGGCAAGTACCCGCCTGGCATGCGCAAATTTTGGGCGCTTTCAAAGGCCACTCTGGGCAACTTTAGCCAGCCGTCTCTATCGCCGTTGCACATGGGGAATGACTCTCTGGCCCATACGGCAAAAGAGAAAGCCGATCTCTTGGGCACTCTTTTCGCCTCCAACTCGACTTTGAACGACCAGGGAAAGACACCGCCTATCATCCCGCGGTGTTAGAGGTCAAAGCCGGAAATAGTTTTTCGGCAGAAAACTATTAGGCAGTCTCTATTTTCCTTGGACGTTCATAAGTCGAGTGGGCCGGATGGTATTTCTCCGTTGGTGCTTTGAACGTGTGCCCTTGAGTTAACTCCAGTGCTAACGCGTCTATTTCGGTACTCCTACCTGAAAGGCGTAGTCCCGGTCACATGGAAGCGTGCCCTTGTCCATCCGATCCCTAAAAAAGGTGATAGCTCGGACCCAGCTAACTACAGACCTATCGCCATTACCTCTCTGCTCTCCAAAGTAATGGAGAGCATTATCAATAAACAGCTAACTCGAGGATCACCAGTTGGTCAATGACCGGCAATATGGCTTTCGCCATTTCGCCATTTCGCCATGGTCGATCGACTGGTGAGCTTCTGTTATATCTTACGCACCGTTGGGCAGCTGTTGAAAGCAAGGGAGAGGGTCTGGCAGTTAGTCTGGATATGGCGAAAGCCTTCGATCGTGTATGGCACAAGGGGCTTCTTTCGAAGCTACCTTCCTATGGGCTTCCCGAGACTTTATGCAAGTGGATCACCAGTTTTCTCACTGGGTGGAGCATACTGGTCGTTCTCGACGGTTTTTGCTCGGACCCCAAGCCCGTGAACGCTGGTGTACCCCAAGGCTGCGTGCTATCCCCAACTCTGTTCCTCCTGCACATCAATGATATGTTGGATATTTCCAACACACATTATTATGCGGATGACAGCACTGGGGATGCGGTATATTCCGGTCGTGCAGGTCTCTTTCGGGAAAACTTCGACGAGTGCCGAAAGAAACTTGTTTCTTCAATAGAGATCTCCCTGGGGATGGTCTCTGAGTGGGGTGAACTGAACCACGTTCAGTTCAACCCCCTAAAGACACAGGTTTGCTCGTTTACCACTAAGAAAACATCATTTGTCGTATCACCGCTCTTCGAGAGCACTCCCCTCATTGCCTCGCCATGTATCAGAACACTGGGTCTCGACATTTCGAGCGGTTGTCAGTTTCGTGGTCATCTGGAGAGCAAGGCCAAGTTGGCCTCGAAGAAATTGGGAGTGATCAATAGAGCGAGGCAGTACTTCAAACCTGGCCAAAGACTTGCGCTATATAAGGCGCAGGTCCGGCCACACATGGAGTACTGTTCTCATCTCTGGTCCGGATCACCCCAATATCAGCTTCTACCACTTAACCGCGTACAACGGAGAGCCGTTCGGATTGTCGGGGACCCGGTGCTCTGTTAACGGCTGGACTCTTTGGCATTGCGTAGAGATGTGGCTTCTTTGTGCGTCTTCTACCGCATTTACAACGGGGAGTGTTCCGAAGAACTATTCGATCTGATGCCTGCTGCCGAATTTCATCACCGCACCGCACCTGGATGCGTGGCGATCCTCCACTGTGCGGTTCTCAAGGACATTTTTTCCACGTTCCACTCGCTTGTGGAACGAACTCCCTTCGGCAGTATTACCAGATCGGTACGACATTGGTACCTTCAAAAAAGGCGTTTATTCCTACCTACAAGGCCGGCAACAATCTTGTAAATCCTCGGATGTTGCAAGAGTTCATGGGCGGCGGTGATCACGTCAATCCGTGACCCGCCAGCTCGTTTGCCTTCCTCTTACGTAAAAAAAAATAATTTTTTATTCGGTTATTTAAAGAATATATAGATATAGATATAATAGATAAATTTTCCTGGAAAAGACACAAATTCTTTTGGGGAAATTTAATGATCATGCTATTAGTATTTAATAAGTCTCCATAAAATTCATCTTTTAATATTCAGAATAATACTAATAATAATAATACTAAGACAAAACTCCTAGATTTAAAATAATATTTTATATAAATACAGACAGATTTCGTACACGTTGCCATATTTT
The DNA here is from genome assembly GCA_918358865.1 of Melinaea marsaeus rileyi. Lineage (NCBI taxonomy): Eukaryota > Metazoa > Arthropoda > Insecta > Lepidoptera > Nymphalidae > Melinaea > Melinaea marsaeus. The sequence goes on along the minus strand of OU911093.1, from coordinate 22,826,039 downwards.
TATTTATTTATTGTTAAAAATAGAAAGTAAAACATTAAAAAAAATAATCCTTCTTTATCTTGTCACCAATTGTCTGTTAAAATAAGGCGGAAGGTCACGAAATAGTGGTGTCGTGAGAAGATGGTGCATGTACAGCGAACTGAACAGATCCTCACATAGACACTGAGGCGCCTGCTGCGCAAGCTCCGGCAACCAATTATCCTAAACGGTGTTAATGTGTTTAATTTATTCTTAAAACTATATATATTTACTTTTACAAATTTAATAATATTCCTAAGTAATTTACAAGGTTATTTCAGAATTTTATAAATGAAGACATTAGCAACATTATAAAAAAAATAATTAAAAAAAAATGAAAAATAAAAAGAAACGTTTATATTTTTAATATTACCTCTCTGTCTATTCCATAACTGCTTTGTATACTCCTTTACAGATTTTAAAAGAGTTGGTGATAACCCATTTTTTTTTTGTGTGTCTCTGCTGTTAGCCCTACTGGCCATGACAGCGTCACCGGTGGAGGTGATAACCCAGTATGCTTCAGATACTGAATAAGATTCATCACATCATAATCATACGCATATAATTCCAGACACTTTGTGTAGATAGCACTGATTGCAATACTTAGTATCCAGATCTCAGCTAAATATATTACGACATTTATGAACAATTTCTAGTAGATTTGTTTTAAACTAAGCGCTATATATTTCAAGGAAATAGTTGATGACCTATTGTATATATTAATTTCTTGCATAAAATACATAAACTTACAAAATCTGTCTCAGTGTGGGTGTAAATTATAATGATATACAGTAAAGCCACCACATAATCCGCAGCCCAATTTATAGGAACTAGGAAACCAAAATGTGGCTTGTTGTCTTTCAAGTAATTTTTTGTTAATCTAGCACAACCTACAAAACAAGTAATAGGTTATTTTCAAAATAATTCTATTCATATTTCACTATGTTATGATAGATATATTTTTAGATATTCCAATTAAAATAATCACTTTTGAATTAAATAATACATTGTATCAAGTGTTATGGTCCATTAAAATAAATGAACGATTACCTCCTTTCTGTTTTTCTGGTGTCGTCCGTTCGGTGTAGTCAACAGTTTCATTTATATATTCCGGTAGGGATTGATGTCGTAACGGAAACTCGGATTCTTGTTAAGTATTGTAATAATAAATATAAACGAATTGTTCTTTATTCATTAAACTATGAAAATATATATACATATATATATATAACCTCTACATGCGATATAAATCCATCCACAAGTCATATAGTGTAGCAAGAATAATACAATTACAAACTTTAGGAGAATTGGTGCTACAGTACTCTGTAAATGACATGAAAAAAACTGAAAAATCATTTATTTTTCTTAATGTACTCCTGATACTCCTTAAAAAATTGTAGGTGATAATTATAAAGGAGCCTTAATCTTAACAATCTATATAATCCATAGTTCTGTTGACCTAGATTATAAGTGAATATAGGCACAATCAACGATAGTAAGTTGACATAAAATTCCCACTTTCGAAATAAATGCCATTTTAAAACAACGTCTATACAAATTCCATGTTCAACGACGAGCTCGGTCTGAAAATTTGCATATTAAACTTATAATTATTCTCTTATTAACTAATATTTCTTATTCCTTAAAGAAACATACTTTTCTAAATACTAGTGAAATATATTTCAATAAGTAATCTTCATGGTATCCTTGAAGAAGTATAAATATTGTTTTTCTATTTAAAAAACCGCAGCCTTAAAACACTAAGTAACAAAAATTTATATTTTTTTACTTTTTGTAGATTACTCAATACACAGTTGAATCGATTTTTTGTGGTGCTAGTAATATTTTAACTTACATGTATAGGATTTTAATTTATTGTCAACAACAATATTTGAAATAATATTTACAAATGTCTCAAAAATATTGAAGATGCTCACTTCATATCAAAATGAAGAGGCAATCAAAGAGCCATGAAATAAACTTAAAGAGACTATCATGACCAAGAAAAACTAACTGTGTGCGAGACTTCAAGTGTAATTTAAGTATCGCAAGGGTTCAAGAATGTATAATATTTTTCAGTCGTCCCTTACACATGATGTCGTCTATTACTATCATTACTTACAATAGGATTCAATCTTCCATCAAATGTATTGAGTTGTGAAAGATAATGTATCTTATCAAATATATTTTCCCAATATATCAATATGCATATATATCTTAAATGTTATCGATTAATTAATTGTTTTAGCAAAATCAACTCATCTTTAACTAAGAAAATGACCAAGGATTTTTTGCTAAAACATACTACTTAATAGAAATTAATGTAACATTATATTTGTATTTAATGGCGCTACTCTGTTGGCTAAAACTGTCATTAAATCATTTTAATGTCGAAATAATAAAAACGCATATAGCATTAAAATAGGAGCAATGTAAAGGAGTTGTAACCGCAATCCTTTGAGGTCGTCTGACCGCTGTCCACAGTCCCTACTTTAGTTACGTTTAACGTTAATGAGTACTATTCATAAAATTTTAAAATATAATTATTTATAATATATTTTAAATATTATTATTGAATATTTTCTCCTAAAGTATATTTATTTAGATTTGATATCTATAGATATTAGACTAATAGACTAAAAATTAAAATATTTTCTGAATTATAATTTCATTGATTATCTCACTGGAGCTAGTCGTGTATAATGTCATACAATCTAAATTAAATAATACGAATTAAAATTTTGCATAAAATAGATTTTAAACCACCTAGTAAATGTATAAAGTTTTCTATTAACTGGATTAGATTGAATGGATTGAATTGGATTGGATTTATTTCTAACTTATTTAGAGATTAAATTAATATTTAAATAAGCAAGCTGCCTAAAGTAGAGGTATATGAATAGCCGAGAGCTTACATTTAGAAAAGTAATTCAAACATTCTTAGATCTAAAATTTGAGTATTTTAAAATTTTGGGATCGTAATGGAAGTTTTAGTGGGTTTTAAAATAAATATGAATCCTGAAATAATAAGTTTCAATATCTAAAATTATATCTAAGTTGAATTAAAAAAATATTGTAATAAAATTAACTATTAAAAACCCAATTTGGAATATTCAAAATATTTTTTCTCAAAAATAGAGAACTATTTCCGTACCATTAACATGTAGCTGTATGACAATTGATTGAATAATTGTATTTCAATAGAAGAAGTGCATAAATCACAAAGGAAATAACAAATAAATAACTATGACAATCATCGTCTTCAAATTTCTACATTTATTGATTTTAAACAACAACTCCGAACAAATAAAACGTAATGTATGAAAGTCGTCTGAATGAAAAGTTAAGAGCAATTACGTGTAATCTCACTAGGCAATAATTCTGTTGAAGAGAATCAACTCGACTCGACACGAGTTGACGCTATTGTTTTTTTTATAACATATTTTTTTTTAATTTTGCGTTACTTAATCACTCTGTTAGTAAAGATAAGGATAAAATAAATTCTTAAACAACGATGTCTCTATTGAAAGATATATTAGAATCTTGTAAAATAAATACTATACTAAAGTCGTCGTACTATAACATTCAAGACCAAAAACAATGAATGTCATTAAATACGAGGCAAATGAAAGTAAGTATATAGTATGTTTTAATAAGAAAAAAATGCGAACCACAAACGCTTTATGTGGTTGTACACGAACTACTAGTTCTAATTTGCTCAACAGTAAACAGTTTACTACAACTTTATTAATTGAGTAATTTTACCTTAATAATCTTTTTAGAAACCGATTATTACTAAGAAAAAAAATATATATATTAAAAAAAAGAATAAGGTTCACTTTGAAATATTAAAACTGAACCCTTATCAATGCAAAGGTTTGGTAATAAATTGTAAGGTCAATTAACTACATTATTAAAAACACATTTTTTATCTACTTTAAAACACATTTTTTGGGATTTTGCTTAACACGATGTGACATAAAATATATCTCTCCATGCGCCACAAAAACAACGATAGTAATAAATTTTAAGGAAATCATTTTATTTTACAAATTGCCACAACAAATAACGGAGCATTGATTTATGACGGTATGGATTAGTATAATTTATAATAAGGAATATATAAAGAAAAAATAATAGTACTATAATTTTATTACTTCATTTCATTGAAAACGTCCGCATGTTTTACGAAAACTAACAATAAATACTTGTTGGAAAGTACGAGTAATAAAGTAATAAATTAGATATATTTTTATATAATTATTGGTTATATTTCAACAAAACAAGCCCATGTGGGCAATATTGTATTATTATGAGTAGCACTTTAGATTAAATTCGTTTTTTAATTCAATGTAGCTATTTTCTTTTTCTTATATTATTGCTTTTTTTAATGTGTTTTTTCACTTTAGTTTACCATGTGATATGTTTTATTTGTTCATTCATCCAGAGGTTGACTGGAAGAGATCCCTTCAGGGTATAAGTCCACCTTTGTGTATAAATTTTTTCTTGTTATATATTAAGCTTATATATAGCTTAAATTATATATAGCTTTTTAATGTTTGTTTTTGAATAGATAATACAAATAAATTTTGTACTTTTAGAATACGTTAAATAAAATAAATCTTTTAAGGATTTTTTTCGTTAAGTAGCTTCGTATGAAAAGTAATTCAATTTATTGATAAACAATAATCGAAACGATTTTGTGAAAGTAAATAAAGCGAGTTCTTTGTGAAAGCCAGTAAGTAGGCATTCGATGCAATATCCGTCGATCTATCGTTTTCTCTTTAGAAAACTATAGGCTTTTATCAAAAGGTCGTTGTCACATTAACGGTATGATTTTATCTCGGTTCAATGGCTCAGATTTATCTTAGGATAATAAGTGTATTATACTATCCTAAAACAACTCTGATCTAATATTGTTTTTGAAATATCGAAAATTGTTCTTTATTTTATCTAGACTACTACAAAAATTTTACTAGAATCGTCCTTCAATTAAACATGTGTGTGCGTTGCGGTTAAATTTAATAAATAATATTAGAAATTATTAAGAAAAAAACTATTGACCCAATCATAATAATTCTTAATAATTTAAATTGTACAGTAACTATTTGCGGATGATAATGTTTGCTTTCAATAAAGCGTTAAGATTAGTTAAGTTCTCAAGGAAGTCAATTTAAGTTTTAAATGGATTCTTGTTTGTAGAATTCATGGAAATTGTTCGATGAAACTAGACTCTAATCGCTATGTTTGAGTTGTTTAATGACGTTAGTATTTAACTTGCAAGCTGTAAGTATTAGTGTAGATACGTTATTCAAATTTAATTATGTTTTTATGAAACGGCATTACAAATTTAAATCGTTTTAGTATTTACTTTTAACATAACTTAAACGTCAATAATATTTGTGTTATTTTCTAATTTCAATTTTAATTTAATTAGTAGGTGTTAAGCAAATTTCCTAGAAAATTCCAAACCAACAGCCTATTTTCATATGTGCCAATAACCTTCATTCCTTTCCTTATTGGTAACGCATGTGCAAATTGTACAATTTTCTTAGATGTCTACGAACTACGGCAGAACTTACTACCAGATGAACCATCTCCTTTTTTTCATCTAGTTACGTAATATAGTAAATATATATTTTCAAAATATAGATATATATTGAAAATATAAATAACCACTTCTAATACATGTATGAAACTCATGCACAATGACAATTATATATTTGACATCGTATTTGCAATGTTTAATGGAACGTTAGACACGTGGCAGCGAGGCGACAATCCTTCACTTTTGAGTCAGCCCTCACATAAGTGTAACATAAAGAATTCTGATATGGGCCATTTTGATCCTATATATTTAATTACAAATAAAAAAAGATAAAAGAACATTGTTATTTGTGTTTTGTAACATAATTTCTACAATAATTTTCACCCATCTATAAGAAGAAAATCGAAATATATTTTTTTTTACTTTTTAAAGGAATTATTGTAGCCTTGACTTCGTACTAAAATTAACACTTGTTGTCAATAATTTCTCTTAATGCATTATTATAAAATTTAATATATTATTTCCTTATCCAGATACAATCTTATAGTTTTAACTTAAAATAAATGAATGTTACTAAACAAAGTCATTATATCTGACCCCTTTTGCGATTACTTACATTACTTTTATTACTTGTATTATTTATAACTAGTACACTTCTTATATTTTGAAGTGAGAGATTTTTTTATAGCAAAGTATATATAAAATAATGAACCAAAACTTATGACTAAAGAAGTATTGCAATAATTGTTTTCAATAATATTAATTACCAAATACAACATTTAAAGGAACAACGAAGAAACGAACATTAATTATATTGTGTATAAGACTAATTTAATTAATTCCTTGAATCAATGCTTGGTAACACATACGTTTACAAAAAATATAAGTATGTAAATGAGGGTTTTATAGGTCCTTTGCTTATACACATACATACATACACAAATATATTAGGAGTGTCTATAATGTAAATATCAATCACACAATAAATACCTCGTTCGACAGGGTCGATCGTGTTAGGTAGATTCCCGTCGGTCGGATCGACAAAATAAAACTAGCCAGCAGTATTCCACTAGTCATTACGAGTCTTATGACGGGTCACTCTGCATATATTGGGTGAGCGGAGAACCACCCCCCATCTCTATTTCCTAAACTGGAGGTCGCATCAAAAAACTTATCGGATAAAAAAGTTTTCTCTTTTAATTTGTTAATTTTCTAAGATTTTTCTGACAACAAAATTTTGCCTTCTTCTGTGACTTTTTTTCGGTTTTTAAATTTCAACCCCCCCAGCCCTCCAACCCCCCGACCGATTTCCCCCGTTCAAGAACTTAACCTTCATTTTGTCCTTAAGAATGTGTATACCAAGTTTGAAAATCCTCCGTCAATATTTGCGACCTGTAGCGTGTCCCAAAGGTTTGCACTTTCACCCCCCCCTCCCAGCCCCCCCTTTCACTTTTTACAAAAAAACGAGATGCTACGTTTGTCCTACTAATTTATCCTATCGATCTGTGAAGTCAGATTTTGCCTACGGTGAATTTGGACTGATGTATCATATATACATATATATATAGAGGGATATATAATTTTTTTTTTTTCGACGGATTCTCAATCTCCAGTTCATAAACGGCTTAGCGCCCCTAATCTGGGGTCTGGGTCCCGTCATCGCATCGATTGCAATAGGTAGATTCATCTATGGAATCTACCTAAAACAATCTCAATCCTATATAAATTTTGCTTTATAATTGTTGTTTTTCACGGGAAATTCTCAGTAGTTACTTACTATTTGTAAATACTAGTTATAATATCAATAGAAAATTAATCAAAATGGAAACATACGGTAAAACCCATCTCATCAGATATTGAAAAGGAGAGATGCATTTAACATAATCAATTGTCAACTCTGAAAGTTTGAACGAAATGCTCACAGTTTCGGGAATATGGTATAATAAGAATATTAATTATAATTAAGGTTATACAAGAAACAGTAAAATAAAAGGTTTTTAATCTTCATAATTATCTAAAAATATATTCAGTTATTCTTATTAAAATATCGTTTATAAAAACTAGATGATAGTTTAAAAACTATCATTGGTCAACCTATCGGCTGAATGACTATCTTTTATTATTCTTGTTAATGCTTGTCTTCTCTTAATTTATGAAGGCTGATAAAAATTTACACACCAATCTGTTTCTAACTCTATCTGTATCTCACAATTACAGGAGGATAGTCCGTTGCTTCGCAGCACTCAGTAAAGTTTCGATTGATTTGCGTTTGCAAACACAACCAAACTTCAAAATATACTTAAATATACTTACAAGAACTGGAAAGAGAATATTTTAGTAGTAGTAGTGTAATATAAATTTAATATTTTGATTTCATTGTTAAATAATTCATCGATTTCACATCAAACTACGATCACAAACATTAAACTTTTATTAAAGAATATCCTAGAACATTAGGGACTCTTTTTTCATCATAAAACGGCATAGGTAAAAATTGAGTCAACTTGTTCTTTTTTCTTGTAAACAAAACTTTATTTCTGTGCAAAAATAGACGAATGAACTTAGGAACAACAAATAAAAATTGATCCTAAAAATCTATAAATATGAATGAAATGTTTAAGAGATAAGTACATAATATTATATTTAAAGAAGAATTTTATGTAAATGTTGCTATTTTTCAATTGTGTTGCTGTCAAAAACACAATTAAAAATTCTTTGTAGATTACGGAGACTGATTACACCTGTCTAGTTAATTACTAAAATATAATTCAACAGAAAATCTTTCTTTATTAAAATATGATGTTCCTTATAAACTCTGATAGTCGAACAAAATAACAGAAATGTTTACATTAAAAAAATATATATACTTAAATATTTATTATTATTTTCTTTTCATATTCTTAACATGTTTAGTCAGTTTTTTAGAAACAAACAAACTTTAAATACCGAAATATTTATTACATACTTTTAAAACAAAATAAGTTGCAATATATATCAATTTCCGACATCACTTAATTCAGTATATAATAAGGTATCTGAAATAGTTAATTCAATACATAATGTACATTTTATTAATGTTATAAATCTGGGAGTTTGTTCGATGTTTTTGGTTCAACCAATTTCCCCCCTATGACTGGTTTTACACTTAATAGCCTAATCTCTAATTAACGGTATGTTAACAAGAATCTAAAACTTTTCTTTGAATTTAATAATAAATGATTATCTTTATTATGTTCCTGTACAGTTTTAGGTTTTTCTGTTTCACTAACTTTTTATAATTATTAATTACAGCACACTAAATCCAAGCGGCGATTTAAAACAGTATGATCTGATATGTAATAATTAGTATTCTTAGTTAACAATAATGATTATTTTTCTATTAAACTCTCTTACTTCTTAGTGCATATAAATGTATAAGATGTTAACTTAGTTAACATTATTCAAAATAATTGTTTAAGTGACATGAATAATATTTTAATTTAGTTATTTATTAGCTTTACTTTCGTTTCTTATTTCCAATTTATCAATAAAATATAATATATTTTTTTCTAATTTCTAATGTAATTTTTATAACTAGAAATAGTTAAAAGCTGTATTACATACATTTATATATTGAATTAAAGACATTTTTTATAACAATACTAGATATAAAATTATACTATATCACTAAAACAAGAAAATATGAAAATCGTCTTAATTTTTAAAAGGGGCTTAAAATTTGATGATTCCATTATGTATATTACAATCACCATAAACTTATTTATGTTATTGGAATATCATATTTTTCGTAAAATGGGATCTAATTTAAGTTGAATATACATAAATTTAATCTTCCAACCGACAAAACCTCAACTAGTAAAAGGTTTCTTGACACAATAATAATTGGTATCTCACTCGGTCATTTCTCTCGAAACATATATACAAATATACACAATTCAATTAAAATAAATAACAAAATACTAACCAGTCATATAATTAATAAAAGTTATGATTCCAATTAATCGCTTCAATTTAATTATCGCAAGCGAACGCAATCACCAAATAATATTCATTGATACAATAAATAAGCTTCAAATCTATTTAAATTATCTCATAATCGCGACTGTTATTTCAGTTGTTATTGTTATACATTTTTTGTAATGTAATTTTTGTATTCTATGTAATTTCTGTATTCAAATTTTATCAATTATTATATTATTTATTAATTTATTTATATATTTTCCACTTTGAATCCATACCAGTGATCACTTGTGTACGTAAAATGGAAGTGACAGGAGGGCCTATTTTGATATCGTATGTATTAAAATAAGCTCTTCTGAAATACAATTTCCAACTTAAAATAAGGCTACGAGGGTTCCAAACGCGCCCTGGTCTGAGAAGAACCTTACAACAAACTCAGTTTTTTTTTTAATATTTTTTTTATTGTGATCACTGTCTCACAAACGTCAATATATTTAGTGAGCAATGTACGAACGACTGGAACCATCGCAATCAATTCGATAAGCCGTCATAATAATAATTAATAATAAAAGAGAAATCCGTGGCTAGAAATACGGCCAGTCACCGCAAGCAGCACCCGTTCACGAGCATAACGCAAGGGTCAGCCATTATATATATAGCCATATTAATACTAATGTTTTGTTTTCAAACTCTGTTTGATATTACAATCACATATATTTCAAAAATAATATTAAAATTCAATTTTACGAAAATATAACGATTTTCTACTTTAAATGTGTAAATGTTTTTATGCAAATAATTTAATTGTACATATTAAATATATAAACGAGTACATATTTTAGCATTTGAAAGTTAAATGTTTTGCAACATAATTGGAGTATTATATATATAATTACAAGCAGCGTTTAACAAAACTTATTCACACATGTGGGAACATAAATTTAGTTTTAGTTTTTTTTAATACTCGTATTATTAGTACTTTATAATTTGTGATATAATTACAAATTATAGTAAGATTGGTAAAAATATGTATTTAGCATATTTAATGAACATTTATTATAAATCATAAGATAATTATAGAACATCTAAATAAGGAAGGCAAGGAATATACACGGACTTCGCCCTACCTAAGATTGACGTCATAAATCAGTACAATTAGCCACATCATCCAATAATTTGTTACTGCAATTAAATTTTTGCGTATATTATCTATTCCAAATATTAATTGAAACTTTAAAATATATTATATTTCAATATTCTAGAAATGGAGGAGTAATTTGAATTGTTTAATTTTAATACGTCCTCTTTTAGTTTCGGAGCAATTTTTTTTGTGACATGTGATCTGGAAATACCATCGAAGGAAGTTCCGATGTTCCACAGTTATTCGTTTAGTCTACGTGGAAGAAAGGTTTTTTGGAAATCGCACTGTAGAAGATCACCAAGCATTCACGTAGTACGGATGGTATTGCAGGTGATGACGTGCTGGCAACAAATTTTATCAATGTTCTTTTTCGGTCCTATTTAAACTCAAATTTTTAGGCTTTCATGCATTTATTAGTGCTTCATATTTGTGTAAGTATATTATCTTTATTTAATATGTAGGCATGAATAATTAAAGTACATTGTGATGTTACACAAACCTTTTTTATAATTTATTTTAATGTTTTTATTATTTTAAGAACCAAATTGTTTATATTGTACTTTGTATTATTCTTGATTTATTAAATAAATAACATACTTTATAAAAATCCTATCAAAGTACCGTGCCCTAGTTAAATCTTAAAACCTAAAAAATTTGCTTCTATTGTCCATTCAATTCAACTATTAGTGGATATTAAAATTAGTGTGTCTTTTAGTAGAATAATATTGTATTAAAAAAATTTAAACAAAAGTTTTAATTATTTTAACTACTATACGAACTTAACTTACTAACTTTAATTGACTTGTCTGAAAAGTTACCGCTAACTTTCAAACTAAACCAGGATCCGGCCAATGTAATAGACGTTAAATGTTATCAATCTTAATTGCATTTAGTATACTAGTTTATTGGTTCACTAAATAAATTGACTTTGAAGTCAATTTATTTTCTTCCCAATGCTCCTGATCTTGTAATAAATAACGTCTATTATTAAATAAACTGAAACAAAACTAAGTATACTTCGTGTACTTTATAATTAGAAAGAACCTTTAGCATATCAGTCCTATATATTTTTTATAAACATTTGTAATTTGATACCTAATTAAACCACTCGACGAGTATCAGATAACCAAGAAAGATTACGGTTATTCACCATTTATATTAATATTTCAATCTCACCATAACATATTTACAATATTTTTGCAATTATTATATTTTAAAGATTACAAATATAAAAGCTGTTTAGTAATTTATACTAACTACGGAGGTAGTGGCACTGGTGTTTCATTTACACAAAAAGATTTAGCAGAGATATTTTTCCCTGGAATCTGGAATCTCGTAAAACGCAATTTTATTACTATCTTCGGTATGACGGTAATTTATATAAGTTTCAATAATTTGATTCCAGCTACTTTTTAAAACACTGACATTTAGTTTTAATTTAATGTACCCGCAATAAAAAAATAAAAATCAGTATTAAAAGGATTTATACTGTTCTTATAAATCAGTTATAAATTTTGCTTACATATTTTACATTTTAAACGTGATCTGAATTTTTCTTGCCATTCGAGGCACAGATGTTATATCATTGAATTACTTAATTTCTTATTCTGTGATATGTCGTTGCGCTTGTAGTCGTAACGTCCTTAGACCCATTTCGTTTTTGTGATATTTTTATGGCATTATAACCGGGATGAGGTCATTGAAATTTAATGTCTACGTAATACAAAATATTAAGAAGATAATCGAGTTTTTCATTTTAAATTATTTGTTTTTTTTTAACTACGAAAAATTATAAAAAAAAACACACCTTTTAGAACACAAATTTTGAGAAACTACAATTTGAGTTAGTGACTTCTATCCTGATATGTATTAAATAGTTAGCCGTAAATAAAGAAAGGAAGGGAAGAAAGACCAGTGAAACATGTATTTAAATAAATTTCTTTAAGTGGCTTATACTTTTATAACACTATGTAATGTAAAGGAGTTAATACCAATATGCCATATAATGCCAAAAAATCAAAAGTTAAACGGAGTCTTGAAAAACATTTATTTTGTAATATTTTTAAGAAATAATATATATTCAATAGATATTAAATTACTAAATGTATAAAAAACTGAATTCTCGCATGGAGAATAAAATATATGTGTTCTTTTTCTGTGAAACGTGTAAAAAAAGAAATAAATAAATAAAAATAAATATATACAGAATAAAACATAGGATTTTCAAAATCTGTCTATCTTAAAGGTGATTATATCTCTTTGGCAATACTCACTAATTAATTGCGCATGAAAACTGATTCAATCTACCTTTTAAACACGGTAAATTAAACCTAATATTACCCAAAGATCATACATTTAAGCTTAACAAGTATTACGAACTATATAACGAACTGATCAGGAATAAATTTATAGTTAATTTGTACGCTGTAGAAGTAAGAGCGAGAGGTATAACAGCAAAATCTCTCTACAATTTATTTAAGGATCTCGGCCTTTCTAGAACGATCATCAGTTCATTTCTGGAACGTATTTCAAAGGCGGCTTTAGTAGGTTCTCACGATATTTCGTTAGGTAGGGAGAGGAGCGTGAACAGTGAAGGTGAGCGTGTATGCGCATATTAAAGGGGCCCCTTAAACCTACGTCTGGGTCGCAAGTCCTAGGCATTGTCTGCGCTCCTCTTATTGCAACGCGATGGGCCCGGCACCCGCACGGTGAATCCATGGAATGCTAAGAAGCTTCGTTTCAAGCTTCGTCTCTCTCCTTGTAAATGTTTAAATCTTAATTAAATATACCTTTTGATATTTTAAGATGCTTTGTTCTTGTTGTAAACCATAAAAATTAACACTTAATACAGTTTTAGTACATTATGGTGGGTCGTCTTAATCATTTTTAAACATAAAGAAGCCTGGAAGAAATCACGTTAGTGATAATGTCGCCCTTTGGTATTATTATTAATATATTATTACAGGTATTTTTTAAAATATTTTTCTTAACTATTTGTTATCTTTCATGTAAGCAATAAAGTACTTTAAAATTAAATTAAACAAATAATACTTATGACGATAAATACAATTAATATCACATCCTTCGTGAATACCAAACCAATGTAAAAAACTTGATACATAGATTCACGTTACTGTAACTTTCGAAATGGATTTAATATTCTATTGTTTTAATAAAACAAGTAATTATTGCAGGGTTTATGTATAAAATATTTAAACAATATTTAAAAAAAATTGTCGCAAAGTCGGACAAAGGATCTGATTTATGTTTGTAAGAGGGAAATAAATACACATGTATTCAGGTTCGCTAAATAATTTATGTAAAATATTTAATTTATTATAGTTTATAAAGTCTAGTCAAGAAATGGATTTGTATTATTAAAAAGTATAACACTTTTAAATTATTGCATTATTTTATACCAAGTAATATATGTGAAAAGCTAAGTGTAATTGATTTACCTTGTTTTAATTAAGATTTGTTATCTTCTAGAGACGCTCATACAGGATGTATCAAGATGCTTATTCGTAGTTGCAGATACTCGCGTTCTAATAATATGACAAGGTTTATGTAAATTAGGTGTAATCTATATTTATATTCAATGTTAATTCCCATGATATATCATATATCCTTTTGTTTACTATTTTTTCTTAAGATTCACATGTGCTTTTAGGTCTATTCACATATGAGATAGTATTATAAAAAATGTTAAATGCATTAAAACGTGTGTAGATAGGGTAGCTCAGTTAGCATAACGACAAAGGCGGTAACACAATTTTATAAACTTTGAGCATTTATCTTCACTAGCCTTAGTTCAGATCTGTCTCTTGTCTCTTCCCTGTATGCTTTCAACATTACTTAATTCAAAATTTTTTAAACTTTTGCATAGTTTTCGTAGTTTAATATAAATCTAACACGTTTTAATATTTTTAGCTTTATTATATTCAATGATTGAGCTATGTAATATTATATAAAGTACCTAAATCCTTTATTTATCTAAATGTATTTCAATTTAATATTTTGTAAAGCTAATTTTAAACTCGTATAACATAATTCGAAAATAATATGTATTTCGCAATAATAATATTTGTGGAAATATATTTCATTATCTGAAACATTTAACACGCAGATATTTGAGCGGAATCATCACTGATATTTTGTATTAGTATTCGCTTATTATTATAATTGAATTGAAGTGATTTGTGCGTTTGATTTTACTCATTGTTATTTTGTACTAAACGTTACCTGTTGTTATTCATCTTGTATCCTATAAGTCATTCGTTGATTAAGTGACGACAAATTAATAGCTAAATTCCATACATTATTTATTACTTTGTCTTATCTATTAAAAAATTATAATTAATAAATAAATCGTTATTTTGTTATATTTCCAGAAATTTCCATCGACTACCCACTTCTTTTTTCTCTCTATTTAACTCAGAAGTCATTTCAACTCTTAAACTCTAAAAATGTATGGATATACATTTTTTGTTTTATTGTTAGTATTGCTCAAATTTCTGTGCTTTCCCGTCAAAATGAGATAAGTTCTCCGTGTTAATAGCGTTCATAAAAAATCGTTCAATTGTAGTTTTTGTGTCTTAATTATATCCTACACGAGTTTGTATATTAATTCGCAAAAATGAGAGAATATTTCGACAATAAGCGCACTTTTTAACAAAATCTGTAAAGTACTTTTTGCATTATACTCAGACAAAAAATGGATGTTAAAAAAAATAAACAATTATTAAAAAAAACCTTCGTTCTGTGAGGTATACTGAATATGTTTTATTTGTTTTTAATGTTTTGTTTCAATACTATTTTATTATTGGAATTACAATAAAATATTTTATATATAAAATATTTTATTGTAATTCCAAATATTTGTATTATTATGAAGTTTCTATTTAGTTCTTCGTAGACATGTCATCTTGTGATTATCTGAGCGACATACTGTAGACCGCAAGGGTAAGCGGTTACAACTTCTGGGATCAGTTACACTGCTCTCTACTTCTTAAATTATTTTGTGTGTTACGTTTACACTACTTATACGGAGGTAATAACTTTTTTTGCAATTATAGAAAAAAAAAACGTTTGTTACATAAACGTCCATAGCTTATATTTTATATAATGAAAAAAAAATTAACATGAGTAAGTATTTACTTTTAAATACGATATTGAAGTACCGAAATAACTGAAATGTCAATAATATTCCAGTAATCCATTTCTTTAGTTATTTAAAATAACTAAAGAAAGAACTAAATTATAAAAGTTTTCAACATTATTTCTCAAAAAAAAATGCAAGTTATGGTTACAGAACACACTGTTCTAATTCATATGTATCGGTAAATGTTATAAATTAGTACATAAATAAAATTCAAGATATACTTCTGGCAGTAAATCAGTTATATTTTAAAATGCATTAAAATATTTTAAATAAATTCTTATATATACATAAAGTTTTGAACAAAATAGATATATATATATAAAATTTATCATTGAATTTATTGAATTGATAGTAATAATTAATATATATAATTATTTAACTAAAATATAAGGTTATAAGAATAATATTACTATGTTACTATGTTGTGATAAATCTGGAGCTGTGATATCTATATATTTTCCATAGATTGGTACGGGCTTTACCTAGAAATATTTTATATAAGACAGAATAATGTAATATAATAGTGTAAGTAATAAATCATTAAGACAAAAGTTTGAATTAATTAAAATATAAGGGAGATAAAATTTTGCGATATGCGAATCTCAAAATGTAAAGCCAAAATTTATCCACCCCACCTGGCTGCTGGATTAAACCATTTAATTTTCGGCTAAACGATTTTACGACGCGATGCAATTGTTTAAGGGTCTCGCGAGTTTTTGGAATTAATATACTCTTGTGCGAACCCTGCTCGGAAAAGAAGGGATTTATTAATTGGATCGCTTTATCTTGTTATCTCATTACAGATTTTCTAAAATAATTATTATTATTCGGATTATTGTTACAACTTTGAAATAAATAAAGGATGAAAAATTCATTAATCTACATAGGATCCAAACCTGCAACCCCTTTGATACCATCTATGACAATGTACATGTCAATTAAAGTACCTGAATTGAAATTAAATCTAACACTATATATTCATCAACAAAGCAGAGGTATTACTTCCGCCCTGCACCTAATAAGTTTATTTCAAAAAGATGCCAGAAGAAAAGATGCCACAATTGAAATAATTATTCACAATCATCCATACGTATTAGTTTTTAATCGTAATGTTATTAAAATTCAACTTACATTATTATATTTGTCAAGAGTTCTGCATTTAATTTATGTCTGGGTTTGGTGATTGTGCAGTGTTGTGATCATTATATTGTTCTTCAACTAATTTATGTTCGAGAATAAAAGCCAAAATATGCCTTTGGTAAGATTAATCGTTTATCGTCTCTGTTTATTTATTACATTACAAGTATGTGTACTTAATTAGCGAGTTGGTATACAATATTGACATAAAAAATTTGGTGTTTGAATTGTTATTACTGACATATCTACAACTTTTTAAGTCATTTTATGATAGACCTATCTTATGTGTGATAAAGAAGGATAAAAAAGTTAATGAATTAGTCTAAATTACCTAAATTTTAGTACACATGTAAACCTTTTATTTCTTAGGTTATATACGGACTGTAAGTTAAACAAAACCATTTAATTTTACTATTTTATCTATTTAGGTTTTTATTCAATAGGTTAAATAATCATGGACAATATAATATCGACATCCACGAAATTTAATGTTCAAAAATAAAAGAAAAAAAAATAAAAATTAAAGGTTACTTTGTGAAATCTGATTTCTTACTTCATCAAGTTAAAGCCATTTATCAATCAGTTGTGAACGTCTAGTATGTTGCATGTGTTATATATCGGGCGTAGGAAATAGATCATCTCGAGTCTGATTGCTGTACTGCTGATTGGTGTATAGATGTTTCCTTTACTTAAGGAAGTTATAACTCATTTATGTATTAGTATCAAGGATTCATTTTTTATATTTATTCATGTTATTTTATCGAATGCTTTTAACGTATATTAAATTGGATAAATATAATTGACAAAACATTTTTAATTATATCGTAAACATTATTATGAAAACTTTCAATATTACATGCTTACTAACATTTTAAAAAGCACTTACTCACGCTACTAAAAAAACATTTTTTATTAAAAAAAAATGATAAATGAAATAAATTGTTTAAATAATTTTTGTATCGCCAACACGCGTTCCAAGCTTGGCGATTATGGCATATCCCCTCATGGATCGCGATCTTTGTGGGAGATCTACGCCTTGCAGTAGGCGTCTATAAACTGACAAGAATAATATCTGTAAGAATTCATTAAAGGTCAAGAAAAGATATTAATGTCTTTAGAAATATTTGGTACAAATTTAAAACTCATTCCTTGAATTGGAAATATTTTCATTTTGGTCTGTATTCGATATCATTGTATAATGTTAAATTCAAATTTAAATTAATATTACATTATTTAATTAAATCTCAAATTTTATTTTAATACCTTCTTATGTAGAAATTTATTTGCAAATAATCAGTAATTTGTTACAGTAATCCACTATATGGAATTGTAACAAATGATGACTATAAAATCAATAAAAGCAATAAACCTTCTGGCTGCAAGTGAAGTAACTTCATTTCTAACAACACCAACATTATATTAAGATTGAAGTTACGATAAGTATCTTTTTGTCAGTATATTTTAATCCATTTAGTTATTTTCATTCCACCTAAATCCTTATTTTATAACATTCTATGGACAGGTAAAAAACACCTATTATACTTTTTATACCTGTAATTATATAATATTATTGATTAAATTATAATAAAAAATATAGCGTATCATTAGTTTTGTTATAAAATTTTAAATAATTTTTACGATATAAAGCTTTTAACCATTTTACGTTACTTTCTGCGAGTGTAAATATATAACGTCCGTCCCCATTACTCTCGGGATCGTGAGGTAATTCTTTGTTATAAATTATTCGCGCCTTCCCTCGCTTTACCGTTTTAGTCATCCCATTCAATGATTTATTAATATCAGTAATTTCTCTTATCTCATAAAGTACTTAGAAGTAATTGATTCTTTTTTTTCTGATTCTAAGTAACATTTTTATTACATTTGTCTTACTTAACTTTATACTATTATCTGGGAACTAGCAAAAAGAATAGGATTGTTTTTCATCATAGGGAAAAACAAATAAATTGGTTGCCTTAAAATATTTCTTAAATAATTTAGAGCACAGATGCATTAAAACTATTTGTATATGTTAACTTAAAAATAACTTTATAGGCTAACGAGTTGAAATCTGTTAGTGAAATCAAAGCGGAAACGATAAAATACGATTTACTGTATAAATCACGATTTTCAGTTGAAAAAGAAATTATAAATAAGAATTATGCATATTTTTGCCTTTCCAAAGTAAGACTTCTTATCGTTATCCTTAATGTGGACGTAAATTCTGTAAGTAAAATTTTTGTTTTATTTACTTGTTCAATATTTAGTGTACTTAAGTTATTAAGGTAAATAGACGACACTTAAATAGTTTCAAGCATATTATTGTCCTTTGAATTAAAAGTGAAAATCGTTCAGTTTCTTTACGTTTTTTTTTAAGAGTAGTTCTCATAATAAATCGTCTTAGTGGTTTTATTTTTCATATTTCTTTAGTGATACTATGCATTCAATATGTTATTTTAAAATTAATCGCATTAATTAAACACTTCTCCCTTTTAAAATTTATATTAATCAATATATTTCACTAAGCTGAATTGCCTGGAAATTGAGTTCAAGACTTCTCATATATTATACACAATATTTTTATAGGTGCTCAAATTGTACAAAAAGTAATCTCTTGCGATTAAAAAAAACATATATATTGAATTAAAATAAGCCACAATTTATTTACTATTAGATAAAAAATATTTTACAAATCACTGCTTAATGTTGATTCGTGATCAAATATTTATTGTAATATGTAATTGTTATTATAAGTGTATTTTATTAATGAATTTATTATACTTATATAAATAATATTTTTAATTTAAAATGTATAACAAGTAGAAAAGACTTAAATACAAAAGATTTATTAACATCAACAAGTTTTGGTCTACCTTAATAAAAAAAGAATTCTTTGTTAAGCAACTTCAAAGTAAAGTAATTAAAAAAAGAGACGTCTAAAAAAATATATTTACAATGTTATATAAATATTCAAAACTTTAAACTTTAAGGTAATTATATAATTAAACAAGTCCAGGTTAGGAGAATCCTCTAAGAAGTGATAAAAACTGAATTATTCGTTTTTCCGAAAAAGTATATGCCTTCTAAGTATGACTCTCGATATTAAATAAGGCTCTACAAAAAGAGACTTATTTAAATGTACAGAATGTATTTTTTTTTGTTTTAATTTGTCTGTTTGATGTTTTTGATTAAGCTGAAAATAATAAAGTAGTAGTAAATAAATATCTGCAATATTATTTGTGCAGCAATATAAATGTTATTTGCTATCATGTGTCCATAACAGTAACCATGTAACAAGCCTTATATTCGGATTAATCAATATTATTCGAAAACAGGATTAATGTCATTGGTGTAGATACATTCAATAAATAACTCTTTATTATAACTATAATATCGTATCTGACTGTGATGGTTAACAATAGATTATTCTCTCTCTAAAGGTAAATGTTTAATTCTGTATCATAAATCAGTAGAATTAATATAATATCTATAACGTTCCTCACGTTCGCCAAAAATACTGGACTCAAAATCAGCTTACAATACAGATTAATAAGCGATCTGTATATTGTTGACAACCTAAAATGGTTTACGGATCCTTTTTTTCTATTTATGGAGTAAAAACATTTATTTAAAAAGGTTTATTGTCATCATGCAATGTAATTAAAAAAATAATACCAGGCTTCCACTTTTATGAAGTAATTTTATAATTTCCAATGAAATATTACTATTACAGTTAAAATAGATTACTTTTAACATTATTACTAAAATAAAACATATAATTTCTAGTAATGAATTTCTTTGAAAGTTTATAAATAAAATTATAAAATATAATATATATGTATATTTTGTCATGTGGAATTCCAATTTATTTTGAATCCTAATCAATCTCAATCCAAACACTGAATTTTTATTTATGAGACTGAAATTTCATTAAACATGCTATATTATATTTCTAAATATATATATTCGTATTATAAAATTACATACAAAATATTTTACAAAGGTTACAAGATAGGAAATACTTTCGTTAAACTAATAAATTTTAAAACAGATTATCGTAAAATACCTTTAAATCCAAAAAGGGCGGACACAAGAGTGTATTAATTCCATAAGCTCATATAACCATTGCGTTGTCATAAATTCACTTAGCTGAAAATGAAATTATTCAATTCAACTGCCAGGTACAATATATTTTATTGTATAATCTTTATTTATTGTTATGTAAAATATATAAAAATTTCACCATTATGTTGATCTCAAATAGATAGTTATATAATATGAAGTAGACTCTTTTAACAGTCAAAATACACAACCATGAATAGCACAAATGGGTTTGATTTATCAATAATTTTTGAAAATATATGTTTGTCTCTCATTATAATTTTTAAATAATAGCAATAATAAATCACGGTTACAATATTGGTAAAAAAAATATGTTTATATCATTAAATCCCTTTAGAGATAAGATGAGAACGGGGGCAATTAAACTTGTCCTAGAAGTTGTAACCGCATACCCCACCCAACCCATGAGGCTGACATTACTTCACTTGGATAATCACCAAACTAACCATGTACCGTATTTGTAAACAATATAAAAATACCAATATTCTTAGAAATCTAGAGTACCAACATTTTTTAATCCATCAAAATATACTATGAATGTAGTACAGTCGTGAGCTTTTGTGTGGTAATGAATAAAATAAGTAAATTATTTTATGAATTAAATGAGCCAAGGACCGGATTTAAATAAAGCAAACATATCAATTTAATAGACGAACCACTTTAATTTACTCAATACCTAGAGCTGGCATTGATATTATATAAAACTGATTAATCTTCGTATTTGTTTGTTAAATTTTATCGGGTAATAGAGATAACGCTAAGAGAATGAATGAATTTTGCTAAGCCTTGTAATTAATTATTTTAATATTATTTAAGATTATTTAAGTTAATACACTTAGCAATTTCAGATACTTCATTTTAATTTTAATTTATTAAAATTAAAATAAAAATGAATTTGACCAGTGTTTCTTTTTAATATTTATCTGTTAAGTATAAAAACGCCATAAAATAAGCTTGATTCTTTTTCAGCTATTTTAACTCATTACATAACTGTAACGAACAAATATAGAAGTGGTGGTGTTTTTAAAATAAAGCGATTATAATTAAACCAACCCGGGACGGTGAAATATACAGTATTCAATATATTTTTTGAACTTCGTTTTGCAATTCTCATTCCTGTTACAACAAATATGATTGGAAGCTGTTGTAAACGGGTTAAAATTATAATATCCCTTACGACTGACATTCTAGAGAATTATATATCCCGTTTATAGGAAACTTGTTTGAAGTAATAAAATTACATAAAAAACAAATTTAGAATTTAGATTAAATATCAGATGCCTTCAAAATCGTGTGTGATTTCTCTAAGGATTCCAGTTAGCATGACTTTAACAGTGACTCTAGAACTAAATTTACTAATGATAATATATATTTAGTGACTGAGAAATCCTTAATGTCAGTCCTAAAGAGCAGAAGCCCTAAACAGTAACTTCGCTTAAAGGCCACTATCACAATAAAGTAAATAAATTAAAAGTTACCTTCAAATTTAATAAACTGTAAACAGCAATTGAGTTTTCATATAATCACTACACTGTATGTACATGTATATTATTTTATTTTCGATTTTACATTAATAAATTTATAACTAACAAATATATAACTAAAAGAAACGGAATAATCCTCTAAATATGTATCTCATTTTATAGGTTTTTGGTTATAAACGTCTTCATTCAATTTACATGATCTCATCGCGGTTATGAGGCCATAAAATAATCACAAAACGTAATTGCTTTGCGGAGGTAACGACTACTTGTACGGGTACAATTGAAAAATTATTCAGCAGATTCAAGTTGTAATAAAAAGTAGGATCAAGCGTAACGACACATCATACAATAAGAATTTAGGTAATTCAGTGACATGAGATACGTCCCTTGGATAGCAATAAAAAATCAAGATGACGTTAGTATACGAGTAGAACGTGATGTGATCCAGATGATATTGAAGTGTAGAACTTGATTGAAAGGACCCACCTTTATTATTGATATTTTATTTCACATTGCCAGTATATTTTAAAATAGTATTTATTTTTTTATCAAGCTCAAACCACATTTCAGACACAATTTGTAAGTTGTAGAAACTTCTTGAAACCAAATGACTGAAACTTGTACATACTTATTGTTGTTGACTTGACATAATTTACAAATTCTAGTATCATAATTTTGGCAATTAATTAAATTCACAATTTAAATATTGCCTGTATAAATTATAAATGTAGTCGTAGCACTTGAAGAGGTAGTAATATGAAATTAGTTTATAAAGCTTCCTTTAATTTTACAGTCTGAAAATAAATCTGAAATTACAGCGAATATGTAACATTGAACTATTTTTAGTCTTAAATTAAAATTAGTAATTAAAATGTTATGAATAGTGATTCTTCGAGATGATTTGATACTCGTTCTGAGATAATTCTATCTGGGTAAGTGAAAAAAAAGTCTAAATGATTCTAAAAAATACATAACAGTGATATGAACTTTCTGTTTGTAAAGGATTATTAATAAAAACAAGAAGTAAACTTCGTTTTTATATGAGTTTATTTTATAGTAGACTTTTTTTATAGCCAGTTTAGGAGCATTAAAAGCATATTGTACCAATAAACTGGTAAGAATAGCTTTAAGTTCTGACACATTCGCTGTAATCTGATTTAGTTTGAAAATTAGTGTTAACTTTTCAGGGAAGTCAATTTAGGTCAATTCAGATTTAGGAACAATTTTGAAAAATTAGTTTTATTATTTTTGTAAATGTTTAAGTTAATATTGATTACATATTTTAAATATAATATTTTTTAAACGAAGATGTACTCTAATCAGTTTAACATTTATTAATAGATGAATTGTTTTAATGGCTATGACAGAAAAAAAATCTGGCCTTTTTTAACAAGGGTATGTCGTTTTGACAGGTTTTTTACATATAAAAGGTCCGAAGATGCAAGTTATTAGTGTAAATTTTAAATACTGAATAGTTTCCTATAAACAGAATCGTTTAGAGTTGTAAATTATTTATATAAATATTTGGTTTCTATTTCAGCTTTCAACGGCAAGGACACACATGGTCATTCTTGCAAAGGATGCGGAAGGATTGGTGATGGACGTTTTAGAATTCAAACTATCAAATTTCTACTTTTGATATCATGTATATATAATACTTAGTAACATAAAATCGAAACTGAAATAATAAAAAATCTAAATGCAATAAGTTACAATATTATTAAAATGTTCAATTTCCTGATAATGGATGCGTTTATTCAACAAGTCAATCCACGATAAGGAGATTCTTAAAGTGATAATTGTAGAACTCAATTTATCACGCCTTACCGTTGCTTGTTTTAACAAAAGATTTCCGCGTTTAACTTCAATATTGATTCTAATATGAAGTAATTTGTTATGTACAGTTTTGTTCTAAAACTGAAAGAGTAAATATTAAAATAAAATAAGTTAAATTACTCCTCCATTTCTATGGTTTGGAAATGTAATATATAATAAAGTGGTAATTAATGTACGCAGCATGTTTTAATATAACAAGATGTTGACATAACAATCTTGTAATATTAAAAATTGAAATGACATTGATATAACATGACACAATTGTTACAATAAGCAGAGTTTGTTTATAGGCCTTATTAAAATAGACGCATCGAAAAGATATGACGATTTAATAAAAAATCTTTATTTTATCACATTAACTACTTGCTAACTACAATCACATACAAGAACTCAATAAATTTTAAAATAAAATAATATTTTATTTCAATTTGATTTCATATATGTCCTTCTCTTGTTAATTAACGAAAACACTAAAGAAGCTTGCAGGCTTTTATAAAAAAATACCTTAAATGCCTGCATTATTTTCATAACTGGAATGAAATTCTTAATTTAATAGCGTTGTAAGTGTTGTAAGTGTTGTTTCTCGTAATTAACCTATAGTTTTATTGTATCGACAGTTTTGTTACATAAAAAGGAAATTCTAGGATGCCGTTGTCTTACATATTTTTTTGCACATTACATTGTTATAAGAGAATATTACAATGTTTATATAAATGCAGTAAAATGACGTGCAAAAGCGGTCTTATCGCTTAAAGCAATCTTTTACACTTTTGATGAACGATGACAATTAGAAAAGTCACAGCGTAGTGCAAATTAATTTACTTCATAATCATAACTATCGGCATAAATAAATATTATAATATATACAATAAATAAATAATTAAAAATCCACATACATAACTTTATGATTTCTAAACGGACAGTAGTAAACAATAGATAAATATAATTTGTAGTGTAATCACAGCGGTTGCATTCATATTTGTAGAATTTGTTTAAATAGTCACATTTAACATCACACTTATATATTATGAAACCCATTGGTATTGTTAATGTACAAAGTTTAATTAAATGTAAAATTAAATTTAATTAATGATATGTTTAAGTTAATTCTATCATTAATAAATTTATTAAAATTCAAAGTTAAGTCTAGAAACCTTATAAATTTTTGTGTTTACACAATCTTAAATCAAGTGGTTTTGAGAAATTCAACATTTCATTTTTGGTATAAACCATCTTGAGACGACCCGCTGACCTCGACAGATTGAGCGCTTTTGATTTATTATGAATATTTAATTTGACATTGGTGACCATTTTGTTCAATTTGTGAATTAAGAAAAGCACAGATAAATCAGCAAACAGTATGTTTACAGACAACGATATATTTGGAATTCGAGTAGAAATAAATGATTATTGTTAAAAATAATTATAGTAACATAATAACTAATATAATATATATATTAGTTATTATGTTACTATAATTATTAAATATATATTATATATATAATAGTGTTTGGAAGACTCCAATCACTATTTTCTAGATTAAACTAGACAGTTTCATCAAACAAATTCCAGGAGATTTACTTACAAGAATCCACTAAACTTAAATTGACTTCCTTGAGAACTTTATTGTAACTTTATTATTGAGAGAGAAAAAAAGATGAAAATTGTATTATTAACTCGTTACTTTTTACTGAATAATGTACAATTATATTTATTAAATTAAAATTGGAAAATCACATGACGTAAAGTTTTTAAAGGATACATAAGAAAAAATATATATATTGTGATTCTAATTATTAAAACTTATGTCTTATTCAAATCATATTATCTATTCTCCTTACATGTGTAAGAATTCATTCATATGAATAAGAGAGGATTTAGTGGCAGAGAGATACTACTGTATCAACGGTAGGATAAAGACAAGAGTAGCTCGGAAAGCCGGGGTTGTATATCCGTATATCACACTGCAGCTTTTAGTCCAGTAGCTGGAGTGAATACTCCTGACTAAAAGGGGGAACTCAAAGATCACTACTCTACGGGAAAAAATCCTGTTCATTCAAGGTTTCTCCTTTAACGTATTTTAAAAATATGAAAATTTATTATTATTATCAATTAAAAAGAGGAACATTTTACAATTAAGTAATATATAATTTCGTAAATTCAATATATTTAAAAAGCTGATCCTAATTTAAGTAGAGTTTGATTATTATATTTAAGTGGACTAAATTGGGTTCACTAAATTAAATGAGTAATGGTAAGCCACAGAATATTATAGTACCTATATTGTTTTCGCAAATAATCCCTACTAGAAATTATACTAATCCATATCATCCATAATGACTGACCCTCATATCCGTCTCTGTTTGTTTTGAAAAATTTAAAATAAAACATATCGTGTTAAACAAAATCCCGAATGTATTGTTCGAAAATCGTACTTAAATAATGCAGGTATTACTTACCTTACAATTTATTAACAAACCTTCACAGTGATAAGGGTTCAGTTTAACAATTCCAATACCCTTTTTAATTTAACAATAAACATATTTATTTCTTAGACCAGTTTGAAATAGATTATTGTTTTATCAAAGTTGTATTATCAAAGTTTTCGTTAAATTGCTATTAATCAAATTTAGAACTAGTAGTTCTTGCACACTCACATGAAGTGTTACTTGCACGCGTTTGTTTCATGGCATTTCGCCTTATTTAAATACGTTATATCCTTTATAATTTTAAACCCAAAGAAGAATTTTTTGACAAAAATCTTCTGAAAGTAGAAGGAAGAAAGGAGAAGGAAGAATGGGAGAGCCATTACTTCTAATACGAAAGTTTTCCAAGCCAATTTGTATCAAAGACGATAAAATACTTAAAGACAATAAAAAATAAAAAGGTGCTCAGTTCTTTGTACGACGAAGTGCTTCTAATTTTTGTTTTAAATTACGATTCTTATAATAATTACAGCTTCCCTCAGTGTCGTTAATCAGCGTTATAGATATAGAGTTTTGAGTTAAAAACTGAGCCCATCGTTAACCTAGATGAGAATAATTTAAACATAATATTTAACATTGAATAATGGATCATAACAGGTTAGTATATAGGGGCGCAAACCATAATGTAATGATTATATTGTTTTAAAATTCAGTAATTACTTATAATTAGTTTTAAAATAATCATTCGTAATCAAAAAACTGTTATTTCTCTAACTTCAATCTCTTAAAGACATTGTATTGACTATTTGACTGATTGGTTCACATTGGATGTGAAATTTATTATTTAATAATTCATATTGTTGCACCTTTTCATGTTAAGCATTTAAAGTAAAACTAAATTAGATTTATCCAACATTCATTATGTTATTAAATAAACCTATAACCTTTATTTAATTTGCATCCTACGTTGTGCGCCATCTGTTGAAGATTTATGTAAGCTTATAAGAAATGGAGTTTATAATCTTAAAATAAATGGAATTTGTACAAAATAAATCATTTAGAGTTATAAAAAATTTATTATAATATAAATTGTAAAGATTGAACTATATTTGAAGATTTTATATACAGTAATTTTAATATTTGCTTCAAACAAACTTTGATTGTTATTTAATGTAAATGTAATTTGTATTAAATAAATTATTTAGAGCTATATAAAATTCGTTATAATATTAATTGTGAATATTGAACTGTATTTTAAGATTTTATATACAGTAATTTCAATTTTTGCTTTAAAATAAGTTGTGATTGTGATCACTGTTACAACGCCTAGAAATAAGTATAAATATGGCTGCTATTATTTAATTGTGTCAGTTTTGTTACTAGCAATTATGCGAAAATAAACTATACAAATTCTAAGTGAAGTTTCATTATAATGGACAACAAACACGGAATCTCTGACGTATCGCCGACATATACTATGTTTGTAAAATATTTTTAATACCAATTCAATCAACCAATATCAAACCAGGTTTTCATCCTATTTCAATGACGTCCTTGTTGTATATCAATCAAAACTTTTTGTGACGATAAATAAATCAACATTAATATATGTTTACGTTAATGTAAATTATTTAATTTATAATTTTGTGGAACATACAAATGTTTCATATAATATATTTATTTTTAGTTTTAGTTTCCAAACTATTTTAAAGTAATTTTTATTTCAATTTCATTCTTCATTCACTACTTTATTTACATTTAATTTACATGAATTACATTTATTCCATATTTTCGTATAATATATTCAATGTCAATTAACTTAAATAGATAGATATGATTTTCAAATACAACAAATTCATGTTTTTTTAGTTTTAATAATTTGGGTGTTGTGTACAGTCATTTCAGCTATTGTTGGTTGTTAATTTAATTTATTGCGAAAGTTTACAAATTTTTAATGTGGTACATTTGTTATGAAAGAGAAAATTGGCATGAAATTAATATTCATCGATATATCTATATATTCATCAATATACGCATCTATTGTAAAGTGTTATTTGAACTATATAAATAAATGTTGCAGTACTAACTTTTGAATCAGTATTATATAGAGGACTATTTTGATTGTTTCTTTAGTTGCTATCTAAATACTCTGAAACTCCTCTATTCTCAATAAATTGACTATTAAAATAAATCACAAAAATTGATTCCAAGATACCACTAGAAATTAATAATAATATTTAGTTCGCGGACAAAGACATGGGCAAGAGCTAATGATAGTTATCTATCATTAGCTCAAAAATCTAAATTATATTACTAAATAAATCTTATTATAACATGAAAGAATTTCTAGTAGTTTGAAAAGTGTAATTCACTATTTAGAGATTCGCAGGTAACGCCAACTTCTAACTGTTCTTTGTATTTATTAATAATGTATTTCATTACGCTTATCTAAATTATCAGTATTCTTATAAATAACCTTAACTTAGCGATAATTTACTGACCAGCAAAAACAAACAATTTCTGAAGCAATTAAATAGTTCAATAGTAGCAATAATCAAATTAAAGAAAACGTTTATTGAAAGTTTATTTATGACGTTAAAGAAATTTTGAACAAACTGTTAAAGTTTAACTTTATAATTGAATCGCGGAGGATTATTTTACTTTGTCGTTTGTTTAAATCATTCATAGTAGTTGATGTTTCGACGTCGAAAGACCATTGGCTGGTTTTATATACATTTGATTGTACGGTATTCAAATACTTATTTATTTTATTTCAATAAGATTATAGAACAAGATTGTATGTGATTACAATATAATTACATATTTTTTATATTTTATGATAGGTATATTGAAATTTTATCTTATATAACGTTATATAATCAATTTACTAACAAGATTCATCTCAAGCGATGCTGAAATTCTATAATAGATGATACAATTTATCGGTAACATCATTAATATGCTCCATTTAATTTTATCTTGATAGTGTTTGTTGAGGAATATTCATAATTGGATTCTCAAATTTGATTTCTTGCATATATTAATAATTTAAATCAATCATAGTAATATCAATTTTTATTAAGGAACATATGTCAACAAATTGTCGTTATATGGATGCAAACTTCTTAAACAAAATGTCCAATTATATCATAGTTGTTATCTTAGAATTGAATCATTTGTCTCCATGGTCTTTTAAGGTATTTGGCATTACCGATATAAATATTAACATTATGGTACGTGCTTAGGTAAGTCGGATTTGTAAAAATATTTTTGTATTGATGGGATAGAAAGGCACATATATATATATATCATCACACTAAGGTATGTATGTGTCCTGAATAAGAATATGGGAAATGCGGATAATATTTACTTGGAATAGTGCTGAAATAAAAATAGTATTTGATAAAACGAATATAATATAATGATTATTTTTTTATTAAAAGTGTATTGTATCTGTTCTTTTCTGTATCTATATAAGTATTAATAATGTATTTACATTAGCAACTCAAAATTATAAGCCGTGTAAAACAATAATCACATGGCCTGCAATTTAACCTCCACAACGGCCATCTTTATTGTTTATGGTCTATTTCAAATGCGTTTAATTCATGAAAATTGGGTCAGTACTAAATATTGTCCATCTCGAATTCATGTTTCATATGGAAGACTGTGTATTTCAGGATATATTTTTAATTCTCTGTGAAGTGATTTTTTAATTAGGTTTTAAAGAATTTATTAAGCCTTTTAAGGAGTATATATAAGTATATAAATTATACTATACTATATAAAAATCATATAGATTATTATCTATTATTATAACAGAAATAATTTTTAAGAAAAAAAATTAACATGGAAAAAAATGTTACCTATATGTATAGTTTTATGGTATGGATAACATCGATAGGTTTTTTAAAACAGCCATGTTCAAGTTCATTAGATCTTCCTAATTTTATTTATTTATATAGTAATATAAATCAATTAAATTAGGAAAATCTATTATTCAAGCTTCCTTCCTTCCTTTAAATATGACAGACGCAAATAGGACCAGGCCCCCAGTACCCGGCAGTCCCACTGTTCCCGGCTTCGGTAGCGGCCGTAGTTATGGTGGGGCAGGGGGTGCTAAGAATGTCCGGACGGGATCGAGCTACCACCCCAAACGACACCTGGCCCTGGTAACACACAATGTCCGCACTTTGCGGACTGACGATAGGATTGCTGAGCTGGAAGAAGAGATGAGTAGGTTACGCTGGGATATATTAGGGTTATCTGAAATCCGTAGAGAGGGGGAGGACACGATAACCCTCAAATCCGGAAACCTACTATACTACCGGGAGGGCGACCAAAAGTCCCAAGGAGGTGTCGGGTTTATGGTCCACAAGTCCCTCATAAACAACATTGCGGTTGTTGAAAGTGTGTCGAGTAGGGTCGCGTACCTTATACTCAGAGTTTCTAAAAAATACTCGTTGAAGGTCATACAGGTCTACGCACCGACCTCCGCACACCCAGATGATGAAGTAGAGGCTATGTATGAGGATATTAGTCGGGCCATACATACTACAAAAACTCACTTTAATGTTGTTATGGGGGACTTCAATGCAAAGCTGGGCAAGAGAAACGACGATGAGTTGAGAGTGGGGCAATTTGGATATGGGCAGCGGAACCCTAGGGGACAGAGGCTGGCCGATTTTCTGGAGAAAGAGGGACTCTTTATGATGAATTCCTTCTTCCAGAAGCCGCCTCAAAGGAAATGGACCTGGTTAAGTCCCGATGGTTCCACTAGAAATGAGATTGACTTCATCTTGACCACTAGACGCCAGACATTTAACGATGTATCTGTGATCAACAACGCAAAAACAGGGAGCGATCACCGAATGGTAAGAGGCACGCTGAATCTCAATGTCAGGCTGGAACGATCCCGGTTGGTGAAGTCTACGCTCCGTCCATCTAAAGCTCATATTCAAGACCTCGAAAGCTTTCAACTCGAATTATCGAACAGCTTTGCTTGCCTAGATGATTGCGCATCCGTGGACCAAATTAACAACAGGTTAGTAGAAACTGTCCATACGGTCGGAGGAAAATTCTGCAGACCCGGCCGTAAAAATAGACCCCGAAAACTAGCCAACGAAACTCTCAACCTTATGGCGGAACGACGCTCGTTGGCACTTCAGTCCCTCAATGATACCGAGACTTATAGGCAGCTCAACAGACGCATACGGAAATATCTGCGACACGACATCCGTATTTTCAATACTAACCGTATTAAAGATACGATAGAGCGAAACCACGGCTCCAAAGTGTTTGCGCGAGATTCGTCAATTGGGCAAAGCCGGTTATCGAAGTTGAAATTGGGGGATGGAAGCACAGTGTCGTGTAGGGCTGACATTTTGAGGGAGGTCGAGAGGTTCTATGGACACTTATATACCTCAGTCGCTAAACCTGTTGATAGCTTAGCAGAAGACCCAAGAGCGGAGCTTACCCGGCACTATTCCGATGAAATCCCGGACATCAGCTTGCACGAGATCAGTATGGCCCTAAAACAGGTTAAAAACAACAAGGCACCAGGTGAAGACGGTATCACATCAGAGCTTCTGAAAGCGGGCGGATTGCCAGTACTTAGGGTCCTTCAGAAGCTCTTTAATGCCGTCCTGCTTGAGGGTGTAACGCCGGAAGCATGGAACAGAAGTGTAGTGGCCCTATTCTTCAAAAAAGGCGATACTACTTTGCTGAAGAATTACAGGCCCATCTCGCTTCTGAACCATGTTTATAAGCTGTTTTCGAGGATTATCACGACTCGTCTCACGAGCAAGTTTGATGACTTCCAGCCTTCCGAACAAGCTGGTTTCCGAAAAGGTTTTAGTACTATAGACCATATTCATACGCTGCGGCAGATTATACAGAAGACCGAGGAGTATAATCGGCCATTATGCTTAGCGTTTGTGGACTATGAGAAAGCCTTTGATTCGATCGAAACGTGGGCGGTACTGTCGTCTCTTCAGAGGTGCCATATTGACTATCGGTACATCGAAGTGTTGAAGTATTTGTACACAAACGCCACCATGTCGGTTCGAGTCCAGGAGCATTGCACAAACGCTATTCCTTTACAGCGAGGCGTGAGACAGGGAGACGTTATCTCTCCGAGACTATTTACCACTGCACTGGAAGACGCTTTCAAGCTCCTGGAATGGCATGGACTCGGCATCAATATAAACGGCGAGTACCTAACTCACCTTCGATTTGCCGACGATATAGTAGTAATGGCAGAATCCCTGGAAGACCTCAGCACTATGCTCGGCGATCTTAATGGAGTCTCTCAACAGGTGGGTCTTAAAATGAATATGGACAAGACGAAAATTATGTCGAATGTCCATGTCGCGCCTATCCCGGTATCCGTTGGGAGCTCCATTCTCGAAGTTGTCGACGAATATGTCTACCTGGGACAAAAAGTCCGATTGGGCAGGTCCAACTTCGAGGGAGAGGTCAATCGACGAATCCAACTAGGATGGGCAGCGTTCGGAAACTTAAGGAGCGTATTTTCGTCCAGAATACCGCAGTGCCTTAAGTCGAAAGTCTTCGACCAGTGTGTGTTACCAGCGATGACTTATGGAACCGAGACGTGGCCTCTAACAAAGGGACTCTTAGAGAGGCTTAAAGTCACTCAGCGTGCGATGGAGAGGGCTATGCTGGGAATTTCGCTGCGAGATAGAGTCAGAAACGAAGAGATTCGCAGACGAACAAAAGTAAGCGACATAGCCCAACGGATTTGTAAGCTGAAGTGGCAATGGGCTGGGCATATAGCCCGCTCAAGTGACGGCCGATGGGGAAAAAGGGTCCTTGAGTGGAGGCCACTTACTGGCAAGCGAAGTAGAGGACGACCACCAACTAGGTGGACAGACGACATAAAAAGAGCAGCTGGAAACCAATGGATGCGGGCCGCTTTGGACCGATCACGGTGGAAGTCAATGGGGAAGGCTTACGTCCAGCAGTGGACGCACGACAGCTGATAATGATGATGATGATGATTATTCAAGCTATAATGTTGTATAATGATAGTAAATATACAAAAGAACATCAGTTACAATTTATTTTAAAGAAACGAAATAAATACCAAATAACATATTTAAAAAGAATAAAAATACTCATAATAAAAAAAACACTTTTTTTTACTCAATTACTAAGTACACAATACATTTAAATACACAGAATACTAAATTAAAATATGATAAACAATAGAATTTAAATACTTAGCTTATCAGATGTCCAGTAGGGATGTTATCAAGAATCAAATGAGAACTTGTAGCTGTATTCATAATAATTCAACAGCTACAGAAGGGCCAGAGGCAATTTATTTATTATAATAGAAACTTTAATCATTTCCATAAGTTTAAACGTAATAAAATACTTATTCTGAATGACACTTAATGCCTAATGTGTTTGTAACAACCAATAATCACATATTTATGTTTAACATTTTTAGTATAAAAACATAATAATTTAATATCATAAACATAGCTTCTGCCAATACGTCAAATAAATATTTTTTACCACTTTAATATAAAATATTTAGTGATAACAATTGTTATACACTTTGACACATTACATTACTTTATTTCTATATAAATAAATGGTTATATAAACAATGATATTCACATCACAAAATATTATATCACAATAATTCAATATGTATAATACATATAATATAATACACACACTGAATGTTTCTAAAAATATATGTATTTGTAATTATCAATCGTCAAGTAACCCAACCTCACCGCACTATCAAACTAATAAAATAATTAACGAATATTTTGCAATCGGATAAAATTAATCCTTCAACATAATAGGATTTACATATAATATAATGAATTAGTATTACATATTGTTTAGTAATAATAATAATAATAAAAGTATTATAAACGTAATTTAAGTTTATTGATCTTTTTGGTCTCGACGGTGGTCTGTGGCAACTTTTGCAATCTACTATTATATAAAAAAATAACATTTAATTTTACTTTGTCCTTTGTTTGTGTCAATATATACATGTTGTACATAACATAGGTTGAAAGCAATAATTAACAAACAGCAAGAAATTTCTTACATTTAAACTTTTCAGTATATTTCTATGTCTTAAATGAATATAAATATTGACATCCATACATACTATTTAAGAATTTTTTAAATATATAATATATTTCAGATAAACCTAAGCTTTAACTGAATTGAAATTCCCAACAATTATATTAGAAATTAGTAAAACAATGTTTTGAAATAAAGATTTACAAAATAAATTGAAATATATACTTAAAAATAATATAAATTTGTCATATAGGATGACTCTGTCTCAAAAATATGCAGACATACTTTTTAAAAGTCAATTAAAGAATTTAATATCACCAAGTTGAAGTAGAAGTTTACGAAGTACTCTTATGTACTATAGTGTTTCATATAGCTTGATAAAGGAAGCTCTTTGTATGTAAGCTATTTAAGTTTTGAAGTCAAGTGACCGTGTGAGACTTAAACAAACATAACGTAGTCTTTGAGAATTTGAGAAACTTACTTTGAATTGAAACTTTATTTAATAAATTATTAATGTTTCTAATATTAATATGTAACATATAACATTATAAATCAATTATCATAAGTTTTAAGCTTAATAGGGCTAAAAATATTTATAAAAAAAAAAAAAATATATATAAATTTATAGTTTAAATATAAATAAACTTATTAGGGTTCAGGAAGAATTCATTTACTACACGACAACTTAAATGTAATATATAGTATTCATCTTTTGAATTCATGATCTTTGACTTTCTGGTTTCATTAAAATGTAGAAACAATAAGAAATGTTGTTTATTGGTTCATTATGGTTAAGAAATAAATAAGTAAGGCAGTCGTTAATGTAACCCTTTACTCTATAATAACTTTATTGTCAAATTCCTTTCAATGGGACTAGAAAACTAGACTGATTGCTTTTATCATATTAAGTATTAATTATATAAATTATAAATTCAAAATAATTATAAATTCAAAATAAATTAAAATTACCCTAACCTCTGACCTTTTTATTTGTGCTTAATATTTAAAAAGTGTAAAAAGTGGCCTGTGAATGAGCTTGTCATGATATAATCAGTAAATTTATACTCGCTTATAATTTATTAAATAGGGCCGCAAAAAATCGTGTCCTAAAGATATTATTCTCATTCACCTTTACATATTTCATACTTCAAATGTGTAGCAAATTCTTTTGAGTTTATATCTAGTTATTCGTAATAATTTTATTAAGCTTGTTTATTGTTCCATATTCTTTCTATTTATATTGCATCATCCATACCAACTCGTTAATTTATGAGAAAACAAAATTCTTTTTATGGCTTCCTATATTACTTTTTATTTATAATTTTTTTTATTATTCTTCATACTAGTAAAATGATTTGTATATCTCATTAAGTTAAAGCAATGTTTGTGATTTGGAAATATAACTTAGAACGAAGTAGAATGGACCTGGTGTTATTAATTCGCCTGAGTATTGTTATTAGTATTCAGTTCATGAAGATATTATACTTGATCGGAACTTGAGTATATTAATTAGATAGATCTTTAGCCCCCTCCCTCTATATTAATATTATAATATGTAAAGGATATGTGTTATACATCTGTGAAATGACAAACCTTTTTTAATATATAACCTACATATTAAGTAAATATATCATTCATTAATAATATATATATTTTATGAATTAAATAATGTGATTAATTAATTTATTTTACAATGAATATTCAAAATTATTATTTACTGATAGATGCTAAATTGCTCCGTAGATATTGATGGCTTAGTTATAGTTAGGTACGAGATGTTCCTATTTGTTCAGAGTTTCATACAAAAACGTGATTGAAGCGGAGCTATTATTAAGATTTCAGTTGTTAATCCAAATAAACTATAGACTAAAGTCTTTATATAATTTATTGTAGAATATAATAAAAATAACGAAAATGATATATATAGTCATATAAACTCCATTCTGATAAAATAGTATATCTTAATAGCAAATCTTTATTTTCACTGCATTCAACTTTCTTAGTAACAGTTGGTAGCTTCATTTTCCAACAATATATAAAATGAACTCGCTGCAGGGCTCTCGTGATGTTATTACTTTTGTAATTCAATTGTTTAAAACGAGTAGATGGCATAAAAGTAAATGGTATATAACATTTATATTTTTAATCTGAGTAGGAAGAATTAATTTATTTTAATATTAAGTTAGTTATTGCTCTTGACTTTGTTCATGATTATTAAAAGGTCGGTAAAAAATTATAGTTACAAATAATATACATTTCTGGTCTTTCTCATCAACACAAATATTCAACCTGACTTTGTATTATGGAAGATAGAAACATCGTTTTATTCATATATTTTCTATATCTTTATAAATGGTAATAAAACATATTTGTTGAAAATCCACATCAACCGCTCCATCATGTACAAACATTTTCCTCAAAATCAGTCAAGTCTTTTAAGTAAAGTTCCATTATAATGTATATAACGAAATACTTAGATTCAAATAAAAAGAACATTTAGGAAATTTATTAGTATAAAAAATAATTAATACAATACAAAACAATACAATACACAAATAATATATCGAGGTGTTAGCAGAAATGACAGAACTTTAGTAAAGAAAATGTTTTTTTGTATAAAATTGTTACAATGTCTTACTAAATTGTTTCCGAGTGAGGACTACATCATATTTACATACGTTGCGCTGACAGTCAACTTCAAAATTCGATAGCTATCATATAAAGAGCTTTTTCCTCTATCAGGCTCTATACAAAACAACAATTTAGTTTAAGGGTGCTTTGTCTTACAAAATGGAGAAATGAAACGACTCTTGCTTTTGATCTTAAGATTGTAGATTGCTTTTACGAAATAATTAACATTAAGATTTAAAATATAGTAAGTGAAAGTAACCTAATGTAAATATCTATACATGTAAATAACAATGAGTGTCTGCTCATGATTTACAAATAATAGCTTCTACACAAATAAAGTACATTATATATTAATAACCAAATTTAGTAGGAATGAAAAGGCCACTGAAACTATTTATTGAGTATACAAATTTTGAAGCTATAATATTTTCTTTTAGACTTCCTTTCTAAAGATAATGGTACTTATAATCCTTATAGACGGGAATTGTAGGGATTACCAAGGAAAGCAATTAATCTAGTCAGCTCTCTTATCTACTGGCGCAGGTTGAATGGAGGAGTTAAAGAAAATTAATGCTTGAAAATTACATAAATTAATACAATATAAGAAAGTTAAAAGGGTGAGACGACAAAAATACGTTTATTATAGAAATCATTTATTTTTTAATCAAATACGAATATGGATCAAACAAGTAAATCTGGTATGAGAATGATACAAAGATTTTATGCTATAAATGATAAATAAAATTAATTGCCAATTTGTAGTTAAAAGAAATTGCCTCACAATTTGTATAACTTTATTAGAACTACTCTGTTTTTTTAGGTTTTAAGATCAAGTGCAAGTATAACTCATCGATTAAATTAGCGATTATCTTGCGTACCAGTTTAAAAAAGTAATAGAATTGTTTACTGTTCTAATGAATTATTATACTATACAAATACTGAACAGTACCTGACGAAGACGTCAGAAAATAGGCTAACAAATAAAAAATAAATAACATACGTTTGTAAAGTTTTAAAAGTAGCATTCGGAAGCAAATACGTTATACACTTTAAATTTTAAAATTTTAACAAAACTTAATCATATTACGAATAATTATACTTTACAAAGTAAACAAAAAAGATTTTTATGGAGAAACACGCCAAGTCTCAGCTATTAAAAATAAATATTAAACAAACCTTTCTTAATAAAAGGAAGAAAACTATCAAGTAACAATAAGTTTGAAAGTTATGAGCACTTCATATCGATTTAATGAATTAAATGCAAGTAATGGCTTCAGTAATTTATTAATTCGTTTGAAAAAATGCAAAATCAATATACATTTACGACAATAACTTTAAATTAATTAATCGGATTCTTATATTAGGATATATTTTCTTGGTAAGAATAAATATAAATATTTGTAACGTTAATAAAAAAAAACACTTTTAAAAATTCGTTACAGAAGGAAATTATAAAGGTTTTTTACTTAGATTTAATATTTTTCGTATTCGTTTTTTTAACATTAAATATTTTTAGTATAATAAGAGCTTCTTTTAGCCTTCTTCCGTTTATAGCAGTGATGGGTAAATTCCAGCCCGCGAAAGTATCTAACGCCTGCCAACTCCGGCCCGCGAACTTATTTGATCCGACTCGCCGAGGGTCCAGCGACATGCATAGTATATAGCTCGCTATAATTACGTTTTGACGGTAGAGAATTATAAAGTAGGAATTTACTAATCTAGGTAGGAATCTACTAGATTAAGTAGAATTACTTAGTAGAATAATGGATGCATAACCTGCAGGTGAAGATAAACTAGCCGCATAGTTGATGTGTTGCGCAATACGGGGCCGCAAAGCGTGGTGAAATGAGACGCGCCAGCGGCGGGGTCGAGTGAACTCAGTCCCCACTCGCCAGCTGTGTCTGACCGTCTGTTTTACGTTAATTTTATCTTAATTCCGCCCTTTTTCTAGCTGGTTTGCGTATCGATTTACATTCATAATCGTTTGAATAAATAAGCTGCGCTTTATGGGTAAGGCGTATCAAAAACGAGAAGTCGATTCCGAGTGTCGTCTATTTAACGAATAGTGGCTTGGAAATGCTTTTTTACGGAATACGGTAAAAACGGAAGCCAGTATGTCTTATTTGTACTGAAGCAGTAGCGGTTTTTTAAGGTTTTAACCTTGTTCGTCATTTTAACTCAGAACATTCAAAAACCAAATATTATTTGTTGAATAACGCAGCAAAAAAAGGTAAAACCGGAAAACTTAAAAAAACAATATGAACTTAACGAAATATTTTTATAAACCAAACCACTGATAAAAAGGCTTCTACACTGGTTGGATATGTTGTGGTTTATAAATAACAAAAAAAAAATAACAAACCACTTGGAAGGAGAATTTTTAAAAGATTGTATAGGGAGTATGAGTAAAATGTTATGTCCAAAAAATATGAGTTAGAGTCTGTCAGCTTATCGTGAAAAACAGTATAAACATGAATCGGTGCCATTGCATCAAACTTGTAGATTAAATTTAAGCAGCAATTTAAAATCTAATCAGTCATTGTTTTTTTTTTGTTTTGTCTCTGCTGTTAGCCCTACTGGCCATGACAACGTCACCGAGGGAGTCATGGAAATAAATGCATATTTAAAAGGATATATTTATTGATATCTTCGTTTTTTGTATAAAATTATAATTATAACCAACCGTTTTTAGTAATCAACATAATAGTAATTATTTTATAAATTATTTTTAATGCAATGAAAAAATACCTGCAAACTTCCCACTATTAACGATTTATCATGGGCCGCTGTAATAATAGGCTTTTAGAATTTCCATTAAAAATATAGCAAAAGAAGTAAGTAAATACTAGTTATTATGTTAATGAAACTAAACTTCGATTTAGTTACCGTTATTTGGAATAATAACTAGATTAAGGTTTTATAAAGCCCTATTGCCTAATTGGATTGCCTTTGAATAAAACATTAATTAACGAATTTAATTACAGAAGTGTTAATCAAACATTACTGAAATAACAAACATTTATATATAGTTTCTATTGTTCATTAAATAACTAATGGCCATATTTCACTATAATTTTAGTTAACTTCAGTGTAGCATCGAGGCAACCTTACTTTAAGATCTTTAGCCGAATTGGTAACAGGTTCACGAATCGAAGAGTATAACTGCCGGTACAACTTTTCTACCACTCTCATCACCTCGGAGGACGATACAGTCCTACCGTCATCTTTCTTCAGTCTCTACAGTCGCCTCCCTGGGACAGTTGGTCGCCCTCCTGGATGTAGAGACTTAAAGTGTTCTTACCCTCTCTAAGGAATTCAGACAATCCTAAGATACCCCAATGTAACCTGGTCAATTACTCTACAAGTTTCAAAAACTTCTGGTCAGACCGCAACTTCCTCACGTCATAAGATGCGAGGGCCAATTTTTGCGGTCGCGACCATAGCCAGGAAAATCATTGCTGCCGGAGACTAGGAGTCGACTTGTCTGATATAACATCTATGATATGTGGATATACCATAATCGCCTCGCTTGACAGGCGGGTTGGCGATCGCATTTGAGGTATTATGGTACGGAGAGGACGCTGCTGCCCATCCTATGGAAAACCAATCCGTTAGTTACTTCGTATGACACCAACCGGGAGGAAATGGTGAGATTAAGTATAATAAATTCACCTACAACAAGTTGATTGTGAAATTTTATTATGTGAAAAGATATTATTATTTTAATGTAATAAAAAATCGGAATAATACTGACGCTATTGAAAAACAAAGCCCCAAAGAGTCCTACATCACAATCATCATAAAATATTTACAAAAATGTTGTATTTGAAATTATATTAACAAAACGATTCTATTTCAGCTTTTATATCACAAAATTGCTTTTGAAGTAAATGGCTGTTTGTATTCCGTTTATGTTTTTGATTTAATACGATGAATGAAATATAAACCTTCTAAGTAAAAATTATGAGTTATCAGGTCAACAAAATTCTTGAAATGTTAACTTAAATTTTATTATAATATATATTTTACAATTATAATTTAATTTTATTTCTTTTATTACTTTAATGTGAATGATGTAACAAACATAATTTATCTTTATTTAATTAAATATAAATAGCAAATGAAAAAGATTTTAAATTGTCAAAAGTACAATATGTTATATCAAAATTTTACGTCTCTTAAGAATTCTCATATTTTATAAGAAATGACATCAGGTGAGCGCTTTTCACCGCCTCTATCGTTTCCTGTAAAATAATATTATTTGCATAATAAAATGTTGAAATTGAAAGATTTATATATTTTTACACAGTCTTTTTGCAATATATTTTGAAAAAGTGGTAAGAACAATTATTTTGTTTTTCAAAATACTTCTTCCAATATTAGTTTCATTGTATACAAAATAATAATTAAATTAACATTTCAAAATATTATATAGCAATATTCGTTTGCTACATTGGTACTTTAAAGCAGCTTAACCCACCGTGCTGTCATATTTTAACTTAACATAATAACAATTTACGAAGTTATCTCCTAGAGAAGTGTCTAATTATTTATTTAAACGACTGTTACAAGTTACGAAACTGTTACTACCAAATTGTGATTGTATAATAAATATAAAAAAGGGTGATGACAGAATACATTTATATAGGACATATATTTTGTCAATTATTACAACATATTATATATATACATGCAAAATAAAAAAAAAAGTACAATTTAGTCACAGGTTTCAATTTTTTCAATTTCTCAATTTCACTCCTTTTATAACAGTATATTAAAGATATATATTTTGTTTTTGAAAACTCTTGTATTAAAATACACGATTCCGACGTTCTAATTTAAAGATGGTATGAATATCAAAACTATTTATAATTCTTTACATTTCTAACAAAATGTTATGAATAATACATAAGTGAACATTTTACTTATTTACTCGAGAATTGTTATCAAAGACTGAAATATGGATAAGGAGACATTTGTATTATTGACAACGAATTTGCATGTAATTTGATACTACTTAAAGATAGTACATAAATAAAGTAATGTATGTCTGTGTCTTAATTAGGAGCATCTCAAAGGTATTTCTTTTACTAGATATTTTTTTTATTTTAAATAGCTTAAAAGTAGTATAATTAATTCAAAAACAAGTTATAAGGGGCCGGCATTATTTTTATACCTTTTAATTTGAATAAATTTTAGAAAACATATTTGTGTGTTGCTACTATTTTCTAAGGAAGTACTGTTAAAAAAAATTTCACGCATGAACTTGTTACATAAGGATCTGATTTATTTCAGTATAAAATACGAATTAACATTTTACTCAGCATGCAAGTAATTGAGTTTACCACGCGTTTGATTAGGTTAAAATAACTTTTCATATTTTGATTAGATCTGATAGTGTATTACTGATTAAAATTTTAATTTAACCTACTAATCTGGTATTTGATTTATTTTTAACTTAAGCCACTTAAAATATTGTATTATTCAATCAATAAAAAATGTACCTGCTGTTAGTAACGGAAGTGTTAATAACCTTTGCGGACTATAAAAAACAGTAAACATGAGTGTAGTTGAAGTGTTTGTTGCAATGGAAACAAAGACATTGTTTTGTGTTTGTTCAAAAATATTTCA
This sequence comes from Melinaea marsaeus rileyi, assembly GCA_918358865.1. Taxonomy (NCBI): domain Eukaryota; kingdom Metazoa; phylum Arthropoda; class Insecta; order Lepidoptera; family Nymphalidae; genus Melinaea; species Melinaea marsaeus. The sequence goes on along the minus strand of OU911093.1, from coordinate 22,782,874 downwards.
TAGTACTGAAAACAAATGCAGCTTATAAATAATAAGAATTTCAAATCGATTGTTTTTTGTTTGTTTGATTAAAATAAATCTTATGTTGCAGAGTACAGATTAGATGAATATATAACCATATATAGTATAATAGCATAGTTAGTATAAATAAAACCTACTATTTTATATAAAAAATATTTTTTTATAAGCGCTAAAATTCTATCTTCCAGAAAACCAAAATAAAACAAATGGAAACGCAATGTTACATAAGTCAGAAATGTCGGATGTCCAAACAAATATTTATGTTTATATATATTGTAATATCACATTTTATTATTCTAAATACTTATAATGGTCAGAAATTAGAAAAACAATATTGCAGAAAATATAGCAATCATGAGACTACAAATAAAATACTTTTTGAAAATCTTATATTCTTATGATTTATGAATCCAGTCCTCATAAATATTTTCTATAGCATGACTATTTGTCAACAAGCTTTCAATTACTTTAACAGGTTCTTACTTTTGGATTTTAACAAAAGCTTCTGAATTAATATTTGATTATATCCATTAGGATGAATCAGCTTCTAATGGAAACTTGAAAATGGATTTTCATTATAAACATATAATATAAATAAATTTTAAAATTAATTAATAAAACAACATACATTATTTTTATTTACAAATATGAAAACACCGACAATAGAAAAAAAATATTAAAAAGCCCATAAATATCCTTTGATGTGTTGATTTTATAATTACATGAGGGTACAAATTTTGCAAGTCTCGATTATCAAAGCGTTACTCATTTCACGGATTCTAGAAAATATATCATAATTAATTGATATACATTACAATAAATATAACAAAATATGTCCTCTTTTTTTTAGTTTGTTTACCTTATTTCCTATTCCTAGATTATCAATGTAATTTAATTTATTAAACAAAGACTAACTACCAGCTGGATATATTCAAATGGTTATATAGCACCTTAAATTTGTTATATTAAAAATACTTTGTGTTCACAGTATTTATCAATCTCTTAACAAATATAAATATTTACTATTGATTTTTTTCTTTAGTAGTGTTTTTTAATATTGGAACAAAAAATTATAACAATAAAGACAAGATAACGAACAGACGAATTATTTATAACTAATATAAGAGACAAATGTTACATTTGGAGACGATATCCTAAAAATGTATGGAAGAATGGAAAATCATATACATTCTTTTCGGTAATTGGCGATCTAATTTTAAAATTTTAAGATGGACTATTTAATTCACATCTTATTTTTTAATATTCTACAAAAAGAAAAATAGAAGAAGAAATGAAATCGCTGTATATTATATTTAAAAAAAGTCAAAATGAAACAATGAAGACATTTGCCTATGTCGTGGAAGCACTCTTTCCTTTTTAACGGAAGTTTGTTGATGCCTTTTCTTTAGGAGAACGGAAATTGATCAACTATTTAAAGAAGACTTTCATGATTCTATCGCAGTTATAACTTTTCCCTATGAAAAAGTATCAAGTTACTTACAAAGGCCAGTAATTATAATATTACTTGTATTACTATAAAAGTCTACATCACTTTAAATTTACAAAAAAATATTTATATTAAATGATAAGTCAATAATTTTCAAAGAAACTTTGATTTATGGAAAGAAGGATAGTCTTCCATTAAACCTTCTTTTCTTCTTCAAACAAAAGATTCATTTTTATTTTTAACTATGACATTGTCTAAAATTATTTGATGTCTAACAAAAGATAAACAAAATATAACAAAATATAAAAAGCAAATAAGTATCATCCGAGACGAATTAACATCAAAAGCTTAATATTAGAATACGTTTACAATTAATTTATTATAGTTTATGTTGAAATAATAAAATCGCAAAAAAAAACTAAGTATTAACATACGAGTATACTACCGTTATAGGAAAATAATTAAACCACGTAATGTTTAATATACATACATAATAGAAGTTTCTATCTATATCTCTCTATATCATATGGGGTTCCAAATTCCTTTTCACATGAGTTACGCTATAAGTGGTGATACTTAAATGTAAAAGGTTGTATCAATTACTGAAGACCCTTATAATAGGATCGTTGTTTTGGCTTTTAATAGAATATTAGTAATTTGCTTAATAGATAACACCAACATTTTTGGGATACATTTTATATGACTTCAAAAGAGCAGTAATATTTAATATAATATTTGACTTTACCTTACTATATGTGGTATATTTTTATCTGTTTTTTATTAATTGAAAATAAAGTTATAAGTATATTTTTATTTCATTTAATTTACAATGAATTAGTTTGTAATATTTAACATATAACTTCAAACTTCATAGACATTATACTATTTGAGCGTAATAATATATTCTGATGAGGGTTCTATTACTATTCCAATTCTATTTGTTATGCAGTTGAGGTTGAATTTCAGATTTATACCGAAGTTCCGAATAAGAATAACAATCGAAAAAGGAAAAACTGTTAATTTATGTTTATCTCAAATCTTCTTTTTATTATTAACTCGTTTTTATTTGAGTTTATCAAAATGGTAATCTACTTATTAACCTTAGATTTATTATAATTTTTCATTAACGGCTAATACCTTACACATAATCGGCTTTATGACAATTATTTATATTCCTGATTTTAAGTTGTTTATTCACACTCGCAGTCAATTGTTGGAAAGGTAATAAAACAAAGTTTATACAAAGGTATATAATATATAAGGTAATTAAAATTAAGTAATACGCAGTAATAGAAAAACAGTATTATTTTAAGTATTTATATTGTTGCTATCTACTCTGGGTGTTTTGTAAACTGTTTAATCGCATGGATGAAATTGATCTCGGAATTGACATGTGCCTCATCTGTTTCAAAGGATTGTTGTAATCTTATTTCCTTTTTTTTATCATATTCGAGCCTTTTTTACTTTAATTTATTTTTACTGTATTTTAACTTTAATAAATTTTAACTGTTTGTTTAATGAAGATGGTAATATATTTTATAGAATAATGAAAAGTGTTTGTGGTATTGAAACATATAAAATTCTACTGAAAACTAAAATGAGATACCTTTGGTTTTTTTTTGTAAAAATTCTGATATAATAATAAATTTATTACAGGTGAACTAGATTAGTAAGTTTAAATTAATATAACTTGAGGTAAAATATAATATTAAGACAAAAATGTAAGTGGACTATCTCATTTTGAGGAACACCATATATTGTTAGATAATTAGTTAACTAAATGTATTAACATGAAGACTGATGGTGTTACAGTTCATTTGTCTCCGTTCACAACAACAGTGTGATTGATTTGGTAACCACATGTACCTGTATCTACAACTTAGTTTAGTTCTTTTATCCTCAATTTGTTTTTTAAGTATCGTAATTTATACAATGATAAAAACTAAAAATATTAACTCATTCTTCATTATCTTTATTTTAACCTACGATTCTGTCTGTACATTTTTTATCATATATTTCATAACGTGTATATGATATGAGTCTTTATTTTATGACGTTTTCCCTTCGACGAAACCATGTCAAAGGTAAGTTGTTTTAGGATCTAATTGTGAATTTATAAAATATAAAACATTAATTTAAGGCAGAAAGGAGGAATTAATGAATTTTTAATCAGCTTCCTGTTTTTGGGGTATCTAAGCCACCGAAAAAATTTTTTACGAATTTTAAGCGGTTTTATGTTAAGCGCTTCGAGGACTCTTATGTCCTTTACCTTTAAAATCAAGTTTAAAAATTATTTTTTAATATTACACACTAATAAATAAATAAAAAAAATAAAAAGGACATTGGACATTCAAGAAATTTTGTTTTAAAAAAAATACTTGTGTCTCATAAGACATAACATTTAGGATTTCAGATAAAGTATTATAACAAATAAAATAGTATATAACAATAAAATCACATTTTGTTTTATTTTTTATTATAGGTATCGGATAAAGATAACATCTTACAAAACCATTCATTATTTCAGTCTTCAATTGATATCACGACGTATTCTTTATAAAAAAATATTTTTGTTTGAAAATTTACTTTATTCTCAACTTCACTGAAAAGTTAAATTAAGTTATTCTACATTAAATAGTGATAGTTACAAAAAATACAATAGCATCAAAATCCTGAGTCGAGTTAATTATGTTTGATAGTATTAGTTTTTAACCAGATTACACGCGAATGCTCTTATATTTTCATTCTGCAACTTGTTTGTGTTACGTTCTATTTGTTCCGACATATTGTGCGACACTAAAAAATGCATAAGTTTAGTTATTTACAGTTATTTATTAGTATTATTGTGTTATTTATACACTTTTTACTATGTAACACGATTATTAAAAAATATGTCATATCGCTAATTGTTACTAGCAAGTTGGAGAGATGAAAATTTGTTATCTATTTCAGAGAAATTTATAATTTATGGTTATTAAAAGTTATTTTTATATATATACATAAACTTTACAAATCAGCATAAATATTTATTGAAAAACCCACTAAAACCTAATTACAAGGCCAAAATATGGAAATATTCAAATTTCAGCATCTAAGAGGGTTTGATTAACTTTTCTAAATGAAAGCTCTCGGTTATTCATATAACTCTGTATTTGGCAGCTCTCAAGTTGCTTATTAAATTTTAATCAAGCCTTCAAATAGGTTAGAGATAGATCCAAATAAGTTAATAAAAACTGGCTATATTTATTAGATTCTCCATAATTTATTCAGTTAATTTAGATTGTTGACTTAGAACATTGCAAACGAACTTAGTCCCCGCGACTAGCTCTAATGAGATAATAATATGAAATTGAAAACAACTGGAAAAACATTTTCAATAACCTATAAGTATATTCTCCTGTATATAAATATAGGTAAAATTATAAAACTAAATTCAGTTTCATATTCAAGTACTCGTTAAATAAACTAAACAACGTCTTTATAAAAAATACTAAACTATTACGATAAATCTAGTTTTCTTAAAGAACATAAAGGCAGCTGTATTAAAATGCTGTGCTAAAATGTCCCCGAAGCAATTGTCCTTGCAACGATCTGATTAAAAATTATATTTGATGGGTTTTACTACCTTGATATTTACTAACTGATTATTGTGAAAATATTTATATCTGAATTAGACAAAATCATTCAAACCGAATCAGGAGAATAAATTTTATAAACATGTTTAGTTAGGGAAAACTTTAAGTGTATAAAATTTTAAATTAATATGAATATTATATATACCGTATAATTACAATTTATTACACTGACTTAGCTATAATATTAATTTAGTTAAAACCAAATTTACATTCTGGCCGTAGAGAATGTAAATGGTATTACGTAAGTCTTAATTTTAAATAAAATAAAATGTATATAATGTATAAAATATGTATTAATAATTAAACGAATAGGTATGAAATAAAAATTACACATATTTTGGTATACAATATACACTTTATATTAAATTATGGGGATAATACATTTGATAGGATACCTTATCTTTAACAATTCAATTCTTTCAATGGAATACTGTATCCTATCGTATGTAATGATGGTAATGCATCATAAGTAATAGACGACCGAGTGGTGCTTTCTCGATAATTTTTCCAATATTGAGTCAATATATTTGAACGAACTGTTGTCGCACTATTACAAATAATATTTAATTATTTATTTTATTTTCATGTTAATGCTGTCAAACAGTTGTATATCTATCTAAATATTTATTTATATGAAATTGATTGATTGTTTTCTTTCTTTATAAAATATAGAGAATAGATGTTTAACATTTTTTATTAAAAAAATTAATAATATAACATCTCTTTTTTATATACTAACTACTGATATTCTAAAAAGTAAATATAAATAAATATTAAACATTCTTAACCTTTTAGATACTCAAATTATTATATATCTATCTAAAGTCTTCTGGCCATAATCAGTGCTGTTGTTATCGGTAATATTTTCCATATTGAGGTCTTTGTAATGGAGAGCATTATCAATAAACAGCTCCTAACCTACCTCGAGGATCACCAGTTGGTCAATGACCGGCAATATGGCTTTCGCCATGGCCGATCGGCTGGTGATCTTCTGTTGTATCTTACACACCGTTGGGCAGCTGTTATTGAAAGCAAGGGAGAGGGTCTGGCAGTTAGTCTGGATATAGCGAAAGCCTTCGATCGTGTATGGCACAAGGGGCTTCTTTCGAAGCTACCTTCCTATGGGCTTCACGAGAGTTTATGCAAATGGATCACCAGCTTCCTCACTGGGCGGAGCATACAGGTCGTTCTCGACGGTTTTTGCTCGGACCCCAAGCCCGTGAACGCTGGTGTATCCCAAGGTTGCGTGCTATCCCCAACTCTGTTCCTCCTGCAGATCAATGATATGTTGGATATCTCCAACATACATTGTTATGCGGATGACAGTACTGGGGATGCGGTATATTCCGGCCGTGCAGGTCTCACTCGGGAAAACGTCGACGAGTGCCGAAAGAAACTTGTGTCTTCAATAGAGACCTCCCTGGGGTTGGTCTCTGAGTGGGGTGAACTGAACCACGTTCATTTCAATCCCCTAAAGACACAGGTTTGCGCGTTTACCACTAAGAAAACCCCATTTGTCGTATCACCGCTCTTCGAGAGCACTCCCCTCATTGCCTCGCCAAGTATCAGAATACTGGGTCTCGACATTTCGAGCGACTGTCAGTTTCGTGGTCATCTGGAGAGCAAGGCCAAGTTGGCCTCGATGAAATTGGGAGTGATCAATAGAGCGAGGCAGTACTTCAAACCTGGCCACAAACTTGCGCTCTATAAGGCGCAGGTCTGGCCACACATGGAGTACTGTTCTCACCTCTGGTCCGGATCACCCCAATATCAGCTTCTACCATTTGACCGCGTACAACGGAGAGCCGTTCGAATTGTCGGGGACCCGGTGTTCTGCGAACGGCTGGACTCTTTGTCATTGCGTAGAGACGTGGCTTCTTTGTGCGTCTTCTACCGCATTTACAACGGGGAGTGTTCCGAAGAACTATTCGATCTGATGCCTGCCGCCGAATTTCGTCACCGCACAGCGCGCCATCGCCTCCAATACCATCCTTACCACCGGGATGCGTGGCGATCCTCCACTGTGCGGTTCTTAAGGACATTTTTTCCACGTACCACTCGAATGTGGAACGAACTCCCTTCGGCGGTATTTCCAGATCGGTACGACATGGGTACCTTCAAAAAAGGCGTTTATTCCTACCTACAAGGCCGGCAACACTCTTGTAAATCCTCGGATGTTGCAAGAGTTCATGGGCAGCGGTGATCACGTCCATCCGTGACCCTCCAGCTCGTTTGCCCTCCTCCTACATAAAAAAAAAAAAAAAAAAGGCGTGGATTATCGGGTTAGAGACAGTGTTTCAATAAAATATAAGCGGTAATACAATAATTACTTTTATTCTTCCTCGAATCACTTGAAATAATTATAAAATAATCGAAATTCAACAAGATGTTCTTGGATTTAATTAACGTCCACCGAGCACGTGGTCGCGTGCGCTCTTCACGACTTTCGTAAGACAAGTGTCTATTATTTCAATGTGGCCGCCTCACCAGTGCTCGGTGTTCGTTATGACATTGACGTTTGACAAGCTGTCATTTGCCGATAACACAAAGTACGGGTACGCCGACACGGCCAATCCTGACAATCGCACGACCTCATGCGCATGTAGGACATCAATGGAGTTCGGCACTACTCTTCTCGACCTGTCAATTAAGTAGAGATCACATTAGTCTAGCGTTCGGCTATTCCTGACTATAATTCAATTTGTGGCTGATGTAGCGTTTTTATTTAGGCTCCGGCATGCTTGACCCTTTCAAAGTTTTTTCTTTTTAGCATGGCCCGGGCGTCCGAGGCCCCTTCAACCAGCTATTACCCTTGGCCCGGGCGTACGAGGCCCTTTCGACCACTCATCCGTGCGGTCCGGGCGTCCGAGGCCCCTTCAACCAGCTATTACCCTTGGTCCGGGCTTACGAGGCCCTTTCGACCACCCATCCGTGCGGTCCGGGCGTACGAGGCCCTTTCGACCACTCATCCGTGCGGTCCGGGCGTGCTAGGTCCCTTCAACCGATTAATAAGAGCGGCCCGGGCGTACGAGGCCCTTTCAGCCTTTTACCTAAGCGTGGTTCGGGCGTACGGGGCCCTTTCAACCAGCTTTACCGTAGCACTAGAATTTTAGTCACAAACAGCAGACACTTGATAAGAGATTGTCTTTTTCAATGTATTTGAGCTAGATGTGTGGACGTTTGCACATCGTCATCTGAAGCCGAAAGAGTGCCAGAACTAGCAGTCCTGGTCTCTTCGCTAATTGCGGAAGCCGTCTCGGTATCAGAGTCTGAAAATTGCATTTGGTCCACCTCACTTCCATCAACCGCCGACACGCAATCCTCGTCATTGATTAGAATAGTCGAAATATCTACTAATCCCTCAAATCCCCTCGGTACCGCACGCAAGTTTTCATGAGAGTACTTATAAATGCGACTTGATCTTTTAATACTCTTCAGTTCATATCGATCGTTATCTAGAACTTTTGTAACAATAAATGGTCCTTTAAATTTTCTAGATAGCTTTGTCTGATTACGCTCACTGCATTTGATAAAGACATAATCGCCTAATTCGAATTGTTTTACAGTAGCCCTACCCCTGTTAAAGAGTTTTTCTTGCAAACTAGATGCTTTTATAATCCTAGCTGATGTTTCATTTCTTATATCGTCTAAGTTGGCGCGTGAAGTATTGTTTACATTAGGGTCAATTTGGTTCATGCCTAAAGACTGTGCGCGTATGCCGAACATTAACTCTGTCGGTGTGAACCCCGTAACTCTAGACCTCGTACTGTTTAAAGCTAACTGTACCTCGCCTAGCTCATCTCTCCAGATCTTATTTGTGTCATTTTCTATGATTGTAAGTAAACTTTTCAAGGTGCGCATTAATCTTTCTACCTGGCCGTTGGCTCTAGCAGAGCCAGTTGCTATAAGGTGCAGTTCTATATTATGATCAGCACAACTTTTTTTAAATTCGGCGCTAATGTAACACCTTCCTTGATCAGCTATTATTCTCTTAGGTGAGCCAAAAAGACATACGGCTTTCTTTAAGGCTTTTACCGCGCAAGCTGAATCTAATGACTGGGTATAATCCAATAGGACGTACTTTGTGAATGCATCTACGATCACAGAAGCGTACTCTTTTCTGTCACTTTTGCCGCTGAGCTTACCAGTCATGTCCATATGAATGGTATGCCACGGCACTGCTACTTTCGGAATAGGGTGTAGTCTTATCGGTTGTGCCCCTGATGGGCCTTTCGAGGCTTTACATACGATACAGGAGTCTATAAATTTGTGGACATTTTTAGACATTTGGGGAAACCAATATTGTTCATATAGTTTGTCAAGAGTTTTATCAGGACCAAGATGTTTAATTTCGGTATGGACATGATTAATGAGTGTCCATACTAAGGAACGGGGAACTATCGGCAGCCAACTACTTGACTTATTTCTTTCTATTTTACGGTATAGGATACCTTCACGAACATCGTAGGTGTTAGCTACTGCTTGAGGTACTTCGGCGTTTTCAAACTGCTTGATTAGGTTTTTGATTTCCTGATCTCTTTTCTGCTCTACCTGTATCCAGCTGCTGTGTAATTCAACAAAGTTTATAAACTTACGTGAATCGGTTCGGGCGCCATCCGGTTCCATATCGTCTATTCTGGGAGATGGTAAGGGATTTCTAGATAAAAAGTCGGCATGTGCCATATTACGTCCTTCCTTGTATATAATGTCGAAGTCATATGCTTGGAGAAAAGCCCACCATCTGTGGACACGAGGCGTCAAATCGCTCTTGGCTTTAGAGGCTCTGAGAGAATTACAGTCTGTGTATACTGTGAAATGTTGACCATAAAGATAATGCCTGAAATTTTCAACTGCACGTACTACTGCCAAAGTTTCTAACTCGTAAGAGTGATATCTAGACTCTACTTCGGTAGTACGGCGGCTAAAATATGCTACGACATGTGGTACATTTTGTTCTCTTTGAATTAGGATTGCACCATAGCCATCCGAGCTGGCATCGGTGTGAAGTTCTACGGGTTGGTCAGGATTGAAAATCGTCAATACCGGTTCAGATGATAGAATTTGAACAATTTTCTTATGTGCTTCTGAATGCTCTTGCCTCCACGTTATGCGGCCTTTAAGTTTAGTTAAGGGATATAAGGGGCAGGCAATGCTGGCGAAGTTAGGTATGAAACGTCGGAAGTATGACGCTAACCCTAGAAATTGTCTCACTTGCCTAGCTGTTTTGGGTAAGGGAACTTCAAGAAGAGCTTTTACTTTTCCCGGATTGGGCCTCACTTCACCTGCTCGTATCACATATCCTAAGTAGTTGACTTCAGTTTTCATTAGCTTACATTTTGTTATTTTAAAAGAAAACCCTGCTCCTGTAAGAGCCTCTAGTACAGTGTCAAGACGTTGAAGTCCTTCATCTACACTGGCTGAGTAAGATAAGACATTATCCATATACGCCAATGCTACAGTGTCTTTAAGAGATTTAAGGGCCTTGTTGATGCACCGCTGGTACACGGATGCCGCGTTTCGGAATCCGAATGGCATGGTGAGATATTCGAACTGTCCTTCAGGCGTTACGAAAGCAGTTCGCTCAATTGACCTTGGACTGATCTTCACTTGATGATAGCCAGCAGCCATATCTAAGGAGCTGAAGAAATGTGCTCCATTTAAACGGTCCACTTGCTCTTCTATCCTGGGCAGTGGATAATGTTCAGGGCGTGTGTTAGCGTTTAATTCTCTGTAGTCTACGCATAACCTGTCAGTACCGTCCTTTTTCTTCACCAGCACGATTGGGCTCGCAAAAGGAGAAGAACTGTCCCGAATTATGTTTGCATCCAAAAGCGACTGTATCTTTTCTCTTACGATTACCTTTTCGGCTGGTGACATTTGATGGGGACGTCTTTGTACAATCTTATGCGGGTCTATGAGATCAATATTCATTTCACCAGTTGTGACCCTTTGCGTGGGCATACCTTCTATAAAGTGCTCACTATATTTGCGTAATATATTGAACAACCGTGATTTATTCTCACCGACTAGGTCGGTGTCAATCTCCCAAAAATCTAGATTACTAACGGCCCTACAAGTATTGATGCCCTTACGAGAGGAAAATTTTATTGAGTCACTATTAATTTCTACATGAATCCCTTGATCAAGAATATCTCTACCTATAAGCACTAACTCTGCCAACATATGGTCTGGCACTACATGAAAGAGTATGGTCATCGAAATACCCTGAATTATAACGGGACTTAATATTTGAGCCGAGCACTTTATGTCTTCACCACCTATACCGGTCAAATATATAGTGTCATTGCGTACGGAACCGGAGAGCTGTTTAACTAAGCTGTTTTTAATCAATGAGTATGCGGATCCACTGTCGAATAGAAAAGGAATTGACTTACCAGATGTAGATAGCGTACCTCTTACACGTTTGCGTTCGCAGACGTTAACGTCTTTCCTAATTGATTGATGCTTGTCCATCTTATTATTCGGACAGGCGGTGCTGACATGCCCTGGTTTTTGACATGTGAAACACTTGATCACATTTTCCCTCTCAGGCACTCTTGATGTCACTCTTGATACCCATACAAATTCTCGTCTCTTGCGACATTCTTCAATTTTGTGACCGCGATGACCGCAGTAGTGACAAGAACCTCCAAATCTTGAATCAACTATGCGTGCTTTTTTGAAACTAGAAGATTGTTCTTCATAGTTGTCTAGACATCTTTTTAGGGATATTCCACTATGGGCGCGACACAGTTGAGCTCGCGTTGTAATGGTGTACGAATTCAGCTCCCTACGAACCGCTGAGTTCCTTTGGCTAAGAACTGATATGACGAATCCGGTGATAGCTTCCTCGGTCATCTCTACTTTCGGTATGCGTTCAATGATGCTCCACAAACGCATCGCTGCCTCAGAGGCTGCCTCTTGTGGTCCGATTTCGAATTTCATGACGTTGTCAAAGTAGTCTTGCATCAGCATTGGCTTTCCGAATCTTGCGAGTAGTAATTCTCTAATTTTAGGCCAATCTATTTCCGTACTCTTTAATTTGGTAAGGCAAGACGCAGCTCGCTCCTTCAGCGAGTTTATTAAGGCGAGTAATAACTCAGTTCCGGATAGATTCCGACTGGTAACTATTATATCAGTAATTCTACACCAACCTTCTATATCTGCTTCAGCATCGTCAGGATCAAATTTCACAAATTGCGTTGCACTGTTTTGCGACAGCGTTGTTTGCGTATTGCCAGATGTTGCAGCCAGCAATTTTGTTAAAATTGTTTCCATTCCGGTGAGTAAATCTTGAGTACTCGTGCTTGAATTTTGGTTTTCACTATTGGGTATCGTCTCCGATGCATTCGACCCTTCGAATCCCACTTCTGATAAAGTCTTCTGGCCATAATCAGTGCTGTTGTTATCGGTAATATTTTCCATATTGAGGGTAGGCGTGGATTATCGGGTTGGAGACAGTATTTCAATAAAATATAAGCGGTAATACAATAATTACTTTTATTCTTCCTCGAATCACTTGAAATAATTATAAAATAATCGAAATTCAACAAGATGTTCTTGGATTTAATTAACGTCCACCGAGCACGTGGTCGCGTGCGCTCTTCACGACGTTCGTAAGACAAGTGTCTATTATTTCAATGTGGCCGCCTCACCAGTGCTCGGTGTTCGTTATGACATTGACGTTTGACAAGCTGTCATTTGCCGATAACACAAAGTACGGGTGCGCCGACGTATCTAAATATTCAGTATTTATTTATTTGATATTGATTATTTTCTTTATTTATAAAATACAGAGAATAGATGTTTAAAGTTACTTATTAAAAAATAAATATTATAACATCTCTTTTTTTAGTACCTGCTAATATTCTAAAAAGTAATTAAAAATATTATAAATTCTTAACCTTTTCGATACTGAAATTATTCTTTAGGTCTGCGACATAGCTATTTTTTATTTTACATTGTTTTATACGCAACCAAATAATTAAAACAATATTTTAAGTCATAATTTAATGCAAAATATAAATAGTAAAATAATAGATACTATTTACTTACTATATATATATTATATTTTTTTAAATACATTTTTCGACCGTCATTAAAAAATGTATTTCTTAAAAAAAAAGTAATCTTATAAAGTTTTGGTTTTAATTGACCAAATTATTAGTTATCAGTATCATACTCTCGAATTTCTAAGCATTCTGCATAATTTAAGCTGAGTGTTCATCTCTTTGAGTTCTATTTAACCTTGCTTTACAAGTACCGATGGGTATAAATTATATTAAACTTCAGTGAAATTTCTATCGATAATAACTATTAGAAATTCCCAGTGGTTTAAGCAATAGCATAACTGTCAAACGATATTACCTCTGTGACTAAAGTTATAATCTCCCTGTGTAGATGATACATTACAATGTTGATGTATTTGTAGACAAAATACCGTAAATCTAAATTATTAACATTTGGAGGTAGAAACATTATAAAAAAATATTATTATTAATAGTATAATACTACTTCAAAATGCGTTCTTTATTTCCTATATTATTCGAAATTGAGAAATGAGTTAATGAAAATATAAGTAGTATAATTATATCAGGCATTGTATTGTATTACACATTCTATTAAGTGATTTAAAAATAAATTATTTGTTTAAAATCATCTAATATATAAAATTCTCGTGTCACAGTTTTCGTTGCCATAATCCTCCGAAACGGCTTGACCGATTTTGATGAAATTTTTTTGTACTTATCCGGTATCTATGAGAATCGGCCAACATCTATTTTTCATCCCCCTAAATGTTAGGGGTAGTACAACCCTAAATTTTTATTTTTATTTTTTTAGACAAAATTTAAAATTTCTATTTTTTTATTATACAACATACAAAAATACATACAATCCTCAATTTTCACCCTTCTACGATCAGCCCTTATTTTTTAATAGCCATTTTAGTAATTTAATCATTTTTCCTTTCCGGTCGAAAACTGATCAATCGTCATTTAATTAGTTATCCCCACCAGATGTCTACAGGTGTCACTTCTGACCCAGTAAACAGCACGGAGTAGGGATGAGAACGAAGCCGGTCTCCTTTCTTTCTCACTCCCTACACAGTTGTCGGCCATCATTATTGTTTATGCATCAAGTGTAGTAGTAACGTTGACAATTATTATTTTGCTATCTCAGTGTAACTCTCATATTAACTTTTAATCGTTCCTATTTTATCAATAATAATTAAATTATCAATTTTGAGTGTATTTTGCACGATTAGTTAATCAAGTGATTTTATAACCTCAAAAGTACTCAACACGTGACACGAGCTTCCAATAACAATGGATTTTGTGTTGTAAGTATACTTTTTTTTTATTTATATCGAAAATGTTGTTGATGAAAAATGTAATTTTAATTTAATTTTATTAAAAAAATGTAATTGAACAATTAAGATTTTCATAGTTCCCAAAAAATCAATCATTAGGAATCTTTATTTTGAAATGTCAATGGAAATATTGGTTGTATGAAAAAATTATAAGAGACAATGTTTTCATAAAATTTAATTTTTTACTTTAGTTTGAAAAATTTTTCCATAAAACTTATATTTTTGTTATAATTTCATAAATTAAAACTAATCATTTCAAAACTGCGGCAAAAATCCTGGCCCTAATTATACTTTTAACATTTTTCATCATTAAATAATTTTATTAATTCTATTTATGTATGTTTTGTACAATGAACAATGCCAAGAAAACGCAAAGGGGCTGATTTGAGCCGCAGTACAAGTAAAGCTCGAAACTTGCGAAATAGCAGATCCGAAAGAACAGAAGAACAAATCCTGCTGCCAATGCCAAACGAACCACATAAATTCTTACAAATCTACTTTATGGGCGGCGAGGATTCCGGAAGCGCACTTGCCAATCGCGTGAATGCACGTTGTGATTATAATAACCTTGATTCACTTTATGCCAGGCGCATCGTCAGCGAGCTAGATGCTGTTTTGAACGAGCACAACGAGTTGTTGAAAATATTCAAATCACATATGCACCAATTACAAAGCGATAATCACGCTATCGTCATTAATCCTGATAAAACACCAGCTGGAGAGCATATTCGTAGATTCAATGCACCCGTTATTGGTGATGTTGCTGGAATCATGGTTGGCGATTATACAGCTGCACGAGAAATTGTGATTCGTAGAAGAAATAATAATCTTCAGTTCATTGCTGACACACATCGTTCATATGACGCTCTCCAATATCCGCTAATATTCTGGAAGGGACAAGACGGATATTGCATAAACATAAAACAACGAGATCCCGTATCAGGTACTTCATTGATTATTAATTTGATCATTAATCATTTAACAAAACAATTAAATTATTGAACGTAATAAATTTAAATTAATTTTTATGAACAAATATTACAGGAGCTGAAACAAACAAGAACGTTAGCTCAAAGGATTATTATGCGTACGATTAATGATTAGACGTGGCCTGGACAACGTCATTTTATGATGTCGTGAGCTTTGTCAACAATTCATAGTCGACATGTACGCGAAGATTAAGAGCGAACGACTACGATACTTAAGATATAATCAACAAAAGCTGCGCGCGGAAGAGTACATTAATTTGCGAGACGCTATCAACAACAATGCCGACGTCGCCGATATTGGTAACCATGTCATTTTACCATCATCGTACGTAGGCAGTCCACGTCATATGCAAGAATATATACAGGATGCTCTGACTTTCGTGCGCGAATATGGACGACCATGTTTATTTATCACGTTCACATATAATCCAAAATGGCCAGAGATTACATCTTTGCTACTGCCTGGCCAAAATGCAATACATCGCCATGACATTACAGCACGTGTGTTCAGACAAAAGTTGAAGTCTTTAATAAGTTTCATTACTAAATATGTATTCGGTCCCACACGTTGCTGGATGTATTCGGTTGAGTGGCAAAAGCGAGGATTACCTCATGCACACATTTTGGTTTGGTTCATCGACAAAATCCGTCCTGAAGAAATCGATAGTATCGTTTCTGCGGAATTTCCAGATCCATCCACTGACCAACTGCTGTTTGATATTGTTACAACAAACATGATTCATGGTCCATGTGGCCCTCTTAATAGTTCATCGCCTTGCATCCCTGATGGAAAATGTACTAAAAATTTCCCTAAAGATATTACCAATGATACGGTCACAAATGTCGACGGATACCCAATATATCGTCGAAGAAATTCTGAAAATGGCGGACAATCATTTATTAGAAATATCATCAACACAGACATTGATATTGACAATCGTTGGGTGGTGCCATATTCGCCTCTGCTGAGCAAGACATATAATGCTCATATTAATGTTGAGTTCTGCAGTTCTGTGAAGAGCATCAAATACATTTGCAAGTATGTCCATAAAGGCAGTGATATGGCTGTATTTAGAGTGGAAAATACTAATGTGAATGCTCGTCCAGTGAATAAAAACGATGAAATTACGCTCTACCAAATTGGTCGGTACATCAGCTCCAATGAAGCTGCTTGGCGTATCTTTGGTTTTCCAATTCCTGAACGGGATCCAGCAGTTGTTCAGTTAGCCATCCATCTTGAAAACGGTCAGCGTGTATTTTTCACGAACGAGACAGCGATTGATCGTGCAATAAATCCACCTAAAACTACACTCACTGCATTTTTTGAATTGTGTAATCGTGCGGATGATTTTGGTGCCTTTGCACGGACATTACTCTATTCACAAGTACCACGCTATTTCACATGGACTCAAACAAAAGCATGGATGCCTCGCAAGCAAGGTTCATCAGTTGCTGCATGTCTCAATTTATTTAAATCAAACGCCTTGGGCCGATTATTTACAGTCAATCCAAGACACACTGAGTGCTTTTATCTTCGACTGTTGTTGGTTAATGTTACTGGCCCGTTATCATTTCAAGATATACGTAAGGTGAATGGGCAACAATATCCAACGTATAAAGATGCATGCCTTGCACTCGGCTTGCTAGAAGACGACAAGCAGTGGGAATGCATGCTTGCTGAAGCTGCATTGAACTGTACAGCAATACAAATTCGTCGACTATTCGCTATAGTCAACAGACTACATGTTTCCCAGCCCGAGCACAGATATTATGGGAAAATCATAAAGATTTAATGACTGATGATATATTGCATCGACATCGTATACGGTGCCACGATCTAACCATAACATTCAGTGACGAAATGTACAATGAAGCATTGATTGCTATTGAGGATCTTTGCATCGTCATTGTCAACTTACCAATTAGTAATTTCGGTATGAATTCGCCAAATCGAACTGCATCTGATTTAATGAATACTGAAATGAATCGTGAACTGCAGTACAGTACTGTAGAAATGGCAGCGATTGTTGCCCGCAATGTCCCACTAATGAATGAGGAACAAAGAACCATTTATGATTGCAGTATGCTCGCAGTTTCAGCTGGACAAGGTGGGTTCTTCTTTTTGGATGCACCGGGTAGAACTGGCAAAACATTCGTTATTTCGCTAATTCTTGCTGAAATACGATCAAATAATGGCATCACATTGGCCGTTGCATCATCGGGCATTGCAGCAACTTTATTGGATGGAGGTAGAACAGCTCATTCAGTATTTAAGCTGCCACTAAATATTCAGAATAACCCTGACGCAGTATGCAACATTAAGAAACAATCGTCCATGGCCACTGTGCTGAAATGGTGTAAAATTATTATTTGGGATGAATGTACTATGGCACGCAAACATTCACTTGAGGCGTTGAACAGGACATTGAAAGATATTAAAAACAGTGACAAACTATTTGGCGGAACTCTGTTGGTCCATTCAGGTGATTTCAGACAAACACTTCCAGTCATTCCACGTTCAACATACGCTGATGAGATCAACGCTTGCTTAAAATCATCTCCATTGTGGCGTAATGTTGAAAAATTACAGCTAAAAATAAATATGCGCGTTCAAATGCTTTAAGATCCATCCGCTGAAACATTTTCAAAACAACTCTTAGATATCGGTGATGGAAAAGTTGCTATAGATGAAACTGGATACCTAAATTTACCGACCGATTTCTGCACAATCGCTGATTCGCAAGATACTCTCATTGAACAAATATTTCCCAATGTACACACACAGTACATAATTCATGAGTGGCTTGCAGAAAGAGCAATTTTAGCGGCAAAAAATGTAGACGTTGACAATTTAAATCTGAAGATACAAATGTTGTTGCCAGGGAACTTGGTATCATATAAATCTATTGATACAGTTTGCGACGACAGCGAAGCAGTAAATTTTCCCACAGAGTTTTTGAACTCACTGGATTTGCCAGGCATGCCACCGCATAATTTACAATTAAAGGTTGGATCTCCAATTATCTTGCTTCGTAATTTGAACCCGCCCCGGCTGTGCAACGGTACGCGATTAGTCATTCAAAAATTAATGAAAAACATGATCGAAGCCAGGGTTTTAAATGGCAAGTTTAGAGGTGAAAATATACTCATACCACGGATTCCTATTATACCTACAGATGTGCCAATTCAATTCAAACGTATTCAGTTTCCGATTAGATTGGCATTTGCAATGACCATCAACAAATCCCAAGGTCAAACGACGTCTGTTTGTGGATTAGATTTGAGAACACCATGTTTTTCACACGGACAATTATACGTGGCATGCTCTCGAGTGGGTAAACCATCCAGTTTGTTTGTGGTAGCTAAAGATGGACTAACAAAAAATATTGTTCACGCTATAGCATTAAGAGATTAATATTGTTTAATAGTGTTACTGTCGTAATTGTTTAATTAATGATATATAATTTTAAGGAATAAATTATAATAACTTAAAAATAATGTTTGCCTTTTGTTATTTTTATATTCCCTCATCGTTCACACCGCTCCATGCTTATTTCACGCATATACTACATTCTTACATACATACAATATACACATTGTAACATACATACATACCTACAATAAGTAAGCTATTTTTTGTCTACACTAGAAATTACTAGGAAATTATTTATATGGCAAAACAACGTTTGCCGGGTCAGCTAGTCAATTTATAATTGTTTTAATAAAATTTTATGGAATATTTTTTTCTGGATATCAGTGATTACTTGCTTGAATTTATTAAAATTCTTTTACAAGAATTTAATATCTTAATACAAATTAAGAGGAGATTCTAATTTCATTAAGTTATCGAGATTTTATCGAATATCTTAATAAGAAAACTTGGCCATATTTTTCCTTATTACTGCTGAACTTTTATTTTTCTTATCTTTTTACGTAAAATGTAATTTTTATAGTTTTTGATTTTATATATGTATTTGTACAATAAGTAGTCATTGATATTTACAAATATTACACAAAAAAAAATGGAAGATCAATATCTTTCATCCCGAGGGATGTACAGAGTTTTTGAGATGGTCTTTATTTTTTGCTCAATACCAGACATTAATATAATTTATAAAATTAAATATACATATAACACAATTTACAAAAAGCAGATGAATTGCATTTTTTTAGTTTCAATTAAGTTAATTTCCCTCAAAATGTAACCATTTTTTATTAACCATAAAATTACCTTTTAATGACAAAACGTCTTCTAAAATAAATATGTAATGCTGATGATTACACAAGTTAGGCTTAAAATGCGGTTATTTTAATTTAAATAATAACGAAAAACTTAGTCTTTTTTTACGAAAATATGATAAAAGGAAAAAAATGATTTAATAAGTTACTTTAAAATCAATTTCATATTCATTTGTGGATTTTACCGTGAAATTATTATAATATTCTACATAACCACTTACAAGGACTTATGAGTAAGGATGATTATATTTTGCGGTGGCGGGACTCCAAAACTTCACCAATGCTCAAAGAAGACGCGCGTGGAATATATCATAATTGATAGATAAATCCAATATCAAAAGATGTGAAGAATTTTAGATTTATCAATGTTATCTAAAAATAAGCCACAGTTAACAGTACCAATGTTAAAACGAACCCAACTACAAATAATAATTTTCGAGAAGCACTGGACAACAGTTGATCGGCATATTTTATCTTTCACAAGTATTTTATATATATTTCATTAAAAAGAAAAAGCAAAATCAATGCAGCGTGGCATCAAATGCTCCTTAGCAGTTCTTTGCGGCTGTCAACAACAAGAAACCGCGAAAGTACGTAAATATGCAAACTGGAAAAATGTGTTTTAAAAATTGGTTTAAATGTATATAAAGGATAGTGGAGAATTTA
Organism: Melinaea marsaeus rileyi; assembly: GCA_918358865.1. Lineage (NCBI taxonomy): Eukaryota > Metazoa > Arthropoda > Insecta > Lepidoptera > Nymphalidae > Melinaea > Melinaea marsaeus. Next base: position 22,762,507 of record OU911093.1, on the reverse strand, counting down.
TTGAAAAGAATAAATAAAAACAATATAACATATATAATTTTTTGTTTCTAACTTCTACTATTCTTTAAACGCTCAATTAAGTTTAAATAACACACCAATCAGAAGTTTGGAGAAATATAAAATACTAATATACTTTTATAAATCAAACAGTGATTGAAGTTTTGTCAAGGAACACAAGTTGCACAAATACTTTTTACATCAACCCTAACCACCCAACTTAAATGGATTTCCTTGATTACATCATCTGCACTTAACCACTTTGTGATTAGGTCAAAACTTTTTATATTAATAATTTATGCTATATGTCTTAAATTTAAACAATAAAGTTTAAAAAAATACAGAAACCATAATATATATTCTTACTAAAACAGCCTATAAATATTTATGTACTTCTGGTAGTTTGGTCCAAGCGCATACCAATTTTTATTCCTTCACAAATGCTATTTTATAGCTTTTCCTGTTCCTTAACGTGACAGCGACTGTTGGATGAAAACCTATAGTTTTCTAAAGACAATACGATAGATACCGGATATTGTATCGAGCCCAAGCGACTTCCAAAATGAACTCGCTTTATTTACTTTCACAAAATCTCCACATCATGCCCCCGTGATGTAGTGATTTTGTGAAAATGAGATGATAAAGAGGAAATAAATCAGCCGCCTTTGATTCCTTCATTATTACACTGATATTTTTTCATTTTGTTCTTACTTTAACGAAACAAATTCATCTATTTTGTAATGAAAAATATATAAGCGTTCATAAAAGATGCTCAGTTAAAAAGTAATGTATTATAGAAAAAAATAATTGTAGCCTAGTAGTGATCTTACAATTTCACTTACTTGTACTCTGCTTTAATGTTAAAATTTTTATTAAGACGATTTTTGTTTTTGTTTTTAATGTTAAGACATTACGATCGCCATCATTATAATAATTAGATTTTATATTTTTATTTAAAAAGATAATTACATCAACGAATCTACGTAAAGATTTATTTACCCAATAGACCAAAAATTTATAAATGGAAAATCAAAAAACAATCTACAAATATTTAGCACAAAGTTCTTTTTCTTCTACTATAATTAAAACTACTTAACTTTCTTGTGTGGTCCGCTCAGTCCCAAGAATTGAACAGAAGAAAACATCTATTATCCATAGCATCCCTACAAACCAACGTACTGAATTATGAACAAGTGGTGCACACTGGCGCGTTCGTTTTGGTCAGTTATATGTTAACGACAACCGAAATTGATTACAATTTATGGTGCTTTACAATGAGATATTAAATGTAACTTAATATTTAATTATGCTGGCTATATGGAAAAACCTAACATAACCAAACTGATTACAATTAACATTAATGTTTTGGATTTTTATTCTCTGATGTATTAGCATTCAATGCAACAATTCGTTTATATACGAGTAGATGGTGCTTTACAATGAGTAATTTAATAACATTGACTATATTTGGAAAATCCTAACATAAATAATAACGTGCAATGATCGAATACGCCACCCTATCAAGGCGCCGACATATAAATATTGTTTTACATCTACTTCCTAAAGATCTTTGAATAGGAAGAAAGCCAATTTATCTCAAACTTAAAAAACACGAAAGTATTCTTAAAAAATAAAATAAAATAAAAAAGCTCTTAGTCCTTTGTGTGTGAACGAAGTACTTTTTTATGCTTCTCAGAGCTGGTGTATTTGTAATTAAAATAATTATATATTGAGTACGATATTTGTGTCAAATACTTTATTTATCAACTTATGGAAAGAAATCTGAAGGCAAGATAAATAAGAAATAGCAAAATTACTTATTGAAATTAATGACTTTATAAATTAATAAATATATTTAAAAGCATTCTTGCTTATTATTATAAAGTTTGTTGATTTGGTCCACTAGATTGATATCAATCTAGTGGACCAAATTAACAAATAGATACGATAGATACGATAGATTATTTTAACGCAATAATTTTAAAAAAGTTATTGAATAAAATAACATGAAATTTCTTTATGATATTAATATATTTATATAAATTTCAGGCTCAACATTCCAACATTGTAAAGATAATCAGTTTTAAATTCCAATGAGATGAATGTGCGAATCCAGAACGTTGTGGCTATGATTGTTACATGTGATTTATGATCTAAAATTAAAGCGGTAACATCAGACGTTAGTAAGATTAATTGCTTTGTTTAGGTATGTTTAATATAAAAGATATAAAAACTCTGTATTGTATTGTGACTAATTTAATATAACTTTTCTAACGTTCTCATTGGGTATAAAAATAAAAAGTTTGATTTTTCAGTTACGGCTATGCTAGTATTGCGATACTCAAATGATTCTCGAAGTTTGAAACGTAGATAGTTTTTCTTTGAAATGAAATCTCTTTCAAAGTGGATTTCAATTCGTTTTGATTGCAATAACGTCACAGAATAAAGTGAGTCTATTCGAAAAATTTTTATGAGATGACTGAGATTATTTAAAAAAAATTACCAATATGTTTTATTTTTTAATATACTCATTCTCTTATAAGGTTTAATTAATTAATTAATTAATTTATTTATTTATTTATTTATTTATTCACCATACCAAAATTACAAAAAAAGGCAATTATAAAAGACATACATACACATAGGATTACCTTATCTCTACAAAGAGATCTCTTCCAGCTACCCTTAGAGTGTTGGACAGAAGGTTTAAGAGGGCAGAGAATGGTACATAGATATTTTATAATAATATACATAATAATAATACTATATAAAATATGATACATACATATGCATTTATGGCTACATAAATTAAGAAGAACATACATATAATAATACTATATAAAATAAGATACATACATATACATTTATACCTACATAAATTAAGAAGTACATACATATTAGGTCAACAACTTTGCTCCCGTCGTTTTCCAAAAGATGGCGCTAGTAGCCAGTAATAGTTCAAGTAAATAAATCACAGTTGTTTTCCATCAGTTTTGACATCTATAAATATAACCTTACATCGATATTAGTTAATTTTTGTTTGCGTCATATAGTTACACTTAATTAAATATGTCAACTTATAAACCGAATTCACGTCATTTGCGGGAGATTTTACTTTTTCATTTTAACATTAAAAAATCGGCGGCTGAGGCTCATCGGGTTATTTCAAGTACTTATGGTGATGATACTATTAGTGAAAGAACGTGTCGCGAGTGGTTCCAGCGCTTTAAAAGCGGTGATTTTGTTGTTGCAGATCGGCATAGCGGTGGCAGAGAAAAAACTTTTGAAGATGATGAACTGGAGGCTTTACTTAATGAAGACTCGTGCCAAACTCAAGAACAGCTAGCAAAATCATTGGGAGTAACTCAGCAAGCAGTATCAAAACGCCTGGAACAGCTGGGGATGATCCAAAAACAAGGATACTGGGTACCGTATCAGTTGAAACCAAGAGATGTTGAGCGACGTTTATTTGCTTGTGAACAGCTGCTTGAAAGACAAAAACGAAAAGGATTTCTTCATCGTATTGTTACTGGGGACGAAAAATGGGTGCACTACGACAACCCTAAGCGACGCACATCATGGGGATTGCCCGGCCACACTCCTACGGCGACACCTCGACAGAATATTCACGGATCCAAGGTCATGTTGTGTATTTGGTGGGATCAGCTTGGCGTAATTTATTACGAGCTGCTAAAACCTTCTGAAAAAATTACTGGTGCACTTTATCGAACGCAATTAATGCGTTTGAGTCGGGCATTAAAAGCAAAACGGCCACAATACGCTGATAGACACGAAAAAGTAATTTTGCAACACGACAATGCTCGACCTCACGTGGCGAAAGTAGTCAAGACGTACCTCGAAACACTGAAATGGGAAATTCTACCTCACCCGCCATACTCACCAGATGTTGCTCCATCTGATTACCATTTATTTAGATCGATGGCACACGGCCTGGCGGGCCAGTTCTTCGATTCTTTTGAAAAAGTGAAAGAATGGATTGATTCTTGGATCTTATCAAAGGATGAAGAATTTTTCCGACGCGGGATTCGTTTGTTGCCTGAAAGATGGGCCAAAGTAGTGGAAAGTGACGGACAATACTTTGAAACATAAATAAGATACCATTTTTTTATATAATTTTTAAAATTAAAAAAAAAACGGCGGGAGCAAAGTTGTAGACCTAATATAATAATAAAATATAGAAATACATACATCTATTGTAATGATAATTAATCTTGAATAACAGAAAAGAAACCTTATTTATGCTAAATATTACCATTTGTCTGAAAAACACAGAACAGGACATGTTTTTTGTTAGGAATACAACAAATACCTTCCATTTTTATAAAACCATATTTGAAGAATATGAAATGTATTTTTATTATGAAATGAAGGTTGTAATATGCTTTTCACTATTCAAGTTATATTTATAGAACTAATATAAAGGTGTATTTCTTTAAATAAAAAAAATACAACAAAATTAAATATTCTACGTTTTAAGATCATCTTAAATCCCCAAGGGTTAATTAATTCTTAGACTCTACCCGTTTTGCCGAAATAAGCTTTTTTTGAAAGAATTTTCAACCCTTGTTTCGAATAAGAAAATTTTACATTTTATACAAGGACTTTGTTCTTGTCCTTATTAAATTATTTTTTTTTGGTTGTTTAAATTATAATTTACTAAGGTTGTTTAATCGTTAATTAAGGTTACCCAAAATATAGATCCATTTTATTTAATTAAGATATGTTAATAAATAGTAATATTGTCGATATCTGGAATAAAATAAGGTGTTTCTAACAAGAGATATAACAATATCTTTATTTGTCTTTTCTTAAGTACAAACGATTAAAAATATTTCGTTAATGTCACTTCAATTTGCAATAAGCATTACGACAAGACAATTATTTTCTAGTGTAAGACTTAATGATTCGAGAAGATACATATATTTTAGTGGAATCATAAACAACACAGGTAATTAATAACGATACATTTGAATAAACGTGTAAGATAATTTAATTTAATTAATTAAGAATATAAATCTGTCATCTATATGGGATAATAAATAAATTGTTTTAGTTTTCACAATTAAAATAAAATTTTTTTGATTCTCCACAAATTTTATATGTTCATGTATTTTTGTTATTTGAAATAGAAGACAAAATTAATTAATTAAATCATACATAAAAAAATCTCCTCATATATCTCTTGTTAGTTCTTTAAAGTTTTAAACCAATATTTGAAAGTTCATCTTAAAACTAAAAAAAAATAATCAGTCAAAATGTGAGGATGGATATCGTAGCATCTGTATATTTAAAAGCTTCAATCTCAAGTCATAGGAAGAAGACGGGCAATAGCAAAATACTGATGCATCAGGAAATAAAGGTTCTTCTGCATTACATGGCAGGAATCAAATGAAATTATTTAGATAGATATAAACTTGTTTGATTTTTACATTATTGTTATAAAATATAAATTAAAATAAATGAAGCATATATTTACATTCAATGATTGAAAATAAAGTTAAGAGAATTATGAATTGTGTGTAGTAACAACAATATTATTATACGAGTATGTATATGTTGTGGCTGTGAATAGGAAAGCTTATTTTTTGGTTCAAAAAAGTTCAGATGAAGTCTCCAGCCTTATGTGATTTTAAAATAAATGTATTTATGATAAAAATCCGTTCGTTATTGCTATGAAAAATATGTCAATACGCCAACTTCGTTTTAAGATGAAGCTGCAATCAAAGTGAATTGAAATCAACTTCTATAGAGATAAAATTCGATGTCAAAGTCAAACTATCTGTAAGTCATACTGCGAAAGTGGTACTAGAATTATACATTTTCATTTTTTATTATCAATATTAAGTAAAATTCTAAGATATATTTTATCTTAGTTTTTATTAAACCGTATTAAACTGAACTATGTCTATTAATATTAATATACTAGCAGACCCGGTTACGCGTTGCTGTGACTATTGTTTTTGATATATTACATTGTAGTAAACTATTTAAGGGATAACGTTCAGAGTACATCTGACATGAAAACCATATTTTTTTCTTACAGTCGATATTAAGCGAAAATCAAAACAAAATAATTAAAATTATTTTTTTAAATTTTATCCAAGTTTATAACATTATTTGTATATTACAAAATTTTTAGTGAATAACTTGGAACACTAAACTTACGAATGAGGTAGGTAGGGTAGACCTCATTCGTAATTACTCAAACCAGTCAACAGATACCGCCATCTTTTAGAATTGTTAGGAGCTAACTGCAAAATAATAAACAAATAATTTGCAATAAAATAATATTGCGACTATGAATTGAGTTGAAAATTATTTTATCTTTTAAGTTAGGTCAAACTGTACGTGGTGTGTACATTTTTTAAAATCGATTAAGTAGTTTAGGAATCCATCGCGGACAAACAACGTGACACGTGATTTATATATATTAAGATTTCTGGTGGATATTTTTTATCATATAATATTTTAAATAATATGATAAATAAATCGTAAAATTATCCTTTTTTTAATATGTTACCTTATCATTTTAATAAGATGTTCATAATTAAAAATATTTGGTGGTTTTACTAATGCATATAATAAAAGTTAAACTCAAAACATTTAAAATTTAAAAGATAAACTATGAAAAATGAAAAAATACATTTTTATAATAAATACAACAATTTTTATACAACTCTGCAGACGTCGTTCTGTCACATAGATTTGGAATGTGGCAGTTTATATTTCGACCTTAAGACGTTCTTACTCTGCTGACCCTCAAACATCGCCCTATCATCATGGTGACGGTTCTGTTCAGGAGAATTAAAGAAAAAGGTAAGCTCGGATGACCTACGTATCTTCCACTTACTTCCACGATCTTTGGCCACCCTTTTGAGACCCACAAAAAATCCCGACTGGGATGTCTGCCGGAGGGCTTCAAACTAAGAGGGGAACTTAAGGTTCAAACCTGATTGAAAAATAATCTAAAGGAATAGTGGGAAACTGAAGGTGACAAATATTTATAAAGTGGGTGCTTCAATGACAAAATAATGAGATAATTAGTTATTTATTACTATTATTATTAATATAGGGTTAATAGCCGATGAAATAAAGAATAATGAAATAAAACGTACATAAGTATTTTCAGTAATAGCTTTATTGTAAATCAAGTGAATCATAATTATTAACATAAATCTGTTTTATTTATATGTATATATATGACACACAATGTTTTTTGTTTGATTACCTGGTGAATATACAAACAAATCTGATGGTTTTCCAACACAGGAACAGGCAACGTTCAATTGACCATGTGAGAAACATGGGTTTTCTAGATTAATACCACAAACACCTAATGATTGCCCCTAGGACTTATTTATGGTCATAGCAAAAGCAAGCCGCACTGGAAACTGTAGCCGTTTAAATTCAAATGGTACATCAGTCGGAATCATTGGGATGCGTGGTATCAAAACGTCTTCTCCTTTATATTTTCCTTTCAGTATAGTTGCTTCTATCAAGTTGTTCAATATTTTTTTTATCGCTAACCGTGTGCCGTTGCAAAGACTCGGTTGGTTGATATTTCTCAACATTATAACTACTGATCCAACCTTTAATTGAAGTTTGTGAGGTGGCAATCCTGGTAAATAAAGCGAGTTTAAAAATTCAGGCGGATAGTTAACGACATCATCTTGGTTAGTAGCCTAATCAACTGATTTATATATCCTCAATTCGCCTGTAATTTGTTCTTGAATTTTGAAATTTAATTCATTTACATCCAATTTTTTTGCAATGTTAAATGGCAATTTTAGTGCTGAATGAGCTGTTCTACCACCTTCAAGCAAAGTTGCTGCAATTCCCGACGAAGCGAGTGCAATTTTATTTTGTGCAATTTTATTTTGTGAGCGAATTGTTGCTAATATCAATGAAATCAAAAAAGTTTTTCCTGTACCACCAGGTGCATCTAAGAAGTAAATCCCTCCTCTTTTATCATTTATTACTTTCAAAAGTGTATCAAATACATACTTCTGTTGTTCATTCAATAGTGGAAGATTCGTTTGAATTAATTCTTTCAAAGTGTTGAGATCATACAGTTTTTCTCGGTGCAACTCTTGATTAAAAGCATCATGCATTGGACGATTGGGTGCGGCCAGGCCTAATTGAAATAATAGTTTGTTTGACATCATCAAGCATATGTCCTCAATTGAAATCAATACTTCATTGTAAATTTCTTCGCTTATTTGTATATTTGGATTTCCCCTTCTAATCTATTTGATACAAAATATCATCACACATATTATCTTTGTACTTGATCCACAAATCCTTTGGGTTTGATGGGAAGCAGGTAGATATGATTATAGAAAACAATGTTCGTATTTGATGAGCTTGTGATGATATTACAGCATCATTGAGAGTTTGATCCCAATGAGCATCATTGTCTAGCAATCGCAAACGTTGGCAAGCTTCTCTATATGATCCACACAAATCACCATTAACAGTTCGTACATGTTGGAACGATGTTGGGCCACGTACATTGACTAATAGCAGTCGTAAATAAAAACATTCATCATTGCTTGGATGTACTGAATAAATTCGACCAATCGCATCGGTAGAAAATATATCTGGGTATCCTGTAACTGGTTTTCCTTGTTTCCGTCGTATAAATCTTCTTGAGGATTGATTCCAAGTATAATATTTTGGCATTTCAGAATATAACAATGTTTGAGCAAAATCATCGTTTTGACATATCTCAAAAAATCTGGTTAATGTAGTAGATGGTGGCTGTAAAGCTCTTTCTACTGCGTTCTGTGCTGTAAAATATACTCTTTGTCCATTTTCTAAATGCACAGCTAAATGAACAACAGTAGGGTGTCTTTCATGAATAGGAAAAGAAAATATTCGCCAAACTGCTTCATTACTACTAACATAGCGACCCATTTGGTATTGGGTAACTTCATCATTGGAATTCTCTGCATTAATACCAATCACAGCCATATCACTCCCTTTGGTTACATATTTGCAAATGTATTTAATAGATTTTACTGAATGGCAAGATTCAACGTTGATGTGCGCTTTGAAGGTCTTTGATAAAATGGGTGAATATGGAACAATCCAGCGATTATCTATTTCAATATCTTGTTGATTTAATTTGACAATTGTTGATCTTCCATTGTCTGCTGTCGATCGGCGACGATACAAAGGATAACCGTCATTACCAGTGATTGTTTCAGATATTAATGTCCGTGGATATCGCTTTGAACATTTACTTACCTAAATTATGTCACATGAAATAATTATTAATCACAGGTATTAAAACACTTTGCGCAAAACACGATATAAAACAATCAAAATTAATTATTAAATATTATAAACGCTATTTAACGCAGTTTATTTGACAAATGCAATGACGTGAAAACTGATGACAATTTATGTCGCATTCCAAAACTAAAACGAAAGAAAGAATATTCCAAGGCCAATCAAATCTATAGGTCTTACATTTTTTGACTTTTCAATTTGGTCGGGTTCACGATATTATGACTTTTGCGTGAACGGGCACACACATATATTTGATTGAATTTGAACTTTGTGCAGCGACAATAAAGCGCGAATGGACTCTTCGACGTTAGCAACACACCGACATTGTTTAGACAACAATGAGTGCTTGTAATTTAATATGAACTTTATTGAATAGCATTACAGTTCAAATTGACTCTACATTTAGTTACAAAATATTTGTATAGAAAAAAGAAAAGGGCTCTTTTAGGGTTTTCCTGGAAATTATTCTATTTTTTCTCGCCGTTAAAACCATCCTGGGACTTCAAGGAACATTTAAAAAAAAGAATTGTTAAGATTGGTCCATGCGTTGTTGAGTTTTGCGCTTACCAACACATTTTGCGATTCATTTTTATATAATAGATTAAGACTTTTGATATTGTATTCATGAAGATTTGATACTTGTCAATAATAAGTAATACAAGTTATCAATACTTACAACAATACTTTGTTTGTTTGGCAACGTTCCGAACACATTCACATTTTTTGTGTTTGTTTACGTTTGTGAATAAAAATGTTCGTGGTTTTTTTCGTCGCAAAATTCATATCAGGAGTTTTGTCAGTGGATTCGCTTTCGTCACTCGGTATTTACTTCGTTGAGAAGTTTTTGTTTTGATATCAATAGTTTTGTAAAAGGATTGGAAACAAAATGCTGTGCGATTATTTTTCATACAAATATATACTCATTTATTTGGAATAGTTGCCTCTGACAAAATGAGAGTGTTTTGGCTCAGAGGATGAGCGTTGTAATGACAAAGACGAGACCTCGAGTTCGATTCCCACAGGTGCCCGATTTTTTTTTCATTTGATTTTTTCAGTTTCCATTTATTTTTTTAATTCATTGCTTCAAAACAGAATTTGTTCAGCATTCGGATTTTTTTCTGTAAATTTTGTTTTATTGTTACAGACGGCAATGCGTTAGTGAGTTTATTCACTGTGCAACTAGCATTGAATTTTAACCGTGTTGTGAGTACGATTCTGGCTTTAAAACTCATTTTTTGGCCATTGTTGGTCATTTTTCATGATTTTTTGAACTTCTCACGGCCATATCTCGTAATAACGAGTTTTCCCAGATATATGCTATATACCAAATTTTAGTTCTAATTTGGGGCTACGAATGAGGAAATTTTCGAAAAAATCGTTGGCGCCGTTTTCGAGAAAATGGCCGATCTGTCCCCGGTCAGTTGGCCATTTTTTGCCTTTTGACCAAAAATGTCACGCCAACAAATGTTTTTGCCATTTAAATGGACATTATTCAAAAGATGAGCTTGAGACCTTTCCAATGATGCCCAATTTGTCAATGTACATCAACTGATTTGGCCACAGTCCCTGCACGAAAAATGGCCATTTTTGGCCTTTCGAGGGCTGGCCACGGCCAACATGGCGGCCAAATTGAAATGTCGTAGAACAAAAAAGTCTTAGTTTTTGATGTACTTCAATCCCTGAAAGTTTGAACAAAATCAGTTCAAACTACGAACATACCCACAAACAGACAAAGTAATCATCGATGGAAGCGCCAGTCAAAATTTTCAAAATGTCATATCTCATCAACCGGTGGTCGAATTTTGGCTTGTTGAAAAGGTCTCGACTTTCTGTTGAAAAGGTTTCAAGGTGGAAATAAGTGATTTTATACTGGTGCGGAGCCAAAAACTAAATTTTAGTCTCATTTTTCAAACGGCCGTAGAGGTGAGGCGGTAGGTATATTGCTAAGTGTAAATACATTTTCTGGATCTATGGGCCAAGGGCTTTCTAAAAATACTACACTCATACCAGAAGGTCTCCTGTATAAAATAATCGATATTGCGCGTATATATACAGAGTTAGACTTTCAGCACTATAGGTGCTTTCGTCACTCTGAGCTAGCTAACGCCCGCTTTGATATGAATAGCATTAGCTGATATTTTTTTACAACTATCATTATATTAATATTTGAAACAAAAGCTTTTTATCACTTTTAACGTATATTATACGGGCAGAGGAGTATGAAATTTCACACAGTTAAAGTTTATATGGTGAAACTGTTCAAAAAGCTTTAGTTCTTTTAATTCTTATTACTCTATCTTTAGTAGGACAAATTAAATTAATAAAAAGTCACACTATCATATGATTGACACATACAAAAACTTAAAAGATTAAATGCTTTTGCAAACACTGTCAATGTCAAAATTAAAGACAACGACTACAGATTCTGTTAAATTATTAATCACCTGAGACATTTAATCTTATCAACGACCAATAGTTGAACAGCATTATAATATCCTCCACGTACTAAGTGCAGGCATTAAGTGCAGGCTTCTCTTACAGCTGATTTTACGTTTAACAAGACTACATCCTGGTAATCTAAGGTTTATATATTATTGTTGCTTTGTGAGATGCTCCCTAAGCTTATTAGAAGCCATAAAGTGAAATTAAAATGTAATTGTTTTCGATGCTTTATTTTTAACTTTTCTAGACTTTGAAAAATTTCTTTTTATAAAAAAAATCTGCCATTATAAAGATACTTCAAACATAAAATCTAAGCCAGTAAATCTAAATAATTGATTATATATGCTATGCCAAATTTGTTTGTTATTAATCATACTATATTTGATTTTCATATTATTAAACATAAAAACCAAAAGTTATCGGTGAAGAGAAGAGATATTTTATATAGTTTTATTATTTTGTTAACCTGTTTTCTTTCGATAAGTTCATTTACTATTTATGCTTGTTGAATGTCGGAGTGGATAGAAATCTGACCTTCTAATCTTCTTGTCTTGGAGGTTCTGAAAACTAATAAATCAAACAAACAAACTAATCCAGTGAAGTAAAACTAACTTAAAAACCAATAAATATTTATAGAAAAATAGCGTACCTTTTTGCAAGTTATTTATGTATCTACAGGTACAAGTTTATTATCAATTTTACAAGATATATTGATAGGTAACAAGGCCGAATCTATATATAATCGAAAATTTTCCATACATTAAAAAATCAACATTAAAGTCACTGTCACACACAATAGAAATGTTCTATTGGTATAGTCACTAATCACAAAAGCGATTAACAATATGGAGATCAATGCAAATTCAGTCGTAAAATTCCTTTCAAAAAGTGATTGGCAGAACAAGAGTATTCATTCTATAAACCTGAAATATTAAATACTTTAATCCACTAACCAGTGAACAACAAAACACCAAACTCGAGCGAAATTTCGAAATTCACTGGTTTTTTAATATTTTCTTTGTCATTTTTCAGTTCATTGATATTAATAATTGAAAATTTTTAATTGTTTTAAGTATCTTTTTTTAGTTTTATTTCTATAAATAAATCCGGATTCTGGCGACTATTTGCCTTAAAACGTTTTAATGAGTATATTTTATTTTTAAAATTATGTTAATACTATATTTTTACAAAATTAGTAACATTTTCAGGTAAACTACAAAAATATTTCTTAATGTATTAAGAAAACCAGAATTTTATCAATTAAAATTAGTAGCAATATTTAAGAGAAAAACAAAAGTAATTAGAAATAATGGAGCAGCTTTATATTCTCTTTTACAGTTTTGAAAAGCGTCGGTAATACCCTAGTGTCCTTTAGATATGGAATAAGATTGTTCACGTCATAATCATAAACATATAATTACCGACACATTTTGTAGTTAGCACTGATTGCAACACTTAGAATCCTGAACTCAGCTCAGCAATATTATAATATTTATGAATAATTTGTAGTACCTTTATATTAGAGTAGGCGCATCCACAAGTCATACAGTGTAGCAAGAATAACACATTTATAAACTTACGGAGAATTGGCGGTATAGAACTCTGTAAGAAGTCATTTTTTCTCTTTTATTTGCGGATAAGTACATTATCCAAAATTTTATTGTGCCAAATCATTACAATTTTTAAACCTATTTAATACCTAATTAATGTTATAATATTTTCTACACAACCTGGCATTAAAACTAAATCTCTTAACATCTTTATTAATAAAATGATTCTACAGAGCGAAGTCACTAAAACACGAGGGACGTTGTCAAAATGTTTGAGTAGGCACAATTTCATATACTTTCTACGACTAAACTCTTTAAACATCATTTCTGCACTGGCTAATCACTGCAATTTTTAAAGATCTTGCAAGGTTAACACTTTCGATGCTTCAACAGCTAAGCAAAGCCATCATAATTAGAAAATTACATACGTAAAATTCATGCAACTTATGAGATAAGTAAAATGTTTTCTTGAAGTACCTTATATTTTGAAAAGTAGAAAAAGCCTTTCTATTTTAACGCTCTTATATTCTTATCTTCCTAACATATATAATTCATGTTTATAAATTCAAATTAATAACGCGCTACCCACCTTAAAAAAAGTTCTCCTAAATTTTTATTTGTGGTATGTGTGTCTGTTTATTCCCGCTAATCTCAACGGCCGGATCGATTTTAACAAGACCTTTACTGGCGGATAGCTGATGTTTAAGGAACAACTTAGGCTACTTTTATTTATAAACATATTCCGCGCGAACAATGTCGTGTATATAACAAAAATATGTAACTGGTATAATTAAACATTGAATGTGTAAAATTCAATCAGATATGATTTGTAAACAATTATTATTATTTTTGTCAATTTATTTAAACCATGAGGGTACTTCTTTATATGAAATAAATTTGTAGGATACGTAAAAGTGCACCAGGTGCAATTTCTCAAAACAAAAACATTTATACAATTCGCTTTGCTAAAATTCTGTGGGAATAAATATATAATTTGTATGTCCACATGGCGCGCTAGAAACAATGATATTATTTCTTTCTTTACTTTAAAATGAGGTTTTGAGAAAATATTAAAAAGACTATACATTCATGGTTTATTGTTATAATATTACAAACCTTATTATTAATAATTTTATCCAAAAATAAAAAATGTTTAAGGTTATTTATTTTCATAATTAAAATAAAAATCATTTCATGACCAAATTTCCTTGAAAAATATCGCTTATCTCTATTCATTAAATTTTCTGGATTCAGAATAATTCTAATCAATCGCCAGCAATTAGTCCGGTTGCTAGTCTCCGCTGTGCTTAATAAAGATCTCTTTTAATATAATTTATATGTTGAATATGTTTTATCAGCAAATAAGTAATTCAATCAAGCTAAATGTATGTATATAAAAAGGTTCTGCTCAGATAAGTCTCTAGGCCTAAAGTCGAAAAAGAATATCTCTTTGAATCTAAATAAATTCTATTAACCCTGAGGCTTGTAGGACAGGTATAAAGATGTCGTTACCGCAATCTTTGGTATTCGCTGATCGCTGCTCGCTGCTGAGGCTTAAACAACGTTAGATGGTAGAGCCTAGCTGCAGTTATCTGACTGCAGCTCGTATTGGGCTGGCTCGACCGGGGAAGGACCACCCTCTCACAGAAGACCGACGCGTAGTAATCAAACTCATTTGGTTATGTTCCGTCGGTGAGTGAGAGAATCCGGAATTGCTAGAGCAAAGTTCAAGCATGTCGTCAAAATTGGGGATCAGCTGGCAAAGTACCCGCCTGGCACGCGTAAGTTCTGGGCGCTGTCTAAAGCCACGCTGGGAAACTTTTGTCAGCCATCCCTACCGCCATTGCACACTGGGAACGACTTTCTGGCCTACACGGCAAAAGAGAAAGCCGATCTCTTGGGCACTTTTTTGCCTCAAACTCGACTTTGGACGACCAGAGGAAGACACCGCCTATCATCCCGCGGTGTCCGAGCTTAATGCCGGAAATAGTTTTTCGGCAAAAACTCATCCGAAAAGCCCTCCTTTCCTTGGAAGTTCATAAGTCGAGTGGGCCCGATGATATCTCTTCAATTGTGCTACGAATATGTGCCCCTGAATTTACACCAGTGCTAACGCATCTATTTCAGTACTCCTACCTTAAAGGCGTAGTCCCGGTCTCATGGAAGCGTGCCGTTGTCCATCCGATCCCTAAAAAAAGTGATAGCTTGGACCCAGCTAACTACAGACCTATCGCCATTACCTCTCTTCTCTCCAAAGTAATGGAGAGTATCATCAATAAGCAGCTCCTAACCTTCCTCGAGGATCACCAGTTGGTCAATGACCGGCAATAAGGCTTTCGCCATGGTCGATCGGCTGGTGATCTTCTGTTATATCTTACGCACCGTTGGGTGTTATTGAAAGCAAGGGAGAAGGTCTGGCAGTTAGTCTGGATATGGCGAAAGCCTTCGATCGTGTATGGCACAAGGGGGTTCTTTCGAAGCTACCTTCCTATGGGCTTCCCGAGAGTTTATGCAAGTGGATCACCAGCTTCCTCACTGGGCGGAGCATACAGGTCGTTCTCGGCGGTTTTTGCTCGGATCCCAAGCCCGTGAACGCTGGTGTACCCCAAGGCTGCGTGCTATCCCCAACTCTGTTCCTCCAGCACATCAATGATATGTTGGATATCTCCAACATACATTGTTATGCAGATGACAGTACTGGGGATGCGGTATATTCCGGCCGTGCAGGTCTCTCTCGGGAAAAAGTCGACGAGTGCCGAAAGAAACTTGTGTCTTCTATAGAGACTTTCTTAGCGATAGTTTCTGAGTGGGGTGAACTGAACCACGTTCAGTTCAATCCCCAGCAGACACAGGTTTGCGCGTTTACCACTAAGAAAACCCCATTTGTCGTATCAATGCTCTTCGAGAGCACTAAGCTTATTGCCTCGCCAAGTATCAGAATACTGGGTCTAGACATTTCGAGTGACTGTCGGTTTCGTGGTCATCTGGAGAGCAAGGCCAAGTTGGCCTCGATGAAATTGGGCGTGATCAATAGAGCGAGGCAGTACTTCAATCCTGGCCAAAGACTTGCGCTCTACAAAGCGCAAGTCCGGCCACACATGGAGTACTGTTCTCATCTCTGGTCCGGATCACCCCAATATCAGCTTCTACCATTTGACCGCGTACAACAGAGAGCCGTTCGGATTGTCGGGGACCCGGTGCTTTGTGAACGGCTGGACTCTTTGGCATTGCTTAGAGACGTTGCATCTCTGTGCGTCTTCTACCGCATTTACCACGGGGAGTGTTCCGAAGAGCTATTCGATCTGATGCCTACCGCCGAATTCCATCACCGCACAGCGCGCCATCGCCTCCAATACCATCCCTACCACCTGGATCCTGGCGTGGCGATCCACCACTCTGCTGTTCTCAAGTACATTTTTTCCTCATACCACTCGAATGTGGAACGAACTCCCTTCGGCGGTATTTCTAGATCGGTACGATATGGGTACCTTCAAAAAAGGCGTTTACTCCCACCTTCAAGGCCGGCAACGCTCCTGTAAATCCTCGGATGTTGCAAGAGTTCATGGGCGGCGGTGATCACAAATCATCTGTGACCCGCCAGCTCATTTGCCCTCCTATTCCAAAAAAAAAAAAAATATAATAAAAAAAAAAAAAAAAAAATTATACTGAATTATGCAAATAAATGTTCGTAAATAAAATTTTTGTACATTTTTTCAGACCTTAAAGATATCAATGAAATATTATCAATAGTGTAAACTCGAAATGCATATATAACGTAATATATTTAATTTTAATTTTAATTCTAATAAATAAAATGTTTTTTTGATAGTTAACTATATGTAATGAGAACTCTCATTCGTGAAGATGACCCTATTAATTAATAAATGAAATAAAATCATACAATAAAAAAAAGCAAACCAATAGTAATTATTATTTCAAGATAATTATTATATTTTTTTTTCTATGTTGTAAGGAGTTAACAGATTTTTTAAGTATTTAGTTTGTATTTCTGATTTTGAGGCTTATTAACATAATGTTGAATTTGACAATATATAGCATAAGTGTTCAATATATACAGTAAACTTTGAAGATTTTTATATATGATTTTTCGTTTCTCTCAGCTGTAACATGAAATCAAATCATGTAACAAAATTTATTAATAATAATACGTAGAATAACAAATAAGATAAGACGAATAAATGTAGCATTTACACATGCATGCATGCATGCATTACAAGAGACGAAATGGAAGGGATTAAAAGCGAGAGAGATTCGTGAAGATACAAGTTTTATTCTTGCGGGAGAATAAAGAATAAAGCTTTAACAAAGTTATATTGTAATCAATTGCAATTAAAAATTTAATCAAATGTGGAAGGTAAATGAAACCATAGGACAGAAGGACGATTTAACAAAATATGTTATTTGTTAAGTTATAAAAAATACTTATTTATTACGCTTTAAATATAGCTTCTTTTTTCAGTGCCAAGAATCACTTTTTATTTTTTTATATTCAGATTGTAAAGCAACTAACTCGTATGGAACAATAGAAAACAGAACGGAACACTCATGTCAATCATTTTATATTAATATAATACAAACATTGAACAAGCAACATTGAAGTTATTAAATATACAATTAACTGTACAAATGACACACATTGAATATGATATTAATGAGTATGATTAATCATACGACCATATTTATTTAACGAGCAAAAATATATATTGGTGTCATTATAAATGATGTGTTAAATATGGAATTATTTAAATTCATCTCTTGTAATTAATGAACAATACATATATATATATATATATATATTTATGTAATTGTGTATATATTCATTTAAATAATAAAGAGAAAAGTTCCACTTCGGTAGAAGTGGCGGAAAACTAGTGGTTTTATCGCTACTTGCCTACTGCAATGCCCTTATTTCAATTTATACATAATGTTTAATTTTCAAATGGAAATTGAGTATTAAATTTAATAAAACCCTGTCATAAAGGTTTTATATTTCTTTTTATCTGGTAAAATGCATGTAATATGAACTTCAGAACGGTTATATATAGGTGTATAGAATTTCATAATTTAGCCTTCCTTCTCCATGACTATAAACAAGATTTCAAGAAAACATTTCTCTTTTTAAAACATGCGATTTAAAAAATATAAGATTATCAAATAATTCAAAATAATCTAAAATTTTATTTCCATTTACAACAAAAATAAAATGAGTTAACGATTTATTAAACCGCAGTGGAATTTTAAATACCGCTTAGAAACTCGTTTAAAGGACCTTTCAAACAAGATGAAGTTTCTTAAACGCCGCAAGAAACAAAGAAGAACTGATAAAAAAATTATAAATTCCTTAGTCAAACTTTGGGGAATTACATTGAAAGACTATCACATTTTATATATGTATTTATATCTCATTTCATTTCGGACACAAAATGTTTAAATTCTTATGTTGGATGTATAGTTTTAGATTTATACTTGAATTTGTACTATAGGATAACGTTATTAGCCAAATTACATAGTTGTCGGTCAACTAGAACTGCCCTATTAATTTTGAAAGTCTTAAAAGTATTAAATTTTGCATTTTTAATGTTAATTATTAAAAAAAGAATCATTTTTTAAAATAATTATATTAACAATGACAAGAAAAGAAAAGGTTACTATTATATTAAATAGGTGTATGTGCAGATCAGATCAATCAAATTCAACACCACACGTCTACATTATGAGAAATTTAAAGAGCTAACTAAGCACATTATAGCCATTTAGATTTATAATGTACAATCGTAACACCAATAGAATAACATAAAATGATAAAAACAAATATTAGTTAAACATATTCCAGTGTTTTCTATTATACAATCTTTAACTATTAATAATTGATATTTAAATTGTATGTCAGTCGTTAACTCAAGCAAAACGTTCATTTAGTTCACAAAAAAATCATTTAAAATACTAAAAATAATCCGAAGTTAATTGTGGATAGAAAATAGATGTCAGAAGTTTACATATTTCTTTTTACCAAAACTTACACTTAAGGATATTATTAAAATATAGTCAAAAATCCCTTTTCTCCTATTTTATTATTTCCAAATTTATTCCCCACAAAAACGTTATAAACATTCAATTGCCCTGCCGTTATTTAAAATACCTTTGGTTTGAGAATAAGGTCTTACCTTGCAAAATAATTATCCGTTACGATTGTTCAAAAAACCCAAAACTGTATCCAAACATTATTATTGTCAGCTTAATATTTGATAGGTGCAATTTACAGGACAGGTAAAATCAAAGGCAGAAACTAATATGAAATCAAGCTGCGTAATGTGCCAAAAAGTTATAAAAATCTTAGAAACTTAGCATGAGCATAATTGATATATGTTTCTGGCTCTCAGAGGAAACCTAAAATATTAAATATATTTTACATCAATTTCAGGTTTTATACTATAAGTATTATTATTAATAGCAATATTAAAATAAATATTCATATTTAACAATCTTAGAAAACACTGTTAGTTCACAATAAAGAACGAACCGACATCACTCGTATCAAGTTCGCACTCCATTTCTCCCAGCGAACGAATCTCTCACAATGAATTATCTTACAAAACACGAATAGTCAGGGCTACCACTATATAGTCAACGTCAATTTTATACTTGATATTAAAGAATAAACAGCAGAATCTGTTACCTTATTTAATGTGATTTTATTTTCGATACAATAGTAACCCTATTTGCCACTAATGGAGTGCCAAAAAAATATACGAGTATATAGAATCCATGATAAATGACACAAAATCGTTTCTATATAAGACATATGTAATTGAGTAAAATAAGTTTGATACTCCGCATTTCTTTAACCAAAATTATATTTTAATTTACCAAAGTTAAATTTTTAGATACATGTAGAGTCATCCTGCTCTTATTTGTGATTATTTTGCTGTTGTTGTTGTGTTGTAAATTGTTTTACGCGTTTAATGGGCTTCAGAATTTACGATAATGGAGCAATAGTTGATAAAATATTAGGTATCATCATCGTTTGTTAAGAGCTAATTGTACAAGTTGCCAGCACTCTATAATTATTTTATATATTTATGAGGTGACGGGGACTTAGCTCAGAAAGGTAATTGGTGAAGTTGGAACAACTTCTTTGATGCTCTCTATAATTAAAATGGTGATTTATAAACTTTAGCAGTAAAATAACTTAAAAAGTTTGTTGAAATATGAGCTGATTTCTAAATTACGATCAACTTTAACACAACTTTTATTATCTAGTCTTAGTTATTTCTTAGAATCTTTATATTACGGAATTATAAATAAGATAATTTTTATTACATTTAGAACATATTGAGGACTCCTAACGTAGTAATCAGGCTAAAGTCTGCAATGTGAGAGAAAATAGTAATTGTACTGCAGTGAAATATTAATAAAATACCAATGTCTATAACTACAACTATTTTATGATACAAATTATAATAGAAGAAAATTAATTTATTTATAAAACATAATTGTTCACAAAAAAATATATATATAAATTATAATAAAATCAATCAAATGAAACTACTATATTGAAAGTAACTATAAAAACCGCAAAAGTGCGATTCGGACTCGGTTAATTAGGGTTCCATACAATTTTGTAGGTTACGAATAGTTTGGGGGGCCATGGAAATGGAAATGGAAACCTACTCGTATGCCCGTCCGTTACCAATGTCATTCGGACTTGTCCGATGGGATTGGAAGCGGTACGGGCCGGTGCTCCCTGGGGGATGGTTAATTCGGCCTTTCGGGCTCACGTTAGCCATCTGTTAATGTCCAGCACGAGGTTGTCAGCCATAAGGTGCCCGAGTCTGGGTCATGGCTGGCATGGAGGGTGTACGCAGTGGTCTGCCTTAAATGGTGGCCAGTCTGCGGCGGCGTGGCCGGACCCCTTTTGTTCGGCCTCAGCCGTTAGAAAGTGTGTCTGGGCATTTCGGTGGGAGGGCATAGGCCCTCTTTTCCGGGGGACAGCCGCGGGGTCATTACCGGTAGTACTCTGATCGCAGAGTTGACCTTGGGGTGGCCTCGTGGTTGCGGGGATTTTGGGGGCAATTAGAGTTTGGGGTTTTTCCTGTCGAGTCGTTCTGTAAGGAGCGGTTCGGGGGCAGCTACTCCAAGCAACAGACGGTGCCCGGATTAATATTCGTTGAGCGATACACCACAATACTGCTCGGCGATCGTTAGTCCCGGTTTAGTGGGTTCCCGACTCATGCCTCTTTCTTGCTAGGCTCAGTTGACCACCATGTTTGGCGGTAGAGGTCTGTCGGGTTCGAGGTCGGGCCCCCTCTTTGAGTAGTTGTCTCACGCGGCAGCAGTGCCTTGGTAGTTCACCCCTGCCAACCCGCTGGGTCGTGCTTCACTATCCCCTCATTTAGGGCATGAACGATGGTCTTTCTTCCGGAAGATCACCGTCGTGGGTGCTGGGCCTGGACGAGGTTCTCAGGCGTTTTGGGATTGAGCCTAGACTCCCCCGGACGTTTGAGTTCCGGACCGGGCCTGGCTAGAAGAGGGCTTCGGCCCTCTTCTTATGGTGGGCTTGGGTGGGGTCGGAGGGGACCCCAGTGTTATTACTTTCTTGATTTTATATTGAAATAACAATTGTTATTAGAAATTAACCTAAACAGAATTGAACAATAATTGTTTACTTTCAACCGAATGCAAATATATGCTAAACAAAATATTGATTAGAGAATAATTTATGTAGTGATAATAATTGGCAAATATACAGAAGTAGATAGTTTAGATTGTAATAATGGTTATTGTGTTTCTATTATAATTTTTTTTTTTTCGAAAATGATAAACTTTTTCACTCACTCACTCACTCACTCTGTGAAGAAATAAATTTGATTACTCCAGATCCATCTCCTGTAGAGTATGGTCTATACATGATCTAATCAGCTTATTATAAATAGCAGTCAGATAACCTACCTTTTACTCTAAGCTCTTAAAATGAATGATCGAGTATGGGATAAAGTTTTGTCTTTCATTTTACTGACACTGAAGAAAGTGAAAGAAGATATCATTACATAGTTAGACTTTATTCGGTTAAGGAAACCATTAAAGTTTACGATAAGAGAATTCTTATCTGGAAAAATTATCTTCCGTGAGGGACAGAGAATCAAAGTTTTATGTAAGACAACATAATATAAACGGGGTCACTGCGATCTATTTAGCACAATTGTGGGATTAATAATTTTATCATTACATTTTCATTATTAAAATAACAAGTGACATGAATGTATTTCGTTGCCATTTTTCTTGTAAAGAAAATGTGGTTGCCATTTTTTTAAAAAAACATTAATATAATAGTTTCTGTAAATGTTGTTACATTAAATAAAAAATATTTAAAATAGAATTACTAAGAATATTACAAACAAAAATATTTTTTTGTTTGGTTTTTTAGTTTTCAATAAACGTTTAAGGTTTATTATTGAGATGCTATCTAAAATAGGACATAAGAACAAACGGACTAAGGGATTTGCTAAGCTTACAATAGAAAGAACTTTACCAATGAGATATTTCTGATCGATTCTACAAAAGTAATCCCTTATTATCAGGGATATCGGTATCTTGATTGTTTTAAAAATCAGCCACTTCATTTCTTTGTTGATGTCTGGTAGATAATAATATCTTTGAAAGCCTTTTTTATTAATATTATCATGCCAAACAGAAAGAGAAAAAGTAATTCTGAGATAAAAATTATATTTCAAAGATTGATTGTGATATTTCAATGAATCTCATTAATGAAAAAGTAATAGTTTTAATAAATAAAAACATTTAAGTACTTACCAAAATTTCTTGCGCAAGACCTTGCATATTCTTAACAAATATGTAGTCGATGTGAAAATAACTCACATCGACTACTACGATGTGAAAATATGTGGGTATTGTGCGAATCAATTAAGAAAAATATATTTACTGAATAGCCACAAAACAGATTAACATAGAAATCATTTTTTTATAAACGTGATATACGTGGTTGTCACTATCTGTAATGACATAACAGAGGATTCCCGCAGCATCCGTATCCGATCCCAACAAAGTTGTATTGTGTCTCCTAGGGGATTAAAGGAAGGACAGCTTCCAAATAATACCAATGAATAACATTTTAATAATAACAACCTCTCAAGATTTGTATAAAAATAAGGAATAATAAGGATGAATAGAAATATCGTCATAAATATTTGGTCTATTTGATCTTAGTCATAAAAAAATATTGTACAGATCTTTTAAAAAAAGTTAAGGTTAAAATAATTTACAAAAATTTTACCTTTAAAAAAAACTTAGACATGCATGTGATAGGTTACCTTAGATTAAAAAAAGCACATAGTTTTTTAATATCCAATAACTAAAACAATTTCAATTAAACCAGTTTAATGCCAATTATTTTGCAACAGAATCCGTCAACCTAAGATAGATAAGATTTAAATTATCGTATACATAAACTTACTGTCTATGACTTGTGGCTTTATTTTTTTAGTAGTTATTGTTTTAACTCTATCCCCGATATTGTATTCTAAATTAATATTTTTATTGGTAATACTCAACCTAATTAAAAATAACTGTGATAGAGAAAAAAATGTATATTGTTCTGCGAAAATGGCAACGTAAAATATTTATTTTTATAAAAGGTAAATGAGAAACCGTGCCGTTTTATAAACTGTATGAAATTATTATTTTATTAATAATTATTATTTTGCGAATATTTTATGGTTAGGGCAATCTTGGTCATGAAATAAGTTATTTGGAAAGAATTCTAAGAAGAAATCCATTACACCTACAATTCAAATGCCACTTACTTTACTTTACGATTGGTAACAGGTCAATCACGTAACTTGTAAAAAGCCTATTTGGACTACAAGTCAATGAACATATTCTAAGAACACAAGACATTTTTTATATTCCTGAACGTCATTTTAACAAAACTAGCTCACGTTTTCAATACTCTTTTGCTCTAAACACCGGTTACAGCAGACAGAAGTATCGGCATCACTATTATCGCTGTAATGTAATTTATAAATCTCCAACAAGAAGGTATTCAAATTGTTGTAATTTAGATATTTTTGTTAATTTACCATTGTTCATTAAATATTTTTGTAAAAGCTTGTGATTTTGTGAATAATATATTATTCGTGTTTCAGTCATAGTGAAAAAGTAATTTTCTATGAAAAAGTATGTCTACAATAAATGTAATTCTTCTTTAGATAACTTGTGATATTCAAGTACTCTGAGGTAAAATAAATAGTTTTTTAATAAGACAAATACTTAAGTACGACATTTTTTGTATAAATCCCCGAATATATTCTACAGAAAATAGTCGATATAAAAACAACTCCAATCTATTAAATCGGCATCACATATCAAGTCTATCTACTTCCTTTTACGTTACGTTACACAAGAGACTTATGAGGGTTACTTTGGTTAATTTTTGGATCCTTAGACAGTTAGTTAATTGCTCTGACCTACATTATCCCTCTGGAGTAATCAGCGATTAGTCAATCCTTTAATTTTATCCTAGAATTTTAAAATTATATATATGTTGTAAAATAGTTACTAATATTAAAATCGTACAATTAAGTTCTTACAGATGTCCTGTTTTTATTGACATATAAAGATTGATAATTGTTTTAAATTTAAACAGTAGAGTATTTTAAAATTATCTTAATCCTTTTAATATTGTTACAAATATTCAATCAAAACAATTTTTCCAACTAACTTTCAGATAAATGCGCAACTGTTCTCCTCATAAATTTTTTCCTCATCCCATAAAAAAAAATAACAACACTATGTACATCTTGAAGTAATTGTATTTATCTCCTATATTATAAAAAATAACTACAGTCACGAAACTTCTAATAATAAGATTTTTAACATTAAGTAATTATCTTAAATAACATTTCTCTCACAAACACGACGTATTTGATTTGCTATGTTGACATACTTATTAATCATATATTTTTATTATAAACGTCCTAATAAAAAAAACTTTCATTAAAACTTTTAACGAATGTGCATATTGAATATATTTTTAAATTCACCTGGTTCACTTTGATTCCTTTCTTGCATTTCTTTATCTCTGAGTCAGACTTGATTTTATTTTGCAATACATTATCACATTTTAACATAAACGAAAATTTTTATAATTTTTTTCCCAATAACCAATTCAACGAGAATAGGTTTTTTGAGTAATTCATATTAATCTTAAACTAAATCTATTTATACAATAATCATGTAAACAAGTTAACAAGTTAACAATTTTATAACCGGCAGTGTGGACGTTCCAGCCTTTGTAATAATAGCGCTAAGAAACTTGTTAATGTTCTTTGAAAAAGTTGAACTTGCTGAAATGACTAAGAAAACAAGGATACAAAAAATAATAATCAGTTCGAAATGGGCTTAAATGTTTATGTTTGTTTACTATTAAATTTAAAAAATAACATTTATTTTAAATGCCTGCCTATTCATTTATAATAAATAAGTGTTTAGCCTCATTCAGACTTTTGACTAAACATAATTGAAAATTAACAAGCTATCTCTGAATTGTTTTAAATGACTACCTCTTACCACCATGCTCATTTAAATGAACTGTCTTTCAATTAAGTATACCTCAAAGTACGTTAATTGACGTGTTAATTTTGCTCACGCCATTTTATACAACTCTATTTAAATGTTTAATATATAATCGAGTTATAAACACAAGCTAAGAAATGTACTATTTTAACTAACATTTTTAAAAAGGAAAAAAAACATGTTTATCAACCGTATCAAATTAAATTATGTGTTGTTAAAACTTCCACTTAAAATGGTAGAAATCAGTTATATTCACTGGAGTGAATAAATCTAAAGTTTAACTTTGAACAAAGAATGATTGGTTGATGTTTCTATGTTTTCATTTTATTAACATAAATAATGTTGACGTATGAAGTAACACAAAAAGAAAATAAATACATTTTCACAAATTTTCCACATGTCTGTAAAACACTGTGTTATGAAACAGAGAGAGGGAGAGAGAGTTGAGCATCCGACTGTCCATTGTATTGTATTGTATTGTATTGTATTGTATTGTATTGTATTGTATTGTATTGTATTGTATTGTATTGTATTGTATTGTATTGTATTGTATTGTATTGTATTGTATTGTATTGTATTGTATTGTATTGTATTGTATTGTATTGTATTGTATTGTATTGTATTGTATTGTATTGTATTGTATTGTATTGTATTGTATTGTATTGTATTGTATTGTATTGTATTGTATTGTATTGTATTGTATTGTATTGTATTGTATTGTATTGTATTGTATTGTATTGTATTGTATTGTATTGTATTGTATTGTATTGTATTGTATTGTATTGTATTGTATTGTATTGTATTGTATTGTATTGTATTGTATTGTATTGTATTGTATTGTATTGTATTGTATTGTATTGTATTGTATTGTATTGTATTGTATTGTATTGTATTGTATTGTATTGTATTGTATTGTATTGTATTGTATTGTATTGTATTGTATTGTATTGTATTGTATTGTATTGTATTGTATTGTATTGTATTGTATTGTATTGTATTGTATTGTATTGTATTGTATTGTATTGTATTGTATTGTATTGTATTGTATTGTATTGTATTGTATTGTATTGTATTGTATTGTATTGTATTGTATTGTATTGTATTGTATTGTATTGTATTGTATTGTATTGTATT
Organism: Melinaea marsaeus rileyi; assembly: GCA_918358865.1. Classification (NCBI taxonomy): domain Eukaryota; kingdom Metazoa; phylum Arthropoda; class Insecta; order Lepidoptera; family Nymphalidae; genus Melinaea; species Melinaea marsaeus. The sequence goes on along the minus strand of OU911093.1, from coordinate 22,735,457 downwards.
GTATTGTATTGTATTGTATTGTATTGTATTGTATTGTATTGTATTGTATTGTATTGTATTGTATTGTATTGTATTGTATTGTATTGTATTGTACTGCACTGCACTGCACTGCATTGTACTGTACTATACTGTACTGTATTGTATATGTAGTAGACTCGATACACGCACGCACATATACTTACACACCATACGGCATTACGTGATGATTTCTACCAAATCGCACTACCCGTAAGTCGCGTTACGAAACTTCGATCCAAAAAATGTTAAAGTAAAAACGAAGACATATTTCACCCAAATATTATCATATCCCGAATTTGTTATTCAACACAAAACATGCTGATATTTCCCTCTTGGCAACGGAAGTTTGTTGTATGTCATGGAAATAGCATAATAAATATTTTAGTAAACTTGGTGAAACAAGAAAGAAAAATATATCACTTTAGTGTTAAAGGTACCTTTTATCGTACTTCCTTATTTATTTTACGTAAATGACCTTATTGCATATTTAAGGAGATACACACCACAATAAAAAGCAAAGAGCAATTATTTCATCACAGCGATTTCTTTTAGGCTACCCATACTTATGAATGTACGCACTAACCGCGACATTATAACACGATATATAATACAATATAGAAACTAATACGTGTATACATGTTAAAAACTATATAAATTATGTAAATAAATCTAATTTAACCTTTGAGGTAGAATGGTAAATGGAAAAAAGTGGTAAAGAGGATACAGAATTAAAAAAAAATAATTTATATATAAGTTAAATTTGTAATCGTCTTTGAGAATTATTGATAATCGATATCAGGTTTACAAAACCGAATGAACCGATGTCACATATATCAACTTTGCACTCGATTAAAATTAAATGAAATTTAAATTAAACATTTGTTTAATTTAAATTTAAATTTTACAAGACACGGACATTTAAGGCTACAAATTGTTGACAGGTTTTAATGAATTTCAGAGTTTACAATGATGGTGCATACAGTATTTGAATAATTATTATGTATAACATCATCGTTCGTTCAATGCTGTCTGTATAATTATTGTTTATATTTGTTTATATTTAGTTGCCAGCGGTTTATAATTATTGTTTATATTTTCGAAATTAAGAGACTTTTCTCAGAAAGGTAATGGGTAAAGTTTGGACGGTTTCTTTTGGTCTCTTATACATTTTAGCCGGCGACTTTGTAAACTTCGGCAGTAAATTAATTTTAGAAATAACTGTAGTTAAAATTATTACGAATTAAATTCTATGTTAAAACCAACTTCATGTTAAATATAGTTTTACAATTAAGGGTTAATAGTTTTTAAAAATGTTCTTATTAGATAATATTGAACTATATTTTTATTAATATAATAAATAAAAATATACCTCAATACATTATTGTTACCATGTATTGTAGCTGGATTTTTTATTTCATTGTTTGTTAATTTGTGTGAATCTTCTGGATGTTAATAATATTAATAACAATAAATAACTTAATTGTTACATAGCATCTTCGGAGACAACGTGCGACAAATTTATATGCACTGAAATAACTGTAAAACTTCAAAAAATTAAGTGTTTTTTGATACTATAAAACTTGTGAAAACGGTACTACCTGATGATACACATGGGCGCAAAGAGCAGTGTAATGCACTGTGTTCTAGTCGTCTTGTCGCAGTTCTGCTACGTCGCCATACTACCATTTCAATAAGGAGGCCAAATAGCGTAGAAACTAATGGGAAAAAATCAAGAATAGTTTAGCTGTATAGAATTTAGAAAAACCTTAAATAATATGGAATTTGAAATATGTGTCTTACGTGTAATAAAAATAACGAAATAACGGTCACCTTCACTATTCACGCTCCTCTCCCTACTGCCTCTCTACAGATGTTGCAAGATTTTTCGGTGGCTTTGCCCCATCTTACTAAGTTACTTTGATCTAGGAGAGTCATTTGAAATGCATTAAAATAAAATTTTAATAATGCTGGGGACCAATCATGACCCAGGGTGTGCTACCTCAAAGCTAGTGGAATAAGAAATCTCCTATGGTCACCCATTCATTTTGCAATTCTAGGCTCATCGCGTGCAACCGGTAATTATCATTTTCATCTTTCCAAATAAAGGATTTTATTATTTCCATGTCTTGTTTTTTCCTACTTGATCCTAGCCCTGCTTTATTTGTTTGAGCACCTATCATAAATTGTTTATGGAATTGAAGTCGTGACTCCAGCTCTGCGACAATTTTATGTTTTGGGAGAGATATTATAGTATCATCGTTCGATTTTGAGATGATATGTCTTTAGGTCAGTCTTGTGTCGGTCTCTAAATAAGATAGAAGAGTCCGTTGGATGCGCTAACCCGAGCCATGACTTCAATGTTCTTATGACGCTTGCATCTAACTTCAACAAAAGGGTCTTATGAATATCATAAACGAGGAAAGGCCAATTTAGACGTGTTGTTAAATAATTATCATATATCCAAGACTTTTTCATGTTACTTATTGGTTGATTGTCTACCTTTTTAAGATCATTCAAAAAGCTATCGACTGTTATATCTAACTATGAAGTGCGCCCTTGGTAATCGATTTTTTTACCTAAGAATTTGAGCGGAGCTGCGTCGGTAATCGTAGTAACGCACTTACTATTATTTGATTGATTTGATTTTGATTTTGATTTTGATTGGTTTTATGATCGAAGTCACTCCAGAGCTTTGATAAGATCACTCTGCATAAATTACTTTTAAAGTTACTTACGTTTATAAAATTTAATATTAAGCATACTATGATTAAGTTTAGTAAAATTTAATAAACTTTTTTAAACATCATTGATTTAAAATCTATCTAATATCTCTCTACCACTGTCTTTGGTGTCCTCATATACCATCTTGAGATGTCAGTGCAATCATAAAAAGCAAAGCAAAATTTATTTTCCGCTCTATTAGACACCGAAAATGTGCAATAGTGCTGCAAAATATATGCACTAAAGTGAGCAATGGTTCCTGTGCTAAAACGTATATATCAAAGGCGAAGTTAAAATTTAATAACAAATCGAGATTAGTCCTGTATTATCAAATATCACAAAGAAAATATTAATTTATTTTAGTCGAAGGTTAGCTAATTATATCTTACAGCTATATTGTAAATATTCTATTTGGTACAACGAAGTGTAATAAAATTATTTATAATAATAACAAAACACAAAAAAATAATGTTGCTGACAGATCAACCGCAGTCACCATATTGGTCACTCTTGCGAAACGTCACTCATACTGGATGTTCATCTTGAGTTTGTTAAGGCCGATTCACACATATCAGTGAAGCCACAGTACAAATAGTAATAATTATAATAATATGGGATGAAATTATAATATAGGAATATAAATACCGATAACTACAAAAATATCTACCTACATTTGGAAAATATTGTGTGTTATGCGTCACATTTCACCCGAACGAAGCTGGGTTTTCATCTAGTCATTGACAATAGCTGAGATTAAAAATTGTTTAAGATATAACAAGATTTTAAGAAATAATAGAATTTATATTTTATTTGCAGTTTTAAAAAGTCGACTAAAAACATTAGCTTTATTTCTCGATATAACACTCGAAGTCATTAAAATTTATTAAAATAACTTTAGTCAACAGTATTTATCTGATATCGATTTTCTGGGATCTAAGTAACTAGCAATGTATATTGTGAATGTTATAGAATTATAATACTCTAAAGCTAATTAGTTCAATGCCTCATCTACATTTTAACAAACACGGTTGATTAATGTCAGTCGCGCAACTGGCAATGAACTTAAATAGGTAATTGTTCTTGTATAAAAAATGTGATTGGTATGTATTTAAACGATATTTTACCTCAAGTACTTAAAGTTTAATCTTAAGATTCTATCTGAAATAGGTAATAAGAACAAACGAACACAGAGATCACCTAGCTTACAACAGAAATAAGCCTTCCAATGCGATATTGCTGATCGATCCCGCTAAAGTAATCCTTTTATATTGGCAATATCGATATCTATATACTTTTCTTCTATCTTAGTTGATTGATGATACTATCATTTAATGCTTTATAATATAACAATAATTAAAAAAATATATTTAAAATTGTGACAAACAGAAAATGAAGAAGTAACTCTAGTTAGTTAGTTTTTATGGATAATTTATGAACTTTAGCCAATGTAACGTAAATTATTGATATTTATTTACATCTCAAACACTTGATTACTAAAATTTTCTCATTTCAATACCCGTTATATATATATAACATCTACAACATATATTATGTTCTACATAATATATGTTGTAGATATAAAAACAACTCTGACCTATTTAGTCCGTCACGGGTGAGCCTCACATATCAAAACCTATCCACTTGGTTTAACGTTACGATTGCAGAGGAGATTCATAAAGGTTATATCAACTTGGCCAATGTTTGAAAGTTGAGATAGCTATTTGTATTTCTGTATTCGATATTATCGCTTCAGTAATTGTAAAATTATACTTTTATAAGAATTTGAAAACTTTGTGTAAAATCAATATCGTCTTAAATATTGGTACAAATCGTAAATTGATTTTTTTTTAATCTAAAGATTTTATGTTTATAAATTCGGTAAATATTTATTTATTTATTTATTTATTTAACTTCACGCCATATCCCTTGCGGGGTAGCCAGAGACGACGGAGCGCCAAACGCTACGGTCTCTGCAAACCTCTTTCGCCTCGGCCACAGACATCAACCTCTTCATACATGCCCTCCGGGGGGTCCTCATGCCTTTTACGTGACCTTCCTCCAGTATCGTAGCTACTGTGTTTTCGAAGGTCACTCGAGGCCTCCCCCTGTCTCTTTTACCGCTCACTTTTCCTATATAAATCTTTTTTACCATTCTTTCATCACTCATTCGTTCAACGTGCCCAAACCACCTGAGCACGTTCTTCTTCATTCTCACCGTGACATCTTCGCTAGTACCTACCATTCTGTGGATCTCTTCATTGCGGATTCGATCAGCTAGACTGACTCAGCATATTCTGCGAAGAGATCGCATCTCCACAGCATTCATCTTTCTTACATTCTTCTTCTGTGTTACCCACGTTTGGCTGCCGTATAACAGCGTCGGTAGCAAAACTGCATTGTGTACAGCCAAACGTGCAGTTATACTGACGTTTTGCCGTCTCAACAATGCAGTCAAAACACCATTGACTCTGTTACCGGCAGCAATACGCCTTTCCACATCCATTTCGTATTTTCCGTCTCTGCTAAACATACTTCCCAAATATACTAGTTCATTCACTTGTTCTATTATCTTATCATTCACGTTGATCTTACATTCTGTTCTTTCTTCATTTCCTTAAAATATCAGAACCTTCGTCTTATCTACATTCAGGTTAAGACCATTAATTTCACACCCATCTTTCAGAGTGGTGACCAATGCCTGCAAATTGCATTATGATGATGCAATGAGCACTGCATCATCTGCATATAGTAAGCAATTGACCTTGAGGTCACCTACTTTCACTCCCATGTCACTATCTTTCACTCCTTGGAGACAACTATCCAAATACAAATTGAACAACCAAGCTGACATAGCGCAACCTTGCTTAACACCCGATTGGATGTCAAACCAGGGCGACATGCCAGCTCCTACTCGCACACAGGCTGAGTGATCTCGGTAAAGAGACCTTACAGCCTGTAGCAAGGGTCCGTTCACATTGTATCGGGGCAGTATCTCCCATAACTTCTTTCTCACAACCCTATCAAACGCCTTTTCCAAATCCACAAAAGCACAAAAACCCATTTGGTTTAGGGTCAAAACCTTTTCCGTGATCATGCGGAGGGAAAAGATCTGATCTATACACCCTCTTCCAGGTCTAAAACCTCCTTGTGCCTCCCACAACAGCCTTTCAGATCTCTCTTGCATTCTTCTCGCTAAAATTTAAGCATAAACTTTACCGCCCAAGCTAATCAAACTGATGGCCCTATAGCTTGCACAGTCTATCTGTGAACTTTTGCCTTTATACAAAGGTACGATGACTGCACTTCGCCAATCGTCTGGGACCTCCCCAGATTTCCAGCATAAATTGCACAAAAACCAGAAAAAGTCCCAGACGCGTGGCCCACCATATTTGATCATCTCGGCAGTAACTTCATCTGCTCCCGCAGCCTTACCACATTTCAGACTTCGAATCACGTTCTGTACTTCTTCCAAACTGATTTCACCATCGGCTATATCTTGACTCAGCATTACGCTGGTAGTCAAGACCGAGGCATCCTCACGTTCATACATCTCCTTATAGAATTCCGCCCACCGCTGCAAAACGTGTGCTTGCTCAGTTAAAATTTCACCGCTTTTCGAAAGCACCCCTTTCATTCTACAGGTTACCGAACAACCCCGGGAATCACTAACTTCTCGCCAGAAAAGCTTCGTGTTTTCCCGGAAGTTGTTCGTCAACCTTTCATCCCTTTCTCTCTCAGAATTTTCACGCTTCATTTTTATAAGTGCTTTCGTTTTGTGCTTTTGCAGCTTGTACGCTCTTTTTCTTATCTCTCTCATACTTTTATCCTTACCAGAGGCTTTATAATCCAGCCATGCTTTGTTCTTTAACTCTACAGCGTCTTTCACTTCATCATCCCACCATTCATCGCGATTTTTACTAAAACCTCTTTACCTTTTACCACATACTTCTGTCGCTACTTTCACCATACCATTCCTAAGGTTCTGCCAGCATACTTCAACACTTTCATTTCCAGAATCACAGCTTTCAAGCTTCTTGGAAACCCTCTCTTGATATTCTTCTCTGATCTGTGGATCTTGAAGCTTCCAGCTTCTTATGCGATAATTCGACGCCAAGCTTGGACACGTCGTGCGGCAGCGCCAACCTGCGAACAAACCTCTTATTCTAGCAACGACTAGATAGTGGTCCGTTCCCAGATTAGCACCTCTGAACACTCGCGTGTCCATAACTTGACTTCGAATACGCTGGTCCACTAGGAATAAATCAATCATACTTCTTTCTTCCGCTCGCTCCCATGTGTACATGTGAATTTGTTTGTGATCAAACATCGTGTTTGCCACAAACAAATTTTTCTCCTTACAAAATTCCAAAATAATCTTTCCAGCCTCATTTACCCTCTTATCACTATATTTGCCTAGCACGCTTTCGTAACCGCTTCGCGCGGTTCCAACCCATCCATTCATATCTCCACATACTATCAACTTTTCATTATCTCTGACACTACTTAGAACATCCCTGACATTCTCCCAAAACTCCTCGAGCTCTCTCATTTGAGCTGAGGATACTGGCACATACATGGCTAACAAGAATACTCTTGTTATCCCCAGCTTAAAGCGAACCCAAAGAAGCCTCGGGTTAATCGCCTTGTATTCTACCATTTCATTAACCATTCGAGAGGACAATAATATGCCTACACCTTGGCAACCTCGCTCACCCACTGGAACCCTAGCCCAGAAAGCGACCCGGTTGCCAGGTAAATCGGTCGTATCATTGCCTTTTCGCTTGGTCTCAGACACACAAATAACATCCAGATCTTTGTCATCCATCACATCTAATAATTCATTCATCTTCTGTTCCATTCCTCCTCTTACATTCCACGTAGCTATTTGTAGCTCCGTCCTCCACCTTCCGCCGTTCGGAACATGGCGTGTTGGTTGGCGGTTCCCAATGCCGCATTCGTTCATTCTATAATAAAATCATTAAAATATTGGTTATTACATAATTACAACATATTAAAAAAATATAATACTAAATTAAAATTAACATAAATTATAACTAAACATTAACACAAAAAAAAAAAAAATAATAAATTAAAAAAAAAAACTTGCTATTTTACAAACTTACAAAAATATCATATGTTTAGCGGTTATGACTCTCCCATAAAAGTTTGTAGTGAATCTACTATTTCAGTATTATATCCGTAGCTACGTTAATCAAGTCCATTGTCAAAGTGCAACCAGCGATCCGCCAATACAGCACAGATTAACACATACATACAAAAGTGTATGTTAGATTTTTTTAAACTTCAATAATAATTTTTGTCAGTATTTTAAAGAGATTTAACATATTAAATAATAGTATATTATAAAATTATGTTATCATAAATATAAACAACTACATCAATGTTTGTTTTAAATTAACCCTCTGCGACTGACGTGGCTTAATTATAACTATTGTATTGACGTGGTAGTACACGAGACACTATTTCATAGGCAAATATTTTTATAGAAATAAATTATGCAGAAATTTTATTCACATTTATTGGATTTCTAACCTTTTTTTTATTAAATTTACCTGAAATAAAAAAAAAACTATTTGTATTTTTAAAATGAAACAGTTTTAATTGACATCATATAAATCAGTCTAAAAATTTGAACTTAAACATTAATGACATAAAAAAATCACAAAATAAACTTTTTTTTTTAATTTAACATTACACGTTTTAAAATTAACCATTACAATAATCAGTCTTGCAAATATGAAATATATTCATCGGTTAATTTTAAAATAAGGTAACTTCAAATTCACAGCTTTGTTTGATAATTATCACATAGTGGCTTGGAGCACTGAAGGCAATTGCTTTCGAACAATCACAGCAAACATACTTAGTTTGTCTTTTATTTTTGTGGGACAAATATAACATAATTTTCTACCACTTGGTGAAACAGACCGAACTACTGGTGGAGGTGGGGAGACATCCTTGCCTAAAACCCTAGTAATAGTCATTCGCAGCTCTCTCGGCAATCTTTCATTGTATACTCTGTTTTTCATATGATTCAAAACTGTATCTCTGGCCATATTCAGTAAAAAGTGGCTGTCTTCATTTAATCCTTACTGTTCGTGCAACTTTAATACAATACAAAGCTGCTATATCCAACATCCTTTGAAAGATTGCCATAGGCCATCGACGAGTTTTACGGCTGCTACAATATATCGAGCATTTCTTATCCACCTCGTCTAGTCCACCTTTTGTATGATTACAGTCTACAATCATAATTGGCTTCTCTGTATCATTATCTATTTCATTAATATAATGGGAGGAAGAAAGCAATAACACGGCTTTATTAGGTTTTGGCACATGTGATAAAATTGTATAGTCCTTCGTAAAACCATACAACGAACTTTCTAAGGATCTATTTCTGTTTGGCAAGAAACACATGAAACAATGTCTTCTTCGACATGTTGGGTTTCTAGCTCAAAAGTCGAATCTTCACCTTCATTGTCAATATCGCTAAATTCATCTTTACTTTCCAGTTTTATACACTCTAATATTTGATCATCATTCCTGGCAAAAGTTCCAGCCGACGTTCTCTTGTAAGCAGAACGTCCTGGCCTAGCGTTGTCGCTTAATTCACCCATCTAAAAACAAGTATTTTTGAAAATAATGTACAGTTTTACGCTGTGATTTTCTTCGCATAAACTATAGTTTATTTTTTAATTCTATAGATACTACTTCACCGACTATAATATTATTACAACACGTTATTTAAACAGGTTATATAATCAAATTATACTCTTAACAACTTCATAATTAACATTAGTAAAAACAAATATAATAAGTAATTTAATTAAGATTAAATTCTGAAATAAAGTGAAATAATACTGATGTGGTTGTTCAGGAGACACTATGGAAATATAACCATTTTACTGTGGTGGTAGTGTAGTAGACACTTACCTTAACGCTGATGTGGTAGTCTCGTGGACACCTTCCGTCGTTTACGCACACGTGTGCTCATTTCGATCACCTGCCACACATTCACCCATGCGCGGCCACGTTATGGTAAGGTACTGATAGCGGCGGGACTCAAATTTGGAAATTATCGGAAATAAGTATATTTTTCTATTTCGCGGTGTCTATTGGACTACCACGTCAGTCGCAGAAGGTTAACTAAATAACGACAATGCTGAGAAAACGACGACACCTAAGGGGTACATTTCATTAAGCTTATCACTTACATCATTCTAGAAACGCTAATCTAATTAGGGTTGTTGCCAGTTTCTGACAGTATTATTTAGTCTATGAACCGACTTTTACAAGACCTTGTAAAACTGTTTTATATGACTCACTACCGTGGCGATCTAGTGAGCATTCTTATGTTAATTCTTATTCTACAACCTTTACTTTGCTTTCTAATGGAAATATTAAACAGTCGAATAACTTTAAAGTGAAATGCTCAATATGAAACTAACTTTATTGAGTTATATAATTAATATAAATTTTCAGGCTGAGTATTACCGCAGCATCCCTAACCAATCTCATCAAAGCTGTATTGTGTCTCTCCGGAGATTAAACAAAGGACAGCTTTTCGATAATACCTGTGTGACATATTACAAATAATGACATCCTACAATATGTAATAATTTAAATATTCAAATTGAGTACATCTAAAACAGACTAATAGAGACATTATAAAAAAACCTTAAGAAATTGCCTAAATTTAACAGATTGGTTTTATTATTTTCCATAATTTTCATATTTTAGTTTTAGTAAAGTATTTTCGTATTTCTTTTATAATTCTTTTAATAATTTAATATACTACTTTTATTTTTAAGCCAAATTTATATAGTATGCCGATATTATATTAATATTATTCAAGTCTGTTAAGCTACTTCCGAGCTATGCAAGAATATTATTTATTTCGAAGAGACAAAAATCTTTTTTTAATGTCCCATTAAATAAAAAAGGAGTTTATTTTACGTTATAAAATACAATAAATATGTTTCATCATCAAAGCTTTTAAATGATTTTTTCCTGCAAATTTGGGTAGACAGTACTTTAATGACCTGGTATAAGTCGCATATAATTAACCTAAGGTCACCAGTGACAGTGTCAAGGGAGATCAATTATATTTATGGATGTACCTAATTACCTCTACGTATGAATGAACTATTGTGTTTGAATCACTTGCATAATACACTCACTATGAAATGAATGATCACGATTGCTGAAACGTAAGCTATGTTATATTCATTTCTAATTTCTCTAAATAAAAAAATATATTTTAAACCAGACAAACAAAAGTCAAATTGAAATTATAAAATGAATAAAGTTTTCATATCAACTCAGAAATATAATGATGAGTTATATTTCAACGATAAAAGTTTAGTGGTTTTGTATAAATAACACTGGCAAGAAAGATTGAATTAAGTGCAGCGTTCAGACCGACAAGTTATACTTTGAATACTCTCCAGTTCTTTTACGTTTAAATGTTAAAAGTTTGTGGCTCTATGTATCAATGTATTTAAAAAACAGCGAAAAATATATCATATGCTAACTTTACTGCTATAAAATTAAATTAATATTGAATCTGTTAATTAAAAATTATATTAAATATGAACAACACTTCATATAACATTAATACAACTTACCATTCGATTATTTTAAAAGATTTAATTGATCTCTTTCCAAGTAGTTGATGTCTTTAGAATGTCCAAGGAATGATTAAATTTTAACTGGAATTTATTTCTATTAAACTTAGCACTAACAACGGATTTTTTTTGTGAGATATGACATGAATAATAAATTCTGTGGGATGATTGAATTTTACATCGAGAAAAAAAAACTCTTAAAAAGTTTATACATATATGACTTTTTATTTTCTTCTTGAGTCCTTTTAAAAACTTGTCTTAATTTATATTATCTTCCATTTCAAAGTATTTTTTTTTCTTAATTTTATTATTGTTATTGGTTTAGGTTTCATTATAAATTAATCAAAAGATTGGGAAGTGTTTAGACTTTCTTTGAAAGATAATACACTTATTTCAAGACATTCAAAATGCTATTTGTGTGGAAGATTTGTAACTGATTATTATTTTTTTAATCTAGTGCTTATGAAAATATAAAACCTATATTTTGTAGTTAATTCCAAGGTACACTTCATTTGGTTGCATAATTGACCTGGGATATCTTGTCGGGTCAAAGTACATAAAGTGAATATTATTTCGAGCATCTCCAATTTACGTGGCAGTAAATGTTGCCAATTTACGCTACTATCACCTAAATTATTGCGAATGGATCAGAGAAGTATAAATTATATCAAGCATGGCGGTTGGTAAGTCCAATTTAATTTACTTATATTTATATAACAATTATGACTTTGTATGTTTGATATGTATCTTATCTTTATTTCATCAGCTAATTACATCTTAAATTTGTGATTAAAAACTTTTTATAAATCCAATGTCTTCTTAATTTATGTAATTTGAGTTCGATAATAAAATATCTGTAATTGAAGACTCTTCGACGAAAAGCTCTCAGCACTTAAGGTATATTACCGGTTATTGCTTTACTTAAAATTAAATATATAACAAAGACTTAAGTTAAGAAGACAACTATAACATTTCATATTAAGACCTACCTTCCAAGGTATAGCGCAAAACACTATTCTATACAACAACTAGCGACGCTCAGGTATTCACTTCCTATATTTTATATATCACTTCAACGTAACGACCTATGGTTAATCAATTTAACAACAAATATAAATATAATTAGCTGCCTTTAATAATAACAATATATATAAGTATAGCTTTCGACTTTGGTGTTTTAAAAACCGGACAGCTTTTCCAAAACAAAATCAATTTTAAATTAAAGAATTCCGTGACTGCAATAAAAATTATCAACGCTTTGTCTTTGAAGTTAGATGAAAAACATCTCATAGCTAAATCTTGATACAATAATACAATACAATATGGTATAGGTACGGTAATTTAAAACATCATAAAAACTCACGTTTGATAAAGCTCTCTAATTAAAACGTCAACTCACGTTTCGTTAGCAATCAATCGAACCGCTGCGGTACTGTTTCAACACAAATACGAGGTGACTGGCATTCAGAGAAATAATTATTCACGTAAATGCAAAAACAGGACCGACGACAATTGACTTTGTACCGTCTATCCTTGTATAATTTGTTTTGCATTTTGAACATTGTTTTATAATTTTTAAATGTTTACGAAATTTTATACATAATCCTGATTTACAAGAATAGAGATATTTTTATTAAATTATTGTAATATTGAAAAATATTAACTCTTAACCTTTTGAGCAGCTTCTTTTTGGAGCAACATCACATAAAAACTACTAAATGAAGAAAAAATAAAAATAATATTATATTTTATTTAAAAGTGGAGGGGGCTCAGCTCAACTCCCGCAGCGCACGACGGCGGTTAGTTATTTGATATCTGTATTTTTTTATTACAGTATTGATAGAAAATTGTCTTTCACGAGCTAATGTTTTACGAATTACGTCGGTCACAACCGGAGGATCCAAAAGAATATAAATTTATTGACTTAAAATTTAATAATTATATTTAAACTACAAACTACGTGATCTGCTCAAAGTTGGAGACAAGAATGAATATAATAAAATGAAATTATAATTAAAAGAATACAGAGAAATAAATTTAACAAACATAGGTTTCAGATATTACATTCTGGGATTTTAACATGATAAAATGTACCTGCGTCTAATCAGCGTTTCCACGGTTCGTGAGAATATAATAAATGTGAATTTTATAACAAATAAGAATATAAGAAAAATTTAATTAATAATCACAAGTATATAGGAATATAACATACGCTAAGTAGGCAACTGCAACATGTATTCTACATAAAAACATGCACGAAATTAATTAAAGTGTTAGAATAAAATATAAAATTTTGATACATTATTATCACTAAACTTGTACAAGTAATGGTATTACCGACATCAAAATTATAACAGAGTTGTATTTATTTAAACAACGTTCTACTTATATACAAAGTTATTAAAAACTGAAGAAGTATTTAATATACTGTGATATTTCCTTTACTTACGTAAATTTACCACAATTAATAAGTAACACTACGCTCTTAGTAACAACTATAAAAAGTTTATAATAAACATAACAATGCCGGACCGTTGGACTCTTATCAAAAATAAAGGTTGCTTTTTATTGAAATCAGTTTTTATGAAATCGGCATATAAATTAATAAAATTTAGAAGTGTTCTTTAATATTTAAGAAATAATATTATTTCATTGAAAACGTATTAACTTAATTCAGATAATATATTATAAAAAAAAATATCACCATGAACGGGATTAGACTTAAAATATTTTTTACTTACGAATAAAAATTATTTTAAATAATACATAGATAAAAAAACAAAACAGTAAAATATAGATTATATACAAAGATATAAAATTACTAAACTTGGTGCCGGCAATTCATTTTGAGAAAATTTTTATTAAACCACTCTAACTGTCGGCGACGTTAAGCAACTTTTCTTTTAAAAATGTGTCAAATTCCGATAATGCTGTTTACTTCCTTGGTTGAGTTAAATACAAGTAAAATCAGTGAACAAGGCAGTATTATTTGTTATGCAGTTCCGTACTTGAATTTCAAATTGCAGCAGAACTTTCAAACTTGAATAAGCAATTTGCTTATTTGAGTTATTGGTTCATTAGTCAATCTGGACTGGATATAATAATTTCTAAAGTTTTATGTTAACAATTTCAAAGAAAATATGAACATTTCATTGATATATTTATTATATGTATATACTAAGTTGAAATAATTTAATTTGTCCTTACTATAGCCAGAAACTTTTCACAGCTCGTCCTATAAAGGCTTAACAGATAGTTTTCCAGAACCACCTTTCCCAAAAGATCAACAAAAAGTACGTATTTTATATGCGTTTCTCGTAGCAAGTGACGACACTAACTCCCACCTGACCTCATTTATATTGACCCACCCAATCGAATCATACAATAAAACGACGACTAACTGATATTACAAATCATTTCAATTAAAACCAAATTCACGAACGGTATATATACATACGAGTATTATAAATATTTACGCAGTAATTAATAATCAGCTTTTCTATACGTATTTAGATTTTTTAAAGTTACAATAGATTAATTACCTTTTTCCTTACATGTAATATATATCATAAATTCATTCATAACAGGAATATTTTATTTTACAAACGTCATAAAATTAAAAATCAACAAAAAATTGATGAGTATTAGTGATACAGAGACCTTTTTAAATGCATTTATTGTTTATAATATACCTAATATGTTATGTTTCAATTTCATAAAAACCCTTAAATCATTAATTTTAATATATAAATATTATTTACTTGTTTACAAAATTGTTAGCCTCTTAGTGAAAATGAATAACCATGATTTAAGGACAAAAAAAAACATTCTATAATAGTTTCATTGATAAAAAAAAAAAAAAATCGTTTGTTAAATCACTTTTAGTTAGTTTTGTGTCAATTCAGAACTTGATTCTCCAAAATTAGGAAATAACTGAGGTGGATGACAAAATAATTGAATAACTGATGGACGTCTCATTTTTCCGTGTACACGATTGCTGCAAAACATTTAAACCTTCAACTTAAAATTAAATGTAATGTGCAAATTGAACCCATAACATAATTTTATTGAAATTATTTATTTCAATTTTTTTTTATGGTTAATTTATGTTATCCATTATTTAAAATTTTTATTTATGAATATTTTGAAAATCAGCCTGTTTAACTTATTTTTTTCTATCTTAGACTTCGATATTAACCTAAGAGTAATGTAGAACACAAATATATATTATGTGCTTGTATTTCACCCGCGATTAAAACGTCAATCTTTGCTTGTTTCCGTACGAAATTTAATTATGAATGGAATTGGGACAATCTTCTGAATGTAGTGTAGTTGCTGTCTCTTTTATATTACTTGCTTTTTTTAGAAGCATATCAGAAACTAACCTATTGAATTTCGTGTTTTTGGACTTAATTAAATACGTTATTCATCTTTAAGTAGTAGTATAAATATAAATGAGTAATTTTCTGTGAAAAAGAAATTCTACAGTAAAGTAAATGCAATCGAATCTATCTTCTTCCTTCCACGTCACGTTACTCAAGAGTCTTTTGAGGGTTGTATTACTTAGGTTGTTAATCTTTGGAATATTTAATAATAATTTTAATTGCCCTAACCTATTATAACTATTATCACTCTTTATATTCCGCTAATAATCAATCCTTAATATATATTTTTTTGTATATTAAAAATAAGAGTTTATATATTGTTTCAATTCACAATTTCAAACCTTCTGAATTTCAAATATAACAAACTTCGATCGATTCCCCGCCCCCCCATTTTAAATAATTTTTTAATTATTATGTTTAAATTATAATATAGAGTAGGAAAATAGAATAGAGTATTAAAGAAAATTGGATTGCAGTAATTGCCTCGCTTCATAAATCCACAGCTATGAACCTGTAATAATTAAAGCGATTAAAGCGATATCGTTACTGATAAATTTAATTTGTCAGTCGAAAGTAGATATATTATATTTATGTAAAACCTCCACTGGATCAGGTGTATCTGCTTTAAATATATACTCTTCTATACTCAGTAAATATATCAAAATGTTAATTATACAATCAAAATTACATTTTGACTTTAAAAGAGATTTTATCTGTTTTAAAGTTAAAATATTTAATCGAAATAAATATATTTAAATATTAATAAAAATTTGCATATTATTGCGGAGTTTTCAATTTAGACCTGTACCCATAACAAAGCAATATTTTATGTTAATCGATCAAAAAAATTAAAGTATTTCTTATAAATGTCTTATTTTTATCTACACTTAAATCAGCAAATTGCTATTACTATTAACTTAAAATAGTATCTTAAAATTATTTGAAAATCCTTTTCAATTATTTTTAAATTTTTTAATGAAAATTTTTTGGATTGAAATTATATATCCAACTAATTTTCAATATATGTATATATTATATACCTATGTATATATTATATTTTTACCTTAACTGAACGTCTAAGATAAAGTTTTTTTTTTTTTCTATTTTATGTCTACGTTTTAGGCTTACATTTACATATATTCACATCGATACTATGTATTTTTAATTAGATTATTATTTTAATAGCAAAAAATAGTTATAGCTTTTAAGATTTTAAAGATATTTAAAATGTTCCCTAACAGTTTATATTTCTTTACAAACTCGTTTGGGTAGATTTTTATTCTGATTAGCATACTTGTAGTTTGGTATTTTTTTCTTCATATAATTAAAAACTAACAGTTGTTATGATGGTGTAGATCGTAGGGTAAATTTATTATTTTAAAACTTATAAGAAAATTAGATGAATAATAACAGATAAATATGTATCTTAAATGACAATTCTGTCACGAATACGAATTTGATTTGCTATGTTGTCATACTTATTCATAATATATCTTTTACAATATCTGTTTATAAAAGCCATAAATTATAATTTCGTTAAAATTATGGATATTGATCGGTCTGTTTTAATTAATTTAATTTCTTCTCCTTCACCTTGATTCCTTATCTTGCTTTTTTAACCCTGAATAAGACTTGACGTTATTTTGTAATACATTATCGCATTTCAAGGTAAACAAATTTTTCAAAAACAAGCAATTCAAAAGAATAGTTTTTTTAAGTTATTCATATTAATCATACATTAAATCTAAATTAACAATAATAATGTAGACATTACAATTTGATAACATTCAGTGAGATTGTTATAATAATAGCGCTTAAAAACTCGTTAAAACGGCTTTTCAAATAAGATGAAGTTTCTTGAATGCCGCAAGGAACAAAGAAGATCTGATAAAAAATAATTAATTCCTTAGCTAAACTTCGAAGAATTGAAGAGATAGTCTTTTATTATTGCTTTTTATCCATTTCGTGCTTAAATGTTTATATTTAATGGCAATCTATTTGTGAAAAATAACACGTTTTATTTCTCAGCTTATTAATTCACTACGTTGATATCAAATAATGTTTAGATATATAAAGCCTCTGGCGGACGTTTGTCTAAACATAAATTCAAACTAACAAGCTATTTCTGAATTGTTATAACTTACTATATAGCTTCATTTTATATGTCTTAATTAATTTAAATGAACTACCTTTCAATTAACTTTACCTCAAATGACGTCTAATTGGGATGTTAATTTTGCTCACACAATCTTATACAAATATCTTTAAATGTTTAATATATAAACAATTATATACATAAGGATGTAATTATGATAGATATACTTACAAAAGCTGAGCACGAAAAGATCTGTCAAAACAGTGTTTTAAATACCTCTTCTTACCACTTTTCTTTATGTATGAATCATCTGTTTGATTATAAATATTAAAGGATAAAAAAAATATACATTATAAAAATAAAACATTAATTTGGTAATTTTAAGCGATTAGTTTTATTTTAGAAGCAGTCTGTCTCCGAAAGTAGGATGAAAAAAAACTTGATGTGTCTTTTATTGCCTAAGGTTATTGTACTACGCTATAGCATCGACTGTTTTAATAAAATAATATTGTTAGTGTACAGCTAGCATAAAGATATAATTATGATATAATAAGAATACGAAGAATAACTTAACTGACGTGGGTGTGAGTGGTGTGTCCATTTTGAGTCCATGTCGTCTATTGTATAGATGGCATGTACATAAAAATGGTTCTTCTTCTGCTAGACCAATTGCTATTTCTTCATGGGTCTTCATTACTGTGTCGAGTACTTTAACATTCGAGGGCACGTCCTCTTGCGATAAAATTATCATTACCTGTAAGTATCTATAAACTTACATAATTATATTAAATAAAAAGACAAATTGAACTATTAGTAATAAGTTATATTTTATTCAAATAATTTTTATCAAAGACTTAAAGGAGCAAGGAAATATTAACTTAGTTTTACCTGTAATATATTTTTAAGTTAATGATTAAAGAGTTTATGGGCCACGTTCAATCAAATTATGTATTTTTAAAACAAGTTCCACATTTATATGGTAGACTTTAGGTATTTTTACTTAGATGAGAAAATGTGAAGTTTAATTTTAAATAAAGAATAGTTAGATAATGTATATATGTTTCAGTTTATTTCACACTCAAAGTAAGAAATAATATTATAGTTATACTAAAATATCTTTCACCCAAATATTAACATATCCCGAATTTGTTATTCTACACAAAAACATGTCACAATTCCCTCATGGCGATGACGGTATTTTATGAAAATAGCGAAACAATTTTACTAAACTTGGTAAGAAGGAAAAGAAATATATATCATTTCAGTGTACCATTAACTGTATTCGTAACTCGTCAACTTCGCAATACCAAACACATTAAAATATAAATGAACAAACGAAATATATAACGAACAAAATACAACGCTTTTATAAATATATTTTATAAAAAAATATACCAGAAGGCATGTTGATATGTCTTTAAAACCGTTTGTGATTAATCATTAGGAAGTACATTCCATCGCGACTCTTCTTTTATAGTGAAACATAATGTGCAGTGAAAATATAGTGCAAGATTAAAAGATATTGACACAAACCCGATTCTTTATAAAAAATATATTAAAACATTTAAAATACTTATTTTAATGTATTTTAAATGATTATATATGACCTGATATTGTGTATTGGTAATGTTAAGCTTAATAAAATTTTAGGTACATTTAAAAATGCAGACTGTCAGAAGTCGCAGGTTCTAGTCCGGCCTTTATTGATGATCTTTCATTTTGTATTTTTGAAAATTTTAATACGTATTGTTCCTTTAAAACTTTTATTAATAACTGAATCAATAAAAGGTAAACAAAAAAGCATAGAGAATTATTATAATGAGGTCATAGACTATTTTAATACAATTAGTTCTCTAGGTTTAAGAGACCCCAGAATTTAATTGTAAAATGTTTTTAAGAAATATAAAGTATTATCCTCGTTTGTTAAGTGCGGACTGTTCTAGTTGCGGTCTATAATTTTACATATTTATGAAGTGTCGGGAACTTATCGCAGACACGTAATGGGTGAAGTTAGAACGGCTCGTTTGGTCTATTCTACATTTTACACGACTTATAAACTTTAGCAGTAAATTCACTTAAAAATAACTGTAGCTGAAATTACTGGGAAGTGATTTCTTATTTATAACCAACTTCATCACAATTAGGTCTCAGTTATTTTTAAAGACGTTTTAATAAGAAAATATTCAATTATATATTTTTTTAATATAATATTAAAATCGTTTATCTTTTTATAATTGTCATGATATGTTGTAGCTTAATTGTTTTTATGTTTGTTGTTTTTATGAACTTTTAGGATATTTATAATTGACCTTGATTTTTTATTCGTAAAAAACCTATGATATATGTCTATGATAATAATTATTATTATTCTAATTATTATGTGGCTTTATGCCAACTAAAAATCATATTTCAACTTATTATTTACGTCAAATTAGTGTTAAAATCTTTACCATATGAAAAATAATGTTGTACAGAATTTAAAAAAAAACCTTCAATAATATAAAATCATAAAAAAGCATCTTAAGCATAATAGAAAAGGAACGGAAGAAACAAAAAATATTTATTTATTTGGATAACAAAGCCATTAAAAATCAAAAGAAAAAGAATAATTTAATAAATAAAAATATTAACATAAAAATAAAGACAATAGTTTTGATAAAATAATCAACAATAATGATTTAAATTTTCAATTGCAGTAAAAATAGATCTTTTGGTTATGTAAGTCAAAAGAATAATTCTCATAAGATTTAATGATATCTTGATCTCCTAACAATATTATTACATTGTAAAGACAAATAAGCTATAACACTTAATTAAATCAGAAATTAAAAATTTAAAAGTGAAGTGAAATTAGAAAATTTTGAAAGAATTTTTGAAACAATCATAATTTAATATAATTGTAACACATCTGCATAAATAACAGCAGATGGAGATAGAACTGATAAAAAAGAAGATAGATAGATAGAATTCAGAATTAGATAGACTAATGATCCATTTTAGAAATATTGTACTTATCTTAAGTTTAAACCTGAATGAATGGAATATTTATGTGACACTGAGTGATGTTACGAGTAATAATATTGAAAATCAAGTTCACAATTTAGTCATACATAAAAGGAATTAGAAGGGTAACGGTGACTTCAAGTTATATCGCTTTTCTTACTCTTGGTCTTACAGCTATTGATATAATGGTATATATTCCGAATGGGTATTTTTTTAGTTAGTGTTATCAATATTATTATCGATATTAGTCTCAAAAAATAAAAATAAAATTTATAAACTAATATTTATAAGCATATTTTAAAATTATTTTAATTAGTGATATTCACTTAATAAACACAGGTTTTGTGTTAAAATAATAATTTCATTGTATTAGTATTTCATTATTGTATATATAGCATACTATGGTAAAAGGTATAAAACGTTACTTATGTAATAATCTTATGAATTTCATACAAAGTTTCACATAACTATTTCCGCTTTAATTGAAATATGTGTATCTTTTTCCAATAACTGTTCGTCTTTTTAATATTAAACTCCTACCATTACTAAACCTAATGGAGCTACAAGAACACTTCGTCCCTTATTTTTTTTTTCAGATTATTTATCCTAAAAGTATCTCTCTTCGAAGATTTATGAATCATCGATACATTCCGTGCAGGATGTACGATCACCTATTTTATTACATTATTTTATCGTTATCGGAAAATAAAGCTATAAAGGTTTGATAAATTATATTTTTAACACGAGGTAAAATAATGTTTCATAATATTTTTAACAAACATGTATTTTGTCTGTTTCTAAATAAATTGTTTATGGACTTTATTTTTTTATTTTTCGTTTTAGTTTATGATAATCTTAAGGTTAGGTTAAACTTATTCAAATATACGAAGAGTATAACTGTTATGAGTTTTTCTTGTCCAAAGTTATTTCCTTTCGTTGTATAATTCAGGTTTCATATGAGATAATTTAAGTAAGGATCGCCGCGATCTGTTCAGTACAACTGCGGATTACGCTAAAAAACTCTGCAAGAAAAACATATTTTTTTTTAGCCTTCGACCTTTAATGTCTTTAAAATATATTTTTGAAGTTATTAAGAGTTATTACGAGTTTTGTTTTTAATATGTATTAAAATATATCCTTGAATTCGCTTTTTAATTTTCAGTATGGTACTATATTTTATGTTATGAAAATAAATATTTTATATTTTTTAAAAGAAAAGAAACGAAAAAAAGATACGAAATTTGAAATTAATTTTTAGAGGTATTATTCTGGTAAGGTTTATAGATTACCAAAGTTTACAAGTCAATTACCATAGCTGTTATCGGTAATTGAGAATAATTTAAACATATCCAGAATACGGGTAAGGACATTATTGGTTTTATGATCAAAGTCGCTCCAGAGCTTTGGTAAGTTTTGTTAAAGTCAACGGTGTTTGCTTCATTCTGCATAATTTGCCATTAAAGTTCCTTCGTTAATAAAAGCCAATATTAAGCATATTATGATTTAATTAAGTAATTATATAAGTTTTAAATAACATTGTATATATTTAATGATTACAATAATAATATACTCACTCACTGTAATAAGTTCAGGCTTAGCAGAATATATATCCTTATTCAAATATTCGAAATATTTTATTTTATTTATTTCTTCTTATTCTTCTCGATCACTAGGTTCTCAGCATATTAGTGTGAAACAGGCCAAATGATAAATTTCGTACAGTTGAATGAAGAGACCCAACACACCATCCAGCGGATTAGAATATACAGCTATTTTGTTTTTGCTTCCTTCCTTTGAATTACTATCATTATTACTAAAATGATACTACAGAAATTAGACACGTTAACATCGAGCTCTACAGTACTTATTGTAACCAGAAACTTTGTAAACAGTTCGAGAACTACTCGGCTGCTGCTGCTGCTGTTACCACTTTCATCAACCGTACTTCTCGCTTCACGTTGAATATATTACCCTGGTCTATACGGTGATATTGCAGATCTTCAGACCTTAAAAATACACCGTTTTCCTTTCGGAGGCGTTAGTGCTCCATGCCATATATTATGATCAGAAAAAAAACTGAGTTGCAAATTTTATACTTCCACTTTATTTCATTAGGCTCCAAATAAGTGCAAAAGTGTTGCAAATGAGATATTATAATATTTTAAGATTTTTATTTCTCAATATAAGTAATGTATATTTAAATAACTACACATCAGTTATTTACATATTTACACCAATTAACTAAACAACTTACTAACGTAATAAGTTTTCAATGTATATTACGACTGACATGACAAAAATAAACATCTTTAATTTTTTTTTATATCAAAAATGTGATTGGTATTCATTTAAACAACAATTTAACTTTACAAATTAAAATTTAATCTGAATCATGCGAACAAACGGAAAAAAGCAATTTACGAATCTTACAATAAATATAAGTCTTCCAACGCGATATTGCTGATCGATTCTACAAAAGTAATCCCTTATTGTTAGCAATATCGATCTCTACATAGTTTTATTTTCAGACAGGTCATAATTTTTGGTTCACAATCATTTTACACATTTAATGTTCAGCTTTTTAATATATCAATTATATATAAAAAAAATTAAAATTGTGGCAAACAGAAAATGAAGATATAACTTTAAGTTGAAAGTTAGTGTTATACGAATAAATTTAAATCCTTAAACAATGTAATGTAAATTAAATACTATTTGTTATCTCGCAATCACTTTAATACTACATTTTTCTGATAGAATACCAATTCAATGTTTTATACAATGTAGGTAGTATATGTAAAAAAAACTCTGATATATTTAATCAATCAAGAAAGAACATAATTTATGATGTCTATCTACTTCCTTTCACATTACGGTAAGACAGGATACTCATAAGGGTTATATAAAATTGGTTAATCTTTGAAAACTGACAAAGTTATTTGAATTGTTGGACTTGGTAGTATCAATCAGTAATTAGCCTTGTCTTAAATATCCGTAAATTCGTACACACACAACTGATTAACATAGAAAATAATATGTAAGAATAAACTAAAATGGAAAAAAGTATTATAGTTTTGTTATCAGGAATGTAAGTAACTATGTCATTGTTACTTTAGATTAACTATTGTAATTAAATCCTGGCAGCGCTACGAAAACAACGACAGTTAAGTTGTATATTTCATTAAACTTGTCACTTACAGCGCTCTAAAAACGTAATCTAATCTGGGGTTGTCGTCAGCTTCTGACAGTCTATGAACCGACTTTTACGAGAGCTTGTTAGATTACCTTATTTACGATCAGGTAAGTATTCATATTGTTAATTTTTATTTTGCAACCTTTGATTTGCTTGCACAAAAACCAAAAAGCTGCGTTTATTATATGGTGACAGTTTCAATGAGCACTTCTTTTAATAAAATGTCTTAAAATCGGTTTTTGGATTTTTTTTATTTTAATCACAACAATATTTATATTTCTTATATATATATATATTTCTTAATACTTTAATTAGATACAAAATAACAAATTATTAATGTAGATATAAAACAGTCTAATAACTTCAAAGCAAAATTCTAAGGCGAAAAAAAAACCGTATTGCTGCATGTAAGTACTTATAAATAATTTGACATGAATATTACCACAGCATCCGAAACCAATCCCTACGTAGTCTATTGTGTCTCTCCAGAGATTAAACGAAGAATAGCTTTCCGATAATACCCATGTGTAACATATTACAATTAATATAATCCTACGATATGTAAATTCATTTTCATATTCAAATTCTAATTTGAGTCTGGTAAAAAATCTTATGAGAGAAAACTAAAATATGTAGAAAATCCTAGTAGTTAGAAATAGTAAAACCGGTTTTAAATTCAGAACTAGCATTACAATTCTTTTTACGCGATTGCTTTGTTAGCATTTGAATTTTCTTCGTAAATGGCTATCTTTTTTTTTAAACTGGATACTTCTTGAAAGTTTGTATCATATTTTTTTTAATAATAATAATTGTATTTTTTTGTATATAACTTTACGTACTTGGTAGTAAATGTTGCCAATTTACGTTACTATCTCTATTTGAAGATGTTGATATTTATGACTTCTTGATTTTATCGTTACGATTTTTTATTATTCTAGATTTGGACATTATTTTACATTATTAAATTATCAGATAAGTTTAATAAAGAAGAAATATACAGTAATAAATACCATAATTTCTAGCAATAACTAATGGTTTTCACTAAATACGATTCACCTATTCCACAGTTTTAGCGATTTCATCATAAAAGTAAAATAAACTATTAAGTAAGCTAAGCTATATGCAGGTAGTATAGTTAAATCGTTCGCCAGTTCAGGGAAGTCTCAAGGTTAATTAAATGTTAAATACAAGTAATTACTATTAAACTTTGTGCTAACAATGGAAAGTTAAGATCTAGTTTTCTTTATGTAACACAATGACTTATACTACTCTGTAACTGTATTATCTATTTCTGACCTGCAATATATTAGAGAAAATAAACAATATCAAGTACGGCGCTTGGTAAGCCCTATTTAATTTGCTTCTACAAATATAATAATTATGCAAAACTACAAGACTAAACGAGTATTATACGAGTAGCTCTTGCGTTATGCTCGTGAACGGGTGCTGCTTGCGGTGTTTGGCTGTGTAGCAGGAAAATATTTATTTTTTTTATTATTATTTTTAATTTTTTTTTACTATAATTATTTTTTAACTTTATTCATTTTCGTTGCCTGAAATCTTTAGGCTTCATTTCCGATTTATTGCGACGGTTCTAGTTGTTTCGAAATAGCTTTTAAGATTGACGTTTGTGAAACAGTGATCACAATATAAAAAAAATATATCCAGCTGAGTTTTTTGCTTGCCTTGCTTGCTTAACACCCGATTGGATGTCAAACCAGGGCGACATGTCAGCTCCTACTCGCACACAGGCTGAGTGATCTCTGTAAAGAAACTTTACAGCCTGTAGCAAGGGTCCGTTCACATTGTACCGGGGCAGTATCTCCCATAACTTCTTTCTCACAACCCTGTCAAACGCCTTTTCCAAATCCACAAAAGCACATAAAACTTTTTGGTTTAGGGCCAACAACTTTTCCAGGGGAAAAGATCTGAGCTATACACCCTCTTCCATGTCTAAAACCTCCTTGAGCCTCCCACAACAGCCTTTCAGATCTCTCTTGCATTCTTCTCGTATTTGATCATCTCGGCAGTAATATCATCTCCTCCCGCAACCTTACCACATTTCAGGCTTCGAATCGCGCTTTCCACTTCTTCCAAACTGATTTCAACATCGGCTACATCCGCACACAGCATTTTGCTGGTACTCAAGAACGAGACGTCCTCACGTTCTTACATCTCCTAGTAGAATTCCGCCCACCGCTGCAAAACGTGTGCTTGTTCGGTTAATATTTCACCGCTCTTCCAAAGCACCCCTTTCATTCTGCAGGTTACTGAACAACCCCGGGAACCACTAACTTCTCGACAAAAAAGCTTTGTGTTTTCCCGGAAGCTGTTCGTCAAACTTTCAGCCCTTTCTGTTTCAGAATTTTCACGCTTCATCTTTATAAGTGCTTTCGTTTTGTGCTTTTGCAGCTTGTACTCTCTTTTTCTTATTTCTCTGATACTTTTATCCTTACCAGAGGCTTTATGATCCAGTCATGCTTTCTGCTTTAACTCCACAGCGTCTTTCACTTCATCATCCCACCATTCATCGCGCTTCTTACTAAAACCTCTTTTCCTTTTACCACATACCTCTGTCGCTACTTTCACCATACCATTCCTAAAGTTCTGCCACCATACTTCAGCAATTTCATTTCCAGAATCACGCCTTTCAAGCTTCTTGGAAACCCTTTCTTGATATTCCTCTCTGATCGGTGGTTCTTGAAGCTTCCAGCTTCTTATGCGATAATTCAACGCCAAGCTTGGACATGTCGTGCGGCTGCGCCAACCTGCAAACAGACCTCTTATTCTAGCAACGACTAGATAATGGTCCGTTCCCAGATCAGCACCCCTGAATACTTGCGTGTCCATAACTTGACTTTGAATACGCTGATCCACTAGGAATAAATCAATCATACTTCTTTCTTCCGCCCGCTCCCATGTGTACATGTGAATTTGTTTGTGATCAAACATCGTGTTTGCCACAAACAAATTTTTCTCTTTACAAAATTCCAAAATAAGCTTTCCAGCCTCATTTACTCTCTTATCACCGTACTTGCCTAGCACGCTTTCGTAACCACTTCGCGCGGTTCCAACCCATCCATTCATATCTCCATATACTATCAACTTTTCATTATCTCTGGCACTACTTAGAAATCGAATATAAAAAATATAAACATGATAAACGATATAATAAACTAAACTTTGTATCTAAAAAAATAAAATCAATAAACAATTTATGAACAAATATACACTTGCTTTTGTAAAAATATTACATATTTTTATAAAAGCAAGTGTATATTTGTCTCTAAAAATATTATAATTCAAACGTCTATATTAGTGGTTATTGATATCATTTACTATAGTTATAGAAGGTGAAGAAAGTAATGAAATTTGTTATATCGTACATTTTTTATATCTTACATTTTTAAATTTTTTATATCTTACATTTTAAATTTGTTATATCGTACATTTTTCGAGGCGATGCATTGTACCGATGATTCATTAATCTTCAACGAGAGATACTTTTAGGAGTAGTTGTCGAGGAAAGACGTAAACAATCAATAAGCGATGAAGCGTTCTTGAAGCTCCGTTGGGTTTAGTAAGGTCGGAGTTTTGTTTTGCTCGTAAATAGATTGACAATTTAGTGAAAATTGGTATAGGTTTGCCTTTATATTTTCATATATTTCAGACAAAAGTGCAAAATATTTTTATGCAATTTTGAATGATGATCTTATCCTAAAATAACATCATAATGTAAAATCCGTTTTATTGAGTAAGGATTGACGAACGAACGAACGAATATAAATTTACCAATTTAGTTTTATTATTTATATCCATTATTTAACCGTTTAATCATGTAAGAATAATGTAATTTTGTTAATTCTCACTTTAATACGACATTCTCATATAACAAAATTAATAACTATTCGGAATGTATCATGTAAGTTATACTATTTTCTCGATACTTGTAATACCAAGAGCAAGAACAGCGATAAACCTTAGTCATAATCAACTTTAAAAATTTATTATTCTTTAATTGTTAATTTCATTTATAACATTTATCATATAGACATTCCACTCATTTAAGTTTAGAGATATTTAGAGGTACTTCTAAGATTTACATAATAATAACGATTGTAAGTAAAATTTTGTATTTTATCACTCATAGTAATTTACGTAGCTATATTATAATTCCATAAAAATATAACAATTTTTTATAATATATTTATTTTTTTATTTATTCATAAATACATATTTGTGAGTTAAAATAACTTATAAGTATTTGTTTCTCATTTCATTTCATTAGTATTATAAATTATTGTTTTCCTTTTACTTTGTTAACTTTTGTGATGTTTAAATTAATTAATCCTTTAGTCGGATAGCCTTTACCGTGAAATAAAATGAACACTTATGTAAATATATTTTTGACAAGAATTTATAACTTAATAAATAGAGCAAATACAATATAAGAAACCTAGTAAATTAGTCAAACTACTTTAAAAATCATCGGGACAACGACTCCCGTTTCTTTCATTCACCTTTCCTTTAAAACTTTCCTCGATCGCCCACCGTTCTTTTAAAGGTTTACCTATTTCCTTAAATAACAATACACTATTAATGTTAAGAGACAAGAGTAGTTATGTTAGCTGAATCGTAATATTCCATTTAGTTGTTGTTTCATGTTTCTTTACAATTCAGAAATCAAAGTCAATAATAAATATCTGGAAACTTACTAAAATTACCAAATCTATAAAAGAAAAATCTGAACTACAATACATCGAATCAATAATGAAATAGAAAATGTTTTTAGAGATTATAATAATAAAAATGTTATTGAATATTCTGTAATAAAAACATTCTAGAATTATTATTAAAACCTGGAAATTATTTCTACTAAATATTTCTTGAATTTTTTAAAGACAAAATACATAACATAATAATGATTATACACATTTTCATGTTATAATCATTTTGTTTTCATCGTTTTTAATTTTTAATATTACTTTTTATTTATTTAACCACATATTTCTATAAAGGATCGGCTTTATGTCAATATATTTGATTCCGCGCTATACTCGTATTTTTACTTACGCTCCATTTATAACAAATAGGGTTATCATCGATACTGATATAAAGTGACAGTAAATAAAGTAACAGATGCGCTATTCTCTTATTTTTTTAACATCAAGAATAAATTTATGTGATATAATGATTATATAATA
This sequence comes from Melinaea marsaeus rileyi, assembly GCA_918358865.1. Classification (NCBI taxonomy): domain Eukaryota; kingdom Metazoa; phylum Arthropoda; class Insecta; order Lepidoptera; family Nymphalidae; genus Melinaea; species Melinaea marsaeus. Next base: position 22,706,190 of record OU911093.1, on the reverse strand, counting down.
AAAGCATCGTTGTAGCCCTATGTATCAATATTTTGTGAGATATTTCACGGGCGCTGAGTGAAATGGAGTGTGAAGTTGATACATGTGATATCGGTTCGTTCTATTTTGTAAACTAATACCGATTACCAATAAATTTCTAAGGTATGAATTATATATAAGTATATATTTATCCAATCCTCTGTTATTTGCATTCTGAGAGATACAAGGATTATTTCAATATAAAAAAGTACTTCCTAATGAATAAAACGGTTGCACGAACGATTTTGATGAAAACTTACAACTTACATGATTTAATATACCTATTATATTGTGTGTATATATTGCCTTGTATGCATAATGCATTACATTCGTATAAATATTGCGTATTGCGTTTGGTATTGCGATGTTACGATTAGTGTTTAAGTTCATAGATGAAACTGTTTAAAACAACAATTCGTCATGCATATTCGGACCGTTTTTATATTTGGATGATTATTTTAAAAGATATATTATTAGACAACATAAGTATATCAAACTCCTATTTGTGAGAGAAATGCCATTTAATATAATTATTTATCGTCTTATAGTCTTAGAAGTTTCCTTACTATAATTCATTTTTATACTAAAGAAGATAAATAAATTTACCCCATGAGCATAACAATTGTAACTTTTTTAAAGTAGACGCAGAAAAAAATACGAAATTGCAAATTTGCTGGTCAAAATAAAAACATACACATAGAAGTTTGTGAAGAAAAATAAGCTGTTGCTTCAAGATATCTAAAATATCTTTAAAAAATCTTAAAAGCTAGAACTATTTCTTAACACTATTTCTTAGTACCATAGTGTTATTATTACTTATGGCAGAAAATTGTGAGGATATGTTATATGTAAATCTTATCAAATAGCACCAAAAACACAAGAAGCAAAAAAATTACAAATGCTTTTAATAATAGAAATGAGAAGACTTCATGATTTATATATTCTTAAACAATTCCTTCAAAATTTATACAGGATAGCTATTTTGCAACATTTTATTTATTATTAATATTACTTTATATATGGATAAAAATCGGACAATTACAACTATTGTTTTTTTATACCAATACTAAGTCTGAACACTCTCATCAAATATTGTTAATTTTTGTAATTATTCGAATATAAATATTTAAAACTTGAAAAGATGAGTCTTCAGGTGGATTTTAATTTTGCATCATTAATTACGTAATTTTTATGATTGACGTGTTGATAAATTTAGTGAGTAATATATTTAAAGCGGATACACCTGATGCAGCACGTTGACGTAAACACAATATGCCTACTTTTGGATACGATAAAATAAATTTGGCTCTGTAAACAATTGTAAATATTCTGATAATATTCGAAGACTCGTGAATTATTTTATATTTTATTGCTAATTATAGTAAAGTATCTCTAATATATAAAATATTTGAAGCAAAGATAAACTTTTCCTGAAAATAATTAATATTTTTACCATTTGAATACTTATAAAAAATATATATATTATTTTAAGTAAAGCGTCACCGATAAAAAACCTTTACTGAGTACTGAGAGCTCTTCGATAAAATGTCCTCAAATACAGATATTATATCTCATAGAAATTACATAAATTTAGATGAAATTACATGCGTTATAAAAAGTTTTTAATCATAAGTGTTTTGATTTAAATAGACGATTTTGTTTTACACATAAACTCAATCTTCATTTAGGAAATTAAATATCACCCACATAACGTATTATAATTATTATATTTGCAAAAGTTAATTAAATTGGACTTGCTAAGTGCCGTGATATAGTTTCTTCTTCTCTAATCCATTATTTAAATATATATGAAAAAAAATATTTTATGTTGCATGAACAAAAATTGAAATTTTACAACTCGATAATTCGTGAAAACTGCGGAATAGTTAAATCGTATCTAGCGAAGACAACGTTTTCGTATTATGAATGGTCGTATGAAATTAATTGTATGCAGGTATATTAAATTATAATACCATTTATTTTAAAGCAAATAATTTACGTTGTAAAAATTATTACGCTTTGTTCGAAAAAAATTATAATATACGAGTGTCAAACTGAAAGTTCTTAGAAAATCAAAAACTAAGCATTCTAGCAAGTTATTAGTTTTATTGTAATTTTTCAAAATAGCGTCCATTTACATCAATACATCGCTGCATTCGATGGAACCATTGAGAAAAGCACCTTGCCCACTCGGCCTTAGGGGTCTCTTCGACGGCGTTTTGAAACGCAGCCACTGCTTCTTCGGCGTCTATAAAACGTTTTCCTCGAAGTTTTTCTTTTATTTTCGGAAATAAATAAAAATCGCAGGGTGCGAGGTCGGGGCTATACGGCGGGTGACCCAGTAATTCCACGTCTGAGGTCACCAAATAGTCGATCGTTTGCCTGGCGGTGTGCGACGAGGCATTGTCGTGATGAAGGAGGATCCTGCTGCGAGGTCGTTTCTCTCGAACTTTTTCCAAGACAAGTGGCAAACAATTGTTAGTATACCACTCTGCATTAACCGTTTTCTGATCCTCTAAGACTACTGTCGCGTAATGACCTGTCTTGCCGAAGAACGAGGCCACCATTTTTTTTCCAACACTTCGACCTCTCTTCTCTTTAGTTGGCAACTCTTCGGAAGGAAACACCCACTGATCAGACTGTCTTTTGGTTTCCGGATCATAACAGTAAATCCAGCTTTCGTCACTCGTTAGTATGTCGAACACAGCATTTGAGTCACCTCCGTTAAATTTTTGGATCATTTCTCGGAACCAATCAACACGGCGGAGTTTTTGAGCCTCGGTCAAATTATGCGGTATCCAGCGGGCACAAAGCTTCCTGACCGCTAAATGTTCATGGAGGATTTTGTGCACTTGACTCATACCTATGCCTAGACTTGTCCGAATCTGTTGATAGGTCACTCTTTTGTCAGTCTCTATCATAAGCCGCACAACACTGATGTTATCTTCAGTCGTCGCTGTAGAAGGCCGTCCCTCACGCAAATCATCGGTGAGATTAGTTCGACCACGTGTGAATTCATTAAACCAGTTGTAAACTGTGGCACGAGATGGGGCTTCATCGTGAAAAGCCAATCGAAGTCTATCATAACTTTCTTGTTGACTTAAATGATATCGAAAGTCATAAAAAATCATTGCACGAAAATTTTTTCGGCTTACATTCATTCTGACGTGCACAGACAATTTTCAATTTGCCGCCAAATCGTAAAACAAATGACAAATGAATGAAATGTACACTTAATAATATTGGTAAAGAGTTCTATTTTTAAAATTTAAACAATTTTTTTTAATATAATGCTTTTAAGTGGCCAGTTCTAAAAACTTTCAGTTTGGCCCTCGTATTGATATTAACATACAAGGATTCCTTTGTATATTTAATCATTAATTTTCTCGTCGTATGAAAACTGAAACAAGTTTTACCACTTATCTTTTCTATAAAAGATTTCACATTTTTAAATTGAAATTAAACTTTTAAAACTTGTAAATGTATATAATTAACTGAATCATTATATGCATTGGGTGGTTGTTATAAACTTAAAACAACAAGTTGCCAGCATCACTGTAATCCAACAATGGTTAAACAATGTGTTACAATATATCGCGAAGCTTCATTTAAAGTTTTAACAAGTTGAAGTTTAAACAATATTTGAATACATTTAAAAGCGAACACTTTATATAAATGATGAGAAAAATAATTAAACACATATTTTTTTAGGTATTTGGTTATTATTAATATTTGATATTGATTGTTGTTATTAGAACTTTTTGTATTATCAAAAATTACAGTTTCAGGCGCCATTCTTCAAAAAGGATCAAAGGTTACGTTTTAACTTATAACTGTATAAATATTAACTCCGTCAGATTGAAACAAAGAACGAATTTCAGTACGAAAATGTTCACACTATCGGCACGAACGAGCATATATTATCTATCTCTGTACATATTAAGGATGACGATCACGATTGAGTTGAACTGCAGCAAAATGATTGAAACGTTAAAAACTTCTACGTCTGTAAATGATATATTACAATGAGGTACGTAGATAAAATAAAGTTGTTTTTTAAGAATAAGTTCAATAATAAGGAAAATGAAACAATATCTATTTTGACTAATATGTCGGCTATGGATTAAATCTAACGATTTAGAAGTAACACAGAAGGAAAAACAATTAATAGAAACGCGATACCGACTTCACTACATACAGGTCACATGTCTCGATTCTCATCATAAATAAAATACTTGCACAAACAAAGAAAGATTGACGTTGGGATTATTGGTAAAATACGTTACCATACTCAGTCTAATAAGTCAAAATTGAAAACAAATTGTAAGTAGTAACAACATGACAGATACTTAAAATATAAGTAAATAATGATATGATATAGAAATAACAATGTTTTTCATACAATGTTGTTGTTCGTCAGATCACAAAATACCATTTGGTTATTCTTATACTGTATTTGATTGTTATATAATTTTATCAAAACTCTGGTTGCATTTTCTTTATGCTTTAAATAATCATAAAGCGATATCAAAAATATAAATAAATGAATATTGTTCTGTATGTATTTATATAGAACATCTGTTAGTTACATTTTATAACTGTGCGGTCATGTGAAGATTTTAAATTAAAATCAAACAAGTTTTGTGTACACCAGGAAAAGTTTAATTAAAAAAAATATACAAAGTTGTTTTATTTCAAATGGTAATATTTGTAGCGATGATATAATTTTTTATTACTTTCAACGAACTTCTATTTGATATTATATAGATCTAAAAATTAAAGTAACTAATTGAAAACTGTTTGAAACTTATTAACCAATAATGTTTACATACAAACCGATGATTATTATTTTTTTATTAAAGGACAACAAAGCATGAAGGTCCCCTAGTGATAAGAGATCAGCACCGTCCAATATCTCTGCAGTAATTAACGATACACAAATGTTAAAAGTTTGAGTATTAAAAAGGAAGTAAGTGCTTTGTTTAAAAGAAACCCACTCATATGTTATCGATCTGAAAACATCGACATAGGAAGTTCATTTCACATATTGATGTTTGACGGCAGTACGTCTCTTAAGAATCGAATTATGAATGTAACATATACAGAGTTGATATTGCACGCAATGGCATGTATTACCATATGGATTTCTAGCATTTCTATGCCAAAAGATTTAGCCTTTCACAAAACACGGATTCCGGATAATCCGTACGGCTCATTGCTATACGCGATGAAATGGCCGGAAAATAAGAAAACAAAAATGAGAGCAGTATCTCCTATGTGAATGAACCTGTTCTTGATACCAAACCAGACTTTTGTTCACCGTGAAGTACTGCCTTCGTCTATTAATCATTCCCAACTTTATGAGGGCTAACTTGACCTTGCTCTTCAGTAATGGTTACTGGAGAGCAAGGTCAAGGAAACAGTTCATCGCTCTAAATGTAGAAAATCTTATTATAAGCTGCAATATAAATAAAGTAAGTAGTATAAAAACAACAGATCGCGTGTGTCATATTTTTTCATCTGTTTGTTATCTCTGCTTAATATGTTGGGAAGTAATTTAATATTCGACGTTACTAAAATTTAGACGTTCATTACTATTATAATACCATTCCTTCTTTCCAATTTATGTAAATATTGTGTGTTATAATCAAGAATTATTTAAGAAATATAAGATTGATAAAAATATTTTATAAAATTAAGAAGTGTTTTTTTTTAACTCATATGATAATAAATTGCAATGGGGTTCCTCGCTCGTACTAGAAAAAAATCATTTAAGCTTTGTTTCAAGACTGTTATTAGGTGAACAATACAATCAGGACTAACTATGTGGAGAAATAACAGTCATCAAGATTATGTTAATATTGATAGATTTTATAGTTGCAATCTGCTTGATAACGTAAAATGTACAGTGTTTGCTCGATCTTTAACAACGTAACGAGTTAGGTAAAAGAATTTCTTACACTTTCACTTACGCAAAGTAAACAAATAATAATAACCTTTATTAATAAACTGAAAAATAATATAAACTTATTCCGATACTATGTTATGTAAGCATTGATAACATTCTTTTATTAACAAAATTCACAACGAAAAATAGAAATGATTGCTAATGAAACCTACATCTGTCAACTACTCTTCTGTTGAGTTCTCTGACCAGTATGAGTCCATTGTAGTTTAGTCTTTTCTCCTTTCTAATGAATATTATTTTTCACGATAAAATTATAACACAAACGCCAAACATCGTCTCTGCTACTAGCAACAGATTAAATTAGAACAAGTTTTTAGTTATTATAATTTATTATTAAATTCACTACATAAAATCTTTAAATAAGTATCGCTAAGTAAATGAATTATTGATTATTAGAAATTTAAATCAAATCACTTACCAGAGCTCGAAAGGTATTTGTGGTATCAAAGCATGCCATAGTTTCGAATAATATAATTTTGTCTATGTCTATTATTTTAAAATTTAGTAAAAAAATATGTACCATCAGCAGCTCAGCAGGTTTACAAAGACTAGTTTATTGATTAGGGGCCCTTGCTTACTTACTTAGCCATATATTGCCATTAGCCATTATTGCTTACTTAGCCAATAGCTATTTATTGGTTCCTATTTCGAGTCTGAATGTACAGTACATCGGTGGTTTATAAATTATAAAAAATTTCTGTAGACTAAATGAGGAATAATATGTAAGTAAATAATATAAAATAATATAAAATAAGCAATTGCTTAGAAATGGAGAATGCAATAAAATGTTTATTGAATCGTAAATGGTGTGTCTTGTATGTGAATAGAATTGTAGAGGCTTTAGAAACAAAAAAAACTAATTGTACAGGAAAACTAATTAAAATAAATAAGAGTGATTAAAATTATAGTTTAAGTTTATTTATAAATCAATATCTTACTTTGTTGTACAGATAATAACATATAATATTATAAAACATATCTTATATAACATATTTTAAATAGGCAAGAGGAATCTGTGCACTATTAGAATTTAATCAAAAGCAATGTGCTAAGGTAAACGATACATGTAACTAAAGTAGTCTGTGATTTCAGGCAGTATTTATCTTATAACAAACTTTTAAAAAAGCTTGTTAAGTTGTCTTCTTTAATTTCAGTGAAAGGAACTTGGCAAAAAGAGCATTCATATGTTAACTGTGACTCCACTATCTTTGTTTTTGGGTAGAATTACCCCAAAAACAAAAAGCATATCAAATTTTTCGGAGTTTGCAAATTTGGAAAAAAATAAATTACAAACGTAAATTTAATTTATTAATTAATTATTATTGTCTTAAAAAAATAAAACTAAATACTATTATATTTTACTAATACGTTATATAATAAATAATATACAATAATTAAGACCCAAAAATAAAGGAACAAATCACGCATACATATAAAATACAAAATTTAAAATATTATGCAAATGTTCCATTAAAAATAAATAAACATACTTATTTTGGAGGAATATTTAAAACTCATGTTGTGTTATGGAGAAAAACGCTGCATACGTTTACCGATCCCAATAAATTCGGAACGTGCTTCACCGGACATTAAACTAAGCATCGGTTTTTGATGATATATTAGATTTGTGCTTTTGGTATATTATTCGAGACATAACAGCGTACCACAATATAATAGTTCTAAGAAACTACAGTTATATCTCAGTATCTTACAAACACTTTAAAATTTTATACTTTAACGGACTTTTTTTATTGTTTTTTTTACATATATACTACATAAAATATACAAAAGAAAAAAACAGGGCTGACTATACTTTAGTGTATAGAAAATTTATAACAAACTAGGATACTTATTTCAATTAAATATTTATTATTCACAACACCAAAAGTAAAATCTTTCAGAATATATTAAACATTAACATTAAAAAGGTCGGCGAATTCATATAAATGGCGCGCCTACGTTAACCCTAATAAGCTTAACACGGATTATTGATGTTAACCAAAACATTACAACAAGATTTAATTATTATCTGACATTCGTCATATTTGTTACCATATAGCTGATCCCAGATTTGAATATGATGTTTAACAAATCACAATATAAAAATAAAGCAACTTTACTGTAAATTAAAACCACGCTTTTTTTAGGCTACTTAGTACTTAGTACAACCAAATTAAAACCAGTCCATATGAGCTGCAGTTAATTGGCAGGAGGAAAGCTCTACCACCCACTAGAATAATTTATCATTTTTGTTTCTTTGTCACATGACCTTAAAAATAAACGACCAACTTTTTTTAACATCCCTTTGACTATAATATATGTACTTTTATAGGATTTATTTGGCCCTCCTCCAGTAAATTATTTAATAATATGAATTAAAACTTAAATCTTTAATATTAATTCGTCATTTCGAATGCTTTACAGCAATTATATTTGAGAAGACGATCAGTGAGTGAGAAGATTTATTGAAAATATACATTTATATATTAAGCTTTAGGAACACATTATTCCATAATAAACATAACAAGTAAAAAATACCCCAGATTTTAATATTTTGATTATAAATAAATGTTACCTAGCAGCCATAACTGGCCTAGAGCTTTAAGATTTATAATAACTAAAAGAAATATATTTATTACAAAGTTTAAAAAACCTTAGTATTTACTTACTAAAGTATAATCTTTACGCCACAAGTCACATTATTATTATTATTTTATATTATTGGCTCTAGGCTTCCACATCAAGTACTTCATATCTTCAATTCTTATACATCACCACATAGTGCACATAAAACTGAATACTTGTAATAAATAGACATAAAGTAAGGAAGTATTAAGAATCTATTCCACAATCTACTTGTAAAGTTCCTTAAAGTAAGTTACTAAACATAAGTTGATAACTAAGAAATATTCACAACTTTATTAAAAGCTTATAGGTGTATTGAACTTAATATAGCATATTAAAATAATATAAAAATATCATTTATTTTTTTAATATTATTATTCTCCTAGATAATTAATAGTTTTGTTTTTTCAGTCCCTTAAAATGATGGTAAGATTGTGTACGGTGTCAAACCAAAACTTATCGATTAAATTCTGACTGTGATTGCAATTAATAAGGAACTGATTTCTTTTTTTATATTAAAATAGACAATGAAATTTTTCACCATAACAATAACAAATAATAACAACCTGAGGTGAAAATATTGATGCAAAAAAGCTTAACCTTTAACACAATCTTCAGATACCTATACAAACATTCACATTTGTAATTATACTCAAACATATTAATAACAATTCGTATTTATATACAAAAATAGGTTTATTATGACAACTTATTATTTTATTATAGCCGTATTTGTGCTGTAAAAGTATTAAATACATTTTTCATATTATTTACTTATTAGTCAACAAATTATTGTGGCACCGAAAATGTAGGTTATAAAAAAAATATTTAAATAATTCAAACCTAAGTATTACAAAACAAGGAATTTATTTAGATTAATATATACAATAAATCCAATCTGCAAGTAAATTAATGTAACTTTCTAACTAACTTGTTAGGCTAATTGCTCTCAAGATGTTCAAAATACCAATAATGTGCTTTTCACTTTGTGAGTATATTTCCAAACCTTGTGTTTTTTTTGCATAATTGTTTTGAAAGCTTATGTTTAATTAATAGATTTTATATATTTTATATTGTCGACTTCGATAATAAACTAGTAGTAAAGTCGCATACATATGTATGGATTTATATGTCACCAGCAATTCCAACGTCAATTCCTTGTTTGTGCACATAGTTTAATTACGAATGGAATCAAGATACTCTCCTGAATGTGACGCAGTCGGTTTGTGACATGAATTTGCATTTTCAGAAACATACCTGAAACGTTTAAGCTATTGCTTCATGTGTAAAGGCATTACTATTAAATAAGTTTATGATTAACAAACAAAATACTTTAAAACGAAGATACATATATCATTTAAGAGTTCACGTTTTGATTAGAAAAGATCGCTTTTATAAATTATTGTCAAATATTTTTTGGTAAATCCTCCTTTAAAAATTAAACAAACTCATCTTTTGTTTAGTGTAAATATCATAATAGTATTTTAATAATTTTATAATTTTTATAATAATTTTATCAATAATTAAAATTATATTATAACATGCTGTGAGTAATAAACTTTATAAATAAAGAATGAAGCACTATAAAAATGCTAACTTACTATATTAGAAATGATGGTATTAGTAACAAACATATTTTATGTCAACCCATACTAATTAAAATAAAATTCGGTTATTTTTATAAACATTGAAAAATTATACATAATTTTAATTTCAACATTTTTGTAAAGGCACTTAGTAATAAACAGTCAGAATGAATAATTGTAATTAAATTATGTAAACTGTCCATCCCGAAAGTTTTGTCTTTATCTATAAAAAGAACAACTAACACTATTAAAAGACAGAACAATGGACCTATTCATATAATGAGGATTCCAAGTTATCGGTCAAACCTCACCTTAAAGTACTATTGTAATTATAATGTATTTAACAATGTTTAAATACCACATAGTTATTTATATAACCTGTCATAATATCCTAGATTTACTTTATATTTTTGTAAATCACTCACAATGATCTGTTGGTCAAGTTGCATAATGAGTTATAATAAGTAAGTTTATATAATTTAAGATAAAAGAAAGTTAGAGTTTTCAGAATTACACTTTAAGTCAATTTACAAATGGATTATCTCACTTTCTTATACATTTCTATCATATTTACTACCAAGATTATGTGCAATATTAAAATTGCAAATCTAATGTGTTTCAAATAAAAATTTCAAGAAATGTGCTTATGTTTACATTACAATAAATTTTGTCACTTATCCAAACAGTAAAAAGATTCATCTTATCAAAGTAGCCGGTAGTTTCGAATAGTATGATTTATTCTAAGATTGACTTCTGAAAGACCTTGTAAAGTTGCCTTTCGTGATTTCGATAAAAGTAAAAAAGTTCTATATATTATGCAAATGTTTGACGATTAAAAATAAATAAAACCAGTGAAGATGCAAATACCCAGGGTATTTCCCGAACGAACTTTGACGAAATTATAAAAAATAATTATTATTTATTGAAGTAAATAAAATGTTAAGTACATGTTTATTTATAATTACTAAAAAAATACAAAAAAGAGTGATTAATTATAATACAAAATAGTAATATAATTAAATATGAAAATAAACTAAATCAGTAAATTAATAAACAGCGTCATCTCTCTACAGTAATGAAAATTTTTCCTATCCCCAGACATCCATACATCCATCCGAGAAAATTGAAAACAATACACAACGAACAAAAGTCGTTCGTGAAGACTTGTTGTAGAAATTTTACAATTCATTTGGTATGACCACGGATTACGCTGCATACGTATCCAATCCCAACAGATTCGCAACGTCTTCGTCCGGAGTTTAAACTAAGAACCGATTTTCGATAAAACAATTGATATTTTCATTAGCATCTTATTCGAGATATAGCAGCATAAACGTTCAAGTAAAAGAAACAGAACATAAAAGAAAGGGTATTTGTACCCTAAGTTTCTAATCTAATATTTTACAGTTTTTATTTAAACATTTTAGACTTACTTTGCTTTTTAGAATTTTTATTAACAAATTACATAACTACAAAAGATAGAAACTCCACTGTTTATGTCTTAGTGTGTAGGAAATATGTAACAGTATGTAACACTTATTTTAATTACATGACTATTATACACAGCATGTAGAAATAATCCTTACATAATATTATAATAAATATTCAACGTATTAATATGAATGCCGCGCGTAGGCGATTAATATTAATAAGTTAGACACGAATTGTTTTGATGTTAACACAAACATTACAAAGATATTTAATTATTATCTGACATTCGTCATATTTGTTGAAATGAAGCTGATCCCTGATTAAAATATGAAGTTTAATTAAATAAAAGTCGCAAATAATGACAGGATTAGCCCGTTAGAAGCAATGCATACGAGCTTCAATCAATTAACAGAAATACATAAAGATAAGGACTACAACCTCCCACAAAAATATATTATGATTGTTTGTTTAATAGATTACTTTTCAACTTGTTTGTCAAACTTCATTTGAAAGAACTCCTTTGACTCTAAAATATTTATTTATGATAAATTTAACTTGCGCTAATCAAAATAATCATTTTATTACAATAATGAATATTTTCATATGTAATATTAACCTAACGCTTTGAATGCTTTGCAGTAATTACTAGTTATGTTAAAGAGAAGACGGTATCAATAAGTCGGTTTTTTAAAGTTTTATTGAATATAGACATTTCTGTTTTAAGGTTTTTAAACCTATTATCTGTGTATAGTTCTGAACTTTTTAATAGTTTTAGTCTAAGAAAATTATTTAATACCAAAATTATGAAATAATATAATAATGAAATAAGATCCTTGGTGTTCAAGCACTCTGAAACAAGAAGAAAATACTAGGTGATATAGTAAAAAAAAATAAAAATAAAAAAAATATTTTAAAATATATTTTAATTAGTAATAATATACATAAAATACAAAAGTAATAATAAAAATATAAACTCAATTTGGATAGTAGATTTAGAACAGAATCAAAAAAGAGGTTCAGATTTGTCAAGTGGTAGTGGTGAATAAGTCAATATGCTAAAGTAACGTAAGGCGACTCTTACACAAAAAACACAAAAAAAATACAAATATTCAATGTCACGACAGATTAATGAGATAACGACAAATGTATGTAACTCTAGCGCTTGTTAATTCCTTCCTTTCTTAAATCTGTAATTATGCAACTGTTATGACATATATTATGTAAGTTTTATTTATGATAAAAACATAATATTTTATTTATTTATTTTATTTATTTATGTACCAATAAAAATCACAAATACAAAAAACAGAAAATAATGTAGTACAAAGGATTACTTATAGGGTAACTGGGAGAAATCTCTAAAAGAGAGATCTCTCCCAGTTACCCTTTGGTGTGAGACAGGGTGTTCAAGACAGTGCGGTACACTTAAACTAAATACAAATAAAAGATAACAAAGAAATGATATTCAAAATAGATAAATCTTTTAAGAGCTATTTAACAAATTACCTGTATAATATAGTATATAAAATACTTAGACATATACATACTTATATACACATATATACACACACACACAAACACACACACGTATATATATATATAAGTTAATAAATATATACATTTGTAGATAATATAAAAATAATAAAAATAAAAAGAAATACTAGTTATATTTCCGAAGATAGGTAGTGCTGCTTAACCCTTAGCTTAAAAGAGTTGAGGGAAGGGTTACCATCCAGAATACTCTGGGGAAGAGAGTTCCATAGCCGAGCTGCAACAACCGAGAAAGATTTTTTGAAAAAAATAGTGTTGTAAAAAGGCAATACTAGGGATTTTGAAGAAACGCATTCACGAGATGGTCTCGTCCTTGGTGGCGTCACATGAAAACGCTCATGCAGGTAAAGGGGGGAAGCGTTATTTAAAATATTAAAAAGAAGTGATAGAATGTGCACATTCCGGCGAAGGCGAATAGGGAGCCACTTTAATTGTGATCGATATTCGGATACATCGTCGTTCGAGCTTATCAAGTAGCTCCTCGGATGCATCTAGATAGCAAACGTCAGCGTAGTCGAGAAGTGGAAGGAGAAGTTTGTGCTAGCATTTTTTTAGTTTGTAAAGGAAGGAAATTCTGTCACCGTCTGAGAGAGTGAAGAGAATAATGAAGTTTCCTACTTATTTCATCAATTTGCGGTGCCCAAGAGAGATGACAGTCAAAAATGATGCCAAGATTTTTTGATTGCTCTGTTAAAGGTATGGATATAGTATCGTAGATAATAGAGGATGAAAGTGTATTATTAATTTTATTACGCAAATGCCGACTGCCTATAATTAAGGCTTGTGATTTTAGCGGGTTTAAAACGAGGCCGTATTCTTCGGCCCACTGCTTAATCTTCCTAAGGTCATCGTTAACTGAATCAATTGTAGCATTAAGGTCGACTAGGGATGTATGTCGGTACAGCTGCAAATCGTCTGCATAGAGATGGTAGTGACAAGAAATGACTTTAGAGATCTCATTAATAAATAAAGAGAATAGAAGAGGAGATAGAACGCCGCCTTGTGGTACGCCAGCAGAGGTTTCTGCCCAGTCTGAGTAGGCCTCATCCACACAGATTCTCTGCCGACGTCCATGAAGGTAGGAGTTAAACCAATTTATTACTGGAGCTGAGACATTAAAAGAGCGAAGAATACCTAGCATAATATCAAAATTTACTGAGTTAAAGGCATTACTAAAGTCCAATAAAACAAGGATTGTTAAATTTTCATTGTCCATAGCATACCGAATATCTTCCGTCACTTTAAGTAAGGCCGTCGTGGTACTATGTAACGGACGAAAACCAGATTGTAGAGGGTTAAGTAAGTTTTTAACAGATAAGTAGGAGGTAAGTTGCTTGAAAACGGTATCTTCAAGAACTTTAGAAAGAATAGGTAAAATTTAGATGGGACGAAAATTAGAAACGGAGGTTGGATTAGAAGTTTTGGGCAGTGGTATGACATGCGCAGACTTCCAAGCACTGGGGAAGTAGTTGGTTAAAAGTGAGAAATTTAGAATGTGAGTAATAAAGGGAATTATAATATCAATGATAGGAATAAGCATGCCACGACTGATATTATCATGACCAACTGACTTTGTAGAAATAGACAAGATGCTCTTTTTAATGTCAGCTTCCGCAATGTTTTGGAAAACGAATGAATCACAGTTAGATGGGGTGGCAGAAGCCATTTTTTGAAGAGTTAAGACTTTTTGGACGTTACTAAGTTTAAATGATAGAGAAGAAAAATGAACATTAAGAGAATTTAAATCTACGTGTTTATTAATATTTACAGAGGTTTTACCCACACCTAGTGATTTAAAGAATCTCCATTTCTGTGAAGGAGATAAGAACTCGAGAGAAGAGAAAATATAACGACGTTTAGCGTCCCTACACATCCTATTACAGAGATTACGCAGCTTTTTATAATTAGAAACATTTTCAATGCTTGGGTCTTTTTTGGATTTGTTAGTAGCTTTGTTACGACTAATCATAATTTTTTGAATTGAAGGAGTAAGCCAGGGCGCTGGAAGATGTCTGACCCTTATTGGTTTAAGTGGAGCATGTGAATCATATAATTTAATAAGGGCCGAATTTAAAACATCAACCTTATCATCGACGGTGATTGCTTTGTAAATTAATGTCAAGTCCAGATTCAAAGCATCTCGATTGAGAGCTTCCCAGTCAATATTCTTATAATTACGGCGTAAAATAACCTTCTTCACACGTTTAGGAACAGACAGATTATAGCGAAGGAAGAGAAGGTCATGATAGGAAAAGGGAGCTGTGAGTTGACCGTGTTCTAGCACATTCGCAGATTTTAGCACAATTATAATATCTAAAAGGGACGGTTGACAAGTGGGAGCAAAGTGGGTCGCCGAAAGGGGAAATATAGACAAATTGAAAGAGGAGATAAGAGATTTTAACTTATTAGATCTGTGGTCATTTTTTAAAAGGCACGTATTCATGTCACCCATGAGAATGAAATGATACAAAGGTAAATAATTATAAAAAAGAGATTCAAGTTCACTTTTTAGTGAACTTGAATCTCTTTCTAATTAACTTCTTCTTGTAATTAACAGTAAGAGAAGGACTATATACAACACCAAGGACAAATTTGGAGTGTGAGATAGAAATTTCAAGGAACATATATTCTAGGTACTCAGAAGCATTATAATCAGATTGGTTTAATACTCTGTACGTTAAGCTATCTCTGAGATAAACGCAGACTCCACCGCCTCTTCTACCAGTGCGATCATTACGTATCAGAGTAAAACCGGGGAGAGAGTGCCGATGACAGAGAAGGTTTTAGCCATGATTCTGTCACTAAAATACCATCAACTAAGACGTTACTAAATGATGCAAGAAGGTCAGAATAATGAGCCGGAATGCTTTGTGCGTTAATATGAACTAAATTTAAAGAATAATTGTTATCAAGGAAAATAGATTGAAATTTTGAGTCAAGAGAAAATGAATCGTTGCCTGTTTAAAAATTGCTGTCAGCGCTATGGAAACTCTCTGAAGATGAACATGAAAAGTAATCATTGTTAATATTTTTGACTTTAATGCGCACCATGCCGATTGGCTAGGGTCACGTGCCACCGACTATGCGGGGAGATCTGTGTTTGACTTTGCTCTGGCAAATGGTCTGTCCCAGCTGGTAAAGACGCACACTCGTCTACCGGACGTGGACAGCCACACGCCCTCTTTGTTGGATCTTCTGCTGACTACACATCCAGAAAAGTACCAGATCACTGTCGAGGCTCCCTTAGGTTCCTCTGATCACTGTCTGGTACGGAGTGTAGTGCCCATTCAACGGTCGGCTCGCACAAGACCTGCGACTCGACGCGTTTGGCACTACAAGTCAGCGGATTGGGATGGAATGCGGTCTTTTTTTGCATCCTACCCATGGGGGCCGATTTGTTTCCCTTCCGATGATCCTAGTGACTGCGCTGCGGCTGTAGCTGATGTGATACTACAGGGCATGGAACTATTTGTACCAAGCTCTGTGGTACCACTTGGTGGCAGATCGCGGCCTTGGTTTGATGCGTCTGTCAGGGCTGCAGCAGCTGGCAAACGGCAGGCTTATCAAGCTTGGGTCAATGCGTTAGTCACTAAGGATCCGAACTCTAGAGTTCTGAAGAGGAAATATAATCGTGCCTCCAGATTCTTCAAACGGCAAATCGCTAGAGCAAAGTTCAAGCATGTCGTCAAAATTGGGGATCAGCTGGCAAAGTACCCGCCTGGCACGCGCAAATTTTGGGCGCTTTCAAAGGCCACTCTGGGAAACTTTAACCAGCCGTCCCTACCGCCGTTGCACATGGGGAATGACTCTCTGGCCCACACGGCAAAAGAGAAAGCCGATCTCTTGGGCACTCTTTTCGCCTCCAACTCGACTTTGGACGACCAGGGGAAGACACCGCCTATCATCCCGCGGTGTCAGAGCTCAATGCCGGAAATAGTTTTTCGGCAGAAAACTATTAGGCAGTCTCTATTTTCCTTGGACGTTCATAAGTCGAGTGGGCCGGATGGCATTTCTCCATTGGTGCTACGAACGTGTGCCCCTGAGTTGACTCCAGTGCTAACGCGTCTATTTCGGTACTCCTACCTTAAAGGCGTAGTCCCGGTCACATGGAAGCGTGCCCTTGTCCATCCGATCCCTAAAAAAGGTGATAGCTCGGAACCAGCTAACTACAGACCTATCGCCATTACCTCTCTGCTCTCCAAAGTAATGGAGAGCATTATCAATAAACAGCTCCTAACCTACCTCGAGGATCACCAGTTGGTCAATGACCGGCAATATGGCTTTCGCCATGGTCGATCGGCTGGTGATCTTCTGTTGTATCTCACACACCGTTGGGCAGCTGTTATTGAAAGCAAGGGAGAGGGTCTGGCAGTTAGTTTGGATATGGTGAAAGCCTTCGATCGTGTATGGCACAAGGGGCTTCTTTCGAAGCTACCTTCCTATGGGCTTCCCGAGAGTTTATGCAAGTGGATCACCAGCTTCCTCACTGGGCGGAGCATACAGGTCGTTCTCGACGGTTTTTGCTCGGACCCCAAGCCCGTGAACGCTGGTGTACCCCAAGGCTGCGTGCTAACCCCAACTCTGTTCCTCCTGCACATCAATGATATGTTGGATATCTCCAACATACATTGTTATGCGGATGACAGCACTGGGGATGCGGTGTATTCCGGCCGTGCAGGTCTCTCTCGGGAAAACGTCGACGAGTGCCGAAAGAAACTTGTGTCTTCTATAGAGACTTCCTTGGGGATGGTCTCTGAGTGGGGTGAACTGAACCACGTTCAGTTCAATCCCCTAAAGACACAAGTTTGCGCGTTTACCACTAAGAAAACCCCATTTGTCATATCACCGCTCTTCGAGAGCACCCCCCTCATTGCCTCGCCAAGTATCAGAATACTGGGTCTCGACATTTCGAGCGATTGTCAGTTTCGTGGTCATCTGGAGAGCAAGGCCAAGTTGGCCTCGAAGAAATTGGGAGTGATTAATAGAGCGAGGCAGTATTTCAAACCTGGCCAAAGACTTGCGCTCTATAAGGCGCAGGTCCGGCCACACATGGAGTACTGTTCTCATCTCTGGTCCGGATCACCCCAATATCAGCTTCTACCATTTGACCGCGTACAACGGAGAGCCGCTCGGATTGTCGGGGACCCGGTGCTCTGCGAACGGCTGGACTCTTTGGCATTGCGTAGAGACGTGGCTTCTTTGTGCGTCTTCTACCGCATTTACAACGGGGAGTGTTCCAAAGAACTATTCGATCTGATGCCTGCCGCCGAATTTCATCACCGCACAGCGCGCCATCGACTTCTTTACCATCCCTACCACCTGGATGCGCGGCGATCTTCCACTGTGCGGTTCTCAAGGACTTTTTTTCCACGTTCCACTCGCTTGTGGAACGAACTCCCTTCGGCGGTATTTCCAGATCGGTACGACATGGGTACCTTCAAAAAAGACGTCTACTTCTACCTACAAGGCCGGCAACACTCTTGTAAATCCTCGGATGTTGCAAGAGTTCATGGGCGGCGGTGATCACAAGTCATCTGTGACCCGCCAGCTCGTTTGCCCTCCTATTCCATAAAAAAAAAAAAAAAAAAAAAAAAAAAAAAAGGATAAATCGGACATATTATAAAATAATAAAATAATATATATATATATATAATTATATATTAATATAAATAAATATTTAATAAGACTGATGATAAAAATACTCTTAATATAAACTATACATAACCTACACCACCTGGCCAAAAAGGAGTAACATATTATTAAAAAAGCATTACTCAAATTTAAAAATTAAAATTATACACAAATCATCATAAAATAAATGGCGGAACAACATAAAACATACAAAAAGAAATACTATGAACATTATAAATTCTTACTTTGTCTTAACGAAATAAAAAAAATAATAAAAATAATAATCGAGGAAACAAACAACATTTATAACACTAAATTTAAAAATAAATATTAACATTAATGAATTGAAGGTTAAAAATAATTTCTCATCAGGCTTAATTGCTTATTATTGAACTAAACTACCTTTGACATTAGGTTGTCACTTGACTAACTGTGAAATAATAATGAATACATAGAAAATATTGTAAATTGTAATTTTGAAACTATAAAGTAATATAGGGTAATTGTTCTTTGAAAACAAACAAAATAAAATATCAAGCCCAGAAAACATTATTTGCAAAGAAGTTTCATTCAAAGATATTGTGTGAAGTTACTGTTTACAAAATTGTTGACAAATATATATTATTTACCCGAGTGTTTAATACCACGGCGAGTTCTCATAGCTTTTTGTTCCTGAGCTGAATGTTGTGTTTGAGAAAAGCTGCTAGTCAAGAGTTGAAGTTCTGGCAAAGACACGATCTTTTTTCTCGTTTTATCAGGCAGAGCAATGACTATGAAACCATCTGAAGTCCAGCAATTCTTCATCCCAAAATGATTTCTAGCTGCCACAAATACCTCTTGCCTAGGCTTCGTATGAAACTCGGAAACTGTGACGCCTGACCCCTTCAATGTAGTTTTAGCTGCTCAAACTTGTTTTTTAAACTTCAAAGCCGTGAAGCGCACCAAAATCGGTCTTGGCTTATCCTTTTTAAGACCCAGACGATGGATGACATCAATGCAGCTGGAGTTTATGTCTACCAACTTCATCCGGTTACACATAGTGTCATTTATAAGCTGTGAGATATCAGTATTATCCTCGGGTAAACCATGAAACAGCAGCACCTTTTTGCGAGAAAGCATCTCATGGCCATCAAACCCAGATGAAAGTAATTGCAATTGATGACGTAGCATGGAAAGGGCTTTCCAAATCAACTCCTTGAAGATTGAGTAATCTCTGATCAGTGAACTAAGATCACCAATACCAGCCGTTGTTGTCTTCGAAGATGGTTGTGACTGAGACTGTGCAAGTGTTTGATCAAATTGGTTCATACGAGACTTAAATAGTGTCACCATCTCCTCCATGTTCTTACTGAGTTGTGTGTGTAAACCCATATTTCTTCTTGTGTTGAGTTTTGTTATAAATTAGTGTGCCAGGTAATGTAGGAACTTTATTATGTAAATTTATATAATTTAATACTTTAAATATTAAACAAAAACTATATTTTTTAAATAAAACCACGAGAGCAACATTCTTTGATGTTAACTTGTCAACTAACCGCAAAAAAAAAACCGCAAAATTCTTATATTATTAAATTTTTCATTTCAATTTCATTACAATTAAATATTAGTACCTGTATTACCTACTCAGCCAGCGTAGCTACGTATATATATAAACTTCGACCGCTGTAGCAAAACAATCCTCATGTAATACAAAACATAGACATGACCGGCGACCCAAATATATGTGAATAACATACATAACTGGCTAGTTGTTTGTGTGAGAATTAAACCCACAACCTTTGACTCAGCAAGCAGGGCCACTAACTAATGGACCAACAGGAGGCCATCGTGTGCGAGGAAAGCAGCTAGAGCCAGTATTATAGAACCTTACAAAAATACAAAGTATATATTATGACAGGTAATAAAGATCACCATGTAGTATTTAAAGATTATAAGTACAATGGCACTATAAGGTGAGGTTAAATCGATAACTTGTAACCCTCGTTATATGAAGGTCCATTGTTTTGTCGCTTAATATAGTGTTAATTATTCATTTAATAGATAAGGACAAAACTTTCGAGATGGACACAGTTTACACAATTTAAATTGAGCAGAAATATTCATTATGATATGATAGTTTTATATTTATTGTTCTTACAAAATTGTTAAGGTTGCAATTATAATTTATTAGTTTCACTGTCAAAAAATAATAATAATAATAACAGTGACCGAAAAAAGTACTAATTTTGTTACTGAATCTAAGTACTATGATTTAACATAAAATAGGCTTATATAATGGTGTTACTAAGTCTAATATGCCAAAGGAAGCATATTTTTTATGCTTCATACTTTAATCATAAATTCTATAACATACAGGTGTGACAAATGAAATCGTGTGAATATGTGAAGTATATACATATAGTATATATATATATATATATATATATATATATATCATTTCCAATATGTGATTTGTATTCAATTTATAAACTTATTTAATAGTAATACTATTACATCCGAAATTGGACAGCTTTGATTATTGGATTTGATCGGATTTCCATTGTACATTTATTACATTTTTTTGAAACTAATCATTAAAATCGTTTCCCAGACACGTGGATCCTACTCTTTTCGAATCACTCAAATAATGCCGATATCCGAAATTGTGCGTATATTATTGTTTAACTTGGAAACATAATAACAGTGTGAAGCATATTATTGTGAATTTGAACCTCTTGAGAACAATTAGCATGATGCGGTAATTTTAAATTTATATGTGGTTTTGATTAATTCGTGTTAATGCTGTTATTATGTAATACTTAGATCTGAGTACTGTTTGCATATAGACATGGATAAATTTCTTTTATACTCTACATTTTAATGCCACATTATTTGTTTACAAATAAGGAAATATTATGAAATACGTGATTAATACTGTTACAACAGAAATACGGTTTTAAATAGTTTTCATAATAAACCTATTTATTATATGCAAATTGAAAAACGAGTATAAGATATTTTAGGAAAGTTACAAATACGAAATATATTATACGCAACTACATATTATGTAAAGAGTTAAATATTTTCACATCGGATCGTTATTATTTCTAGGCTGTAGGTAAGTTAATATAAGCACAGCTAGAATTAAATTTGTAATAACACTTTTTGGTTTAATTCCTTACACAATCATTATTATAAGTTTAGGGGTACGAAAAAACAAATCCACTAATCATATTTGAGAATAATCTTGAAAAATTATTATTTTAATAAGTACACTGTTATTAAATTTTATATGTCAAATTAAGAATAAATGTTGTTTATCTTACTGTTCAGTTTATCTATCTTAACTTTTCATAAAGATGTTAATTTTTTATTATTCATATTTGTTAATTAAAATTTAGTTAGCGACCTTACGGAACTTTAAAAGCAATTCTTAATACTTTGTCATAAGAAATATTATTACATATTTAAGTCATAAAATATTGCTATAAAGATAAGTACTTTTAATCGTTTTTCTTCATTTATAGAATAAAAAAGGAATAATGTACTAACCAGAGAAACAGGTTTACAGTTACTAGTGTTCCATATTTAAAACACAAAAACAACTTTGGTTAGTAAAAAATACTGCAATATCTCAAGACCGTCATGGTCCACACCACTGGAATAATTTTTTAATCGCACTAACCAGACTAGTCAAGCGAGTATCTTTTAAATTATTTTATAATCTTTATCTTCCCTGAAATTCATTTATATTTTCTAGGAAAACTTTAATCATAGCTTTATTGTAATTGGTGAGTATATTTTACACAGAGGTTAATTAAATTGTTTCAGAGCTGTTTCAACGGGCACTTAAATATAAAATTGAATAGCCAAAGTAATCAGGATGGAATAACATAAAATGCTTTTCGTTTGAAAGATTTTCGTTTTGTTATTTCGAACACAAATTGTTATGGCCATTATTTGCGCTGCCATGTTGTGTCTTAAAATAATAGTTGTTTTTATGGATCTAAAATTATTATAAAAAAAAAATTATCGAAACGAGAGAACTTAAACGAGCGATGTATTTGAAATTGTCCCTTCAATCACTAATTAAATTATCGTGTCGTATAAAAATATAAATAGAATGTATTTTTTTATTATTATATCTAATAATGTTATAAGTCGTCAATTTCAAACAATATTTAGTCGTCATAAAAACAAGAGGATAATTATTAACAATGTCAATAAAAGATAGTAAAGTTAATCTTATCCATAAAATCTTTTACGATTGCTGGTTGTATAACCTTTTGCTTATACTTCAAAAACATTTTAAGTAAAACAAAATCAAAATACATAATAATATATAAAAAATCCGAATAAAATGCAAATATGAATGTTGTTATACAATCACCTGACCTGTTGGGATGCAAAAAGTAATTGCTTTGCTAAAAGTAGCAGAAAACTAGTTGGATTTATAGTTTCTACTAACTTTATATATGTTTTGCAGTATAAAGTTTTTTAATTTCCGTGCATAAAATCATTTATAATTTTGCAATGAAATTTCAAACTTAATAGTGAAAGATTTTAATCTTTTAGCATATTTCTACTGTGATAAAGTGCATTTAATGTTGAATCTGTCAATAATATGTATGTCAAATATGAACATTTCTTTATAAGGCATAGAAATAACTTACCGTAAGATAATTTTAAAAGATTTAAAAGAACTTAATAATACAAAGAAAATAAATTATTAAGTAAGGCTCCACGAGGGAATTATATTTTGTTAAAGCGTCCGTCTGCTTGGGGATTTTAGGACCGTTTAAGCTTGATTAAATTTTAATTGCAACTTATTACTACTAAACTTTGTCTTCTCTTTAAAAATCTTTAAAAATTATTGTCCATTAAACGCGTACGTACGATTTTTTATTTTTTTCTGGTTTTTTATTGAAAAGTTGTTCTTTTTTTCTATTATTTGCTTCAAAAGTAATAAAAAATATTTTCTAAAATTTGTGGCTATTAATGCTTTTAAATAATTGTATTAATGGTTTAAGATTAACTTTTAATGATGAATGAATGATGAACACTTATTAAAATCCATTCACCTTTACTAATTAAGTATTAAAAGTTTAAAACTGATTAAAATTGCTTGAATTTAGTGTTTATCAAAAATAAAACCTATATTTTGCAGTTAACCTTAAGGTACATCTCCATACAGCTGCATAATTTACCTTAGATATCTTGTCAGGTCAGGTACGTAAAATGAATATTTTACAAGGTTCTCCGCTTTACGTGGCAGTAAATATTACCAATTTACGTTACTGTCTCCTACAATTGATTGACATATTGATTTTATCGTTAATATTTCGTGCTCTTTTAGTTTAACAGAATTGTCTTTCAATGACTGAATCGTTAAATAAAATTCACCTATTCAGAGCTGTAAAAATTACAAATCTTGTTCATGAAATACGACACTTACGATGACAACTTCTACTATATTACAGCTCTATTTATCCATAGACAGCGAATGGATCAGAAAAAAGAAACTATATCAAGCAAGGAGCTTGGCAAGTCCAATTTATGTTAACACACCTGATTATTATATGTTTCATTACATTTAGCCTTGTCTTTTCTTGTGCAAATATTTGGTTGATCTAATATGATCCTTCTAATCAAAAAAGGGTTACACCCTTTTTTATCACATATTTTGTAAACATTCTAATATATTTAAACATCTGGGTAGAATTTACTCTTAAACACGAAGTATTAGTATGCGTCGGGTCGATTTAAACATTCATTTCTTTTTTGAAATGTGATATTATTTAAAATTAACCTTCTATTAAAATGATATGTTTTTTCTAAATTATGATCCAAAACAGATTGATAAAATTGTTCATGTTGCTCTTACAAATTTACAAATCAAAATGTGCCCAAGCACAAATCCAACGCCGAATACTGATCCAAACATCGTAAGCAAATGTTTGCTTACAAAATTTTACGCAAGCTAAAAATAACAATTTATTCCTACCTTCTTTTATAGCTTTGCATTACTATTTGTTCTAACATAATTATAATTGACATAAGAATTCATGTCAGTTATAAATGTGCAAATAAAAATTAACACTCAACAATTTTTACAACCATTTCTATGCTGCCACGTTGATCTATCGGGTCCATAAGTAAAACTTAATGCTAAGTTATTAACTTCATTACGGTCTATAACACGGACAAAATGGCGTAGTTTTATTTTGAAAACTAATTCTATTATCACGGTGTAAACATTGGCTTGGTGAAAGTAAAAAAAAATTGTATAAAGAACGGATTTCATTATACCAATTGACACAATATTAACGGACATATTAAGAGTAACATCTTAATTAAATTTATAATCCTCATTGATGGTAAAAATACTTTTACAATTATTTGCAGTGAAGATCTGTATAACCCGTAGGTCTGAAATAAAATAGGTTGGCAGTATTTTGTGTTTAACACATGGTTACCGCACACTATCACCGACTTGTTGTTATGATAGTTTTGTTAAAATATCCTCCATTTTATTTTCAAATTCATCAAGAGGGAGGTCAGTACACGGCTAAAATAATATATTCATTAAGTTTAACGAAAGTTAGTTCAATAATTGGCTCGACAGAGAGCGCCACTATATCTGATCGAGTTTTAAATGTACATCATTACGGCTAAGATAAATGAGTCACACAGACGCGGAGAGCTTTCTCCCCACAGTACAAGCTTGACAATCTGTAATTTTCAATATTTGTGATATTATTACTCTGTTATTGTTATTGTTGCTCTTTGATAATCAGTACTCTGTATGTATTATCTGTGTCAACTAGATAGCTTCATAACTTCTATAAGAACTATCCATATAGAGTTTATAGAGCTGCGAAAAAACTTATAAAAAGAAAGAAATATGACTAAAAAGAAATAAAGATTACTAAAATAAGAATTAAGAATAAAATAAAATATTAACAGAAATATTCATAATAATTACTACTATTTTTTAAATAAATATTTTAAAAATGTTAATAACTTCCTGGTATGAAAGGGGAGCTTTAGTAATGTTTTCGACTATTCTATTTATTGAAGAAAATTACAACAGTTATTCTTATTTATGGTCCGGTTTTGTTGTTTTGTGGAACTAATGGTAGCACATTTCTAGAAAACTGAAGCTTTAAACTCCAAGGTCAGTATAAAAAACAAAAATAAAAAAAATATTTATACTTATTGCAATATCTGTAAAATATTTAATGGTCAGGCGAAAATAATTTTATTATTATAGTAACTTATTATAAATACTTATTATTTATTGTTTAAAGAGCAAAAATAAATCACTACTTTATATATTCTTTTATTTATTAAGTATTAAAAATTATTTAGTCAACTGATTAAATACGGTTAGAAAATCGTTAATAAAGTTTAATTTTACTAAATGTGTTTTACTATACATAAAGTTATGAAAAGCAAATCTGTCTTTGACACTTTAAAAGAGTTTTTGTTACAGTATTTGAAAAGAAACTGAAAACATTAATAGCATAAAAATTTTAATATTATTTTAAACTTATGTTATCCTTATTTTCATAAATGTAATAAGTATATGATAACATAAAAAAAATGTATTACTTAAGAGCATTGCATAAAGATAGCAGTATATCCAAAATTATTTATTCTTTTAAAATAATGAAAACAAGTTTAAATCTTAAAAATAACAGACCAAAGTTACATTATACTCGTAAGTAAAAAACCTTAAATTCTAGCTTTAATAATTTGAAATATTTAATAAAAAATAAAATAAAATAAAACTCATTTTCACATCCTAAAATATTTATTAACATTTAACAAAAACTACATAAATGCTAAATAGTCAGATATACATCATTTACGTCCAAATTAAGTCCCAAGTTATTGCAAAACTACAAAGAAAGGAAAAAATAAATTGTAATTTAGTTACCGTTAATTTTTTTTTGTCTTTTAGGATGTTTGATTCAGATTGTTTGATTCAATCATTAGGGTTGGTCCTGTTATATTTTTTGTGGAAATAAAACTTTTGATTGATTACAATGATGTTATCGTCTACACCTTGGTAATACCTGTAAAGTTATTTTACAATCTTAAAATTTAATAAAGTAGCGTGGATAGTCTAAAGTGTCTAGTATAGACAAAATATTTAAAAGTATGTAAAGCAAGTAACTTGCTATTTTCCAACCAAATTAAACTTCTACCAAAGTCCTCCCACTTCCAATTAAAAGTTAAAAATATAGCTAACCACCTGAATATTTCTATTTATTGCCTAATTTGAAAACAATTTGTAAGAAAAATGTTTGAGATAAATTAACTTAAAACGTTTATGATATTGTCTTTTACTCGCATTTTTTTCATCTCTTCTCTTTGGGATAGTAAATTTCGCCAGTATTGTGGTAGGATCGCCCAATATAATTTTAATAATAGAAAATAGTTTATGAAAACCACATTACATAGTCGTTACTATGTAATGTGGTTTTCATAACCTATTTTCTAGTAGAGACCATTTCCTAAAAATATAAATTATTTTAAAACCTCATAGTATAAAATTAATAATATATAATTATCCGTTTATATCAAGACGTCTTATCGACATTAGGTTACTTAAATGTAACCTATACAAAGTTAATAACTTACTGGCTACAACAACCTGACTAATAAAGTTAAGACCACTTCATACGACTTAATCATTAGAAATAATTGTATATTATTAAGTATAATAAAATATATGTTTCGTGTGGCATTGACCGAAATATTTATTATTTTGGAAGTCTATAATATTCTACTATAGCTCGAAAACAGCTTAATATATGATTACGTACTCTACAGGCAGTACATAATATCGACATACCTTATAAAATTGGTTTTGTAACCTTTTGTTGGTAACCTGCTAGTAGCTATATAAAGTAAACAATAACACTGGCGATAGATCATTTGGCATGGTATGTATCAATTGTTTATTAATATTTAACAAGAAATACTTTTAGGAACCATTCTTAGGAAAGCCGTAAACAATCAATAAGCGACAGAGCGTTCTTGCAATTCCGTTGCGTTTAGTAATCGCTGGAGTTTAGTTTTAGTAAATAGACGAATAATTTATTGAAAATAGGTGTAAGTTAATTTGGTGCCAATCCCTTTGTTGGTATATTTAAAGAATTTCAGGTAAAGTGAATATATTTTGTGAAATTTTGTTACAAATAAATAGCTACAGTACAGCACTTAACAAAGGAAAATATTATACTTAATATTTCTTCAAATATTGTACTATTATCATAAATTCTGGAATTAATAAAAAACTGGTAAGAGTACAATTAATAATACTAAATATATTTTGAATTTATCATTTTATACTGTCCACAAAAAAATTAAGTAAGATTGACATAATGAACATTTTTATATTTACTTACAAATGATACCCATTTTATTTTCACGGTTTTCAATAAAGTGTATTGTCACTTTATTTTTTTCAACCACAACTTTTATAAAATTTCGCTTTGTCATCAATCTTTGATTTCTATTCTATATTAATACTTGCGCAACATTTATAACAAATAGGGTTACCATCAATACGGGATGCTCTTCGCTTCTATCCTTTGTCACCACCATTCTGTCTCATAGGTTTCATTCAATTTATGTCTTAAAATGACTGCACCTAACGCCGAAAATTATATACATTGTATCACTATAAAGCAGAGACGCTATGGAACGTACTTCCTAATAATAATCGTTTTCAATCACTAACGATGTTAAAAACTGTTTTAAAAAAAAATGTTTTGTTATATTTTGTTTAAATTCCGTATATATAATAAAGTTATATATTATATATTCCTATATACATATTATATTGGGTATGGTATTGCAATGTTGTGATGAGTGCTGCAGTTCGTAAGTACGAGTTGCCTGAAATAGATCATTGTAGTAAAAAGGTTTCTTTTTGCTTTCATGTTATTACACTGTTCTGTATTATATATCTTTTAAGATACATACATTATACATACCTTTAAATAAAGATAAATAAAGAAATATGGTAAAGAGAACTTCTTTTACTAATATCATATATATTTCTTTCTTGTCTCACCAAGTTCACTGAAATTACTTATTACGCAATTTCCATGACATACATCCAACTTCCGTATCCATGTAGACATTGTTATTATGTTTTAGTGTTGAATAACTAAATAGGAATATGATAATATTTTAGTGAAATATTTTTTTGTCGATACTTTAATATTTTTTGAACTTTTTGGTGAAAATAAAACATAGTTGCATTAGCCTATATTATCTTTGTTGAAAATTAAACTTCAAATACATTCACTCTAGTAACTATATCTAAAGTCTACCATATAAAATTGGAACTTAGTTTTAAAAGCACTTCATTTAGTTTTATACGGCTTTTATACTCTGCAGTCATTAACTGAATAATATATTACAAGTTAAGGGAAAGTAATGTCCAATATCTACCTAAATTTCTTATCATGAATTCTGATGATGCCAAATGTTATTGATCTGATTATTTTTTGTTTTTTTATTTATTATTTATTAGTCTAAAGGCAGCCATCAAAATTATAGACGATGTCCATATTATAACAATATATTTTTGTTATATTAAAGTTATGCATTAGAAATCTTAAAATGAACTAAATACACACAGATGTGATGCCTAAATAACTTACTTTCATGTCGCATTTACTATTTCTAAAATAAATTTAATCGATAAGACTGACTATATTATTCATTATATTATATTTGTAAAATATAATAATAATAAATCTAATATAAACTAATATAATAATAATAAATCTAATATAATAATAACGGCAGCCAAACGTGGGCAGCCAAAGAAGAATGTAAGAAAGATGAATGCTGTGGAGATGCGATCTCTTAGCAGAATATGCGGAGTCAGTCTAGCTGATCGAATCCGCAGTGACGTGATCCACAGAATCGCAGGTACTAGCCAAGATGTCACGGTGAGAATGAAGAAAAACGTGTTCAGGTGGTTTGGGCACGTCGAACGAATGAGTGATAAAAGAATGGTAAAAAATAGGTAAGAGAGAGAGGGAGGCCTCGAGTGACCTTCGAAAACACAGACCTTCCTCCAGTATCTATGATACTGGAGGAAGGTCACATGAAAAGCATGAGGACCCCTCAGAGGGCATATATGACGAAGTTGATGTTTGTGGCCGAGGCGAAAGAGGTATGTAGGGACCGTAGCGTTTGGCACTCATTCGTCTCTGGCTACCCCGTAAGAGAAGTAGCCTGAAGCTAAATAAATAAGTAAATAAACAAATAAATTATATTTTACAAGTACAGTTTTTTGTCTTATATTCGTAGTAGAAATTAATGAATCGTTCATAAAGAAAACAATTAAACGAGTAAGTGTTTTATTGAAACTTTTGGAGTTCCTATTGCGGTCGGCGTTTTAAAGTATATATTTAACATTTAAATTCATTTATATAAATTAGTTTGAGCAAAATTATTACGTCAATTATACGTGCTTTGTGATACAGTTAATTGATAGAGAATTCATTTAAATGATTATGGTACCGAGAGATGATCTGTAATTTAAAAAGATTCAGAGATTGCTTGTTAGTTCGCAACTATGTGCAGCCACTCGTCCTCTAGCAGCTTTAGTACATACCTAGCACCTTTTAGCATAATGACGTAACGAACTAACATGCAGGAATTTAAAATACGTGTTATATTTAAATTAAATTGTAAACAAACAACAGACATTTTAGTCTGAAATGAATAGAATGCGATTATAAAAGATTATCACTTAAATTCCTCGAGGATTAATTATTTTTTATCAGTTCCTCTTTGTTATTTGCGGCATTCAAGAAACTTCATCTTGTTTAAAAGGCCATGTTAACGAGTTTCTAAGCGTTATTACAAAGGCGGGAAAAATCTTACTACAGGTTATCAAATTATTAAGTTATTTTGTAATATTGTTGATTTAGTTTAAGATCTTTATACCTTTTTAAAAAATATATTCTTTTTTAATTAATGACTTCTGGAAAAAAATAATACAATTTATATTTTATATGTTAATCAACAATAATCTATTACAAAATAAAAAAATAAATAAAGAAGCCTTGTTCAGGGTTTAACACTAATTATTTTAACAAAAAAACAATTATAATGTATTTTTTATATATCTATACTTACTCGGTACCGATCTTAAAGTAACAATACTTGTATGGATTGTTTTTTTTTGTACATGTTATAATAAAAAAAAATCGTCACAAATATTGTTATACACATAGATAGAAAAATGAAAGTTTTAAAATGAATTTACAAAAAACTAAAATTTTTGTGGTGGTGCCCAAAATAATATAATATTCCTATTACAGTCAGAGGTTAGAATTACCAAAGACGGAATCGAATATAAGAAAAATTACGACGACGAAATATGGCGAATGACAGTGACAGTTAAGTGGAAATAATTATTGTATAAATTCTTCCCAAGGGGAAAGTCAAAGATCATTAGATCATACAGCCTCTTCATATGTTAAGTGGAAATGAGTTTTTTATACTAGGACTAGGATGCTTTTAAAAATGCGACACGATCAGGTACTCGTATCATATATAAAAGTACATTCACTTTCGACAGACACCTACTCGATAGCTAGTTTCAAAGTATCAATACCAAAAATACTTGGTATCGGTATAAATCCCCAATTATATATAATACATAAATATGTACTAGTCGTTCTATGAACAGTAGACCTCAGTACGTTAGGGGATTCGCTATGGCCGCCATTTCGGATTTTTCCTCCCAGTAAGAAAAATGGCCGCACAAAAAAAAAAATCAAAGAACATGATCACCATTTTTTGTGACGATCGGATGAAAATTGCTCCTGCTGCGCCAAAAACTAAAACTAAATAAACTAAATATAAAAATAAACTAAATAACGCCCTCATTTTGGATTTTTTAGCCCAATCAAAAAATCGGCTCGACGTAAAAATTCAAATAATTCAAAGAATACGCCTGCCAATTTTCGTGACGATAGGACAAAAAATACGCCGGCTACGCAGGAACAAACATACTGAAATATATACGGAAAAATAGCAGAATGGGCCTATCTAGTGGAAACGTAGTCCTTCGGACAAACGCTTCGCATTCAGCATTCGTCAAAAAAGTATAAAATAATGTAATTCAAACTAATAAATGGATTAGCGGAAGGAAATCAATTGTTACCGTGTATTTACATTAACATTAATAATTAGTTGTCTGAATTCTGAACACCTCGTATTTGTGTAGACAGTACCACAGTAGTTCGATTGATTGTCAACGAAACGTGAGTTGACGTTTAAACTTTAATTTATCACACATACATTTCTAGGACTGATGATCCAGTTCCGTTATTCTTCTTCCAATCAGAAGTTTTAATATTAAAGACATTAAAGTCTTAGAGTCAAATACATATGTGATTCATAAATATGATATATTAGTTGTAGAATCTAAAAGAAACCTTAAACATTTTTTCCATTTGCAGTGACATTACTTAAAAATTTTGCCTGTCAATATCTTGGTTAATTTCCTTATTTATATGAATCTCGATGATTTCTTTATTTAATGAATATCATCAAAAACTTGACTTCGCAAAAAATCCTTACAGTGTTGTATACAGTAGCACAATTACTTTAATTTGTATGTAATAATATTGAACAGTCAATAAACAACAATATTATCACTAGTTAACATCTTAACAAAAACGTGTAGTTGAACAAATATTGTCTATATAGTTATAAAACGATTTTCATCTGATCTATTATCTAAAAGTTCATATTGCCCATGTATTTTAATTCACCAATGGTTTTTATTAATTTTGAAATTGATTTTATTTATAACGTTCCACTTTTTTAAATGCTATACTATTTAGATTTTTATAACATTGTAGTCTACATACATAACTTACATTTCTAATATAAGTTACTTTAATTTTATAACAGTAACAATAAATCAATAAAAAATAAATCAAGATCTGATAGCTTATATTATGAGATATTTTTGCTCTTCCTTCAATACATTGATCTATGAAGACATAAACTTATAATATTTAAACTTAACGGAACTACAGAAAGTATTCAAAGTACAATTTGTTGGTCTTGCAAGCAATTTAAACTTTCATGCCAGTGTTATTTATGAAAAACTATTGAACTTTGACGCTCGTTATTATACTGCTGAGTTGTTATGAAAACTAAATTTCGTTTCATAGCTTCATTTTAAGCGTAGTTTTCCTGATTTAAAAGAAATATTATTTTATTTCAACAAGTTAAAAAGAATATAGCATGGATTACGTCTCAGCAATCATAATCATGACATCATAGTAAATTTATAATTGAATTGATAATAGTTATGAATGTATATATGGATACATAACAATATCAATTACATATATATATATACGATATAATCGATAGTGTTATGTATCCATTAGATATAACAGTATCACCTGTTTGAGCTTGTTAGTAGAAAGAAATATGACGTAAAAGAAATAAAGATTTATAAAAAATTAAGAGTTATTATGAAAGGTTAAAAAGTAATAAGAATTTCTATTAATAATAATTAACATCATTTTAAAAATGAATAAACGTTTTAATTTACTTCAAAATATAAGATCTTTAGCAGTTTCTACAAAAATTCTCTACATTGCAAACAGTTATAAAAATATTTAAAATTTATCGCTTAGTTTCGTTGTTTGGTGGAAAATTACCGTGTCTCATTATTCATTTATTGAAAAACATTTGGTGTAATTTAATGCTATAAAAGTCCCTGGTCTATTAAGTCCTCTTTTATAGGCCATTTTTCATCCTTTAGAGAAACAATTACTAGTTAAGACCTAAAAAACAAAGATTGTTTATTATTAAAAGGAAATAGGCAATAAAGTTTAATTTTATTAAATGTATTTTGCTGAAGTACATAAAGTTATAAAAAAGACTAAGGAAACATTGAGAAGCAAATCTGTATTTAACACTTGTGAAGGATTTTTGTTATAAGATGATCAAAACGACTTTAAATAATGGACCCCACAGACAAACATCGCGGTTCTAATAAAAAGACATTACAAAAACACATAAATTCCTTGTTCAAATTATTAAAACCTTAGTTTTAATAATTTGAACAAGGACATGACATTTTTCAAATTTCTTTTAAACCATAACCCAATTTGTGTCTTTTTGATTGCAAAATTTCATAATGTTCCATCAAGAAGTTTTCGAGACTATTCGTGACAAAGAATGTGAAAAAGTCTCCAGTAGAACCGAGAGAGACCTCTAAAATAATTATTAAAAATTAACAGTTAACCTAACATACATAAATGCCTCTCTTTTTATGGTTTTGTTCTAATTAATAGCTCCAAGTAATTAAAACTCCAACTAATTTTTAAAAAAAAATACTTATTTCACAATATACATTTTAACTGACAACTATTAACACATTTGTAGAGTATAATTTTGAAAAAATAGCCATATATTTAAAAAAAAACTAGAAAATTTACACAGCAATAAAGTCCGTTCTGTTCTTCAATATAAAATCAAAAATTTAGCATGCTAGACAAAGTGATCGCTTAAAACCAAATTAGAATGCTAGCTTTGAATTTAAAATTTGTTTTACTAATTCTGACCATTAGGAATTTTATACATATTTTAATTTCAGTTTATTTGATTTAGACAATTATTGGTATCCTGTTTCCTTTAACACCCTACCACAACTTACACAATTATTACACAATTATTGGTATCCTGTTTCCTTTAACACACTACCAAATATTATTTATTTATTTAAAACTTTATTGTACAACATAAAATTATACAAATGGCGGACTTAATGCTAAAGCAATCTCTATCAGTCAACGGAAATATAAAATACAGAAAAACAAACAAGGGGTACAATAGAAAACAAAGAAACAAATACACACAACTTATGTAGATAACAATCAATACATATATGGATACGTATATATATATATATATATATATATATATATATATATATATATACGTATCCATATATATATATATATATATATATATATATATATTACATATATATACTTGTACTACATATAAATATATTAAATATATAAAAAGATACATACACACATACCTACATATATACATGCATAGGATGATAGTAAGACGATGATGTATATATAAAAATAAGGATAATATTATGCCAAGATTATTGTAAATTATTATTATTATAAATATCACTACGCAATAATAATTATAAAAAGTTAGAAGAATGGTTATGTCATTTTCTGGTGTAGATATATATATATATATCTACGGATACGCTTTTTAAATACAGGTTTATTCGGGGCACGTCGAAGCACATCAGGGAGGTCGTTCCAGAGTTTAATAGCGTGTACTGTGAAAGAGTTAGAAAGAAAACCAGTATGTTGCAAAGGTACAAATAAGGTAAGATTAGAATCTGACCGAAGATGTAAATCGTGAGTTGACCTCAGTAGCTGAAATTTACATTTCAAGTAACGAGGAGAAGCTGGATCATTCAGGATAGAGAATAGCTGACATAAAGTTCTGGATCGTCTTCTTTCGCGGATAGGTAGTCATTTAAACTTAGAGCGGTACTGAGAGATGTGGTCAAATTATATTACATTAGGAACAACTTTTACCAAATATAGGGAATTATTTCGAGATTAACAACATTATTAATGCGGGGAAAACAATTTAAATCAGTTTTAGAATTTTAATAATATTTACAACAAGGCTAATAAAATATATAAAAAATTTTCAAACTCTTATAAAGCATAATTTTCCAATTACTGACGTGATAATATGGAGTGTATTTGAAATAACTATATCAGCTTTCAAAGATTAATCAACGTGATATAACTCTTATGAGTATTCTGTTACCGTAACATGAAAGGAAGTAGATAGGCTTGATATGTGGTGCTCGCTTGTGACGGATTAAACAGGTCGAAGTTGTTTTCACATCTATTAAATATGTTGTGTAATATTAACGAATAGAAAATAATAAAATTTTATAAATAATTTTCATTATATTACTAAAAAACTTATCAATATTTTTGGCAACGAGCAGCTTTGAAGATTGACCAGAATCTATATGTCCCAGCCGAGTAACTAACAAGCAGTTTTGCTAATTTGGACTGTAAGCTGAAACTTTATTCTGATGATTCGTCATTTTATACCCTCTTAAGAATTTGAAATTTTGGGATCTTTAGTAACCACCGTTTCAAGCCAGTGTTGCTTTCAAGTAGAAGTTTCTTTAACAAACGCATAAAATCGGGGTCGCGATCTGCAACTAGAGAGCTAGCCGTTTTGCTGTTTGGTACTATAGAATTTGGCCTATAGTATCACTACAGTGACAGGGACAGCGACACTAGTATCGCCAGAAGGAAAATAAATCTTAGTCATGTAGCCTGCTTGACACCAGCCTTCCGAAAACGTTTCTGTGTATACTTTGAACGGGTAATAAACGAGGAGAATGAATGTCCGTGATTGGTAGAAATTGTTGTAGCAAATAATAAGAAATATTAAGAATAAGAATATATATAAATATAGAATATTTGAATAAGGTCAGACGGCTGATGATATTTGTTCTGCTGAACTATAACTTTAAATTTATCACAGTGAGTGAATATATTATTATAGTAATCATTAAATAATGACGAAGACAAATTGAGAAATCACAAAAGAAAATTTCCGATTGTTCTACTTTTTTGAATTGCTATTTTAAAATGGTATCGTGTTTTATCGAAAATACTAGCTGTTACAGTTATATTTTATTTAATATTATTTAAAAGAGTTAATCAAATTTTACTTATCTCAACCATATCATGCTTAGTGTTGACTTCATTAACGTAAGTAACTTTGATGGTAATTTAAAAAGAGTGAAACAAACACCGTTGACTTTAAAGAGTATCAAATCTTTTCATAGATCAAAGTCAAAAGTGACTTTGATCATAAAACCAATAATGTCCTTAGCCGTCCTCTGGAAATATTTTGAAGTATACTTAATTCCTGATAACATCTATTTAAATCGACTTGTAAGCTTTGGTAATGAATTAACTTACTCTGTCCAATATTGCTTTAAAGAAAGTTACAAATTTCGTACTTTCTGTTCATTAAAAGTTTTAAAATACTTATATTCCATTCATAAAATAAAATTACCTCACTAAAAGTTTACATAAAATTTCAAGGACATATTTTTTTATAGAATACAAAAAAAATGGATATTGATATATAATCGTATCTCTCTTAACTAAGTTAAGATATAATTGTTCCCTCATAATATGTTAAATATAAAAAAGGTTAAAGAAAAAAACT
Source organism: Melinaea marsaeus rileyi (assembly GCA_918358865.1). Lineage (NCBI taxonomy): Eukaryota > Metazoa > Arthropoda > Insecta > Lepidoptera > Nymphalidae > Melinaea > Melinaea marsaeus. The sequence goes on along the minus strand of OU911093.1, from coordinate 22,669,077 downwards.
TTTGTTCTTTCAGAGTTTATCAGTATAATCGGCAGATGTTCTGAACAGATCGAGAGAACAGATCGTTCTGGAGAGCAATGTAAGTTAGGATAACTAAATAAAGATTATATCCATATAAAATCAAGAATGTAATAAAACTTGCAATAGATCATACATCTTACAAGGCATGTATCGATAATTCATTAATCGAAGAGAGAGATACTCTTAGAAGAAATTGTCGATGAAAGATATAAACATCAATAAGCGACGGAGCCTACTTGCAGCCATTGGGTTGAGTGATGGTCGGAGTTTTGTTTTGCTAGTAAATGGATGGACAATTTATTGAAAATAGGTGCGAGTTATAGTTTTTTTTTCGACTAGAAGTTGGTGTCAGTCTTTGTTTGTATATTTACACATATTTTAGGTAAAGTTAAAAAAAAATGAAACTACGTCAAATTTTGTTATACTTTTTACCACAATGATGTATATACAAATAAAATAATATGTTATCGCAAAGCCTGTATTTATAAAGTAACTAACACAAAACATAATGTACGAGATGCTTACAAATAATAGTATATCACTTTTATTTACATTTTCTAGACTAATAACGCTAATACTAATAAGATTAATATCGATACCTGTGATACCAAGAGAAAAGTGATAAAACTTGAAAACCATCGTCACGATTTATTTCTTAAAATTATTTTTCACCTACCTTGATTTTAAATCTTATTTACACCATTTACCGCTCTATAATTATCCCAATGTAATGAAAATTCAGGTTTAAACTTGTTATAAAACTTTACGTATTAAAATTATTTTACACATATTTATTAAAACATATTTCTGTATTGAAAGCTATTAGTAGGATAAAACTATTTAAAAAAAATTATTGACTGTTATCTCGTTGTTCAACCACTCCATTAAAGCTTTCTTCAATTGCCTTCTGTAAAAGAAAAATGTTTACAAAATATGTATTTAACCGATTATTTATTTTATTTGAATCGAAATTTGCAGATTAGTTTCGACTCTCTTCCTCATTTATGAGACCGCAATACGTGTTCCACCAGGAACTGGAACTGACGAACTGGCAACTACATGATGCTCTCTGGACGCGGTAGCGGAGAAAGAAAAAGTGCCGTCCGTGTTCTTGAAATATATAGTATAAAAATAATTACTAAATTTTTTTAAAGCAAAGTAAAACAGTAGAAAATCCATTTTAGAGACGAATGACGAAAATATGTGTTAGATTAATATGTATGGCAACACAAATGTATAATGTAATGTTGGTACTATTGTTGTTGTACGGTTGGCAATAATGTATGTAATTAAAAATTCTCTCCATGTTTGAAATGTGCTCTGCGTTTGATGTATTCCTAATAAAACAACATATACCATAAAAACAGTTTTCATTCATTATATTTAACAATATGCACAAGACTTCCATAGGTGCCAAGTAATATTTTGATAAAAAAATATTATTTACGTTAATAAATACCCAGAAGCTTCATAAATATTAACAAACCATAATATTAAAGTATAATTGAATATTTTTTAATAAGACATTCTTAAAAACTATTAACATTTAATTTGGAAAGCTATATTTATGTTAAATTCAGTTATAATTTAGTAAATTTAGCTACAATGATTTTTTAATTTATTGCTAAAGTTTAAAAGTCGTAATCTTAAATGTAGAAGAGACGAAATGAAACCGTTTCAACTTCACCCATTACTTTTCGGAGATAAATCCTTCTCACTTCGTAAATATATAAAATAATTATAGACCCCTGGCAACTTGTACAGTCATATTTCTTCAAATATTGTAACATTATCGTAAATTCTAGAATCGATTAAAACCTTGAAGCAATTTGTACTAAATAGAGTTTTTTTAATTCAATTTGAAATGTACCTATAAATCTAAGTAAACATGACATAACCAACATCTTTATGAACAGTTTCAAATTATAATCATTTTTTTTTTCATAGTTTTCAATGTAATAAAAAAGATGTAAAGTATTATTATTATATTATTCTTTATTTTACTCAATCACATTCCTGCGCTATGTTTTACTTACGTTTTAGTTATAACAAATAAGTTAAATAGTACTAAAATAAATTGACATAAATAAGGTATGGTACATTTATTTATTCTTTTAACATCAGGAATCAAATAACTTGCGATTGAATGTAAAATATAATAGAAGCATCGTGGTAGGAAAGTGTCGATGAGTTTTGTGAGGTATTTCATCGCACGCTGAGTGAAATGGAGTGCGAAGTTGATATCTGCAACAAAGATTCGTTCTATTTTGTAAACTTATATTGATTATCAATAAATGATAACACAGGCACACAAAAAAAAAAAAAAGTCATGAACCAGAGGGGAGACCCCATTATTCCTAGGTTTTTGGGATCGCTGAAACCGAATATGACAATAAAAACTAATTTTAAATGCCAGTTTTCCCGCTAGCACCCCCTTACTACCTCCTAAGGGGTGAAAATTGAAATTTTTGTATAAAATCAAGATAGATGTCTATTTCTACGTTTTTTGGGATGCTGAAACCGAAAATGATAACTAAAAATAAATTCATGACCACTTTCTCCCCCTACCATCCCTTACAGGGGGTGAAAATTTTAATTTTTCTATAAAATCAAGACAGATGTATATTTCTACGTTTTTTGGGATGCTGGAACCGAAAATGATAACTAAAAATAAATTCATGACCACTATGACCCCCTTACCACCCCTTACAGGGGGTGAAAATTTAAATTTTTCTATAAAATCAAGATAGATGTGTATTTCTACGTTTTTTAGGATGCTGGAACCGAAAATGATTACTAAAAATAAAATTTAAGACCTCTATCACCCATTAACACCCCTCACCAACCCTTAAGACTGAATCATGATTTTTGTCCTATTCTTCACAATTTTTTTCACTTTTTGTTTTTTTTTTTGCTTTCTATTTAATACTACTTATACTGTTATCCATCCGGCAGTGTTGTAAAACGCTTAAAAGATGCTGAACCTAATTCTATGCCTCCGAAATAGAATTGTTACTGTTTTACTGGAAATTTAGGAGACTAAAAGATGCTGAACCTAATTCTATGCCTCCAAAATAGAAGAGACTATTTTCCTGACAATTTAGGAGACTACAGTGAGGAGCAAGATGCAAGGTTCCATCAGGATTAGAGGAGAATTAAATCATTTTCTGATCGATAAAGCATTTGAATTTCTAATATAAGAGCGAGAGAGAGAGTAACCTCAAACTAGTTTGATAAACATGTCACTTACTGTAAATCGTTAAAATTTCTTCATACATCTTGATTTTATACAAAATTGAAACCCCCCATTAGGGAAGGTTAGGGGGTGGTATTGAGTAAAAGAGGTATCAAATTCACTTTTGGTTGTCATTTTCGGTTCCAGAATCCTAAAAAACGTAGAAATACACATCTATCTTGATTTTATAGAAAAATTTAAATTTTCACCCCCTGTAAGGGGTGGTAAGGGGGTAATAGTGGTCATGAATTTATTTTTAGTTATCATTTTCGGTTCCAGCATCCCAAAAAACGTAGAAATATACATCTGTCTTGATTTTATAGAAAAATTAAAATTTTCACCCCCTGTAAGGGATGGTAGGGGGAGATAGTGGTCATGAATTTATTTTTAGTTATCATTTTCGGTTTCAGCATCCCAAAAAACGTAGAAATACACATCTATCTTGACTTTATAGAAATATTTAAATTTTCACCCCCCGTAAGGGGTGGTAGGGGGTGATAGTGGTCATGAATTTATTTTTAATTATCATTTTCGGTTTCAGCATCCCAAAAAACGTAGAAATAGACATCTATCTTGATTTTATACAAAAATTTCAATTTTCACCCCTTAAGAGGTAGTAAGAGGGTGCTTGCGGGAAAACTGGCATTTAAAATTAGTTTTTATTGTCATATTCGGTTTTAGCGATCCCAAAAACCTAAGAATAATGGGGTCTCCCCTCTGGTTCATGACTTTTTTTTTTTTTTGTGTGCCTGTGTAATCAAAGATATGAATTAAACTTTAATATAAATATACATTTTATCACATAGGTTATTCTGTTTGCTGCTCTCTTTCATCGTTAATCACTACGATTCTATTTCAAAAGCCGCGTTAAATTCATCTCCTTTAAGATAGAGGTCGGACTATGTAGTACTACTGACTATACCTTTAAATTATATGAATTGTTTTACTTTAAAAACAGCCACGCTGTAGAAAGTACTTCCTAGAGACATAAGACGATTACAAAAACTAACTATTACATACATTTTATTAAACATTGTATTATATTTGCATTTATAATATATGCTGTGTTGTGTTCAACTACGTGTGGGTTGCCTGAAAAAAAATACTATAGTGATAAGATCGCTCTTCGGTTTTATATATTTGTTTTGTCTATCTTTGTAAATATGTGTAATAAGGTCATTTAAATAAATAAGTATTATACGGTAAAAGGTAACTCTTCCCCCTCGTACTGCTCGTGTCGATTCGATAATTTATTCTTTAATAATATTTTTGGATCCAACAAAAACCATTTTGTTACTGTAAGACTCAACATAGCAGCAGTGAAATAATCGCCATAACAATTTGTATGGCAATAACAAAACGAAAGACACTCAAAGTAAAAGCTATTTATATGTCATTCCATCTTGATTACTTTGCTTTTTCAAATTTATATTTAAGTGCTCGTTAATCCAGCTCTCAAACAAATTAATCAATCTGCATTTAAAATATACCTTACTAACTAACTTAACTTAACCAAATACAATAAAGTTACTATCTAAATTTTCCTACAAAATATAAAGCCTTTTCAAGAGAAATAAAGTTTATAAAATAATTTAGACCAACTTGCCCCACTAAACTTGCTAGTGTGATTAAAAATTACTACACTTGAATTACCCATGACGATTTTGAGATATTTTGATTATTGTTGAGATACTGTGATATACTGAGATTGTTTTGCATACAAAAAATAACGAACATAAATGACTATTCACGTGATCCACGTGAATAGTCATTTAAGCCAATACATTCCTTTTATTATAATTTTAGACATTTTGAAAACATAGTCAAGAACTCTTAACGATATATTTTTATTCTTTGTTAAAATAGAAATTCTTATGTCCTAAATTTAAATTAATTTCTGGTATAATAAAACTTATATGACGTTTGATTCCCAGAAATTACTTATGACGAGATGTAATGATGAAAAGTATAAATGTTGTGTTCTTATACATTATTTTTTATGGAAGCTTTTTTTAATAATAAATTTGTATTTTAGACTTCGATAATAGATTCGTAGTAATATAATAACTGTAGTATAAATTATACGTATGTGTTTCTATGTAAGTACCAATTCCTACATCAATCTCTCCTAGTTTGTATCGTAGTTTAATTATAAACGGAATAAAGGCAATCTCCCGAATGTAATGCAAGCATTATTGCGTTTATAATATTTGCATTTTCAGAAACAGATTGACGTCTAAGCTATTACGTTTCATATGCTAAATGCTAAACGTAAACACTAAATGCCAAATACTAAAAGCGAATAGCCAAACGATAAACGTTAAACGCTAAATCTTAAATACGAAACACTTACATTACTAGACACTGCACACTAAACATTAAATATAAGAACTGTATAACCATATAATGATTTTATAATTAATCAATTCATATACATATCCTTATATTACTTCTTTATATACTTATATAGTATTATCTAAATATATATGCCATAACTGCGATAGATAAATAAAATTACGGAGTAACTAATCTATTATAAAAATATATAACTAAAGGCCAACTTCATATTAAAACTAGATTCCTCATCCATACTCGTACTAGAAAATGTATTGAAGCTATGTTTTTAAGCGGACAATACATTGATATGTGTATTCAGGACGATATAATGTGTTATCATTGATGAACGTTACAGTTACAACCTACTTTAAAACTTTACAGCGATTTCTTGGAAATAGAGAACGCAATAAAAGTTTATTAAATCATAAATGATGTATGTTGTAAGTGAAAAGAAGTATCGAGGCTTCGACAACAAAACATTGTTCTTTATTTACTAAAATGAAATTTAAAAAAAATAAGGGTGATTAAAAATTATGCTTTTAAAAAACGAAACTTTTTCTTCATTTTTATATTGTATTAATTATTCGTGCACAGAATATTACGTGAAAAATGATTATAATTTTTGAATTGAAAGCAGTTTTCTAAGTTTTGCTTTATATTATACTTACCACTTAACTCAGCAGTAGAAATATTTATCTAATCAAAGTAGTCGGTAGTTTCGGACGGTATAATTTTTTCTGTAGCCGATTTCTAAAAGACCTTGTTAAGTTAGTTGCATTTGTGATTTCGGTAAAAGGTACCGTGTTGGTTAAAATTACGATTCATATGTTTATTGTGATTTCGCTTAACTTTTGGATAGATATACCAAAAAACAAACAGCATATTTCAGTATTCAGCGTTTAGTATTTTAAAGAAAAAAAAATTTTTTTCACGTGCAAATCTAAAAATATATTTTTAATTACAAAACATTAAAGAAAATTAAAACAAAATATTATTATACTAGAATCTTAACGAATACTACATAATATAATACTATATACTATCATTGAGCATAAAAACTAAACTACTTTTGCATAAGTATATCATAGAAATACGACGATTAAAAAAAAACTTATTGTGGAGAAATATTTCCATTTGGTATAACGGTGGATTCTACTCTCTCCGGAGATTAAACTAAGAACCCGTATAACACAATACATTTGTACGTTGGCACATTATTCGAGATGTAACACTATCTTACGATGTATTAATAACTTAGAAAAACTGTAGTATTGATAAAGCACAATTATCTTATAAACACTTCATAATTTTTATCTCAGCAGACTTTGTTTTTATTGGTTTTTTCTTTTATTGTCGAATACTTAGTAACAAATTACATAAAATAAAACTACACAAAAGAGAAACCCAACTGAACACATCTTAGTGTGTAGAAAAAACTTATTTCAATTACATGTTTATTATTAACAATACGCAAATAAATACTTGCAGAATAAATTATATATTAACATTAAATAGGTCAACGTGTTAATATATAAATGCCGCGCCTACATTAACCCTAATAAGTTTGGATAAGGATTGTTGATGTTAACCCAAACGTTACAACGAGATTTAATTATTTTCTGACATCCGTTATATTTGTAAAACACGTATCTGTTTTCGGATTTAAATATAAAGTATAATAATAATAAACTTGTATTAATTAGTATACAAGTCATATATAAGTTACATATTTACTGTAAAGTCAATGGCGTATAAAAGAACGATTTATATTCTCTGAGATCATCGTACTAGCTGCAGTTAACAGGAAGGTCATACAGGAAAGTCTACCACAAAAAAACAGATTATTGAAGAAAAAGAGCTCACAAGCATGAAAGAAAAAACCTTCGGCCGCAATTGCCGAAGCAGCATATTTTAAAACATGCTATTTACACGCTTTCAATAGTTCGTATGTATGTATGTTACGGAAATTTTGAACATGATTTTGATGTTCTTAAAGATGTCAGATTAATATGAAATGTTTCATGCTTATCAAGGACTGATGATAATGCAATAATATACAAAAATCAATCTAAAAAATCACGTTTTCATTTAATCCAAACTAAAACTAAATTTAATTTTAAATTAAGAATATTGGAAATAAGAAAAATGTGAATTGCAATGTTAAAAATGAGGTTCTGTTTTAGTGATCATTTTTTGATGCACTTTTTAATTGAGTTTCTAATTTTTAATATTTTACTTTTTTTTTAACTATTATTTATTTTATAAAATTTACTGTTTTAATAAACACTAAAACTCAAATATGTTGATGAGTATTAAATATGATAAGAAAATCAAATATTTTAAGAACTGTTAAGTAGCCTAAATGTCAAAAATTTACATCAAAATGGTATTAAAATCTAACACAGCGCCGGATAAAAACTCTACTGTATAATAATCTTCACGAACGAACTTTGTTCGTTATGTATTGTTTTCATTTTTCTCGGATGGATGTATGGATGTCTGTGGAAAGGAAAAATATTAATTACTGTCCAGAGATGGCGCTGCTTATAATTTACTGATTTGGTTTATTTTCATTATTAATTATACGTATTACTATTTTGTATTACTATTAATAATTTTCTTTTCTTCAATAAATAATAATAATTTTACTAAAAAATCTATTGTTTTTTTATTAACATTTATAATTTCGACAAAGTTCGTTCGGGAAATACCCTGGGTATTTGAGTCTTCACTAATTTTTATTTATTTTAAGGTTTTAATGATTTTAAATTTATTTTATTATTATTTATTTCATTTATTCTGGTTTTTATGAATGTTTTCGATTTATATTTGAACTATTTAAATCAAATGTATCTTTAAATATATAAACATATATTTTAAAACCAATAATGTATGTACCTTATAAAAATTGTTACGTTTTGTTGGAAAACATAAAAATATATTAATATGAACATAAAAGGAACCTTTATATTATATTTCTGTAGTAAATTGTTTGTAATTTGTCAGTCACGCGAAATAATCCTTCGCTTCTGTTATTTGCTATATCAACTTTCTTTGTATAACTATACATAATAAACATAATAAAATATATAAACATTAGGCTCCAATTTATTAATTGGTTTTAAAAGTACTATTTGTATAATTGTCCTTAATTTTCCTATGACATGAAAACTAGATAAAGTTTTTTAATTCAACTTCTACAAAAGATTTACAGTTGCAATTTAAAACTTATAAATATATAAAATAAACTCTAACAATGGTTAAATAATGTGTTACAATGTGTCGTGTTGCTTCATTTAAAATTTCATTAAGTTGAAGTTAAAACAATAGTTTAATACAATGAAGTGTGATTCACTTTAAATAAATGATGATAAAAATTATGAAAAACATTTATAAAAAGACTATTGGTTAATACCTGTTATTATTCATCTCTATTAGAACTGTTCCCACATATAATTATAATTTTAGTATACAATTGTCAATCAACTGTATTTTAAATAACATAGTTATCACGGTAAAAATATTCGTTCAGCAAGAAAATTATCACATTAAATTATAATATTACAATTTTGTTAAATTATCACATTAAATTATATTATTTCTGTTGAAACTTATACAGCGTAAAGTTCCGCATATGTGGAAAGTTGTTGAAAATTAACATATACAGGGTTCTATAATAGATCCTCAAGAAAGTTAGTGTCATACTTAGTAACTGCAACAAAACAATGAAATGATAAAACTTCTAAATCACTAAATGGAACGCCATATGTTTTTATAACTGACCAACTAAATTGTATTTATTTTTGTTTTATATCTGTAAATATAGAGAATCATAACACGAAAATTTTCGCACGAGATGTTCATTGTTACAAAGAAAACCAGTGTAGATGCAAATAACCAGGGTATTTCCCGAACGAACTTTGACGAAGTTATAAATGTTATTGAAAAAAAACAATTGATTTTTAAGTGAAATGATTATTATTTATTGAAGAAAAAAAAATGTTAAATACATGTTTATTTATAATTACTAAAAAATTACAAAAAAAGTGTGGTTAATAATAATACAAAAATGTAATATAATTAAATATGAAAATAAACTAAATCAGTAAATTATTGCTAAGGAATTTTGTTATAAAAATAGTTGTCAATTTAAAATAATTTGTTTTTTTGGAAAATAGAGACTATTATATTTACTTTGTGACTAACAATTTTTGGAACAACCCTCGTACATATATCATATATCTCGAGTGTCTTCAATTCGTCCAGCAAAGTTTGTAGTGGATTCAGCATTGTATACGACGTGGGGTACGCTAATGAATTCTATTGTTGAAGCGCAAACACCGTCCAGACTACCCTACAGCAAATTTATACACAACAAATGTATAAGTATTAGAATTTTATTTATTTATTAACTTGTTTTAACTAAATAAAATGTTAGACCGTATAACGATGTGACATTGATTACTTTTAAAAAGTTTTTTTTAACGTGTTGATATAAAAAGATAAAAAAGATTTTAATAAATAAATAAATGAAACTGGTTTGACTTTGATACTCTTAAAAACCCTTTAGGCTTCCTTGACTGCAAGATTTTCTACAGCACGGATTGTTTACGATACCTTGTTCCTTCCATATATAATATGAATGAATATTTTTTTACGTCTGATCCATCTGGAATCTACAAACAAAATATATTCCTAATTTTAAATTGATAGATTGCAGTGCAATGTTTTGTATACTTTTATTATTATAAAGGGCGGTAAAATTTGAAGGGCCGATTTTGAATCTGAACCACACCTAAACGTCAAGATTTTTTCTGCATTTCCATTTCTCAATTTTAGACTAACTCAATTTGAACCATGGAAAGATACACAATCGAGCAATGGATTAAAGTTATTCAGGCTTATTATGAAAATGGGCGTTCAAATCAAAATGCATATGCACTTCGTGCACTTCGTCCATGGTCCAAATGTGCGTACAATCGGAAAAATTGTGCGAAAATTTGAGCAAACTGGGTCTTGATTGATGATCATGATCATGTGATTTGACACCGTAAGACTTCTTTCTTTGGGGTTATTTGAAATAAGAGGTATACATCGATAAGCCAGCAACAATTCAACAGCTAAAGGATGAGATAAATCGACACATTAACGGCATAGAACCTCAAACATGTCTCCGCGTCATCGAAAATTTGGACCATCGCATGGAGGTGTACCGCAAAGGTCACGGCGGCTTTTGACCGAAATTTTGTTCCATACATAATTGAATCATACCATATTGTTATAATAAAGAGAAAAGACTATAATTTTGCTATACAATTAATATTTTATTCAAAATCAACATTGGCCCTTGAATGTTAACCACCCTTTACTAACTGGGGCGAGATTGATAGTTGTCAAAGCCGCTTCATATAGGTAGTCAAGTACGCCCCGGCTTACAAATAGAAGAATAGAATACAAAATGGCGATTTCAAGTGCAAGGTTAAAACGTTTTTGTACCCAGAAATAAACGTACAATTACATATCCTATGTTAATATATATCCTATGTTACATAACAAGTACATACATACATTTCTTTATTTAAAATTATCTGGTATTAGAAAACAGATACTTTTTATAAAATAACTTACTTACCGTGATATCCTCTTGTTGACGCTTTGAGAAAATATGACCGATGACTCACTCTTGCCAACACAAGAAAAATAGTTCTTAATTTATTCCATCCCAAGCAGAAAATTAGTGTAAACTATAAAACTTGAATAATTATCACAATCGTCAGGGAACTCAGTCACCCCGTTTTACCACTATTAATCCTTTAAATTTTATACATTTATTAAAATTAGTAACCTATAAGAGAGGTAGACGAGTTATTAGTTATTTAAATCAAAAGCACTTTCCTGAGCTCTAAAAAGATCCATCTAATAAAGCCATCTTTAGTTTCGGACACTATAAGTTTGTCCATGTACCAAGTTTATCAGACCTGGATAGGTTGTTTTTGAATAATTTGTTCTAAGAATTCTTTTTTTAAGTTTTTTAATATAAATTTAGATTAATATTGAAATTACAATACCAAAAATAAAATAATGCCGATTTTGTCGACCTTATTATTTTAGATAAGAACGACATTTGTCACTCATGCTAAGAATTTCATTTAAGCTTTAGTGCAAGATTTTAAGCGAACAATACATTGTAGTGTGTATTACGGAATGTGGAAATTACGGTCTATCAAGATGACAATGCATATAGGTGTTATCAATGATGAGTGTTATATTTCCAATCTACTTTAAGACATTACAACGATTGCATGGAAACAGAAAACGCAATAAAAAGTTTATTGAATCGTAAATGTTGTATTTTGTAATTGAAAAGAATTGTCAAGGCTTTAGTATGAAAAAAGTTAAATAAGTTAGGATGATTATAATTATACTTTAAGAGAATTTATAAATCCATTATCCTAATTTAGTATACATTTTTATAATATTTATATTATTACTATTACACTCATTTTGTGTAACAGAGGACTACACTGCATAGGTTTCCAGTCCCAATAAATTCCGGAGTTTAAACTAAGCAGCGGTTTTCGATATTACTTTATAAATGTGCATTAGCCCATTACTCTAGATATAACAGCATCCCACGACGAATGAGTGAGTAAGAAATATAAAAGCTTGGAAAAAAGCACAGTTGTCTTAAAAACATATTATTAATTTTATTGTTATATTATTATTTTATTTTTTCAACTACATGTCTATTATTCACAAGATCTAGGTAAAAACTTGTATAGTATATTTAATATTAACATTAAATAGGTCGACTTATTCATATAAATGCCGCGCCTACATTTACCCTAAAAATTTTAACATGGATTGTTGATGTTAGCCCAGACGTTACAACGTAATTTAAATATTATCTGACATCATCATATTTGTTAACACAAAGCTAATTCTGTATTAAAACATTAAATTTAATTAAATACAACTCATAAATAATGAGAGGATCGCACTACCCAGTTAGAATGAGTCCATACGAACTGCAGTCAATAGACAGAAATGACATACAGGAAGAATAATATATCCTAATTGTTTGGGTAATAGTTAACTTTTTTAGTTAACGATAACAACTTAGTGGAATCTTAAACATTTATTTTTGGTAGTTTAAATTATAGCGCCAATTAAGTTAAAGTAAATAAATAAATATTTTGAATTCTTTGCAGATATTTGTGTTCATGGGAAGACGAAGTGGAGGTGTCTACTGGTCAATTAGTTTTTACAAGACGTAATGAGAATATGTATTTATCTTTTAAGGCTTTTGCTTTCTATACATATTATCAACTGTGTTTAGTTTTAGAATTTTTAATGCTTTTACGCTTTTAAACAGACACTAAAATTTATTTTATTTTATTGTTAGCAGCTTTCTCTAAATGCAAAGAATATATATATATATACACCGTACTTAAATAAAATTGCAATTTTTCTTTTTTTCTATATCTTTTTGATTGTTCCGGCTAATTTTAACAAGACTTTCTATAACAACTGTTTTTAAAAAGTAACTTAGGCTACTTTTATTGTAAAAATCGAACGAAAAAAGGGCACAGTATGTAATGTATAATATATATAAAATGTAACAAAAAAAGTGATTTTTTATCCTTTAAAAAGACTTCGGTCAGGAGCCTTAAAAACGATTATAACTTAAAAGCTGCTCTTGTGGCTTTTCTTCTAAATTATCGCCTCTAAAGTGTAAAAAATATTGCATTAAAAATTCTTTACGAGCACATAAGATGGAACCGATTATAATATATTAATGAGTGAAATTTTATCTATAATATATTCTTGAGTTTAAACCTAAAAATACATTTTAATTTATCTATAAAATATTATTGAGTTAAAACCTAAAAATACATTCGTTACAGAAAAACATATATTTAATAATTTTAGGAGGTTAACTAGTATTTACATATCACTTGCTATTTTAAAAGAATATTAAGACCACCCGACCACTAAATATGGTAAAAAATTGACCAGTTAAGAAAGTATCTAAGAATTCCTAAAGAACGTCTAGATGATAAACACTTAGTGTTGAATGTGCGAAAAAAACATTATCTTCCTTCCTCTAATTCATCTTATTGATAGAATTTGATTTTACAGTGAAAAGATACGCCTTTAAATATTATATTAATATCTGGCTATTCTTGACTCTTTGGATAATAAATTAATAATTAATATTAATTTATTATAATAACAAATGTGGTTGCGTCCTATTTATAATTACTGTTTGACTACTGACGTCAATGATATAAAAGTAATATTTACCCCATTATACTTGCTTCTCATATGAAGACTTGCCCTCTTTTCATGTGTATACATATACATTTATATATTATAAAGAATGCTTTTTATGTTTTTGTAGTAAATTGCGTGTAATTTGCCAGTCACGCGAAATAACGCTTCGCTTCTGTTATTTGCTAGATCAAATATCCTTGCACCGTTTAGTAAAATAGATTTTTTTTCTCTATATAGTTTTATATAAAAGTTGAATAAAGTTTTCCAACTCCACTTCTATAAAAGAGCTTACATTTTAAATTACAAGTCTGCCAGGGATCGTGGTTGGTTGAATATTATTTATTATTTATACAAGGTACTCCCATATTAGGGCCTATAAAATAAAACAATATTACAGTACTAAAATTCTTTATGGAATTACCTTACTGCTTCAGGTGGGTATTTTGAAATAAAGTCCAATTTTAGACATTGAAATAATTTATTGTTAGACGAGTATTTAAAAATAAATACATGGAAAGAATGTGCAAACTAGACTCAGTGGCTGGGTACTTGAAGCAAACAACTGAAATACTTTTGTTAAATAAAAATCTTATGTTGTGATCTTAAACTAAAATACCACCGACAATGGACCAGCAAAAACACGTACCCTTGTTTGACAGTACAAGAATACTGCAGTCAAACACATGCTCTTCAAATATCAATATGTAGTGTAGGACCCATAAATAATCTACATTACTAGATTTCTTCTCCACGTTATAACAAGGATCAAGAATATATTTTCAGGCTAAAAATTCAGCTACAGCTACAAATCAGAAGGCTAGAAATTCAGGTCAACGCCCCTAATTTTCACGTATAAAAATATATTTGGGGTAAATTTATCCCCTTAATAAAAAAAACTTCCTTTCTTAAGAAAACAAATAGGAAAACCCTTCCAATATCCAAATACCCGGGAATTTTCCATGATATATAATCAGTGCCTATAATCGGAGCCTAAATAAAAAATGAATCTTGAAATGTTTTTATATTATTATCATACATTTGTACTTACCAAGATAGATAAGAACTGTGTGTTATATACAAAAGTTTATTAATTCACTTCAAATTTCATTCAATAGCAATGAGAACTTAAGTCTACGAAATCTAAGCTTTCTTCACTAAGAGGAAAATGGATATTGTATTATCATTGATAGATGTTACAGTTGTAAATACCCTTTTAAATATTGTTTACTATGTACTTGAAATTCAAAAATTTAATTACAAGAATTGTTGACACTTTTCCTTAAACAAAATAAAATCTAAGCAAAATATTAAAAACAAAATAATAAGCTTATTGAGACAAATATATAAAATATAATAAACTTTATTAATAAACTGGGAAACAATATAATACATTTATCTCATGTATTATTATTTTATAAGATAAATATTTTTTAAACATATTATTTTTTAATAAAGAGTTACATAAGCACTGATGATATTCTTTTGTTAACAGAACATTCAACGAAACAAGGAACTGATTGGTAACAACATCTTCATCGCTCAACTACTCTACTGTTTTCCTCCTGAAAGGTGAACATTATTAACACTGATATTAAAACGCAGATCCTAAGTGTATATATCCATATTTTGAATATCTTGTTCCATCATAAAATATTATATTATAAAAAAAAATACTTGACAATAGCACTTTTTTTCTAACATAGAGATATTTTATAAAATTGCAAACAATCTATAAATGATGATAACTATAGTCCCTGATAAATATTAATGGATATGTCTTTAGTCATTAGTTCCCTAGATACGATACCTAATAAAGACAAAAGAGATATAATCTGCATAAAAGTTCTTGTGACATTAATTAATAAACCTGCTACAAAACAGATGTGATTTGTATAAGTCTCAGACTCTTCAGAGGCATTTGGGTAAACGTAAGCACAAACAACTTGTATGTTGTGTTTAATTTATTACTATTATAGATTACCACAAGTAATAAAATCTTTTAACAATAAAATAAAGTTAAAAAATTTTTAGGTTTGTTCTCTGAAACTACGAGTGGAAATTGAATTAAAAAATATATCTTCATAACCCATTTATTGAGATTGTATTTCGTATTATTATCTAAAATCTCTATCTTCTTTTTTTTTTTTTTTCTTTTATGTAAGAGGAGGGCAAACGAGCTGGCGGGTCACGGATGGACGTAATCACCGTCGCCCATGAACTCCTGCAACATCCGAGGATTTACAAGAGTGTTGCCGGCCTTGTAGGTAGGAAGAAACGCCTTTTTTGAAGGTACCCATGTCCTACCGATCTGGAAATACCGCCGAAGGGAGTTCGTTCCACATTCGAGTGGTACGTGGAAAAAATGTCCTTGAGAACCGCACAGTGGAGGATCGCCACGCATCCAGGTGGTAAGGATGGTATTGGAGGCGATGGCGCGCTGTGCGGTGATGAAATTCGGCAGCAGGCAACAGATCGAATAGTTCTTCGGAACACTCCCCGTTGTAAATGCGGTAGAAGACGCACAAAGAAGCCACGTCTCTACGCAATGCCAAAGAGTCCAGCCGTTTGCAGAACACCGGGTCCCCGACAATTCGAACGGCTCTCCGTTGTACGCGGTCAAATGGTAGAAGCTGATATTGGGGTGATCCGGACCAGAGATGAGAACAGTACTCCATGTGTGGCCGGACCTGCGCCTTATAGAGCGCAAGTCTTTGCCAGGTTTGAAGTACTGCCTCGCTCTATTGATCACTCCCAATTTCATCGAGGCCAACTTGGCCTTGCTCTCCAGATGACCACGAAACTGACAGTCGCTCGAAATGTCGAGACCCGGTATTCTGATACTTGGCGAGGCAATGAGGGGAGTGCTCTCGAAGAGCGGTGATACGACAAATGGGGTTTTCTTAGTGGTAAACGCGCAAACCTGTGTCTTTAGGGGATTGAACTGAACGTGGTTCAGTTCACCCCACTCAGAGACCATCCCCAGGGAGGTCTCTATTGAAGACACAAGTTTCTTTCGGCACTCGTCGACGTTTTCCCGAGTGAGACCTGCACGGCCGGAATATACCGCATCCCCAGTGCTGTCATCCGCATAACAATGTATGTTGGAGATATCCAACATATCATTGATATGCAGGAGGAACAGAGTTGGGGATAGCACGCAGCCTTGGGGTACACCAGCGTTCACGGGCTTGGGGTCCGAGCAAAAACCGTCGAGAACGACCTGTATGCTCCGCCCAGTGAGGAAGCTGGTGATCCACTTGCATAAACTCTCGGGAAGCCCATAGGAAGGTAGCTTCGAAAGAAGCCCCTTGTGCCATACACGATCGAAGGCTTTCGCCATATCCAGACTAACTGCCAGACCCTCTCCCTTGCTTTCAATAACAGCTGCCCAACGGTGTGTAAGATACAACAGAAGATCACCAGCCGATCGACCATGGCGAAAGCCATATTGCCGGTCAATTACCAACTGGTGATCCACGAGGTAGGTTAGGAGCTGTTTATTGATAATGCTCTCCATTACTTTGGAGAGTAGAGAGGTAATGGCGATAGGTCTGTAGTTAGCTGGGTCCGAGCTATCACCTTTTTTAGGGATCGGATGGACAAGGGCACGCTTCCATGTGACCGGGACTACGCCTTTAAGGTAGGAGTACCGAAATAGACGCGTTAGCACTGGAGTCAACTCAGGGGCACACGTTCGTAGCAGCAATGGAGAAATGCCATCCGGCCTACTCAACTTATGAACGTCCAAGGAAAATAGAGACTGCCTAATAGTTTTCTGCCGAAAAACTATTGCCGGCATTGAGCTCTGACACCGCGGAATGATAGGCGGTGCCTTCCCCTGGACGTCCAAAGTCGAGTTGGAGGCGAAAAGAGTGCCCAAGAGATCGGCTTTCTCATTTGCCGTGTGGGCCAGAGAGTCATTCCCCATGTGCAACGGCGGTAGGGACGGCTGGCTAAAGTTTCCCAGAGTGGCCTTTGAAAGCGCCCAGAATTTGCGCGTGCCAGGCGGGTACTTTGCCAGCTGATCCCCAATTTTGACGACATGCTTGAACTTTGCTCTAACGATTTGCCGTTTGAAGAATCTGGAGGCACGATTATATTTCCTCTTCAGAACTCTAGAGTTCGGATCCTTAGTGACTAACGTATTGACGCAAGCTTGATAAGCCTGCCGTTTGCCAGCTGCTGCAGCAATGACAGACGCATCAAACCAAGGCCGCGATCTGCCACCAAGTGGTACCATAGAGCTTGGTACAAATAGTTCCATGCCCTGTAGTATCACATCAGCTACAGCCGCAGCGCAGTCACTAGGATCATCGGAAGGGAAACAAATCGGCCCCCATGGGTAGGATGCAAAAAAGGACCGCATTCCATCCCAATCCGCTGACTTGTAGTGCCAAACGCGTCGAGTCGCAGGTGTTGTGCGAGCCGACCGTTGAATGGGCACTACACTCCGTACCAGACAGTGATCAGAGGAACCTAAGGGAGCCTCGACAGTGATCTGGTACTTTTCTGGATGTGTAGTCAGCAGAAGATCCAACAAAGAGGGCGTGTGGCTGTCCACGTCCGGTAGACGAGTGTGCGTCTTTACCAGCTGCGACAGCCCATTTGCCAGAGCAAAGTCAAACACAGATCTCCCCGCGTAGTCGGTGACACGTGACCCTAGCCAATCGGCATGGTGCACATTAAAGTCCCCTAGGACTACGACTTCGGCGGAGGGAGTCTGTGAAAGCAGATCGTCAATCTTCGCCTGAACATGGCCCAAGAGTTGATCCGTTTCTGCATTACCACTATGGGACCTGTAGAGGCACGCGTAGACTCTGACATGGTCGTCCATGTCCACGCGTAGTCAGAGTATAGACAGGTCCCGACCTTCAAAAACCTGAAGGCGACGGTAGCAGATATCCTCCCTTACGAACACAGATACCCCGGCGTGTGGTATAAAATGGTGTTCTAGTTTATACCCGGGGTATGACAGGTAAGCTGTGTCGCTAGGTTGAGATATCTGCGTCTCCGTCAGAAACAACAAGGCCGGCTGCGCCGTCTCCAGATGATAGTGGACGGCGTTCAAGTTGGAATGAAGTCCCCGGATGTTGCAAAAGTCCACATTTAGAGTGGGTCGGGGTGCCGCTACATTGACTCGTCGTTTGCCCTCAAACAACACAAAAGGCGATACTTTGCCCGCCCCAGATACGACGGGCAGCCCGAGCAAAATCCGAGAATCATTTCCCCGATTTTGCTCGGGGAGAGGGTCCCCGGCTTCATTAAAGCCGGTACCCTCCTGGGGTATTTTTGTTTTTGGCATCGCTTTCATGTTTGGCGCGGGGGGGAGGTTGGGATTCTCTCACTCACCGACGGAACATAACCAAATGAATTTGGTTACTACACGTCGGTCTTCTGTGAGAGGGTGGTCCTTCCCCGGTCGAGCCAGCCCAATACGAGCTGTAGTCGGATAACTACAACTAGGCTCTACCACCTACATCTATCTGTCTTTATTACATTATTGTAAGTTCATTGGACTCTTAGAGGTTTATACCTCTAAGAGTCCAATGAACTTATTATGAAATACAATATTAAAAGCAAAATAAGAGAACCGGCACTAAATGAGAATATTTTATTTTAAAAGTGATTATAATTTAATTTTTAATAATAATGATTATATAACCCTCAATGGAATGGAATGGAATATTTGACATCATTATTTCTGAACATAACTAAAGATAAAAACAAAAAAATTAAAAAAAAACATAATTAAAAGCCAATTTTATTAAACTTTCTTATTCAAGATAAGAAATACATTCATCACTACTAGTAAATTTCATTTAACTTTTATTTTTAGATTGTTTTTAAGCAAACATTTCATTGATTTTTGTCTTCAGGACTGGGGAAATTGCATTTCATCAAGATGACAATGTATATTGTGTTACCATTGACGAACGTAATAGATCTAACCTACTTTAACATAACGATTGCTTTGAAATAGATTGCGCAATAATATATTTTTTTGAATCACTGGTTATTGTAAGTAAAAGGAATTATTGAAGCTTTAGCTAAATGAAAACGAATAAAAAAAAACATAATCTATTAAACATTTTTGTAACGTTTACATTACTTCCAAAGCAAGACTATTCTGTGCACTATTGGCATTTTAATTCAAATCAATCTGCTAAGGCTTACTTTATATTATACTTGTGACTTAACAAGCACTAAAATCGTTCATCTAATCAAAGTAAACGGTCGTTTCGGATAGTATAATTTATTCTATGACCAAATCTAAAAAACCTTTTTAATTAGCCTTTTGTAATTTCGGTAAAAGTAACCGTGTTGGTTTAAATGAGCATTTGTATGTTAATTGTCCTTCCGCATAACTTTGCTTTTGGAAAGAATTAACTCAAAAACAAACATCCCCTCTGATTTTTCTGAATTCAGCATTTTAAGGAAAAGTGTATAATTTGGACGTTCAATGCAATTTTTTTTTTAATTTGAAAGAATTACAACAAAACAATATTATATTAATATTTTATTGAATAAATAATAATAGAATACTAGCGATAAATAATACTACATTATAAATAAAATCCAAAAAACAAACAAACACACATACATGTGATAATATTTTATATACATATATTATTAAAATTATATTATGTTTTTTTTTCACATTTTAAAACAAAATAAAAACTTATTACGGAAGCATATTTACCACTCATTTGTTATGACAGAGGATTATGCAGCAAACCCGATACCAACAGATTCTAATCGTATCACTCCCCAGATTCAACGGAGGATCGATTCTCGATAACATCAATGCAAATTATTCTATATATATAACATCGAAACATGGGATATAAGCAATTTGGAAAGATAATAGCATGATATAAATAACAGAAAGCAGACACTTATACTATTAAGCATAATACGTTTCGAACTAGAACACAGTTTAATTACATGGCTATTATTCATATCACCCGGATAGAAAAAATTACAAAATGTATAAATTAATATTAAATAGATCAACGTATCCATAAATGCCGCGCCTACATTGCCCCAATAAGTTTAGCTTGAATTGTTGATGTTAACAACATGAAATTTAATTAAATAAAAATATCATAAATAAAGCCTATTTACTGTAAATTAAATGGCAGATAAAAATATGTTATTTGTTCCATGAGATCATCGTACCATCCCGTTACCATCGTACCATCCCGTTACCGTTGTACCATCCCATCTATACGACCTGCAGGCATGATACACACAGGATGCACAGGATGACTACCGCCTGCCTGAATAATATGTATATCTTTAACACAATACTTTTTTCATATTTTTCATCAATTTCATTCAAAAACATTCCCGTTCGTAATATTAAACTATAAATAGTTTATTTTATTTTGATAATTAATATTTTTATCTCTAATATTAACTCAAAGATTCGCATATTTTGTAATAATTATGTGGTATGTTTATTAGCAACTCAGTTTTTCAAGACTTATTAAAAATAAATATTTTTATTTTAAGGCTTTTACTGTTTTTGTTTTTGAAGCATTTTGTCTTCTGTGTATATTTATAGACATTTTATAGCAAAAATTATTCAATAACAAATTAATGTAATTACCTTATTGATCAAGCAAGTACTTCAAAACAAGAAAAAAAAATTAAGTGATATTTATAAAATCATGCAACGTTCTAAAAAAAAGTTATTATTTTAAATTTCTGTCACTTCCATTTGACGTACACAAGTGATTACTGGTATGGATTTAGAGTGGAAAATATATAAATAAATAATAAAAAATAAATAAAAGGCTTTGACCAAAAATTTAAGTATAGTGAATCAAATAAACTTAACTCGGACATTAATGGGGAATTTCTCGAATATAACTAAAGTTATATTGATCGGATAAGACTACCAAGGATTGTGGTTGGTTGAGCATTACTTCTACGTGGAAGTCATCAATTAAGGCCTATAAAGAAAAACATTATAGCAGAACTAAAATTCTTGACACACACTTGGGTACACACATAAAATGGAATATATTATACTTAATCCTGCCAGAAATACTGTTATAATGTAAAATAAACAAAAAAGATTACTTTTCAATTTGGAATCTGTCATTTTTATACGATTGTTCATTATATAGTCTTATTTTATTAAGATTTCACAATCATTAATATGATAAAAAAGATATTCTAGGAACTGATAAATATAGCTGGGTGATAAAAAAAATCCTCAGAATGGTACTGAATAACAACACGGCGCGGCTTTAGGAAGAAAAAAGATTTCCTAGTAGTAGGAAATTTATATTATTAAGGTTTTTCACAGATTCTAACTTATTTGTCCTCTGGTTTTCATGAATGCTTTAGAATTATAATTTAACAAATGATATTAAATTATGCGAGTATATTAAAGTTTATTACAATATATTTAAAAATAAATAATGTACATTTTAAACATTATTATGTTCCTTTGAAAACAAAACAATATATTGATATAAACATAAAAGGTTTCGTTTATATATTTTAATACATTGATTGTAATTTGTGAATCACGCGAAATAACGCTTTGGTTGTGTTAGTCTTGCATCATTTAGTAAGATAGAAAAATATTACTTTTTTTGGTTTCAAAACGACTATCTAAATAGTGTCAAATGAAAATTGAATAAAGTTTTCCAACTTAATTTCGATAAAAGAGTTTTAATTGTTACTATTAAATATATAAATTAAACTGAAGTTAAAACAATATTTGAATCCATTTAAAAGCGAGACATTTTAAATGAATAATGAGAAAAATAATAAAAATATTAATGTTTTGGTATTTGGTATTGATTAATATTTGATATTGCTTTTTGCTATTAGAACTCTTTATAATATCAAAATTATAGTTTATATTATCAAACTTACAGTTTACACTGCCATTCTACAAAAAGAGTCAAAGTTCACGTATTTAGTTAGTGCGATATAAATGTTAAATTGGTAACAGTATTGGCATTAACGAGCATTCCTATCTCTATACATAGTAAGGATGACTATGATTGATACTAGTATTGAGTGATTCTGCATTGAGGTTAAAGACTTATACAATGATATTGTAAAGAGTGAAAGGTTCATAGTCGTGTCATAATTTAATAAACATTCAAATAGGTATTGCAAAGGCCTAAGTATAGTGTAAATGTGATTAGAAACACATTTAATACAATTAGTGTATAAATGTAGAAATTTATATACTTATTGCATGTGTAAGTAACACTGTAAATTTAAAAAAATAATTTAAAAGAAAGCAATTTGGTTACACTTAAAGAAGCAATATACTTGGTTAATAAATCAGAAATACGTGTTATGTTCGTGTAATATAACAAATATTAAGAGCGATAATTGAATAACAACAATTTAGCAATTGTCCTGTGGAATTCGTTTGTGATATAAGCACTCATGACAAAATATTTAGCAGTGAGAAGTCTAAAATTAATCCTTTTTGAATAAAGGTTGAATCTGTATTAAATTCCCTTTTTTGTTGTATCTATTGAATTAAAAAAACACTTGCATACTTACTATACGAGTAGACAATAAGAAATACATTTAATTATTAGAACCGCTCCTCTTTTTTAATTTACATGCATTTACATTTACATTTTTGCCTATTTCGAGGAACTTTTATTAACACACTGACTGCACAGAGGATGATTATATCATTTCAAAGTTATGCTTTAATAGCGCAAAGTTCTTCAGATGTGTCAATTTATTTAAAATTAAAAAAGCAAAGTTCCATAATAGTTCCTTTAGTACCAAAAATGTGAGTACTACTTGGTAACTACAGAAAAACAATGAAACGTTAAAAACTTATACGTCAGTAAATGATACAGTTCAATGAGGTATGAACTTTATATATAAAAGGAAGTTTAAAAATCGTAAACCATGAAATAGTCCATCGCTCTAAATGTCGAGGCCAAATATTTCGCAATTTGGTGATAAACTAAGAGAAGTACTCTAAAAAGAGGTCAAACAACTATTGTGGTTTTCTTACTGGTAAAAGCGTAAACTTGTATCTTCTAGATTCAATTTACTGCATTAGGAAGTTATCACTAAAAAGTTCCATTAGAATTTTAGTTTCAGAAATCTTACTATAAACTGCAACACAAATAAAGTAAGGAGTAGAATGATAATATTGTGTAGGAGATTCTCATTGTATTTAGCCTTGGCTCATTTCCAATGAACATTATTTTATTATTTTGCAAGTATCCATTCTTTATCATCCCTCCACAATGTAGGCTCCGTCGAGTACAACATATCCATATGATAACATAAATGCGACGGTGCTGCCATCACTTGGACAACGTGCTGCATCACATATTGATATGCAATTCGCAGCTCTCGACAAATCTGCAACACTCATTAGGAATAATTACTTATCTATTACTGTTTGACACTATTATTTCTAAAAACATAAATTATATAAATTATAAAAAATCTGTAGTAATACTAATATAATCTAATAATACCAAGTTTAATGTTATAAATTGAGATTAATAATTAAATTGTAATAATAATTAAAGAGCGATTTTATCAAACTTTATTATACTTATTTTTATTTCTTATATGATAAGAATAACATTTGTCACTTCTATTAGGTAATTTCATTAAAATTTTATTTCAGAATAGTTTTAAGCGAACATTAGATTAATATTCAGGACTGAAGAAATTGTAGTCTATCAAGATAACAAAGTATTAACAAAGTAAGTTTATTATTAATGATCTGTAATGGCCTACTTAAAAACATTACAACGATTGCTTGAAATACAGAACGCAATAAAAAGTTTATTGAATCTTAAATGGTGTAGCTTGTAAGTGAAAAGAAATGTCGCGGCTTTGGCAAGAAAACCATTGTTTGCAATTTACTTAAACGAAATAAAAAAAGAGTGATTGGAATTATATTTAACTTTATTATATATTTTATAATATTTATATTATAACCAAAGCAAAAAAGATTCTGTGCACTATTAGAATTTCTTTTTTATTATATTGTTTAAAAACAATAATAGTTCGTTTCAAAAATTCGTACGTTTCAAAAACTTGTTGCGAAAATTACCTGCACTAAGTGTTATACAATTTGTGTTTTAATGAAACTAATTATAGTTAAATAGAAAATAAATATACATATCCATATTGGTAGGTAGGTAAAAGATACTTTATAATTGACGTTATAAAAAGTTTTATCTATCTTTTAGTTTATAAAAAGCTTATTAGCTTAGTTATCTTACTAAAATTTTATAATGTGTAGAAAATACAGAACGAACTAGAATATGTCCGTTATAAGGCTACTAAATAAAACACCCGGAGGGGAACTTGCCAAAATATAATAAATATTCATATTAAATAATCCAACATAATCATATAATGTTGCGCCCACATTAACCCTAATAAGTTTAACACGGATTGTTGATATTAACCCGAACCTTAAAATGAAATTTAATGTTTTTCTGACATCCTTTATATGTGTTAACACGAAACTTAACATAGCTTTAAATTGACGTTTGTGAAACATTGATCACAATAAATAAGTACCTGGCTGACTTTTTTATATGGTTCTTTTGACATTAGTGATAAAATAATATACAATGTAATTTAATAGAGCTCATAAATAAATCCACTATACTGCAAAGTCAATGGCGTACTAACCCATGTGAACTGCAATCAATTAAAAGGAAGTATATAAAGGAAAGCTTTAACGATTACTAGAATAACATTAAAGATTACTTTTAAAATTTTAATTTAACTGATTCGAAAATAACCCCGTTGACTATAAAATAAATATTTTTTTACGGATATAAATAGCACCAATTAGGTTTAATCATATTAATTACTACTTTAATCTTTAATATTAACTAAACGTTTTTAATACTTTGCAGTCATCATATTTAGGGGAAAACGAGATGGGAATGTCTATCACTCAGTCACCTTTTTCCACACTTATTAAAAAATATATATTTATGTTTTAAGATTAAGATTATAATTCTGCATTGGAGTAGAGAAGTCTTGTAAGATGTAAAAGGTTCACTATCGTATCAATGTCAGCCCGTGTATCGTAGAAAAAATAGGTTGGAAATCATTTGCTCTCTAGTGGATATACCAATAACGACTAGACGTAAGAGGTTTAAGTTACTATAAAATATTCTCAAAAAAATTAGGATAGGATTTTCATATTAGTTTTAATTTTTATATTATATATTATCACAAAACACATTCATCAAAATGGTCACAGTTAGATTTTGTAACCGATATTTTTCAAGTATTTTAAAGCCATAGTATTTTCTTCAGGTTATGATAAAAATAAAATTGCTTCTTAAATACGAGTAGAGTTGATATAAGAAGTTGTAAACATTTCCGTAAATGAAAACGCAAAAAAACAATGCAATTTCTGTAACACTTCATAATATTTTTTAGACGATGTAATCATCGTAATGAGAATGTTTTATTTTAAAAAAAAAACATACAGCAATACGTTATTTCGCGTGACTGACAAATTATAAATAAGAGTCTATAAAACATATTTCAATAAATGTGATATTTCAAACAATCATTTAATATATTAATATTAACAAATAAGGTAATAATTGTTATATATTTGTTTGTCATACACAAGAAATACCTATATTAAATTATTATTAATAATTCTGGTTCGAGTTTTTTGTTTTCGACTAGATTATAATAGATGTCTTCAGATCTTATTTGTTACAAAGTTCTGAAGTAAGCAATTCAAGAGGAGATGTGAGATTGCGAGGATAGAACTTCTTATATTTCATATAGGTTGTACGTACTCTATTATGTTGTAATTGCAAAAGTTTTTATGAAAAGTAAAAAGTTCCTCTAGATACGCTTAATTGTATCATTTATTTAATTCAAATAAAAACTAATTTTTTTATTACATTCACCCAAATAAAGGCATCCTACTTCTATGAAATAAAATTTAATTACATTATCGAAAATTTTAAAACAAACAAAAAAAATACAGCTTAAGCAAATGTTTTGTATTTTAAAGAATCAATCTGTCTCGCTGCAGCTAGCAGTCCAACCAGACTGTCGGACAGGCCTCCGAGCTGAAAACTGACTCTAAATAGCCGTTTTCCGTTGTTTTACTTTTATTAATATTAATTTGTTATTTTTAGACAAGATCATGATGAAAATTAACAACAAATAATACAGAAGTCACAATTACTGTTAATGGAAATATAACAGTAAGTGTTAACCCTTTGAATCTAAGTAACATGAAAAATACTTAAAAAACATGTTATATACATAAATAAATATTTTTTTCAGAAATGATGAATCATTCAAAACATTTCTCCAGTGCTTATCACACTGCATCTGCATTGTATTTAAATTGCAGATAAACATTGTCGCCACCATTGGGAAAATCACTTTTTTTTGTTTGTTTGTTTTTTTGCGTAGCTAACTAATCCTTATACCTAATTTTATCATGTCCGTTGTCCGTCTGTCCGCAGCCTTACTTAAAGACTCTTAGTACCAGATAGCAGTTATCGGTATGAATATATATATTAGCAACATCGAGAAAGTGGTAAAACAAAAAATTTTCAATTTGTTTTTAGATTACTTCCTCGACTTAAATATTTTTCGTTTAAGGAATTTGTTTATGCCCTGCTTCATGATTGGTCCCCAGCATTATTAAAATTTTATCTTAATGCATTCCAAATGACACTTCCAGATTAAAGTAACTTAGTAAGATGGGGCAAAGCTACCGAAAAATCTTGCAACATCTGTGGGGAGGAACCGCGAAACACTTACTAGTAGGGTGTAGGGTACTTTTAAATAGAAGTAAATACTCGCGTCGCCACGATAAAGTATTAGAAATCATACGAGAAGCGGTTAGTCTTTCTGTAGCAAGAGCGCAGAGGGGTATAACAACCACCAAAATATCAGTAGAGTTCGTAAAGGCAGGTTCGTCCAATCATCAGTTCATTTCTGGAACGTATTTCAAAGGCGGCTTTAGTAGGTTCTTACGATGTTTGGTTAGGTAGGGAGAGGAGCGTGAACAGTGAAGGTGTATGTGCATAGTAAAGGGGCCGCTTAAACCTACACCTGGGTCGCAAATCCCAGGCATTGTTTGCGCCCCTCTTCTTGCAACGCGATGGGCCCGGCACTCGCACGGTGAATCCATGGAATGTTAAGAAGCTTCGTCTATAGGTACTAAACTTATTTGCAAATTTTTGTCAAGTGTCCCCCCCACTTTCCACCTAAACGGTTGTGTTTGAAGATGAAAAACCTTCACGATACGATTAATAAAATAAATCTATTATGACTACGTTCGGTTCACAATTTTACGAGTAGTAGTCCTGTAACTATGTTTGGCGCTTATGGCGCAAACGATGGCAAACGATGGCTAAATCTTGGAAAATATATCAAAATAATATATTATGGAATTGTTTAACTTATACAGATGTAGTTAAAGTACGTACTCTTACTAAATCTTTATAAGTTAAACAATTAAGTGTAATGTGTCAATTAAGTGTATCTATCTATTATGGGCAACTAAGAAACCCTAAATTTCGCGTAACCCAACAAGGACTTGGCAGACTTTTTTTATATTTCATGATTTAAAACGAAACGGACTTTCTAGTGATGACAGATTATTGTCACTTATACACTTATATACTTTCCTGTTTAATTGTAAGCTATTTATTTCTAAAAATAGTTTTAGGCAATCTTTTACTGGCCAATCCTGAAAGAGTTTGTTGATTTAAAATATATTTACAATTACTGTTTCATGAAAGCTTTTTATGAATGGAATATTATGTTCTTATTTACTTAAGTATCAATTATTATTAATTATTTACAACTTAATAAAACTTGTATTTGAGATTATAATAGTTAGTCCTTAAGCCTCGTGTGTTAACTTATGTCAGTATTCAGTATAACGTCAATTGGTTCTGGTTTGGGCGCGTAGTTTAATCGGTTTCAAGTTTGTAATAATTGCAATCTAGGAAACGTCTGTGTAACAACTAAATCGTTTTGTTTGTGTAATTAATATTAACAAAGCCAATCCAACTCTCACCTCTCGTCATCTTGAATTTTACAAATCCAACTCTTGATTCGTGATCAGTTTCACCTTAGAAATTTGATGCATATCGGTTGGTTTTATAAGTCACCATTTGTCGTTGATCTTGAGCGCCGTTTTGGATTTTACTCGATTAAAAAAAGTTTTGCCACATTGATTTTGAAAGTACACTTCAATACCTTTCATAATGCTGGTTGTATAATGAATTTTATTCTTACCTTACCAATAATGACTAAACTAACAAATGATGTACATAACAATACAAATAGTATTTTACTTCATACTATTTATTTTAACTTGTTATAAACCTAAAATTTTGATACAGTTACTATTAGTAGAACACTAGCTTCGTAGTAGGAAAATCTTTTCAACTTTACATGTTGTTTACAATGAAATAGTTATAAACAACTTTGTATGCACGGAACTATATTGCTTGAATACAACTTTACAACAACTGGGTGATCGGCACCATCCTTGAATGAGAGAGCAAGGAATATATGAAACTTCTTTGTCACCTTTTTATTAAATAATTATAGTAACTGCCTATTTTCTAATATTATAGGTAGACAATATTATAAAAAATAAACAAACTCAATTGTCAGCGTGTATTTCCATTTACATCAATAATTAGTGAGGTGACCGCGAGGCATCCCGTATTTGTGTTTGGATAGTACCACAACGGTTTGATTGATTACGAATGTGAGCTGACGTTTTGAATTAGCTAAGCTTATAAGTATGACTGTATCTCTATACTACTTTGATATCTAATATTAATTAGTTAATAACAGTAAAAATAAAATAACAATGTTTTTGTCGTATAGTATTATGGTATTAATTGTAATTCACATTACCGCATATGTCACTAAAGAGTCCGCCACACTGCGTTTACATGATGCATAAAAGTGAACCAACCAATTGAACAACAATTATACATATGTAATAAATATCTGTGTATTTCGGTAAATAATAAAATGTATTTTAATATGGGATATAGGGCACGTTCCAACGCTACCCTCACATCATATTAAGTATATTACTGAATTCATTCAAACGGAATGGGTCTGAATATCCCATTGATATATCTCCATAGACACCAAATACTTAAAATATGATGAAATATTAATACAAAAGTGTAAAAACAGAATAGATAAACAAAACTACTATTATTTATTATATTTAATAGAATATTTCTTACACTAACGTACTTATCGCTAAGAAAGAAGTCTTGGAATAGTTTCACTGAGCTATTTAGTAACTTCTATAGCACCAGCCGCTTCGGTTATTTTACCCCGTTATATATTGTTATGTTCTGCTACTATAACTATAGGATGCTTATAGTTATACAATAAAATAAACAGCATATTTAAAGCCATTGTACATTATCGTGAAACATTCCAAACATTTCCATCACCTATCATTTGCTGGATTATTTCGGGTCAACGCTATTTTAAAATTTCCTGCTTTTCTATCATATACATTATGCATAACCTTCGTTTTTTAAAATACTTTAGACAGTAACATGAATTCAAAAAAATATTTGCTGTACTTTTTATTCGCTAAGTATCCAAAACGACACTTTAAAGGCTCATCGTAGACTTTCAGCTTTACAATTACGTGTTATATATACTTTTATTCGTATAAATCCACAAATAAACGGATTTCATTCATAAAACATTATCTGTTATTTATTATATTATATTAGCTGCTATAATTAACAATAACCAAAAGGAAACTTGTGATTCAGTTCCTAAATAAACATAAAAACAATATAAAAAATTTGTCACATATAATAAATAACATGGTAGTATGAAATATATTATTAAAATCATATTGAATCATTTTGGTAAAATGATCAGAGGTCACGTATTCAGTTATCACGGTACAAATATTAGCTCAGTGAGGTTTCAATAAAGATTGTATCCAGAACGAATTTCAGTACAAAAATGGTCACAATATCTGCACGAACGAGCTCCTATCTCTATACACGTTAAGAATGCCAATCCCGATTGAGTTCGCGATTCTGCTTTAAGATCAGAGAAGACTTATAAAGTGATGTTGTAAGAAGTGAAAGGTTCACTGTCGTGTCAATGTTAACGAATTATTTGCTTAGTTGGTATAATAATAAATGTCAAAATAAAATTTTCTTCATATTTATCTTTTCATTGTCCTTTCTCATATTATCTTATATTATATGGTTTTTGATGAATATCGTTTTAATCTAACTTCATAAAAGTTTGGAAGCCGACAAACGAATATAGATGTTACAACATTTTTTATTAAATAACTATTGATAAAATTTTTATGCATATTAATTTCATATAAGAGTTCAAAGTTGATGACAAACCTAGAAAAAAATACAAGTAACATTTTCGTAATTGAAAACGGAAAAGAAACTTCAATTTATGTATTATTTTACTGTTATTTTAAATAAATAAACCTCGTAAAGTAATGAGGAAGTTTTGTGGAAGCAAACAACAAAAGCGATAAGTTATTTCGCGTGACTGACAAATTAATACAAAAATGTTTTTACATTTAATGAAAAGAGAAATTTTACAAAATACATATTTTCCTATTATACTTATATGCATAAATATAATATACTTTCCTTATCAGCCAAATACAATATATATTGATTCTAAAATTATATTTGCATACAAATACCAGTATTACCACACTTAAAACAAAGTGCACCAAATATTTGGTGTATAAATTTTATATTTGCCAAGTATCTAGTTTATATATGCCAAGTTTTTTTTTTGCATATGGCTTTGACACACCTCTCAAAATCTTATTAGTTACAAAGTTTAAGGGAAACCAAAACAAATTTTTCGACACCCATTTACACATCACTACTACTTAAAAGTTTAGGAATATAAAAATATATCTAAATGACACTTAATAATGGTCCTTACCATTTTACACCCAAAATGTCAGCGGTTAGACCGTTTACTCAATATAATTTTGTTTATTTGTCGAACAAAAGCAATTCATATTTGCAATTCAAAAACTTTCTTTCATATAATAACTTTCTAATTGATCGTTGTCTGTACATATAAAATATTTGTGAAATAACTAACATATTTAGAAAGAATAAACATCTTTAGTAACGAATAGAATCTAAAATATTGAAAGTTAAAATTTTTTATCTGTTCTATGCGTTTGTGAGCGCTAATCTCTGGACCGTTTTATCCGATTAAAAAAAGTTTCAATGGGCAGTTATTTTGGGACGGAAAGCAGGTGTTGGCTGTTGTTTAGTAAAAACGCAGAAAAATATATTTGGGAAGTGCGTGGTCTATGTTAAGGAGTGTGGTCATGGAACAGCTGATAGTAAAAAATTGTGGAGGCCAAGACCAATTGGAATTTGAATCTGAACGTTTCCAGCTTTTCGTATTTTGATAAGTATTTTATTTGTTATTCATATTTATGAAGTCATTTAAAAGAATGTTTTTCCGGTAATTGGAGCTATAAATATGATACTTAAAAAGCTTATTATTATATTATTTTATTGTATTTTATTTATTTTTAAAGCACGGAATTTGTTAACAATCAAAAATAAGCAGGTAAAAGAAAAATCAAAATAAAATTGAATTTTCAATTTCAAACATATGCATTTTTTTTAAATAAACTATTAAATGAATCACGAGGCATTCCAATTTTCTTTTTTTATTTATGTTATGTATTATTCATTATATATGATATATTTATATTATGTTTGGAAAAACATTTTTGCAGTCTCTGTCTTTTTTTAACCCACTCACTGAACGGAATTCAAAAGAATTGATGACCCATATGAAGAAAGATCATCAATTGTCAGGAAAAAAGTTTTCCTCTGCTACAATGATAAAGAGGCTCTTAAGATATGAAGTCGTCACAAACATCAAGCCTGAAAAAAATATTTACTTCATACTCTAAAATTCTTTGTAAATCCTACTAATATTATAAATGCGAAAGTTTGAGAGGATGTATGGATGTTTGTTACTTCTATTGTTATTTGCTAAATGATAACCTTCATAGTCGTTATTAATTGTTTGCTGCTAGGTGTGAAAGTAGTAAATGTTAGGAGTAATATCACAACGACCTTAGACGAGCTAATATCATTACGACCTTGTGTGTGCTTTATCCACTATTCGGGTGTTTATATGGTTTATGTTTGAAACTTAGTTTTACCGATGATATATATATATATATATATATATATATATGCATGCGTCCGGATTCGACTTTTGTCAGCACGATAGCTGCCGCAGTTTCACTCGGATCGCTTTCAAACTTTGCACAAAAATCTACCATCCAAAAATAAAGGTCAAGTTCGTTAACCAGAGAAATAAACGGGGGCCGCTAGGGCCTTACTTTTTTTGATTTCAGTTTTTCGACCATAACTTTTTCTCTATACAAAGTAGTTCAATCGCGTCCATATTATATGATGTCTTTGATGAATACCTATAACTAATGTACATAAATCGAAAACCTAACTTCAATAACTTAGGGGTGGGGGTAAAAAAACCGAAAATTTTTGAAAAAAAAAATCATAACTATTTTCTGGTAAACATTCTTACATCACAAGTATTTCTAATAGAAAGGTTATTTTTTACTCTAAATTTAAGTAATAAAAGTTTTTCCGTAAAAGGTACCGTTTCCGAGAAAAAAAAATAAAAACTGCTTTTAGCTTGAAAATTTAAGGTAGGTAAAACCAGGGCAACTTTTTTCTGGTAAACATTCTCTCCTCGCAAATATTTTTAATAGAAAGATTATTTTTTACTCTAAATTTAAGGCAACGCAGTAGGTACTCCTTTAACTAAGCCAAATAAAATTATCACAGCTTATTCTCGCAAGGGGTGTTATTCTTAGGTAGTGAGTTATATTTTAAACGAGTTATACACGAGGTCTACCTACGCGTGTCCCCCTGCGGGTACGGATATTTTAACTTATATTAAAACATAACGAAGGACAATAAATACTTATTGTATAAGTATGAAAAAGAAGAAAAAAATAACAAGAACTTTATATTATTATAATTATATAATTTTGATTTTTATTGAACTATTAAAACAATAATGTTTGGGTTTGACATGGAGGATTCGTTGTTAACTTATAAGATTCAATGTGGACATGAAAATTTATATTAACATGTTAATCTTTTTAATATTAATATTTACTAAAATTTTTCCAGTTTTTGCTAGTACGGTATGTTTAAATTAATGCATAAAAAGAAAACGGAAAAAGAAAGAAGTTGCAATTAACAAACTAAAACTTATGAGCAATTAGAATTGTGACTACATGTACAAAAAATATCAGTAACATTCTCTAGTACAACTTTTTAAAATAAGACGGTGACCAAATTTCTTCCCATGCTTCCAGCGTGGTAAAGCATCCGTATTATTTTATGTGGCAATTCTTTGCCACATAAAATAATTAAGGTTGTCACCATAAGAAGAACCACTTGCTTGTTTTCCATGCGTTACTTAAAAAGAGATTTGCAAGTAAATAAGATTTAGTTTTTTTTATTTTTTTGTAAAAATCAATTAGTTTCATATATTGTTTTCAGCCATTTTTCCATTTTTGGTTTATTGTTATTCTTTATGAACCATTCCCGACATAGAGGTGAACGAAATCACAATTAACATAAATGGTCATTCGACCCGACAGGGTCCCTTTTACCAAAATTACAAAAGACAAGTAACAAGGTCTTGTACAAGACGGTCATAGACTAAATTATATTGTCCGAAACTACCGACTACTTTGATTAGATGAACCTTTTTAGTACGCAGGTAAGTGACCACTTTAACGAAATGTACACTTTAGCAGATTGCGTTTGATTTGTAATTTTAATGTCCAACACAACTCTCTTGCGTCAGTTATTGACATAATAAGATATATTAAAATATTATAAATAATGTTTAGTTTTATCTTTTGAATACTTACGAGGGGAGGTCCAAAAGTTCGTGGAATGGAGAGGATGGAGCGGGGGTAGGGGCGCTCGCTTAGTGTCATACAAATTGGAGACTCATCATTAGCATAAATACCGAGTTTCAACCCGATTGCGTCATTCGTTTACGAACAGTCGCCTGTTAAACAAGTCAATCCGGAAGAAAACAAACTATGGAGAAAATTGAACACCGCGCTGTGATAAAATTCCTTACCAAGCAAGGAAAGAACGCTCAAACCATTTTCAATGAAATGGGAGTCGTTTATAGGGAACAGTGCCCTAGTAAATCAATGATTTACAATTGGCATGGTCTTTATAAACATGCTCGAGAGTCAATTGAAGACGACCCCCGCTCAGGAAGGCCAGTTAAGGCCACCACATCGGACATCCTTGAAAAAATGGAGAAAATTGTACTAAAGGATGTTTGAAGAAAAAACAATAATCTGCATTAGTTGGAGTACAAGATACCACCATTTTGCAAATCCTACATGATCACCTGGGTATGACAAAAGTCAGTGCAAGATGAGTACCGAGAATGCTCACGCCGTTTCAGAAAGAGCAGCGCGTCGATGCGTCAAAGCATTTTTTGGAGTTGTGTGGAGATAAACCTGCACAGATTTTAGACCAAATTGTTACGGGAGATGAAACATGGGTTCATCACTTTGAGCCTGAGTCCATGCAATGGCATAAAAAGGGAACACAACCGCTAAAGAAATTCAAGGTGACGGAGTCGGCTGGAAAGATGATGGTTACTGTTTTTTGGGATTGTGAGGGGATAATCTTGATTGATTACAAATAAAAGGGAAGGACTATAACCGGAGAATACTACGCAACGATATTAGAAAAATTAAAGGATGCTGTCAAGGAAAAGTGGCGAGGAAAATTAACAAACGGTGTGTTGCTGTTGCAAGACAACGCGCCGGTTCACAAGAGCAGAATTGGAATGGCTGCTCTGCACACGCATGGGTTCGAATTCCTAGTTCACCCACCCTACAGTCCAGACCTTGCCCCGAGTGACTTTTTTTTACTCCCCAATTTAAAGAAAGACTTAAGGGGAAGGAAATTTTCCGACGACAATGAGGTAAGGGAGGCAATTTCGGCTCATTTTGACGGAAAAGATAAAACATTTTTTATAGTGGTTTAGAAAAATTTATTTATAGGTCTAATAAATGTATTGAGCTTAAGGGTGATTATATTGATAAGGAAAAACGGTTTTGTTGTTTTATTTTATTTAAATCCCTTTCATTCCACGAACTTTTGGACCTCCCCTCGTATAAAGAAATTGAAAACTTTGTAATACATAGATACTTCTTCTGTCTTAATCTATTGCTACTATCGGGATAAGAGTTTGCGCTGTGACAAAAGAATTCATTATCGTGCCTCACGTCGCGTACAATGCTGAATATACTACAAACTTTGCTGGAGGAATTGAAGGCACTCGATAAAAATTATATATATACAATATATATATACGATCCTTAAACACCATTGTATATATAACTATTATATAAATAACAAACTATTTTACATGACCGTTATGACTCTCCTGTATAAACGTAAATTGATTGATGATTGTGAACTGGATCTAAGAGAATTGTAACTTTTATGTATTTAAACATTAGTGATTCAACTAGTTTCGCTCCGAGCACGTGACTAAGGACCCTGAATGGGTTCGAAACTAGTCGGGCAAATTGCGATAAAACTAACATAATTGAACCGGTATATAGAATATATATATTATATATTAAGAATTGCAACGTCAATGTTTTTTTTGATACCTTAGCATTTTAGGATTATAACATTATTGTTAGTTATGACTTTAAAACCAAAATGTTCTTACCGATTCCCAATTTCCTTATGTTGAATTAAATATTGCCATATTATGCATTCGATTCATAGACGCCTAGTGCAATATTCAATATTTCAGCTAATAACAATTGTATAATTATTATAATTTTTATTATGAAAAACCAATCTTAATATTAAATTTTTATACAAATCCAACTCATAATTTCCGTAAAAAACCTACTAAAGATAAACTAAATCACAATAAAAACGAATGATACAAGCTGTTGGTGCTTACGTTTACGTATACCCGTCTGCAGCATATAAGAACCTCATTTCCTTGCTTTAAAGGAGGCTGATCCTCTGAGACTCCAATAAACCACTTCTGTATTGTAGCAGGCACGTTAATTAATGTTTTAAAAAGATAATATTCTTTTGCCTTTATTATTGTTATTGTCATAAAGAAAATTATTTATAATATAAATATATTATAATGGAATTAGATAGGCAGAACATAAATATGTATACTTCGGATCTCAGTTTTCCCAGAGTTAATAATGTTCATGGGGTCGGAGCTAGAGTCTGATTTACTGAGAGTCCCGTGGGTACACGTAGTGGTCAGTATTTGTAAAGTAAATAGTCGAGTATTTGAATGATGAAGGTATAGTTAACAATCAGTTTTTTGTTTTGTTGAGAGTTCTTTTAACAAAGCATTTATTTATTTTTATAACAAATAAATACATATGTTTTAATACATTTATTTATTTTATACTTATGTAAGATATTTTTCTCATTTTTATAAGAAATTATTAAAAACACTATTATTTCTCAGTTTACTGAAGGTTATTATATTTTATTTATCATTTTATTTTCAATACTTTACTTAAATTTTATTATACTTATGTATAATGAGAAAGTCTAAATTTAATTCTTATAACTAACTAAGTTCTCCGTTTACGATTCCGTGAAGTTTTTATTACGATTT
Organism: Melinaea marsaeus rileyi; assembly: GCA_918358865.1. Lineage (NCBI taxonomy): Eukaryota > Metazoa > Arthropoda > Insecta > Lepidoptera > Nymphalidae > Melinaea > Melinaea marsaeus. The sequence continues at coordinate 22,631,450 of OU911093.1, read as the reverse complement.
TGATTTTCAAGTACACAGTATGCAATATTTAAAGTACATTTACAACAGTAACATCTATCAATAATAAAACAACATCTATTGTCCTCTTGATGATCTGTTACTTCTCCAGTCCTGAATACTTCAAGGTATTGTTATAGTTGCTCAAAAATTATCCTGAATCCTGAATTACGCTCCGTGAAAGGTTAGATAGATCCTTTGGCACTGCTTATAAGCATCATATCTCCATGCGTCGTCTTCTGCATTTATCATGAATTGTTGAAGAACTTGGTTGATGAGATTCCTGCCGCCAAGAGTCCTTATCGCATTACCTGCAATAACATTCCTGGATGTTTGGCATTAATAAATAGTACGGTTTTCAAACAACTTTTTACCATAAACTGCCAAGATATGGAATGAACAATCATCGTGGATGTTTTCAGATCGATACGACATGAGTTTCTTTAAAAAGGTCCTTAACACTCAAAGTTCTACAACTCTACTTCGATGTTTCAAGATACACTGGCGATAATCTATTATCACTAGGGGAAATGAACGCTCGTTTGCCATCCGTGAATAAAAACAATAATTAGTTTAAATATAAACATGAAATTATTTATTTATATAGACTTTTTACATCGCTTCAGGATTCAAATATTAAACAAAATTAATTAATTATTTTATAAAATTAAATTACAAAGATGCTGATATAAGATAATATATCTTAATAGCATCAAAATATTATTTTATAAAATCAAAAACCACAAATAATGTGGAAAAGTTCATTACATTCTCATTTTTATCGATTATTATGAAATTATTAAAAATAAAATTATTAGCTTCGTTCGCAGAAATCTTTATTTGTAAACTCATGAAACAGCGATTTGCACGAATATATGTTAATTAATATATATTTACAATGAAACTGTTTCATAAAAGCTTTCTAGAAATATCATATATTATTTGATTATTATTATAATTTTTTTATTACTTATCAGTTAAGAAAGTTGTTTTACATTTACAATATCTCAATAGTTGATTACAACGTTTATTGAAAATGCATTGTAAATATCTGTTATATTGTTTGTGGCTTTTGATTTTTTACACTACATGTGGTAACGTGTCAACTGCAATTCCAACGTCAATTGATCCTCGTTTGTATGGTATTATATAGTTTAATTAAAAACAGAATCAGTTTCGTGTTTCTAATTCGTTGAAAGTGTTGTCGACAAATTAATTAAAATATTTTTTAATTTTATCGTCTTTGAAACTTCCTTGAAAAAAAATTAAATTAATAGGTTTTTAATAGCCCTTAAATAATAATACAGTTGAGTTATTCAGTTACGAACACATTGGTTATGTCAGTTACAAACGTAAAGTTTTAAACATTTCATCGTTTTGCTGCAGTTACTAAGTAGAACACTAACTTTCTAGAGTGACTATTATAGGACTCTGAATGTGTTAATTATAACCAACTTTCCACATACTCAGAACTTTATGCTGTTTAAGAACAAGTTTGTAATATTTGTAAGTTTGAGTCGCACGGCACCATTGCGCCTAGTCGGTCGTGGTAACAAATGCCGAAAGAAAAAAAAATTAAAATGTCGAATACGCTTAAGAGTAATGCTTGTCATATAGTGATTGATGAGCTCTCAGCTTACATTCAGAACAAAGTTTCGATCGCGGATGAAGTGACCTTAGTGCAAATCTGTTCGTCAGCGTTCTCATGCGATCAAATTGAGACAGCTAACAGCTTACTCTTGAATTCATTACCTTCGCATATGCCTAAAACTGTACGTAATGGTAAAGGCAAAGAAAATCGTTTACTATACGATATCATCAACATATTTAAGATAACTAAACCCAACGTATTAATTTTTGTGACACAGGATTTGGAGAAACTACCCCCCATTACTTTTGATCATTTGGATGTCTCCAAGTTGTTAAAAGATCTGTTGTTAGTACAAGCGGAAATAAAATCAATCAAGTCTTCTTATGCGACTGTTGAGCAGCTTGAGGATTTAAAGCGAGAATATCTTAGCGGAAGGATGGCTTCACCCCCGTTCTCAGCTGCTAAAATCAATGTGAAGCGAGGTGGTTACCGCAACAGTGGTCCATCTGGATTATCTTATTTAGAAGATAACGTAGCGAATAGTGAGCCTAATAGTGGGTCATTGTCTCCAACGAATTATTTAATTGTTAGAAATTTTAATATAAAAAATTTGGAGGGTAGTCAGACAGGGGCTCAACGTAAAATATTGTGTCAATCGCCTGGACGATACGATGTTAACAACGGACGCAGCTTGAAACAAAAACCGGTCGACGAGAATGATTCATCTTTGTTGATAAGAAAGACGAGCGTTCAACATTCGAAGATAAAGGAAAAGCAACTAGAAGATAAAGGAAAATACGACTTCAGTTCTACAGGAGTGTCTGCAGTTAATACGTCTGCGGGTATTCTACGTGGAAGACCGTATGGAGGCGTTGCGCTGCTTTGGAGGCGTAGTGTTTTTCTAAATGTGTCTGTGGTTGAGTGTAATAATACGCGCATTTGTACGATAAATGTAGTGTTGCACTGGAAATCATTTTTAATTATTAGTGTGTATATGCCTATGGATGCAGTGGCTAATCTCACGGATTATACGGACGTACTTAGCTCGTTAAGTACTATTATGAACTGTGTTTATATTTTGGGAGACTATAATGCACACCCGCCAGAGCGGTTTTATCACGGACTTTCTCAGTTTTATACTGAGCAGAAATGGTGTGGTATTGATGCGGAGTTTCTCGACTAACAGTCGGACACTTTTACATTTTTAAGTGAAGCTAACGGGTCAAAACGTTGGCTTGATCATTGTCTAGTTACTAAGGCCGCCCAGGAGTGTTTTCGTAACATTTTTGTTTTAAGCGATGTAATGTGGTCAGACCATTTCCCTCTGGTTGTGGAATGTAACTTCAATACGTTAGTATTAAAGACATTGATACCAAATACTTCTCGAAGTCTTCTTTATTGGAGAGAGAGAAGCGAAGAGGAAATTAGCCTATACCGGAGGGAATGTCATGAGCGATTGACACTGATTGACTTCCCGCGTGAGCTTTGTGATTGCTATAACCATACTTGTAACAACTCGAAACATAAAGAAATCATTACAAAAATGTATGATAATGTAGTTTATGCGTCTCGTAGTAGTAGTAATGTTAATTGTGTTAGGAAGAAAAAAGTCGTAGGTTAGAATAAACACGTGGCTGGGGCCCACGGGGAGGCAAGGCGAACGTTCTTTTTATGGCTCGATTCAGGTAAACCTACCGTAGGTAAGGTTTATAATGAAATGTGTGAGGCTAGAAAAAATTTTAAGTCTTGTTTAAAATGGTTTTAAACCCATGAAGAGCAAATTAAAATGGACATTCTGACCTCATGTCATTCTAAAAATAACTTCCGCGGATTTTGGAGAGCTACGAACAGGATGTTCGGCCTTCCCTTCTCGTAACCGTCGGTGGATTGTGTGAACCGGAACAGATTTCTAATCTTTTTATGAACCATTTTTATGTGAAATCCCCGGGGGGCCTTCTCTATCGTTGCTTAATGTTGGGACTGGCGGGAACATGGGGATCGAGTTTAAATCACAGGAAGTCACACAAATCATCTCACATATGACAAAAGGTAAATCCCCAGGACACGATCGATGGTCTCAGCATTGAGCATCTTAAGTATGCTGGCCCATTTCTGCCACAGATTCTTGCAAAGTTATACAATATTTGTTTGAGTTATAGTTTTATGCCTGCCGAGATGATGCGGACGATAGTTGTGCCTATTGCAAAAAACAAAACCGGTGATCTTGCAGATAAGGCCAACTATCGACCAATATCTTTGGCTACAGTCATCTCTAAGGTATTGGATAGCATGCTTAACACTCAACTAAATAAATATATCAGCTTGCACGACAACCAATTTGAATTTAGGCCTGGATTGTCTACGGAGAGTGCCGTTTTGACAAGAGAAATACACCAATCTATGCCTGTTTTTTAGATCTTTCAAAGGCATTTGATTTGGTGTCATATGATGTATCGTGGGGAAAGATGGAGCAAGCTAATATGCCGTCTGAACTTATAAACATTTTTAAGTCTTGGTACAGTAGCCAGGTGAACTATGTTAGGTGGACGGGAGTTTTATCACGTCCATATCGGTTGAAGTGGGGGGACAGACAGGGAGGCTTAAGTTCACCAACACTATTTAACTTGTATATGAACGATTTGATTGGCAAGCTTAATGACACTAGGGTAGGTTGTAATATTGATGGTATTTGTGTTAATAACTTAAGTTATGCTGACGATATAGTTCGTTCGTTATAGTAATTTGTGAGGCTTATGCGGGAAAACATGGTCTGATCTATAATGGAAGAAAAAGTGAAGTGATGGTTTTTGAGGCAGGTGGTAAAGCACCAAATATAGTACCCTCAATTTTTCTCGATGGGAATAGACTCGAACGAGTGTACTAATTTAAATATCTTGGACATGTGTTGACACCCGGCCTCAGAGACGATGACGACGATAATAATACTAACATAGTTTTTAAGTTTAAATTGTTACTAAGAAATGTGAGTTTTATCTTACTTTAGATAAAAATAATAATTAATAAATAAATATTATACTCATTGTCTGATATAATTTTCTGTGCAGTCGACATGTGAATAAAAATTTATCTAAATAAGAACAGATAAAACCATGTCAAACCATATAAATATTACTTATATCCTTAAAACAAAAACTGATCAACTATCTTTTCTAACGGTCAAATATATTCAATATGTACAGATTTATTCTATTTTCAGCTGAACATCTTTTATTTTTCTATGGTTACAAAATGGAAGATAAGGGACTTTCATACAAATTTATCCTAAATTAATTCTGTATTTAAGTTTTTAAGGGATCATTTTTAGAAACAAACACTAGAAATAAATTATTTATTTACATTAATATATTGATATATACATTTACATTTACATGTCAATGTTTTACACATGATTATGTAATGAGTGTATTGAAGCCTTTACTAATTTACGCTATAATTTGCAATCAAATGCAGTCCATTGAATATAAATTAAATTTTGACATGATAATGAAACTTTTACTGCTTACAACATTATTGTGTAAGTCTTCTCTAACGTTAATGCTAAATCATGAACTTAATCGAATTCATCGCCCTTAATGGGTATAGAGAATGGAGCTCGTTCGTGCCGGTGTTGTTACCATTTTTGTACTGAAATTTGTTCTGGATACAATTTTTATTGGACTCGAGCTGAGCTAATATTTATGCCGTGATACCTGAATACGTAACCTGCAAAATGGTTCTACGTGATTCTATACGTATATTGAATTTAATGCAAGTATTCATAGCTACATGTTATTAATAACATGTACTTAATAAGTATTATTAATAAATTTGATACATTTATTTACAAATTGTTATTTTATTATTTATATAAAAGTTTATAAATATTTTTAAAACACCAAATAATAAATTTCTATAAGGAAATGACAGTTCATACGGATTTTTGGCAGTAAAAATATAATTTGAAAAGTTTTGCTAAAATTTTAAGTTGAGCTTATAAAGGACTCTTTTATAAATCTAAGTTAATAGTGTATAATTTTCTTATAGTCCACATAAGTCTTTCATAATAAACATCATTCATTCACCAGGACCCCCAACAAAAAAATAAAATTTCAAAGAAATACTAAAGTGTAAATAAAAATAATTAAAAACCAGTGAAGATGCAAATACCCAGGGTATTTCCCGAACGAACTTTGACGAAATTATAAATGTTATTAAAAAAACAATTGATTTTTAAGTTAAATGATTATTATTAATTGAAGAAAAGAAAATGTTAAATACATGTTTATTGATAATTACCAAAAAATTACAAAAAAGTGTGATTAATTTATGTAATTTTGATTATTGAATTCTCAAATATATTTATTTACTCATTATAGAATTTTTTTTTGTAATTCGTGCGACATATATCAATGTGATAACCAGAGTCATTCCCTTTGAATGAATTCAGTAATATATTTTTAATATGATGAGAGGGTAACGTTGGAACGTGACCCACGACCCATATTAAAATACACTTTTCATAACTCTGGATTATAGTAACGATTATATTCGAACGATAAAAGTTCAACGGGTATTCATAAATAATAACATCAAAGTTTAAATGATATCGTACAGACCTACAAATTGTACTTTAAATATTAAAGACTTTTATAGTTCTGATAAATTTCAAACTTTTATAATTTTGTGGCTTCCATATACACTTTATATTACAAACATATGAATGTCGTTAAAAGTTCTTAGCCCGTGTTAGATGTTTAAAACCTAGTAAAGTTCTTATTGACACAAAATATCAATATCACATTAAGGACATGTTTACTTTCGTTCTTCTAACTAAATATAAATCTTTGATTTATTGATTACAGTCTACAATTAATCTTCATAATTACTTCGTTCGTTCTGTGTTCTAGTCTTTCTGTGAACAGTAAACCTCATTACATTAGAGGATAAGACAATGTTTTAAGTGCCTTTTCCAAAAAGGAATAAGTATACCTATATATGTATGTAGGTACATAACTACCAAACAAAATTTGGCTCCACCAAATAACAACGGAGTAATTCAACTTGAAAAATTTCAATATATTTTCAGTTTTTGTGGTACGGATCAGAAATCCGCCATTTTGAAATTATTTGCCCAAGCAAAAAACGGTTCGACATAAATATTTAAATAATTCAAAGAATACTGAGTGTGTTTTTTCGTGACGATTGCATAAAAAATACGTCTGCTATGCCAAAACAAAAACTTATATCACCTCCATTTTGGATTTTTTTCCCAGTAAGAAAAATTGCCGAACAAAAAAAAATTAAATAACTCAAAGAACATGATCACCAATTTTTGTGGCGATCGGATGAAAATTGCTCCTGCTACGCCAAAAACAAAACTAAAAAACGCCGCCATTTCGTTTTTTTTTCGCCCAATCAAAAAAACGGCTCGATATAAAAATTCAAATAATTCAAAGAATACTCCTGCCGATTTTCGTGATGATAGGTTGAAAAATACGCCGGAACAAACGTACTGAAATACATACGGAAAAATAGCAGAATGGGCCTATCTAGTGGAAACGTAGTCCTTCGGACAAACGCTTCGCTACGCTCAGTCAATTATCTTTTGATATTTAACAATTAAAGCTTCTCGATAACATATATGAGTATACGAATTAAAGTTAATAATTATAGTAGAAGTACAAGTTAGTAATAAAAAGCATCAAAATATTGTGACTATTTGCATTAAGCAGCCATTCCAAATTATCTGCAAAAAATTTTAGACTATAACGAAATATCTGAATTAGGTATTTTTTTATACAAATAGGTTTTTTTAGAAATAGGTTTTTCTTGTTACACTGTATCTTTGGCTGCCACCGTACTAAATTATTGACACCAAACCGTAAAACACGGAATTTTTCGATAAACATTAAGTTAAAAGCCCCCAAAGGGTATAAAAGAACGATACAACAATATTTATTGTCCCTTTATAACCCTCAACTAATCGGGACGATAATAAGAAAAAGAAAAGTAAATAGTCCTTATATATTAACTACATGTTTTGGTTGGCACATTTATAGACATATGTGTATATACAGTTGTATATTGTATACATGTGTGTGTGTTATATTGTATACAGTATATACAATCTTTCTTACCAAGTCTGTTATAGTAATATAAACCATAAACATACTGAACCATAATTTAAACAGTTTAAAATAACCCAGTTTGCTATAACAGTGTTTGAAGTAAATACGAAAATTGTTCGTACAATAAATACAACACAAGACACAATGCGGGAAATCCGGGGAGAAAATACATATAACCACGTTAATTTCCATTTATTTATATCGGAAATAACTAGTGGTTCGAAATGTAATGTGAAATTTAGTATATCATAATATCCAATGATACAATAAATATAATGATAACACTTCATTGGCAGCTACATATGTTTCTAATGTGACGCACATATTGAGGATGGGTTATGAGGTGATTTGTTTATACTAGCTACAGATGATTTTTCAAGCAGTAAAAATATATTATAAATGCTTTAAAAAGTATATTTGCATTTACCTAAAGTAATGTGATCAAAACTGTATCTTGCTTATCGCTAAGATATTTATGACGAGAGAATTGACAAAGTAAAGTGTTCATGCTTAAAATATCCGTAAGATCAAGCAAGCACTTTTATGGATCATTCTAACAACAGTATCTTGAAATCGCATTGAGGTATTTTTAGCGACATATGCTGTTTTGGTAAACACCATAAAAATTATAATACTATAACATAAAAATAATAATTGTAGTCCTTTTGTTACTAGCAATAACTAATAACTGTTAGATACACTTTCTCAAAGTATCATAATGATAGATTCATTCTTGATAAGCCTCGCCAATTTAAAATGTCAACCATTCCATTGGTAATCAATCGAGCCGCTGCGGCACTGTTTAAACACAAATACGAGGTGCTAGTTATTCAGACTAGTAATTATTCATGTAAATGCAAATACTCGGTGACAATTGACTTTGTTCCGTGTATTCTTTTATAATTAGGTTGCATTATGAACATATTTTATAGTTTTAACATGTTTATGTAGTTATATTTTATTTAAACAAATATTTATAAAATTTTGTTATTTTTGTTATTACCTAAAACTTGCTTACCGCGAATACTTGTTTGGTACCAATTATGGTGGTGGTAAAAACAAAATAAAATTATAAATGAGATGCAATTTGATGTAATTTACAAAATGAAACGGTTATTGTAAGAAAAGTTGTAAAACAAACAATAGCCTTAATAAATTCAAACGTAATTGTAACTTTAACCTGTTTCTATAATTGTACAATTAAATTAATATAACATTCGAAGTCTGAACTGTAATAAATAAATAATATCATAGTTGAAAATAAATACGATATGAGGAATAAGAAAATCTATTAACCTTAGATCATTTATTACTTTTACAAGTCCTTTTGGTCTTGAATAAAACAGTTTACTTTGAGTTCTTGTATTTAACTGGTAGACAGATTTTAAAGAAATATAATATGTTAACTACCGATGCAACAAATAGGATGTTTTTATTCTTATTTTAGAGAATGTTCTCATTTTCAGGGGAAACCGAAAACCATCGTATTTATTTACATGTAATACAATACATCAAATGTGATGAACTGATTTTACAAGGTGTTTGTTTTACTCAACATTTACCTCATTTCACAGAAAAAAAATAAAGTAAACATATATAGATATGTGTATAGTTTAAGATAAAAAAGATAATTTAAATAGAGATTTATATATAATATATTTAATAATAATAGGAACTATAATGTAACAAAAACGTGATAAAAAAAATACACACCTTGAATGGGGCATTCAAACACAGTTATTATAAACTTGTATTCAAACAGTACAGTTTTGTGTATGCAAAGTTTTTGTTGTATGAAAGTATGTTTAAAACTAAAACATTTCAAAAAGTATGGTATTTCTACTACCAAGTTAGTGTTATGCTTAGTAACTCCAGAAGCGAGGAGTAAACGTGAACAATTTTCGACATTTTAATCTTATTAAAAATTTTAATAAAATTTAGGAAGTAATAAAAATACTTGGTTATATTATTGAATTTTTATCATTGAGATGAAACTAACAGATCTCAATATAATATTATTTTAATTACACGAACAAAATTATCTAAAAATTACACAGACGTTTTCTAAATTGCAATTACTAGAAACGCGTAGCTGATTAAAGTACGTGCATAAACAAACTGACATACTTTATCACGTGAAGGATTAAGTAACGATTAGCAACTATTTGAGTACAAAAATTGCAACCAATTATTTAACAAGTGTAATAAAGACAGCAATTGTAAGTAAGGATTGCGATATTGTAAATGTAGTACAACCTTCTTAACTAATAAGTAAGCGGTTCTTCAGCAAATCATAATATGATATTCATAAAAATCTTTTATGAAACGATATAGTTGTAAAATTATTTAAAAAATGTATATACCCCAGACTCTGTCATGAATTCAAACGTAAATTTTTATTCAAACGAAGCGAATAATTTCAACATAATAACGGAATTAAAATATTATGTATTTTTTACATATTGTGTTCATAAAAGTTGTTTGTTGTTCTTGACACGTGAAATCAGGATTTTGTACCTTTGTTGTATTAAAAACTTTAGATACGATTTATTTATGTTATAAAATTACTTAAACATACGTCAATTTTTTTTTACAAATTGTCGTATGTTTAAGTAATTTTCAGTAATTTTAAAAACGTTGTCTTTTATATATTTATCTTTAACATCCCTGATATATATTTTTGCAGGGATAAAATAAGAGTCAGTCCAATTTTAACTACCTTAAGAAAATGATTATATATTGTTTTAATTCAATATGTGTAAATAAAAGGTGTGTTTGATTTTATTTCTGTGTAACATTATATTAAAATATATAAAACAAGTTCCGATGCGACTACTAAATTGAACCAAGTTTTCTTAAATGTGAAAATACTGTTGTATTTCTCTTTATTTTTAAAAGAATTCAAAAGAACATGAGAATTACCTACTATTACTATTAAATGATCACCATCACCAACTGTCTCCTGCAATATCAGAAAATGCACAAGAGCATTGTTAGCTTTGAGAAGGGAAAAGGTACTCTTTTTTGAAGGTACATTGCATTGATCTGGAAACACCAACTAAGGGAGTTCCTTTCATATTTTGTTCGCTAATGCCAGAAAGTTTATTTAAAGAGGCACTGTGTAGAATGCGTAGAACTATGAAGAACATCTATCTATCATTGTGGTGGGCAGTGTTATAAAGAAAATAACAGCAGAAAGATAAAATATCTTTCTGGAATAAGGACAACAAAAAGTCTAAGGACTAGTCCCGGACTATTAAAAAGCTTTTCATTATATATCAGTTAGTACTAGTTGATACTGGAGTGATCCAACCTAAAGAGCAATATTTCAATTTATCCAGAAATTTATATAGAAAAAATAAATGATTAAACAACATGAAAAATGTCACGGTGAAATAAACCAAGTAGTAAAACAACAGCAGATGGTATTTATTATTAGTTTTATTCATATAAAAATATATATTGAATAGATTCCTCACTCATACTAGGACAAGTCATTTAAATTTTGTTGCAGTGTTGTTTTAAAGTATACAGGACAATTTAAACAACACTTTCAAGTATACAGTACTAGTGAAATAAGAGTCCATCGAGAGAACAATGTACGATTGTATAATGAAGTATGGATGAACGTTACAGTTGTAACCTATTTTAAATTAACGAAGTATTTAAGTAGTTAAAAGGTTTATCCACATTTCCGCTCTTGTGTACAATGTACCTAATATATAGTGAGTCTAACAAATAAAATGAACGATAGTATTAAACCGGGAAATAATATCAAACTTGTATTTAGTTACGATTTACGTTTTTTTTAAATTATATTTGTTATAAAATCTAAAGCTAAATAAATAATTGATGACGTTCTTTTTAACAAAAATCACATCGAAACCAAAAACTGATTGCTAACAACACCTTCATCATTCAACTTTTCGACTTATTTTGCTATAAAACTCTGACCATTGTAAGTATGTGACTTTACAAATATTGTATCCTTTATTAAACAGTTGACTACTTTATTTACTATACTGAATAAAAAGCTATAAGTGAGATTGTTTCTCCTTTGTTTATTTCATTCATAATATATATATTATAAATATGTAATAGACAATTGCATATTATTTCAAAGTTTACATAACGTTTACACAAGAGAGTGATAAAGGTCCGATTAGCTTGTAAATATAAAAAACCACAAATAGTTATTTTATTTGGTACAGTGTAGATATATTATCGCTTGAGAATTATTGCAAAGTAATGTGATATGAGAAAATATTGTAAATAAATTGTGTATATACCTGGAGTACTTTGAACTCGTCCAGCAAAGTTTATAGTGTATTCAGTATTGTATCCGAAGTGAGGTACGCTAATGAATTCTATTGTTAAAGGGCAAATACCATACCGTCTTTCACGTAACGGAACATAGAACAGTTGTACGTAAGTTTTACAAGAGTTTTTTATTTAATAATTTATATGAAATATATTTAAATAAATGTATAAAATGAAATATTAATTTAATGCACATTATTATGTTAAAAGTTATTTTACTTGTAATAGTTATATTACAAGAGAATTGTGCGACGCAAATTTACTACAAAAATCCATTAAGAGGCATCAAATCAACTAAAGTTCATGACGTTACACTTATCACTTAGCAGTAAAAATATTCATCTTATTAAAGTAGTCACTAGTTCCAGGCAGTATCGCTTCTTCTATGAATGATTTTTACAAGATTTTAAAATGCTGCAGGGATTCGAATAGCTTTGTTCTTAAACAGTCCATCTTTTTTTTTTAATTTACGGCTGTAATTAGAGGCTTCTCAGAAATATATCATTCTCAACGAAATATTAAATCAAAACATAGCTTGCTGGAATATTATTAGCTTTTTATAGCTCGTGAGATAAAAAATATTTAATATTTTAAAATAATAAACTATTCCACGCCCCAATGTATCATTTTTTTTCTTCGTTTAAATGAGTGCCTATATTTTTTTGTCATGTAATTAATCTGTCTTTTTTTCTACATTATTTTCTACACGAAGTAGTCGTTTTGTTATGATTAGTTAATTTAAACGGCACATACAGTAATAACTTGAAAAATTCAAATAATTACAGATATTGATATAAATAGTAACACATTGATATAAATTCTCATATCTACATTAAATGTAATAAGCATAAAACGTATCGCTCGGGACTTAAATATTTCATACTTTAATTATATTCCCACAAACGTGATTTATGTTAACACGCAGTTAATTTGGTTTGCGGTGTTATTATTTCAAGATAAAATATAATTATTTAATAATAAATATATTATGGTATAAATAATACTCTTTTGTCATTATTACAATCAGTTTCCAATATAAATCATGTTAGTACCTGCAATATTAGATATTAATTAAAACCAAATATAACATTAAATCTTTAAAGACCAAGAAAAAAACGGTTCTTCTTAACCATGTGGATTAAATATTCAAAGATATAACACCCATTTGTGAAAAAAATGTCGGCATCTGCTAAAGTTGGAGTATAATATCTCTAAAATTAAATGTCGGTTATATAATTCAAAATTTCAATAGACGCTTTTTTCTCATGTCAAGACCCATGGTAATGGTAAACCAATAATTGATCGTTCAAGTTTGGCCCTAATATAATCAATCCAGTGTTACATTTTTTATGCAGTAAAAAATCGAGTATGGTTTAGTAGATTTCTAGATCATGATAAGCTGATATTATATGAATAGGTACTCATGACATCGATTATTATTAAGGACTTTTACAATTTTTAAAATCAGATACTAGGCTGCTTTATACAAGATGGATTAAGGACTTTTAAGGACTTTTAACATGAGTTATTTTAATTTAATGGCTAATATTTCAATACCGCGCCATTGAGGTTTATACAGAAGTTATTATAAAGTCGTATTGCAGTTTCGTGCTTATGCAAAGTTATTTAAAACTAAAGCATTTAAAGTTGGCATATGTTCCTACTATGAATTTAGTGCTCTACTTAGTAACTGCAAAACTAGGTATCAATATAACTATTGCTATGTAAATAAATGAAACATAGATAAATAAATAAATTGTTTAAATTATTTTTAAATACTCCATATTTTAAAAAGGAGCAACAAGATTGTTCCAGGATATATTTTTAAACATTTTATAATTTATATAACACTAAAAAATATACAATAATACCTATATATTTTTATTGGAATTCGAACGTAATTATACAAGTTATACAAACGTTTTCCAGAATGCAATGACATAAATCCGACTCCGATAGATTCAGGAGATTGTCTCGATTCTGCTCATAATTAAACACGTATACAAGGGAAGATTGACGTTGGAATTGCTGCTGACAGATATTACCAAAGTAACTATTAACTTCTCAAGTATAAAAGTTTGTTGTTATAGTCAAGTGTGAATCTGTCAATGTAAGTGTTTTTGTACATCTACTGTCTTTTATTAGTTGTTTGAAAATAATCAAAGTCGAAATGTAATAGTGTCTCAAAGACTCTCTTTTAGCACTAAATAATATATTTACTTCTGCAATTGTTTCAGTTGAGTAATCGTAAGTAATACGATTATCAATCACTAGATGGGCTAGAGTGTGTTTTATAATTATTCAATGTCGAATGTGCTCTGAAATACAGTGTTTTCGCTTTCCAGGATAATTATTTTTTTATTTGAGAAATAAATAAATTGGCTCCACATCGAAACATCCTGAGTTCAAATAATAAATGCCATAGGATTACTATACTGATTGCATTTCACTTTCATCAAAAACATTAATTTTTAATTTTAATAAATGCTGGAGTTGGATCTGTTTTTTGTTAAATGACAATGATAAAGGTTGTTGTTTTCACAAGATATTAAATATTAAAAGAATTTCACAAGATAATAAGTATATCGGAAGATAATAAAGGTTAATAGATATGTTGAAACTACGATCCATATTTACTAATAAATATAACAATGAATAATACTGTACATGGTGTGAATATGTGGGTAGATCGCTTGTGCAAACAAAATCTGCTTTTAAATCTCTATAACATGGTAATGTAACAAGTTTATCTTTTATTTTATAAAAAGGACGATTTTACAGAGGTCCTAATTTGGGAAGAATAATATTATTACTCTTATAGTCAATATATTGATTTATTTTTCGAGATATACATTTAATTAACAATTATTACCAAAGATAAAATGTATGCACAGTTGAGGCATGTAAGTCGTTTTTAAAATATAAACAAAACCTGAATTTTAATATAAACATTATGCTAAAATGTTTATTCGCTATATTTAATTTAATTTTTTTTTGTTTACTTAACAGCGAGGTGCAAACTTAATGACATTCTCCTTTTGTTTCATTAAAACGAAATTATTCGCTTCGTTTACAAAACATGCGCGTGTAAACTAGACTGTATAACACAGACTCTTCTGTAAATGTCTATTTAAATCTAAACTTCAAGAACTCAGCTGTATAATATATATAACTGTATCCCATATCAGAATATATTATTACCCAAAGGACAAGAATAATATCTGTATATAAAAATAATTAAAAGTTTAAAGTTAATAAACATAGTAATAAGTTTGTGTAAAATGTAATATAAAATTGCGTATAACATTTTTTTTTGTTTTCAATGACAATGAAAAAAGGGTAAAAATATGTTACATCTAGTAACGAAAAGAGTCAAATATTATAATAAATATTTTTGTTCTTCTGAGGTGGAATAAAATGTATCCCATACGTTTTATCCCTAACCATTAAGTAAATTACTAATATTACATGAAAAGCCAAAACAATGAACCTAATCGTATCGTAAAGGTCTTCAGAAATTTATACAACCTTTTACATTTAAATATCATACTATTATAATTATAAGTCATTGTAACCCATGTTCTAAAGGAATTTGGCTGCAATGGGACCATTACAATGAATAAATATATGTATAGATAACGACTTTTATTATATACTTTTATATTATACGTATAAGAATTGTTAAATAGCTACAAGGTTCCTCACTAATTGTAAAAAGCAGCATTTAAGCTTTCTATGGTTTCCATGGGAGCAATATATTGAAGTATTCAGAACTGGGAAACTACATTCCATCAAGATAACATATATTTTATTATCGTTGAAAACTAGCGTTGCACCTTTTTTAAAACATCATAGCGATTGCTTGAAAACAGAACCATAAATAGTATAGGTACTTTGTCAATCATAAGAAGTTAAAATAAAAACTTGTCAGTTTTAAGTGGTTAAAACGTCATGTTATATTGCAGTTGATTTTGGTTGCGGCTTTAATGCTGTTAGTTTCTCTTGAATTACATTTGTTTGCTTTTCCTTTTTTGTATGAATTTAAATAATAGTATACGATATCAGTTCAAACCAGTTTCAAACAGCAACTGTGTTAGCATCTACAATATTGGATAAAGGACACACGTCTTAAAGGTATTTGTTACCCCTAACATTAAATACTCACACGCCTAGCAGTAAACTAGCAAACAATAGTTACCGACCTTAATCGGAATTATGTGGTAAGATAAGAACAAACTAATATTAAATCATTAACTACTAAGAAAACAAAAAAAAATCTTGTTAACCCTTAGTGTATTTCTAAAAATTTACCCATAAAGAAAAGATCAGCTGTTGAAATTAGATTAGAAATTAGAAGATAATATGTCTGACATTATTCTTTTGTAATATAAATCTATACTTGCACAAATAATTTTAGTAAAACCCATGGTAAGGGCAAACCAATAATTGATCGTTCGAGTTTGCGCCGTACGTAATCTAACGTTACATGTTCTTTGGGGCACAGAATCGAGTATGGTCTGATAAATTTCTAGATCGTATGTTGAACAATTTCTTGTAAAAAAAGAGTACATACCTGAAGATACGTGAAGAACTATTATAATATATAAGATTTTTTCATTTGTGATTAAATCAATACTAGCTTTTATATTGGCTTCCACATAAAAGGTGTATGCTATCTTTAGCTGTGCCAAGCGTGTCAGTTGCGCCAGAGAAGCTCCAAGGCCTTCCAAGCATGTCAATTGCACACACACAGGCGCTACTTTAGCTGCCATAGTTACCCTTCCTGCTACTGCTCTTGCCTTCTTGATACGTTGTATTGCAAGATTAAAGAAACCTTATTTAGTTAAAGACAAATACATAATTTTATCGATTCTTTAACATATTACATTTTTTTTTCATTATTACCAGTTGAACCATATTTAAACCACTATAAATTTGACTACAATAGTGTTTGGAATGACTGATCGTCTCTTTTTCAAGACTTTCAAAATGTATAAAAAATTACTAACCTAAGAGTAATAAAATAAATAATAGCTTCGGAAACAATCCATTTGGAGTCAGATACCAGTTCTACAGCCTGGGCGTCGGTCTGTCTCGCTGCAGTCACTATTGATGACTTAAGCTTTTGTAACTGTTAACGTACTAGTCTTGTCCAATTATGCTCGTATAAAACGTTTAGACGGTCTGGTACAATATAAGATATTTAAATATTTACACAATCATTACAAAATGATTGTAATATTATATACTACAAAATATTTTACAAAGAAACTTATAAATAATAGTTTATAAAATATAATCAAATACTGTAATGTAAGAAGCATTCCATTTGATCTGATTTCTTGAAAAATTAGTAACTAGTAAGATCGATCGATCGATCTTACTACGAAAGAAATCCGTCAAAATTAATTGACGAAAAAAAAATATAATTTAATATATGTAAGAATGTTCGCAAATTTATTTCCTCAGCTGTACTATAAACTACCTTTCCTTATTACTAATAACTAGTTCTTTGTCAAAAATCAGATTTCCTTAAAATACTGAATACATTTTTGTAGCAACTTATTTATAATTTGTCAGTCACACAAAATAACGTATTGCTTTTGTTATTTGCTTCAACAAAACTTCCTCATTACATTTCGATGCTTACAACGTTCAAATAATACACAAATTGAAGTTTTCACAGAAACATACAAAAATTATAAAAACTATTTTATATTTTTAGTTACAAGCTTTTCTATCAACTCTATACTCCGATGTCAAATTAAAAGGCAGTCCGATTTTTAATAATAAATATTTTACTATATTCGTATCTTCAATTGTCGGTTTTGAAACTGATTTTAATAAAAATTAATAACGACATTCAGAAAAAAAGACATTTTTATAAATCATAAACAAGTTAACATCTACAAAAATATTTATAAAATGTGCAATACCAAAATCTGCCTGTGCCAAGTTTGAAGATTTTTTTGTACGAGTATACGATTTAAACAAATATATTGAAATAGCATTTATTGCTGACGCTATTTCTTCTACAAGTAAGGTATAATGTCATCGAGTAATATATAAGAATGAAAATATATTTTGTATAACATTTTTATAAAAATAAAGATTTAGATTTTATTTGATTCTTTACCATATCTATCATAATCACTTCAATAATATTAAATGGTTTTTGATATTTTAAGGTCAAATATTATTGATATAACCCAAAGGTCACACAGGTTTATTCTTACTTAAACTGATCGTTTTATTACATTAAAGGCCAAAAATACCTTATACATAACACACGAAGTATATTTAAGTAATATCAATTTATTTATTCATATCTTATAACAATTTCAAAATTATTACTTCTTTATATTAACATTATAATTACATTAAAATTTAAAAAGATCTTTTGAAAAGTTCAAACCTCTTATAAATTTATAACTACAATATTTTCGACTTTATACTACAATCGAATGAATGTCGATGGTCTCGACCTAAATTTGACATATTTTTCCTATAAATATGACTTTGAAATGTATTTATTAACCCTACCAGCCAAACAACAGTTTTGTAAAATAAAAAAAATAAAAGTTGATTTTTGTTATAAAATAATAATCTTTGATTTATTGGTTACAATCTATTTATAAACGTGTATACCTAAACTTAGTACCTAACATTAGTGAAAATGTATTTTTCCTATTTATTTCATAGACTTTAATATGTAGTGGACAGTAATAAAAATCATTTTATTTGTAATAAAACAAAATAAAAATTCATTCCCGAAACAGCGAAAAAATTTCACATACGAAACGTAAAAAGCGGTATATAATGGAACTTTTTTATTTGTGGTGAAAAAAAAGCAGATATAATATTTTACTTCCTACATCGGTTTTAATTAAATTTTGTTCCATTATACTTACGTTTTCACTTGTTTTTAATAGTTTTTAGGGATCGTAGTATTCGTATAGGACTATAGTTACTTCATGTAAATGAAGTAACTATAGTCATATTCCTGGATGAGACATTCAACAATGATAACACTGACCGCACAGTTAATATAAAGTTTTTTCATACATTGCAGAGTCCTGTGCTAGTGTAAAGTTATTTACAATTAAATCGTGTAAAGTTGGTATATATTCCTATTGAAAAAATAATTTTTTGCTCAGTAACTGCCCAACTAGATATAATTATGTTCTAAATGTGAACGGAATATAAATAAATAATTAGTTGAAATAAAGTGTACAAAGTGAAATTTATATATTCTTTAAAAACACGCGAATTAAAAAAAATAACAATAGGAATTCATGAATTTATTTGGTATTCATACATAAGGGTTTATAGAACTGACACAAAGGCTATCCAATGCAATTAATGCAATGCCAAAGAATGCAGTCATCCCCAGTTCCGTATCAACTGGGCAAGAAATCAGAGCAGTACTTCTTCTTCTTCAGTGGCCGGCCGCACTTGCACCTTATATGGCGCAAGTTTATAGACCAAAGATGAAATACTTCATCGCTCTTTTGATCTCTACCTATTTCATCGAGGCCAACTTGACCTTGCTCTTCGGAAGGAGTGTGAATGCGCAAACTTTAGTCTTTTGGAAACTAAACTGAACGAATTTCAATTTCCCATGTTCTAAGATCATCCTTAAAGAGGTCTCTATACACAAGCTTCATTCAACTCTCGTCGACATTTACCAGAGAATCCTACATGATCGGCATATAACACATACCCAGTGTTGTCATCCGCATAACTATGTATTTTGGAAGTATTCAACGTAAAATTGATGTACAGGAGGAACAGACTTGGTCACCAGTTGATCAATATCAACTGGTGATCTTTATTATAATTAATTAATTATTATTTTTATTTCTCCTTATTACATTATTTAAAACAAATATATACAACCATTTTATTTATAAAGAACATAACACCTTTCGTCGTTTTAAAACTCATCAATATTGAATGATTACTATGAACTGATAATAACTGAATACACCAAATAGCGTTTTTCTATAAAATGTTTTTAATGGTAAAAGTAATGTCTTATAGGAAACAAAAAATAAAATATTACAATTTAACCATTATTATGAAACTTTAATAAGGAGCAGTTTATGTATTATTCCAATTTTAATTAACGTGCCTGCTTCGAAATCTATAGGATCTATTAAAGCTAAAGCCTCACACGATCAGACTCGATCAGCCATAGATAAAATAAGGATTATCTGGCAATCAAAGCTTTAGATGTATCCAAGTAAAATCTACTACTATTAGAATTCTTTCCTTTAGTATTTCCGCCGTGAGAATATTAATATCATAACAATATTAATAAAAAAAAGATAAAAATCCTTTTAAATTATTAATGTTACTTATTTGCTTATTGATTTATTTCGAATCAAACTTACTCAATCCTATTGAACTAGAACATATATAATAAATAACCTTTAATAATTATAATTAAAATCTATTTAAGAATAGATCAATATGATATGTGATGGATTTTGTAATCATAAACAAAAAAAATACAGATATATTTTAAATGTCAATACAGGTACAACATTGTAAAAAATAAAATAATAATTTAACTTATTTCGAAAGACCTGTGAAGATTATTCTGCTTATTTCATCATAATAACTAAGTTTTTATTTTTCATCGGCAATCTCAATAAGATCTCAAGATAAATGATAATCAGTACATCAATTAGATATTTGACTTCATACATGCGTACACTAGACAGATGCATGCAATTATATATTATCCATTAAATGCACTGAATTAGAAAGTTGAAAGTATATGTCTATTCAAAAACTAAAAAGAATTATAAATCTCTTGAAATAGGATGAAAGAATAAGTAGATAATACAATACGATGCTCCATATAGAGAATAAAAGGATCCTCTTGTCCGCGAAGCAGCATGCAATGACATCTCCGATAAAAGAAAAGTAAAAGAATTTTATTATAAGAGCTCCGAGGAAAGTATTTAAGAGCAGTCATAAAGTAATCATTTTTACAGGTTATGATTGCCCCCATGTTTGTAGCTCAGATGATGTTACCGTTTGCTATTTGCTTGCCGATTTTTAGGTCAATAACCTTAGGAACACTCAACAATCATAACAAGTATAGAATATAAAAATGAATATTGAAAGATCAACAGACATGATAATACATTTATCGCTGAATAGATGTATAGCTAAAAAATAAGGCTTGTTTTGGTTTTTAATAGGACATTTGTTATTTAATACATTTTACTCGTGTACTTCAAAAGAGCTTATTTTTATTGTAACATTTAATATTTTCGTTACAATATATCTATACCTTATTAGATGATATATTTATCGGTGTCATGTTCGTATTAATTGCATTCATTGCATTGGATATTCTTTGTGTCAGTTCTAAATCCTTATGTATGAATACGAAATAAATTCGTAAGTTCTTATTCTTCGCACTTTAGCTACACGCTATTATTATTATTATTATTATTATTAGAAAACTAGAGCAGACGACTTTGGGTTAACTACAATATATATATATATATATATATATATATATATATATATATATATATTTAAATTTTTGTTTGTGGAATGTATTTTAAGAAATTGAATATTTTTTTTTACAAAATAAATAAAAGTTTATAATTTAAAACTAACCTATTAGATGTGATAAAAATAACAGCTACCTTTCTATTTGTTAAATTATTAAAAATGAACGTGTATTAAGAAGTTACAATTGAAATACCGTTTATCGAGACAAAAAATTCTTTACAAAGTTAGCTTATTTAAGTTAATGTAATCCTGTGGGAATGTAAGGATTATAAAGGGACAATAAATATTGTCGTGACGCTCTTTGGTACCCTTTGGGGGCTTTTAACTTAACGTTTATCGAAAAATTCCGTGTTTTACGGTTTGGTGTTAATAAATTAAGTACGATGGCAGCCAAGGACACATTGTAACAAGAAAAACTTACGTCTTAAAAGAAATATCTGAAATATCTACTTCAGATATTTCGTTATAGTCTAAAATTTGTATGCAGATAATTTGGGACGGTTGCTTAATGCCAATAGTCACAATATTTTAATGCTATTTAATACTAACTAGTACTTCGACGATCATTATTAACTCTTATTAGAATAACAATATATGTTATCGAGAAGCTTTAATTGTTAAATATCAAAAGGCAGTTGTTATAGATACATTCCATTGTCTTTAATGAAACAGTTTTGTTATAAAGGCTATAGTGAAGTGTAGTGTCACAACACAACTCGGTCAATTCATGTCGACTACAAAAGATCTGTGTATTCAGAGCACAGTTTTACAATACCATAGTATTGTTCCGGACTCGATTGAAATGTATTAATATACTATAATGATTTTTGTGTTCTCATTTTCGTTTTTTTTATTTGTATAAGACAAGAGTCATTGTAATATAGCCCACAGTATGCACTTTTTCTCGTAATTAATGAATAAAAGATACAACGTATATGATTTTCTATTCTTCCATGCAACTTTTTAGGGAAACTGAATCAAATCTATAATTTAATTATTTGTAACCTTGTTATGATTCTTCGTTTAAGTAACCTGAAATGAAACGCTTGCACAATTAATATTATATTTTTTTCAGATGTTTAGGCGCACTCTTCCGGCATAGAATGGGTTGATAAAAAAATATAATATATACTGAACTACGTTGAATATAATAAATTTACGCTGTGAACCATCCGTGTACATATCTGAGTCGCACTTGCTTTTTTTTATATTTAATAAATTAAATTACAACGTTTATCTGAGCGTATATCGAAAGCACAGTAGGAAATATTGTAAACGAAATAAAAAATAACGTGACATATTTTTTCTTGTTATGTTCATGGTAACAAATGTTAATTATTTATGACCGATTCAGAATCCGTTAAACTATCAAGTGCTTTGATAAACGAGACTCGGTTGAATATTATATGTACTCATGGGATTTTTAAACAAAGACATAAAATAGTATATTGGCTTTTTATTAAAATCATAATATGCCCTCTTTTATGTGTTTCTAAACTGGTTTTTATATTTCTACATAAAAATAAAGTATATTGTATTTTTTATACATTATTTTATAATTGTTGTTATAGGGTTATAATGAAATCCCATTTTCAAATTATCATTAGACAATGATTCGAACTTGATGGTAATATTCAAATATGAATTGAGAAGCTTTCCTAAAAATCGAGAAGAGTCCGTAAAAATAATTAAAAGCTTGTTGGCAAAATATTGTTATAAAAATCAACTTACAAAATTTATTATAAAAAAATCACGTAATAGAAAAATAATATTTATGAGAACTGAATAAATGATAAGAATGTAAGATGATTACATCTTTGCTATTTCTTTCAAAAACATTTTATTTGTAGCCATGATTGGAATATTTTGTGAAATGTTTTTTTTCGATTATATCAGAATAGGAGTTATCATGATATAATGTTGCCTTATAATATATAAAATATAGAAATAAATTTATTTATTTGGAAAACAAAATTTCTGATTCATATATAACGTCGTTTCTACACTATTTATTATATTATATTTTTCGTGTTCTAGAAACTAGAGTTTTGGCGCTTATAAACATTTTTTTGTATTTAAAATATTTTAATTATTCTGTAGTACTTTTGTTTTTTTATGAGGAAATGACATATGTATCTGAGCTGAAATATTCATTATCGAATTGGTATTCTGCAACATAAAATTTATTTTAAACGCAATCAAAGAGCAAACGATTCGAAGCTCTAATTATTTATAAACTGCATCTGTTTTCAGTACTATGAAGTATTTTTGAACAAACACAAAACAATGTCTTTGTTTCCATTGCATCAGACACTTCAACTACACTCATGTTTACTGTTTTTCATAGTTTATAATGGTTATTAACATTTCTGTTACTAATAGTAGTTGCATTTCTTCTTAATGGAATAGTACAATAAATAATGTTAAAATTTTTCCCTGAAGCGATTAAAGTTATGAATCTAATACCAAACTCGAGCTATTCAGTGTGCTAAGGTTACAACACTTTAATTATAATTATTTAAATTATAATTAGTAGTACATTTTTAGAACTAATTAAAATATAAAAAGTATTTTTTTAACCTAATCAATCAGGTGTGGTAAACTTAATGACTTGCATACTGAGTAAAATGTTAATTTGTTCGTATTTTATACTGTAATAAATCAGATCTTTATCTAACAAGCTTATGCGTAAAAAAATGTTAAACATTCCTTTCCCTACAAAATAGTAGAAATACACGAACACAGTTTATAATGTTTATTTGAACTTAAATGTATGAAGATAATGCCGTCCCTTTATAACTAATCACCTTCCATTTTAAATATTATTTTAAAGGTAACGTTATTTTACAGAGGTGGCGAAAAGCGTTCACCTGCTGGTGTCATTTTTTATAAAATATGAGGATACTTGTGAAACGTATAATTTTAGTATTTACTTATTTTATTTATTTATTTGTTTTAGCTCCACGCCATCTCCCTTGCGGGGTAGCCAGAGACGACGGAGCGCCAAACGCTACGGTCCCTGCATATCACTTTCGCCTCGGCCATAGACATCAACTTATTTATTTGATAATTTATAATTTTCGGATAACTTAATGCTAATGTATGTAATAATAGTGGGTGTGTAAAAACTAGTTTTTACTGATTAATATAATCTAATACTAATACTTTAAAGCAGACGTTACATTTTAAAATGAAGTAATAAAAAACTTATAATTAATATACTTTATATAATAATTATAATAAATATAATTTTCTTGTTGCTAGTAATTAGTATAATTTTTTTGTTGCTAATAAGTCATTTTTGGTTAGTATTTATATACAGTTATATATATTACTAATCTAAAATTACTATTTAAAATACATGCATTTATTAACCGTTTTAACTGTGCTAGTTTTAGATGTCAGATACATTGGTTTCAGACTCCCTCCGGTCTGAAATCATGGTCCTCGGGGACTTCAACGCGCAAAATACCAATTACCTAAGGTCTGGTAGACGAGTCGGAACGGATCCAACAAAGAGTACTGTGTTGGATCTTCTGCTGATTACACAACCGGGAAAGTACTCGAGTCTTATGATCATTATTTGGTACGGAGTGTAAATGCCTTTTCTGTGCATGGCTATGTTTAACACTACAAGCCAGCAGATTGGCATAAAATGCGGTCCTTCTTGCATCCTACCACGAGGGACGATAATTTTAATTTGTAGAAGTGACAATAACGTTTAAACCTATTTCATTTATCGTATTAAATCAATAACATGAACGGACTACAATCAGCAATTTACTTTGAAAGCAATTTTGTGACCAAAAAGCTAAAATAGAATCGTTTCATTAATATCATTCCAAATACAAAAGTTAATGTAAACGTTTCCACGAACGAAGCTTTGCTTTAAATATATTATTAAAAAAGTAAAACTATTTTTTATAAGTAACGTTGAAAGTCAATAAGTCGTTAATAAATGAGTTATAATTTTCATATAATTTAAAAAGCGTCATAATATTTAAGTTATTGAAGTACGAAGTCCTGAAGGGTCCTACATCATGACCGTAATAATAATTAAACAAAAACTTTTTATATTACACAAAGTTAAAGACGGGGGTTATTAAATGATAACTTCGTGGGAATCACGCCAAGAAACTCCCGAGCGGTGAAATTTTGATTAAGTGAGATGAAATAAAAACTTTCTTTCAAACCAACTAAAAGGTCTTCTTTTCAAGAATGCTAAATGTAATGTGAGTGAATAATACAATAAGAAAGATAGCAATTTATTTCTTTTGTGATAATCTTCGATTACGGAGAGAAAATTTTATTTTTCATACTTTGAGTTTAATTTGTGAAATAAAACAAAAAAATAACACAATTACACCGTTGTCTAGAATATAAATTTATTTTCTTAAAATATTATCATTATGATTTTAATATGATTTATATCTTAGAAGTATTATAATGGCTGTACCTCTAACACCTTTTTTGTATTAGAATATGAAAATTAAATCTGAATAATAAATTTAAAACAGTACCTATTAACGAATGAATCAAAGTACTAAATTACAAATTATATAGTATTATTTCAAACACATTATTGGCTTAACTAAACTTAACAAAAGCCAGTTTTAAACGTTTAAGTTGTCGTAAGTAGTGATTATAATGGCTCAGGATTTATGGCACCATTGTGAGTATAATACGATTAACAATGTTTACTGAAATTATAGTGAATTATGACCGACCGGTAACTGTTTGTTGGCATAAAAATTTCACGATGGAACGATAGTCTGTTGTTCTTTTACATATTTCTTAATTACATAATATTCAATGACAAATTCTGTAATTAATTTTGTTATAATGATACATTCTTATAAAGCGCTGTTATAAAACCGTAATCTAGCTATTATTCCATATAATACAATATAATCGAAATATCGTTTCATTTACATAATAACTGACATTTTCTGTTTAATGTTATTATTGGAATATTTTTAATGAAAATTCTTAAAGCCTATTTCAACGGTCTATGATAAATCGTTTGGTGTGAAGTTTGCGGGCAAAGAACATTGCAATAAAGTAATTTATAAAAGAATTAACTATTTTGTTGATTACTTACTGAAAGCGGCTGGTTATAATTTTTTGCAAATACGTAATAACCGTTTAAATTTACATTTTTTTTTATTTGACTGAATATTTTTTGTAGATGTAAATAAATTACATAGTTATAATTATTACTACTCATTTAGATTTTCAACCATAACGGGGACATCTGAGAACTCAATAACAAGTTCCCATCACTCCAACACCTCTTGTTGCTACATGATAATATCACTACCTACTAAAGATACAGAAACGGAGTCAAAGTTCTCGTACGAGTGAAGTGTTTAATCGAAGCAAATTGTAAAGTTTTCAGTAGTTCTCAAGTTAGATTTGTTATATTTGTTAGGCCCAAAGACCGAAAACGCTCAGTGGACGAAAAAAACGACCACAACGCGTTTTGGCTGTTATTAAACGCTCGCAACGCGTTTTGGCTGTTATTAAACGGTCACAACGCGTTTTGGCTGTTATTAAACGCTCGCAACGCGTTTTGGTAATTGTCGAATGGCCAGAACGCGTTTTGTCATTCGTCAAGCGCTCAGAACGCGGTCTTAATGTTGAGACGTATTATGTGCCACTCTCTATTTGCGTACAATAATATTCATTTCATACTTATAAAACAAACGAATTTTGATTATTGTTCTAAACACATAAGTTACTTCGAGGTACGAAATAAATAAATAAATAAATATATATATATGTGTGTATGTATTCTATAAATTATTAAATTTAATTAAAATACATTGGTAGATATATTAAATTTTTTTATGAATACGTTTAAAGATAATTATTTACAAAGTATATTGCTGAATTATTAATTTTAAGGTTCGTTTGTGTATACATTTTATGAAGCCTAATTTTTAGTATTTGAAGTCTGATAGAGGAAGCCCTTTGTATGAAAACTATCGAAATGTCAAGTAGTTTGTCTACGAGTCTTATGCAAACAATCAGTAGTTCTTGGTAGTAACTTTCTAAGTCGGTACAAATTCAAACGGCTTTCAAATGTAAATAATACGAAATAGAAAGATTTATTCATTAAAGTTTTCGTTTGGTCAAACAAACAACGGTAATCAAACGGTACAGCTACTTTTCAGTGAGAAGAATAAGATGGGTTTTATAAACTTAGAAAATGTTTTAGTAAGAAAAACTTTAGTTTCGTCTGCCAAAAGTGAATACATGAAAAATATAATAATTTATTTTATTCGTAAAAATTTAACATAATAAATTTTACAATTAAATATAATTCTAGGTTTTGTATAATAATAATAATTACAAAATATTTATTTTGTTTTTAACAATTTAATAACTTTGTATCCTGCTTAGATATGAGTGATAACTTTCATTTGTATATTGGTCACAAATATAACAACGATTATTATTACCTCGAACTTTATCGAATAGCACTTTTGACTTTCCTAAATTGAAATATCTTATATCATTTAACTTTTAAGCACTAAATTTTTGAACTCGTCATACAAACCTGCGGCAGTAGATAAGAGAGCCAAGTAGATTAATTACTTTTTTTGCTAATCCCCACAATTAGAGTCTACAAGGATTACAAGTACTATTATCTTTAGACAGAACGCCTAAAAAATGTTACAGCTTCAAAAGTTGTACATCCAATAAGTATTTTCCGTATTTTCTTTATATATAAAATTTGTTAGTTATTTTAGAATATAATTTATATTCTTGATATCTAAGATATTATTTTTAAACCATAAATACACATTCAATGTTATTTACATGTCACCAAAAGAAAAGGCTATGAAAATAACAAAGAACGCAGTGCAATATATTTTTTACTAATGGTTTGAGAATTCTGTGTATGATAAAAGAGATATCACTGAATATATTTTAACTCTACATGTTTTATTATTTCATAAAAGTGGCATAACCTGAAGATCAAAAGCGGAATCGTTTCATTTCTCTATTTCGTATCACAAAGCACCCTTAAACTAAATTGTAGTTTTGTATAGAGCCTGATAGAGGAAAAAGCTCTTTGTGCGCTGGCTATCGAATTTTCAAGTAGTCTGTCTGCAAGTCGTATGTAAACACGACGCAGTCTTTACTCGGAAACAATTTAGTAACACATTATAACAAATTGTAACAGTTTTTTTATATGTAATATAATATTTATACATAACATTTTATTTTATTATTATTTTAAATATTTTTATATTGTACTCAGAATTAATTAATTATTCATATTATTTAATATATTCAGGGTAAAGAAATAACATTATTATAATATTTGTTTCACTAAAAGAATTTTGGCAATTCGTATAATTACTCTATTATTATTATATATATATTTCTTTACTTCTAATTATTAAAATATTTATTAATTTACAGTCGTATAACATATATCTTTTATTAAATATTATATAATAAATACATATAGAGGGAATTATAGAAATATTTCGGATTAATATACGAGTCAAGTATCAATCAGTTATAACATCTTTTTGAACTTAATTCTAATAACAATACTATTCAGAAGAATTAATAATACCAGGTCCAATCGATTTCCTTCGAAGTCATATTTCCAAATTCGCTTCAATTTCAGTAATGTGTACAAATCTCTTTAAGAATATTCAAACAGAAAAGAGAAGTTAATTAAAAGTTACACTGGAAGCCATAACAAGGTTGATTTCCTATAAATAAGCAAGTTGGTATGAATGGGGTATAATAAATTGGAAGAATATGGCAAAATAAACAAACTTATTATGAATAAAGCCAGCTATAAAATTAAATAATTTTATCTTTTCAAGTATATTCATATACATTTCAAGTATAAAATATATAAAGGTAAATCTCAGCTATGAAACCTAATATCACAGTAATGTTTATTGAATCGCACTAATTTATTGATAACTTTATATTTTTAGACACAATTTTCTGTGGCTCTTTATAATAAATTATAAACAAGTACCCATTCACATGATTATAACATGAGAAGTTCCGACGCCATATTTTGTTTTTTATCTGTTAAAACATAAATTTCTATTATAAAGATCAGAGGTTACTGTTACATTAAAAAAAACTTAATTTGACACAAGCAAGTCTTTCTGTACAAGTATGTTGATATTTTCTTTATATATTATGAAATCACAGTTAGTATATACCTTTCAGGGGTTTCAGTGTAGTTAAGAAATTACAGTTATTCTATATTCATATATAAATGTGTCACCATGACGAAGAAACCATATTTTTTTTAAATATCTATACAAATTAATGCAGTAATAAACCACATTTATAATTTATTCGCGATGTCTCCCACCTTCAAACTTCAATAATAAGCTATCTTACAACTCTTACGATGTATAAAAATCTAATTTTTCTTAGTTCTATTGCGATTGTAGCTCAAAGTAATTTAAGAATTAAAAGAAGAACTTTATGTTGAGAAATAACCTATAACTATGTTTTATTATATTATTAAAATAATCTTTTAGTTTTTACTTGTTATGGGTTACCACAGGTTGACAAATTGAAACAATTTATAAACAAATAATAATATGTATAGATACGATCATTTTATTCTTAAAATCTCGCATTTCTTTGCCAACCACTTGAACAACACTCATATATATTGTACCTAAATAGAGAAATTTGAATTTCTATTTGTATTGTACAGATATATAAAAGTTGTCCTACTTTATTATTCAAGTTAGTCGCTTAAGCATTTTTTTACTGATAATATTTTCTAAAAATATTATCATTACGATTTTAATATTATTTATATCTAAGAAATTATTTTATTTATTTTAATGTATATGTATTATAATAACTGTACCTCCAACACCCGTTTTCATTGGAATATGAAAATTAATAATAAATTTTAAACAGTACCTATTATCGAATGAATCAAAGTACTAAATTACAAATTATATAGTATTATTTCAAACACATTATTGGCTTAACTAAACTTAACAAAAGCCAGTTTTAAACGTTTAAGTGGTCGTAAGTAGTGATTATAATGGCTCAGGATTTATGGCACCATTGTGAGTATAATACGATTAACAATGTTTACTGAAATTATAGTGAATTATGACCGACCGGTAACTGTTTGTTGGCATAAAAATTTCACGATGGAATGATAGTCTGTTGTTCTTTTACATATTTCTTAATTACATCATATTCAATGACAAATTCTGTAATTAATTTTGTTATAATGATTCATTCTTATAAAGCGCTGTTATAAAACCGTAATCTAGCTATTATTCCATATAATACCATATAATCGA
The DNA here is from genome assembly GCA_918358865.1 of Melinaea marsaeus rileyi. Classification (NCBI taxonomy): domain Eukaryota; kingdom Metazoa; phylum Arthropoda; class Insecta; order Lepidoptera; family Nymphalidae; genus Melinaea; species Melinaea marsaeus. The sequence continues at coordinate 22,600,551 of OU911093.1, read as the reverse complement.
AATATCGTTTCATTTACATAATAACTGACATTTTCTGTTTAATGTTATTATTGGAATATTTTTAATGAAAATTCTTAAAGCCTATTTCAATAGTCTATGATTAATCGTTTGGTGTGAAGTTTGCGAGCAAAGAACATTGCATTAAAGTAATTTATAAAACAATTAACTATTTTGTTGATTACTTACTGAAAGCGGCTGGTTATAATTTTTTGCAAATACGTAATAACCGTTTAAATTTACATTTTTTTTTATTTGACTGAATATTTTTTGTAGATGTAAATAAATTACATAGTTATAATTATTACTACTCATTTAGATTTTCAACCATAACGGGGACATCTGAGAACTCAATAACAAGTTCCCATCACTCCAACATCTCTTGTTGCTACATGATAATATCACTACCTACTAAAGATACAGAAACGGAGTCAAAGTTCTCGTACGAGTGAAGTGTTTAATCGAAGCAAATTGTAAAGTTTTCAGTAGTTCTTAAGTTAGATTTGTTATATATGTTAGGCCCAAAGACCGAAAACGCTCAGTAGACGGAAAAAACGACCACAACGCGTTTTGGTTGTTATTAAACGCTCGCAACGCGTTTTGATAATTGTCGAATGGCCAGAACGCGTTTTGTCATTCGTCAAGCGCTCAGAACGCGGTCTTAATGTTGAGACGTATTATGTGCCACTCTCTACCTGCGTACAATAATATTCATTTCATACTTATAAAACAAACGAATTTTGATTATTGTTCTAAACACATAAGTTATTTCGAGGTACGAGGTAGGTATATATATATATATATATATATATATTCTATAAATTATTAAATTTAATTAAAATAAATTGGTAGATATATTAAATTTTTTTATGAATACGTTTAAAGATAATTATTTGCAAAGTATATTGCTGAATTATTAATTTTAAGGTTCGGTTGTGTATACATTTTATGAAGCTTAATTTTTAGTATTTGAAGTCTGATAGAGGAAGCCCTTTGTATGAAAACTATCGAAATGTCAAGTAGTTTGTCTACGAGTCTTATGCAAACAATCAGTAGTTCTTGGTAGTAACTTTCTAAGTCGGTACAAATTCAAACGGCTTTCAAATGTAAATAATACGAAGTTGAAAGATTTATTCATTAAAGTTTTCGTTTGGCATATCAAACGGTACAGGTACTTTTCAGTGAGAAGAATAAGATGGGTTTTATAAACTTAGAAAATGTTTTAGTAAGAAAAACTTTAGTTTCGTCTGCCAAAAATGAATACATGAAAAATATAATAATTTATTTTATTCGTAAAAATTAAACAAAATAAATTTTACAATTAAATATAATTCTAGGTTTTGTATAATAATAATAATTACAAAATATTTATTTTGTTTTTAACAATTTAATAACTTTGTATCCTGCTTAGATATAAGTGATAACTTTCATTTGTATATTGGTCACAAATATATCAACGATTATTATTACCTCGAACTTTATCGGATAGCACTTTTGACTTTCCTAAATTGAAATATCTTATATCATTTAACTTTTAAGCACTAAATTTTTGAACTCGTCATACAAACCTGAGCTGCGGCAGTAGATAAGAGAGCCAAGTAGATTAATTACTTTTTTTGCTAATCCCCACAATTAGAGTCTACAAGGATTACAAGTACTATTATCTTTAGACAGAACGCCTAAAAAATGTTACAGCTTCAAAAGTTGTACACCCAATAAGTATTTTCCGTATTTTCTTTATATATAAAATTTGTTAGTTATTTTAGAATATAATTTATATTCTTGATATCTAAGATATTATTTTTAAACCATAAATACACATTCAATGTTATTTACATGTCACCAAAAGAAAAGGCTATGAAAATAACAAAGAACGCAGTGCAATATATTTTTTACTAATAGTTTGAGAATTCTGTGTATGATAAAAGAGATATCACTGAATATATTTTAAATCTACATGTTTTATTATTTCATAAAAGTGGCATAACCTGAAGATCAAAAGCGGAATCGTTTCATTTCTCTATTTCGTATCACAAAGCACCCTTAAACTAAATTGTAGTTTTGTATAGAGCCTGATAGAGGAAAAAGCTCTTTGTACGCTAGCTATCGAATTTTCAAGTAGTCTGTCTGCAAGTCGTAAGTAAACACGACGCAGTCTTCACTCGGAAACAATTTAGTAACACATTATAACAAATTGTAACAGTTTTTTTATGTGTAATATAATATTTATACATAACATTTTATTTTATTATTATTTTAAATATTTTTATATTGTACTCAGAATTAATTAATTATTCATATTATTTAATATATTAAAGGGTAAAGAAATAACTTTATTATAATTAATATTTGTTTCACTAAAAGAATTTTGGCTATTCGTATAATTACTCTATTATTATTATATATATATTTCTTTACTTCTAAATATTAAAATATTTATTATTTTACAGTCGTATAACATATATCTTTTATTAAATATTATATAATAAATACATATAGAGGGAATTATAGAAATATTTCGGATTAATATACGAGTCAAGTATCAATCAGTTATAACATCTTTTTGAACTTAATACTAATAACAATACTATTCAGAAGAATTAATAATACCAGGTCCAATCGATTTCCTTCGAAGTCATATTTCCAAATTCGCTTCAATTTCAGTAATGTGTACAAATCTCTTTAATAATATTCAAACAGAAAAGAGAAGTTAATTAAAAGTTACACTGGAAGCCATAACAAGGTTGATTTCCTATAAATAAGCAAGTTGGTATGAATGGGGTATAATAAATTGGAAGAATATGGCAAAATAAACAAACTTATTATGAATAAAGCCAGCTATAAAATTAAATAATTTTCTCTTTTCAAGTATATTCATATACATTTCAAGTATAAAATATATAAAGGTAAATCTCAGCTATGAAACCTAATATCACAGTAATGTTTATTGAATCACACTAATTTATTGATAACTTAATATTTTTAGACACAATTTTCTGTGGCTCTTTATAATAAATTATAAACGAGTACCCATTCACATGATTATAACATGAGAAGTTCACACGCCATATTTTGTTTTTTATCTGTTAAAACATAAATTCCTATCATAAAGAACAGAGGTTACTGTTACATTAAAAAAACTTAATTTGACACAAGCAAGTCTTTCTGTACAAGTAAGTTGATATTTTCTTTATATATTAAGAAATCACAGTTAGTATATACCTTTCAGGGGTTCCAGTGTAGTTAAGAAATTACAGTTATTCTATATTCATATATAAATGTGTCACCATGACGAAGAAACCATAATTTTTTAAAATATCTATAGAAATTAATGCAGTAATAAACCACATTTATAATTTATTCGCGATGTCTCCCACCTTCAAACTTCAATAATAAGCTATCTTACAACTCTTACGATGTATAAAAATCTAATTTTTCTTAGTTCTATTGCGATTGTAGCTCAAAGTAATTTAAGAATTAAAAGAAGAACTTTATGTTGAGAAATAACCTATAACTATGTTTTATTACATTATTAAAATAATCTTTTAGTTTTACTTGTTATGGGTTACCAAAGGTTGACAAATTGAAACAATTTATAAACAAATTATAACATGTATAGATACGATCATTTTATTCTTAAAATCTCGTATTTCTTTGCCAACCACTTGAACAATACTCATATATATTGTACCTAAATAGAGAAATTTGAATTTATATTTGTATTGTATAGATATATAAAAGTTGTCCTACTTTATTATTCAAGTTAGTCGCTTAAGCATTTTTCTACTGATAATATTTCCTTCAAATAAATAAAAAAATAAGCAAATAAATTTGGACAGTACTTTTCAGAAATAGTTTATAGAAAGATAATAAGAAAGTATATTTTCTTTATGCGCAATGCCAGAAGAAAAATATAAAACAGAATAAGTCTATAGAAATAAAATTATTGAATTAATTTGTCTATTTCACAATATAATGTCAAGGATACAGTAATATGTTACGTTTTTGATATTAACTTACTTGATAATAATACAACATTTTATTATTAATGATTACTTTCTAAAACTTAAGTTTAACATACGTATTTGTTATTTTTTTTCATAGAAATAAATAAGACAATCCAGATGCCAAAATTAAAAGTGTATTTTCTTTTTAATTTTTACTTAATGTATTACAAAGTTAAGATACGAAGTTATTTTTAACATTCCGTTAATTATTAACAGATTTAATAATGATAAATATATTTGTAAATTAATTAAGTAAAAGTTTCATCTTAGACATAAAAAAATTGTTTTATTATTTATTCACTCCTTTCTTTTACTTACTTCAAAAGAGGAATAAAATATTTTCACCCCATTTTCTGTTCAATGATTAATTTGCCTGATATTAAAAGATTCCAGGTCGCTTGTTGCGACTCCGATATGTGTTTATTTTCTGACCTTATGTAGACATGCTTTATTGTCATTAAAAAGTATTTCAAACTTAGACCAATTGGACATCATATAATACTTAATTATATATATGTATATAACATTAAAATATTTGAATATTTTTATTAAGTTTCAGTGTATCCTGTCGATGATTGAGACTTATAAATACTTAATTTAGCCGCACTCGCATTCAATTACTTAATATAGTCTCCGTTTCAATATATTTTAGTAATATCTTGAATAATATAAATAGGGGGACGCCATCACAATAATTAAATCAACAATTCATCCAATATTCCGACTCATGAAAAATGCAACGCAATAATCTACCGTATCCTCCGCGGTGGACACTATGTTAATTTTTTGCGAAACTAAAAGTATCAATTTTATTTCAATACAACAAATCTTGGAGTCTCTGAATTTATGTGGAATATATTTGAATAGATGTAACATTTTAATTGTGTTTGTCGTTAATTAATTAGTACGAGTATTAAAATATTAAACTTAACTAATATGTTTTACATGAATTCACACGAGAATTACTTTCATATCAAAAAACATGTTTTGTTTTTATTTTTTAAACCAAACCAAACCAAATTTGTTGTTCTTCCAGTACCTTCTTGAAATCTTATTTTTATTTATTTTCGTTCAATGCTATCAAACGCCTTCTCGAAATGAAACTAGAAAAACTATAGATTATATATACTTTTTAATTTCTGAACCATTAAGTAACTAACAATTATTATTATTTCCACATCTTAAAGTTTACTTAAAAGAAAAGGGTTATTAATTCAGAAAATGACTGCAATGTGAGACTGACCTTGAATTTTGTAAAAAAGTTAATTATATTGTATCGTGGGAAATTAATATTGAATTATTATAAGTTTAGTTATACTTTAACTATATATTTATATTTTAAAAAATATTATAAACATATTTAGCCATGTTAAGTTTAAAATTTGTTTTATATAAATTAAATTTAAGTGTTGTATGTTATATTATGATATTACTAATATTAATAACTTATTTTATTAAAAGTTTAAATTCATAGTAAGTAATTCAAATTTAAATTATTGATATAATACATGTGTAAATAATAATGAACACCGCTCTTTTTAAATGTATTTTTAACATTTTAATGAGTTTACGTCTGTCATTCAAACACGTATAGATGCCATTCATTCTACATACGGCATCTACATTCCTTTTATTTTAATTGTTTATCTGCAAAAATACTTCTATATTAAGTATTGATCATCATTTATTGTCCATTTAAAAAGGCTAGTTAGTGTCTTTCTTCAAAATCACTATACATAATGGAAATTCAACATAAAATATTTTAGATATACGTAATATTTTTTCGCTTTTCCAACTAAAGATAATAAAAATAATACAATATTCGGATGTTAAGAGTTAAACTCAAAATATTGGCCGTGCAAGAATATTTCAACAAGAAATACAATAAGTACATACTTTATATTCTACGCTATTATTCTGAAAAGCTGTCAATCCATTGCAACTTCAACAGTACTCAAATAGATTGAATGAGAATAGGAAAGTGTTGAGCTCCTTCTATTTTATTATCACTTCCCATTATACTGATAATATTATGAATTCAAAAAAGATATGTTGAGTCTCACTCTTGAAATGACTTTAAGGATTTTTAAGAAATATTACCTATTCAAAAATAACTTCTAGTAAAACTTTAAACTATAGTCTTGTATTATGATTCTAAAAAAAACTGACACATACTCGTATATGGTAAGTAATAATGTTGGTTGTAAATTTTTTTAACACCTGCAATTTTTTTTCAGTTCATATTCGATATTCTATATAAACAAACTCGTATTTAGTTTTATAACTTGATTATATTTTTGTTTACAAATATTGACTTCAATTTGACTTAGTTCGAATCGTATTCTAACGATAAAGCAAATACATAGGAGATAAAAGATATTTTTCATATTTTAAAATTTTGGTTATTGAATATTGGTAAAAACTAAACATTTCCCCTAATTAATTGCATAAAATGTATTTATTTAATAAATATCGTATAAATATACATTTGTTTTTTTTTCAGAAAATCAAATTGTTTTGCAAAAAATTCTCCCTTTTTTCAAGTTCTTTTTCTTGTCACAAAAATGGTAAATAATTATCTTATTCCACATTTTGTCTTTTGTTATATAGGAATGTAATAGACATCAAAATGGTTTTTATATAAATGTCAACAAAATATAACTATATTTCATTTAATGAAATGAATGAATATTTTAATGTTTGTGCCATAAACGTATTTTAATGTTTATTATCAAGACAAGTTAGACAATGCTCTTTATAAATATTAAAATCCATTATACCATCATCTTCCTGTCCTTATCCTAATTTCTCCATTCCATATCTGACACTCTTCTTATTAGATGACTTTCATCCCTCATTTTCATACCATGATGGACGACTACTACTATTTTTTGTGACTCTGGCGCTAATTTATTTATTTTTTTGTCCTTTCGTTTCTTCAATACATACGGTTTTCATCTATCGCCTTAATCTCCCAGCACTCAGAGCCAAACATGACGACAGACCTTATGATATTTTTTTTACCTTTAGTTTAAGAGGAAATAGGCATCGCATATCATCTTCGTAACCTATTAATATTTCAACCCTTCCGTGTTGGATCTGTTCTTTACGTCCCGGTCAATGTCATCAACGTTTAGTATGAGAAAACCAAGGCAGTGAAAATCGAACAAGACTAATATAGTACTACATTCAACGAAATAGGAAGAAACTTGGAGATATCGCTGAAATCGTAAAACAACACTCTCCAACTTTAGTTGCTATTTTCCTAGTCTACTCTGTATATCCATCATCAAGTCCATCCTCGTCAATAAGAACAATGTCATCAGCGAACAACATGGACCAGGGTGCCTCTTTGTGTATGGCTGATTTAAGAGCATTTTACATCATTATTAACAGGAAAAAAAAGGGATTGCAAAACGATTCTTGGTGTTTCCAGCGGCAAACCGAACGTGTGTGCGTCTAGAATGTAAATTACACGAACCACCTTCACACGTTTCCGAAGCTTTCCTTTCTCTCTCAAAGATTTCCCGTAATTTAGTGTAGTAGACACTAAATTACGGGTATAAATAAATAACGGTATAAATAAATAACGACTTTTGTTATACATGGACAGTAGTTTGTATCCTACTTTAAAATGCTACAGCGATTGCTTGGATAAACACAACGTAATTAAAATAAATATGAGTTTTAGGATTGAGAAATTATTTTATTTCTAAATGTAATCCAACTAAATAGTTTCTTGCCGAAACGAAAATTTGATTAGATATTATTTATTTATCATTTAAGATTGTTTTTTTATTAATTTTAACTTTTTTATAGTTTTGAGGAAGTCAATCCTTAAAGTAATAAAAGTAATATTATAAATGCCAATACATGTCTTTGTAAATAACTTGATAACTTTTTATAGGAAAAGCTATAACTTCGATAGAGTATTGAAAGTCACCTTTAAATAGTTGATCAATTCCCGTCCTTCAGAACTCTAAAGAAAAGACATCAAGGAAATTTCTTAAAAAATAAAACAGTGCATCCACGACAAAGGCAAATGCCTCCATTATTAGATTTTAACTTCTCATTATAAACTTTTTTCTAAGCAATTTTATTTCTAAAGAATATAAAATTTTTAGACGTTTGAAAAGTCACCAATATTAAATGATTGCTAATGACTTTTCATTATCTAAACAGCTAATGGTATCTATAAAAGACAAAATAATAAATAATTCAAAAAGTTACGTCCTAACCAACAAACCATACTTTAATACGAAGCAGTAACTTTATATATTATTTTTATTATATTTGACGAGCCTGCTTTGAAATTAAAAGGATCTACTAAAGCCTCCCACGATCATACTCAATCAACCACAGTTAATATAAGGATTATCTGGCAATTAGATGTTTAAATTTATTCAAGTAAAATTTACTATTATCTAGAAATCTTTTCCGTTCATATTTCCGCCACGAGAATATTAATATTATAATTATATTATTTTTATTTTAGATAAAATTACTCTTAAATCAGTAACTATGTTACTTATTTGTTTATTTTTAATATTTATTTCTAATCAAACGTAAGCAAGCTTATTGAACCCATATTTAATGCAATATTAAACCTATAAAAATATAGGTAAATTAAATTCAAGCATAGATCTTTGGACAGCCATAGCCAGCCAATCTAGAATGAACAAAATATTAAGAAATGTATCACATAAAATATTGTTTTTCCCATTTGTAAGCGGATTATGTTAAAACATATTAAAAACATTCGTAATTATTACATTATTACCAAATGATGGATATATTTTCAATGTCAATATAAGAATAACATTATAAAAAAAAATCCGTGCCCGCAGGGGGACACGCGTGGGTAGACCTCGTGTGTAACTCATTTAAAATATAACTCACTACCTAAGAATAATACATGATGCCATTGTTTACATCAAAAATTTTCAAGCAAAAAGCGGTTTTAATTTTTTTTCTCGGAAAAGGTATCTTTTTTGGAAATACTTTTGGTACTAAAATTTGGAGTAAAAAATAACCTTTCTATTAAAAATATTTGCGAGGAGGGAATGTTTACCAGAAAAAAGTTGCCGTGGTTTTACCTACCTAAAATTTACAAGCTAAATGTGGTTTTAATTTTTTTTCTCGGAAACGGTACCTTTTACGGAAAAACTTTTGGTACCTAAATTTAGAGTAAAAAATAACCTTTCTATTAAAAATAATTGTGATGCAAGAATGTTTACCAGAAAAAAGTTATGATTTTTTTTCCAAAAATTTTCGGTTTTTTACCACCCCTAAGTTATTGAAGTTAGGTTTTCGGTTTATCTACATTAGTTATAGGTATTCATCAAAGACATCATATAATATGAACGCAATTGATCTTCTTTGTATAGGGAAAAAGTTATGGTCGATAAAACTGAAATCAGAAAAAGGGAGGCCCTAGCGCCCCCTGTAGCCGGATTTGTCTAGTTAACGAACTTGACCTTCATTTTTGGATGGATGATTTTTGTGCAAAGTTTGAAAGCGATCCGAGCGAAACTGCGGCCGCTATCGTGCTGACAAAAGTCGAATCTGGACGCACGCACGCATATATATACGAGGGGAGGTCCAAAAGTTCGTGGAATGAAAGGGATCTAAATAAAATAAAACAACAAAACTATTTTTCCTTTTCAATATAATCACCCTTAAGCTCAATACATTTATTAGACCTATAAATAAATTTTTTTAAAACACTATAAAAAATGTTTTATCTTTTCCATCAAAATGAGCCGAAATTGCCTCCCTTACCTCATTGTCGTCGGAAAATTTCCTTCCCCTTAAGTCTTTTTTTAAATTGGGGAGTAAAAAAAAGTCACTCGGACACTTGGTCAAAAAATGGTTATTTCGTACTCAGGGGTTTTCAAAATTCGAAAGTCGGGTACAAATGAATGGGCAGACCGAATTCTTCGAGGTCTACCCAATATATAATCTTTTAGGACTTTTAACGTAACGTTTATCGAAAAAATCCGCGTTTCCTAGTTTGGTCAATAAATTAAGTACGGTTTCATCCGACTTTTTAAATATCTTTTTTTTTTTAACAAAAAATGCGTTATATTTACTTTAGATTTATACTCACAGATTCTTAAGCAGGTAATTTTGGACGGTTCCTTAATGCAAATATTAACAATATTTTTACCTTTTTTATACTAACGAGCACTTCTACTATAATTAATAACTCCTAATAGATTAATAATTAATCAAGAAGAGTTAATTCTTAAATATTTTATAGAAGACAGTAGTTATAGATATATTTCATTGTATTGAATGAAACAATTTTGTTATAAAGTCTATAGTGAAGTGAACCACAGAACGTCACCACAGAACTTGGTCAATTCATAGCGAGTACAAAAGATCTGTGTATTCAGAGCAAAGTCTTACAATAGAATAGTATTACTTGTGCCTCGATTGAAATTTATTAATTTATGAATATCATATTTGTGTACAAATCACACACATATATGTGTACACACCTTTTTGAGTTTTTAACCAATAAAAGATACTTTTCAGGGTACTATAAGCAAATGTAAAATTTTTTCCTCATGTTAGTTGTAGATAATTCGTATAGATTTTAAAAGAAAATATTTTCTAAAGTTTTATTCAACTGAATATTTGTTAAGAATATTACCTATATTTAATAGCCTAATATAATATTTTTGGATAAATACTGGGAATAAAAACTATTTTCAATATAATAAATTTAAGGTGCTACGGAACCATCCGTGTATATCCGACTCACTCGTGGTTATTTTATGTTTATTAAATTAGTTTCATTGTTTATCTGAGTCTATATCGGATGCCTAATAAGAAATATAGTAAGCAAAAAACAACATCGACATATTTTTTTCTCGTTTAGGGTACTATATGTTAATTAATTATGACCCTATTATTTAGAATCCGTTGACCTGGATTCAAGCGCTTTGATAAACAAGACTCGGTTGAAAAATTTCTGTCCTCTTGAAATTATAAAATCAACAAGTCAAAGAATATGTTGCTTTTTTATAATGAATTTTACTCCTTTGATGTGTTTCTGTACTGGTGTTTATGTTTCTACATAAAACTAAAGTGTGTTGTAGTTTTCTTATTAATATTTTTTTTAATTAATTGTCATTTAATGGATATAATGAATACTCTTTTTCAAGTTTCTAATATAAGCTGATTCACTCTAATGGAACAATACTCAAACATTAATAATGAAGCTTTTGTTAAAAATGCAGAAGTATGAACCTGTTAAAGTAATTGAAAGCTTGTTGGCAAAACATCATTTTAAAAATACAAAATTTATTATTAAAAATTTCTCTATAGAAAATGTTATATATGAGGACTGGATTCATAAATCATAAGATTGTAAGATGATTATATATATCTGATTTCTTTCAAAAATATTTTGTTTTTAAATAGTTACACATTATTTATTCTGTTGTTTTTTTAATCTCTACGATATTAAAATAAGATAAGATTTCTTGTCATATTGATATTCTGCAACACAAAATATTTTAAACAGGCCATTATAGAGCAAATAATTTAAAATCCTAATAATTTATAAACTGCATCTGTCAGTTGTACTACTTGTACTCTGTACAGCTGTTTCAGTAATATGAAGTATTTTCAAACAAACACATTTTCTTTGTCTTCATTGCATAGAACGCCTCAACTACACTCATGTTTAGTGTTTTTCAGAGCTTATAAAGGTTATTAACATTTTCGTTACTATAGCACTTGCATTTTCTATTAATTAAATAGTGCAACAAAAAATGTTAAAAAAATTCCATGTAGCTCTTGATGTGATTAGCAAAATAAATATAAATATGAAATCTATAGTTAGTTGATGTAAATTTTTTGGTCTCAAAGTTAATGCTACGAAGACCCGGTCAATTATTATAAGTAGCTCCAGACTTTTATCTCAAATTGATCGCTTGAAACTACCACTACCACAGTTCCAGTACCACTATTGTATTTGACGTTGTTCCAATACCTTTCACTGATACAATTAAAAATCTAGGTGTTTTCTTAAGAACGTTATGTAATTTTCTCCCTACTTCTACTAATATTGCCCTTTCTCAAACCCTTATCCTATCCATTCTTGACTGGAAGAGATCATTTTTGTACACTTTTTTGCTGTTACTATGAACTTTTATTACTTTATGAAGATGTGCAAAAAAGAATATTATTATTCATAAATAGACAAATAGATTTTTCATTGTTTACAGTTAAAAGTAAGTGTAATCTTTGGGTAGTTAAATTATTTACTGTGTTCACAAACAATTTAAGATAATTAAATAAAAAATTAAAAAAACATACCAATTAATTTTGTTTTTCATTTATAGTAACAAAACTTATCATAATAGTTTATTTAAATTAAACTTGAAACATTTCTATACAAGTAAAATGTGTTTAAACAGTAGTATTGTTAACATAACAATCCAATGTTGATCCAATAAGTCATAACGATAAACCTAGTAAAAATAAATAAAACCCGCTTTACCTTGAAATTAAAATAGATATTTGGGATCCCTGCTTACATATACTCGTAAAGTTTTTAGATATAACAGATAAAATATAGCATGGTAGCAGTTATTTAGAATAAGTTGAATTAATTTTGTGGAAAAAGTTGTTTTGCCGTCACATCCATTAGACATCTCTAGAAAATAAAAAAGGTTATAATGATTAGGATTTTATAAATTTGATCTTATCAACTCACCCCATTTTTATTTCTTTTGTCTGTAAAACAAAGTATTGAATTCGGTCTATGATTATATTAAACTACCACAATAATTACTACACCATATTCTGCTGCTGGGCGACAGTCTGTCTCGCTGCAGTCACTATTGATGACTCGAGTTTTGTAACTGTTCATGTACTAGTGTTATCCAATTACGCATTACCAATGTTTAGGCGTTCTAGAACAATAAATAAGATATTTAAATATTTACACAATTATTACAAAATGATTTAAAAAATATATCTCTACAATATATTTTACAAAGGCAACTTTTAAATAATAGTTTATAAAATATAATAAGATACTATCACTGCAATCTAGGAAACATGCCACTAGATCTGATTTATTCAGAAATTACTAACTAGTAAATAACTAGTAAGTCCAGATCGTACTACAAAAGAAGTCTGGCAAAATTAATTAACACAAAAAAATTAGTGCCTATAAATTATAATTCAATATATTCGTTGTATGAAACGTAAGGAAATTTATTTTCTTATTTGTACTATAAACTAGTAATAAGGAAAGGTCCTTATTGCTATAAACTAGTTCTTTGTAAAATATCATACTTCCTTAAACAAATATCACACAATTTGAAGAAGAAGAAGAAGAAGAAGAATTCAGAAAGAAGACATATTTTTTTAAATCATAAACAACTTAACATCTACAAATATTTATTTATAAAATGTGCAAAACCACAATTTGCCTGTGCCAGTTTTGAAAATATTTTGTATAAAATTTTGATAAAAATAAAGATTTCGATTGATTTGATTCTTTACCATAATCATAATAATCACTTCAATAATATTAAATGATTAATCACTTCAATAATATTAAATGATTTGAGATATTTTAAATTTAAATATTATTGACATATCCCTTTACCTTTGGGTCACACAGATTTATTCTTACTTGACCTGATCTGTTTATATTATATTTTTAAACGTTTATGCATTAAAGGGCAAGAATACCTTATATGAGTACATAACACAGGAACTATTATAAGTAATGTCAATTTATTTATTTATATTTTATAACAATTTCAAAATTACTATTACATTATATTAACATCATAATTACATTATATTATTAATAGATCTCTTGTTAATTCTATATTTACTAATGTAAAAACATCTTGTAATATTTAAATATTCAGTCTCTAGTGAGATATATCAGAGGAATATCCAGAGCCATTCCGTTTGAATGAATTTAGTGATATATTCAATATGATGAAAGGGTAGCGTTGGCACGTAAATCATGATACTTATTAAAATATCTTTCATTATTTATCTGTACACGTAGATATTTATTATGTTGTATAAAAATATGTTTAATATTCAGTTATAATTATACTTATAGAAAAAAAACATGGAATGTAATAAAGATGGCTAACTGTGAAAAAAAATAAGTACCATACATTTTCATAACAACTCTGAACAATAATGAGAAGTATATTTCATAAAAATAATTGGTGGCTTAAAATAAATAATACTGAAAGTTTGAATTGCGTGCAACGTACAAACAAACACAAGCTACTTTAAATATTTAAGGCTTATATAGTGCTGAAAAGTTCATACCTGTTATAAATTTATAACTACAATATTTTCGACATTATACTACAATCGAATGAATGTCGACGGCCTGAAGCTAAATTTTACATATTTTTCCTATAATTATAACTTTGAAATGTATTTAATAGCTCTACCAGCCGAAAAACAGTTTTGAATGTAAAAAAGGTATGTAAATAAAAGTTGATTTCGGTTATAAAATAATAATCTTTGATTTATTGCTCAGTTAAAAAATGGTTTTGAATATGTGTAAGTACATATTTAAAACACTTTTCCATTATAAAATTAAATAAAATTAGCACCTGACTTGAGAGAAAATGTATTTTTCCTAATTATTTCATAGACTTCGATATGTAGTGGACAGTAATATACATATTTTTTTGTAATAAAACAAAACAATCATTCTTTTGTGATGCAGCGAAAAAATTATATTTCCACTTGTTACATATAATAAACGTTAAAAATAGAGTATATTTTTGTTTATAGCGAAATAAAAAAAAAAGATAAAATATTTCACTTCCTACATCGGTTTTAATTAACTTTTATTTCATTATACTTCTTAAACTACAAAGGTTTAGGTACGTTTGTCATTTAGTTTTAGTTGTTTTTAGGGTTTTTATATTTTTAAACGAGGTGCTAGGTTAAATTTAGGACTCCATTTATTAACAAATTTAGTTGATAATTATATTCTATAATAGTATTCTTTCTAATCCAATCGGGAACAATCGAGGAAGAAATTATATGTGCAAAGAAAATTAATGGAAACTGAATATATGGTTTGATTGTGAAATACATACAACCTTTGTTACATAGTCATTTGTGATCAGGTATTGTAGAATACACCATCATCATAAAATTACCAATTCCTATATTCCAACAAAATTCAAATACTAAAAAATCTTAGTCGACTGAGTGTTTGATAAAACAAACACGACGCCGATATATTCAGAAGATTCTTGATTCCGCTCATAATTACACTTTGTACACAAACAAGAACCGATTGCACTGGGATTACTGGTGACATATTCAGTGCTGTCATCCGCCTAACAATGTATGTTGGAATTATTCAACATAACATGCAGGAGGAACATAGTTAGGGCGTTAACAGCGTTCACGGACTTAGGATTCGAACAAAAACCGTCGTAAATGATATGTATGCTCCACCTAGTGAGAAAGATTGTGATCCAATTGCATAAACTCTCAGGAAACCCTTGTGATATAGATGAACGAAGGCTTTTCCATATCCAGACCTCCCTTGCTTTAAATAACCGTTGTCCAACGGTGCGTAAGATGTAACAGAAGACCACCAGCCGAGCGACTACTGCGCTACAAATACTGCCAATGACCTCGAGGTTCACCAGTTGATCAATATCAACTGGTGATCTTCAAGGTACATTAGGAGTTGTTAGTTGAAATAGATTTATTTATCATTTAAGATATATTTTTTTGTCAATGTCAGATGTTGTAAACTTCTTTAAAAGTAATGTTATAAATAGGCACACTTAGTTTCTCTGGGAAGATCCTGATAACTTTTTTATAGGAAAATGTTAAAACTAATGTTGATAAATTCCCTTCCTTAATATTTCTAAAGAAAAGGCATCAACGAACTTTTGTTTAAAAGGACACAGTGCATTGAAGATAAAGATCTCTATTATTAAATTTTTACTTCCGTTAATTAAGTTTGGTGGCAGCGAAGGATGCAAAGAAAAACAATTATTTTATAAAATTATATTAACGAGTTACAATTAAAACTTATAATTAATTAATACTAAAAAAAGGTGATTCCAGGTCAGCGATTGACCCAAGAATGAATATATTTTATCCTCGATTCCCATCGATGGTGAGAACGCAAGCCGTATGGTGTCGTCTTCAGGATACTCGAAGCGTGGTGTCAGCATTTAACCGTGTGAAACCAAGTTGGTTCTTGCTATAACAATTGCCCTTGGCTATGCTTGCGTAACACCTCCCCCCGTAGAACAGCGACTATTGAAGACCTTCGTTGTAAATTGCGCTGGAAGTTCTGATTCATCCCTTTGAGTTTTTTGGATGGTGTGTTTCGTATGTTTAAGTCGGTATTTCCGGTATGCAAGGCCGCTAATTAGTACACATGCACCGAATAGTAACGTATATAAAGGTATTGTTGTATGGTAGACGCTTATATCGTTGGTCTTGCTTAAGTTTACTGGTGACTGTAGAATAACCTCTCTATTGGTAGCGTGAAGGTTAGTCAAATTAATGGAGTTTAATTTGAATATCAGATGTGCTGCTGAACTGAGTGTATTTTCATTAGGGACATCTATTATCTTCAAGGCTTGACCTTTTAGTCGATCGTTGAGGTTCGAGATGATGAATTCTGTTGTTTGAATGAAACAATCATATGGAATTATAGCGACATAACTTCCTTGCAACATCTTGTAGATATCTTGATCGCAGGACAAGCGTGCTTTAGTAAGAGTTGGAAAGCTGATGGTGTAGTGGCGATCGTTGAGTTTCTCGTAGGCTGACGTAAGTAGGGATACGGTGACTGGTTTACTTTCGGGGAGTTTTTACTGTGTAGTAACGAGGGCTGTTACACAATCCGGCGATGTACGACTATGTATGTTGTGTATCTCTTCACATAGATACCCTTTAGTGAACTTCGGGCATTCTGCCTCTGTGTACTTGAAATCTTTCAGATGGATTGCAGGGTATTGGAAGTGAGGGACAGGAATCTCATGATTTTCGTTAGTTACTATGGATATCTTATATAAATCATGTGTAGAATAGAAAAATTAGGAATTGATATACTATGATTATTTCTTTAACTGTATCATATCTTAATATTCCCTCGCTCGTATATTTAATACTTTATTACTACCATAAAAACTACATTACTTATTAATTATAGTTCTATCAGAGTTTAAATTAAAAACTTCATAGTCAGCTGTAAATGTTGTTTTCAAACGCTAAAAAATTCTGTAGCTTAGATATCTCTTATGATAACCTACTAATGTTATCGCTAGTTATGACATTAGTTAGTCTTAAATCAACAAATTGAAATAATTCCTGGTTTTTTTTTATATTTTGACTGATATTTTTTTACCAATGCTACTAGGTCTACTCCTACAAACTACGGCTACTCGATTCTTTTGAATAGAAAATCTAAAACTAATTTAAAACACTACAAATAGACAAATAAAAAAGTAATTCACTCAGAATATATCGATGTACGTTTTAAAGTTCTAAGTAACTTCAAAAAATACTTTTAATAGTAATTTACTTGAAATAAAAAAAATACTTAGATTAGGTAAAGATTAAGGTTAAAAATTAGGAAAGGTAAGGACCTGAAAGAATCAGAGTACTTACATGAAAATGATTTTCTTGCCGAATCGATTTTCGGATTCACCTCCGCTGGCCTCCACGATGTATGTAGATTCGGATACTCGAAATCGGTAAGCCACGCAGGACCTCGCACCGATATTAGGGGAAATCTTGACGCGACGCGTACCGAATATATCTGGAATATCCTACCGACTGCGCCAATTAAGTTTGGTGGCAGCGAAGGATGCAAAGAAAAACAATTATTTTATAAAATTATATTAACGAGTTACAATTAAAACTTATAATTAATTAATACTAAAAAAAGGTGATTCCAGGTCAGCGATTGACCCAAGAATGAATATATTTTATCCTCGATTCCCATCGATGGTGAGAACGCAAGCCGTATGGTGTCGTCTTCAGGATACTCGAAGCGTGGTGTCAGCATTTAACCGTGTGAAACCAAGTTGGTTCTTGCTATAACAATTGCCCTTGGCTATGCTTGCGTAACACGTTTATAAATATTATTCTTAAATATCAACAATTTTATTTGTATATCTCGCCGTTTTAAAACTCATCAATATTAAATGATTACTATAGATAGTTTATATTATATATATATTCTTCATCATTATATATTCTTACATCAAATATCGTTTTTCTATAAAATATTCCTAATAGTAATGGTAAGGTCTTACGGAGAACAAAGATATAATAAAATACTACAGTTTAACCACTATTATAAAACTTTAATAAGGAGCAGTAAGTTTATGTATTATTCCAATTATATTTAACGTGTCTGCTTCGAAATCTATAGGATCTACTAAAACTAAAGCCTCACACAATCGAACTCAATCAGCCACAGGTAAAATAAGGATCATCTGGCAATCAAAGCTTTAGATTTATCCAAGTAAAATTTACTACTATTAGAATTCTTTCCTTTTGTATATCCGCCGTGAGAATGTTAATATTATAATAATATTAATAAAAATAAAAAAAGATAAAAAATCATTTAAATTACTTATGTTACTTATTTGTTTATTGATTTATTTCTGATCAAACTTAACCATGCCTATTGAACTAGAACACATACAATAAATATAGTTAAAATTTATTTAAAAATAGCTCGATATGATATGTGATTTATATGTAATTATATATAAAACCAACGATAGATATCTTTTAAATGTCAATATAAGAATAACATCGTAAGTAATAAAATAATAATTTAACTTATTTCGAAAGACCTGTGAATGTTATTCTGCTTATTTAATTTTTTACTAAGTTTGTATTTTTTATTGGTAATCTCAATAAGATCTCAAGAGAAATGATAATCAATACATCAATTAGATATTTGACTTCATACATGCGTACACTAGGAAGATACGTGCAATTATATATTATGCATTAAATGCTTTGAGTTACTAAATTGAAAGTATATATCTATCCAAAAACTAAAATGAATGATATATCTCTTGAAATGGGATGTAAGAACGTAAGTAGATAATACAATACTGTTCCGTACGTGCACGTGCTCCGTATGTTGGCTATTTGCTTGCCCGGTTTGCCCATTCAAGAAACATAAAAAATAGAGAATATAAAAATGAATATTGAGAGATCAATAGACATGATCAATATCAATGATCAATAGTATTTATCGCTAAATGAGCCCCTCCACTCAGAAAAGGACAAACGTCTATCAAAAATAATTATTAGAAAACTAGAAAATATTTATATTGTGGCAGGTATTTATGAAAATACTTATATCGTGGCAGGTATTTTAAGAAAATTTAAATTACTTTTACGAAATATATTAAAGTTTATAACTTATAACTATTATATATTTATAGCCTTTCTTTTTATTAAATAATACCTTTCTATTTATTAAATAATAAAAATTTAACGGGGATTAAGAAGTTAAAATTGAAACACCGTTTATCGAGACAAAATTTCTTTACAAACTTAGCTTATTTAAGTTAATGTGATCCTATGGGAATGTAAGGGTTATAAAGGAACAATAAATATTGTTGATACTTTCTTTTGTACCCTTTTGGGGACTTTTAACTTAATATTTATCGAAAAACTCCGTTTTTTTACGGTTTGGTGTCAATAAATTAAGTACGGTGGCAGCCGAGGATACAGTGTAACAAGAAAAACTATTTCTTAAAAAAATACCTTATTCAAATATTTCGTTATAATATACATTTTTTATGCAGATAATTTGGGACGGCTGCTTCATACATATAGTCACAATATTTTAACGCTATTTAATACTAACTAGTACTTCTACTATAATTATTAACTTTTATTCGTATACTAATATATGTTATCGAGAAGCTTGTATTGTTAAATATCAGAAGACAGTAGTTATAGATATAATCCATTGTCTTCAATGAAAGAATTTTGTTATAAATTCTATAGTAAAGTAGTGTATTTTTTTGATTTGATTTTGATTTGATTTTTTGTTTTTTTTCTAATTATATTGGAATAGGAGTTATCATGATATGATATTGCCGTATAATAATACATAGAAAGAAATTTATTTATTTCGAAAACGAAATTTCTGAATAATAAAATATGTAACGTTGATTCTACACTATTTATTACTTCTTTTTTTCGTATTCTGAAGGCTGGAATTTTGGTTCATTATCGAATTGGTACTCTGCAACATAAATTTATTTTAAAGGTAATGAAAAATCAAACAATTCGAAGCTCTAATTATTTATAAACTGCATCTGCTTTCAGTACTATGAAATATTTTACTATTAAATAGTATCGGGTGGGCCAAGAATTCGTTAACATTTAAATGTAACTTACCACGCAAACTATTGCTGGCTGGCAATAGCTCGCTTCTTGGAAATTTAGTCGCAATGGATCGCTTCACGGGGCCACAACGCGCTTACTGTGTGAAACAGTTTTATTTAAACAACTTTTCGCTCATTACTGTGAGACGCTTATTTCGCGTTGAATATGGTTTACACGACTTAAGTCAGTGTCCAAGTGCTCCTTTAATAAAGAAATGGGTGAAGAAGTTCGAAGAGACGGGATCTACACTAAATGTGAAACAAACCGGCGGCCCGCGGACTTCTCGAAGCGAAGAGAACGTGCAGCAAGTTTCCGCTTCTGTTCGACGTGATCCAGATTTATCGACGCGCAAACGTTCGGCTGAATTAGGATTATCCCGCACATCATTACGCCATATTTTGAAATTAGATTTGAAATTACATCCATATAAGATCCAGATAGTGCAAGAACTAAACCCTAATGATTTAAATTTGCGTAAGTCATATGCCGAAACAATGTTAACTCGATTCAGTAATTTTGACAACATCTTATTCTCTGACGAAGCCCATTTCCACCTAAATGGACATGTAAACAAACAGAATTGCAGGTATTGAAGCAGCAAAAATCCCAAACCTAAACATGAAAGGCCACTTCACTCTCCTAAGGTAACTGTATGGGCTGCAATTTCAGCAAAAGGAATCATCGGACCTTACTTTTTTGAAGATTGTCGAGGCCGTTCAGTTACTGTTAATTCTGCCGAGTATGTGAAAATGTTACGGGAGTTTTTAACACCGATGCTACTGGAATTTGCTGGCTATAATCGTAACACATGGTTTCAACAAGATGGAGCCACGTGTCACACATCGAACGAGTCCTTGCCGGTGGTCAAAGAAATGTTTCCGGAAAAGCTGATTTCCAGACGAGGTGACATCCCATGGCCGCCCAGAAGTCCAGATCTATCCCCAGCAGACTTCTTTTTATGGGGTTATTTAAAGAGTCGTGTCTACATTGATAAACCGAATACACTCCGTCAAATTAAAGAAAAAATCATCGAAGATATGTCGGCGACCTCGCGGTCTCTTTGCAGAAGAGTATTCGAAAACTTCAGGACTCGCTTAGATGAGTGCAAAAACCGAAACGGTGGTCAAGTAGACGAAATAATTTTTAAAAAATAAATTACAACTAATTAGCTTTCTCGTAAATAAACTATTTCTAAAATATGTTAAATGGTTTTTTTTATACGATTTTTTCAAATGTTAACTAATTCATGGCCCACCCTGTACAATAAAAAATGTTAAGAATTTTCTGAGTAGCGATTAAAGTTAAAAATGAATCGAATACCAAACTCGAGCTATTCAGTCTGCTAAGGTTACAACATTTTAATTATAATTACTTAAATTATAGTTAGTATTAAATTTTTAAACTAATTCAAAAATAAAAAGTATTTTTTTAACCTAATCAATCAGGTGTGGTAAACTGAATTACTTGCATGCTGAGTAAAATGTTAATTTGTACGTATTTTATATTGTAATAAATCAGATCTTTATCTAACAAGCTTATGCGTGAAAAAAATTTTCACATTCCTTTACTTAGAAAATAGTAGCAATACACGAACACAGTTTATAAAGTTTACGTTACGTTTACGAAGGTATAAAAATCTTTACAACCAATCACCTTTCAATTATTTTTTTTGAGTTCATTGTTCTATTATTTTACACATTTAGATTTAAGAGTGTCAAAAAAAATATACAGTAAAACAATACTTAACTAGTAGTAGTAGTGCAAATCTCAGAAATTTACTCGTACATGATACTCATACTACAATTAAGAATTGTGGGGTAGAAGTCATATATTGTAATACAAAGTTAATTTCACGCAAATTTTATTATATGGATAAAAATATATTTAACATCTCTAGCACATTTATTAATATAAGTTGCCTGATTTTAAATTGAAAAAAAACCTGCGTCAAAATTACAATTATTTTATTATTTTAAGTTACAATGTAATATGGTGGGTTACACTGCTTCATGTACAAATGTTGTAAACCGACTTTACAATATAAAGTTTTGACAAGTTAATTTAATTCCTATTTCAGTAACATAATAAAGGTAAACTTTGTCTTATCTTTCAAAATTATTTAAAAAAATATTGGACAATGTTTTTTTGACAAACAAGATATTTGATTTTACCATTTTTACCATATAACAATAATTATATAAATCTCTCAATTTAGTATTTTAATATTGAACTAATATTATTTTAAAGGAAAAGCGCTGACATGCTATAGTTATTTCTTATAAAATATAAGGATTGTTGGCAAACGTATAATTGTATAGTATTTACTTATTCATTTAATAATTTATCACTTTCGGAAAACTTGGGGTTAATATATTTAAAAATAGTGGATGTGTAGTTACTTAAGGTCAATTTTAAGTTTCCACTAAATATTTCCACTAATATTTTAAGGCAGACATTCACATTTTAAAATGAAAAACAAGAAAATTATAATTATTATATTTATATTCCTAACTCAAAATTAATTTGCAAAATACATAGCATTTATTTAGCGTTTTAGCTGTGCTAGTTATAGGTGTCATATAAACTGGTTGCATAATCGACATCAAAACCATACAAACTCCCTCCGCTAAAGTCATTGATGAATTCAACGCGCAAAATACCAATTGGCAGGGGTCGGTGGACGAGTTGGAACGGATCCAACAAAGACTGCTTTATTGGATCTTCTACTGACTAACCAACCAGAAAAGTATTAGGGTCTTCTGAACATTGTCCGGTACGGAGTGTAAGTATCCATTCTGCGTGTGGATGTGTTTAACACTACAAGTCAGCAAATTGAGATAAAATGCGGTCCTTTTTTGCATCCTACCCATGGATTATTGTTATTATTTGTTGCCCTCTAATTTTCCCAGTGACTGCGGAGCAACTGTAGCTTATGTAATTCGTCAGAGGGTCGTGTGGTTAGTGGTAAATCGTGGTCTTGCGTCTGGCAAACGACGGCCGCATTGCGTTGATCTAATGTGGTAATGACTAAAGCATAAGCATATATAAAGGAAATACTCTAGAATTCTGAAGAGGAAATATAATCGTGCCTCCAGATTCTTCAAAGGTTCTTGCTAGAGCAAAGTTGAAGCATATCGTCAAAATTGGGGATTAGCTGGCAAAGTACCTGCCTGACACGCGCAAATTTTGGGCGCTTTCTAAGGCCACTCTGGGCAACTTGAGCCAACCGTCCCTACCGCCATTGCACGTTGGGGAATGACTCTCTGGCTCACACGGCAAAAGAGAAAGCCGATCTCTTGGGCACTCTTTTTGCCTCCAACTTGACTTTGGACGACCAAAGGAAGACACCGCCTATCATCCCGCGGTATCAAAGCTCAATTCATGAAATAATTTTAGCTACTAACGTGCCTCGAAGATCACCAGTTGATCAATGACCGACAGTATGACTTTCGCCATGATATGATCAGCTGGTGATCTTTTTTTATACCTTACGTACCGTTGGGCAGCGGTTAAAAGCAAGGGAGAGGGTCTGGCAGTTAGTCTGGTTGTGGCGAAAGTTCGATCATGTTTAGCACAAGGGATTTCTTTCAAAGCTACCTTCCTCTGGGCTTCTCGAGAGTTTATGCAAGTGGATCACCAGTTTTCTCATTGGGCGGAGCATATCGGTGGTTTTATCGGTGGTTTTTGCTTGGACCCCAAGCTCGTGCTATACCGAACTCTGTCCCTCTTGCACATCAATGATATGTTGGATATTAAAAAGTATGATATTATAACATACTTTGTTATGCGGATGACAGCAATGGGGATGTTGTATATTCCGGCCGTCCAGGTCTCTCTCGGGATAACGTCGAAGAGTTCCGAAAGAAACTTGTGTTTTCTATCGAGACCTCCCTGGGTATGGTCTCTGAGTAGGGTGAACTGAACCACGTTTAGTTCTCTAAAGATACAGGTTTGCGCGTTTACCACTAAACAAAACCCCATTTGTCGTATCACCGTTCTTCGAGAGCACTACTCTCAATGCCTCGCCAAGTATTAATATACTGGATTATTAGTTTTGGAGAGCTAGGACAAGTTGACTTTGATAAAATTAGGAGTGATTAATAGAGCGAGGTAGTATTCCAGGCTTAGCCAATGACTTGCACTCTAGAAGTAGTAGTACTGTTCTCATTTCTGAAATAAATATAAATAAAAATTAAACAAATGCAATTAAATGATTATAAATTGTATCTGTCTCTTTGTAATTCTAAATAATAAAATTCCAAATGCGTATTAAAGTATATACGTTATTTACATAAAAATATATTTTTAGAATTTTTGTTTGTCTGTCTGGTTGTTCCGGCTAATCCCTGAAACGGATAAAACAATTTTAACAGTACCTGGACAACGGATAGCTGTTATTAGAATGAGTAACTCAGACTACTTTAATTTTTAGAAGTCGTAGGCACAACTAGTATTAAAATACAATTTGGGTTAGCATTACAAGTATTTTGTAGAAGTGACAATAACGTTTAAACCTATTTTATTTATCGTTTTAAACCAAAAACATAAACGAAATACAAACAGCAATTTACTTCGAAAGCAATTTTGTGATCAAAAAGCTAAAATAAAATCGTTTCATTAATATCATCCCAAATACAAAAGCTAATGTAAACGATTCTACAAACGAGCCTTTGCTTTGAATATGTTACTAAAAATGTAGAACTAATTTTTATAAGTAACGTTGAACGTCAATAACTCAAAATGAGTTATTATTTTAATGTAATTTAAAAAGCGTATTTAAGTTATTGAAGTACGAAGCCCTGTAGGGTCCAATATCATGACCGTAATAATAATTAAACAAAATTTTTTATAATACACAAAGTTAAAGACGGGAGTCATAAATGATAACTTCGTGGGAACCAGAAATTTCTGAGCGGTGAAATTTCGATTAGGTGAGATGAAATAAAATTTTATAACTTTCCCTCAGACCAATTAAAAGGTCTTCTTTCGAAGAATGTTAAATGTAATATGAACAAATGATACATTAACAAAGAAAGTAATTTATTTCTTTTGTGATATTCTTTGATTACAGAGAGAAAATTTTCTTTTTTATTGAAATCATCAAATATAATTGATACATGTATAAAATAAATTAATGAAGCATATAATTTAATAGAATGTATGGTTTTTATACTACTTACTTTACTTAATACTTTGAGTTGATTTTGTGAAATAAAAAAATTATAACAATTACACCGTTATCTAGAATATAAATTTATAATTTAAAAATATTGTCACTACTATTTTAAAATTATATCTGTAAGAAGTTATTTTGTTAATTTTGTTGTATACATATTATTATAGCTGTACCTCCGTTACACCGGTGACGCTGTCATGGCCAGTAGGGCTAACAGCAGAAAAAAAAAAAAGCTGTACCTCCAACACCCTTTTTTATTAGAATATAGAAAATTAATTCTTAATAAAAATTACTAAACAGTACCTATTATCGTATGAATTAAAATACTAAATTAAGATTTTATAGTATCATTTCAAGAACATTATTGTACAAAGCAAACTTAAGCAAAGCCTATTTTAAACGATTAAGTTTTCGTAAGTAGTGATTGTAATGGCCCAGGATTCATAGCGCCATTATAAGTATAATACGATCAACAATGTTTATTGAAATTGTAGTGAATTATGGCCGACCGGTAGCTGTTTGTTGGCATAAAAATTTCACGATAGAACGATAGAGTCTGTTGTTCTTTAACATTTTTCATTTATTTTCATAATAATTAATGATAATTTCAGTGATTAATTTGGTTAATAATGATTCATTCTTATAAAACGCTCTTATTAACACTATTACAAATATAATCATGGCAATATTCTAGTGTTGTCACAAAAGGTCTTTATAAAACCGTAATCTAGCTATTATTCCATATCATTCCATATAATCGAAGTTGCGTTTCATTTACATAATAACTAACATTTACCGTTTAATGCTATTATTACTATATTTTTAATGAAAATTCTAAAAGCCTATTTCAACGGTACGTGATTAATCGTTTGGTGTGAAGTTTGCGGTCAAATAACATTGCGTTAAAGTAATTCATGAAAGAATTGTTAATTACTAACTGAAAGCGGTCGGTTATACTTTTATGCAAATACATAATAACCGTTTAAATTTATAGTAATTTTCATGGAAAAAATAAAAAATACGAAAGAGGTATGCAGGGATCCTAGTATTTGGCGCTCCATCATCTCTGGCTACCCCACAAGGGATATGGCGTGAAGTTAAAATAAAATAAATAAATAAATAAATACATTTTTTAGATGAAAACAAAATTATATCGTTATAATTGTTAATATTTTTGATATGGTAGTGGCAGAATGGACAGGTAGAGGGCGGCCTAAAAAAAGATGGATGGATTGCGTGAAAGACGATATGGAGAAGAAGGATGACGAGTAACAGGAGAGTATGGAAGGAAAAAATATACTACGCCGACCCCAAAATTTGGATAAGGGCAAGATGATGAATTGTTAATATTTTGTGGACGTTATACGAGAATACTGTTACGCTAGCTGAGTTTAATAAATAGCTACTCATTTAGATTTTCAACCATAACGGGGACATTTGAGAACTCAATAACGAGTTCCTATAACTCCAACATTTTTTGTTGCTATTTGATAATATCACTACCTACAAAAGATACAGGAGCAGAGTAAAGTTTTCATACGAGTGAAGTGTATAATGGAATTTATAAAGTTTTGAGTAGTACTCAATGTCAGTTTGGTTTGTTTTATATATATACATGTTAAATAATAATAATATAATAAGTAAATTATAAAATTTAATTAAAATACATTGGTCAATATATTAAATTTATTTTTAAATGAATACGTTTAAAGATAACACTAACAATGATTATTTACAATTTGATTTCTAGTATTTGAAGTTTGATAGAGGAAGCCCTTTGTATGAAAACTATCGAAATATCAAGTTGTTTGTCTACGAGTCTTATGCAAACATTCAGTAGTTCCTGGTAGTAACTTTCAAAGTCGGTACAAATTAAAAAACCTTTCAAATGTAAATAATACGAAGTTGCAAGATTTATTCATTATAGTTTTCAGCTGACACACCAAACAGTCAAGTACTTTTCAGTAAGAAGAATAAGAAAAGGGTTTTATAAACTTTAATTAATATATAGAAACAAAAATATTAGTTTCTTCAGTCAAAAATGAATACATAAAAAATATAATTATTAATTTAATTCGTAAAAATGAAAAGATATAACTATTACAATTAAATATAATTCTAGATACTCCATGATAATATATATGAGTTTTATTATTATAATACAGGATTGTTTATAAATTAAAATATCTGATAAATTTTTAGGTAGATTCCATAGATGAATCTACCTATTGCAATCGATGCGATGACGGGACCCAGACCCCAGGGTAGGGGTGCTACGCCGTTTATGAACTGGAGATTGAAAATCCGTCGAAAAAAAAATTATATATCCCGATGTATATATGTATATTTGATCCATGAGTTCAAATTCATCGTAGGCGAAATCTGACTTCACAAGTCGATAGGATAAATTAGTAGGACAAACGTAACATCTCGTTTTTTTGGAAAAGTGAAAGGGGGGGGCTGGGAGAATGGGTGAAAGTGCAAACCTTTGGGACACGCTACAGTTCGCAAATATTGACGAAGGATATTCAAACTCGGTATACACATTCTTAAGGACAAAATGAAGGTTAAGTTCTTGAACGGGAGAAATCGGTCGGGGTGTTGGGGGGCCGGGGGGTTGAAAGATAAAAACCGAAAAAAGTCACAAAAGGAGGCAAAATTTTTTCGTCGTAAAAATCTTAGAAAATTAACAAATTAAAAGAGAAAACTTTTTGTCTGAATAGTTTTTTGATGCGACCCCCCGTTTAGGAGATAGGGGTGGGGGGTGGTTCCCCCCTCACCCAATATATGCCGAGTGAACCGTCATAAGACTCGTAATGATCAGTAGAATACTGCTGGCTAGTTTTTGTTTGTCGATCCGACCACTCCCCCCCCCCCCCACAACTAAAGTAAATCATTCATTCTAATCATTGTTACCTTCGCATATCGAGAATCGCATGACGGGAATCTACCTAACACGATCGACCCTGTCGAACGAGGTATTTAAATAGTATTTAATATTGATACAACTTGTTTTTTGATAGTTTTCTACCTCTTATTAAGAAAAGTTTATTAAATATTTACTTTAATAGCTAGACTTGAGCTGAGAGTTAATTTATTAAATTAGAATTATTTTTAGTATAATTCATGTTAATACTATAAAATTTATTATAACATGTTATCCATTTACTACTTTGAAAATGTTAATTTCTAGAACTGTTACTTGAATTATATATTTAAATAAATGGCCTATTTACCGATAAAGACTACTTAATATTATAATTTTCAGTGTAACAGTAAATAATTTATATTTCTTTTTATATACTTTATATAAAAGATAATCTTAAAAAAAAACCTTGTTTTTTAATGATACTTTATTCTTGTAAAGTACACAAATCATAATAAAAATAAAAAATTGGGGCTTGGGTTAAACTATATAATTTTTTAACCATAAATGATTACAAAATATTTATTTTGTTTTTAACAATTTAAAGACGGGTAAAGAAATTGCTTTTTTTATAATCTCCACAATTCTCGTCAATAAGGATTACAAGTAATATTTTGTTAGACGTTTTGTCTAAATATCTTTGGACAGAACGTGTAAAAAGATGTTACAGTATCAAAACTTGTATACCCAATACATATTTTTCGTATTTTCTTTATTTATAAAATTTGTTAGTTATTACAGAATATAATTTATATTCTTGATGTCTAAAATATTATTTTTAAACCATAAATACACATTCAATTTTATTTA
This sequence comes from Melinaea marsaeus rileyi, assembly GCA_918358865.1. NCBI lineage: Eukaryota > Metazoa > Arthropoda > Insecta > Lepidoptera > Nymphalidae > Melinaea > Melinaea marsaeus. Next base: position 22,571,216 of record OU911093.1, on the reverse strand, counting down.
TATGTAACTAAAATAAAAGACTATTTAAACAACAAGTAACGCAGTGAAATATATTTCTTTACTAATGGTTTGAGAATTCTGTTTACCATAAAAGAAATATCACTGAATATATTTCAACTCTTCATGTTTTATTATTTCATAACACTGATATAACCTTAAGATCAAAAGCGAGAATCGTTTCATTTCTCCATTTTGTATCACAAAGCACCCTTAAACTAAATTGTATAGAGCCTGATAAAGGAAAATGCTCTTTGTATGCTAGCCATCGAATTTTCAAGTTGTCTGTCTGTGAGACGTATGTACACACGACGGAGTCTTCACTCGGAAACAATTTAGTAAAATATTGTCACAATTTGTAACAGTTATATGTAATAAAATATTTATACATAACATTTTATTTATTATTATTTTAAATATTTGTACATTGAACGCAAAATTTATTAATTATTCATATTATTTAATACATTAAAAATAAAGAAATAATATTATTATTATTAATATTTTTTTCGCTAAATGAATTTTGGCAATTCATTTAATTACTTTATATATTTTTCTACTTCTAAATATTAAAATATTATTTCACAATCATATAACAGATATCTTTTAAAGATAGATTAAATTATACATCTATTTCACATTAATATACGAGTCAATAACCGATCAAGTATGATATCTTTTTGATCTGAATACTAATGACAATACCATTCAGAACGATTAATAACACCAAATCCATTTGATTTCCCCGTAAGTCATATTTCGCAATCGAAAGTTACACTGGAAGCCATAAGGTTTTGTTTTTCTATAACTATTTATGAGTTGGTATGATTGGTGAATAATATATAGGAAAAATATGGAAAAATGTATAAATTAGCTATGAACTGAAATACTTTTCTCTACATTTGAATTATAAAATATATAAAAGTATGAAACCTAGTATTATAGTAATGTTTAATGAATCACACTATTTTATTAATAACTTAATATTTTTGGGACATGATTTTCTGTGACTCTATATAATAAATTATAAGCGAGTTACAGTTACACATTCACTCAATATATCATGACAAGTTCACACGCCATATTTTGTTTTTTATTTGTTAAAACATAAATTCCTATTATAAAGATCAGAGGTTACTGTTACATTAAAATAAAATAAAAAACTTTAATTGATACAAGCCAGTCTTTCTTTACAAGTGTGTTGACATTTTCTTTATATATTATGAAATCACAAATAGTATATACCTTTTAGGGGTTTCAGTGTAGTTAAAATATTACAGTTATTCTACATTCATATATAAATTACGAAAAAACCATACATTTTTTTTTAAATCTATAAATTATAAATGTGATTTATTACAGTAATAAATCACATTTACAATTTATTCGCGTTATCCCCCCCCCCCCCCCCTTCAAACATCAATAATAAGCTATCTTTCAACAGGTTATTTTGTCATTCCGCTAATTATAAACAGATTTAATTAATAATGATGAGTGTATTTGTAAATTAATTTGGACAACATATAATACTTAATTATAAATATGTATATAATATTTAAATATTTGACTATTTTTTATTGTTTCAATGTATCCATATAGCTGCACGTGTGGCTGTACACAATGCAGTTTTGCTACCGACGCTATTATACGGCAGCCAAACGTGGGTAACACAGAAGAAGATTGAAAGAAAGATGAATGCTGTAGAGATGCGATCTCTTCGCAGAATATGCGGAGCCAGTCTAGTTGATCGAATCCGCAATGAAGAGATCCACAGAATGGCAGGTAGTAGTGAAGATGTGACAGTGAGAATGAAGAAGAACGTGCTCAAGTGGTTTGGGCACGTCGAACGATCACAGATATTTGAAGAGAAGCGTCACCACAGACCAAGATCTGTGGTGACGCTTCACTTCACTATAGACTTTATAACAAAACTGTTTCATTCAACAATGAAATATATCTTTAACTACTTTCTTCTGTAAAATATTTAACAATTAACTCTTCTTGATATATTATTATTCTAATAAGAGTTATTAATTATATTAGAAGTGCTCGTTAGTATAAAAAAGCGTAAAAATATTGTTAATATTTGCATTAAGGAACCGTCCAAAATTATCTGCTTAAGAATCTATGAGTATAAATCTAAAGTATACATAACGCATTTTTTGTTAAAAAAAAGATAATTATAAAGTATTAAGTACTCTTTTAGTATTCTCGGATGCCACCGTACTTAATTTATTGACCAAACCATGAAACGCGGATCTTTTCGATAAATATTACGTTAAAAGTCCTCAAAGATTATATAATTTATAATGTTATTCTTATATTGATATTGAAAATATATCCATTACTTTGTAATAATTTAACTACGAATATTTTAAAACATAACATAATCCGCTTACAAATGGGAAAAACAATATTTTACATAATACATTTCTTAATATTTTTTTCAGATTGACTGGGTGTGACCGTCTAGGAAGGATCTATGCTTAAGTTTATTTTATCTATATTTATAAAGGTTTATTGTTCGTTTGATTAGACATAATTAAATAAACAAATAAGTAACATAGTTACTAATTTAAGAGTTATTTTATCAAAGATAAAAATATATTTAAAGTTTTTTTTTTAATTTTAATTAATATTAATAATTCTTATGGCGGAAATATGAACGGAGATTTCTAATAATAGTAGATTTTACTTGGATACATTTGAACCTCTGATTGCCAGATAATCCTTATATAAACAGTGGTTGATCGAGTCTGATCGTGTGAGGCTTTAGTAGATCCTTTCGATTTCAAAGCAGGCTAAATATAATTGGAATAATATATAAAATTACTGCTTCGTATAAATTTTTTTAATATTTTATTTTTTATAAACATCATGAAATGTTAAGATAATAGAATAGTCAATAGTAATTATTTAATATTGGTGAGTTTTAACGGGTCTAAATTTATTATGTTCTTTACAAATGAAATTGCATAGAAAAGTTTATAATGACAAGTCAAAATCTAATAATAGAGGCATTTTCCTCTATCGTGATGCGCTTTTTTCTTTCTTAAGGAAGTTCGTTGATGCCTTTTCTTAAGAGTTCTAAAGGACGGCAATTGATCAACTATTTAGAGGTGCATTTTAATACTCTATCGAAGTTATAACTTTTCTTATAAAAAGTTGTCAAGTTATTTACAAAGACAAGTATTAGTAATTAAAATATTACTTTTAATATTTAGTTATATTAAAAGTAATATTTTAATTACATATAGTTAATTGCTTAATAGGTAATGTCAACATTTTTGTGATACATTTTACTCAACTGTAGGAGGTAGACCCTAGCTACAGTTATCTGACTGCAGCTCGTATTGGGCTGGCTCGACCGGGGAAGGACCACCCTCATTCATTTGGTTATGTTCCGTCGGTAAGTGAGAGAATCCGCAAGCCCAATGGTCAAGACGCACACTCGTCTACCGGACGTGGACAGACATATGACCTCTTTGCTGGATCTGCTGCTGACTACACATTCCGGAAAGTACCAAATCACTGTCGAGGCTCCCTTAGGGTCCTCTGATCATTGCTTGGTAGGGAGTGTAGTACCCATTGAACGCCCAGCTTGCACAACACCTGCGACTCGACGCATTTGGCACTACAAGTCAGAGGATTGGGTTGGAATGCGGTCCTTTTTTGCATCCTACCCATGGGGGCCGATTTGTTTCTCTTCCAATGATCCTAGTGACTGCGCTGCGGCTGTAACTGATGTGATACTTCAGGGCATGGAGCTATTTGTACTAAGCTCTGTGGCACCACTTCAGCTACAGGTGGCAGATCGCGGCTTTGTTTTGATGTATCTGTCAGGGCTGCAGCAGCTGGCAAACGGCAGGCTTATCAAGCTTGGGCCAATTCGTTAGTCACTAAGGACCCGAGCTCTAGAGGTCTGAAGAGGAAATATAATCGTGCCTCCAGATTCTTCAAACGGAAAATGGCTAGAGCAAAGTTCAAGCATGTCGTCAAAATTGGGGATCAGCTGGCAAAGTACCCGCCTGGCACGCGCAAGTTCTGGGCGCTGTTTAAATCTATTCTGGCAAACTTTACTTAGCCATCCCTACCGCCATTGCATACTGGGAACTACTCTCTGGCCTACAAGGCAAAAAAGAAAGCCGATCTCTTGGGCACTCTTTTTGCCTCAAACTTTGGACGACCAGGTCAAGACACCGCCTATCATTCCGCGGTGCTTAATGCCGGAAATAGTTTTTCGGCAAAAATTCATACGAAAAGCCCTCCTTTCCTTGGAAGTTCATAAGTAGAGTGGACCAGATGTTATGTTATAGAAGTTTACACTTCATAGTAACAAGTTATTCATTATAAGATTCTATTGCTTTACAATGTTGTTTTAAAATTGAACAACAAGTTTAGTTTTATTATTTTAGTTTTTATTTTCTTCAAATAATAAATAGTACATTTTTCTGAGTAAAATAATGTTATCTTAAGAATTAATACAAGAAAAAGGATAACTTAGTAATTGTTCCGCTCAAATAAATAAATATATATATTTATAAAGTAAATTTGACAGCATAAAATCATACCTAAACAATTTAACTAAATATTATTTGCTTCGAAAAAAAATAATTCGGCTTTACAAATTGTGCCTCCACTTTAGACACTGATGTCTATTTCATAAATCATAAATCCTGGGAGATAAGAATTCTGTAATCTAAGTAATATAATACTTCTTTTGTTAATTCTGTATTAACAAATAAATTTATTTTAGCATTATATCTTATAAAATTTCAGTCTTTAGCATTATCTATAATATAAAAATGAATCGCAAAATGTGTTGGTAAGCGCATAACTCAACAACGCATGGACTAATCTTAACAATTCTTTTTTTTAAATGTTCCTTGAAGCCCAAGGATGGTTATAACGGCGAGAAAAATTCGTATTATTTCCAGGAAAACCCTAAAAAAGCCCTTTTTTCCTGTACAAATATTTTCTAACTAAATGTAGAGTCAATTTGAACTGTATTGCTATTCCATAAAGTTCATATTAAATTACAAGCACTCATTGTTTTCTAAATAATATAGGTTTGTTATTAACGTCGAAGAGTCAATTCGCGCTTTATTGTCGCTGCACAACGTTCAAATTTAATCAAATATATGTGTTCACCCGACCAAATTGAAAAGTCAAAAAATGTAAGAGCTATAGATTTGATTGGCCTTGGAATGTTCTTTCTTTTGTTTTAGTTTCGGAATGCGACATAAATTGTCATCAGTTTTCACGTCATTGCATCTGTCAAATAAACTGCGTTAAAAAGCGTTTATAATATTTAATAATTAATTTTGATTGTTTTATATCGTGTTTTGCGCAAAGTGTTTTAATACCTGTGATTAATAATTATTTCATGTGACATAATTTAGGTAAGTATATACGATATGCCTCCTATAAGACGAAGTAATTTAGGTAGAAGAACCCGAAATGCTACAAACCAAAACTAATTACCGATCTTATTATACTGCACAAGAAAGTGACGACCGAAATGAACGCGAAAGAATTCATATATCACGAACGCGGGAAGCGAGAGCGAGAGATTCAACTAATAATTGCGAAAGTTTGAATCGAGCTGCTTTCAATTACGATTTGTCAATTGACTACAGTAACCACCAATGTGTTACTATTGGATCTATGAACTTGGTTTGCTCTTATTGTAAGGCATTGAAATACAAAAATGAAGCAAATGGATTCTGTTGCGCAAATGGGAAAGTGAAATTGATACTATTGGATCCACCACCAGAGCCATTATACTCATTGGTTTCAGGAATAGAACCAGATTCCTTACACTTTTTGTCAAATATTCAACAATATAACAATTGCTTTCAAATGACGTCATTTGGGGCAACAAACGTAGTTCGGGAAAATTTCATGCCAACTTTTAAGGTATGTATTATAGCAGTTAATCATTATTATTTTAATGAACAAAATTTCCTGTTAACTAAGTAAATATGTGTCATTAACCTACAGTTCCTTTAACCCTTACACATACATTACTTAGTCATAATATTATTTGGTAATTCAGTATTAGCAACACTTTTATTATTTTGAAACACAATATAATTATTTGATGATGGATATTAGTTACAACTAATTATTACATATTGACATACCTAAGCATATCAATTATTATTCGGTAATTCAAGTTAGGAGACCGACATACTTTTAAGGAACAAATATTATTTATATTTGGCAAAAATCATTTTTTTTATTAACAGGTACAAGGCCAAATATATCATAGAGCAGGTTCACTGTTACCAGTGTCAGATAGCAATTACAAACTCCTGCAAATTTATTTCATGGGCAATTCACCACAAGAAATTGATATACGTTGTTTACAAAACAATTCACTAAAGAGGTCTATTGTAGAACAATTACAAGTTTTATTTCATGAGCACAATCAATTGATTATGTTGTTTAAAACTGCACTGGATCTAATGCCATCTGATAATCACAAAATTGTAATCAAAGCTGATAAAATACCTGTTGGCCAACATGCAAAACGTTTTAATGCACCAACTATTGATGAAGTTGCTATCGTTATAGTCGGAGAAAACTTGAAATCCCGTGATATTGTTTTACATCGTCGGGATGATCAATTACAACGTATATAGGAAACACACCGCTCATATGACGCACTGCAATATCCCATTATATTTTGGCAAGGTAAAGATGGCTATGATTTCTCAAACAAGATGATAAATTACAGGTAATAAAAAATATTAATTTAGCTATGGAGATATATTATCAGTCACCATATTATTATTTTTTTTATTTTCAATGTTATGAAAACAAAAATCTATTTTCAGGTTCTGAAACCAACAAAAAAGTCAGTTCAATGAACTATTATTCCTACCGCCTAATGATTCGTGAAAATGAAGACAATCACATACTCAAATGTCGGCGATTATATCACAAGTATGTTGTAGACATAAAATAGAAACGGAGAGATTAACATTCATCAGGTTGAATCAGACCAAACTCAGATCTGAAGAGTATATTCACCTTCGAGATGCGATTAATACTGATGAAAATGCACAGAATGTTGGTCGAATGACTATTCTTCCAGCAACATACATCGGAAGCCCTCGACATATGCATGAATATGCTCAAGATGTCATGTCATATGTTCGTCATTATGGTACAGCACATTTGTTCATCACATTTACATGCAATCCACACTGGATAGAAATCAAGCAGGCGTTATTCCCTGGGCAATCACCTATTGACCGTCATGATATTACAGCCAGAGTCTTTAGACAAAAGTTGAAATCTTTGATGGATTTCATTGTGAAACATTATGTGTTTGGAGAGACACACTGCTGGATGTATTCTGTGGAGTGGCAGAAACGGGGATTGCCACATGCACACATTTTGTTTTGGTTAGTTGAAAAGATAAGGCCAAATGAAGTTGATGCAGTAATATCAGCTGAAATTGCTAATGTAGAAGTAGATCCAGGATTGCATGAGGTAGTTATTAAAAACATGATACATGGTCCCTGTGGAACTCTTAATCACAATTCACCGTGTATGGTGGATGGTAAATGTTCAAAGCGATATCCACGGACATTAATATCTGAAACAATCACTGATAATGACGGTTATCCTTTGTGTCGTCGCCGATCGACAGCAGATAATGGAAGATCAACAATTGTCAAATTAAATCATCAAGATATTGAAATAGATAATCGCTGGATTGTTCCATATTCACCCATTTTATCAAAGACGTTCAAACCGCACATCAACGTCGAATCTTGCCATTCAGTAAAATCTATTAAATACATTTGCAAATATGTAACCAAAGGGTGATATGGCTGTGATTGGTATTAATGCAGAGAATTCCAATGATGAAGTTACCCAATACCAAATGGGTCGCTATGTTAGTAGTAATGAAGCAGTTTGGCGAATATTTTCTTTTCCTATTCATGAGAGACACCCTACTGTTGTTCATTTAGCTGTGCATTTAGAAAATGGACAAAGAGTATATTTTACAGCACAGAACGCAGTAAAAAGAGCTGTACAGCCACCATCTACTACATTAACCAGTTTTTTTTGAGATATGCCAAAACGATGCTTTTGCTCGAACATTGTTATATTTTGAAATGCCAAAATAATATACTTGGAATCAATCCTCAAGGAGATTTATACGACGGAAACAAGGAAAACCAGTTCCAGGATACCCAGATGTATATTCTACCGATGCGATTGGTCGAATTTATTCAGTACATCCAAGCAATGATGAATGTTTTTATTTACGACTGCTATTAGTCAATGTACGTGGCCCAACATCGTTCCAACATGTACGAACTGTTAATGGTGATTTGTGTGGATCATACAGAGAAGCTTGCCAACGTTTGCGATTGCTAGAAAATGATGCTCATTGGGATCAAACTCTCTATGATGCTGTAATATCATCACAAGCTCATCAAATACGAACATTGTTTTCTATAATCATATCTACATGCTTCCCATCAAACCCAAAGGATTTGTGGATCAAGTACAAAGATAATATGTGTGATAATATTTTGTATCAAATACGGATTAGAAGGGGAAATCCAAATATACAAATAAGCGAAGAAATTTACAATGAAGTATTGATTTCAATTGAGGACATGTGCTTGATGATGTCAAACAAACTATTATTTCAATTAGGCCTGGCCGCAATGGCAAAAGTTTTGTAGCAATATGAATTGATTGTTTGGGATGAATGATGATGGCACATAAAAAGTGAAGGAGGCTTTAGATAGAACTTTACAAAATCTACGGAGCCATCATAACCCATTTGGTGGTGCAATGATTTTATTAGCAGGAGATTTTCGTCAAACATTGCCAATGATTACACGATCAACGCCAGCTGATGAACTTAATGCATGTTTAAAGTCCTCCAATTTGTGGAAACATGTGAAGGTATTACACGTAAGCAAGGATATGCGTGTCAAGTTGCAAAATGACCAATCTGGAGACATATTCCCTAAACAACTCATTGACATTGGTAATGGCAAATTTCCTATAGACACCTTAACTGGTTGCATTAACTTTCCTCAAAGTTTTTGTCAGTTAACTAGATCAAAAGATGAACTTATTCAAAAGGTGTTTCTAGATGTTGCTCAAAATTACAGAAACCATGATTGGTTGAGCGAACGGGCTATATTAGCTGCAAAAAACATAGATGTAAGTTAATTAAGTTTCAAAATTCAAGAACAAATTACAGGCGAATTGAGGATATATAAATCAGTTGATTCGGCTACTAACCAAGATGATGTCGTCAACTATCCGCCTGAATTTTTAAACTCGCTGGATTTACCAGGATTGCCACCTCACAATCTTCAATTAAAGGTTGGATCGGTAGTTATCATGTTGAGAAATATGAACCAACCGCGTCTTTGCAACGGCACACGGTTAGTGATAATAAAATTATTGAACAACGTGATAGAAGCAACTATACTGAAAGGAAAGTATAAAGGAGAAGACGTTTTGATACCACGCATCCCCATGATTCCGACTGATGTACCATTTGTATTTAAACGACTACAGTTTCCAGTGCGGCTTGCTTTTGCTATGACCATAAATAAGTCCTAGGGGCAATCATTAGGTGTTTTTGGCATTAATCTAGAAAACCCATGTTTCTCAAATGGTCAATTGTATGTTGCCTGTTCCCGTGTTGGAAAACCATCAGATTTGTTTGTATATTCACCAGGTAATCAAACAAAAAACATTGTGTATCATAAAGCACTAAAATAAAAATAAAACAGATTTTTGTTAATAACTATGATTCACTTGATTTACAATAACGCGATTACTGAAAATACTTATATACGTTTTATTTTATTTTTCTTTATTTCATAGGTTATTAACCCTATGTTAATAATAATAGTAATAAATAATTAATTATCTCCATGTTTTGTCATTGAAGCACCCACTTTATAAATATTTGTCACCTTTAGGTTCCCACTATCCCTTTAGATTATTTTTTAATCAGGTTTGAACCTTATGTTCCCCTCTTAATTTGAAGCTCTCTGGAAGACACCCCAGTCGGGGTTTTTAGTGCGTCTCAAAAGGGTGGCCTAAGTTCGTGGAAGCGAAGATACTTAGGTCATCCGAGCTGACCTTTTTCTTTAATTCTCCTGAACAGAACCGTCACCATAATGATAGGGCTATATGTGAGAGTCAGCAGAGTAAAAACATCTTAAGGTCGAAATATAAACTGCCACATTCCAAATCTATTTGACAGAAGGAAGTCTGCCGAGTTGTATAAAAATTGTTGTATTTATTATAAAAATGTATATTTTTTCATTTTTCATTATTTATCTTTTAAAATTTAAATGTTTTGAGTTTAACTTTTATTATATACATTAGTAAAACCACCAAATATTTTTAATAATGAACATCTTATTAAAATGATAAAGTAACATATTAAAAAAAGGATAATTTTACGATTTATTTATCATATTATTTAAAATATTAAATGATAAAAAAAATCCACCAGAATGCTTAATATATATAAATCACGTGTCACGTTGTTTATCCACGATGGACTCCTTAACTACTTAACCGATTTTAATAAATTTACACACCAAGTACAGTTTGACCTAACTTAAAAGATAGAATAATTTTCAACTCAATTCATAGTCGCCATATTATTTTATTGCAAATATTTTGTTTATTATTTTGCAGTTAGCTCCTAACAATTCTAAAAGATAGCGGTATCTATTGACTGAATTGAGTAATTACGAATGAGGTAGACCCTACCTACCTTATTCGTAAGTTTAGTGTTCCAAGTTATTTACTAAAAACTTTGTAATATACAAATAATGTTATAAATTTGGATAAAATTTAAAAAATTATTATAATTTTTTTGTTTTGTTTTTAGCTTAATATCGACTGTGAGAAAACATTATTGTTTTCGTGAAAGGTGTACTCTGAACGTTACCCCTTAAATAGTTTACTACAATGAAATATATCAAAAATAATAGTCACAGCAACGCGTGACCGGGTCTGCTAGTATCTTATAAAATTTCAGTCTCTAGGATATATTAGAGGGATATATCACTAATATATTTAATACGATGAAAGAACCATATCAAAATACAATTATTAATCAAATCATATATATTTAGAAGATGTTATATAAAAATTATATTTAATATTCAATTACAATTCCTAGGCCTATATAAAAAACCATTGAATCAAAAAAAAAATGCTAAAAAGCTAAATGCTAAAAAAAATAAATACACTTTTCATAATAACTCTGAACTACAATAACGAGCATATTTCTTTAAAAGTTCAAAGGTTATTTATAAATGATGCTGCCATGAAAGTTTGTATTGCGTGCAGACTGACAAATTGTACTTTAAATATTTAAGGTTCCTGATAAGTTCAAACCTTTTATAAATTTGTGTCTTTAATATTTTTGATATTATACAACAATCGAAGTAATGTCTATAAAAAGTTCAAGACCTTTTCTCTAACTAGACTCAATTTTACCTATTTGTCCTATAATTATAAGCATAGTCATCCAAAGAACAGTTTTAAAATTGAACAAATATCAATAACACATCATAATATAATACATTAGTAAAAATAAACATAAGCAAAAATAGTTGGTTTCTGTAATAAAATATTTGATTTATTGCTTCCGAATTATAATTAAAATTTTAATTTAATATGCAACTACATTTGTGAATTTGTTTATTGCATGGACTTCAATATGTAGTGGAGAATAGTAAAGATAATTATGTTAATAGTAAAGCAAATAAAAATCTTCCCAAATAGAAAACGTTAGTAGTGGTGAAATAAAACAATATAAAAAATATTTTAATTTAACACTGCGCTAGCAACTTTATTAAGGATAGTATTTTAACAAATACTTGCTTGGCATCCAGCCGACTAATTATTCATGTAAATACAGAAACATAAAAAAGAGAGAAGTCTTTTTAATATTACTTTTAAATATGAACATAGTTTTAGAATTTTACATTATATTATTGAAATGTAATAACATAATCTGAATTTTAAATTAAACATTGTGCAAGAACGTTTATTATTTATATTTAATTAAAACTTTTTTGTTTTATAACAGCGAGGTGCAAAGTTAATGGCATTCTCCTTTCGTTTCATTAAAACGTAATTATTCGATTTATTTTTAAAATCATGTACGTGTGAACTCGTGACACAGACACCGCTGTAAATATAATTTATTTTCATTATTATTGTATTTGATATCATGACAGGAATGAATACAAAAAAGTACGATCGTTTTATGAAAGTTATATTGAATTCCATATTATATTCTTATTTCTACGAGTATAATCTTTCTGTTCGGATAGATAAAATATAAAAATGTAGCATTCATGTTCAAAAATGACTTATTTAATTATAGTATTTATTTTAAAGCCCAGAAGTTATTCTGGGCTAATTCTAATTAAATTTAAGACATTAGACAAGACACAACATATTTAGTTACTTGCGCGTTTTCAAATAAAACGTATTTTTAATGTTTGTGCTATGAACGTATTTTAAAGTTTATGATTAAGACAAGTTAGACAATACTCTTTTTAAATATTCTCTATTCTCTTGTTACTCGTCACCTTTGCACACAACATCATTTCTTCTCCATACCGTCTTTCACGCAAACCAATTATTTTTGTTTCTGCCGCTCTCTACCTTGCCATTCCTCCAATTCCATATCTAACACTCTTCTGATTAGATGTCTATCATCCTTCCTTGTAATGTACTCATACTATGACAGACGACTACTATTATTTTTTCTGACACTGGTGCTAAATTACTTATTTTTTATCCTATTGTTTCTTGTCACCCCACACACGCAGAGCGTTTGACTCTTCTTTTGCATGCATACGTTTTTCATCCATCACCTTCATCGCCCAGCACTCAGATCCAAACATGACGACAGGCCTTATGACGGTTTTATAGATTTTTTGCCTTTAATTAAAGGAGAATTAGTCATCGCATATCATTTCCGTGTCCTATCACCCTTCAACCTTTCCGTGGTGGTTCCGTGCTTTACGTCCCGATCACTGTTGTCAACTTTTTGTATAAGGAAACCAAGGTAGCCAAAAATAAAGGAAAAAAGCTGGAGATATCGCCGAAATCGTAGAACAACACTGTCCAACTTTAGCTGCCACTTTTCTAGTCTGCTCTGTACATCCATCGGTAAGCATATCCTAGCCAACAAGAACAATGTCATTAGCAAACAATTAAGCAAGGGTGCCTCTTTCTGTATATCCGATCTCAGAGCATCTATCGTGAATATCAAAAGGAAGAGTGAGAGGTTGAAAAATAAATTTTGGTGTTTCCAGCGGCCAACTGGACCTGTGTGGCGTCTAGATTGTACATTTCACAAACCAACTCCAGGCATACTTTTCTCTCTCAAAGTCTACACTACATCACGGGCAATTCTATCGTATTCCTTCTCGAAATCGACGACCACCACGTGCAAGTTCCTATGTGTCTTTACTTCACGCACTGGTGGAGAACGAATACAGCATCTGACGTACTGGTTCTCCTAGACGTCACTCTCTTCTCGCGTCTTTGTCTCCATCACTTTCTATAAAATTCATTATATATCACTAAATAAACAATATTTTAAATTAATAAACCCGTGGACGACTAATGAGTGAACTGCGAAAGTTCTGTATAAATCTGAAATTCAAGAACTCAACTGCATAAGAAATGAAACTAGAATAGTTATCGAACCCTCATCAGAATATATTATTACGCTTAAATAGCATCATGTCTATAAAGTTTGAAATGGAGTATATGTGTAACAACTTTAACAAATACATTGTTTAAATGTAATAAAAATACTACTCTCTTTATATTATTTATTTATAAAAAATGATTTTTCTTTTTTCTAAATGAAAATTTAATTAAACACGATTTATTAGTCATTTAAGATTGATTTTTTTTATTAATGTAGACTTTTTTATACTTTTGAGGAAGTAATAAAATTAATATTTTAATTACCAATACTTGTCTTTGTTAAAACTTCACAACTTTTTATAAGAAAAATGTTACCTAGGATAGAGTATTGAAATCCACCTTTAGATAGTTGATCAATTCCCGTCCTTCCAAACTCTAAAGAATAGGCATCAACGAACTTCCTTAACAAAGAAAATATTGCATCCGCGACAAAGGCAAATGCTTTCTATTATTAGATTTTGACTTCTCATTATAAACTTTTTTCTATGCAATTTCATTTCTAAAGAACATTTAAACGTTTTAAAGCTAACCAATTTTAAATAATTACTATTGACTATCCTATTACCTAAACAGCTAATGGTACTTCTAAAAGACAAAATAAAATAAAATAAAAAAGTTACGTCGAAATCGACTAACCAAACATTAATAGGAAGCAAAAATTTTATATTTTATTTCTATTATATTTAACGAGCTTGCTTTGAAATTGAAAGGATCTACTAAAACCTCACATGATCAGACTCGATCAACCACAGTTAATATAAGGATTATCTGGCAATCAGATGTTTAAATTTATCCAAGTAAAATCTACTATTATTAGAAATCTAATCTACTATTATTAGAAAATACTATTAATAGAAATATTTATATTGTTAATTAAATTATAGAATACAAATTACTAAAAAACTATAACTATATTTTTATCTTAGATAAAATAACTCTTAAATTAGTCACTATGTTATTTTTTTTTTATTTATTTATTATCAAACGTTACCAATCTTATTGAATCCATATATAATACAATAATAAACCTTTAAAAATATAGATAAATAAATTCAAGCACAGATCTTTGGACAGTCATAGCCAGCCAATCTAGAATGAACGAAATATTAAGAAATGTATTATGTGAAGTATTGTTTTTCCCACTTGTAAGCAGATTATGTTATGTTTTAAAACATTCATAATTATAGTATTACAAAATGATGGATATATTTTAAATGTCAATATAAGAGTAACATTATAAAAAAAATATAATTTTTGAGGACTTTCATCGAAAAAATCCGTATTTTACGAGAGTACTTAATACTTTATAAATATCTTTTTTTTAACAAACATTGTATTTACTTTAGATTTATACTCATAGATCCTTAAGCAGATAATTTTGGATGGTTTCTTAATGCAAATATCAACAATGTTTTAACGATATTTTATACTAACGAGCACTTCTACAATAATATTTAATAACTCTTATTAGAATAATAATATATCGAGAAGGTTAATTGTTAAATATTTTACAGAAAACTATAACTGCTATAGATATCTTTCATTGTCTTGAATGAAACAGTTTTGTTATAAAGTCTATAGTGAAGTGAAGCGTCACCACAGAACTTGGTCAATTCATAGCGAGTACAAAAGATCTGTGTATTCAGAGCAAAGTCTTACAATAGAATAGTATTACTTGTGCCTCGATTGAAATTTATTAATATATGAATATCATATTTGTTTACAAATCACACACATATATGTGTACACACTTTTTTGAGTTTTTAACCAATAAAAGATACTTTTCAGGGTACTATAACCAAATGTAAATTTTTTTCCTCATGTTAGTTGTAGATAATTCGTATAGATTTTAAAAGTAAATATTTTTTTAAAGTTTTATTCAACTGAATATTTGTTAAGAATATTTTTTATATTTAATAGTCTAATATAATATTTTTGGATAAATACTGGGAATAAAAACTATTTTCAATATAATAAATTTAAGGTGCTACGGAACCATCCGTGTATATCCGACTCACTGGTGGTTATTTTGTTTATTAAATTAGTTTCATTGTTTATCTGAGTCTATATCGGATGCCTAATAAGAAATATAGTAAGGAAAAAATAACATCGATATATTTTTTTCACGCTTAGGGTACTATATGTTAATTAATTATGACCCTTTTATTTAGAATCCGTTGACCTGGATTCAAGTGCTTTGATAAACAAGACTGGGTTGAAAAATTTCTGTCCTCTTGGAATTATAAAATCAACATGTCAAAGAATATATTGCTTGTTTATTATGAATTTTACTCCTTTGAAACACATTCCACATCCACAGAAACACATTTCTGCACTGGTTTTTATGTTTCTACATAAAACTAAAATGTGTTGTAGTTTTAATATTTTTTTTAATTAATTGTCATTTAATGTTTATAATAAATACTCTTTTTCAAGTTTCTAATATAAGCTGATTCACTCTAATGGAACAATACTCAAACATTATTAATGAAGCTGTTAAAGTAATTGAAAGCTTGTTGGCAAAACATCATTTTAAAAATACAAAATTTATTATAAAAAATTTCTCTATAGAAAATGGTTATATATGAGGACTGGATTCATGAATCATAAGATTGCAAGATGATTATATATATCCGATTTCTTTCAAAAATATTTTGTTTATAAATAGATACACATTATTTATTCTGCTGTTTTTTAAATCTCTACGATATTAAAACAAGATGAGATTTTTTGTCATATTGATATTCTGCAACACAAAATATTTTAAACAGGCCATTATAGAGCAAATAAATTAAAATCCTAATAAGTTATAAACTGCATCTGTCAATTGTACTCTGTACCACTGTTTCAGTAATATGAAGTATTTTCAAACAAACACATTTTCTTTGTCTTCATTGCATAGAACGCCTCAACTACACTCATGTTTAGTGTTTTTCAGAGCTTATAAAGGTTATTAACATTTTCGTTACTATAGCACTTGCATTTTCTATTGATTGAATAGTGCAATGAAAAATGTTTAAAAAATTCCAATATAAATAAATAAAAATAGCTCGGGTTAACGACACTTGCACAAATATGGTCGGCTTCATTCAGAAATAAGTATGTTAAATTTACGATAGTAATAATATAAATAATATCCTACATGGTGTGAACATGTTGATAGGTCGCTTTGAAAAAAAATCAGGTTTTAAATATGTACATAATATGTATAATATATCATGGTGATGTAACATATTTATCATTTGTTTACATAAATAAGGACATCTAAAGGTTTTTGTCATTTGTGAAGAATATTAAAGTTTCTTTAGAAGTCAATTTATCAATAATTTATAAATAATTCAATGTCAATTTATTAACAATTATAACGATACGTAAATTTTGGAAATATTTGAGTCTCGTTTAAAATTTAAACATAATCGGAATTTGAAATTAAACACTGTGCAAAAATGTTTGGTCGTTATATTTAATTAAACACTTTTTATTTACTAAACCGCGAGGTGCAAAGTTAATGACATTCCCATTTCGTTTCGTAAAAACGTAATTATTCGCTTCGTTTACAAAAACATACACGTGTGAAATCGTGACACAGACACATGTAACTATAATGTAGTTTTATTATAACTGTATTTCATTAAGGAATATTTATAATTATGATTGTTTTATGAAAAGTTATATTGAATGCTAGGTTATACTGATCGTTTCTTTTCAAGACTTACAAAAAATAAAAAAAAATAGGTTAGTAACAATATTCCTTAAATAGTTTTGATTTTTCTCAGGTTCAACGGGTTTATACTAACAGTCATATTTAAATTAACAGTTATTGTAAATTATTTATTATTTGTTACTAATTTTAATTATTATCTAAAATTACTTATCTAAGAGTAATAAAAAGATAATATCTCCGGAAACAGTCCACTTAGAGTCAGATGCCAGTTCTGCTGCTGGGCGACAGTCTGTCTCGCTGCAGTCACTATTGATGACTCGAGTTTTGTAACTGTTCATGTACTAGTGTTATCCAATTACGCATTACCAATGTTTAGGCGTTCTAGAACAATAAATAAGATATTTAAATATTTACACAATTATTACAAAATGATTTAAAAAATATATCTCTACAATATATTTTACAAAGGCAACTTTTAAATAATAGTTTATAAAATATAATAAGATACTATCACTGCAATCTAGGAAACATGCCACTAGATCTGATTTATTCAGAAATTACTAACTAGTAAATAACTAGTAAGTCCAGATCGTACTACAAAAGAAGTCTGGCAAAATTAATTAACACAAAAAAATTAGTGCCTATAAATTATAATTCAATATATTCGTTGTATGAAACGTAAGGAAATTTATTTTCTTATTTGTACTATAAACTAGTAATAAGGAAAGGTCCTTATTGCTATAAACTAGTTCTTTGTAAAATATCATACTTCCTTAAACAAATATCACACAATTTGAAGAAGAAGAAGAAGAAGAAGAATTCAGAAAGAAGACATATTTTTTTAAATCATAAACAACTTAACATCTACAAATATTTATTTATAAAATGTGCAAAACCACAATTTGCCTGTGCCAGTTTTGAAAATATTTTGTATAAAATTTTGATAAAAATAAAGATTTCGATTGATTTGATTCTTTACCATAATCATAATAATCACTTCAATAATATTAAATGATTAATCACTTCAATAATATTAAATGATTTGAGATATTTTAAATTTAAATATTATTGACATATCCCTTTACCTTTGGGTCACACAGATTTATTCTTACTTGACCTGATCTGTTTATATTATATTTTTAAACGTTTATGCATTAAAGGGCAAGAATACCTTATACGAGTATATAACACAGGAATTGTTATAAGTAATGTCAATTTATTTATTCATATTTTATAACAATTTTAAAATTACTATTACATTATATTAACATCATAATTACATTACATTATTAATAGATCTCTTGTTAATTCTATCTTCACTAATGTAAAAATATTTTGTCATATTTAAATATTCAGTCTCTAGTGAGATATATCAGAGGAATATCCAGAGCCATTCCATTTGAATGAATTTAGTGATATATTCAATATGATGAAAGGGTAGCGTTGGCATGTGACCCATGATACTTATTAAAATATCTTTCATTATTTATCTGTACACGTAGACATTTATTATGTTGTATAAAAATATGTTTAATATTCAGTTATAATTATACTTATAGAAAAAAAACATGGAATGTAATAAAGATGGCTAACTGTGAAAAAGAATAAGTACATTTTCATAACAACTCTGAACAATAATAAGAAGTATATTTCATAAAAATAATTGGTGGCTTATAAATAATACTGAAAGTTTGAATTGCGTGCAACGTACAAACAAACACAAGCTTCTTTAAATATTTAAGGCTTTTATAGTGCTGAAAAGTTCAAACCTCTTATAAATTTATAACTACAATATTTTAGATTTTATACTATAATCGATTGAATGTCGACGGCCTGAAGCTAAATTTTACATATTTTTCCTATAATTATAACTTTGAAATGTATTTAATAGCCCTACCAGCCGAAAAACAGTTTTGAAAGTAAAAAAGGTAAGTAAATAAAAGTTGATTTCGGTTATAAAATAATAAACTTTGATTTATTGCTCAGTTAAAAAAATTTTTTGAATACG
The DNA here is from genome assembly GCA_918358865.1 of Melinaea marsaeus rileyi. Classification (NCBI taxonomy): domain Eukaryota; kingdom Metazoa; phylum Arthropoda; class Insecta; order Lepidoptera; family Nymphalidae; genus Melinaea; species Melinaea marsaeus. Next base: position 22,551,792 of record OU911093.1, on the reverse strand, counting down.
TGTAAGTACATATTATTTATGTAAATAGAAAAGTGTTTTAAACACTTTTCTATTTACATAAATAAAATTAGCACCTGACTTGAGAGAAAATGTATTTTTCCTATTTATTTCATAGACTTCGATATGTGGTGGACAGTAATAAAAATATTTTTTTGGTAAAATAAAAAAAAAAAACAAAAATTCATTTCCGATGCAGCGAAAAAAATATCTTTCCACTTGTTACATATAGTAAACGTTAAAAGTAGAGAATATTTTTGTATATAGTGAAAAAAAAAATATTTCATTTCCTACATCGGTTTTAATTAATTTTTATTTCATTATACTTCTTAAACTACAAACGTTAAGGTACGTTTGTCATTTAGTTTTAGTTGTTTTTAGGGTTTTTATATTTTTAAACGAGATGCTAGGTTAAATTTAGGACTCCATTTATTAACAAATTTAGTTGATAGTTATATACTATAATAGTATTCTTTCTAATCCAATCGGGAACAATCGAGGACGAAATTGTATGTGCAAAGAAAATTAATGAAAACTGAATATATGGTTTGATTATGAAATATATATAACCTTTGTTAAATAATCATCTGTGTTCAGGTATTGTAGAATACACCATCATCATAAAATATACATCATTGCTATATTCCAACAAAATTCAAACCCTAAAAAATCTTTGTCGAGTGACTGTTTGATAAAATAAACACGATGCCGACATATTCAGAAGATTCTTGATTCCGCTCATAATTAAACTTTGTACACAAACAAGGACCGATTGCACTAGAATTACTGGTGACATAAGTTACCACACGCTGTCTAAAGTAAATAGTTAATATAACCTAATCCAGAGCTGTCATCCGCCTAATAATGTATGTTGAAATTATTCAACACAACATTGATGTGCAGGAGGAACATAGTTAGGGATAGCAGGAAGCCTTGAGGTACTCCAGCGTTCACGGGCTTAGGATTAGAGCAAAAACCGTCGTAAATAATGTATGCTTCACCTAGTGAGAAAGATTGTGATCCAATTGCATAAACTCTCGGGAAACCCTTGTGCTATAGATGAACGAAGGCTTTTCCATATCCAGACCTCCCTTGCTTTCAATAACCGTTGTCCAACGGTGCGTAAGATGTAACAGAAGATCACCAGCCGAGCGACTACTGCGGTACAAATACTGCCAATGACCTTGAGGGTCACCAGTTGATCAATATCAAGTGGTGATCTTCAAGGTACATTAGGAGTTGTTAGTTGAAATAGATTTATTTATCATTTAAATTTTTTTTTTGTCAATTTAAGATAGTGTAAACTTCTTTAAAAGTAATATTATAAATAGCCATACTTAGTTTCTCTGGGAAGGTCCTGATAACTTTTTTATAGGAAAATGTTAAAACTAATGTTGATAAATTCCCGTCCTTCACATTTCTAAAGAAAAGGCATCAACGAACTTCTGTTTAAAAGGAAACAGTGCATTGAAGATAAAGGTCTCTATTATTAAATTTTTACTTCCCTATATAAATATTATTCTTAAATATCAACAATTTTATTTGTATAGAACCTTTGGCCGTTTTAAAACTAATCAATATTAAATGATTACTATAGATAGTCTATATTATAAATATGTTCTTCATCATTACATATTCTTACACCAAATAGCGTTTTTCTATAAAATATTCCTAATAGTAATGGTAATGTCTTATGGAAGACAAAAATATAATAAAATACTACAGTTTAACCACTATTATGAAACTTTAATAAGAAGCAGTAAGTTTATGCATTATTCCAATTATATATAACGTGTCTGCCTCTAAATCTATAGAATCTACAAAAACTAAAGCCTCACACAATCGGACTCAATCAGCGACAGGCAAAATAAGGATTATCTGGCAATCAAAACTTTAGATGTATGCAAGAAAAATTTACTACTATTAGAATTCTTTTCTTTCGTATATCCGCCGTGAGAATGTTAATATTATAATAATATTAATAAAAGTAAAAAAAGATAAAAATTCTTTTAAATTACTAATGTTACTTATTTGTTTATTGATTTATTTCTAATCAAACTTAACCAAGTCTATTGAACTAGAACACATACAATAAATATAGTTAAAATTAATTTAAAAATAGATCGATATGATATGTGATTTATATGTAATCATATACAAAACCAACGATAGATAGCTTTTAAATGTCAATATAAGAATAACATCGTAAACAATAAAATAATAATTTAACTTATTTCGAAAGACCTGTGAATGTTATTCTGCTTATTTAATTTTTAACTAAGTTTGTATTTTTTATCGGTAATCTCAATAAGATCTCAAGAGAAATGATAATAATCAATACATCATTTAGATATTTGACTTCGTACACCAGACAGATACATGCAATTATATATTATTAAATGCTTTGAGTTACTGAATTGAAAGTATATATCTATTCAAAAACTAAAACGAATTATATATCTCTTGAAATAGGATTTAAAATTAAGTAGATAATACAATACTGTTCCGTATAGTGCTCCGTATAGATAATAAGAGGATTATCGCGAAGCAGCATGCATTGACATCTCCAATAATAGTAAGTAAAAAGTAATAGAATTTCATTGTAAGAACTCCGAGAAAAATATTTAAGAGCAGTCGTAAACTAATCATTTTTATAGGTTATGATTGCCCCTTGTTTGTAGATCGGATGATGTTACCGTTTGCTATTTGCTTGCCCATTTTTAGGTCATTAACCTTTGTAACACTCAACAATCATAACAAGTAGAAAATATAAAAGAACAATTGAGAGATTAATAGACATGATAGTATAATTATCGCTAAATGATACCCTCCGCTCAAAAATGGACCAAATTCTATCAAAAATATTCATTAGAAAACTAGAGCAAGACGACTTGGAAAACTATAAAAATATATATTTTTTAATATTTATATTGTTACAAAATATATTAAAGATTATAATTTATAACTGTTATATATTTATAGCTACCTTTCTATTTATTAAATAATAAAAATTAAACGGGGATGAAGAAGTTAAAATTGAAACACCGTTTTATCGAGACAAAATTTCTTTACAAACTTAGCTTATTTGAGTTAATGTGATCCTATGGGAATGTACGGGTTATAAAGGAACAATAAATATTTTTTTACCCTTTTGGGGGCTTTTAACTTAATGTTTATCGAAAAACTTTTTTTACGGTTTCGTGTCAATAAATTAAGTACGGTGGCAGCCAAGGATACAGAAACACTATTTCTTAAAAAAATACCTAATTCAAATATTTCGTTATAATCTAAAATTTTTATGCAGATAATTTGGGACGGCTGCTTCATGCATATAGTCACAATATTTTAACGCTATTTAATACTAACTAGTACTTCTACAATCATTATTAACTCTTATTAGAATAACAATATATGTTATCAAGAAACTTTAATTGTTAAATATCAAAAGGCAGTTGTTATAGATACATTCCATTGTCTTTAATAAAACAGTTTTGTTATAAAGGCTATAGTGAAGTGTAGTGTCACAACAGTACTCGGTCAATTCATGGCGACTACAAAAGATCTGTGTATTCAGAGCTAAAATTATGCTCTAATAATAATAATACCATAGTATTGCTCCAGACTCGATTGAAATATATTAATATACTATAATGATATTTGTGTTCTCATTTTCGTTTTTTTTTAATTTGTATAAGATAAGAGTCATTGTAATATAGCACACAGTATGCACTTTTTCGCGTAATTAATCAGTAAAAGATACAATGTACATGATTTTCGTTCTTCCATGCAACTTTTAAGGGAAACTGAATAAAATGTAAAATTTATCCATTATACTAGTTGTAGATCATTTGTTTATTTATAACCTTATCTTTATTGTTATGATTCTTTGTTTAAGTAACCTAAAATTAAACGCCTTTCTAATTAATAGTATATGTTTTTAGATGTTTAGGCGTAGGGCATAGAATAGGTTGAAAAAAAAAACTTATTAACTTATTATCAAGTGCTTTGATAAACGAGACTCGGTTGTATATTATCTGTCCTCATGGGATTTTAAAATCAACACATAAAATAGTTTATTGGCTTTCATTATGATTTTTTCCCTTTTATGTGTTTCTGAACAGTTTTTTATATGTATCTTATAGTATTAAGTCATAAAAATGAAGTATATTGAAATTTTTTTCACTTAATTTTTTATATAATTGTTGTTATAGGGTTATAATGAAAACTCATTTTCAAATTTTCATTAGACGCTGATTCGCCCTGATGGAAATATTCAAATATGAATTGAGAAGCTTTTCTAAAAATCGAGAAGAACCCTTAATAATCATTGAAAGCTTGTTGACAAAATATCGTTATAAAACATTAACTTTATATAATATTTATTATAAAAATCACGCAATAAAAAAAAATATTTATGACAACTGAATAAATGATAACAATGTAAGATGATTACATCTTTGCTATTTCTTTCAAAAACATTTTATTTGTAGCCATGATTGGAATATTTTCTGAAATGTTTTTTTCCGATTATATCAGAATAGGAGTTATCATGATATAATGTTGCCTTATAATATATAAAATATAGAAATAAATTTATTTATTTGGAAAACGAAATTTCTGATTCATATATAACGTCGATTCTACACTATTTATTATATTATATTTTTCGTGTGCTAGAAACTAGAGTTTTGGCGATTATAAACATTTTTTGTATTTAAAATATTTTAATTATTCTGTAGTACTTTTGTTTTTTATGAGGAAATGACATATGTATCTGAGCTGAAATATTCATTATCGAATTGGTATTCTGCAACATAAAATTTATTTTAAATGCAATCAAAGAGCAAACGATTCGAAGCTCTAATTATTTATAAACTGCATCTGTTTTCAGTACTATGAAGTATTTTTGAACAAACACAAAACAATGCCTTTTTTCCATTGCATCAGACACTTCAACTACACTCATGTTTACTGTTTTTCATAGTTTATAATGGTTATTAACATTTCTGTTACTAATAGTAGTTGCATTTCTTCTTAATGGAATAGTACAATAAATAATGTTAAAATTTTTCCCTGAAGCGATTAAAGTTATGAATCTAATACCAAACTCGAGCTATTCAGTGTGCTAAGGTTACAACACTTTAATTATAATTATTTAAATTATAATTAGTAGTACATTTTTAGAACTAATTAAAATATAAAAACTAATTTTTTAACCTAATCAATCAGGTGTGGTAAACTCAATGACTTGCATGCTGAGTAAAATGTTAATTTGTTCGTATTTTATACTGTAATAAATCAGATCTTTACCTAACAAGCTTATGCGTGAAAAAATGTTTAACATTCCTTTACTTTGAAAATAGTAGCAATACACGAACACAGTTTATAAAGTTTACGTGAAGGTATAAAAATCTTTACAACTAATCACCTTTCAATTATTTTTTATTGAATTCATTGTTCTATTATTTTACACATTTAGATTTAAGAGTGTAAGTAAAAAATATACAATAAAAAAATACTTAACTTTAAGATGCTTAGGACACAGACACGTTATTTTATTTATTAGAACTCAATTACGTGTAAATTCGTTCTCCTACAAATAAGTCTACTTTTTCTTACTTCAGTCTTTGATAACGATTCTCAAGTAAAAAAGTAAAATATTATTTTTTTATTTTATTTTTTATTTATTACATGTTCTCAAAAATTTATTCCTATGTAATATTCATACTACCCTCACATTTTAGGATCGGTTTCATATATTGTAGTGCAAATCTCAGAAATTTACTCGTACATGATACTCATACTATAATTAAGAATTGTGGAGTAGAAGTCATAAATTGTAATACAAAGTTAATTTCACACAAATTATATTATATGGATAAAAATATATTTAACATCTCTAGCACATTTATAAAATAAGTTGCCTGATTTTAAATTGAAAAAAGAACCTGTGTCTAAATTACAATTATTTTATAATTTTAAATTACAATGTAATATGGTGGGTTACACTGCTTCATGTACAAATGTTGTAAACCAACTTTACAATATAAAGTTTTGACAAGTTAATTTAATTCCTATTTCAGTAACATAATAAAGGTAAAGTTTGTCTTATCCTTCAAAATTATTTAAAAAAATGTTGGACAATGTTTTGTTGACAAACAAGATATTTGATTTTACCATTTTTATCATATAACAATAATTATATAAATCTCTCAATTTAGTATTTTAATATTGAACTAATATTAGTTTTAAAGGAAACGTTATTTTGCAGAGGTGGCGAAAAGCGCTCACATGCTATAGTCATTTCTTAAAAAGTATAAGGATTCTTGGCAAACGTATAATTATATTATATATAGTAATTATGTATAGTATTTACTTATTCTTTTAATAATATATCATTTTCGGAAAACTTGGGATTAATATATTTAATAATAGTGAGTGTGTAGTTACTTAAGGTCAATTATAAGTTTCCACTGAATATTATAATCTAATACTAATTGAGCTGAGCGAAGCGAAGCTCTTTAATGGTCAGATCGCAAAAACTGCGAACTCTCTGTTCTTAAAAACTATTTGAGCTACGTAAACGAAACTCGCCACAACGACTGCGAGCATAAGGCGCTAAGCATATATTTATTTAAAAAAAAATTGTAATTCTAAATTCAGTATAATTTACTAATTCAGTTTAGGACAATTTACGTGCTGCTATCATTTAACTACGCATACCACAGTTTCGAAACTCGGCATGGTGTTTGATGCCACATTGCTTTATGACTGTGCAAAATTTCGGATAATTTCGATCGACAGATCTTGAACAATTAACAGAACTAATTTAGTTCGATTAGTGACTCAACAGCGCGCGCCTGCTCGATGCACGAGTGACGAGTGGATTGAAATCTAAGAAAGTTTGTAACTACTCTTATACATAGCAGAACGGACTATAAATTCGTCAGAATGCAGTTCACATTGAGCTCGAAGCACACTAAAAGAATGGTAAGTTTTCGAATTACAGAAAAAAAGTTGCAATTCACCAGAAAATTGTCCATAGACTTATGATATGGAACGTCTCATACCGGCGCGCGCCCCAAATTAAAAGAATAGCAAAATAGATGGAACAACTGAACGAACGCTTCAGTTGCGTGTGAGGCTTCGAACAGGCAAGGTTCCGTCCGAATATTTTCTTTCACTTTTATTTTTCATTTTGCTATCCCAATTTAATATTTTATATCCACTTGCTGTACATTTCATCGAATTTCATCAAGCTTCCATTTAATTATTGCTCAATCTTATTATATCATAGCATTATCGTAAAATGGACGAGGCAGAGGAAGAGGCAGACGGTTTGAAAGTGGCATATGGCGATACACAGCAACTTCTATCCGTTCACAACAGTATCGAGATAGCGCAGCCACAAATATAACGCTTCCTAATATCGCAGCAAATAAGCGTGGATTCAATAAAGAAATAGAAAAATTGGCATACGTTTCTTGTTCTAAATGTTCAAGAACCGATTTACAAGGAGCAGGAGTTCCCTATACTTGCTCTGCATGCTGTTCCATTCGAACAACAGGAATTTTATAGATCCTGGAGCAGTGCCACCACAATTCTAAGGGATGACACAGATAGAAACTATGCTAAACTAAACAGAATACCTAAGCCGTGCCTGGGTAATATTATGCGTCTAGCTAGCTTATCGTAACGTTAACGTGATTCTTAAATGAAAAATTCACTAAATAAGATCTAGAGCCGTCTGCTAGGAACTCTATGTGACTCTGTCATATGGAATTGACACAGTTACTGTTGTTTGAACGTGCCACGATATCATCATAATAATTCGTTTTATCCCCAAGGAGGTCGAATGCTTTCTACTGCATCAATAGTGTCACAGTGGACCTGATTGTTTCAGCGTGACGCCATAACGAAAAGAAGGGTGTTATGAGCAATTCTGTAGAAAATTTTTCATTTAAAGACCTGAAAAAAATATCAAACTTGACATGTTTGGCAAATGATTTATTGATAATATCCTATATTTCCATTTAACTCTCGTAGCGTTTGTAAGGACTAACCTAAAGAACATCGTAGTAAATACCCTGCCGTGCACAGAGCAAAAGTTAGCTCAGCTCACAACCCCGCTTGCGTGACCTAGTATTTTAAGGCAGACATTCACATTTTAAAGTGAAGCAACAAGAAAATTATAATTATTATATTTATATTCCTAACTCAAAATTAATTTACAAAATACATAGCATTTATAATTGGCAGTCTGTGGACGAGTTGGAATGGATCCAACAAAGAGTGCTTTGTTGGATCTTCTACTGACTACCCAACCAGAAAAGTATTACGGTTTTCTGAACATTGTCTGGTTCGGAGTGTAAGTACCCATTCTGTGAGTGGATGTGTTTAGCACTACAAATCAGTAGATTGAGATAAAATGCGGTCCTTTTTTGCATCCTACCCATGGAGGGTGATTTGTTACCCTCCAATGTTCCCAGTGACTGCGGAGCAACTGTAGCTGATGTAATTCGTCAGAGGGTCGTGTGGTTAGTGGTAAATTGTGGTCTTGCGTCTGCCTGGAGTGCAATAGCTGGCAAACAACGGCCGTATTGCGTTGATCTAATGTGGTAGTCGTTAAGGATAAAAACTATAGAGTACTACCTTTATAGTTCGGATCCTTAATGGCTAAAGTATTAGCATATATATAAAGGAAATACTCTAGATTTCTGAAGAGGAAATATAATCGTGCCTCCAGATTCTTCAAAAGGAAAATTGCTAGAGCAAAGTTCAAGCATATCGTCAAAATTGGGGATAAGCTGGCAAAGTACCTGCCTGTCACGCGCAAAATTTGGTTACAGGTTACAGGTTTGCGCGTTTACCACTAAAAAAACCCCATTTGTCATATCACCGTTCTTCGAGAGCACTACTCTCAATGCCTCGCCAAGTATTAGTATACTGGGTTATTAGTTTTGGAGAGCTAGGACAAGTTGACTTTAATAAAATTAAGAGTGATTAATAGAGCGAGGTAGTATTCCAGGCTTAGCCAATGACTTGTGCTCTAGAAGTGGCAGTACTGTTCTCATTTCTGAAATAAATATAAATAAAAATTTTACAAATGCAATTAAATGATTATAAATTGTATCTGTCTCTTTGTTATTCTAAATAATAAGATTCCAAATGCGTATTCAAGTATATACGTTATTTACATAAAAATGTATTTTTAGAATTTTTGTTTGTCTGTCTAGTTGTTCCGGCTAATCCCTGAAACGGATAAAACAATTTTAACAGTACCTGGGACAACGGATAGCTGTTATTAGAATGAGTAACTAAGGCTACTTTAATTTTTAGAAGTCGTAGGCACAACGAGTATTAAAATACAATTTAGGTTAGCATTACAAGTATTTTGTAGAAGTGACAATAACGTTTAAACCTTTTTTATTTATCGTTTTAAATCAAAAACATAAACGGAATACAAACAGCAATTTACTTCGAAAGCAATTTTGTGATCAAAAGCTAAAATAGAATCATTTCATTAATATCATTCCAAATACAAAAGTTAATGTAAACGATTCTACGAACGAGGCTTTGCTTTGAATATGTTACTAAAAATGTAGAACTAATTTTTATAAGAAACGTTGAACGTCAATAACTCAAAATGAGTTATTACTTTAATATAATTTAAAAAGCGTCATAATATTTAAGTTATTGAAGTATGAAGCCCTGAAGGGTCCTATATCATGATCGTAATAATATTTAAACAAAAACTTATATTGCACAAAGTTAAAGACGGGAGTCATAAAATGATAACTTCGTGGGAATCACGCCAATAAACTTCTGAGCGGTGAAATTTTGATTAGTTGAGATGAAATAAAAACTTTCTAACTTTCCCTCAGACCAATTAAAAGGTTTTCTTTTGAAGAATGCTAAATGTAATATGAATGAATGATACATTAACAAAGAAAGCAATTTATTTCTCTTGTGATATTCTTTGATTACAGAGATAAAATTTTCTTTTTATTGACATTATCAAATAAAATTGAAACTTGTATAAAATAAATAATTTAAGCATATAATTTAATAGAATTTATGCTTTTTATAAGTCATACTTTGAGTTGATTTTGTGAAATAAAAATATTATAACAACTACACCGTTATCTAGAATATAAATTTATATTCTAAATATATTGTCATTACTATTTTAATATTATATCTGTAAGAAGTTATTTTGTTAATTTTGTTGTATATATATTATTATAGAAAACACCCTTTTTTATTAGAATATAGAAAATCAATTCTTAATATAAATTACTAAACACCTATTATCGTTTGAATTAAAGTACTAAATTAAGATTATATAGTATCATTTCAAGAACATTATTGTACAAAGCAAACTTAAGCAAAGCCGATTTTAAACGATTAATTTGCCGTAAGTAGTGATTGTAATGGCTCAGGGTTTATGGCGCCATTATGAATATAATACGATCAACAATGTTTACTGAAATTATAGTGAATTATGACCGACCGATGGCTGTTTGTTGGCATAAAAATTTCACGATAGAACGATAGAGTCTGTTGTTCTTTTACATATATCATTTATTCATTTGTTTTCATAATAATTAATGATAATTTCAGTAATTAATTTGGTTAATAATGATTCATTTTTACAAAGCGCTCTCATTAACACAATAACAAATGTAATCATGGCAATATTCTATTGCTGTCACAATAGGTCTTTATAAAACCGTAATCTAGCTATTATTCCATATCATTCCATATAATCGAAGTTGCGTTTCATTTACATAATAACTAACATTTACCGTTTAATGGTATTATTACTATATTTTTAATGAAAATTCGAAAAGCCCATTTCAACGGTACATGATTAATCGTTTGCTGTAAAATAACATTGCATTAAAGTAATTCATGAAAGAATTGTTGATTACTTACTGAAAGCGGTCGGTTATAATTACACGCATATAAATATATACGCAAATACATAATAACCGTTTAAATTTATAGTAATTTTCATGGAAAAAAATAAAAATTACGAAAGAGGTATGCAGGGACCGTATTGTTTGGCGCTCCATCATCTCTGGCTACCCCGCGAGGGATATGACGTGAAGTTAAAATAAAATAAATAAATAAATAAATACATTTTTTAGATGAAAACAAAATTATATCGTTATAATTGTTAACATTTTCGGTATGGTAGTGACAGAATGGACAGGTAGAGGGCGGCCGAAAAAAAGATGGATGGATTGCGTGAAAGACGATATGGAGAAGAAAGATGACGAGTAACGGGAGAGTATGGAAGGAAAATATATACTACGCCGACCCCAAAATTAGGATAAGGGCAAGAAGATGATGAATTGTTAATATTTTGTGGACGTTATACGAGAATACTGTTACGCTAGCTGAGTTTAATAAATAGCTACTCATTTAGATTTTCAACCATAACGAGGATATTTGAGAACTCAATAACGAGTTCCCATAACTCCAACATTTCATGTTGCTATTTGATAATATCACTTCCTTACAAAAGATACACGAGCAGAGTCAAATTTCCGTACGAGTGACGTGTATAATCGAATTTGTAAAGTTTTGAGTAGTAAATGTCAGTTTGGTTTGTTTTATATACATACATGTTATATAATAAGTAAATTATTAAATTTAATTAAAATACATTGGTCAATATATAAAATTTATTTTTAAATGAATACGTTTAAAGATAACACTAACAATGACTATTTACAATATGATTTCTAGTATTTGAAGTTTGATAGAGGAAGCACTTGGTATGAAAACTATCGAAATGTCAAGTTGTTTGTCTACGAGTCTTATGCAAACATTCAGTAATTCTTGGAAGTAACTTTCAAAGTCGGTACAAATTGAAAAGCCTTTCAAATGTAAATAATACGTAGTTGCAAGATTTATTATTCATTAGAGTTTTCGACTGACACACAAAACAGTCAAGTGCTTTTCAGTAAGAAGAATAAGAAAAGGGTTTTATAAACTTTAAACTTTTTATAGAAACAAAAACATTAGTATCTTCGACCAAAAATGAATACATAAAAAATAGAATTATTTATTTTATTCGTAAAAATGAAAAGATATAACTATTACAATAAAATATAACTCTAGATTCTTCATGATAATATATATGAGTTTTATTTTTATCATATATTGTTTATAAATTAAAATATCCGATAAATTTTGTTCAAATTATATATTTAATGATACTTAATTGTTTTAAAGTACACCAATCCTAATAAAAAATAAAAATTTAGGACTCGAGTTAAATTACATAATTTTTAACCATAAATTATTACAAAATATTTATTTTGTTTTTAATAATTTAATGTCTTTGTATTCTAATTATAAAAGTTTCATTTGTATATTGGTTGCAAATAAATAAGCTATGAACGATTTTTATAACCTACAACTTTATCCGATAGCACTTTTCACTTTCTTAAATAGTAATTTCTTATTTCATTTAATTGTCAAGCATTAACTTTTCAACTCTTCTTTCCAACAGCAGCAGCGGCGGCAGTATATAAGAGAGCCGAGTAAAGAAATTGCTTTTTTTTATAATCTCCACAATTCTGGTCAATAAGGATTACAAGTATTATTTTGTTAGACGTTCTGTCTAAATATCTTTGGACGGAACGTGTAAAAAGATGTTACAGTATCAAAAGTTGTATACCCAATACACATTTTTCGTATTTTCTTTATTTATAAAATTTGTTAATTATTATAGAATGTAATTTATATTCTTGATGTCTAAAATATTATTTTTAAACCATAAATACACATTCAATGTTATTTATATGTCACTAAAAGAAAAGACTATTTAAACAACAAGTAACGCAGTGAAATATATTTCTTTACTAATGGTTTGAGAATTCCGTGTACCATAAAAGAGATATCACTGTATATATTTCAACTCTTCATTTTTTATTATTTCATAACAGCGATATAACCTTAAGATCAAAAGAAAGAGAATCTTTTCATTTCTCCATTTTGTATCACAAAGCACCCTGAAACTAAATTGTAGTTTTGTATAGAGCCTGATAGAGGAAAATGCTCTTTGTATGCTAGCTATCGAATTTTCAAGTTGTCTGTCTGTGAGACGTATGTAAACACGACGGAGTCTTCATTCGCAAACAATTTAGTAAAATATTGTCACAATTTGTAACAGTTTTATATGTAATAAAATATTTATACATAACATTTTGTTTTATTATTATTTTAAATATTTGTACATTGAACGCAAAATTAATTAATTATTCATTTAATACATTAAAAGATAAAGAAATAACATTATTATAATTAATATTTATTTCGTTAAATGAATTTTAGCAATTCATTTAATTACTTTATATATTTTTCTACTTCTAAATATTAAAATATTTATTATTTCACAGTCATATAACAGATATATTGTAAAGATAGAAGAAATTATACATCTATTTCGCATTAATATACGAGTCAAGAACCGATCAAGTATGATATCTTTATGATCTGAATACTAATGACAATACCATTCAGAACGATTAATAATACCAGATCCATTTGATTTCCCTGTAAGTCATATTTCGCAATCGAAAGTTACACTGGAAGCCATAAGGTTTTGTTTTTCTATAACTATTTATGAGTTGGTATGATTGGTGAATAATATATAGGAAAAATATGGAAAAATGTATAAATTAGCTATGAACTGAAATACTTTTCTCTACATTTGAATTATAAAATATATAAAAGTATGAAACCTAACATTATAGTAATGTTTAATGAATCACACTATTTTATTAATAACTTAATATTTTTGGGACACGTTTTTCTGTGACTTTATATAATAAATTATAAGCGAGTACACATTCACTGATTATATCATGACAAGTTCACACGCCATATTTTGTTTTTTATTTGTTAAAACATAAATTCCTATTATAAAGATCAGAGGTTACTGTTACATTAAAATAAAATAAAAAACTTTAATTGACACAAGCCAGTCTTTCTTTACAAGTGTGTTGACATTTTCTTTATATATTATGAAATCACAGATAGTATATACCTTTTAGGGGTTTCAGTGTAGTTAAAATATTACAGTTATTCTAAATTCATATATAAATGACGAAAAAACCATACATTTTTTAAATATCTATAAATTATAAATGTGATTTATAATAATAGTAATAAATCACATTTACAATTAATTCGCGATATCCCCCCCCCCCCCCCCCCTTCAAACATCAATAATAAGCTATCTTTCAACATGTTATTTTGTCATTCCGCTAATTATAAACAGATTTAAATAATAATGATGAGTATATTTGTAAATTATTTTAGTAAAACTTTCATTTTCGACATAAAAAAATGGTTTTGTTATTTATACCTTTTTTCCTTTTACTTACTTCAAAAGAGGAATATTTTGACCCCATTTTCTGTTCAATGATTAATTTGCCTGATATTAAATGATTTCAGGTCACTTGTTGCAAGTCCGACATGTGTTTATTTTCTGACCTTATGTAGACAAGCTGGTTTAAGATTATGGCTTTATTGTGTTTCCACTTAAAAGCTTTAAAGCTTTATTGTCATTAAAAAGTATTTCGAACTGAGACCAATTCTATAACATATAATACTTAATTATAAATATGTATATAAGATTTAAATATTTGACTATTTTTTATTGTTTCAATGTATCCATATAGCTGCACGTTTGGATGTACACAATGAAGTTTTGCTACCGACGCTGTTATACGGCAGCCAAACGTGGGTAACACAGAAGAAGATTGAAAGAAAGACGAATGCTGTGGAGATGCGATCTCTTCGCAGAATATGCGGAGTTAGTCTAGCTGATCGAATCCGCAATGATGAGATCCACAGAATGGCAGGTACTAGTGAAGATGTCACGGTGAGAATGAAGAAGAACGTGCTCAAGTGGTTTGGGCACGTCGAACGATCACAGATCTTTTGTACTCGTTATGAATTGCCCAAGATCTGTGGTTACGCTTCACTTCACTATAGACTTTATAACAAAACTGTTTCATTCAAGACAATGAAATATATCTGTAACTACTGTCTTCTGTAAAATATTTAACAATTAACTCTTTTTGATATATTATTATTCTAATAAGAGTTATTAATTATAGCAGAAGTGCTCGTTAGTGTAAAAAATCGTAAAAATATTGTTAATATTTGCATTAAGGAACCGTCCAAAATTATCTGCTTAAGAATCTATGAGTATAAATCTAAAGTAAACGCATTTTTTGTTAAAAAAAAATATATTTATAAAGTATTAAGTACTCTTTTAGTATTCTCGGATGCCACCGTACTTATTTTATTTACCAAACCATGAAACGCGGATTTTTTCGATAAATATTACGTTAAAAGTTCTCAAAGATTATATAATTTATAATGTTATTCTTATATTGATATTGAAAATCATTTTGTAATAATTTAACTACGAATATTTTAAAACATAACATAATCCGCTTACAAATGGGAAAAACAATATTTTACATAATACATTTCTTAATATTTTGTTCATTCTAGATTGACTGGGTGTGACCGTCTAGGAAGGATCTATGCTTAAGTTTATTTTACCTGTATTTATAAAGGTTTATTGTTCGTTTGATTAGACATAATTAAATAAACAAATAGGTTACTAATTTAAGATTTATTTTATCAAAGATAAAAATATATTTAAAGTTTTTTTTTAATTTTAATTAATATTATAAATAATGTTAATATTCTCATGGCGGAAATATGAATGGAGATTTCTAATAATAGTAGATTTTACTTGGATACATTTGAACCTCTGATTGCATATATATAATATTATATATAATCCTTATATTGACTGTGGTTGATCGAGTCTGATCGTGTGAGGCTTTAGTAGATCCTTTCAATTTCAAAGCAGGCTAAATATAATTGGAATAATATATAAAATTACTGCTTCGTATAAATTTCTTTAATATTTTGTTTTTTATAAACATCATGAAATGTTAAGATCATAGAATAGTCAATAGTAATTATTTAATATTGATGAGTTTTAACGGGTCTAAATTTATTATGTTCTTTACAAATGAAATTGCATAGAAAAGTTTATAATGACAAGTCAAAATCTAATAATAGAGGCATTTGCCTCTATCGTGGATGCGCTTTTTTCTTTCTTAAGGAAGTTCGTTGATGCCTTTTCTTAAGAGTTCTAAAGGACGGCAATTGATCAACTATTTAAAGGTGCATTTTAATACTCTATCGAAGTTATAACTTTTCTTATAAAAAGTTGTCAAGTTATTTACAAAGACAAGTATTAGTAATTAAAATATTACTTTTAATACTTTCAGGTTTCAACTCCTCAATAGTATAAAAAAGTTTACATTAATAAAAAAACAATATTAAATGATAAATAATTTAAGTTTAATCCTATTTTCATTTAGGAAAAGAAAGTGTTTCATTTTTCAAGAAGTATGATTAAATTTAGAAATATTCTTACTTTTCATTCCTAAAAGTCATATATATTTTAATTACGTTCTGTTTATTCATTGCTGTAGTGTTTTATAGTAGGATGTAAAATTTGTGTCAATGTATAAAAAAGTCGATATTTATATATATGTATTATGATACATATACACATAATAATACGGGCCCAATTTTGGACCAATTTATATACTATATGTAGTACTTAAATTACTAACTTAGGCTGTATGATCTATATGAGACGAATATAATATAAGGTTCATTGTTTTGGTTTTTAATAGAATATTAGTTATTTGCTTAATAGGTAATGTCAACATTTTTGTGATACATTTTTGTTTGTTTTGTGCAAAAAAGAAAGCCGATCTCTTGGGCACGCTTATCATCCCGCGGTGCTTAATGCCGGAAATAGTTTTTCGGCAAAAACTCATACGAAAAGCCCTCCTTTCCTTGGAAGTTCATAAGTCAAGTGGACCAGATGTTATGTTATAGAAGTTTACACTTCATAGTAACAAGTTATTCATTATAAGATTCTATTGCTTTACAATGTTGTTTTAAAATTGAACAACAAGTTTAATTTTGTTATTTTAGTATTTATTTTCTTCAAATAATAAATAGTACATTTTTCTGAGTAAAATAATGTTATCTTGAGAATTAATACTAGAAAAAGGATACCTTACTAATTGTTCCGCTCAAATAAATAAATATATATATTTATAAAGTAAATTTTACAGCATAAAATCATACTTAAACAATTTAACTAAAGATTATTTGCTTCGAATAAAAATAATTCGGCTTTACAAATTGTGCCTCCACTTTAGACACTGATGTCTATTTCATAAATCATAAATCCTGGGAGATAAGAATTCTGCAATCTAAGTAATATAATACTTCTTTTGTTAATTCTGTATTAACAAATAAATTTATTTTAGCATTATATCTTATAAAATTTAAAGTATTCAGTCTCTAGAGGGATATATTAGAGGGATATATCACTGGGATATAAAGAGCAATTCCGTTTCAATGAATTCACTAATATATTTAATACGATGAAAGAACCATATCAAAAAACATTTATTATTAATCAAATCATATATTTAGAAGATGTTATATAAAAACTATATTTAATATTCAATTACAATTCCTAGGCCTATATAAAAAACCTTTGAATAAAAAAAAAATGCTAAAAAGCTAAATGCTAAAAAGAATAAATACGCTTTTCATAATAACTCTGAACTACAATAACGAGCATATTTCTTTAAAAGTTCAATGGTTATTTATAAATGATGCTGCCTTGAAAGTTTGTATTGCGTGCAGACTGACAAATTGTACTTTAAATATTTAAGGTTCCTGATAAGTTCAAACCTTTTATAAATTTGTGTCTTTAATATTTTCGATATTATACAACAATCGAAGTAATGTCTATAAAAAGGTCAAGACCTTTTCTCTAACTAGACTAAATTTTACCTATTTGTCCTATAATTATAAGCACAGTCATCCAAAGAACAGTTTTAAAATTGAACAAATATCAATAACACATCATAATATAATACATTAGTAAAAATAAAGATAAGCAAAAAATAGTTGGTTTCTGTAATAAAATATTTGATTTATTGCTTCCGAATTATAATTAAAATTTTAATTTAAAATGCAACTACATTTGTGAATTTGTTTATTGCATGGACTTCAATATGTAGTGGAGAATAGTAAAGATAATTATGTTAATAGTAAAGCAAATAAAAATCTTCAAAAATAGAAAACGTTAGTAGTGGTGAAATAAAATCCAGCCGACTAATTATTCATGTAAATACAGAAACATAAAAAAGAGAGAAATCTTTTTAATATTACTTTGAAATATGAACATAATTTTAGAATTTTACATATATCACCAGAAATAAGTTACGTCTTAAAAAGAAAGTTGCATGTCATATTCCTTGATGAAGCATTCATAATATCAGCGACTGCTCAGTTTTTATAACGTTGTACTATTACATTGCAGAGTTTTGTGTTTGTGCAAAAAAATATTTAAAACTAAACCATGTAAAGTTGGTATATATTATGAAATTAGTTTTCTGCTTAGTAACTTCAAAACTAGGTGTAAGCTACGTGAATGGAAAGTAGATAAATAACAAGTTAAAAAGGACTGTACAAATTAAAAGTAATATATTTGGTAAATACACTCGCAATAAATAAAAACTAGTAAGAATTAAGACATATGAAAGGGATATTCAGTGCATTATGTTAGTGAAAACCATTTTTTGATAATTTACGAGTAAATAATGTTTATTAAATGACAATGATAAAGGGTAAGGTTAATAAGGTAAGATACAAGGTAATGTAAATTAAATACTTCAATAAATATGGTCGGCCTCAGCAGAAATAGGTACGTTAAAATTATGATCCATATTTACTATAAAACATGACTATGAATAACACCGTACATGGCGTGGATATGTTGATAAGTGGCTTTGCAAAAAAAAAATCTCGTTTTAAATTTATATATCATGGTAATGTAACGTGTTTATCTTTTGTTAATATAAATAAGGGCCTTCATACGTCTAAATTTGTGAAGAATAATAATGTTTTCTTTAGAAGTCATTTTATCAAAATAGTTTCGTCATGTGTGCAAATTATTAACAACTATTACGAAATGTAATAACATAATCTGAATTTTAAATTAAACATTGTGCAAGAACGTTTATTATTTATATTTAATTAAAACTTTTTTGTTTTATAACAGCGAGGTGCAAAGTGGCATTCTCCTTTCGTTTCATTAAAACGTAATTATTCGATTTATTTTTAAAATCATGTACGTGTGAACTCGTGACACAGACACCGCTGTAAATATAATTTATTTTTATTATTACTGTATTTGATATCATGACAGGAATGAATATAAAAAAGTACGATCGTTTTATGAAAGTTATATTGAATTCCATATTATATTATTTCTACGAGTATAATCTTTCTGTTCGGATAGATAAAATATAAAAATGTAGCATTCATGTTCAAAAATGACTTATTTAATTATAGTATTTATTTTAAAGCCCAGAAGTTATTCTGGACTAATTCTAATTAAATTTAAGACATTTACACAACATATTTAGTTACTTGCGCGTTTTCAAATAAAACGTATTTATAATGTTTGTGCCATGAACGTATTTTAAAGTTTATGATTAAGACAAGTTAGACAATACTCTTTTTAAATATTCTCTATTCTCTTGTTACTCGTCACCTTTGCACACAACATCATTTCTTCTCCATACCGTCTTTCACGCAAACCAATTATTTTTGTTTCTGCCGCTCTCTACCTTGCCATTCCTCCAATTCCATATCTAACACTCTTCTGATTAGATGTCTATCATCCTTCCTTGTAATATACTCATACTATGACAGACGACTACTATTATTTTTTCTGACATGGGTGCTAAATTATTTATTTTTTATCCTATTGTTTCTTGTCACCCCACACACGCAGAGTTTAGCGTTTGACTCTTCTTTTGCATGCATACGTTTTTCATCCATCACCTTCATCGCCCAGCACTCAGATCCAAACATGACGACAGGCCTTATGACGGTTTTATAGATTTTTTGCCTTTAATTTTAGGAGAATTAGTCATCGCATATCATTTCCATGTCCTATCACCCTTCAACCTTTCCGTGTTGGTTCCGTGCTTTACGTCCCGATCACTGTTGTCAACTTTTTGTATAAGGAAACCAAGGTAGCCAAAAATAAAGGAAAAAAGCTGGAGATATCGCCGAAATTGTAGAACAACACTCTCCAACTTTAGTTGCCACTTTTCTAGTCTGCTCTGTACATCCATCGGTTAGCATATCCTAGCCAACAAGAACAATGTCATTAGCAAACAATTAAGCAAGGGTGCCTCTTTCTGTATATCTGATCTCAGAGCATCTATCGTGAATATCAACAGGAAGCGTGAGAGATTGAAAAATAAATCTTGGTGTTTCCAGCGGCCAACTGGACCTGTGTGGCGTCTAGATTGTACATTTCACAAACCAACTCCAGGCATACTTTTCTCTCTCAAAGATTGTCCACTATACTACATCACGGGCAATTCTATCGTATTCCTTCTCGAAATCGACGACCACCACGTGCAAGTGCCTCCGTGTCTTTACTTCACGCACCACTGGTGGAGAACGAATAGAGCATCTGACGTAACCTGACCAGGTATAAAGCCGAACTGGTTCTCCTAGACGTCACTCTCTTCTCGCGTCTTTGTCTCCATCACTTTCTATAAAATTAATTATATATCACTAAATAAACAATATTTTAAATTAATAAACCCGTGGACGACTAATGAGTGAAATGCGAAAGTTCTGTATAAATCTGAAATTCAAGAACTCAACTGCATAACAAATGAAACTAGAATAGTTATCGAACCCTCATCAGAATATATTATTACGCTCAAATAGCATCATGTCTATAAAGTTTGAAATGGAGTATATGTGTAACAACTTTAACAAATACATTGTTTAAATGTAATAAAAATACTACTCTCTTTATATTATTTATTTATAAAAAATGATTTTTCTTTTTTCTAAATGAAAATTTAATTAAACATGATTTATTAGTCATTTAAGATTGATTTTTTTATTAATGTTGACTTTTTTATACTTTTGAGGAAGTAATAAAATTAATATTTTAATTACCAATACTTGTCTTTGTTAAAACTTGACAACTTTTTATAAGAAAAATGTTACCTAGGATAGAGCATTGAAATCCACCTTTAGATAGTTGATCAATTCCCGTCCTTCCAAACTCTAAAGAATAGGCATCAACGAACTTCCTTAACAAAGAAAATAGTGCATCCACGACAAAGGCAAATGCTTCCATTATTAGATTTTGACTTCTCATTATAAACTTTATTCTATGTTATTTCATTTCTAAAGAACATTTAAACGTTTTAACCAATTTTAAATAATTACTATTGACTATCCTATTAAACAGCTAATGGTACTTCTAAAAGACAAAATAAAAAAAAATAAAAAAGTTACGTCGAAATCGACTAACCAAACTTTAATACGAAGCAAAAATTTTATATTTTATTTCTATTATATTTAACGAGCTTGCTTTGAAATTGAAAGGATCTACTAAAACCTCACATGATCATACTCGATCAACCACAGTTAATATAAGGATTATCTGGCAATCAGATGTTTAAATTTATCCAAGTAAAATCTACTATTATTAGAAATTTCCGTTCATATTTCCGCCATGAGAATATTAACATTATTTATTATATTAATTAAATTATAAAATACAAATTACTAAAAAACTATAACTATATTTTTATCTTAAATAAAATAACTCTTAAATTTATTATTTTAGTTATTTTTTTATTTATTTATTTCTTATCAAACATTACCAATCATATATAATACAATAATAAACCTTTAAAAATATAGATAAATAAATTCAAGCACAGATCTTTGGACAGTCATAGCCAGCCAATCTAGAATGAAGAAAATATTAAGAAATCTATTATGTGAAGTATTGTTTTTCCCACTTGTAAGCAGATTATGTTATGTTTTAAAACATTCATAATTATAGTATTACAAAATGATGGATATATTTTAAATGTCAATATAAGAGTAACATTATAAAAAAAAATATAATTTTTGAGGACTTTCATCGAAAAAATCCGTATTTTTTTTTAACAAACATTGTATTTACTTTAGATTTATACTCATAGATCCTTAAGCAGATAATTTTGGATGGTTTCTTAATGCAAATATCAACAATGTTTTAACGATATTTTATACTAAGGAGCACTTCTACTATAATAATTAATAACTCTTATTAGAATAATAATATATCAAGAAGGTTAATTGTTAAATATTTTACAGAAAACTATAACTGCTATAAATATCTTTCATTGTCTTGAATGAAACAGTTTTGTTATAAAGTCTATAGTGAAGTGTAGTGTCACCACAGAACTTGGTCAATTCATAGCGAGTACAATAGATCTGTGTATTCAGAGCAAAGTGTTACAGTAGAATAGTATTGCTTCTGACTCGATTGAAAAGTATTACCATAATAATATTTGTGTATATACCATAATAATATTTGTGTAAAAATCACACACATATATGTGTACACACTTTTTTGAGTTTTTAATCAATAAAAGATACGTTTTAGTGTACCCAAAAGTGTAACCAAATCTAAAATTTATTTCTTACGTTAGTTATAGATTCATTAAGATTATAAAAAATATTATTCAACTGAATATTTTCTATATTTGGTAGCTTAATATTTTTAGTTAAATACTGGGAATAAAAACTATTTACAATATAATAAATTTAAGGTGCTAAGGAACTATCTATGTATATCCGACCCTCTGGTGGTTATTTTATGTTTATTAAATTAATTACATTGTTCATCTGAGCATATATCCAATGCCTATGAAAATATAGAAAGCAAATTAAAAAACATCATCGACATATTTTTTTCTCGCTTAGGGTACTATATGTTAGTTAATTATGGCCGTATTACT
This sequence comes from Melinaea marsaeus rileyi, assembly GCA_918358865.1. Classification (NCBI taxonomy): domain Eukaryota; kingdom Metazoa; phylum Arthropoda; class Insecta; order Lepidoptera; family Nymphalidae; genus Melinaea; species Melinaea marsaeus. The sequence continues at coordinate 22,528,810 of OU911093.1, read as the reverse complement.
TATAACCCGTTGATCTGGATCCAAGTGCTTTGATAAACGAGACTCGGTTGAAAAATTTCTGTCCTCATGGAATTATAAAATCAGCACATCAAAGGATATATTGAGTTTTTATTATGAATTTTACTCCTTTTATATGTTTCTGTACTGGTTTTTAATATTTCTACTTAAAACTAAAGTTTGTTGTAGTTTTTTTTATACACATTTTTTTTATCAATCGTCATTATATGGTTATAATGAATCCTCATTTTCAAGATTCCAATATAAGATTCACTCTAATGGAAAATACTCAAACATTAATTCAGAAGCTTTTGTTAAAAATTCAGAAGTAAGAACCTGTTAAAGTAATCGTTTTAAAAAATAAACTTACAAAATTTATTATTAAAAAACACGCAATAGAAAATAATATTTATGAGGAATGGATTCATAAATCATAAGAATATAAAATTATGATATATTTACGATTTCTTTCAAAATATATTGTAAAATGTGTCTAAACAGTAGCATTGTTAACACTTCAAAGATTTAATAAGTCATAGCCATTTAAAAACTTATGACCTAGTAAAAAAATAAATAAAGCCCGCTTTACCTTAAAATTAAACTAGATATTTGGGATTGCTGCTTACTTATAAAGTTTTTGGATACAACAGATGAAATACAGTAAGGTTGCAGTTATTTAGAACAAGTTGAATCAATTTTGTTGAAAAATTTGTTTTACCGTCACATCCATTAACATCTCTAGAAAATAAAAAAAGTTTATAATGATTATGATTTTATAAATTTGATCTTATCAACTAACCTCATTTTTATTTCTTTTGTTTGTAAAACAAAGTATTCAATTCAATCTATGGTTATATATAACTACCACAGTAATTACTACACCCTATGATTTTATTTCAGTCTGGTCAATGCTATAGATTGGTAGGGGACCAATTTTGTTGTAGATTTTAGTATGTACTATTAATACATTATTTTACTTATATTATATAAAATACAAAATTATATTATATTGTAGTAAGTTTCATTACTTATGGCGTACACGTTTAAAATAATGCCCCGCAATAAAGTGTAACGGCGTTCTAGTAGAAAAAGAATACTTTCTTAAAGAATACTATAAAATAAAATGTTCATTTACATTTATAAAACACTGTCTGAAAAAATATACCTGTCCATATGTTCTTTTTTGACTCCCAATGTTTGCTCCTCTTATATAAATTTATAATATGTATATTTCCATATACATATTATAAATGTATATAAGAGGTTAATAGAGTAAATTATAATAATGAAGCGACAAAACTTTCCCATTAAAAATCCAAAAAAATCCTATCCATTACTCAGGAATAAACAATGAAAAACATATTCTAAAATATCCGTTATGTGAAACATGAATTCGAGATAGATAGTTTCAGTACTGACCCAAATATCATAAGTTAAACGTATTTCCAATAGACGACCAATATAACAAAGATGACCATTGCGGATTGCGTTTAAGTGCACGCTCTGCGAATATCGCTTTATGAGGTGTATGGTTTCCTGTTGTAAATTTAAATGCACTACTCGTATTCATACTTATCAAGATACAGAGGAGTACATATACAATATACTTACAGGTACAAGAGCACTTTTCTTAATAAAATATTAACATTTTCTCAAATACTAATGTGTCTTCATTTCCGTCTACCAGGATTACGAAATTAAATTGGAACATTTTGCATATTCTTATTGAGGGCACTTTCAAATATTTGTCAGGGTTTATTATGATTATACCATTAGATCAAAACAAAAATATTTTCACAAATCCAATTTTCTCGACCAAGTAATTTATCAGTAATGGAAAATAACTGAAAAAATTCATCGTGGAGACTTGCGCAAATTGCTGCGTTGCATTTTTCATGAGCCTGAATATCGGATGAATCGTTGATTCAATTATTGTGATGGCAACTGTGGTATAATTGCACTTACTGTTAAGAAGTTAAGAAGTTAATTGCTACGATGACTTGATAGAAGATTATATATAATTTCCTTAATAAAGATTGATATTATTTTGACAAAATTTAAGAATACAATTAAGAATATAACACTACTAATATTATGTAGAGAAAAAATTTAATGGAGCATATCAATGATATTACTATAAATAGATATCATCTGTTATAGAATTTCAGCATCGCTTGAGATGAATCTTGTTAGTAAATTGATTATAAAACGTTATATAAGACAAAATGATATATAAAAATCTATATAAAAAAATAACTAAAAATATATACGTGTCAATAAAATAAATATGTAATGATTGAATTGTTTTGTAGTCTCATTGAAGTAAAACAAAAGAGCATTTGAAATAATTTGAACACCTTTCAATTCAATCTATTTAAAGTCAGTCAAGCGGTGTTCCGTTGGTGGAGGCATAAACTACTCTTACTATGAACGATTTGAATACACGATAAAGTAAAATAATGCTCCATGATCCAATTATAAAGTTAATGTTTAACAATTTATTGAATGTTTCTTTCGATAAAGTATTATTCTTTAATTTGAATATTGCTCAAAGTATTCAATTGGTTTAGAAATTTAAAATTTGAAGTTATTAGCAAATCATTAAAACCACTGTCGCTGGACAATAAATTTTTAAAAATTTAAAGTTCTTTAATAATTGTTCTGAAATATTTATATAGCATATTGATATGTTTTTAAAACAAATAAATCTCGCGTTATTTGCTACTTAATTCTTAAGAATGATCAACAGTTTATGGGACAATGTATGTCCTTTTTAACAAGCATCCACTAAACTTTCAAGTATTATCCTATATTAAATTCAAAAAGTAATTGAGGAACATAGGCTTTTGTTTAGTATTTAGAGCGAATTAAAGCGATAACTTATACTATACTTTAAGATTATTAAATAAAAAATAGCTTGAAATAGTTATGACAAAAAAAAAATATTTTCAAAAACTAATTGATTTTTGATTTTTGATAGTAACTTGAGAGTTTTCTACACGTTCTAGTAAAAAAAAACACTAATAGTTAATATAACATTAAGTAAATATAAAATACGATTTTTATAAATATCTCAATAATACAAGAGCTTAGGAACTCAACATATTCTATATTCTGATCCAATCTTTCCTGAGCACTGTTCAAGTGCTTGTCGATGGCGTGACGGATTTACTTTTCCTATTCGGTATAAATGAGGAATGGTTGTACGTAATGCAGAAGCAGTACTATTGTAGTTCTTCTATAAATATTTTCGAATAGAAAATGTTTCAGTTTTATTATCAATCGCATTTAAAGCAGGTCGTAACGAGAAATCGCTTTTCAACTCAATTCATACATGAGATAATGGTATAGTAAGGCATAATTTACATACCTAAAAGAAGTTTAATTTGAACAATCTGTAAAATACGTATAAATATAAGAAACCTTAAAGGCCTAAGGGTTGCGGTTTTAGTGCTAGTCCTTATTATAATAACTGTTAACAAATAAAAATGGTTAAAAAACACAAGTAAAACCCTTAAAAATTACAATAATTACTATCTATGACTATCCTTAACTCATATCTCCGATCGCATCCGATCCGATCAAACTAATATTTTTTATTAATTTATCGTACATTCAGTGTGGACCAAAAGTCCGTTAACATTTGAATCGGTTGCCGCGTCTAGCAGCGGTGGAGGAGGGGGGTGGATGGGTTATGCATTGCAAGAGCCGGCCAATCGGAATTTAGTACCATGGCGTCGTTCAGCGGTACTACCGTCGTTCAACGTTCATTTTGTGTACGCGAGTACTATCGAAACAACGATTCGGCGAGATTAGCCCTAAATTATAAATATATATATATATATATATATATATATTTCGTTATGTTAGGGTTAAATTTAGATATTCGATTAATTTTATACTATTTTATAGTGTAAGCTTCCCAATTTTTGTGTAATCAGTAGATCGCTTTAAGTCAAATATCCATTTGAATATTTAGGAACAAATTTATTAATACTTAAATTTAAATTAATAGATTAATATGTCAGCTAGACTTAGTGGTAGGACTCTTGAAGTAAAAAACTCAAAGACTTATATTGAATAAGATACTTATTTTATGATCTCTTAAATTTAAATCCCTGACAATAGACAAGTGAAGTGAAGTTGTTTGTCAGTACAAGAAAGCTGCAGTCCAACACTTATTCATTAAATATTAATTTATAGTGTATAATAAATATATATGAAGTAGTACAGCACCAGATAATTTCTTAGTATTTAACGAGGATCAGGCATTTAAAGGCAGACCTCACATATAGCTACAGTTACAGCAACAGATCAGGAAGCAAGTCGACGTCCCGTAGTTATACGTATGCACGTAGTAAAAATTTATTATAAAAATAAAAAAACGTCCTATAATAAACCATATACAGATTAATCTACGAAATAATTACGCTGTAATATATTCAAATAATAACAAATTATAAATTCCTTATGGAAGAAAAAGGACTTACAAGCAATACTATATATAGCCTATGTCGTCTCCAAGGGTCGAAACATGACAAATACTGAAATTATGCAAAGTAAAGCATTAAAGAAACTAAAAAAAACGTAATCTATAGTGAAAATTCAAATTACTTACCATATATCCGTCAAATGAACTTTTAAACTGACTGGGAAATGCGGGTAATACAAATTATGGTTAATCCATAATGTTTAATCAACACATGTATAATTAAAAGAATAAATGCCTTATAAACGTTATTAAGAACACTAATTTTACACTCAACGGAGACTAATTAAAAAAAGAAATATTGGAAGTGTTTCCGATAGAAAAGAACCAGAAAGGTCATGACTTTGAATTCTAAACATAATCCTATAAGCGAATAGTGTTACTACATCACGCAGAACGTCAAATTAAATGTGTTTAAATTCGTAAATATTAGAATGTAAATAATTAATTTAATAAATTTACACTAAATAACTCAATGGAAACAAATAAATTTTATTAATTGACAACATTTCATACAAATAATACACAGCAGTAAGTTTAAGTTTATATACTTTATGACACAAGAATAATTCTGAAACTAAATAATCAAATAGTATATTTCAAAGAATAATTAATCAACTTAATTACAGACAAACATCATAATTTTTTTTTTTTTAATTACTTTCCCTGTGTAATAATAGTTAAAATCAGTTGCAAACATCAACCATGTCAACACCCACAATATTGGATATACGACACAAGTCGTAAAGATGTTAGTTAGTAGTTGCCCTTAACATTAAATACTCACATGCCAAATAACGCCAAACGACCTTGAACGAAATTATGTTAAGCTAAGACCAATCTAACATTAAATCATTAATCAAGAAAAAAACAAGTCGTTTATAAAGATCATTAAGAAAATTAGAGGCCTCTGGTGAAATTAGAACTTGATATCTCTAAATGAGTTTGCTATAATATTATTGAAGTGAATAAATTAACACTTACTGATACAATTTTAGTAGAAACTATTTTCTCATGACGAAAACTTGTGGTAAGGGCAAACCAATAATTGTTCGTTTGAGTTTGTGCCGTACATAATCCACCGCTACGTATTTTATGGAACACAAAATCGAGTATGGTCTGGTAGATTTCTATAACATATGTTGAAGGATTTCTCGAATAATAGGTTTAATACCTACGATAGATTACCTTGAAGTACTATTATCGTTAGAAACTCGTAATATATTAACAGATACGAAATTACTTTATACAAATTAGATTTTTGCGGAGTCTAAAATATGTAACGATCTTTTCCCCATGCAATTTGTAAAAAAATGTCCTGTGCTTTTAAAGTACAATTGACTTTTTTAAATGTCTTGTTAATATTTTAACTTTAACTTTTTAAATTCCTATATTATATAAATAAAAATAAGTTATAATGCACAGATTTTTTTGTATAACAAGCTGATTCCCGCCTGCTTCGTTGGGCACTCTATTAAATTGGATGTAAACTTAGAATTTTTGTATTGACAAACCGTTTAATTTCTATTGTATATTTAGTGTAAATTTTATTAAATTTGAAATAGAGTAATATAATGCCAGTCAGTGAATACACAGATTTCCACATATACTATGAAGTACTGTGTATTGGGATTCCTTCTCGTTATGTAATGTGGCAGGATAGCCAGTAGGCCTACACCTCGAAAAAATTGCTAGCATATAACTAAGGACATTTTTTTTTTATTATATTTATTTTGTTTTTCAAATATATCAAATTCAAATTAAAATAGAATTTATAATTTAGTTTAAGTAACAAAATTTTCTTTAATTAATTGATTGTTAAATAGTAAATTTAAGATACCTATTTAAATGTCGATATAATATTAGGATATCGTAATAAAATAAATTAATTTCTTAAGAAACAAACGTCAAGAAATAAAATCAAAGTCAGATATAGGTAGGATGTAAATATATCTAAAAATATTTACCTCTCCATCTTTACTTTCGGTATTAAGCATTTAGTTTTTCGTGGCTCGTAGCCATACCAAGCGAGCCCTACCCTTCTTGTCGCTGTTCTTGGTGATACGTTATGATAACCATAATCTTGAACAATTATAGAATCATTGAATACGTATGTGATTCTGATAATTTGTTTCTTTGAATGTAATTAAATGTCCCATAAATTTTTCAATCTTTGATTAGGATCATTTATTTGAATATACAAAATATTTTTCTAATACCTTATTTTTTAAGTTCTTAATGCTTTCCTTAGTTTTAAATAACTATAAAATATATGAAAGAAAGATTCATTGCATTATGTTCATCAAAAGCATTTTCGTAAATTCAAAAAAAATATGTTTGATCTCTCTTTATTAAATGGCAATGAAAAAGGGTGTAATTTTCACGAGGTAATGTAAATAATTATACCATAAAGACAGCTCGGGTTAACGACACTTGCATAAATATGGTCAGCGTCAATCAGAAATAGGTATGTTAAATTTACGATAATAATAATAATAATAATATAACTGTAGATAATATCATACATGGCGTGAACATTTTGATAGGTCGCTTTGCAAAAAAATCAGGTTTTAAATATATACATATTTATCATGGTGATGTAACATGTTTATCATTTGTGTATATAAATAAGGACATCCAAACGTTTTTGTGATTTGTAAAGAATATTATTGTTTCTTTAGAAGTCAATTTATCGTCAATATTTTCCTAATGTGTGCATTTTATTAACAATTATGACGATATGTAAATTTTGTAAATATTTGAGTCTCGTTTAAAATTTTAGCCATTTAAATTTGAAATTAAACATTGTGCAAAAATGTTTGGTCGTTATATTTAATTAAAAACTTTTTATTTACTAAGCGGCGAGGTGCAAAGTTAATGACATTCCCATTTCGTTTCGTAAAAACGTAATTATTCGCTTCGTTTACAAAAACATGCACGTGTGAACTTGTGACACAGGCACTTATGTAAATATAATTTATTTTTATTATTACTGTTTTCCATTAAGGAAAATTTTAAATGACGATCGTTTTATGAAATGTTATATTGAATGCCAGGTTATATTTTTATTTAGATAACTTATCTATTCAGAAAGATAATAAATAATAATGTTACAATAATATATAAAAATAAACTGTATTAACTACCGTTTTAAATTTAATATTATTTGTTAAGTATAATTTGTTTACGTCCCCCCACTTTCATAGCTAACACTCTTCTGATTACATGTCTTTCATCCCTCCTTTTTATATGCACAGAGAAGCGCAAATATGCAATAACATGACCAGTAAATATTAAAATAAATATGTTTTTCGAAGTCTATATTTTATGAAATAAAAATATAAATAACAATATATAAATAAAGAATATAAAGAAGTATGAATTGCGGTGATGAAGTTCGATGACAGAAGTCAGATCAAATAGCTCAAAACACACTCCGTTGTAAATGCGATAGAAGGTCACAAGGAGGCCACATCTCTAGCCAATACCAAAGATTGCAGTCGTTTACATAGCACCCCTTGACTTGACTTGAAATACTGCTTCACTCTATTGATTACACCCAATTTCATTGAAACTAATTTGACCTTGCTCTCCACGTGATCACGAAACTGACAATCGCATGAAATGTCGAGGCCCAATATTCTGATTCTTTACGCGGTATAATTTTATTAGATTCGTGCTATGTTGGTAGATCAGATGATGTTAGTAATTGCACATCATTTTAAGGTTTCTAACTTAATTGAGAAATCAATAGACATGATAGAAAATTTATCTCTAAATACTCCGAAGAGCACAGCAGCCAACAAAAAATGTTCATAAGAAAACTAGAGCAGATTACTTTGAAAAAACTATAATAATATGTATTTTTTATATTTGTATTTGAGACATGGTGTTTTGAGAAATTCAAAATTACTTTTATAAAATATTTTAAAGTTTATAATTTATAACTGTCCATTGGTTGTAATAGAAATAACATCGATATATCTCTATTTTTAAGATTAATAATTATGTTTTAAGAAGTTCGCGCTAAAGTTCGAAGTTTTAAAATTGCAACACCATTTATCAAGAGCAAAATTCTTTTCAAACTTAGCTTATTTAAGTTAATGTGACCCTGTAGATATATAAGGGTTATAAAAGGACAATAAATATTGTCGTTACGTTCTTTTTGTACCCTTTGGGGACTTTTAACTTAATGTTTATCGAAAAATTCCGTGCTTCATGGTTTGGTGTCAATAAATCAAGTACGATGGCATCTGAGGATATAAAAAGATTACTATTTTATAAATAAGTTTTTAAACAAAAAATGCGTAATATAATATTTAAATTTTTTTATATTCTTAGATTTTTATGTAGATAATAATAACAAGATTTTGACGTTATTTTATTCTAACGAGCACGTCTACTATGATTATCAACTCTTATTTGAATAATAATATACAGAGAAGTGTTAATTGTTAAAAATATTACACAAGGCAGTAGTTATAGATAAATTTTATTATCTTCATTAAAACGGTTTTGTTATACATTCTATAGAGAAGTGTAGTGTCACAACAGAACTCGGTCAATTCATTCGACTACAAAAACAACTTTGTCTATTCAGAGCAGTTTTACAATACAATAGTATTGCTCCTGATTCATATATCATAATTATACTTGTGTTTTTGATTCATTGTGTATAAAGCAAATATCGTTCCAATGTAGCACGCGGTATGCACTTTTTTGCGTTTTTATCAATAAAAGAAACAATATATATAATTTTTTGTTCTTCCTAATAACTTTTTAATTGTAGATAATTCGTTTGTTCGTTATTTTGTATGTATTTTAGGCGTTACTTTTGTGAATAGACAAGATTGATAAAAAATAAAATATTTGTACACTATTAAAGGAAACATCGGCATTGGTTTTTAGAAGTAAACAATTTAAGTAAATTATATTCAACTAAATATTTGTCAAGGACTTCTTAATTTGGTATCATAATATTTTTAATGTAAATACTAGAAACAATAAAAATTATTTTGAATATAATAAATTTTAGGGTGCTACGGAACCATTCGGATATATCCGACTCGCTGATGCTTTTTTAATGTTTTATAAATTAAACTACATTGTACATCTACACATAAATCGAAAGTAGAACAGGAAATATTGTAAGCAAAACTAAAAAATAACATTTACATAATTTTTATGGTTATATCTTTGGTACCGTATGTAAATTAATTATGACCGTATTATTTAGATTCCGTTGACCTGGATCCAAGTGCGAGATCCAAACGAGACTCGATTTGAAAAAATTATGTCTTCATGGAATTATAAAACCATCCATGAAAGGACATATTGGCTTTTTATTACATTTTTCCCCTTTTATGTGTTTCTGTGCTTTTTTTTTACATTTTTACATAAAAATAGAGTATTTTGTAATTTTTTATTCTTCAATTTACAAAATTTTATCGTTATTACATGGTTAAAATGAAAACCGTTTTTCAAGTTTCAATTACAAGCTGATCCAATTCTAATGTGAAATTCTTTTTCAGTTTTTTTTACAAATCAAGAAATAAGAACTTTTAAAAGTTGAAAACCTTTACCTTTGAAAGCTAGTTGACGAAACATCGTTTTAAAACATAAACGTACAAATTACCTACAATTTATTATTCAAAATCACGCCACAGATAAATTATTTATGAGAACTGAATTGGTTCTTATGAGTTATAAACTCATAAGAATCTATATTTTATAAATATTTTAATTAAAGTCATTATTTGAATATTTTCGGGAATATTTTTTTCTCAGGAATATACTTTATCGTCGTATAATATGGCCATTATATAATATAAAAGGAAAAATATTTGGAAAACTGACGTTTATGAATAATATGCGGTGTGATTTTACACTTTTTATTTATTTTATTTTGTTATTCTGGGGACTGAAAATTTGCGCCTTAAAAAAATATTTTACATATAAAATAGAATGTACTATTTCTATTTATTCTGTATTTTTTATATCTCTAGGACGATATGATATATCCATCTGACCTGAAATATTAATTGTTGTATTGATACTCTGCAATATAAAATATATTTTAAATAAGCAATCGCAGAATAATTCGAAATCTTAATTACTTATAAACTGCATCTGTTTTCAGTACCATAAATTATTTTTGAATAAGCACAAACTAATTCCATTGCATCAAAAACTTCAACTACACCATTGTTTATTATGTTTACTCTTTAGTTTATAAAGGTTAGTAATTTACTTATAAAGGTTATTTATGTTACTAATTGCAGTTTTCTACTGAATTAATAGTACAATATATAATGTTCATAATTTTTCGTGAAGTGATTAAAGTTCATCGATCATGTTAGTATGCTAGAGATACAACACTTAAAATAGATTATAAGCAGTAGTAATTTTTTAGATCCAATAAAAAGTAATTCTTTAACCAAATCAATCAGGTGTGGTAAACTCAATTACTTGCATGCTGAGTAAAATGTTAATTTGTTCATATTTTATACTTCAATAAATCAGATTTTTATCTAACAAGCTTATGCGTAAAAAAAATTAACAGCTCTTTCCTTACAAAATAGTAGCAATACACGAACACAGTTTATAATGTCTACTTGAACTTAAAGGTATGAAAATAATGTTATAATTGCGGTAGAAGACGCACAGAGAAGACACGTCTCTATGCAATAACAGACTCCAGCCGTTAGCAAAGCACCGAATCCCCGACGATCCGAACGGCTCTCCGTTGTATGCGGAGAAATGGTAGAAACTGATATTGGGGTGATCTGGACCAGAGATGAAAACAGTACTCCATGTGTGGACGTGCGGCTTACAAAGCGCAAGTCTTTGGCCGGGCTTGAAGTACTGCTTGACGGTAGCATAAAATGAATATGTAGCTAAATAAAGTTTATAAAAATGTAGAACTATTTATAAGTAGCCTTGTGCGTCAATTGCTCAAAAAGAAATTTTATTTTTATATAATTTAAATACCTTGACAATAATTAGTTTATAGAAGTACAAAGCCCCGAGATACACGACCGTATTAATAAATAAACAAAACCTTTTTTAATTACACAGAGACAGGAGTCATATAATAATGACATCGTAGGAATCAGGCCAAGAAATTTCTGAGCGATAAAATTCTGTTAAAGTGAGATGAAATAAAAACTTTCCCTCAGACCAATTACAAGGTCTTCTTTTGAAGGGAAATGTGGTATGAATAATGATAAATCAGCTTTGTTAATTTAATAATTAATATCTTTTGTTTTTGTATTTTGATTATAGGGAGTTTTTTTTTATTTAAATTATTGATACTTATATAATGCAAATTAATTAACAATAAAATTTAATAAAGTTGTTGTTTTTATTATCTCATCCCTTGAGTTGAATTTGTGAAAAAATATTTTATACTCAAAATCAAGATTGTAACTGACAATCTTGATTTTTTTTTTCTGAAAACATAGCCATTTAAATTTCACTACCATATCTTTAAGAAGTTATATTGTTCATTTTGTAACATCACAAATAGCCACCTTCAACACTTCTTTGCTTATCAAGGTATGAAAACTAAACCTTAATAAAAACTAATAAATCTATTATCAAAGTACTAAATTATAGTATTATTTCATAAACATTGTTGTCTAAAGCAAGTATAACCAGAGCCGGTTTAAGCGATTAAGTTGTCATAAGTAGTGATTTTGATGGCTTAGGATTTATGGCGCCATTATGAGTATAATACGATCAACAATGTTTACTGAAATTATAATGAACTATGGCCGACCGGTAGCGTTTGTCGGCATAATTATTTAATGATGGAATATTTTCTTCTTTTTAAACTCTACAATAATTTAATGTATATTTTTCTTATTCCAATAATATTCAAACATTCGTATAATTAATTTCGTTTCGATTCGTTGCTAGAATAACCTGTCATGAACACAATATGGGGCTAGTAATGGGGCTCTATATAACCGTAATGTAGCTATTATTTTATATAATTTCCATATAATCGAAGTTGCATTTAATTTACGTAATAAGTAACATTTACCGTTGGATAATATATTTCTAGAAGCCTCTTTCAGCGATCCATGATTAATCGTTTGGTGTGAAGTTTGCGAGCAAATAACATTGTGTAAAAAGTTATTTATAAAATAAATATATTGTTGATTAAAGAAAACGGTCAATTAAAATTTAATGTCAAAACATAACAATTAAAAGAATTCATAAACCATTTAAATATGCATTTATTTCGATATCTGACCAGCTGTTAAATTAACACACACTTAAAAATTTAAAACAAAATGGCATCGTTATAATTGTTAAGGATATACAATTTTACGCAAGCTGAGCTTAATAAATCGCTATTCGTTTAGAGTTTCAACCATAACGTGGACATTTGAGAACTTTATAACGAGTTTTCATAACTCCGAAACTTCTTGTGCTACCTATAAAAGATACAGGAACGGAGTCAAAGTTCTCGTTAAAATGAAGTGTTTAATCGAAGTAAATTTTAAAGTTTTGAGTAGTAGAGTAGAGTTCTAAATGTTACTTAGATTTTTATTACATACATATATTGTATATTATATGGTAAACTATTACATTTTAATAAAATACGTGTTACAAAATATTAAATAAATTTTTAAATAAATATGTTTCAAAATAAAACTAACAATTATTACTTACAAAGAATATTGCCAAAGGAGAACGGTTAAGGCTCGTTTGTGTACACATTTTATAAAGCCTAGTTTACAGTATTTTTATCCTGATAGAAGTCATGATCAAAATATGAAGTAGTCTATAATTCTTATGCAAACATTCAGTAGTTCTTGGTAGTTAACTTTTTAAATCGGTACAAATTGAAACGGTTTTCAACTATAAATAATACGAAGTTACAAGATTTATTCATAAGGGCTTTTGACTGACATACCAAAAAGAGAACAGAACAGGTTTTTTTTACCTCGATATCTTTACAAATATTTATATTCATTTTGACAAATAAATATATCCATATATATTTATCAAAGTATGTACATTATTATAATTATAATGCATTTTTTTTCTTGCTGACGTAATGCAGTAAAAATTTTTTCAATATTCTAAAACAATCAATAAACGTACTTGTATTTTATTTACAGCAATAAACGGAATACCAGGAAATAGTATAAAGTTGTCATAGTTTTAGAACTTATTGCTACTCGATAGTTTCCTTACTTTATTAAGAAAAGTTTATTTAATATTTATTTTTAATACCTAAGAACTGATTTTAGCTTGTTCCTTAATAAACATATTCTTAATTAATTAATTTAATTATAATTGTTTTTAATATAATTTATGTTTATACTATAAAACTCAATATATGATCTACTTACTACTTTCAAAGTGTTTATTTATGAAACTTAGTTAACATTATTATTTTCAGTGTCACAGCAAATAATTCTTTTTCTTTTTATATATTTACATAAGATAATCTAAAAAGACGTTGTTTTTGAGTGATACGTAATTCTTTAAAGTACACAAGTTTTTATAAAAAAATAAAACTTAGTTGCTCGAGTCATTATATTATATATATTATATATATTCTGTCATTGTCATTTGACACGAGAACATTAGCTCCGTGATTAATATTTAATTTTGTAGTAAAATGTCGAAATTTAATATTGAAAGTGCTTTGGGCGAGTTGTCCAAAAGAGTGGTGACATTGTCTACGAAAATTACAGCACAATCAGCGCTGATTGAGTCTCAAAGCAAGAAAATTGAAGACCAGCAGCGGGTGTTAGATAATTATTCTACCATCACTTCTGAGCAAACGAGGGTAATTCAAGAATTATTATCGAAATTAAATACGATAGTCATTGCAAAGTGTGAAACGGACAATCAAGATGAGATGCCAATTTCTCAGAGCGTGAAAGAGACAATACTCAGTCTCGATGTTGCTACTGTATTGCCTACGATTGCTAAAGAAATGACGGATCGTGAACGTCGGGCCATAGAGCGAAAAAAATCTAAGCAGGCGGGTACATCACATAAGCGCGAGCGGATGGAAAAACAATCAGAAGTAAATCTGGAAATTAGGAATAAGAGTGACACCAAGATTGAACCAGAGAATTGGAGGGCTATTAACAAAGTTAAAAAACCCAAAAATGTTCAAAAAGGTGGAAATATTAAAATTTCTTCCTTACAGGCGATTGAGAAAAAAAGTTTCTTACATGTATGGTCATTACATCCTGAGACATCGGAAGAGATCTTGTATCAACACGTCTCGGAAATATGTGGATCGAAAGATATAAAAATTGAGAAAATTGTTCCTAAGACAAGAAGAGACTATTCTTCTTTTATGGTTGGCGTCCCAGAATCACTGTACGAGAAGATAAATCATGCTGATAGTTGGCCACTTCATGCCAAATTTAATGATTGGGTGTGGTTTCGAAAATACGGAAAGACCTCAAAAATTAGCGAAAACTGATTTATCAATTAAAGTATTTTATCAAAATGTCCGTGGGCTGCGAACGAAGACAAAATCATTTTATTGCAATTTACAAGCTTCGTCGTGTGATTTATTTGTGATTACGGAATCCGGTTTGAATAATTCAATAAATGACGGTGAAATGGTCCCAAGACAGTATACGATCTTACGGTGTGACAGATCCGATGGACGCAAACAAGGAGGCGTAATGTTAGCTGCGTCTCCGCGATTACAATTAACGCGAGTTTCAACAATCAATGTGAACACCGCCTTATTCGAACTAGTTTGTGCTACCGTCAACTTAAATAATAATTTTTTATTTCTATGTTGTGTAGTTTACATACCTCCAAAGTGTAATCGTAATGAATATATGCAGTTATTTCATATTTTAGAGACTGTTTGTGTTCAGTATGATAATGTTTTAGTGTTGGGTGACTTTAATATGCCTTCTGCAACACTCGAGGTACAAAGTTATTTGGAATATGTGATCGCTTTCTGTGGTTTTCGACAGTCGAACGAAGTATACAATAACAATAATCGTTTGTTGGATCTGGTGTTGACAACGTTTTCGGCAGATGAATTGAAGGTATGTATGTCTGATGAACCGTTAGTTGATGTAGACATTCAACATCCGCCGCTTGTGATATACGCGAATCTAAGACGTCGTGTTAATCGTTATATTGGGTCTATGTCTATCGATGAGAACTGTGAACAAAACAAGTGGAATTTTTACAAAGCTGATTTCTTAAAGTTGTATCATAGTATTCAATTAATTGATTGGAGTACCCTATATACGATTAGGAACCCAGATATGGCATTTAGTTATTTTTATAGTAAAGTAAACGAAACAATTAATACATCGGTTCCAAGGAAAAATTCAAATTTAAATAAAAGTAAGTCTAAATATGTTTATCCCGAGTGGTACAACTCTGAGTTAATTAATATGATAAAAAGGAAATGGAAATGGTTAAAATTATTTAAAAAAACAGGCCGGCAAAGTGATTACGAGGCATATTCTGGATGGCGGTCATTAGTCAAACGTAAAATTACATTAGCATACGACGCATATCAATATAAATTGCAGTTAAATTTCTCTAATGATCCTAAATCATTTTGGAATGACATTAAGTACAAGCAGTCTAAGCGGAATAAGGTACAAATTAACAACAATGGTCGTAGTTTGAAGGAAAGTGAATGTGCGGAATATTTTGGGTTGTATTTTCAGTCAGTATATAACACTGTGAGACCAACATTGGACCCGCTCAAAGCGGAAAGTGAGGCTTGCACGAAAGGCGCGGCGCGAGTCCATGTGGACCAGATAAGCGTGCCAGAACTTCATTTGGCCTTACGACGGCTCAAGCCAAAGCGCTCACCTGGTCCTGACGGCATCCCACCCTATGTCGTGAAAGACTGTCGCGCAGCGTTTGAAGGTCCGTTAATATATTTATTTAATATGTTTTTAAAAAATAATTATTACCCTGAAGAATGGAAGATTACGAAAGTAACTCCAGTACCGAAGAGTAATACAGCTACTGAGGTGAGTGGTTACCGACCCGTGGCAGTACTGTCTGCTTTCGCCAAGGTGTTTGAATCAGTGCTTCAACAGTGTATTTATAATCAAGTTAAGTCTCAGCTGACAGAGGCACAGCATGGTTTCAGACAGGGTCGAAGTACAAGAAGTAACTTGTTGTCGTTTGTGTCCCACCTGGCGCCAGTCCTTGATGCCGGAGGACAAGTGGATGTAACGTACTTCGATTTCCAAAAGGCATTTGATACTGTGGATAATGACATCTTACTCACTAAATTCGCAGCGATGGGTTTCACACCCCATATGTTAAACTTCTTTGCCAATTATCTTCGTGATCGCAAACAGTATGTAGAGTACGCAGGATACAAGTCCAAACCATATTTTACTTTTTCTGGAGTAAGTCAAGGCAGTAATCTCGGGCCTTTGGAATTTCTTCTCATGATTAATGATCTTCCGGCGGTGGTGAGCAGTGCGAGGTGTCTGTTGTATGCGGACGATCTAAAGATGTACATGTCCGTAACTGATTCTTCCCATTGTGAGCTATTGCAGCAAGATATTAATAGTGTTTTATCGTGGAGTAAAAAAAATAAATTATTTTTTAATGTGGAAAAATGCTGCGTAATAACCTTCACTCGTGCTAAGGTTCCACTAGAATGTACGTATACGATGGATGACAAAATCATACCGCGAGTGGATAAAATACGTGATTTAGGAGTCGAGATGATGCCAGAGTTATTGTTTCGTAAGCACATTGTTGGGATCTGTAAGCATTCTTTTAGAAAACTAGGTTTCATTTTAAGGCAATGTAACGATTTCCAAAACACACATTTAATCAAAATTTTATATAACGCCCTTGTAAGGAGCCATCTAGAAACGAATGCCATTATCTGGAGTCCGCAGGAGTGTAAATATATACAAATGTTAGAAAAAATTCAAAACAAATTTACGAGATATTTATATTTGAAAGAGTTTGGTGTATATCCGTATTTTCCGCTGATGTATCCGAGTTTGTTTGTAATGGGTATGGTCGGGTACAACAGATTGGAGGTGCGGAGAAACGTTGCACTGGTTAAGTATATAGTTAGTGTATTACGCGGCGAGATACATCACCCAGATATATTAGACCTGGTACAGTTTAACATACCTAAACTAAGCGCGCGGCGTCGAACTGACGTATTCTGTTTACCATCAGCCAGGTCTAATTTGCTCAAGAATTCCCCTATGTCACAAGCTTTGCGGCTGATGAATGAAATATCAATGCACATAGATATATTTTCGGACAGTATGTCGAAAATCACGGAAGTGGTCCAAAAGATAATGGAAGATTCTGCTTAAGGAATGGTAAAAACATTGTTATTTACTTGTAACATCGCATTAGTAGTAACTGTTAAGATGTTATAATTGTATGTGGATGAAATAAATAAATAAATAAATATTATTTTTTATGCCATAAATAATAACAAAATGTTTATTTTATTTTTTACAATCTAAAAACTAAACATCATCCTTATATCAGTTTATTTTGTATGTTGATTACAAATAAATAAGCTATGAACGATTTCTACTACACTCACAACTTTATCGGATAGCAGTTACTTTCTTAAATTGTATTGATTTATGTCGTTTAATTTTCAATAACTTTTTCTATAGTTGTTTCCAAACCACGGCAGCAGACAAGAGAGAAAAGAGCTGAGTAGGTAACAATTATTTAACTATTATATTTAGACAGACTTTCTAAAAGAAGACCTGAAAGCCTCAAAAGTTATATACTCAATTTCTTGATTCGGTTTCGTTTTCCGTAATTTTCTCATCTATTAAATTTGTTAATTATTATATTCAATTTTATTTACATTTATGCTACTGCCTTCACTAAAAAAATACTAGACAAAGAACAAATTGAGTATAAGGCATGAGATATCACTTAATATATTTTAACTATACATGTTTTATTATTTCATAAAAGTGATATATAAGTGATAACCTTAAGATATAAACCGAGAATCGTTTGTTCATCGTTGTTTCATTTCTCCATTTTGTATCACAAAGCACTCTCAAACTAAATTGTAGTTTTGTATAGAGCCTGATAGAGGAAAAAGCTCTTTGTATGCTAGCTATCAAATTTTCATCCTGATTGTCTGAGAGACGTATTCAAACACGACGGAGTCTTCACTCGGAAGCAGATTGTAAAAGTTTTATACATAATAAAATATTCATACAAATCACATTTTTTATGAAAATTTTGCCACTACTACTAACACCTCGGTGTTGTTTGAGATACCATAAGAAATACCTCGATCGACAGGGTCGATCGTGTTAGGTAGATTCCCGTCGGTCGGATCGACAAAGAAAAACTAGCCAGCTTATTAGCAGTATTCTACTGGTTATTACGAGTCTTATGACGGGTCACTCTGCATATATTGGGTGAGGGGGGAACCACCCCCACCCCTATCTCTTAAACGGGGGGTCGCATCAAAACACTTTTCGGACAAAGAAATTTCTTCTTTTAATTTGTTAATTTTCTAAGATTTTTCCGACTGCAAAATTTTGCCTCCTTCTGTGACTTTTTTCGATTTTTAACTTTCAATCCCCCAGCCCACCAACCCCCCGACCGAATTCCCCCGTTCAAGAACTTAAGCTTCATTTTGTCTTTAAGAATGTGTATACCGAGCTTGAAAATCCTCCGTCAATATTTGCGACCTGTAGCGTGTCCCAAAAGTTTGCAATTTCACCCCCCCTCTCAGCCCCCCCTTTCACTTTTTCCAACAAAACGAGATGCTATGTTTGTCCTACTAATTTATCCTATCGACCTGTGAAGTCAGATTTCGCCTACGATGAATTTGGACTGATGGATCATATATACATATGTATATATCGGGATAAATCATTTTTTTGTTTTTTGTCGGATTCTCAAACTCCAGTTCATAAACGGCGTAGCGCTCCTACTCTGGGGTCTGGGTCCCGTTATCGCATCGATTGCAATAGGTAGATTCATCTATGGAATCTACCTAAAACTAGCAAAACAATTATTTTGTTTCTTGTACTTTTATGGTTTTTATATACTAAAAAAATTCTTAAACATAATAATATTTAAAGTGAATAAAAAAAATAATAATTATTTCATTTATTTTTAATCTCCATTTTTACATTATAATTTATTTTGTCTTAAAAATGTTAAACGTTATTCATTGTAAAATTTAAAACAAATTATGTTTTTATTTTGGGTGAACTTTTTTAAAGACCTAATTGTATTCTTATGAAAAAACGATTTTAATAATTTTTAAATAGGAATTATCTTTATATTTTTTTTTTCTAAAGACGCAGAAGTGTTTTTTTTCTTTACTTTACAAAGTGTTTTTGATATTGAGTGCTGATTGTTATATACTAAGCACGGAGTGCTCATGTTGACGCGTACTTCGTTGGATAAATATATTTTTGTACATGTATACTTTTACTATAAACGTGTTGTAACTACACTTTTCTTAAATGACTGGACTAAATTCTCAATACTTGGTGCGTGAAGTTTGCCATGATTAATTGTTAAAGAGGGTAGCACCGCTATTACGAAACTTGCCTCAAGACGGTATATAAGTCACTCGCCGGTCAGTAGGGCTCATTCGTATCGTGGAACTGCTAGCACCAAGAAGTGAAGTCGCTAGTGATTAGTGAATAGCGACTATAGTGGTTAATAAATTATACCGCGGGAAGTAGTCTTCTAATATCAGAAGTGGTTGTGAAACTTTGCCCACCGCCATGCCTCAGCGAAAAAGGAAAACCCATAGACAATCTCGAAGAGCATCAACACGAAGTTCAAATACCGATTCAGTACCTCGACAAGTAGCAGCTCTGATGAGTATCACAAACGAAATAAATACGTCATAAATCACCTCACAGGCTGATTGGTTACTTTCCGTACAACTACAAGATCCAAGCATTTGTAGTATTCGAGATATCTTACAATCAGGAGAGGCCGAGGCAAACTTTTGGGAAATAAAATTTACAGACGAACAGAATATGGTAGACGCTGGCTCGTGTCTAGACAATGTATATGAAATGCAAGGAGCAGAACAAAGTACCAGGCCATATAATAGCACAACATGTATTGAAAACATGAAACCATGGATACAACTAGGAAATAATGATTTGTAATCCAGATGTTATCATAGGTTGATTAAAGGACGTCAATATGGTGGTGCAGTAGATATCCATTGTGAACACTACTGTACCGGTAATGTGGTGATACACGTTTAGAGTGGCCTCAGGCATCTCTATACTAAACCATGATTTACAAGTGACTTAAGACCTTCCGAAATAATGATTTATAATCCGGATGTTATCAAAGATTGATTAAAGATTGTCAATATGGTGCTGCAGTAGATATCCGTTGTGAACACTACTGTACCGGTAATGTGGTGATACACGTTTAGAGTGGCCTCAGGCATCTCTATTCTAAACCATGGTTCTGCAGTAGATATCCGTTGTGAACACTACTGTACCGGTAATGTGGTGATAAATGTTTAGAGTGGCCTCAGGCATCTCTATTCTAAACCATGGTTCTGCAGTAGATATCCGTTGTGAACACTACTATATTGGTAATGTGGTGAATGTCTAATGTATTTGCTTCGAACATAGGATGTCAATATGGTGCTGCAGAAGTGACTTAAGACCTTCCAAGGTTTAATGATCTTAATTACCGCACAGACATATAGAGACATCTTATGACACATATTATTTTTATACATTCTCTCTGAATCCAATTTTAACATTCGGAAAAGAATAATTGTTATATAATCGTGAATTATTTACTAAGTGTTATTATTAATTATTACAGTTCTCAGCAATAACATCAGACTAAGACGTAATTCGAGGGCGAATACGTTGCAGGAAGGCCGGATGTTATCGCCAGTACTTTCGGAGGGTATTTTTAACATTCTCAATACTTGGTGCGTGAAGTTTGCCATGATTAATTGTTAAAGAGGGTAGCACCGCTATTACGAAACTTGCCTCAAGACGATATATAAGTCACTCGCCGGTCAGTAGGGCTCATTCGTATCGTGGAACTGCTAGCACCAAGAAGTGAAGTCGCTAGTGATTAGTGAATAGCGACTATAGTGGTTAATAAATTATACCGCGGGAAGTAGTCTTCTAATATATATAACTAAATTAAAAATAATAACATAATCATATTCACAATAATAATAACAATTATTTTATATGGAGCTGCGTCCAATGACGCAGCACTGGGCTGTCCCATCTATCTACAAATACTTTCAGAATGCTGTTTCGGCTGCCGCGGAGACGTAAGTAATGACGCGCACCACTTACGAATGATAGCTTTAAAATCATCTACGCGGCTTTCCGCGAACACTGCTGAAGCACTGCAACGCCACAGCAGCCCCAACAGCATCCTAAACGCATTATTTTATTGCACGCGGAGATCGTTTTAAGCACGCATACATATAAATATATAAATATTGACTTTATACACTATGTACAGTTTTTAGTATATAATATTATATATAGTTTTTAGTATATAATATGTATAGTTGTTAATATATAAATATTGATTTTATAGACTACAAAACAATATCATTACATATTTATTTAGCGAGCGGTAAATTGAAAGCTAGTATTTTATTTTACATAACGTTATATAATCAATTTACTAACAAGATTCATCTCAAGCGATGCTGAAAGTCTGTAATAGATGATACAATTTATCGGTAATATCGTTGATATGCTCCATTTAATTTTATCTCGATAGTGTGTCTTTAGTTATATTCCTTACTAGGTTCTCAAATTTTGTCTTTTACATACATTATTATTTTAAATCAGTCATAATAATATCTATCGTTATTAAGGAAAATATGTCTATCTAATGAATGTTCTATCAAATCATAGTGGCAGTAATCCGAACTTTTTAAACAAAATGTCCAATAATACTATAGTTGCCATCCCAATTATTGAATCAACGATTCATCCAATATTGATAATGAAAAATTAAACGCAGCAATTTGCGCAAATTTCAATTACCAATAAAAATATTAACATTACCTGTTTGAGAAAATCTGATTTGTAAAAATACTTTTGCACCATCTTACTAAGACCCTAACAAATATTTGAAGATGCTCTCTACAAGAATATGGAAAATACGGATAATATTCTCTCCGTTGTAGCTCCAATTTAATATCGTAATCCTGGTAGGCGGAGATAATAACACATATAATTATTTGATGAAATGTGAATAATTCACTAATTAAGAAAAATAAATAAATATTAGATACTTTGTTATCTGCTCTTTTCTGTAACTTTATAAGTAAGACTACGGCTTTTAAATTTTACACCTATTATACACCCCATAAAGCGATACAATGGTCATCTTTGTTCTCTTGGTTATCTATTTGAAATGCGTTTAACTCATGAACATTGGGTCAGTAATAAATTTATCTATCTCGAATTCATATTTCACATAGAGAGTTATGTTTTCCAAGATAGAGTTTTAATTGTTTATTCGTATTGTTTTGTTAGGTCAATAAATCCCGTTTTCATATGGGGATATCGAAGATGAGATGGAATTTATCGCTTCATTATTATACTTAACGTTTTCAAGCTTTCATATCTATATATATATATATATAAGCGATTTACCACTCACTGACTCATCACGAAATTTCCGAAACTATCTGTCCGATTAACTTAAAATTTTACATGGTCACTTCCGTTGTGACGTAGACGTCCACTAAGAACGGATTTTACGGAATTCCCATCCCCTACAGATTTCAACTTTATGCATTTTTCCCACTTTTAATCCTGTAGAAGCTATACACCTAACGTTGGTGTAAGGGTTACTATAACAACGGTTACGATGACAACGGATAATATGACAAAGGTTACCATAGCAATCTAAGTTCACATCCAAATTAATACTATGCTCAGCGAAGCGGGAGGGAATAAACTAGTCATCTTATAAAAAAGGACTACAAATATTGGGAATCAAAAGAGATCATATTTACAGATATATATTTACAAACAGCGTTTTAATGTACAAATAAATACTTTATTTTATAATAGATATTCTGTAAGAAACGTGCTGGGAACGAAGCCGTTACACTTTTTTGCAAGACCTTATTTTACACATGTGGATCAAAGGAATATTATACAATCCCTATATGCAACAAATAGAGAAGGGTAAAGTAATATAATAGAATTTAAATATAATACAAGTCAAGTAAAACAATTTACAGTTTATGATAAAATCTACAAAATAATTATTGGTCGCCGTACCAAATTATAACATTAATCAGACTAAAGTAGTCATAAACTATTGTAGTAGTTAACTATAATGATAACTCGAATTCAATATTTTGTTTTTTCAGACACAGGAAACTAATGGACTAAAATGGTCTTAGTTGATAAAAAATGATTTTTTTAAATCCTAATCATTATAAACTTTTTATTTCCCAAGGACATCTAACAGACACGACGGGTAACTTTTTTTTTCAAACAAAAGTAATTCGAATTCTTAGAAATAACTACAACCTTTCTATATTTTATCTACTATATATACGAGTATAAGCAGTAAACCCAAATGTCTAGTTAACATTTCTGGTTAAAATTTTATTTATTTTCTTAGTAGTAATGAGTTTTCAGACGACTGATTGGAACTTTGATGTATATGATGAACTTTTTATTTTAATTTAACTCAATATACTTCAGGTATAATTTAAAAGAAAATATTACGATAGCGTTCTTACTATAAATTATTATTTAGTTTGAAGATAATTAAATAAAAAACAAAATGAACTTACCAACTTGTGAAATAATATATTTGTGAAAACAGTAAATAATTAAATTTGTTTTTCTCTGTAAACAATGAACAATCTGTTTGTGTATGAATGTTGTTTTGTTATGTTTTGTAGTACTTAAGATGTAGACAAAATTAATCTGTCTTGGTTTTTCGTTTAAAATGTAATTATCGTAAAGAAAAACAAACAATAAAAACAACCACTCCCATTTTATTTCCACAAGTTATGTTGATATTATGAGATATGAAGTGGTACTTATTCAGAGTGAGAAAGATATAAATTAAGAAAAAAAGAATTAAATAGTTTTTAAGTTTTTATACGTTTCATCAGAATTAACTTACTTCATGAAAAGGAAGATGCATGACATATTCCTTGATAAAGCATTCAAGAATAATGTCAGCAACTGTACAATTATTATAAAGTTATATTCAGACATTATAGAGTTTTATGTTTGTGCAAAGATATTTAAAACTAAACCAGGTTTAGTTGCTATTTATTCTCACTTCGAAGTTAGTGTCCTGATTTCTGAGAACGAAACCTGCCTTCTCCACGGATTTATTTTGTATTTAAACAACGATTTTGAAGTTACACAAACGTTCAGAATGCGCATAATACAAACACGATGCCGATAGGAGACTCACGATTCCGCTCATAAATAAACTTCGTTCATAAATCAGGAGCTTCTGCATTGGATTTACTGGTGACATACGTTACCACATACTGTCTAAAATAACAAGCAACTGTTAACTTCTCAATTTATATATTAACATTTATGAGATTCTGGTAATAACATTTATTTAGGAATAATTAATTGTAACATTAACTTTTCAATCTTTGATTAGCATCTTATAATGGACTATTAAATATTTTATTAACATAGTTACATATTATTTTTAAGTTGTAAATGCTTACTTTAGTTTTAAACAACTATAAAATGTAATAAAGGGATATTTATTGCACAATGTTCATCAAAAAAAATTTCATAAATTTTAAATTCTGGCGTAGGATCTATCTTTATTAAATGACAATGATAAAGATAAATCCCACTCATCAACAGATAAAAAGTGTTGTTTTTACAAGATACGTCAAATTAATACATCGAAAGAATTGGGTAACAACACTCGCATAAATTCGTTCGGCCTCAGTCAGAAATAGGTAGGTAGGTAGAAATAGGTATGGTTAAAGTTGTGATCCATATTTGCGATAAAACATGACTATGAATTATTAATACATACATGGCGTGAATATGTTGATAGCTGGCCTTGCAAAAAAAACGCCTTATAAAGGTAGATATTATGGTAATATAACTTGTTTATCTTTTGTTTACATAAATAAGGCCATTCAGTGATTATAATTTCAGTAGAATAATATTGTTTCTTTGGAAGTCAATTTATCAAAATGTTTTCACCATGTGTGCATTTTAGTAACAAATATTACGGAATATACATGTAAATATTTATTGAACATCTGGTGAATATATTCGGTAAAATCTGGTCAAGAGGACAAACACCGGTAACATTCGGAAATGCTCTTTTTGTCCTCATTCCCAAAAGCGACAATGTCTCGGATCCAAGGAACACTAGACCGATAGCTCTAACAAATACAATATCCAAAATATTTTTTTCTTTTTTACAAACAAAAATGACGCAATTCATGACAAATAATAAATATTTCGGGCCTAATCACCAGAAAAGGTTTTTGCCTAGCATTTCTGGATGCCTCGAACATAACACATTACTATCGGAAAGCCTTAAAGATGCCAGAACTAGTGAAAGACAAATAACGGTATGTTGGATAGACTTAGAGAACGCTTTCGGGTCGGTACGACATGAACTGATGATGTTCGCGCTAAGGTGGTATAACTTCCCAACGTTAGTTAGTAACATGATTGCATCATATTATTCAAAATTAAAATTTTCCCTAACTACAAATGAAAAACATTCCAAACCATTAAATTACAACGTAGGTTTATTTCAAGGTTGTTTTATTTCTCCAAACTTTTAAATGTTGTGGAGGATTTCTGTGCTTGGACGGACGGATTGAGGACAAAACCAAATAAATGCTACAGTCTATGTCTGGGTAGGCAGAACACCAGATATAGCTCTTACGATCCGGGTCTTATAATAGGCGGTAAGTGCGTTATTACGATTACCGACGCAGCTCCGTTCAAATTCTTAGGTAAAAAAATCGATTACCAAGGACGCACTCCATCGTTAGATACAATAGTCGATAGCTTTTTGAATGATCTGAAAAAGGTAGACAATCAACCAATAAGTAACATCAAAAAGGCTAGATATACGATAATTATTTAACATCACGTCTAAATTGGCCTTTCCTCGTTTACGATACTAATAAGACCCTTTTGTTTAAGTTGATGCAAGCGTCATAAGGACATTGAAGCCATGGCTCGGGTTAGTGTATCCAGCGGACTCTTCTGCCTTATTTAGAGACCGACACAATTTTGGGTTAAAACTAAAGAAACCATCGGCACTCTATAAACACCTAAAAGTGACCAAAAGACATATCATCTCAAAATCGAATGATGATACTATAACGTCTCTCCCAAAAGATAAAATTGCCGCAGAACTAGAGTCACGACTTCAATTCTATAAACAATTTATGATAGGTGCTCAAACAAATAAAGCAGCGCTAGGATCAAGTAGGAAATAACAGGACTTAGAAATAACAAAATGCTTTATTCGGCAAGATGAAAACGATAATTACCGGTTGCACGCGATGAGCCTAGAATTGCAAAATGAATGGGTCACCATAGGATATTTTTGTATTCCGCTAGCTTTGAGATAGCGCACCCTTCTTCGTGATTGGTCCCCAGCATTATTAAAATTTTATCTTAATGCATTCTAAATGACTCTCCCACATCAAAGTAACTTAGTAAGATGGGGCAAAGCCACCGAAAAATCTTGCAACATCTGTGGGGAGGCAGTAGGAACCGCGATACACTTGATAGTAGGGTACTTTTAAATCGAGGTAAATACTCGCGTCGCCACGACAAAGTATTAGAAATCATACGAGAAGTGGTTAGTCTTTCTGTAGCAAGAGCGCAGAGGGGTATAACAACCACCAAAAAATCAGTAGAGTTTGTAAAGGCAGGTTCGTCCAAAAAATCTAAATTAAAATCTTATTCCATCTTGGACGCGTCTCCTGTTTGAAAGGTAATACAAAATCCCCGGGGATGTTTGTGTTTCATCATCGAGGCCGGACTTATTCCTGTACTCAAAACAACTAAGGCGCGTTATACTTGTGGAGCTTACTGTACCCTGGGAAACAAACATACCCAAAGATCATACATTTAAGCTTAACAAGTATAACGAACTGTGTAACGAACTGATCAGGAATAAATGTATAGTTAATTTGTACGCTGTAGAACTAGGAGCGAGAGGTATAACAGCAAAATCTCTCTACAATTTATTTAAGGATCTCGGCGTTTCTAGAACGATCATCAGTTCATTTCTGGAACGTATTTCAAAGGCAGCCTTAGTAGGTTCTTACGATACTTGGTTAGGTAGGGAGAGGAGCGTGAACAGTGAAGGTGAGCGCGTATGCGCATAGTATAGGGGCCCCTTAAACCTACACCTGGGTCGCAAGTCTCAGGCATTGTTGGCGCTACTCTTCTTGCAACGCGATGGGCCCGGCACCCGCACGGTGAATCCATGGAATGCTGAGAAGCTTCGTCTTTGTAACTTTTAAAATATAAACAACCTGAAATTTAAATTAAGAATTGTGCAAAAAATTTTATTCGTTATATTTAATTAAAAACTTTTTTTTTACTTTACAGCACTAACAGCGAGGTACAAAATTAATAAAATTCTCCTTCCGTTGTTTCGTTAAACGTAATTATTGGCTAAAGTAAAAATATACTACTACATATTGTAAAGTCAACAGTGAATATAATAATAAATATTTTTGTTCTTTTGTAGTCGTGTAAAATGTGTCCCAAAAATGTTGCCATTTCCTATTAAAGCCAAAATAATGAACCTAATAATATTATAATTATCTCACGTAATTGATACAACCATTTTACATTAAGTATCGTACTACTTATAGTGTAACACATGTTCAAAAAAAAATTTGGCATCCGAAATGGGACCAGTAGAATGTAAGTGTATATAGATAATAACTTTTATTGGGACTAATTTTTAACTTCTAGCTCAGCACATTGCTCGCACGCGCAGAGTGATCCCTTTTTGATAACTTTGATTGAAATTGAAAAAATGTTTAACCATTCAAATGGTTAAACATTTTTTCAATCTGTTTGTCACTGTAACATCCACGTTCGGCTCAAACATACATGAAAAAATTTTTAGCTAATTATCTCGTCACATTCTGGAGACTACTAAACACAAAAAAGGTCTCCCAAACGGTTAAGAACTTCGCTTACGCTCAGCTCAATTCGCAAACTTTTGCAACATCTTTTCTAGGCCGGTAACGCTCTTGTGATTCCTCTGATCTTGCAAGAGTTCATGGGCGGCGGTGATCACAAATCATATGTAACCCGCCAGCTCGTTTGCCCTCCTCTTACATAAAAAAAAGGTCTGAGGAATTACAAGAAAGTTACCGGCGTTAGAGTTGGTAGCATACGTCTTTTTTTTGGAAACATAGCCGAAAGAAGTGCATTCCACATCTTAGTAGTACGTGGAAGAAATGTTCTATGAAGATCGCCAATCATCCAGGTGGTATGGATTGTAGTGCAAGCGATGAAGTGCTGTGCGGTGATTAAATTCGGTGGCAGGCATCAAATTAAATAGTTCTTCGGAACATTTCGATAAATGCTATAGAAGAAGACAGAAGGCTACGTCTCTACGCAATGCCAAAAGGTCCAGCCGTTCATAGAGCACCGGATTCGCGACAATTCAAAAAGCTTCCCATTGTACGGGTGGCACTACTGAAATATGCCACATCCCCAGTGCTATCATCGTATTAAAGTGTATATTGGAAACATCCAGCATATCGTTGATGTGCAGGAAGAACAAAATTGGGAATAACATGCAACTTTGGGGTACACCAGCATTTATGGGCTTGAGGTCAAAGCAAAAACCGTCGTGAATGACATACAAGTATAATCTCCGCCCAGTGCGAAAGCTGGTAGTTCACTTGCATAAACTTTGGGGAAGGCCTAAGGAAGAAGGCTTCGAAAGAAACCCTTGTGCCACGGTCGAAAGCTTAAACCATATCCAGACTAATTGCCAGACCCTTTCCCTTGCTTTCAATAATAGTTGATCAACGGTGCGGAAGATATAATAGAAGATTAGCCAGCCAATAGAATATGACGACACCCAACCCGTATAACCGGTCCAATGACCTCGAGGATCGAGGATCTAATGATCAATATCAACTAGTGATCCTCGAAGTACATTTAGGTCTTAAATGTAAAGGATTTACTTAGATATACTTAGTGTCTCTGGGAAAAAAATTATAAGTTTTTTATAGAGAATAACTTGTTAACCAATGCCCGTCCTTCAGATTTCTAAAGAAAAGGAAATAACGAACACCGTTTAAAATGGAAAAATTTCAACGACAAAAGCAAATGTCTCCATTATTCGATTTTGACTTCTCATTAAGAGCTTTTATATAATATGCAACAATTTCATTTCTAAAGAACATAACACACTTTGGCGTTTTAAAATTCTCCAATATTAAATGATTACTTGAGATTATTTCATATAAAATAAAATATAAAGCTTTACCGCTCAAGCTAATCAAACTGATAGCCCTATAGCTTGCACAGTCTATCTGTGAACCTTTGCCTTTATACAAAGGTAAGATGACTGCACCTCGCCAATCGTCTGGGACCTCTCCTGATTTCCAGCATAAATTGCACAAAAGCCAGAACAAGTCCAAGACGCGTGGCCCACCATATTTGATCATCTCGGCAGTAACTCCATCTGCTCCCGCAGCCTTACCACATTTCAGACTTCGAAACTCGCTCTCCACTTCTTCTAAACTGATTTCACCATCGGCTACATCGGGACTCAGCATTTCGCTGATACTCGAGGCCGAGGCGTCCTCACATTCATACGTCTCAGAATTCCGTTCACCGCTGCAAAACGTGTGCTTCCTCTGTTAAAACGTCACCGTTCTTCGAAAACACCCCTTTCATTCTACAGGTTACCGAACAACCCCGGGAATCACTAACTTCTCGCCAGAAAAGCTTCGTATTTTCCCGGAAGTTGTTTGTCAACCTTTCATCCCTTTCTTTCTCAGAATTTTCACGCTTCATCCTTATAAGTGCTTTCATTTTGTGTTTTTGCAGCTTGTACTCTCTTTTTCTTATCTCTCTCATACATTTATCCTTACCCGAGGCTTTATAATCCAACCATGCTTTCTTCTGTAACTCCACAGCGTCTTTCACTTCATCATCCCACCATTCATCGCGCTTCTTACTAAAACCTCTTTACCTTTATCACATACCTCTGTCGCTACTTTCACCATTCCATTCCTAAGGTTCTGCCAGCATACTTCAGCACTTTCATTTCCAGAGTCACAGCTTTCAAGCTTCTTGGAAACCCTTTCTTGATATTCCTCTCTGATCGGTGGATCTTGAAGCTTCCAGCTTCTTATGCTATAATTCGACGGCAAGCTAGGGCACGTCGTGCGGCTGCGCCAACCTGCAAACATACCTCTTATTCTAGCAACGACTAGATAATGGTCCGTTCCCAGATCAGCACCCCTAAACACTCTCGTGTCCATAACTTGGCTTTGAATACGCTGATCCACTAGGAATAAATCAATTATACTTCTTTCTTCCGCTCGCTCCCATGTGTACATGTGAATTCGTTTGTGATCAAACATCATGTTTGCCACAAACAGATTTCTCTCCTTACAAAATTCCAAAATAAGCTTCCCAGCCTCATTTACTCTCTTATCACCGTACTTGCCTAGCACGCTTTCGTAACCACTACGCGCGGTTCCAACCCATCCATTCATATCTCCACATACTATCAACTTTTCATTATCTCTGACACTACTTAGAACATCCCTGACACTCTCCCAAAACTCCTCGAGCTCGCTCACTGGAGCTAAGGATACTGGCGCATAAATGGCCAACAATACTCTTGTTATCCCCAGTTTAAAGCGAACCCAAAGAAGCCTCGGGTTGATAGCCTTGTATTCTACCATTGCATTAACCATTCGAGAGGACAACAACACGCCTACACCTTGGCAACCTCGCTCACCCTCTGGAACCCCAGCCAGAAAGCGACCCGGTTGCCAGGCAAATCGGTCGCATCATTGCCTTTTCTTTTGGTCTCAGACAAACAAATAACATCCAGATCTTTGTCATCCATCACATCTTATAATTTATTCATCTTCTGTTCCATTTCTCCTCTTACATTCCACGTAGCTATTTGTAGCTCCGTCCTCCACCTCCCGCCGTTCGGAACATGGCGTGTTGGTTGGCGGTCCCCAATGCCGCATTCGTTCATTTTACAATATAATTTTAATAAATTAAATCATTATTTCGTAAATAAATTATTCAATATAAATCAATTTAAAATTACAACAAATAAAAATAAAAAAAATAAAAATTAATAAATGTCACAAAAAAATTAACTTAAAGAAAAATAATAAAATAAAATCAAATACAATAAATGTCACAACAATTCCAAACAAATAACAATAAAAACAAAAATACAAAATAAAATAAAATTTCAATAACAATTCAATTTCAATTTGAATAAAAATTAATAAATGTCACAAAAAGTTTACTTAATGAAAAACAATAATAATAATAAAAATATAACAAAAATACAAAATAAAATAAAATTTCAATAACAATTAGATTAAAAATATTGATATTAAAGTCTTGCTGAATGCCGTGGTCCCACAACTAAATCTGGACTCAACTTCCAGAAATGCACCATGAAGTATTTGAGGAGTTCCCTTTCACTGTCACATTTGGTTAGCATCTTTGCTTTGTATTGAATTTATAATTATAATTAAATTTGACAGCGTTTTTTTTTTTGTAGACTCCTACCATTATATTAATTTAAATTATATTCATCTTAAGTTCTTCAAAAATTTACGTAAAAAATGTTAAAAAGTTCCAGTCATGTGGGGATCGATCATGTGGGGATCGAACGCGCGATTACACGTTTACAATGCTAATGTGTAACCGATTCTCCAATCCATCAGATAGTCAGGATGGCGATTTTTATAATAAAGTCCAGGTCGTCCTGAAATTCAAAATTATTTTTATAAATATTTTAAAATTTATAATTTGTAACTATTCATTAGTTGTTTAAAAAATAACAGCTACCTCTCCATGTTTTAAATAAAAAAAATGTGGATAAGAAGTTCGCGTTAAATTTAAAAGTTTAAAATTGAAGCATCATTTGTCGAACAGATTCGAACTTGGTTTATTTAAGTTAATGTCATCCTGTGGGAATGTAAAAGTTATAAAGGGACAATAAATATTGTTGTTACGTTCTTTCGTACCCTTTGGAGACTTTTAACTTAATGTTTATCGAAAAACTCCGTATTGTATGGGTTGTTATTAATAAATTAAGTACGGTGGCAACCGAGGATACAAACAAACAACATTAAACATGTTTTATACATTTAATATAAGAAGTACTTATACTATTATTATTAACTCTTATTGAATTATTATTAACTCTTATTAGAATATGTTGAGTAGAATTAATTGTTAAAAATCTTACATAAGACAGTAGTTATAGATATATTTCGTTGTCTTCAATGAAACAGTTTTGTTATAAATT
This sequence comes from Melinaea marsaeus rileyi, assembly GCA_918358865.1. Classification (NCBI taxonomy): domain Eukaryota; kingdom Metazoa; phylum Arthropoda; class Insecta; order Lepidoptera; family Nymphalidae; genus Melinaea; species Melinaea marsaeus. The sequence goes on along the minus strand of OU911093.1, from coordinate 22,495,794 downwards.
CTATAGTAAAGTGTAGAGTCACAACAGAACTCGGTCAATTCATAGCGAGTACAATAGATCTGTGTATTGAAAAATCTAACAATACAATAGTATTGCTTCTGACTCGATTAAAATGTATTAATATACTTTATTCATACTTGTGTTTTATTTCATTGTATTGACAAGTTTCATTCTAATACAACACACAACATGCACTTTTCTGTTCTTAATCAATAAAAGGCACAATGTATATAATTTTCTATTCTTTCATACAACTTTTAAGGGCAGCCAAATGAAAAATTAATTCTTATATATCTACAATTCGTCTGTTCATGCTACGGAACCATTCATTTATATTTGACTCCGTGATGGTTATTTTATGCTTAATAAATTAAATTATATTATTCATCCGAGCATATATCGAAAGTAGAATAGGGAATATTGTAAGCAAACTAAAACGTCGACATACCGTATGTTCATTAATTATGACTATTGGCATTTATTAAAAAAATCCTGTAATATTTCTTATAATAACATTTTTTTTCTATTTCTACATAACAATAAAGTATGTTGTAATTTAATTTATTAATATATTTTTAATTTTATCGTTATTTTATGGTTATAATGAAAACCTATTTTCAAGTATCCATTAAAAGGTGATCCTCCCGAATGGAAATATTCAAATATGAATTCAGAAGCTATTGTTATAAATCCAGAAGTGAGAAACTGTTAACGTAATTGGAAGCTTGTTGGCAAAACATCGTTTTAAAATATAAACTTAAAAATTTAATTTTTTAAAACCACGCTGTAGAAAATAATATTTATGAGAACTGGATTCATAAATAATAAGAATGTAAGATGATTATATATTTTCTAATTCATTCAAAACTATTTTATTTGTAGCCATTATTTATATATTTTCTTTAATATTTTAATCTGATTTCTCAGGACTATTTATCCGCGTTTCTGAATAATCAGTAATTTTACATTATTTATATATTTCATTTTGGTATTCGGGAGGCTGGAGTTTTAGCACTTATAAAAATATTTTGTGTATAAAATAATACATTTAATTTATTCTGTAGTTTCTTTATACCTTTATGAGAATAGGACAGGATAGGATAATCATTGTTATATTGATATTCAAGAGCAAGAAATCGAAATCCTAATTATTTATAAACTGTATCTGTTTTCAGTACTATGAAGTATTTTAGAGTACAAAACAATTTCTTTGTTTATTTAATTGCATCAAACACTTGAACTACACTCTTATCTATTTTTCATAGTTTACAAAGGTTATTTATTAACTTTTCCGTTACCAATATTGCACAGTTGCATTTTTTATTAATTGAATAGTTAAATGTTAAGTTACGATTAAAGTTCATAATGAATCAAATACCAAGCTCGAGTTATTCAGGACGCTAAAACAGATTATAATCAGTAGCAATTTTTTAGATCTAATTAAAATATAAAAAGTATTTATTTAACCTAATCAATCATGTGTTAACTCAATTACTTGCATGCTGAGTAAAATGTTAATTTGTTCATATTTTATACTGTAATAAATCAGATTTTTATCTAATAAGCTTATGCGTGAAAAAATGTTTAACTGTTTTTCCTTAGAAAATATTAGCAGTAGTAGTAATAAAAATCATAATGTTTACTTGAACTTAAAGGTATAAAAACAAAGTCTCCTTATTAAGTAAAGGTGATAATGGTATCACTATCCAATTTTAATAAAAAGAATTGTACCTTAAAACTTTCATGGATTAATTGTACTTCTATCTTTGGAATATTTAAAAAATTATTGGATAGAAGAAAATCCATAGTAAAAAATTACTTCACTTTGAGATGCTCCTAATTAGGACGTAGACAGACCTTATTTTATTTATGTACGATCTCTAAGTAGTACCCAATTACATGCAAATTCGTTTTCCTACAAATAAGTCTACTTATCCTTCCTTCAGTCTTTAATAACGATTCTCAAGTAAATGAGTAAAATTTTTATCTATTTATAATTCAATACATGTTCTCATAAATGTTCTCCTATATGATATTCATACTCTCCTCAAACTTTAAGATAGGAATCATATATTGTAATACAAGTTTAATTGATAAAACAATATGTACTTATGTATTTATGTACGTACTCGTATATATAGTTTTTACATTTTTCACACATTTATTATTACAGGACTCGTAAAATTTACTGATAAAAATTAATGTGTCTATTAATCTATAAATATAAATAAAACTGTGTCTGTTTGTAATTTCACCTCACCTCAATAGTAAATCACCTCAGATGCCGAGCCCAGTTTAGTGGCACTCTAAACACGTCTCCTTCGGGTTGCAGCCACGCTTTACCACAGGTATTATTTTGCACAAATTAACTCGTTTCACTTTCCCTTCCTGTCCGGTTGCACAGTGAATATTCAACAACAGACTGAACAACAAGAACGTTACTTACGAAAAAAAATATTATTTTTTTGGTCTGTATATATGTATTTTTCCGTCTAATATCTAAAACACCTGGATTGGTTTTAACAGGATTTTACTGGCAATTCACTGTCTGATAGCTGATATTATAAAGAGTAACATACGCTACTTTTATTTTAAAAAAAATATATCGTGCGGACGAAATCATGGACATTTTAGAATTATATATTTATAAATTTTGTGTGTTGTTTTGTCATGTTAACTTAACAATTTTTCCATGTAATAAAACTAAATTTGGAAGAGCTTTTTTGACAAACAACATAATTGGACTTTTTTTTAAATAACATTACCAAAGGACCGCGTAACAAAAATTATATAAATCTTTCAATTCAACACTTTAATACGCAAATGAGGTTCTTTTAATGGAAACATTATTTTACAGAGGCGGCAGAAAACGCTCACCTGATGTTATTTCTTATAAAATATGAGGATTTTTGAGAAAGGTATAATTTTTTGTATAAGATAACATCCTTTCAACAAATTTCATTCGTGTTTATTTGCCTTTTATATTTAATTAAATATAGATAATTTATGTTCGTTACATCATTCACAATAAATATATAAAGAAATATAGTAAAATAATTATAATAAAATAATAAAATCTAAGTGTCTGTTTGTAATTCCAAATTAACAACCTTTCACTATGTAAGGCAAATGCATTTGCAAACGGATATGAAAGTCTATACGGTACTACATATATATTACATAAAAAAATCTATTTTTTGCCTGTCTGTCTGTCTGTTTGTTCGATCTAATCTTTGAAAAGGCTTGTGTTAACTGGGCTTCCATTGGCGGATACCTAATGTTATAAGAAGTAACTTTACTTAACCTAACTTATATAAAAAAAAATTATATTCCACATGAACGAAGTTGAGGGACAGTTATCATTCGAATATATTTTATTATAATTTCAAAATTAACCTGATAATACAAAGAATATACTTAAAAGCTCTTTTATTCATCGTATTAAATCAAAAACATAAACGGATAGAAAACAGCAATTTACTTCCAAACCAATTTTGTGATTAAAACGATTGTTCTATTAATATCATTTCAAATACAAAATTTAATGTAAACGTTTCCATGAACGAGGTCTTTCTTTGAATATAATACTAAAGGTTATGAAAATGTAAAACTATTTGTAAGTAGCCTTGAGCGTCAATTACTTAAAATGAATTATTATTATTCTTTTACAATTAAAAAACCTTAACAATACCTAAATTATTGAAGTACGAATCTCCGAAGGGTCCTTACACGACCGTCATAATAATTAAACAAAAACTTTTTATATTACTCAAAGTTAAGGACGAGAATTATTAAATGACAACTTTGTGGGAATCACGCCAAGAAACTTCTGAACGGTGAAATTTTGATTAGGTGAGATGAAATAAATTTTTTCTAACTTTCCCTCAGACCAATTAAAAGGTCTTCTTTTGAAGAATTGTAAATGAATGAATGAATGATAAATAAACCTTTGTTAAATATTTCTTTTTTATATTTTTTATGATATTATTTGTGAAGATTTATTTTTTTATGGTACTCATCTAATATAATTGATTCCTATATAATATAAATTCATTAACCTTAAAATTGTATATAAGTTATACTGGAATACATAAAAAGGTTTTGTATTGCTATAAATAAGCAACTTGGATTGAATGGTTAAGAATAAATTGGATTAATATGGAAAAATATACAAACTAATTATATAATACAAATAAAGGTAAAACTCAGCTATGAAACCTAATATTACAGTAATGTTTAATGATCCACACCTTTATATTAATAACCTAATATTTTACACGGACGGACACGATTTTTTGTGACTCTATATAATAAATTAAAAGAGAGTACGCATTCACTGATTATATCATGACAAGATCATTCACAAGCCGTTTTTTTTTTATATTTTTTAAATATAATTATCTATATATATTATTATTACTTTAAATCAGAGGTAACTATAACTTTAACTCATTTAAAAATACTTAATATGAGAAAAGCAATCGGTATTTCTGTCTACTCCCGACATGTTGAGATACGACAGTTCCAATACAATGAAAGTACTCAGTTGGGGCCAACAGTCAAATTTTCTATTGTCGAATGTAACACCACTGAATTGCTTCGACCTCTATTGATGATTATTGAAACTAAACATGTTTACTATTTTAACTTAACCAATGTGACATAAAAAGAAATTAAAAAAACTTAGAATACAAAATATAAATACAACAGTTTCACAAACTATTGTTGTAAGTTCTGTGTCATGTATTGAAAAAATACTATAAAATATTAAATATACAGATTTTGTCTTGTCACAATGCAATAAACATACAATATTATGTACAGACAGGACAAAGTAATTCTTATAATCCTTCATTTTTTACTTGATTTGTTTGATGTAAACTTACTTGAAAAAAATATATGATCATATAATTAAAAATGCTTATTCTCTGAAATGTAAGTCTTACATGTTTGTCAATTTTTTTTCCAAAACATTGCCTTATTTTTTGGAAAAAAAATTGATGATTGTTTCAGATGCCAAAATGATGAAATATTTATATTTTTTAAATAATGACTCAATTACAAAATTAAGATATGGAGTTATCTCAATATTACGTTAATTATTGACAGACTTAAATAATAATGATGAATATATTTTTAAATTAATTCTGTAAAAGTTTCATCAGCTACATAAAATAATTTGTTTTGGCATCCACTCGTAACTGTAACTGTCTTTAAAAGAAAGATGAACAATTTTGATCTCCATTTCTGGTTAATGATTAATTTGCCTGATATTAAATAATTCCAGGACATTATTGACTTTAAGTAGACTGTTTAAGAATATGGCTTTATTTTGTGTCTTCTTAGGCGCTTCAGAGCTTTATCTCATTAAAAGGTATTAAAAACTTAGAGCTACAAATACTTAATATAGTCTCCGTTTCCTTTAATTTTATGTATCCTTGAATAACATAAACACGAGGACGCCATCACGATAATTAAATCATCAATTCATCCAATATTCTGACTCATAAAAAATGCAATGCATAAATCTACAGAATCCGGGGGGGATACTACGAGAATTTGTACCGAAACTGACATCAATATTATGATATGTTACAATGCAACAAACCTTAGAGTTTCTAAATTTGTGTAAAGGTATTTAAATAGACGGAACATACATTGCAGAGTTTTATTTGTGCAAAGATATTTAAAACTAAACCATATAAAGTTGCTATATATTCTTACTACCAAGTTAGTCTGAAATTTCTGAAAACGAGATTCTACTTGTAGATAAACTACAAATTTATTTCATATTCAAATATAACGATTTAGAAATTACACAAACGTTTTCCAGAATGCAATTAATACAAAAACGATGCTGATAGATTCAGGATATTGTATTGATTCCCCTCATAATTAAGCTTCGTAGTCAAACAAGGACCAACCGCATTGGAATTACTGAGGACATACGTTACCACACGCTGTTTAAAGCACCTAGCAACTATTAACTTCTCAAGTATTATACTTCAAAAGTTAAAAGTAATTAATGGTGAGTACCTTTAAGTATATGGATACCTTCAAAAGGGCGTATACTCCTACCTCCAAAACCGGCAGCGCTCTTGTGAATCCTCGAAAGTAGTAAGAGTTCATGGCGGCAGTGATCAAGTATTGTCAGTGACCCGCACTCCTCTACTATAATATATATATATATATATCAAAGGGTTACATTTTTTATTACAATATTTTCATCAAACATATTTTTTGTAAATATCAGTCAGAAATAGGTTTGTTAAAAATTGTGATCCATATTTTTAATAAAATATGACTATAAATTCAGAGGTCGTAATTTGTGAAGAATATTATTGTTTCATTGGAAGTCATTCGATCAAAATAATTTCGTCGTGTATGCATTTTACTAACTAATATTACGAAATATAAACGATGTGAATATTATAGTCGCTTTTAAAATGTAAACGGAACCCAAATTTTAAATTAAACATTGGGCAAAAATGTTTATTGCTTATATTTACATAAAAATTCGTTTGTTTACTTAACAACACTAACAGCGAGGTGCAAGGTTAATGATATTCTCCTTTCATTTTGTTAAAACGTAATTATTCGCTTAGTTAACAAAAATATGCACGTGTGAACTTATGACACAGATATTTCTGTTAATATAATTTATTTTTATTATTACTGTATTTGATTAAAGAATATTCAAAACTACGTTCGCTTTATTAAAGGTTTTATTGAATCAGATTATACTCTCATTTACATAGCCATTCCATTCAGAAAGATATTATACAGCAATGTAGCCATCATGAAATGACACGTATTAACTACTATCTTAAATTTAATACTGATTGTTAAATTTAATTTGTTTGCATCCTTCCAGTTTCATACCTAACACTCTTCTGATTAGATGCCTTTCATCCCTCCTCATAATATTGTCAGAGAAGCGCAAACACGCAATTTAGTTCTTATATATGATCAAAACTTGTGTATTTATCTGAAATTCAAGAACTCAACTTCATATAAATAAAACTGGAATAGTACTCAAAACGCAAATCGTATCATGTCTATAAAGTTTAAAGTTATATTTGAAACATAATTAATAGATTCAGAATTTAACAGAATTGTAAATTTGATAAAATAAAATAAAAAAATTATTTATTTTTAATGATAGAGAAAATAGATAAAGTTATACTGCCTACATATTGTAGCGTCAACAGTGAATATAATAATAAATATTTTCGCTCTTTTGAAATCGTGTAAAATGTGTCCCAAAAATGTTGCCATTGCATATTAAGTAAAGTATACTAATATTCTATTAAAAGTCAAAACAATGAACCTAATAATATTATAAGTGTCTCACGTAATTGATACCACTTTTAACATTTAAGTATCATACTACTTATTGCGTAATACGTGTTCAAAATAAATTTGGCACCGGCAATGGGACCAGTAGAATGTATAAATATACGTATACAGACAACAACTTTTATTATAAGTATAAGTATAATATTCTACATATATATATATTATATGAATTAAAAATATAAGTACAACATAACATTTTATATAGAAAAAATAACAAAGAATAGGAATTATTAAATGGCTACGCCGTCCCTTACTCATTGCAGGAAGCAGTGTAATAGACTTTGTATGGTACCCATTCGAACAATACTTTGAAGTATTCGGGACTTGGGAAATGACAGTCCATCAAGATGACAATGTATATTGTTACATAATTTTGCAATGTATAGTTTTGCAAACTAGTTTACTGCGATTATATGTTATTTGCGATTGTTTGGAAAAATAGAACGTAATACAAGAATATCCTTTTATTGATTTTCTTGATCATATGATCTTATATAGTGTATACCATTATATAGTATAGTAGGCTAGTAGGTAGGCTGTTGAAATAGTAGGTTGTTAATGCAGTCCTAATTTTAGGATTTAAAATAGCTATACGTAATGTCTCTGTGTGGACTTCGATAACTTTTTATAGGGAAAAGTTATTATTATTAAGCCTTTAAATACTTAATCAATTCCCGTACTTCCGATTTCTGAAAAGGCAGTAACGTACTTCCGTTAAAAAGGAAACAGTGCATCCACGATAAAGGCCTCCAATATTACTTTTTGACTTTTAATTACAACATTTTATTTTATTGTATTATACAATGATTCCATATGTAAAGAACGTAACACCTTTTGCCGTTTTAAAACTCAATAATATTAATTCAATATTATATTGTATTTAATACACTTATCTTCTATAAAATATAACTTATGGTAATAGTACCATCTTATGGAAAAACAAAAATATACAAAAAGTTATATTTTGACCAATGTTAAGTTACTTTAAAAAGAAGCAGTCACTTTATATATTATTCATATTATATTTAAGGTGACTGGTTTGAAATCGGTAAAATCTACTAAAGCCTTACACGATCAAAATCTAGATACTAGGCTGATAAATATAGTAACTGCTTTTTTAATATATTCCACATTAAATATATTATGCATTAACTGCTTTTAGATACTAAATTTAATGAATACGTCAAATAAAAAGCTAAAAAGAATTAAAAACTTCTTGAAATGGAATGTAAGATCAAGTTAATACAATACGGAGAATCGTATAGTTCAAGAGAACAAAAGGATGGTCGCGAAGCAGCATGCAATGACATCTTCAAAACAAGAAAATAATAAGATAATTGTATTGTAAAAGTCCCGAAGAAAATAACAGAGCAGTCATAAAGTAATAATTTTAATAGGTTGAAATTGCCTCATGTTAGTAGATATGATGATGTTACCGTTTGCATTTACTTTTTAAATTGCTAACATTAGCAACACTCAAAAGTAATAAGTTAAAAATATAAGAATGAATACTGAGAGATCAATAGACATCATAGGACGTTTATCGCCAAATGAACCTCTCTACTCAGAATAGCACAGAAGCCTACGAAAAGTATTCATTAGACAAATAGAGCAGACTATTTCCAAAAACATAAACTACTACATATTTAAAATAATATAAATATTTTTTGTGGAAATGATGTTTTTAGAAATTAAATATTTTAAAATTTGTATTTTATTGTTTGTATCCACTAGTTGTAATCAAAATATCATTATTCTTGTTTTTAAACAAAATAAAAAAATGTGGAAATATTTTGAAGTTTTAAAATTAAAAAACTCGAGAAGAAATTTGTTTAGAAACTTATCTTGTTTGAAGTAATGTGATCCTGTGGGAATGTAAGGGTTATAAAGGACAATAAATATAGTCGTAGTGTAGTTAATAAAACAGTTTTATTTTCTATAGTAAAGTCAATTCATGGCGAGTCGAAAAGATCTGTGTATTAAGAGCAAAGTCTTATAATATATTAGTATTGCTTCGGACTCAATTGAAATTTATAAATATACTACAATCATATTTGTGTTTTTGATTCATTGTGTAAAAACCAAGTATCATTCTAATTTTAATCAATAAAAGATACAATGTAATGTATTCTTCCATATAAATTTTTAGGGTACTGTAACCAAATGTAAAATTTATCCCTTATGTTAATCGTCCCTTCGTTATTTTGTCGGTATTGTTATGATTTTTCGTTCAATTAAGCTGAAAACATCCTTTTCAATGCCTTAAACTTTTTTTTTATATATATTTAGGCATACTCTTTGCGAATATACAAAATTGATACAACTAAAACATGAATATACTATTAATGGTAACATTGGGATTGTATTTAAAATGTAGATATTTTAAGAAAATTTTATTCAACTGAATATTTGTCAAGAGCTTTTAAATCTGGTGTACTAATATTTTTTGGTAAATACTAGGAACTAATAAATCTAGGAGTTAATAAGTCCTTCATGGGTTTGAGTATACGCATATATAATAAAGTTCCACAAGATATCTGACCTTCCTTTTCTTGGTTTTAAATCTAAAATCAAACGTTTATTATTAAAAAATCTTATAAGAACGTTCAAGAGTTTTTAGTGGATCGAAATATGTAGAACTTAAGTTGTTGAATCATTTGCAGGATTAATATTATAATGTACATCACCTAAGACTGTTATATTTCTTTTGAAAAGAGCAACTGTTGAGTTTCTGGCCGGCTCTTCTCAACACAGCAGAATTCTGAGCCGGTGACAGCTTACATACGGACTGACTACACTAACCTTTTTTTGTATTGTAACAATTGACGATTCAAAAGTGCGTTTAAATAATGCCTACTTGAATATAGATATTTTGAATTTTGAACTAAAAAATAATTTGAATATAATTAATTGAAGGTGCGGAAACGTATATTCAACTCGCTGATGGTTATTTTATGTTTAATAAATTAACATACATTGTTCACCTGAACATATATCGAGAGAAGAATAGGAAATATTGTGAGCAAACTAAAAAATAACGATGACATATATTTTCTTTCTCGTTATATTTTTGGTACCGTATATTAATTATGACCGTAATATTTATAATCCGTTGACCTGAATCCAAGTGCTTTGATAAACAAGACTCGGCTGAAAAATTTCTGTCCCATGGTATTATAAAATCAACACATCAAAGGATATATCGGCTTTATATTATGAATTGTTCTGTACTTTTTTTTTTTATTTTTACATAAAAATTAATGTTATAATTTTTATTTATGAATATATATTTTTCAGTATATTTGTTATTATATGATTATAAGGAAAACCAATTTTCAAATTTCCATTATAAGCTAGTTCACTCTAATGGAAATATTAAAATATTAATTCAGAAGCTTTTGTTAAAAATGCAGAATTAAAATCCTGTTAAAGTAATTGAAAGCTTGTTGGCAAAACATATTTATAAAATAAACTTACATAATTTATTATTAAAAACCACGCTGTATGAAATATTATTTATGAGAACTGGATTCATACATACTAAGATTGTAAGATGAATATATATTTCTTATAGATTTCTTTGAAAAAGTACTTTATTTGTAGCTTCATGATTGTTATATTTTATGGAATATTTTTTTCTTTCTGCATTATACTTTAACAGCATAAATAGAAATATATTTGTTTAGAAAACCGACGTTTCTGAATAATATGTGTAACTTATCTGTACTATTTATATATTTTATTTTAGTGTTCTAGAAGACGAAGTTATAGCACTTAAAAAATAATTTGTATATAAAATTGTGCATTCTATTTATTCTGTAGTTTTTTACATCTTTATGCCTCATAGATATACAAGATAGGATATTCATTATCGCAATGATATGCTGCAACATAAAAAATATTTTAAACGAGCTATCAAAGAGCAAACAATTCGATAATCTAATTATTTATAAACTGCATCTGTTTTCAGTACTATGAAGTATTTTAGAACAAACACATAATTATAGTTTTGTTTCCATTGCATCAAAAACTTCAACCACACTCGTGTTTTTTATAGTTATAGATTTTTAACATTTCCGTTAACAATAGAAGGTGCATATTTTAAAGAATCAATAGTACAATATGAAATAATTAAAGTGTAAAATAAATTAAATACTAAACTCGTGCTATTCCACTGAATAGGGCAGGAGTAATAACACTTAAAATGAATTATTATCAGTAGTAAATTTTTAGATCTAATTAAAGTATAAAAAATATTACTTCACCTAATAAATACCAAGTAAAAGGTCTTCACTAAATGCATGTGAAAGCATATATAGTACTTACATAGAAAAAATAGCAAATGTTAGTTTGTTTATAATTTTTGTCTATTTATTCCGTCTCTTCTCTGAAACGGCTGGACTGATTTTAACAGGACTTTTACTGGTAAATAACTATTGGTAAGAGGATTAACGTAGCCTAAGTTTTAAAGTAAGTTATACTTTACATAATATATTCGCGAACGAAATCGTGGGCATGGCTACTATAATTAAAATATAATTTATGTTAGCCTTTCAAGTTTTTGGTTGACCTCATAATACAAAGGTTATAAATACCTTAAGATTGAAACCTATTTCATTTATTATATTAAATCAAAACCATAAATGTATAACAAACAGCAATTGACTTCGAAACCAATTTTGTGATTAAAATGCTGAAATGGAATTGCTCTGTTAATATCATTTTAAATACAAAAATTAATGTAAACGTTTCCATGAACGAGGACTCGCTTTGAATATATTACTAAAGAAAATATATTAACATGTTAAACTATTTGTAACATTGCGTCAATTACACGAAATGTAGTTATTTTAATATAATTAAAAAACCCTTAACAATACTTAAGTTATTGAAGTACGTCCTTATACGATCGTCATAATATATATTTTATTATATTACACAAAGTTAAGGACATAAAATGATAAAACCTAGAAATTTTTGAGTGGTGAAATTTTGATTAGGTGAGATGAAATAAAAACTTTCTAATTTGCCCTCAGAGCAAATAAACGGTCTTCTTTTGAAGGATGTTAAAAGTAATATGAATAAATAATAAATTAACACATCTATTAATTTCTTTTGTGATATTCTTCGACTATAGAGAATAGTTTTTTTAATTTAATAATCAAATATAAATAATACCAATAAAAGTTAATGAGCTTCATGTTTCTATTATCTACAATCCATTGAATTGAATTCGTTAAACAGTAAAATTTATTTTATACAACAATTCCGCCTTTATAATTAATATAAATTTATTTTCTATAAACATTGTGAGTAGAATTTTAATACCATATCCATAAGAGGTTATATTGTTCAATTTGTAACATCTCGAATATTCACCTATAAGACTTTTCTGCTTATTAAGGTATGAAAACTAAACCTTAATAAAAATTATTAAACAGTACTTATTATCATATGAATCAAGGTACATCACAGATTATACAGTATCATAACAAAAACACTCCGTGTTTAAGGTAAACCCAAGTTCCCGGGCCATCCATGCATCTGGCCAATGAAAGTTGTGATATCGGGATGGCCCAAGTTCAAAGTTTAATAAGAACGTAAGATTCCGACTTCTTTCAAAAATATTTTATTTGTAGACATTATTTATATATTTTCTATCATATTTTAATCTGATTTCTCAGGATTATTTATACGCGTTTCTGAATAATCGATAATTGTACACTATTTATATATTTGATTTTGGTATTCGGGAGGCTGGAGTTTTAGCACTTATAAAAATATTTTGTATATAAAATAGTACATTTAATTTATTCTGTAGTTTCTTGATAACTTTATGAGGATAGGACAGGATAGGATATTAATTACGGCATTGAATTCAAGAGCAAACAAGTTGAATTCATAATCTATATATATGTATATATATATAAGCGATTTACCACTCACTGAATCATCACGAAATCTCCAAAACTATATGTCCGATTAACTTAGAATTTTGCTTAGTTACTTCTTTTGTAACGTAGACGTCCATTAAGAACGGATTTTATGGAATTCCTATCGCAACGGATTTCAAGTTTTTGCATTTCGCCAAGTTTTAAACCTATAGGAGCTATACACTTAACGCGGGGGTAAGAGTTACTATAGCAACGGTTACCATAACAACAGTTACGATGACAATATGACAAAGGTTACCGTAGCAACCTCACCTACAACCTATCCAAATAATAGTGTGCCCAGCGAAGTGGGAGGGAATAAGCTAGTTATTTATAAATTGCACCTGTTTTCAGTGCTATGAGGTAATTTAGAACGAGTATAAAACGATTTCTTTGTTTACTTCATTGCAACAAACACTTGAACTGTTTTTCATAGTTTACAAAGGTTATGTATTAACTTTTCCGTTACTAATATCAATTGCATTTTTTTACTAATTTAATAGTAAAATGAATAATGTTAAGAATTTTCTGTAAGACGATTAAAGTTCACAATGAATCAAATACCAAGCTCGAGTTATGCAGGACGCTAGAATAGATTGTAATCAGTAGCAAGTTTTAGATCTAATTAAAACATAAAAAGTTTTTTTTTAACCTAATCAATCAGGTGTGGTAAACTTAATTACTTGCATGCTCAGTAAAATGTTAATTTCTTCGTATTTTAATCTCTAATAAATCAGATCTTTATCTAATAAGCTTATGCGTGAAAAAATGTTTAACATTCCTTTCTTTAGAAAATAGTATCAATACACGAACACAGTTTATATTGTTTACGTGAACTCAAATTTATAAGAATAATGCCGAAACCTTCCAATTTTAATAAAAAGAATTGAACTTTTTTTTTTTTTTTATGTTATAGGAGGGCAAACGAGCTTGCGGGTCACCGTTAATATGTGATCACCGCCACCCATGAACTCTTGCAACATCCGAGGATTCACAAGAGCGTTGCCGGCCTTGGAAAAAGGAATATATGCCTTTTTTGAAGGTACCCATGTCGTATCGATCTGGAAATACCGCCGAAGGAAGTTCGTTCCACATTTGAGTGGTACGTGGGAAGAAAGTCCTTGAAAACCGCACAGTTGAAGATCGCCACGCATCCAGGTGGTATGGATGGTAAAGGAGGCGATGGCGAGCTGTGCGGTGGTGAAATTCGGCGGTAAGCATCAGATCGAATAGTTCTTCGGAACACTCCCCGTTGTAAATGCGGTAGAAGACGCACAAAGAAGCCACGTCTCTACGCAATGCCAAAGAGTCCAGCCGTTCGCAGAGCACCGGGTCCCTGACAATCCGAACGGCTCTCTGTTGTACGCGGTCAAATGGTAGAAGCTGATATTGGGGTGATTCGGACCAGAGATGAGAACAGTACTCCATGTGTGGCCGGACCTGCGACTTGTAGAGCGCAAGTCTTTGGCCAGGTTTGAAATACTGCCTCGCTCTATTGATCACTCCCAATTCCGTCGAGGCCAACTTGGCCTTGCTCTCCAGATGACCACGAAACTGACAATTGCTCGAAATGTCGAGACCCAGTATTCTGATACTTGGCGAGGCAATAAGAGGAGTGCTCTCGAAGAGCGGTGATACGACAAATAGGGTTTTTTTAGTGGTAAACGCGCAAACCTGTGTCTTTAGGGGATTGAACTGAACGTGGTTCTGTTCACCCCACTCAGAGACCATCCCCAGGGAAGTCTCTATTGAACACACAAGTTTCTTTCGGCACTCGTCGACGTTTTCCCGAGAGAGACTTGCACGACCGGAATATACCGCATCCCCAGTGCTGTCATCCACATAACAATGTATGTTGGTAATATCCAACATATCATTGATGTGCAGGAGGAACAGAGTTGGGGATAGCACGCAGCCTTGGGGTACACCAGCGTTCACGGGCTTGGGGTTTGAGCAAAAACCGTCGAGAACGACCTGTATGCTCCGCCCAGTGAGGAAGCTGGTTATCCACTTGCATAAACTCTCGGGAAGCCCATAGGAAGGTAGCTTCGAAAGAAGCTCCTTGTGCCATACACGATCGAAGGCTTTTGCCATATCCAGACTAACTGCCAGACCCTCTCCCTTGCTTTCAATAACCGTTGCCCAACGGTGAGTGAGGTATAACAGAAGATCACCAGCTGATCGACCATGGCGAAAGCCATACTGCCGGTCATTGATCAACTGGTGATCCTCGAGGTACGATAGGACCTGTCGGTTTATGATAATCTCCATTATTTTGGAGAGAAGGGAGGTAATGGCGATAGGTATGTAGTTAGCTGGGTCCGAGCTATCACCTTTTTTAGGGATCGGATGGACAAGGGCATAAATGTGACAAGTTTTAATGATCACTTCCATGAGACCGGGACTACGCCTTTAAGGTAGGAGTGCCGAAATAGACGCGTTAGCACTGGAATCAACTCAGGGGCACACGTTCGTAGCACCAGTGGAGAAATGCCATCCGGCCCACTCGACTTATGAACGTCCAAGGAAAATAGAGTCTGCCTGATAGTTTTTTGCCGAAAAACTATTTCCGGCATTGTGCTCTGCCACCGCGGGATGATAGGCGGTGTCTTCCCTTGGTCGTCCAAAGTCGAGTTGGAGGCGAAAAGAGTGCCCAAGAGATCGGCTTTTTCTTTTGCCGTGTGGGCCAGAGAGTCATTCCCCATGTGCAACGGCGGTAGGGACGACTAGCTAAAGTTGCCCAGACTGACCTTTGAAAGCGCCCAGAATTTGCGCGTGCCAGGCGGGTACTTTGCCAGCTGATCCCCAATTTTGACGACATGCTTGAACTTTGCTCTAGCGATTTGCCGTTTGAAGAATCTGGAGGCACGGTTGTATTTCCTCTTCAGAACTCTAGAGTTCGGATCCTTAGTGACTAACGCATTAGCCCAAGCTTGATAAGCCTGCCGTTTGCCAGCTGCTGCAGCCCTGACAGACGCATCAAACCAAGGCCGCGATCTGCTACCAAGTGGTACCACAGAGCTTGGTACAAAAAGTTCCATGCCCTGAAGTATCACATCAGCTACAGCCGCAGCGCAGTCACTAGGATCGTTGGAAGAGAAACAAATCGGCCCCCATGGGTAGGATGCAAAAAAAGACCGCATTCCATCCCAATCCGCTGACTTGTAGTGCCAAACGCGTCGAGTCGCAGGTCTTGTGCGAGCCGGACGTTGATTGTGCACTACACTCCGTACCAGACAGTGATCAGAGGACCCTAAGGGAGCCTCGACAGTGACTGGTACTTTTCTGGATGCGTAGTCAGCAGAAGATCCAGAAAAGAGGGCGTGTGGCTTTCCACATCCGGTAGACGAGTGTGCGTCTTTACCAGCTGGGACAGACCATTTGCCAGAGCAAAGTTAAACACAGATCTCCCTGCGCAGTCGGTTGCACGTGACCCTAACCATTCAGTATTGTGCGCGTTGAAGTCCCCGAGGACTACGACTTCGGCGGAGGGAGTTTGAGAAAGCAGGTCGTCAATCTTCGCTTGAACGTGGCCCAACAGTTGATCTGTTTGTGTCCATGTCCACGCGCAGCCAGAGCACGGACAGGTCCCGACCTTCAAAAATCTGAAGGCGACGGTAGCAGATATCCTCCCTTACGATCACAGATACCCCGGCGTGTGGTATAAAATGATGTTCTAGTTTATACCCGGGGTATGATAGGTACGCTGTGTCGCTAGGTTGAGATATCTGCGACTCCGTCAAAAACAACAAGGCCGGCTGCGCCGTCTGAAGGTGGTAGTGGACGGCGTTTAGGTTCGAATGAAACCCCCGTATGTTACAAAAGTCCACATCTAGAGTGGAGCAGGGTGCCGCTGTTTGCCGTCGTTTGCCCTCAGGAAACATAAAGTACTTACTTTGCCCGCCCCAGATACGACGGGCAGCCCGAGCAAAATCCGAGGATCATTCCCCCGATTTTGCTCGGGGAGGAGGTCCCCGGCTCCCTCCTGAGGTATTTTTCTTTTATGCATCGCGTTCATGTTGCGCGGGGGGGGGGGGGGGGTTGGGCTTCCGGATTCTCTCACTCACCGACGGAATATAACCAAATTAATTTCTTGAATTAATTGTTCTACTACACTTACATAAAAAAAAACTAATTTTTATCTGTCTGTCTTTCTGTTTTAACAAGACTGGTGTTAACAGGACTTTCATTGGTGGATAGGTAATGTTATAAGGAGTAACTTAAGCTACTTTTATTTTACAAAAAATATATTCTGCACCAACAAAGTTATACACTTAGGTATTAATAAAATATATTTTAATAAGTTAGCATTTCAACGTTAACCTGATAATACTAAGAATATACCTAAAATCTTTCAACCTATATTATTCATCGTATTAAATCAAATACACAAACGGATAAAACAGCAATTTACTTCGAAACCAATTTTGTGATTGGAACGATTGTTCTGTTAATATCATTTCAAATAGAAAAGTTAATGTAAATGTTTCCATGAACGAGGCCTTTCTTTGAATATATTGCTAAAGGTTATGAAAATGTAAAACTATTTGTAAGTAGCCTTGTGCGTCAATTACTTAAAATGAATAATTATTATTCTTATACAATTAAAAAACCTTAACATTAACTAAATTATTGAAGTACGAATCTTCGAAGGGTCCTTACACGACCGTCATAATAATTAAACAAAAACTTTTTATATTACTCAAACTTAAGGACGGGAGTCATAAAATGACAATTTCGAGGGAATCACGCCAAGAAATTTCTGAGCGGTGAAATTTTGATTAGGTGAGATGAAATAAAAAATTCTAACTTTCCCTTAGACCAATTAAAAGGTCTTCTTTTGAATGATAAATAAACCTTTGTTAAATATTTCTTTTATATCTTTTGTGATTTTATTTGTGAAGATTTTTTTTTATTGTTCTCATCAAATATAATTGATACCTATATAATACAAATTAATGAACTTTAAAATTTAATAAAATATATTATTTTTATGTCTCATTCTTTGAGTTGAATTTGTGAAACAACATAAATATCTTATACTATTCTAGTAAGAAGTTATTTTATTCATTTTGTAACATCACAAATTTCCACGTCCTATACTTTTCTGCTTATTATATGAAAACTAAACCTTAATAAAAATTATTAAACCTACCCGTACCTATTATCGTATGAATCAAAATAATACAATACAGATTATGTAGTATTATTTCATAAATATTATTGTACAAAGTAAACTTAACCACAGTCGGTTTAAACGATTAAGTTGTCGTAAGTAGTGATTATAACGGCTCAGGATTTATGACGCTATTATGAGTATAATACGATTAACAATGTTTACTGAAATTATAGTGAATGATGGCCGACCGGTAGTTATTTTTTAATGATAGAACGATAGAATGTGTTATTATTTTTATTCTCTGTAATGATTTCATATATTTATTTCTTATTCCAATAATATTCTATAATTTCAGTCGTTAATTTGGTTATAATGATTTATTCTTACAAAGCGCTGTTATTAACAAAATAACAAATGTAGTTATGGCAATATTCTAGTGCTTTCACAATACGGCTTTATAAAACCTTAATCTAGCTATTATTCTATATAAAAACCGAAATAGCGTCTAATTCACATAATAACTACTTTTACTTCAAAAAGCCTAAATTCTAAAAGCCATGATTAATCGTTTGGTATGAGTTTGCGTTCAAGTAACATTATATTAAAGGTAATTTATAAAAGAATTAACTATTTTCTTGATTACTGAAAACAATTGGTTATTTTTTTTATTAAAACGTGATAAATAAACGATTTACAAATGCAATTATTTCGATGGCTGATTAGCTTTCATATACACACATTTTAAAATTTAAAACCAAATTGCATTCTTATAATTGTTAATGTTATACGAGAATACTGTTTTATACCAGCGGACTAACACAACGGGGACATTTGAGAACTTTATAACGAGCTTCCATAACTCCAACACTTCTTATTATTACCTATAAGTAATAACGTTAACATTTGTTCGTGTATACTTTTTATAAAGCTTGGTTTACAGTATTTATAGTCTGATAGAGGAAGTATGTATTGCATGTCTTTGTATGAAAACTATCGGAATGTCAAGTCTACGAGTCTTATGCATACATTCAGTAGTGCTTGATAGTAACTTTGTAAGACAGTAAAAACTGAAACGACTTTCAAATGTAAATAACACGAAGTTACAATATTTATTAATAAAGTTTTTCGACTGGCATACCAAACAGTACAGGTACTTTTTAGTAAGTAGTTATTTTTCTTATATTTAGATATAAATAAGATTAAAATACCATAATGAAAAGAAATATATATTACTTAATATATAAAATAATTCTAGATTCTATGTGACATTAATTGTTTTTTATTAATTACGCCAATTAAGCTTTTCTGTCTAAGATGAAGAATGAAGAGAACTTTTGAGACTCGGAGACAAAACAAGAATTCATGCAATGGCAAGACAAGGATTCCATGCTACTTATATTTAATTATATTTCTTTTTTTTATATAGGTACATAAAATCACCGCAAATGGAGTTATTTATAAGTTATACTTAACAAAGATAATATGAAATATACTATAGTAGTTCGCCTAAAATTATACAAATTTCCAATTTATTTCATATATCGTTTGCAGTATAAAAATTTTGTATCATATTTATATCAGTTTCATTAGTATACTGGATATATATAGAAATTATTCATATTATTTATTACCAATAAATAATATGAATAATTTCTATAATAAACACATTTTTATCGGTTACAACTTCTGACTTTCTAATGAATATCATTTTATTTAGTTTAATTTTCAATCTTTAATTTTCTTTAACACTCCTTCCAAGCTGCAGCAGTAGATAAGAAAGCTGAGTAGATTAATTGCTTACCTTCTTAATCATTAATGAATGAATGAAGAATGAAGAAGAACGTGCTCAGGTGGTTTGGGCACGTTGAAAGAATGAGTGATGAAAGAGTGGTAAAAAAGATTTATATGGGAAAAGTGAGCGGTAAGAGAGACAGGGGGAGGCCTCGAGTGACCTTCGAAAATACAGTAGCTACGATACTGGAGGAAGGTCACGTAAAAAGCATGAGGACCCCCCGGAGGGCATGTATGAAGAAGTTGATGTCTGTGGCCGAGGCGAAAGAGGTATGCAGAGACCGTAGCGTTTGGCGCTCCGTCGTCTCTGGCTACCCCGCAAGGGATATGGCGTGAAGGTGAATAATTCTTAATCCCCACAATTCCCGTTTATAAGGATTACAAGCACTATTATCTTTAGATAGAACGTCTTAAGAAAATATTTCAGCTTCAAAAGGTTTATACCCAATTAATATTTTCTGTAGTTTTCTCACTTATTAAATTTGTAAAATATTATTTAATGTTATTTATATGTCAAGCCCGTCACTAAAAAAAATACTTTACAAAGAACCAACAGCAATATATACTCTTAATAATAGTTTATGAATTCTGTGTATGATAAAAGAGATATCACTGAATATATTTTAACTCTACATGTCTTATTATTTCATAAAAATGACGTAACCTTAAGATCAAAAGCGAGAATCATTTCATTTCTCCATTTTGTAACACAAAGCATCCTTAAACTAAATTGTAGTTTTGTATAGAGCCTGATAGAGGAAAAAGCTCTTTGTATGCGAGCTATCGAATTATCGAGTTAACTGTCTGCGAGACTTATGTAAACACGACGGAGTCTCCACGTGGAAAAAACTTAGTTACACATTGTAACAGTTTTATCTTAATATATAAAGCACAAAGACACTTACTCACTGATTCACTCATCGCTCTACACCCCAAACCGTTATACCTAAGAAGCTGAAATTTGGACACAAGACTCCTGACATATTTAATAGGTGCAATAAAAAAGGATTTTGCAAAGGTCCGAACCGTTCCAAAGTTACAGCTAAAAAACTACAAAGTTTACCCCCGCTCTCTCCCTTCTCCCTTTCCATTGCAGTAGAAATTAGAATTATTTGGCCTCTCACTATGTTTATTCGTAGGATTAGGGTTCCGTAACTCACAGACAGCTTGTGATTATTTTCTATTTACCTACATACAGAATGTGATTATTTGTAATTATTTTCAATTTACCCACATATAATTTGTGATTATTTTCAATTAACAAACATATAGTTTGCGATTCTTTGTTATTATTTGCCCAGCAAAGCGGGCGGGAATCAGCTAGTAAGTAATAAAATATAATATTTATAAAATAAACATTTTTTTTACGAAAATTTTGTCATTTATAAATCGCGGTATCTAATTAATCCCGAGAAAAAACTGGCAAAAAATATGTTACATTTTTTAGTATCGTAATTGTTTTTTATAGAAATAAATTTCTTAAAAGAAGATATTTAAACTAGATCTAAAATGTCGATAATTTAATTTTTAAGAATTTGCATTATTTAAAAATTCAATATATGTATATTTGTATCCCCTCTTATTTTATCTCAAAAACAAACTTCCGAGGATTCAGAAGAGGACTGCCGGCCTTTTTAAAGTATAAAACTTGAGAACTTAATAGTTGTTCGTTGCTGTAGACAAAGTGTATTAACGTATGTCAGTAATGCAATCGGTACTTGATTGACTACTTCTAAATCGTTATGTTTAAATACAAAATAAATTCGTAGATAAGGTAGAATCTCATTCTCAGAAATCGGAACACTTTCTTGGTAGTAAGAATATATAGCAACTTTAGATCGTTTAGTTTTAAATATTTTAACATAAATAAATCTCTGCATTGTATGTTCAGTCTATTTAAATACATTTAAAATAAGTTTAGAAAGTCTAAGGTTTGTTGTATTATAATCAGTGCCGGCGTTTGGGGGGCGCGCGATGGGCTGACGGCCCGGGGCGCCAAATTTAGGGGGCGCTGAGGTCTGGGGTCTCGGCCTTCTGCCTTCCGCGTTGTGTACCTTCAATATTGTGCTCTATGTGCCGTATTCACGACTATGTTCAGCTGTCAGATGATTTGGTTCAGCAAAAAATAAATACTCTATATTGATTTCCTTAAGTAGGCGCCTAATTATTTTTGCCCGGGGTGTCAGTAGCCCTAACGCCGCTGCTGATTATAATCATTATTATGTTATAACATAACATAATATCGATGTTCGTTTCGGTACAAATTCGCATCGTATCCACCCCAGATTTGGTAGATTCTTGCGTTGCGTTTTTATGAGCTGGAATATTGGATGAATTGGTGATTTAATTATTGTAATGGCGTCCCTATGTTTATGTTAGGCATTCATAAAATGAAAGGAAGCGGAGATTATATTAAGTATTTGTTGTTCTTATTTTTAAATAAGTTTACATCAAACAGATGACAATGAGCATATTAACGAATCCTTGCTTATATATTACCTAATCAAATATAAAAATTGCTTTACTGATTATATTTTTGACGAATTAATCTCTAATTAAGTTTTATAAACTTTTTTTATTTGGCATGCGCTTTGAAAGAAATATACATATTAATGAAAAATAATGGATTTATTTTGTTAGTGTCCAAATGTAACTTTTTTTTAAACTCTGTTGGTTCGTTTGTTATTTACGTAATCGGCTAAGTGTGAAACTGTAATACAGATACCTACCGTAATATTCATATGTAAAAGCAGCTTTCAACAAATGTGAATATGATATAATATAAATATATAATCTTATAACCTTATTACCACTGTCAAAATTAAATTACTATTAATATAGTGATTATATATTGACGTATTTAAAAAAAAATAAAATCTTGAATTCATTTATTTGGAACAAAATATATAGCATACTATATATTTTGTTTAAACAAGACTCAAATATATTGGAAAACTAATTCTTAACTATCATTTGATCATAATCAAATGATAGTTAAGAATAAAAGTAAAGTTAAAGTAGACTTTAAAACACCTTTACAATGCAACCGCGTAAAAATTCAATTTTTCTATTCTTTTCCAATATATTTGAGTCTTTTTTGAGCACTTGGCAGAGAAATGAAGGATTATAATAATTACATTGCATTATCTATACTTACTGTTGTATGTTTATTAAATTGTGTCAACGCAAAACCTGTACATTTAATATTTTGTTCAGTTCATGACATAGAACTTAATAATAGTTTGTAAAACTGTTGTATTTTTGTTTCTTCACACATGATAAAAAAATTAAAGGATTTTTCTATAATTTTTATTATATATTTTTTACAACACATTAATAGTGTTAAAGTAGTAAACATTTTTAGTTTCAATAATCATCAATAGTAAAAAATTTGACTGTTGGCCCTAACTGAGTAATTTTCATTATATTGGTACTGTCGTATCTCAACACATTGGGAGTAGACAGAAAGACGGATTGCTTTTCTCATATTAAGTATTTTCAAATGAGTTAAAGTTATTCCCTCTGATTTATTATGATAATAATATGTATAAAGACATTTATTTATATTTAGAAAATAAAAAACAAAGGGCGTGTGAATGAACTTGTCATGATATAATCAGTAAATGTGTACTCGCTTTTAATTTATTATATAGAGTCACAAAATATCGTGTCCCAAAAATATTAACTTATTAATATAAAGGTGTGGATCATTAAACATTACTGTAATATTAGGTGTCATAGCTGAGATTCACCTTTTTATTCATACATGAAGAGAATTGTATTTTAGTTCACAGCTAAGTTTTCATAGAAAGTTTGTTTATTTTACCATTTATATCAAGTTGCTTGTTTATAGGAAAACAAAACCTTTTTATGTTTTCCAGTATAACTTTTAATTAACTTTTCTTTTTTGTCTAAATATTAGTAAAGTGATTTTTACATATTATTGAAATTGAAGCGAATTTGGGAATATGACTTAGAAGGAAATCGAAGGGATCTGGTGTTATTAATTCTTCTGAATGGTATTGTTATTAGTATTTAATTCATAAAGATATTATTATACGTGATCTATACTTGACTCGTATATTAATTCGAAATATATCTGTAATTTCCTTTAACTTTATTATGTATAATATATAATAGGAGCTATCTGTTACATGATTGTAAAATAACAAACCTTTTAATATTTAGAAGTACAGAATTAAAAATATAATAAAGTAAATACATGAATTGTCATAATTGATATACATTAAAAAATGTTAATATTATGTTTTAAATAAATATTATGATGAATTATTTAATTTTGCGTTTAATATTCAAATATTCAAAATAATATACCTGAGAGATGTAAAATTGCTCCGTAGGTATTGATGGGTTATAGGTAGTTAGGCTCCTATTTGTATTCTAGTTCTTATTTGCATTGCTTTTTATTTTTATTATTTTTTTTTAGCATCTGAAACTCATTAAGAGTATACGCCGCAGTCCAGTGGAAGGGGAATCTCGTCTGAGCCCAGCACCTTAGGAGGTGGTCTCCCCGAAAGAAGACAAGCGTACAGGCCTCCAATGAGCTGACAGACCAGCATGACCCAGCGGGTTAGCAGGGGTGAGCTACCAACTCACAGCTGCTTCACAAGATAACTACTCAAAGAGGGCATCTGACCTTGAATCCGACAAGGCTTGTCGCTGGTGACAATGATCAGCAGAGGCTAGCAAGAAAGAGGCATTATTCGGGAACTCACTAAGCCGAGACGAAACTAACGATTGCCGAGCACGAGAATGGTGTCATGCTCAATGAAGATTAATTTGGGCACTGACTAAAAATAAATTTTACTATCGAACTACACCTTACTACCACTTACCTCGAAGAACACCGTTCTTACGAGTATCTAGTCAGAAATAGATTTGTTAAAATTTACAATAAAATATAACTATGAATAATACCTTTACATGGCGTAAATATGTTGATAGATTGCAAACAATAATCAGCTTTAAATCTATATCATGCTAATGTAACATATTAATATAACGTTTATATAAATAAAACAATCCAGAGGTCATAATTTGTGAAGGATATTATTGTTTTATTGGAAGTAATTTTATCAAAATAATTTCGTCATGTGTGCATTTTATTTACTAATATTACGAAATATAAATGGTGTGAATATTAGAGTCGCTTTTAAAATGTAAACAGAACCCAAATTTTAAATTAAACATTGGGCAAAAATGTTTATTCCTTACATTTAATTAAAAATTCGTTTGTTTACTTAACAACACTAACAGCGAGGTGCAAAGTTAATGATATTCTCCTTTCATTTTGTTAAAACGTAATTATTCGCTTCGTTAACAAAAATATACACGTGTGAACTTATGACATAGACATTTCTGTAAATATAATTTATTTTTATTATTACTGTATTTGATTAAAGAATATTAAAAAAATTACGTTCAATTATTTACAATCCATCAAATCCAATCCAATTTACAAAACCTTTTCATTCATAACAATTATTATATAAAAATGTAGCAATCATATGCAAAAATAACCTCTATTAACTATAAATACTGTTTGTTAAATTTTATTTGTGTGCATCCTTCCAGTGTCATACCTAATACTCTTCTGATTACATGCCTTTCATCTCTCCTCATAATATGTATGAAGAAGCGCTAACACGTGATTTGGTTCTTATATGAGTTCTAAACTTCTGTATAAATCTGAAATTGAACTGAATCTGCATACAAATAGAACTAGAATAATCATCGAATCTCAAATCGTACTATGTTTATAAAGCTCAAAGTTACGAGTATATGTGAAACATAATTAACAAATTCATTGTAAATCTGATGTAAAAAAATAATAATTTCCTTATTTTCAATAATACATAAAATAGATAGTTATACTGCCTACATATTGTAACATCAAAAGTGAATATAATAATAAATAAATTGGCTCTTTTGAAGTCTTGTAAAATGTATCCCAAAAATGTTGCCATTGCCTATTAAGTAAACTAATGTTCTATTAAAAGCCAAAACCATGAACCTTATAATATTACAAAGGTCTCACATAATTGATACAACCTTTTACATTTAAGTATCACACCACTTATT
This sequence comes from Melinaea marsaeus rileyi, assembly GCA_918358865.1. NCBI lineage: Eukaryota > Metazoa > Arthropoda > Insecta > Lepidoptera > Nymphalidae > Melinaea > Melinaea marsaeus. The sequence continues at coordinate 22,469,490 of OU911093.1, read as the reverse complement.
GCGTAACACATGTTCAATAGGAATTCGGTCCGAAATGAAACCACTAGAATGTATAACAATACGTATAAAGATGACAACTTTTATTCTGTATGTAGAATATTATATATATATATATATATATATATACTATGAATTGAAAATATATGTACAACATAATATTTTATATAGAAAAAACAAAAAGAATAGGAATTGTTATATGGCTACGAGGTTCCTGACTCATTACAGAAAGCTGCATGTAAATAGACTTTGTATGATACCCATTCGAACAATACTTTGAAGTATTCAGGACTTTGGAAATGACAGTCCATCAAGATGACAATGTATATTGTGACATCATTGATAAAAGCTAGTTTATATATAACATTATATTGATTGTTGTAAAAATATAATGTAATATAAGGGTATCCTTTTATTGATTTTCTTACATTACATAGTATGGTATAGTTGGCTAGTAGGTAGGCTGTTAATACAGTCCTAATTTTAGGATTTAAAACTAATAATATTTATAAACATAATTAATATTTTAAATAGCTATACTTAGTGTAGAGACACTAAGTATCTGTCTGTATCTAAGTAGACTTTGATAACTTTTTATAGGGTTAAAGTTACTATTATTATTAAGCCTTTAAATACTTGATCAATTCCTGTACTTCAGATTTTTGAAAAGGCAACAACGAACTTCTGTTAAAAAAGAATTGTTCTATAGTGAAGACACAACCGAAGTCGGTCAATTCATGACGAGTACAAAAGATCTGTTTATTCAGAGAAAAGTCATACAAAACATTAATAATGCTTCTCCTTGATTAAATGTATCAATATACTCTAATCATACTTGTTATTGATTCATTGTGTATAAAACTAGTTTCATTCTAATTTAATTCATAAAAGATATATATATACATATATATATATATTCAATTTATATGATTTTCTATTCTTCCATATAACTTTTTAGAGTTATGTTACCCGAGTGTGTACACCCGGTGTAAATTTATCCGTTATGCTAATTCGAAATAACTCATCGCTTCGTCATTTTACGTTCAAGGAAGCTGAAAAAGGATCGAGTCAATTTTTTTTTTTTTTTTGTAGATATTTAGGCGTACTCTTTGCGAATCTTTTTATCTTTTAGTTGTATCAATCTTGTTTAGATTGATATAACTAAAAGATTAGTATACTATTAAAGGAAATATCAGGAATGTATTTAGAATGTAGATATTTTTAAGAAAATTTTATTCAACTGAATATTTGTAAAGATCCTAATAGTTTTTGTTAAATCCTAGGAACAAAACTATTTATATATAATATATTTAGGGTGCTACGGAAACATGTATATCCGACTCGCTGATGGTAATTTTATATTTAATAAATTAACTTACATTGTTCATCGGAACATATATCGAGAGAAGAAAAGGAAATATTGTAAGCAAGTAAAAAATAACGCTGACATTATTTTTTCTCGTTATATCTATGGTATGATATGTTAATTAATTATGACCGTATTATTTATAATCCGTTGACCTGAATCCAAGTGCTTTGATAAACGAGACTCGGTTGAAAAATTTCTGTCCCATGGTATTATAAAATCAACAAATCAAAGGATATATCGGCTTTTTATTATGAATTATTCTGTACTGGTTTTTTATATTTCTACATAATAATTTATGTTACAATTTTTATTTATTAATATATATTTTTCAGTATTATCGTTATTATATGATTATAATGAAAACCGATTTTCAAGCGTACATTATAAGTTGATTCACTGTAATGGAAATATTTAAACATTAATTCAGAAACTTTCGTTAAAAGTTCAGAAGTGAGAAACTGTTAACGTAATTGAAAGCTTGTTGGAAAATATATTAAAAAAATAAACTTACAAAATTTATTATTAAAAATCACGCCATATAAAATAATATTTATGAGTACTGGATTCAAAAATACTAAGAATGTAAGATAAATATTATCGATTTCTTTGAATAAGTACTTTATTTGAAGCGTCATAATTATTATATTTTATGGAATATTTTTACTGAATTCTTAGGATTATACTTTATCCAGATATATTATTGCGATATAATAATAGGTAAAGAAAGAAAATATTAGTTTAAATACCGACGTTTCTGAATAATATATGTAACTTTTCTACACTATTTATTTATTTTATTTTGGTGTTCTGGAAGATGGAGTTTTAGAACTTCTAAATAATTTGTATATAAAATAGTACATTTTATTTATTTTGTAGTTTTTTACATCTTTATGCCTCTTAAGACAAGATAGGATATTCATTGTCGCATTGATATGCTGCAATGTAAAGTATATTTTAAACGAGCAATCAAAAAGTAAACTATTCGAAATCCTAATTATATTAGAACAAGCACATAATAAATGCTTTCTTTCCATTGCATCAAACATTTCAACTACACTCGTGATTACTGTTTTTCATAATTCACAAAGGTTTTTTAACATTTCCATTAATAATAGTAGTTGCATTTTAAAGAGTGAATAGTACAATGTATAACGTTTTCAGTTAAGTGATTAAAGCGTAAAATGAATTGAATACTAAACTCGAGCTGTTCAGTAAGATAGAGTAATAACACTTTAAATCAATTATAATCAGTAGTAAATTTTTAGATCTAATAAAAATATAAAAAGTATTTAAGCTTATAAATACCTAGTATAAGCTCTATACTAAATACATGTGAAAGTATATACAGTACTAGAAAAAAACACAAATTCAAGATCAACAATCAAGATTTTTAATATTTTTTTCTAGTTCTTTCTCTGAAACGGCTGAACTAATTTTAACAGATCTTTCACTGGCAGATAGCTATTGGTAAGATACGTAACTTAGCCTAAGTTTTTAAGTAAGTTACACTTTTAATATACATAGTATATTCGCCAACGAAGTCTTGGGCACAGCTACTATTAAAATATAATTTAAGTTATCATTACAAGTTTTTGGTTGACTTCATAATACAAAGGTTATACCTTAAAGATTGAAACCTATCTCATTAATTATATTAAATCAAATCCACAAACGGATAACAAACAGCAATTTACTTCGAATCCAATTTTGTGATTAAAAAGCTGAAATAAAATTGTTCTGTTAATATCATTTCAAATACAAAAGGTAATGTAAACGTTGCCATGAACGAGGCCTCGCTTTGAATATGTTATTACTAAAGAAAATGTATTAACTATTGTAATGTTGTGAGTCAATAATATGAAATTTAGTTATTTAAATATAATTAAAAAACCCTTAACAATAGTTAAGTTATTGGAGGACAAAGCCTCATAATATATATTTTTTTATATTACACAAAGTTAGTCATAAAATGATAACACCAAGAAATTTCTAAGCGGTGAAATTATCATTAGGTGAAATGAAATAAAAACTTTCTGATTTTCCTTCAGACCAATTAAACGGTCTTTTTTAAGGATCTTAAAAATAATATGTATAAACTAACACACCAATTTTTTTTGTGCTATTCTTTGATTGTCATCATCTTCCAGCCCTTATCCCACTTTGGTGTCGGCACAGTATGTTTTTTCCTTCCATACTCTTCTGTTACTCGTCATCTCTGTACACACTCCCTTCTTCTCCATACCGTATTTTAAGCAACGAAGAAGAAAAGATGGATGCATCTTTTCTTCGGCCGTCCTATACCTGTTCATCCCTCCACTACCACAACCAGCAGTCTTTTGGTCACATGTCTTTCATCTCTCCTCATAACATGCTCATACATGACAAACGGCTAACTCTAATTTTATCTGGCACAGTGATTGTTTAATTATAGAGATTTTTAGTTAAATAATCAAATGTAATTGATACCAATAAAAGCTAATATAATTCTGCTTATTAAGGTATGAATACTAAACTTTAATAAAAATTATTAAACAGTACCTATTATCGTATGAATCAAAGTACTAAATTACAGAATATTTCAAAAACACTATTGTTCAAAGCAAATGTATGCAAAGCTGGTTTTAAACGATTAAATCGTAAGTAGTGATTATAATGACTCAGGATTTATGGCGCCGTATAATACGATCAACAATGTTTACTGAAATTATACTGAATTATTGCCGACCAGTGACTGTTTGTCGGCATATATATTTAACGATTTAACGACAGAATGTGTTATTCATTCGATAATAAATATATATATATATATATATATATATATATATATATATATATATATATATATATATATATATATATATATATATATATATATATATATATATATAGTGTATTAAACTCTACTTTAGCTTTATTTTTATTCTTAACTATCATTTGATCATTTATTAAAAATATGTCAATATAATCATTATTAGGTAATTTAATATTGACAGTGATAATAAGGTTATAAAATTAAAGGTGTTGACTCCTTCGCAAGTTGGATATTATAATGTATATCATCTAAGATTGTTACAGTACTTTGATGAAGACAAACTTACGTTGCTGGCCGGCTCTTCTTTGCAGTGCAGTATTTCGAGCCGGCGGTAGCTGACTCACGGACTGATTACACTAACGTTTTTATTGTAATAATTGACAATTCAAAAATACGAGTAAATGCCTACTTGAATAAAGATATTTTGAATTGAATTGAATTAAAAGAGAATTAAACAAGATATATTTATATTATAAATTTTGAAGATATATTTATGTAATATTATATTCACATTTGTAGAAAGTTGGTTATAGCTATGAATATTACGGTGGGTATCTGTATTACGAGTTAACGAAGTGTTAAAAAAAAAGTTACTTTATAAGAAATATAAAGTTACTTATTTTTGAACACTTCGTAGTACATGCCAAATAAAAAGGGTTTATGAAACAGATTAATTTGACACAATTATAATCAGTAAAGCAATTTTTACATCCGATAAACATTACATAAGCAAGGATGCGTTAAAGTGCTCCATGTTACGTGTTTGATAAAAATTTACTTAACAATATTAGTATTTTGAAAATTATCTTAACTTTAAATAACGTGTTATTATTATTTATTTATTTATTTACGTTCACGCCATATCCCTTACGGGGTAGCCAGAGACGACGGAGCGCCAAACGCTACGGTCCCTGCATACCTCTTTCGCCTCGGCCACAGACATCAACCTCTTCATACATGCCCTCCAATAACGTGTTTGTTATTTATTTTTGTAAACAAGGCGATCCAGATGCAATAATGATTAAATATTCATATTTTTTTACATATTGACTTCCCTACTTAACTTTAGAAAGGTATGGATTTATTTCGATATTTAGTTAATAATTAACAGATTTAAAATTAAATTAATTTGTTATAGTTTTATCAGCGATATAAAGAATTTGTTTTAATATTTATTGAGTCGTATTTGTTACTTTCTTCAATATAATGTTTTTCGTGAACAATTTTGAACCCTTTTCCTGTTCAATGATTAATTTGTCTGATATTAAATGATTCCACGGTTTATCTGCAACTCAGAGAACGACCTATTTTCAAACCATAAAAATATAAGTCTGTTTTAGACTATGACTTCGTTGTGTCTCCTCTTAAGAGCTTTAAAGCTTTATTCTCATTAAAAGGTTAGGTAATAATAAAAACTTAGGTAATAATAAGGATAGAACCATACTTTATTTTATATAAATAAAATCTACGTACGTACATACGTCTTCAAATGTTTAAATAAGCATTACTATAATACCAGTGTATTGATTGGCAGACACTATTAATTTAATGTCATATCTCTCAAGTATTGAAGTTCATTCAACTAAATACACATTATGTAGTCATACACGTCTCCATTCCCATACTTAATATAGTCTCTGTTTCTTTGTATTTTATTAATAACATAAAGACGGGAACTCTATAACAATAATTAAATCAACAATTCATCCAATATTCCGGTTCACGAAAAATTCAACACAGGAATCTATCGAATCCTGCACAGTAGATACTATGAGAATTTGTACCGAAACTAATAATATAAATTTAATGTTATGTTATAATACAACAACCATTTCTGAATTTACTTTGAAGATATTTACATAAACTACAGTTAGTACTTTCCTAAATTTCATTAATTAGTCGTTGTTAAACGAAATATTAAACTTAACTTTTATTGGTTTTACATTGATTCACGAAAATAACTCTTATATTCTGAATATATCTTTCTTTATTAACTTTCTAGTATTTCGTGTTTAAATATAAATTTTATAATATTCAGAAATTGAAATAGAAGTTGTTCTTATTCAACTTAGATAATAACAAAATCTTTAATAAACTCTTTTAAAATTAATTTAACATAAAATAGATTCTATTACTATTATATTTTGTTCTGCATAGATCTATTCTATCGTGGAGATGTTTATTAAATATTATTATATTATTAAACATTTAATTGGTTTTTCGGGACTGTTGGAGTTCTTTTACAAACTTACAAATACTTGTATTTTTAGAAATATTATATGAAATTAAATTTATTGATAAAGTACATACAGAACATGGACACGGCCGTTTTATACCATTTATAATGTTTTAACGTTTTAAATTCTCTAAGGGTAGCCTTAAAGAAAGAATCAATGGCTCCTTCTCTATAGTTACTCTCCATATTATTTTACCTCTAAGTCATATTTCTTTCATAATCACTCTTTTTAGTACAATGTTATTACAATTCCATAATAATTATTCTACTTAATACAATTTCAACAAAAAATCTTTGAATATATATAAAATATTTCCGCTTTACTAACTAAAGATTATAATATTCAGATAATAAAAGTTAAGCTCAAAATATTGTCCCTGCAAGACAATATCAATAAGAAATACAATCAGTATGTACTTTGCATTCTACGCTATTGTTCAGAAAATCTGTCACTCCATTGCAACTTGAACAGTACTCAAATAGATTTAATGAGAATAGGAAAATATTGAGCTCCTCTTTTATTATCGCAATCCATTATACTAATAATATTATAAATTCAAAAATGATTGTCTCACTTTCGAAATGACTAAGGATTTTCCAGAAATATTACTTACTTTAAAATAGCGTCTAGTAAAACTTTAAATTATTTTATTTTGTTATCATTCTAATAAAACTGATAGATATGGTGGGAATGTTTGTTCAAAAATTATTTACACCCACATTTATTTTCCGGTTCACATCCGATATTCTAAATAAACAAACCTGTATTTGGTTTTATAACTTATTTATATTTTTGTTATGTTGTGACAAATATTCACTTCGATTTGATAAAATTCGAATCGTATTTTAACGGTAAATGAAAATACGTAAAATATTTTTTTTTGATTATACTTTTTAGTTTCTATTGTAGTGATTTTTGATATTGAATATTGATAAAAATTTAAGAATTACCCTCATGTTAATTTAACCGCCTTTTCATTGTATTGTCATAAGTAATTGTGATATTCTTAGATGTTAAAAAATGTGGTAAAAAAATGTTATTTCAAAATATCAAATCGTTATAGATGAAGTTGTTTTCTTTGCTTTCACAAAAATGTCAAATTATTATTTTATATTTTGACCATTGTTAAATAGAAATGTAACAGACTTTTTTTATACAAAAGAAACTGTAACGCGGTTTCTAACAAAATGTTTAATTTTTATGTTAAGAAACTTTCAAGGTGAATTTTTGTTTTTATTCCGTTTGTTTTTTTTTTGCCATAATTACATTTTAAAAGTTGAAACCAAGAGAGATTGATGTTGTCAACATTTTAAATAACTACAAAAAATACTATTCATAGACAAACAAACAGATTTTTCATTGTTTACAGAGAAAAATAAGCTTAAATTTAAATTATTTACTGTTTTTTCAATTAAACCTGAAAACCTGAAGTATTTTAGTTATTTCTTATAAAAGCTAACTGTTTCTAAACACTAATATTATTTGCATTTTAACGATTCAATCAGTGGTAGCAATCTGAAAATTCATTTCTTACTAAAAAAAAAAATAATGCTCGCTTTACCTGGAAATGAAACTAGAAATTTGGGTTCCCTTCTTACATTAAAGTTCTTAGACATAGCCGATAAGATAAAGTAAGGTTGCATTTATCAATAACTAGTTAAATTACTTTTGTTGACCAAAAACATTGTCCGTCATATCTATTAGACATCTTTGGGAAGTCAAAAAGTTTATAATAATTAAGGCTTTATAAATTTGATTTCATCAACTGAGCCTATTAGTTTCCTGTGTCTGTGTTCGTAAAAACAAAGTATTGAATTAAAGCTATCATTACATTTAACTACCAATAATTACTACATCCTACGATTTTATTTTATACTGATCAATGCTATAGATTGGATCGGAGACCAATAATTATTTTGTAGCTTTTAGTATAAACTAAAAATATACTATAAAAGGTTTCATTGTATTACTGTACCCTTCTTTACTTGTTGCGTATTGACTACATATTATATGCCCTAATCCACATGTATTAAAAAGGTCCTGTAATAAAGAGGTACGGATTTTTCATAAGCTTTCTACTAAGAATTCTTGCAAAATACTATAAAAGAAAAGGCTTATTCATAGATTATAATTTGTCTGAAAATCCTTCTTTTATAAAATTATATGGAAGTTTGAAAGGGTGAAATATTATAATGAAGCAATAAAAAAATTCCATCTCATATCCAATATTAATATTAAAACCGGGTTTATTGATATGCAAATCCTACCAATTACTTAGGAATAAATAATAAAAAGATATTCTAAAAAACATAATCCCCTATGTGGAGCACGAATTCGAGATATATAAATGTAGCACTGACCCAATCGTCATTAGTTAAACGCATGTGAAATACATCAAGAGAAAAAAATGATCTTTGTAGAGGTTAAAGTGCAGGCTCTGTGAATATCGCTTTATGAGGCGTATAATTTCGAGTTGCAAATTTAAAAGTATTATCTCTAAAGGTACAGAGGAGTGCAGACACATACAGACACAGACATAAGTGTATCGAAATTATTAAATGTAAATGTAAGAGTGCATCGAAATTGTTAACTTTTCGTCAATTAATGAATCATTAACATTTTATTAAAAATGAATATATGTCTGCATTTCCATCTGCGATTACGAAATTAAATTGTAACATTATTTTTTGAGCCACAATCCATTGTAGCTCAAAAGTTAAATAAAGTGGATAATACTCTCCAGAGTGTAGATAATACTCTAGAGAGTATTATCCACTTTATCCATATTCTTATTGAAAGCACCTTCAAATATTTGTCAGGATCTTAGTATAATGGTATATATCCCATCGATACACATATATTATCACAAATTAGATTTTCTCAAACAAGTAATGTTAATATTTTTATCGGTAATGGAAAATAGCTGAAAAAATCCGCCGTGGAGACTTGCGTAATTGCTGAGTTGCATTTTTTATGAGCCTGAATAGCAGATGAATAGTTGATTTATCTATAGGAATGGCAACTGTGGTATAATTGAACATTTTGTTTAAGAAGTTCGGATTATCGCCACTATAATTTTATAGAATATTGTGATATATTTTTTTTGATAAAGATTGGTATTATTACGACTGATTTAAATCAATAATGTATGTAAAATGAAATTTGAGAATCCAGTAAGGAATATAGGTATATATCTTGATAGAATGTGCTCAGGTGAGCACTTGATAGTATATCAAGATAAAATTTAATGGAGCATATCAATAATATTACCGATAAATGTTATCACATTTTATAGAATTTCAGCATCGCTTGAGATGAATCTTATTAGTAAATTAATTATATAACGTTATGTAAAATAAAATAATAGCATTAAATGTACCTGTCGTACAAAAAAAAAATTATGTTATTATATTGTTTTGTAGTCTCATTGAAGTAAAATAAAATTTATATTTACATATTCAAAAGTAGACCATTTGAAATAATCTAAACACCGTTCAATCCAATCTATTGAAAGTCAGTCAAGTGGTGTTCCGTTTATGGACGCTTCACCTACTCTTACTATAAACGATTTAAATACACGACAAGGTAAAATAATAATCCGTGATCCAATTATAAAGTTAAAATTTAATAGTTTATTGAATGCTTCTTTGAAATTATACTATTTTACTTTTTTAAGCGATTAGCAAATCAATATACTCTAAATTAAATTTTTTTAAATATATTAATAAACATACTGATAATTTTATTAGTCATAGTAATACGAATGATTAAATAAGACAAGCTATAAAACAAGAAAAAATGCGCGTTACCTATTACTCGTCACTGAAGAGGGAACATCAGTTTTATTGGCAACTTTTTTAACAAACATGCAGTAAACCTTGAAGTATTGTCCTATATCAAAATCAAAGAGCAATTTACACAGATTGGCTTCAGTATTTCGAATATTTAGAGCATGAAAAACATCGGTATAGAGCAATGGCTACCAGTCTATATTAAGAACATTAAATAAATGAATAAATCTTCAATAAAATCAAATAAGCTAAATCCCGGAATTTTCCGTCGCCAACTCTGCTCTTTGGCAAATATCTTTGTATGGTGTGAGTAATTTTGGCAAAAATAAAAACAAACATTTTTCGAAAAAAAATAATTTTTGATAGTAACTTGTGACTTATCTAGACTTACAAGTCTTAAAGAAACACTAAAAGTTAATAGTGTTAAGTAAATATAAAAAACGATTTTCATAAATATCTAACACAATTTACCAATACTACAAAAGCGTAGGAACTCAACATATTCTATATTCTGATCCAATCTTTCCAAAGCACTGTTCAAGTGCTTGTCGATGGCGTGACAGATTTACTTTTCCTATTCGGAATAATTGAGAAATGGTTGTAGGTAATTCAGAAGCGAGTTATTATTGTTCTTCGAAAAATATTTACGAATGGAAAATCTTACAGCTCTATTCTCAACGGCACTAAAAGTCAAGTCATAACGAGAAATCGCATTTTAACTCATATATTATAAATTGGAACAGTAAGACATAATTTACATAATTTTATTTGAACAATTTGTAACATACATAGAAATTAAAACTGTAAATAAATAGAAACGGTATAAATTATTTGAATGCTTGGTAAATTACAATAAGTATTATCTATGACTGATAAATATTAATAATTAATCGTATATACTAGACTTTTAAATACTAGATAGCGGTCTTTAAGAACAAAATAATAGAACTGTCTTATGCAGTCCAAAGAAATAAATGTATATAGGTATTACAATATATTTTATTTACTCATTTATATTGAATTCATTAAAATACATATATAAAATGGAATATAAAGTATATTAATATAAAACATATCATTATATTAAAATAAGTAACCCAAGAGAGTTGTGTAATTTAGTAGAATTGCAAATCAAACGCAATCTGCTAGACCACATTGCATTACCTCAACAGTGGAAAAGTCCATTTAATCAAAGTAATCGGTAGTTTCGGACAATATGATTTAGTTTATGACCGACTTTTACAACACCTTGTAAGTTTGCCTTTTGTAATTTCGATAAAAGGAACACTGTGGGGTGGAATAAGCATTATGTTAATTGTGATTTCGTCCACCTTTGTTTTGGAAATGATCAGTAAAGAATTATACTAAACCATTTTAAGAGAAAAAAACATTTTTACGACAAAAGAAATTAACAAAAATATTTCATTACTTAAATGTCTGTTTTAATTTAAGTGACAAGATATAACAGTCACAGGTGGTTCTCCTAATTTTGGCACTTCTGGATATCTCCGAAATAAAATACAACGCAATTGTTATTTGTGTTGTAATTAAAATTTTTCTTTGACTTTCTGGATCATTTTCTACTCAAAGTGCTCTTTGTTATTATAGATAATTTAAACATAGCACATTTAATCAAGTAATTATAAATATATACAACATTACGTGTTTAACCATTTTACCACAACCATGATTTATGTTAGTAGTTGATTTTGGTTGTGGTTTTAATATTTCAACATTTAAATATAATTATTTAATTGTAACAGTATTCTAATATATATTTTCATTATTTAATTAAAATATTTTTTGTACAACAAAATGTCATACAAATGGCGGAATTAATGCTAAACCATTTTTAGCAGCCAACCGATATTATACACAGAGAACAAAAGAAGGGGTAACAAAAAAAAATGCATTGAATAGTTAACTACTTATAACACAATATTGCAAACTAAATAAATTTTGTTATAAATACATACACACAAAACATTGTGTGTATGTATTTATAACAAAATTAAATTGTATAACAATACATACACACACTAAACAAACAATTTTCTCCAAGATATATTTCTGTGGACACGTTTCTCATAGATTTTTCTATTGGAGCTGGTCGGACTGCATCAGTAATGTCGGTCCAGAATATTATGGAATACACTGTGAAAGAAGTGGTTAATAAACTGATAGGGTGAAAAGGTATGCATAAACAAAGATTAGACGTAGAACGTAGTTACAAATCGTGAGTGTTCCTTAGTAATTGAAATTTAGATATTTGCCACAGAGCAGAGTTGGCGATGGAAAATTCCGGGATTTAGCTTATTTGATTTTTTTGAAGACTTATTCATTTATTTAATGTTCTTAATATAGACTGGTAGCGATTGCTCTATACCGATGTTTTTCATGCTCTAAATATTCGAAGTACTGAAGCCAATCTATGTTAATTGCTCTTTGCTTTTGATATAGGACAATACTTCAAGGTTTATTGCATATTTGTTAAAAAAGTTGATGTTTCCTCTTCAGACTCGAGTAACAGGTAACGCGCATTTTTTCTTAGCTTGTTTTATTTAATAATTCGTATTACTATGACTAATAAAATTATCAGTATGTTTATTAATATATTTAAAAATTTTAAATTTGGAGTATATTGATTTGCTAATCGCTTAAAAAAGTAAAATTTCTGAACCAATTAAATATTTGGAGGAGTATTCAAACTAAAGTATAATACAATTGCAAAATATAATTATAATTTCAAAGAAGCATTCAATAAACTGTTAAATTTTAACTGTATAATTGGATCACGAAACATTATTTTACCTTGTCGTGTATTTAAATCGTTCATAGTAAGAGTAGTTGACGCTTCCAAGAACGGAACACCACTTGACTGACTTTCAATAGATTGGATTGAACGGTGTTTACATTATTTCAAATGGTCTACTTTTGAATATATAAATATCTATAGGTGGTAGAGCCTAGCTGTAGTTTTCCGACTGCAGCTCGTATTGGGCTGGCTCGACCGGGGAAGGACCACCCTCTCACAGAAGACCGACGTGTAGTAATCAAATTCATTTGGTTATGTTCCGTCGGTGAGTGAGAGAATCCGGAAGCCCAACTCCCCCCCCCCCCCTGCCAAACATGATAGCGATGCCTCCAAAAAGTATACCCTAGGAGGGTACCGGCTTTGATGAAGCCGGGGACCCCCTCCCCGAGCAAAATCGGGGGAATGATCCTCGGATTTTGCTCGGGCTGCCCGTCGTATCTGGGGCGGGCAAAGTATCGCCTTTTGTGTTTTCTGAGGGCAAACGACGGCAAACAGCGGCACCCCGCTCCACTCTAGATGTGGACTTTTGCAACATTCGGGGGTTTCACTCGAACCTAAACGCCGTCCACTACCACCTTGAGACGGAACAGCCGGCCTTGTTGTTTTTGACGGAGACGCAGATATCTCAACCTAGCGACACAGCGTACCTGTCATACCCCGGGTATAAACTAGAACATCATTTTATACCACACGCCGGGGTATCTGTGTTCGTAAGGGAGGATATCTGCTACCGTCGCCTTCAGGTTTTTGAAGGTCGGGACCTGTCTGTACTCTGGCTACGCGTGGACATGGACGACCATGTCAGAGTCTACGCGTGCCTCTACAGGTCCCATAGTGGTAATGCAGAAACGGATCAACTCTTGGGCCATGTTCAGGCGAAGATTGACGATCTGCTTTCACAGACTCCCTCCGCCGAAGTCGTAGTCCTCGGGGACTTTAATGCGCACCATGCCGATTGGCTAGGGTCACGTGCCACCGACTACGCGGGGAGATCTGTGTTTGACTTTGCTCTGGCAAATGGTCTGTCCCAGCTGGTAAAGACGCACACTCGTCTACCGGACGTGGACACCACACGCCCTCTTTGTTGGATCTTCTGCTGACTACACGTTCAGAAAAGTACCAGATCACTGTCGAGGCTCCCTTAGGTTCCTCTGATCACTGTCTGGTACGGAGTGTAGTGCCCATTCGACGTCCTGATCGCACAAGACCTGCGACTCGACGCGTTTGGCACTACAAGTCAGCGGATTGGGATGGAATGCGGTCCTTTTTTGCATCCTACCCATGGGGGCCGATTTGTTTCCCTTCCATTGATCCTAGTGACTGCGCTGCGGCTGTAGCTGATGTGATACTTCAGGACAAGGAACTATTTGTACCAAGCTCTGTGGTACCGCTTGGCGGCAGATCGCGGCCTTGGTTTGATGCGTCTGTCAGGGCAGCAGCAGCTGGCAAACGACAGGCTTATCAAGCTTGGGCTAATGCGTTAGTCACTAAGGATCCGAACTCTAGAGTTCTGAAGAGGAAATACAACCGCGCCTCCAGATTCTTCAAACGGCAAATCGCTAGAGCAAAGTTTAAGCATGTCGTCAAAATTGGGGATCAGCTGGCAAAGTACCCGCCTGGCACGCGCAAATTCTGGGCGCTTTCCAAGGCCACTCTGGGCAACTTTAGCCAGCCTTCCCTACTGCCATTGCACATGCGGAATGACTCTCTGGCCCACACGGCAAAAGAGAAAGCCGATCTCTTGGGCACTCTTTTCGCCTCCAACTCGACTTTGGACGACCAAGGGAAGACACCGCCTACCATCCCGCGGTGTCAGAGTTCAATGCCGGAAATAGTTTTTCGCCAAAAAACTATCAGGCAGTCTCTATTTTCCTTGGACGTTCATAAGTCGAGTGGGCCGGATGGCATTTCTCCATTAGTGCTACGAACGTGTGCCCCTGAGTTGACTCCAGTGCTAACGCGTCTATTTCGGTACTCCTACCTTAGAGGCGTAGTCCCGGTCTCATGGAAGCGTGCCCTTGTCCATCCGATCCCTAAAAAAGGTGATAGCTGGGTCCGAACCCAGCTAACTACAGACCTATCGCCATTACCTCCCTTCTCTCCAAAATAATGGAGATTATCATAAACCGACAGCTCCTAACGTACTTAGAGGATCACCAGTTGATCAATGACCGGCAGTATGGCTTTCGCCATGGTCGATCAGCTGGTGATCTTCTGTTATACCTTACGCACCGTTGGGCAGCGGTTATTGAAAGCAAGGGAGAAGGTCTGGCAGTTAGTCTGGATATGGCAAAAGCCTTTAATCGTGTATGGCACAAGGGGCTTCTTTCGAAGCTACCTTCCTATGGGCTTCCCGAGGGTTTATGCAAGTGGATCACCAGTTTTCTCACTGGGCGGAGCATACAGGTCGTTCTCGACGGTTTTTGCTCGGACCCCAAGCCCGTGAATGCTGGTGTACCCCAAGGCTGCGTGCTATCCCCAACTCTGTTCCTCCTGCATATCAATGATATGTTGGATATTTCCAACATACATTGTTATGCGGATGACAGCACTGGGGATGCAGTATATTCCGGTCGTGCAGGTCTCTCTCGGGAAAACGTCGACGGGTGCCGAAAGAAACTTGTGTCTTCAATAGAGACCTCCCTGGGGATAGTCTCTGAGTGGGGTGAACTGAACCACGTTCAGTTCAATCCCCTAAAGACACAGGTTTGCGCGTTTACCACTAAGAAAACCCCATTTGTCGTATCACCGCTCTTCGAGAGCACTCCTCTTATTGCCTCGCCAAGTATCAGAATACTGGGTCTCGACATTTCGAGCGATTGTCAGTTTCGTGGTCATCTGGAGAGCAAGGCCAAGTTGGCCTCGATGAAATTGGGAGTGATCAATAGAGCGAGGCAGTATTTCAAACCTGGCCAAAGACTTGCGCTCTATAAGGCGCAGGTCCGGCCTCACATGGAGTACTGTTCTCATCTCTGGTCCGGATCACCCCAATATCAGCTTCTACCATTTGGCCGCGTACAACGGAGAGCCGTTCGGATTGTCGGGAACCCAGTGCTCTGTGAACGGCTGGACTCTTTGGCATTGCGTAGAGACGTGGCTTCTTTGTGCGTCTTCTACCGCATTTACAACGGGGAGTGTTCCGAAGAACTATTCGATCTGATGCCTACCGCCGAATTTCACTACCGCACAGCTCGCCATCGCCTCCTTTATCATCCATACCACCTGGACGATTGGCGATCTTCAACTGTGCGGTTTTCAAGGACTTATTTCCCACGTACCACTCAAATGTGGAACGAACTTCCTTCGGCGGTATTTCCAGATCGATACGACATGGGTACCTTCAAAAAAGGCATATATTCCTTTCTCCAAGGCCTGCAACGCTCTTGTGTATCCTCGGATGTTGCAAGAGTTCATGAGCGGCGGTGATCACATACCAACGGTGACCCGCAAGCTCGTTTGCCCTCCTCTAACATAAAAAAAAAAAAAAAAAAAATATCAATTTTATTTTACTTCAATGAGACTACAAAGCAATATAATAACATAACTATTTTTTTGTACGACACATAAATTTAATGCTATTATATTATTTAAATTTTTTTTAATTTTAACGTTATATAATTAATTTACTAACAAGATTCACCTCAAGCGATGCTGAAATTCTATAATACATGATACGTTTTATAGGTAATATCGTTGATATGCTCCATTTAATTTTATCTCGATAGTATGTGTTCAAATACATTCCTTATTGGATTCTCAACTTTCGTCCTTTACATACATACTCTCCATTGCAGCTGAGAAGAATCGTAATCCTGGTAGACGATGATGAGGACACATTAGTATTTGATGAAATATTAATTATTAACTAATTGAAGAGGATAAATAAATATATTCGATGTTTTGTATATATATATATCTGCTCCTTTCTGTACTATACTCTATAAGAAAAAATACTGCTTTTAAAATGGCAACTCGAAATTATACACTTCATAAAGCGACATTCACATGGCCATCAATTTATACTCTACAATGGTAATCTTTATTCTCTTGGTTGTCTATTTCAAATGCATTTAACTTATGAACATTGGGTCAATACTAAATTTATCTATCTCGAATTCAAATTTCACATAGAAGATCCTGTTTTCTAGAATATGGTTTCAATTGTTTATTCCTTGTTTTAATATGAAGATATCGAAGATGAGATGGTTTATTTTTCTAGCTTCATTATTATATTTTACCCTTTCAAGCTTTCATATCATTTTATAAAAGAAGGGCTACAAATATTGGGAATCAAAAGAGATCATATTTACAGATATATATTTACAAACAGACTTTTAATGTACATATAAATATTTTATTTTATAATAGATATTCCTTAAGAACCATACTGGCAAGCTTATTAACAAATCCGTTACACTTTTTTTCAGGACTTTATTTCATACATGTGGATATATTATATAGACGAAACAAATAGAGAAGAGTACAGTAAAATTATAAAACTTTCTAAGTAACTTAGACTTTTATTTTATACCATATATTCCGCGCGAACGAAGGTGCAGCTACTATTAAAATATAATTTAACGTAGCATTACAAGTTTTTTGTTGACCTCCTAATACAAAGGTTATTCCTTAAAGATTTACACTAATTTAAGTATTATATTAAATCAAAACTATAAACGGATAACAAACAGCAATTTACTTCGCAACCAATTTTGTGATTAAAAAGCTGAAATAGAATCGTTCTGCTAATATCATTTCAAATACAAAAGTTAATGTAAACGTTTCCACGTACGAGGCCTCGCTTTGAATAATTTATTAAAGAAAATTTATTAAAATATAGAACTATTTGTAACATTGCGTCAATTACTCGAAATGTAGTTATTTTAATATAAATAAAAAACCCTTAATAATACTTAAGTTATTGAAGTACAAAGCCTTGAAAGGTCCTAACACGACTTTCATAATGTACATATTTTTATATTACACAAAGTTAAAGACATAAAATGATAATACCAAGAAATTTTTCCGCCGTGAAATATTTATCAGGAGAGATTAAATAAAAACTTACTAATTTTCCTTCAGAGCAATTAGATTCGTATAGAACGTTCAAGCGATTTGGAACAGTGAATAAGATATTGAAATATATACATTGTTACAAAAAGTTTTAAAAATTTTATATGTGTAAAAGATATTTTACAATAACTACTTTTAACTCATAGTTTATAAAGTATAATAAAACCGTGAATGTGAATGTGAAGAATATTTCACTTGATTTATTATCTTAAGAAATTTGAAACTAAGTTATTAGGAAGATCTGAATCTTACTAATTAAACGTCCACATCTTACTAAGGAAGTGTATCAAAACTAATTTACACAAAAAACAATAAATTATAATTCCATTTATTCGTTGTATATAATACACACAGCAATTTAATTCCTTACCTGTATTAACTGGGTACTACAATGGGTACAATAAACTAGTTGTTTGTAAAATATCATATATCTTTAAACATTAAAGAAATCTAATTACAATTTTATATTAATTTATTTGTAATTGTATATTGACAAAAATTTGTCAGTCACGCGAAGTATTGTATCGCTTTTATTGTTTGCTTCAACAAAATCTTCTGATTACATTATGGTGCTTAAAATGTTTAAATAATACAATAAAATATTACACAAATTGTAGTTTTCTTTCATTTTTATTAACAGAAATATTATATTTTTAGTTACAAGCTGTACTGTCAACTCTATAATAGTATACTCTTGTGTTATAGAGTCCAATTTTTATCAACAAATATTTTTCGATACCTTCAATTGTTAAACAGTTTAACATCTACAAAAATGCTTATAAAATATGGAATACTAAACTTACTTATACCAGGAATTAGTATATCCACTAAAGAGCATAGCATTTCCGACCTACTTATTATACGATCCACGGGTTGACATTGACATGATAGTGAACCTTTCACTCCTTAAAACATCTTTATATAAGTCGTCTCTAACCTCAATGCAAAATCACGAACTCAATCAAGATAGTCACCCTTAATATATATAGAGATAGGAGCTCGTTCGTGCCGACACTGTTATCATTTTTGTACCGAAATTCGTTCTGGATATAACCTTTATTGGACTCGATCTGACCTAATATTTACACTGCGATAAACAAATACGGAACCTCTGATCCTTTCTCCGAAGTGACACATGATTTTAACAATACATTGAAGTTTATACGTAGTACTAGCATGTTATATTTCTTTATATTGTTATTGTAGCTTTAGAAAGTGAATAACAACTTTACTTTGCTTATTTAATTATTTATTAAAGTTTATATATTTTTCATATAACAGATGTTAAAATTTTTGTTAAAAAATTGCAATGAGTAAATTAGGATTGTCATTTGGATTTATTACAGTTAAAGATACAACTGGTAATTGTAACAATAAAATATGTCAAAGATATTCAATGCAATATGTTCATCAAAAACATTTTTGTAAATTTCAATAAATGAAGGAGTAAAAGGAGGAAAGAATAAGTGAAGGAGGAGGAATGAATAAATAAAGGAGTTATTTATTAAATGACAATGATGAAGGGTGTTGTTTTCACAAGGTAATATAAATTAAATATCGAAACATCGCACGGGTAAAGACAACTCGCATAAATACGATCGGCCTCGCTCATTAATAGGTACGTGAAAATTGTGATCCTTATTTACGATAAAACATGACTATGAATAATACCGTACATGACCTAAATATGTTGATAGACCACTTTACAAAAAAAAAATCCTTTTAAATCTATATGTCATGGTAATGTAAGTTTTTTTTTATTTATAATTAAGACCCTCCAGAGATCATAATTTGTGAAGAATATTATTGTTTTTTGAGAAGTCAATTTATCAAAATATTTTCGTTTTTTGTGCATACTACATTTTAACTGATATTACGAAAAATAAATGTTGTAAATATTAAAGTTGTTTTTAAAATGTAGACAACCTGAATTTAAGTTAAACATTGTGTAAATATGTTTATTCGTTATATTTAATTAAAAACTTTTTTTTGTTTATTTAACAGCGCTAACAGCGAGATACAAAGTTAATGACATTCTACTTTCATTTCGTTAAAACGTAATTATTCGCTTCGCTTACAAAAACATGTACGTGTGAACTCGTGACACAGCTATGTCTGTGTAAACATAATTCATTTTAACTATAGTATTTCAACAGTATTTTAATAAAGACTATTAAAAATTACGACCGTTTTGTGAAAGATTATATTTAATGCAAGATTATTTACATAACCTTTTTATTCAAAAGATAATACATAACAATATAGCGATCATACAAAATATAGAAATTGTTAAATGACTACGGCTTAACAAGCTTGGTACGATACCCATTCAAACAATACTTTGAATTGTTCGGGATTGGGGAAAGCACAATCCATCAGGATGACAATGTATACGCTATGTGACGCTAGTTTCGCGATATTATTTACAACACTATAGCGATTTCTTGGAAAAATAGAAAGTAATAAAAGAATACGATATTATTGATTTTCTTGATGATATAATTTTATAAAGTGTATTCCAAAACATGCTAGGCTTGTAGGTAGGCCTTTAATACAGTAGGCTGTTAGTACAGTTTCAATTTTAGGATTTTAAACTAATAGTATTTCTATTTAATTATCCTTCATGTAACATGAATCTCTTTTTTCCTAAATTTATTATATTTTTTTATGGAACAGGATGGCAAACCAGGATTGCGGGTTGCTGATGGTAAGTTATCACCGCCGCCCATGAACTCTTGCAGTATCTGGATAATCGTAAGAACGTTTCCGGTCTTGCAGATGGTAGTAGATGCCTTTTTTCGAAGGTGTCGTATCGATCTGAAAATACCGCTAAAGGGAGTTCGTTCCACATTCCACTGATACGTGGAAGGAAAGTCCTTGAAAACTGCACCGTAGAAGATCGCTACACATCTCAAGATGATATTGGGGGAAGGTACAGATCAAATAATTCTTCGGAACACTCCCCGTTGTAAATGTGATAAAAGACGCAAAAAGAGGTCACGGCTTTAGGAAATGCCAAGGAGACCAGCCGTTCACAAAACATTGGGTCCCCGACAATCCGAACGGTTCTCCGTTCCGTCGCACTCAAAAGGTAGAAGCTTATACTGGGTTAATCCGGACCAGAGATGATGAGAGCAGTACCTCCCCCCCCCAGTGTTGTGTACCCGCACTTGCGCTTTACAAAGCGCAATTCTTTTCACTAAAAGAGAAGCGATACAACAAATGGGATTTTCTTGACGCGCAAACTTGTTTCTTTGGGGATTAAACTAAATGTGTTCAGTTTCAACTGAAACTCAGTATAAATTTCCCCCCTTCTGAAATCATACCCAAGGAGGTCTTATCTCGTCGACGTTTCCCCGAGAGAGCCCTGCACGGACAGAATATACAGCGTGCTATCATCTAGCAGTGCGTATGCGGTATATTGCATAAAATTTGGAAAGACCCGTGAATATTATTCTGCTTATATAACAGCTAAGTTTCATTCATCGATTCATTCATTCGCTAATCTCAATAGGATCTCAAGAGAAAAGAGAATCAATCCATCAATTACATATTATCCTTCACAAACGCGTTTACTAGGCTAACACACACAATTATGTATTAAAAAATATATATATTTATGAGTACTCGATTCATAAATCATAAGAATATAAGATGATTATATATTTCCACTTTCTTTCAAAAATAATTTATTTGTAGCCATGATTTGTATATTTTCTGGAATATTATATTCTGATTTATTAGAATTATACTTCATCAAGATATATCTTATTATTATGTTATATTTTATTATTTATAATATATTATTGGTATTGTTTCTTTAAAATGTGTGCTCAGAGAACAGTGCAGTGAACTTGCAGCAAATATTTTATTCATCTACCTACATCAGTTTTATAATAGATTGAAATACTGGATATATATGATCAAATATGACTTAACGAACAACTAATAGATTGGTAAAACGGTTATCTATTGCCATTGCGAGCGTTAAGAAGGGAGTTCGATTCCGAAACTGTTTTAGAAACAAAAAGCAAAAAAAAGCCTCTTGGATTGGAAACCGGTTTCAGACCGCATCATTACCGCTCGCTTCGACTCGAAGGCACGTGAAGTCACCATAGTACAGTGTTACGCCCCAACCAATACCTCCTCCGAAGAGGACAAGGATGCTTTCTACAGCTCACTTCAAATCACGATGAAGAACATACGCAGGCAAGATATCATTATTGTTACAGGAGACCTGTAGGAAAACATGCGCTTTGAACGATGAACGACAATGGGGAACGGTTTCTCGAATTCTGCCAGAACAACAACCTGGCCATCGGAGGATCACTTTTCTTGCACAAAGACATCCATAAGTACACCTGGACATCACCCAACCGCGTCACTCGGAATTAGATCGACCACCTTACCATAAGCTGCAGATGGCGAACATCACTGCTGAATGTGCGTAACAGGCGTGGCGCTGATATTGACAGTGACCACATGCTGGTAGCCGCTGAACTACGCCTCAAAGTGGCAAATAGGGAGGGGGGAGTGGGAGGGAAAACGATTTGACGTACGTAAGTTGGATGCAACCTACCTATACTATAACTATGCATACCTACAATTGCAAGGAAGTTCGCGGCTAAATTGCAGAACCGTTTCTCCGTTTTGGAGGCAGACGAAGACACATTAGAGTCGGAGTGAAATCGGATCAAAATGGTCTATCATGAAACCAGCTGGACTCGTATCTATAGTATAAAGCCTCTAAGGGAGTAAGGAAGACTGATCACGACATCTAAGGAACGTGTCAAAAGATGGCGTGAACGTTTCGAAGAGTTGTTCCGGTATCTGTTGTTGTTTTGTTATCGTCCACAGCACCTCTTTACTCTCTTAAAAGCACGTCCCCACCGAGCAGAGAAAAAGTTAACAGCGCGATACTCTCACTTAAGAGCGGCAAAGCCCCAGGTCTGCACTTAATAACCTCGGAAATGCTGAAAGCAGATACACAAACTGCAGTCGCGACCTTAACAGCCCTTATGGAAAAAATTTGGACCGCCGAAGAGCTCCCGAAGGACTGGAACAAGGGTCTTCTAATAACTGTGCCCAAGAAGGGAGATCTGAGTCAGTGCAGCAACTGGAGAGAAATAGCTCTGCTCTCTGTACCATCGAAAATTCTTTGTAAGGCACTACTAGAGAGATTGTCAAAGGCAGTTGAACCTTTGCTTAGGAGAGAATAAGCAGGCTTTAGACCGATTCGTTCCTGCACGGACCAAATCAATACATTCCGGATCATCGTAGAGGAAGCATCAGAGTGGCTGCGAGAAACTTATCTCACTTTCGTTGACTTCGAAAAAGCTTTTGATACCGTACGATGGTCTAGGGCTTAGTCCCGACTAGATGAGATAGGTGTCCCACCTAAGATCAGGGACATTCTAATCTCCACCTATAGGAACTATACTTGTACGGTCGCGGACGATGGCCTCCTTTCTGAAGAAATCACGGTACATGCGGGAGTTAGGCAGGGCTGTCTCCTTTCTCCTCTACTGTTCCTTATCGTTCTGGATAGCATCATGCTAAGAACAAATGGCAGCAAGCGACGCGGTATAGAGTAGGGGTTGACCAAAACATTGGACGACCTAGACGACGCTGACGACCGGTGCCTGCTCAGCCACAAGCAAGTTGACATGCAAGCCAAATTGGACGATTTACAACGCGAGGCGATTCTGGAAGGACTGAAGGTTAACACGTTGAACACCTAAGAAATACGTACCGTGGAAAGGAACTCGACGCCACTGCTACTCTGCTCGGACCCCATTGAACGAGTGCAACAGTTCACCTACCTTGGTAGCATCGTGTCGGAGACTGAGGGAACGGAAGAGGACATCACTTCCAGGATAGCCAAGGCCCGGGCGACCTTCGCGCAACTGCGACCCGTGTGGCAGTCCGGAAAACTGATTCGGAGAGTTAAATTAAAAATATTTCGTTCCAATGTAAAGTCTATTTTGCTGTACGGGTGAGAGAGGTTACCAAGAACATCACACAACGCGTCCAGGTTTTCGTCAACCGATGCCTCAGGCAGATCCTCGGTATCTACTGGAACGAAAAGATCTCCAATGACGACCTTTGGGATCATTGCTCGGAGACGCTGATCGGTCTCCAAATAAAACGCCGCAAGTGGACTTGGACTGGTCACACCCTAAGAAGAGCTCCTGACCACATGCCAAGGCATATTCCTGGAATGGATACCACAAAGGAAGCGTGGCCGTCCTAAACACACCTGGACACCGTCCTGGACGTTCAGTGACAGCGGAACTGAAGGCGAACGGGTTGACGTGGTCCGAGGCGAAGCGAATAGCCCAGAACCGAACGCGATGGCGGCGCACTGTGGACGACCTCTGCCCCACATGGGGCCATCCACATCCTTAGGACACATCCACACATCCACAGCCTTAGGACATTAAGTAAGTAAGTAAGATATACCTAATATTGCGATATAATAATATAGAAAGAAAATATTATTCTGAAATAACGACGTTTCTGAATAATATGTAACGTTGTTTCTACACTATTTATTTATTTTATTTTATATTCTGGAGTCTGGAATTTTAGCGCTTATAAAAAATATTTTGTATATAAAATAGTGCATTTCATTTTTTCTGTACCTTTTATACCTTCACGAGAATGGAATCTGGAATGGAATCTGATCTGAAATATTAACTGTCGTATTAATATTCTGCAACATAAAATTTATTTTAAACAAACAATCAAAAAGTGCAAATAATTAGAAATCCTAATTATTAAAAATGCATCTATGTTCAGTAGTATGAAATAATTTTGAACAAACACTACCCAATTTCTTTGTTTCCATTGCAACAACCACACCCATATTTACTGTTTTTCTTAGTTTACAATTATATCAACATTTCCCTTACTAACACCAGTTGCATTTTTTTTTGATAGCGTAGTTAGTATAATGAATAAACTTAAGAATTTTCCGTCAAGCGATTAAAGTTCAAAATGAATCGAATACCAAACTCCAGCTATTCAGTACACTAGAATTTCAATACTTAAAATAAATTATGATCAGTAGTAAATTTTTAGATCTAAAATATAAAAAGTATATTTTTAACCTAATCAATCAGGTGTGGTAAACTCAATTACTTGCATGCTGACTAAAATGTTAATTTGTTCGTATTTTATACTGTAATTAATCAGATCTTTATCTAACTAGCTTATACGTGAAAAAATGTTTAACATTCCTTTCCTTATAAAATAGTAGCAATATACGAACACAGTTTATAATGTTTACTTGAACTGAAAGGTATAAAAATAATGCCGTCCCCTAACAACTATAACCTTCCAATTTACATAAAAATAATTGGACTTCAACTAATTCTTGAATCAATTGTTTCATTATTTAAGATATTTGAGTATAAAAATGGAGTAGAAGAAAATCCACAGTAAAAAATAATACTTTGAGATGCTCCTAATTAGGACACAGACAGACATTATTTTATTTATATACGATCTCTAAGTAGTACCCAATTATATGCAAATTTGATCTCGTACAAAAAAGTCTACTTATCCTTACTTCAATCTTTGATAACGATTCCAAAGAAAATGAATTAAATATTAATGTATTTGTTATTCATTACATGCTCTCATAAATTTACTCCTACATGATATCCATACTATACTCACATTTTAAGATAGAAATCAGATATTTTAATACAAGTTTATTTTAAAGAAAAATATGTAAATATGTATATTTTCATCTCTGACACATTTATTATTAATAAGCGTGAAATTAATTAATAAAAATTGTTTATCTAACATATAAATAAAATTTAATTATGTCTGTTTATAATTCCAAATTAACAGCTTTTTGCTTCATACACATGAGAGTATTTACGTTACTGACCTAAAAAAAATGAATTTTTATTTGTCTTTCTGTCTGCTTGTTCCAGTTAATCTCTAAAATGGCTGGACTGATTTTAACAGGACTTTCAGTGGCGGATCGTTGATGTTATAAGGAGTAACTGAGGCTTTTATTTTAAAAACATATTCCGTTCGAACGAAGTTGTAGACAAAGCTTCTATTAAAATATAATTTAGGTTACCATTTCAAGTATTTTGTAGAAGTGGAATGGTATAGGTAGAACCTTTGTATTGTACAAAGGTTCTACCTATTATATTATTAATCGTTTTAAATATTATTATTATTATTATTATTATTTATTTTCACGCCATATCCCTTGCGGGGTAGCCAGAGACGACGGAGCGCCAAACGCTACGGTCCCTGCATACCTCTTTCGCCTCGGCCACAGACATCAAACTCTTCATACATGCCCTTCGGGGGGTCCTCATGCTTTTTACCTGACCTTCCTCCAGTATCATAGATACTGTGTTTTCGAAGGTCACTCGAAGCCTTCCCCTGTCTCTCTTACCGCTCACGTTTCCTATATAAAACTTTTTTACCATTCTTTCATCACTCATTCGTTCGACGTGCCCAAACCACCTGAGTACGTTCTTCTTCATTCTCACCGTGATATCTTCGCTAGTACCTGCCATTCTGTGGTACTCTTCATTGCGGATTCGGTCATCTAGACTGACTACGCATATTCTGCAAAGAGATCGCATCTCCAAATCTCATCTTCGTGATTAAAGAGCTAAAATATAATCGTTTTGTCAATATCATTTCAAACACGAAAGTTATTATTATTCCATCTATAGTGTACAAAAATATACACAATTGGCGACCTTAATGCTAAAACACTTTCTACCAGTTAACCCATAGTTTTAGAAGAGAAACTCTAACGAGGAGTATAATAGTGAACCAACAAACAAACACACATAAAAACTATCGCAGAAAAATATCCCAAACAGGCTGCATAAAGCGATGGACCTCCTCACTCAGATGCGACTGATTGCCACTTTACCAACCAACAATTTTTCAAAGTCAGCCATTCGACCTATGGGTCGTGACTTCTGTGCCTCAGCAATAGATAGGTTAGTGATCATATTCATAATTTGGATGCACTTAATCAATTTATTTTGTCAAATCGGTAATTATATTTTCTTGCAAAAAGTTATGTCACAGGCAAGCATGAATAGTGCACTTTTATATATAACAATTATTATATACAGTTCTAAAATAGTTGTAGAGTAATAGTTGTAAATAAAGAATTACTTATTGAATTTAAAATTAATGTTAAAATACCACCATAAAAATAAATTTAAAACACAAACAGCTGTTTTCTCATCGATGTAAACTTTTCCATGAACGATGCTTTGCTTCGAATATGTTACTAAAGAAAGTTTATAAAAATGTAAAACAAACTTTTGTAAGTAACGTTGTAAGTCAATTGCTCAAAGTGAGTTATTATTTTAATATAATTTAAAAAAACATATAGTAATAATTCTTAAGTTATTGAAGTACGAAGCCCAGAAGAATCCTACATCATGACCGTAATAATAATTAAACAAAAACTTTTTATATTACACAAAGCAAACGACGATAGTCATAAAACGACAACTTCGTGGGAATCACATCAAGAAATTTCTGAATTTTGATTAGATGGGATGAAATAAAACATTTTTAATTTTCCCGCACTCCAATTAAAAGGAAATAATATTAATGAATGATAAATTGACAAAGTAATTTATTTCTTTTGTGATATTCTTTAATTACAAACAGCAGTTTTTTTTCAAAGAAAACATAAAATATTGCAATATTACAACCATAAAATTTAATAAAAATCTCATCCTTTGAGTTGCATTTGTTAAACAATAAAATTAATTTTATACTGCATCTCTACGTTCTCGTTAGATTTTAATATCATGTGTGAGTATTTTTTATTTTAATTTTGTTGCATTACAAATAGCTATATCTACAACACTTATCTTTATTAAGATATAAAAACTGTTAAAAAAAATTAGCATGAGGACCCCACGGAGGGCATGTATAAAGAGGTTAATTAATGTCTGTGGTCGAGGCGAAAGAGGTATGCAGGGACCGTAACGTTTGGCTCTCCGTCGTCTCTGGCTATCCCACAAGGGATATGACGTGAAGGTAAATAAATAAATAAATAAACTATTAAATCATATTATCGTATCGTAAATTAGAGATTATGTAGTATTATTTCAAAACATTATTGTTCAAAACAAACTTAACCAAAACTGGTTTTAAACGATTAAGTTGTCGTAAGTAGTGATTGTAATGGCTCGGGATTTATGGCGCCATTATGAGTATAATACGATCAACAATGTTTACTGAAATTATAGTGAATTATGACCGATCGGTAGCTGTTTGTTGGCATAAATATTTAACGATAAACCGATAGTCTGTTATTCTTTTTTATATTTCTAATTCTAATAATATTCTACAATTACTGTAATTAATTTCGTTAATAACGATTCTTTTTTACAAAGCCCTGTTATTAACAAAATAACAAATGTAATCATGGCAACGTTCTAGTTCTTTTACAACAAACAGGTCTGTATAAAACGGTAATCTAGCTATTATTCTATATAATTCCATATAATCGAAACTGCGTTTCATTTACATAATAACTAACATTCACCGTTTAATACTATACTTTTAATAGAAATTCTAAAAGCCTATTTCAGCGGTCCGTGATTAATCGTTTGGTGTAAAATTTGAGGGCATTGAACTATTTTATGGATAACGGAAAACGGTTGGTTAATAATTTATGTAAAAACAAAACAACAAATAAATCAATAAATTAATTATTTTAATCTACATTTATTTCATTCATTAATTCATGATTAGTTTTTAATTCATCACATATTAATGTTAAAAACAAAATTACATCGTTAATTTTTAATGTTTTGTGAACGTAATACGGGAATACTGTTACACTAGCTGAGCTTAATAAATCGCTACTCATTTAGAACTTCAACCATAACGGGGACATTTGAGAACTTTATAACGAGTTCCCATAACTCCAACACTTCTTGTCGCTACCTATAAAAGATACAGGAACGGAGTCAAAGTTCTCGTTCAAATGAAGTACTTCATCGAAGCAAATTGTAAAGTTTTGAGTAGTTCTCAATTTTAGTTACGTTTCATTCAAATGTAAATAATACAAAGTTACAAGACTTATTCATAAGGGTAACAACCCTACTCAATAGTATACCAAACAGGTACTTTTCAATTAGAAGAATAAGAGATAGTTGGTTTTATAAACCTAGAATTAGTTATAGTAAAAAAAAGATTGCTTTGTTGATTTAAAATTTTGATAAGATACTAACTTAAAAAGAAATGCCTTAAATATGTGATAACATCTTTGACCATATTTTTATTACTCTTTTATGTTAATTTTGGGATATAAATTTAAACTTCCCTATCCTTCTAACATTATCATATTTCCTGTTAAACAAATATTAAGTTATAAATATTATAAACCTATTTAAGAAATTTTCTATTTTAGCTTTGCAAGTGAATGAGAAAATTAATATATCAATTCAGATTAAAATCAAATCATAATCAGATTAAAATGGAACGATGAAAATATAAATATCACTATAAAATATAATTCGACAATTTATACGATTAATAAAATTATGTCGATTCTTAAAATTACGTCAAAGTTATAGATCTGAGGCTTATCTCTTTTATAGATCTCTACCAGTTACCCTTTGGTGTGAGACAGGGTATTCACGACAGTGCGGTACACTTAAACTAAATACAAATAAAAGAGAACAAAGAACTGATATTGAAAATAGATAAATCTTTTAAAAGCTGTTTAACAAATTATCTGTTTAATATAGCATATAAAATACTTAGACATATACATACTTATATAAACATCTATATACACACACACACACACATACAAATACATATATATATATATATATATATATATATATATATATATATATATATATATAAGTAAATAAATATATACAGAACTACTAGTAGTACTACATAAAGAAATACTAGTTATATTTCCGAAGATAGGTAGTGCTGCTTAAGTCTTAGCTTAAAAGAGTTGAAGGAAGGGTTACCATCCAGAATACTCTGGGGAAGCGAGTTCCATAGCCGAGCTGCAACAACCGAGAATGATTTAAAAAAAAATAGAGTTGTAAAAAGGCACTACTAGGGATTTTGAAGTAACGCGTTCACGAGATGGTCTCGTCCTTGGTGGCGTCACTTGAAAACGCTCATGCAAGTAAAGAGGGAAAGCATTATTTAAAATATTAAAAAGAAGTGATAGAATGTGCACACTCCGGCGAAGGTGAATAGGGAGCCACTATAATTGTAATCGATATTCGGATACATGGTCAAATTTGCGCAATCCGTAAATAAAACGAATACACAAATTTTTAAGTCGTTCAAGCTTATCAAGTAGCTCCTCGGATGCATGTAGATAGCAAACGTCAGCGTAGTCAAGAAGTGGAAGGAGAAGAGTTTGTGCTAGTATTTCTTTAGTTTGTAAAGGGAGGAAATTCCTCAACCGTCTGAGAGAGTGAAGAGAATAATGAACTTTTCTACTAATTTCATCAATTTGCGGTGCCCAAGAGAGATGACAGTCAAATATGATGCCAAAATTTTTTGTTTGCTCTGTTAAAGGTAAGGATATAGTATCGTAGATAATACATAGTGGTTGAAAGTATATTATCAATTTTATTACTTTTAGTACAAATTAACTGTTTAAAGAAACAGAATTGATATTTATATAAAGCATGATATAGAGGCAGAGAAGATAAAAGAAACTCTAATTATAACAAATTTTTAAAGTTAAAAACATATTGGAAAAATATTAAATCAAACTGAAAACTAAAATAAATCTAATAAATTTTTCTAAAAAAATTCCAAAAGGACGAAGTCCTTGAAAGAAATGTTTTTCGTTACATTGTAATCTTTAGAAATATTTATACTTACAAAGAAATATATCAGAAGATAAAGAGTATTTAAATTAAAGATATTATTATAAATATATATTGTTTGTCGTTTTTCCAAAAGTATCAATAATTTACTAACGGTATTTGTATTTTATTCTCAGTAATGTTCGGAATATGAGGAAATATGTTTCAAGTACTCATAGCTTCTTATTTATTGCTACTTGACAGTTTCCATACTTTTATTAAGAAAAGTTTATTGAATGTTTATTTTTAATATCTGAAAAGCGATCCTGGATAAATAATGTTCTTAATTTAATTATAAAACTATAATTATTTATACAATATTTTCTTATTAATACAATATTTTGTAATTACTACTTTCTAAATGTTAATATCTCAATTAATTACTTACCATATATTAAATACATATTTTTTTATTTAATAGTCTATTGACAGATGAAAAGCCCTTAATATTTTTATTTTCTATGTTACAATATCCTATTTCTTTTTATATATTTACATAAAGTAATCGAAAAAGAAGTTATTTTTGAGTGATACTTAATTCTTAATAAAAAAATATAACTTAATAGCTCAAAATTAAATTATATTATCTTTTAATCACAAAATCTGTGTATGATCCTTATATAATTTGTTTGTTGATTACAAATAAATAAACTATGAACAATTACTAGTATACTCACAACTTAATAGCACTTTACACTTTCTTAAATTCTAAAAATTTGTTTCGTTTAATTTTCAACCTCTTCAACTCTGCTTTCCAACCAAGTTGACTGTCTGTGAGACGTATGCAAATACGGCGTAGTCTTCACTCGGAAACAATTTAGTAACACATTGTAACAATTTGTGACAGTTTTATATGTAATAAAATATTTATAGAAAAAAAACAATGTATTTTACGAGAGTTTATTGCTTTCTATTAATATCACGTAATCACCACATGAGAAAAACTAGCAAAAATTATGTTTTGTTTTTAATTTGTATTTTTATTTCATACTAATATTTTTTTTTATGTAGATTTTCCAAATTAAAAAGTGTCTTTACTACTTTGAGTAATTAAAAAAAATGCAATTATTTTAATAATTTCTAATCTCTAATTTTACATTTTATATAAGTTATTTAATCTCAAAAATATCAAGCTTGAATCGTTGTAGCATTTTCACCAAGTTAATTTTGCTATTGTTTTGATTTAGCTTTTTTAAAGATTTCAAATAATTGAAATGTTTTTCTAAAGCCGTATGTGTGTTTACTTTTCCTTACCAAGTCGTTTCTCGATAGTAAATGATGATTGTTATAATGACACATTACTTTAAACAATAATTGTATTATACAAATTAAAATGTTTATTTCTACATAAAAACGATATGCTTCATGATAAGGTATAATTCGATGATAAAATATATATTCCAATAAAATATATAAACCATATATATACAGGTATATATGTTTTTTTTGTAAACGTGTTGTAACTGAACTTTTCTTAAATAACTAGACCCAATTTGAGGAAAATGTTTGTATATTTTGGAGTGACTTCCTGGTTTATGTGAATGTTTAACAAAGATATGTTTTTTAACAGTTATATATAAAGAGCTTTCTCAGAAAATGTACGAATAAAACGATGTTTATATAGTACATTACACTGAATCAAAGATTAGGGTGAACGTTTGAATTGACGAGAAAATCCAGAAAAGTAGTTGTAATTAACGTTTTGAACGATATTTTGTAGTGCCTGTGAAAGTCAAGAACAACAACTAGCTTAGTTTTAAAATAAATTTTTAAAATAAAACAACTTATGTATTTCGTATTGAATTAAAAATATCAACATTTTATACCATCTCCTTTTATAACATCTACTCGATTTAAAGAATTGAATTACAAAAGTAATGACATACGAGTACCTTGCAGCGAGTTCATTTTATATATTGTTGGAAAACGAAGCAACCAACTGGTACAAAGATAGTTGGAGAGAAAAATAAAGATTTACTGTTAAGATACATTGTTTTATCACAATAGTTTATATGACTTGTATTTTTTATTTAATATTCCACAATATATTAATTACATTTACAATAATGATTTGCTAATCGACTCTGGTCTACAGTTTGTTTGGGTTAGCAACTCTAATTTAACTACAAACAAACTAGCTCTGATTCAATTACAAAATTTCTATACAAACTAGAATACAAATAACAACTTAACTATGAATAACCCATATCTATGAGCAATATAATATCTATAAGAATAATTATCATGAATATTTGAATATTAATTTCAAAATAAAAAAAATATTATTATTTAATACATAAAGTAAATAAATTGATAATACTCAATAAATCATAGGTCATATTTCTATTTCTAAGTATTAAAAAATGTTTATTATTTTACAGTCATGTAAAAATATCCCTTGTTACATATTATAATATAAACAAAGTTAAAGGAAACTATAGATTTATTTCGTCAAATATCAATCATGAATAATATCTCTATGAACTGAATACTAATAACAATACTCACGAATTAATAACAGTAGTTCTATTCGAGTTCCTTCTAAGTCATATTTCCAAATCACAAAATATATCGTCTTCAATTTCAATGATTTTTACTAATTTAGACAAAAAAGGTTAGTATAAAGTTTTCCAAAAAGTCATCAAAAGGTTTCATTTTCCTATAAGTAAGCAAATTGGTATGATGAATAATAAATTGGAAGAATATGGAAAAATAAACAAACTTAATGAATTATATGAATAGCTACGAACTTAAATACTTTTGTCTACATTTGAATTATGAAATATATAAAGGTAAATCTCAGAAACCTAATATATATTAATGAGTAATTAATCACAACTTAATTAATAACTTAATATTTTTGGAACACGATTTTCTGTGACTATTTTAGTGTTTCTTTATAAATTATTTACTGTTTATATCATGAGAAGTTCATTCACAAGACATTTTTAGTATTTTATTTAAAACATAAATATTGTGATATCATCATAAAGTTCAGAGGTTATTGTAACAATTAAAAATTAAAAAGTGGTAAAAATTAAATGAGATAAATCTTTCTCTCTACTCCCGACATATTGAGATACGACATCACTAATGCAATGAAATTATTTAGTTGGAGTAAACGGCGAATCAATTACTTTGATTACAATTGGTGTTTATTGAAACTAAACATATTTACTACTATAACACTACCAGTTGGTTGTTAATACTTTCTTTATATATTATTAAATCGCAGGTAGTATAACGTTTTCAGGATTTTAAGTGTAGTTGAGTCAAAATTTTCAATATTGTCACCGTGACAAAGAAACCATTTTTTATATTAATAGAGGTTATTGCATTAATAAATCACATCCATTTATTTGCGATCTCCCTCACCTTCAAACTTCTTTAATAAGCCATCTTACAACACTGAAGATAGCTTATTATAGGATACAAATCTTATTATTTCTAGTTTTATTGTAATTGTAGCTCAAACCAATTTAAGAATTAAAATATGATTGTAGATATACAGGTATGTGTGGCTACAACCATATTTTATTATAACAAACTAAATCTTTTAATTTTTACGTCTCGTGTGGACAAAAAATTACTAGTCACGATTCCAAAAAATTATGTCTCTTTACTTCTTAAACAATATAGGAGAACGGCAATAGTTAATTACAAAGATATCACATATGCAAGGATGCATTAATGCTCTGTGTTATGTATTGCAACTTAATAATAATATTACATTATATATTTTTAATAAAAAACGCCTACTTTCTAAAATGTGAGTCTAACCTATTTGTTATTACCTTAGCATTAATAGGGCAATCTAGATGTCAAAATGATGAAATATTTGTATATTTTTTAATATCGACTCAACCACAAAGGATACGAAGACATTTTTAATATTCCGTTAATTATTGACAGATTTAAATAATATTAATATATTTGTAAATTAATTCATTAAAAACAAAAAAGTTGTTTTGATAAGTCGTAACTGTTATTTTCTTCGAAAGAAAGATGACTAATAGACCCTTTTTCTGTTTAATGATTAATTGGGTGATATTAAATGATTTCAGATCATTTATTGCCACTCAGATATCAAAGCCGGTTTAGGACTATGGTATTGTGTGTCCTCTTAAGAGCATTAAAATTTTATTCTCATTAAAAAGTATAAAAAAACTTAGAACAACTGGACATCCTATAATAAGTATATGTATACACTTAATTAAATATGTATACCTATAATAAGTATATGTATACCTATAAAGTATAGTATAGTATATGTTAGTGTACGCTTTAAATCGCCGTTTTTTTGTATTTTATTAATGTCTTAAATAACATAAACATGAGGACGCCATCACAATTATTAAATCAACTATTCATCCAATATTCAGCCTCATGAAAAATGCAACGCAAGAATCAACCGAATCCTCCGCGATGGATACCATGAGAATTTTTGCCGAAACTATAACATCAAAATATGAAATCTGACTTTATTATGTTTTAAATATAATTCAAGGGAATTTAAACTTTTCTATGTTGTTTTGTTATGTGTAATAAAATTATTTTTTAACATTTAAGAGTTAATTTTTATTATAAATTATATTAATTTGATAAGAATTCTGTCAGATTTTTAAATATAATTTAGCTTAGAGTCGACATATAATATGAAATCTGTTGTATTTCCAGTACCTTTAATTTTTCTTTTAATAGATAATGTAATAATTGAGCGAAGCATTCATTCTTTGTCATGAATAGGCTCGAAAACTTCTTGACGGAAAATAATAAAATTTTGTAATCAAAAAGACACACATTAGATGATGGTGTTCAAAGGAGATTTCGCGAGCGCAGCGAGTCGAAATTGAGGATCTGTTGACGCCCCTAGTTATTATAGAATTTTTAAATGAGGCGTCTTATTTAATTTCGTTTAATGCTATAGAGAGTTGTATATTATACATTTTCATTTCTAACCATAATGAACCATTAAGTCACGAACCGTTCTAATTATTTTGATATCTTTTTGTTCAATAAAGAAAATATCATTAATTCAGAATCATCACTACATTGGAGCGACCGGGGATTTTTCAAACACGTAAATAAAATTTGTATAGTAGGGTATTAATCTGGAATCCTAACTTTAAAAGTTATTTATTTATTTAAAAATTTCTATAAACATGTTTAGCCATGTTAGTAGTAAAATTTATTTTATATTTAATTATGTGTTATATAATAAAAAAAAAAATTGCAACTTATTACATAGGAAGTTTCAATTCATAGAAAGTTGCTCAATTGCTCAGACTACGGGGTGTGTGCAAGTCTCACAGACAGTCACTTGACTTGAAACTTCAGTAGCTTACATACAAAGAGCTTCCTTTATCAAGCTATATGAAACATTATAGTACATAAGAGTACTTCGTAAACGTAAACTTCTATTTATATTATATATCGATATTATAACAAAAACATGAACATTTATTAAACGTATTTTGCATTTTTTTAATATACGTATATTCCTATATAAGATATACATACGTTTTTAAAATTTATATTTCAATGTAATTGCTTGGTTTTGTTTCAAAATATTTTACAAATATTTAATAAATCTGTTGTCAACGTCGTCGTGCTTAATTTCAATTAGTATTACTTAGATTTATTTAGATATAGAGATAATATAAATGGTAAGTTGTAATATAAGAAAGTGCTAATTGGTTATTTATGCCTCTAACGTAAATACTATGTATAATGTCTAATTATAGTATATAACGTAAACAAAGGACAAAGTAACGCTGGTTGTTTATATAATAATAAGTAGATTGCAAAAGTTACTAGAGACCAACGTCCAGATCAGAAGGATGATTAAAGTGAAGCTATGGAGAGAGTTTGTGTGGAGAGTTTTGGAGACATGCTGGAGAGATTAAATATTTCATTGGTTTTTGGGATAAGTTTCATGTTAACGGTTTTTGTTATCATGGAATTAAATTACAATAATTCTTTTAGTAGAAGAGAAGTAGAAATAGAAGTAGAAGATTGTTAAAAAGTATATACATTACTCCAAAATCTATTCACTTCTTTGAGACGAGTAATTGGAAAAGCGAATTTTTGTTTGTTTCTGGTATTTATATGATGTATATCACTGTGCTTATTAAAATTATTCTTATTCATATGTACATATCTAAGATTTTCTAAAATATACTGACCAGCAACCGTTAGTAAATAATATTGCTTAAATTTAGTTTGTATCAAATCCCTGGGCCCCAGATTGCAAATTGCGCTGATAGCTATATTTGTAAAACTAAAAATGGTATCTATATCAGCCGCGTTACCCCAGAGTATACTAAACAACAACATTTAACTACGCCAAGGTAAGTAATCCCGTCAGTAAGGATTTTTTTTTTAATAGTATACGCAGTTTAACTAAGTATATAAGCTAATCTATATATATGAGGACCCCTATTGTATTTTAGCATCCACAGTGATGCCAAGAAAAATTTATAGAATGCATGCGTTATTTAAGAAGAGTCTTGTTTACATCGCCATATATTAACTTATGCTTTTTTCTTTTTTTTTAGGCAAAAGAGCTTGCTTGGGTCACCTTTGATATGTGATCACCGCCGCCCATGAACTCTTGCAACATCCGAGGATTCACAAGTGCGTTGCCGGCCTTGGAAATAGGAATATAAGCCTTTTTTGAAGGTACCCATGTCGTATCGATCTTCGTTCGATCGTTTGAAGTTCGTTCCACATTCGAGTGGTACGTGGGAAAAAAGTCCTTGAAAACCGCACAGTGGAAGATCGCTACGCATCCAGGTAGTAAAACTACTTTAAATATCAAAGTATCATCAGCAAACAATACTACTACTGATTATCAACAAAACTAGGCAGATCATTTATATAAACATACAAGAGAAATGGACCTGAGATTGAATTTTGAGGAACCCCTATATCAAACTCCAGGCTATCTTTTTCCGTTGACTTCAACATATTGAATTCTTTTAGATAAGTAGGGAAACAAAAATTTTAGATCATTGAGTGAGATTTAATGCCATAGTGATTCAATATCCTGATCAAAGTTTCATATTGAACACAATCGAATGCCTTAGATAAATTACTGAATACTCCAAAACCATCCTGTGATCCCGCCCAGGCCATAAATATTTGTCATATAAGAAAGATACCAGCATAAATAGTAGATCGAATTTTTTTGTGAAAGCGAGCTGTTTGTTATGAAGCATGTTTTTTGTATTATATTGATCTAATAATTGTTTAACACAAAAATTGCTACAATTCAATAATTTTTATTGACTTGGCGGTGATTTTTACCCCCACATTTTGTTTGTTCACATCCGGTATTCTAAATAAACGTATTTGGTTTATAACTTGTTTATATTTTTGTTACTAACGGTAAATGAAAATTCGTAGGTAATAAAAAATATTATTTTTTATACAATAGAAACTGTATATAACGCGGCTTCTAACAAAATGTTTAAATATTATGTTAAGAAACATTCAAGGTGAAATGTTTTTCTTTGCGATAGTTACATTTTAAAGGAAAAACTAATACAGATGTTGTCAACATCTTAAATTATTACAAAAAATATCATTCATACAAAAGCGAACAGATTGTTCATTGTTTACAGAGAAAAGTAAGTTTAAACTTTCGGAAAGTAAATTATTTACTGTTTTTACAAACATTACAATGTGGTATATCTATTTTGTTTTTCATTTAATTATCTTCAAACCAAATAATAATTTATAGTAATAACGCTATTGCAATAGTTTCTTTTAAATAAAACTCGTATTTTTTGTTACTTTTTATAAAAATGAAACGTTTTGAAGTAGCAGTATTTTTTACTTTTAAAGTTCCAATCAGTCGTACCCATCGAAAAATTCGTTGCTACTAAGAAAACAAATTAAGCTTTACCTAGAAATGTTAACTAGAAATTTGGGTCCCTGCTTGCAAATATTATAACTAAAAATATAGTAATGATTTAACTTATACAATTTAATATATAAAATTGTATCAATGTTATAAAGAGGACACATTTTATTTGCTTTTTTATTTGTTATCGATATATTCTGAATCTACTGAACTAACTAATAAAACAACTCTTTAGATTTGTTATACAAGTAAATATTTAACTTTAATACGTTATTTTACAAGTTTGTATTCTGAATCGTAGTAACAGTATTGTACAGGTCGTAGAAATTGAATTTCTTTTGTGTATGTAAATGATGTCTCACTATTCCAATTTCTAATGTATAAATTGAGTTGAAATGCGATTTCTCATTTTGACCTGATTTTTACTGCTATTAACAATAGACCTGAGAGATTTTCCTTTTGAATATTTCTCCAATAACTGGCTTCTGCATTACCTACAACCATTCCTCATTTATTAAGAATAGGAAAAGTAAATCCGTGACGCCATCGACAAGCACTTGAACAGTGCTCTGGAAAGATTGGATCACAATATAGAATATGTTGAGTTCCAACGCTCTTGTAGTGTTGAGATATTTATGAAAATTGTATTTTATGTTTACTTAACACTATTAACTTTTGGTGTTTGTTGACTTGTAAGTGTAGTCAAGTCCCAAGTTACTCATCCAAAATCAATATTAAATAGTTGGAAAAAAATTTATTGACATAAGAAGAACTGGCGACAAAATTTCAACAATTTAAGCTTTTTGA
The DNA here is from genome assembly GCA_918358865.1 of Melinaea marsaeus rileyi. NCBI lineage: Eukaryota > Metazoa > Arthropoda > Insecta > Lepidoptera > Nymphalidae > Melinaea > Melinaea marsaeus. The sequence goes on along the minus strand of OU911093.1, from coordinate 22,429,847 downwards.
ATTATCTTTAAGAGAGTACTTAAGTTTATTTCTTTATTTAATAATCTGAAAGTATACTGGTAGCGATCGCTTTAACAAAGTCCAAATATTTGGAATACCTGGACCTGGACAAAACCTTTATTTATCAATTATTCTTTGAATTTGATATCGGATAATACTTGAAAGTGCTTGGATATTTAGTGAAAAAGGAGATATATTGCTCCATAAAGTGTAATTCACTTTTTAATCGAGTAATAGATAACGAAAATTTATTTGATCCTTGTATTTAAAAATGTATATATATATTTTAATTAAAATTATCTGAATGAATATACTTCAAATTTTTGAAAATTTACCAGCGACGTACAGTACATTATTTGGCTTGTTTAAAAAAATTATTTTTTAAACAATAGAATAGTTTGAGCAAAAAGTACTAAAGCACATATTTTTTAAAAGTTTAATTATAACTTTAAAGAGACAATCAATAAACATTAACTGTATAATTGGATCATGGAGCATTATTTTACTTTGTCGTTTATTCAAATCGTTCATAGTAAGAGTAGTTGACGCCTCCACGAACCGAAGACCACTTGACTGACTTTAAACAATTTATATTGAACGATGTTTAAATTATTTAAAATGGTCTTTTATTTTACTTCAATAAGAATACAAAACAATATCATTACATATTTATTTTACCGTACGATAAGTAAATTAAACGCTGTTATTTTATTTTATATAAGGTTATATAATCAATTTACTAAAGAGATTCATCTCAAGCGATGCTGAAATTATATAATAGCTGATAAGATTTATCGATAATATCATTGATATGCTCAATAGAGTTAATAATAAAGTTTTATCTCTATAGTATGTATTGAGGTATATTCTTAATTGAATCCTCAAATTTCGTCCCTTACATACATTATAAATTTAAGTACATCATAATAATATCAATCGTTATTAAGGAAAATATATCAGAATATTCTATCAAACCATCGCAGAAATGATACGAACTTTTTAAACAATATGTCCAATTATACCACAGTTGCCATTCCAATAATTGAATCAACGATTCATGCGATATTCAGGCTCATGAAAAATTTAACTAAGCAATTTGCGCAAGTCTCTACGGTGAATTTTTCAGCTATTTTCTATTACCGATAAAAAATTTAGCATTACCTGTTTGAGAAAATAGGATTTATGATAATATATATGTATCGATGGGATATATACCATTATACTACGATCGTGACATTTGAAAGTGCTCTCTATAAGAATATGGAAAGTGCGGATAATACTCTCCATTGTAGCTCAGAAGTAATGTTACAATTTAATTTCGTAATTAATAATTAAAAAGTTAATAATTTTGATGCTTTGTATATTGTATCTGCACTCCTCTGTACCTTTATAACTATAATTTTAAATTTTCAACTCCAAATTATACGCCTCATAAAGCTATATTCACAGAGCCTGCACTTTAACCTCCACAATGGTCATCTTTGTTCTCTTGGTGTATTTCAAATGCGTTTAACTCATGACAATTGGGTCAGTACTACATTTACGAGAATATATCTCGAATTCATGTTTCACATCGGGGATTATATTTTTTTAGAATGTTTTTAATTGTTTATTCCTAAGTAATAGATGAGATTTGCATATCAATAAACCCGGTTTTAATTTTAATAACCGAGAAGAGATGGAACTTTTTTCGCTTCATTATAATACTTCACCCTTTCAAGCTTTTATCTAATTTTATAAAAGGGCTACGAATATTAGGAAGTCAAAAGATAACATATGGAAAGATTTCCAGACAAATTTTAATATATAATATAATATAATAAAATTAAATATAAATAAATATAATTTTATATTTATTTATATTTAATCTTTTATTTTATAGTATTCTGCAAAAACCCTTAGTAAAAAGCTTAAGAAAAAATCCGTTACACTTTATTGGAGGACCTTTTTAATACATCTGGATAAGGGTATATTAAGTAGTCAATACGCAACAAGTAAAGAAGGGTACAGTAAAATAATAAAATTTTACATAATATATACTAATAATTAATACAAAATAATTATTGGTCTCCGCACAATCTATAGCATTGATCAGTATAAAATAAAATCGTAGAATGTAGTAATTATTGGTAGTTAAATACAATGTTAGCTTCAATTCAATACTTTGTTTTAACGGACACAGGAAACTAATGGGCTTAGGTGATAAAATCGAATTTATAAAATCCTAATCATTATAAATTACTTCCCAAAGATGTCTAACAGATACAAAATGCGTTTTTTTTTTCAACAAAAGTAATTTAACTTGTTATTGATAACTGCAAACTTGCTATATTTTATCTGTAATATCTAAAAACTTTAATGTAAGTAGGGAACCCAAATTTCTAGTTTCAAACTAGAAATTTTGCGATCCAGAATTATTTTCTTAGTAGGAAATGAGTTTTCAGATAGAGCCTTTAAAGTGTAAATAATACTATTGTTTAGAAGCATTTAACTTATAAAAAATAACTAAAAATGCTTCAGGTTTCAATTAAAAGAAACTATTATGATAGGTATTAGTAAAAGATATTATTCTGTTTGAAGATAATTAAATAAAAAAACAAAATGAACTTACCAATTTAAAATATTTGTGAAAACAGTAAATGATTTAAATAGTTTCCGAAATTTTTCTCTGTAAACAACGAGGAAACTGTTTGTTTGTGTATGAATGATATTTTCTGTAGTTATTTAAGATGTTAATAAAATCAATCACTCATGGTTTTTCTTTTAAAATTATCGTAAAGAAAAACAAACCGAATAACAACAAATATTTCACTTTGAATGCTTCTTAATATTATAATTTAACATTTTGTTACAAACCGCGTTATATACAGTTACTTGTGTAAATAAAATATATTTTGTTATTATTTATAAAGAAAATCATTTAGAAGTCTGTTACATTTCTAATTAACAATTGACAAAATATAAGATAAATATTTAACATTTTTGTGAAAACAATAAAAAATAATTTCTTGCATCATAATTAGATTTTATGAAAAAATAACTTTATATTTTTACGATATTTATTCAATTAACACATTTTTTTACATCTATAGCCATGTATTAGATGTTAAATAAAAGTAATACAATTACTTATTACTGTCATAATGAAAAGGCGGTTAAACAAACATGAAAGTAATGCTTAAATTTTTAACAATATACAAATTATAAAATACTGGAAGTACAAATCATTTACTTTCATATTATATATTAAAAAAATGGACCTATTTAAATTTAATTTAATAAATCATTCCAAAATGTAATAAATTGTAATAAAAAATATTTTTATTACACTTAAAGAAATGATTGCCTTTAAATACCATTAAAATAAATTTAAAAAAGCCCAGGAGTTGTTAAATGTCGGATTCACATCACAAAAGACTTCTAATTATGAGTCTTAGTAAACTAACTGCAACTATTTGAAAATTATAAAAATAAATAAACCAAGAAAAACTAGAAACGTGACATAGTTGTCAAATATAAAAATATATATTCATGATATAAGGGTAATTTTTGTAGTAAAGGTAGGAAGGAAGGAAAGTACCTACTCTAATTCTGTGCTTAAATTGCGTACATAAATAATATCTTCTACATAAATTGTAATGTGTGTTGTATTGTTACATAATATTTAGTTGATGTTATTACTATCGGTATAAATGCTCATAGTATCCACCGCGGAGGATTCGGTAGATTCTTGTGTTGCATTTTTCATGAAGCGGAATATTGGATGAATTGTTGATTTAATTATTGTAATGGCGTCCCCGTGTTAACGCTATTCAAGACATTCATAAAATACAAAGAAACGAAGACTATATTAAATACTTGAATTCGAGACATCCAATTTAACAGCTATATGAATGATGGTGTGTATTCAGTTGAATGAACTTGAATAATTCAGAGAAATGATATTAAATTAATCCTGCTTATGAAACCAATACATTGATTATTGAAGTTTAATATAAACTTTAAAACATTCAAAAAGTTTACTTACTATAAAATGAGTCCATACTCATTACTCATTATACCGATTGGATATCCTATAAAAAGTATAGTACCATTACTATACTTGTTATAGGATATCCAATCGGTACCTTTTCTTTGGTAATGGGTCCTTTTAATACCTTTTAATGACAATAAAGCTTTAAAGCTCTGAAGGGAAGACACTTAAATGCCATAGTCTTAAACCCCTTCTCTATTTGTAGCCAGAAAATAACCAGATATCTGAGTCGCAATAAACGACCTGGAATCATTTAATATCAGATAAATTAATCATTGAACAGAAAAAAGGTTCAAAATTGTTCATCTTTCTTTTGAAGAAAGTAACAGTTACGACTGAATAAATAACAAAATGAATTCTTTTATGTCGTTGATGATACTTTTACTGAAATAATTTACCAATATAATGAACGTAATTTTAAAATTTGGTAATTATTAACTAAGTATGAAAATAATTCCGTATCTTTTGTAATTAAGTCGAGAAGTCGATATGTAAAACAATATATACATATTTATTTAATAAATATTGGCATCTGATTCGCATTGTTTATAGGAATTAATAACAAATACGTTACTTAATACTTTTAAAAAAATTAAATTAAATTTTCGATTTATTATTATTATTAATTAATAATAATTAATAATAATAATTAAAAATCTTTTTATTTCAGTTGAAATGATTTTGGATAGTAACTTGAGATTTGTCTACAAGTCATGTATAAACACTAAAAGATAAAGTATTAAGTAAGTATAAAATACTATTTTCATAAATATCTCAACACTACAAGAGCGTAGGAACTCAACATATTCTATATTCTCATCCAATCTTTCCAGAGCACTGTTCAAGTGCTTGTCGATGGCGTCACAGATTTACTTTTACTATTCAGAATAAATGAGGAATGGCTGTAGAGAATTGAGAAGTGAGTTATTATGGTAGTTATTCGAGAAATATTTACGAATGGAAAATCTTTCAGCTCTATTGTCAAAAAGTAAAAATCAGGTCAAAACGAGAAATCGCGTTTCATGTTTCTGACCGTCGACTAAATATTCAAATTAATTTTTCGTGTTATCTTGCAATCATATTTTCTAATTTTTTTTCTTTATTCTATTTATCGATAAATTGATGACAAATATCGACATTTTATTTTTCTAAATCAAAAATAGGCTATAGATTTAGATCTCCAATGTTTTAAGAGTTATTAAGACTAGTTCAGTATTTTCAGAGTATATTGATAACAAACAAACAAACAAACAAACAAACAAAATTCTTCTTTACATTGATACAATTATGAATACTTGAACACATATAAGACAATAAAATAATAACTTTATGTTTTGTTGTAAGCACAATTTATATCAAGTATTCATTTCATCCATTTTTCTCTTTCACAACAAATGAACCACAGTCAAAGTTTCATATATTCATGTAGATTAGATAAAACTTGTGGCATTTCATTTCGTTTTCCTATCTGTCTACATTTATAAAGTCTGCATGACATTCGTGTAATATATTTGGATAATGAGGACGTTTATCATGAGTATTAAACACAGTCCTAAGCTTCATTTATTGATTATGATTTCGTCCTTTATTATTGAAAAGTTAAATTTAAAGTACGTTTTTTTAAGTCGGTTTTGTTAAAAGACTTGAACAAGCAACTATTTTTTTTGTTCATTATGTATTTTCTTACATATATATAAATAAATCAGTGTTTATTTATTTGCCTCTTGTGCATTTGTAACCTGTCAATCCGATTTTTATTTTTTCTGTATAAGTCTCTCTATCTGTCTTGAGTTTTCTGAAATTTCATTTATAATGACATTTTATTCAAAAGGCTTCAATTTTAGTATATACACCACTCACCATGCCATGATGAATGCCACATAAAAACTTGGAATTGAAATTTATACAAACGTTCATCGTGTTGAAAATGACTTAATGTGATGTGTACTTTTATTCATATTTCTTTCAATACATCATATCCATGAGAATGTTATTTTAAATATTCTTCAACTCGACTTCGACATCAACGTCAAAAAATATTACGGAAGCGTGAAAAAATGTTATAAAACGCTTGCTGACATGTTTTTAATATTTGACGTTTCCCTTTTATTTATCAGTATTTTAAAAAGTCTGATTTTTTTAACCAGAATGCTATATTTAGATAAGCAAAATTCTATAGCCAAAACAAATATTTCACAAAAGCACTAGAATTTTTTTAAAAATATATATTATTCAAAAATTATAATCCACATCTTAGAAAGAAAATTGAGCTCAATTTCTCATAATTCAAACCTGAGTAAGAAACTACCCTATTTGACTCGTCGAGCACCACGCGCGAGCGAAGCGATTCCTTTTCAGCTTATAAAAATGCTGTCGTAAATATTTCAGCAGATATCCGATTGTTGTTCTCTATAAGAGCCATTTCTTAAAAAAATAGTATGTTTAATAAATATGTTACTTTTCCCATTTATTTTTTGGAGTTTTCCAAAATGTTAGATAACTCCAACATTGGTTGAAGTGTCAAGAAATCATATTTAACACATTACGAAAATGTTCCATTAAACTATAAACTATTTTCTTATTTATTGAGACAAAACTTTTTTCATTAAACAAGTTTTTCATCCGATAAACTTCAAGGGAAAATAATGACCAAAAATGCGGCCAAATATTAAATCAAAAGGTCTCCAACTCCCAAAGCCATTGGTGTTTATTGATGAATATCGATTTTTTGCTCCGAGCTCCATTAAACAACTTTTTATAATTACATTTAATATAAGCTGATCATGCCCAATTCACTGATCGTCAAATACTTTTACTTGTGATGATATTATATTTTATGGTTCATAGTATTAGGGGTTCAGGATTTTATTTCCTCTCTTGTACACTTTTTTTCTTCTTCCTCAGATTTTACCAGCACAGGTCCCGATCCCGTTCTAATATCGGGATAAAAGAGTAGCCTCCATTACTTGTTGATAATTTAGCTTTAGAATTTAGAGATCACTCAATATATACTAACAATCAAACCTTTTCTCTTTATAAAATACATTTCAAATGTAACAAACAAGCTTATAGAAAAAATCAAGTAATTATTTATTGATAAATACCAATATTATTGTCGATTTTAATGAGATGAGAGATATCTGATAGTGGACTGACTTGGTAACTTGAAACGGGTCAAATATTATTTAGCTATTAATGGTAATATTTCCGTTAATAGTAACATCTAAGCTGAGGACACTGACAAAACTCTACCATTACAGAAAAATTAAGGATTTACTTAGGCTTACTTTCATAAGTACCTTCCATCTAGATGGCGCCATATAGGGCTTTTAGAAAAGCACTCAGATAGTTGGCAAAGTAAAAGTTATCAGACCGACTTTATATATTATATTACTATAATTTATATATTTATTTTTCATAGATAAGTATTACCGAGTTATTCTTCAAGAAATATTTTCAAATGGCAAATCTTTCAGTTCTATTGTATAGTGATTACAATATATAAATAAAATATTATTTTACTTATACTATCACTATCTGTTGCTTTTTTGTCTCATTTACACTTAAATATGATGTTTTTTTTTGCTGTTACCTAATTATGCTGGTAGGGAACAGATTGTAATTGTGTTTATTTTATTTATGTTAGCTTTTTATATATTAATTGTATTACTTTTATCATATACATATATATATATATATATATATTTTATATTATTTATTATTATACTATAAACTATGATGAGTAATTTATTGTAATAATATTGATTCAGATGATGAAAGCGTTTGTACTTATGCCACGGCTTCATCGGAGGATAGTTTTCATAGTGCTACCATGCCTTTCAACTTAGTTTTAGACACTACATTTTTAAATTCAAATAAAATTTTTAATGTAATACACATTAACGCTCAAAGCATACCTGCTCATTTTCCCGATCTTTTAGCTTCTTTCGATGTCAATAATATTCACGCAATTCTTATTTCTGAGACGTTTCTAAAACCTTGTCTACCGTCACCATCATATACACTCCCGGGGTTTTATCTCACACGAAATGACAGAACAGGTAAGGGCGGCGGTGGAGTAGCTGTATATCTGCGCAATCATATTCCATTCTCTATTCTTGACAAATCTCTTTCAAAATATTCGGAATCTTCTGAACATCTTTTTATTCAAATCCTTATTGGTTCGTCTAAACTTTTACTTAGAGTATTCTATAGTCCTTCCCTTAACATCGATTACTTTGATACTTTTGAAGAATTATTAGAAAAATATGTTTCAAACGTTGATCACACCGTAATAATGGGGGATTTTAATACGTGTTTATTGAAAAACAACTCTCGCTCGCAGCTGGTTTAAAAACTATTATCAGTAGTGCCAATCCTACCATATAATCATCATCCTAACATCTAACGCCACACACTTTTTCCCTCATTCTCTTCCATCTTTGTTTGACTTAAGCATCGTGTCTTCTTCTGACCGTGTTCAGTCATATGGACAACTGAATGCCGAAGCTTTTTCCTATCATGACCTTATTTATGTGTCGTATAAAATCTGACCGGCTAAAATCAAACCAACAGTGGTGATGCGTAGAAGTTTCAAAAACTTCAATAACGACGCATTCATGCGCGATCTTAATGCCATTCAGTGGGATGACATTTTTAATGCTCCGAATTCAAATGACGAAATTAATATATTTAATTACTTGTTGGTTGAAATCTTTGACATTCACGCATTGATGGCCAAGCTTAACTATGCTAAGTCAAAATACAAATCTTATCCATCTGAAGAAAATTTGGAAAAATATAAAGTACTGCGAAATCGATGCAATAAAACTTGTAGAGATGCTCAACGGGCATTTATACATTCGTCTTTAGATAATAATAGTCCAGCAAAGGTTTAGAAGTTTCTTGACACGATGGGTATAGGTCGATGGAAGACATCTTGTTTAACGTCCAGTATAGATGTTAATTTACTCAACACACATTTTACGACAGTCATATGTCATATGTTATATAATGTCACTGTGTAACTGTGTTAAACATTTTTACATATTATGTTTTTTTTTTCAGGGTTCGTAGTAACAGAGGTTTGGGATTTTATTTATGTACGTTTTGTTTCTTGTTTTGTGCACTTTTTTCTTGCTTACTCCCGTTTTAAGAGTGCAGGTTCCTAACCCGCTGCAACATCTGGATCAAAAGTAGTGTATGTTTCTCGTAGCGTTGATAATGTCGCTTTCATCGGCTGCAAGAATTTTTACAATGTAGTCCTTGGAATTATCTAATACATACAGTCCTACAATCAAACCTTTTCTCTTTATATATATATTTTTTATTAGAATTCCGATAGTTGGCAAAATAAAATGTGATCAGATTGTCAGACCAAAGTTAGGTATCATAATATAAGTACAGGGTTTTTATTTATTATATAAATATTACCAAGTTATTATTGTAGTACTTTGAAATAAGTTTTCGAATGGAGAATCTTTCAGCTCAATTGTCCATTGTAATAAAAGTCAGGTCATAAACGAAAAATAGCATTTCATAGCATTTCATAGCATTTTAAATGTCAATAGATTATTAAATGTAAACACAAAATTTGACGACCAAATAACAAAAAAAATAAAGTCTGGTAGGTATTCGTTTGTGGGCGGAGCCGCGAAGAAACACTAGTCATGGATAACTAGGGCTTTGTATTTTTTAACAGTTTTATAGAAAGAGAGCAGGATTAAAACAATAACCCTTTAGTCTGTAAGATATCTAAGTAATAGTTATAGTTTTTCAACAATTACTTTTAATTTGCACAATAAGTTTAGCAGTTTACCTATTGGTGAAATTGAATTTATTTTGTGTTTGTAAAAAAAACGGGTATCTTAGTATTTCAATTGCTAGTATATGAAATCTGTTGAAATGCGATTTCTCGTTATGTTTTCATTATACTGCAATTGACAATAGATATAAGAGATTTTCCATTCGACAACATTTCTCGAATAGTTACAGTAATAACTGGGTAATATTTATATATAAAAATATATCAACTCGTATGATATATAAATCGGGTCTGAGAATCTGATCTCATTTTATTTGAAAACTATTGCAGAGCTTTTCTATAAGCCTTATTAGACGCAATCCAGATGGACGATGCGGGTAGCTTATGAAACAAAGCCCAATACGTAGATAGTTGGTTTATCTTTAATGGTAGAGTATTGTTATGTGTCCTTGGCTTGAATAATACTATTAACTGAAATATATTACATTAATTTTAAACATTTCAAGTTATAGAGTCAGTTAACTGTGAGATATAGATAAAATCAACAATTGCTATTTATCAATAATATTACTAGAATTTGTATATAACTATAATATTGAAAATTGTTTCTCCTGTTAAAAGTTACATAATCAGCGAGTAACAGTCTCGATATTGCGACGACATCTGGACCTATCAATGCGTAAACAATCGTAAAATTGTAAAGAAAGCGAACAAACGAGAGAACAGGAAATGAACAGAATGAACATAAATAAAATACTCAAATACTAAAATACAATAATTTTTATTTTTTCGAAATATCACATTATTATCGCATTATTACCATACGGTAATAAATAAAAACTAAACTTAAAAGAAAAATTAAAGATCGCGTGCTTATACGTCGAAGTCGAATTAAAGAACACTTAAAATAATATTCTAAAGGATATGAAGTATTGTCAGGAACACGAATGAGACGAGATATGACGTTGAGTCATTTTCAAAACGACGAAAATTTGTATAAATTTAAATCCTAAGTTTTTATGTGGCATTCAATAATACCATGGGATGGTAAGTATTATATTTATTCTTACACCGGGTAGTAAAATTGTAAACTATTTGAATAAAGTGTCATAATAAAATAAATTTTGTTTGGATCTAGTTGTTATCTAGTGCGCGTTGTAATATTTCATAGAACAGTTTCGTTCTGGCTAAACAATGTAACAACTCTCAATTTAAGAAGATTTCTCTTTCATGTTATATATTAATTCTTATGAATAAAATATAATATTCAAAATGAAATGTATAATTTTTTTGTTCCACTTTTTTAAAGATTTAATATAATAAGTTGGGCCTTGTCAGATCTAGAGGTATACGTTTTTAAGAGTTTGTGAAGTCGTTGGGGTATATCATTTACTTAATTTTTTAATTTTAATTTGACATATTGTTATCTCAGTTGATGGACATCTGAAATGCCTAGAAGATAGATATATCTTAACCTATCTCGCTCTGCTTGAATGCAGAGACTCAATGCTATTCTCCTATTGGAGACTGATATCGGAATAATCTCCGAGCACCATTTGCCAGCACCAGCTGCCTCAAAATTATGAGTTATGTACGTTCAAACCTACATCTATTCGTCAACTGTATATTAGTACTTACTTACTTACCACCTCCTAACAGTCCCGACAAAAAAGTTTTTCTTAATAAATAACAGAATAGTTCAGTGTCTTTTTTGGATATTTTTCGAAATGGTTTCACATAACTCCAACAGTTTGAAAGAGTTTTAAAAAATCTTTATTGAACCTGTTAAGAAAAATTCACGAGAATTAGTTGAGAAATGTAGAGGAAAATAGTCGGACTTCCGTCGGGGAAACTTACGAAAATATTTTTACACGAGCTGAAACGGAAACGCTTAACTCGTGCTCGATGATCGCTCGGTCAAACAGGGTTATTCCTTAGCTGGTCTTTAAATGTAAGAAATTGAGCTCAATTTTATTTCTGATGTTGAAAACTGGATTATAGTATCTGAAGAACAAATCCATATTCTATATTCTTAAAAAACTCCTAAGTATTTGATAATGTTATATTTATAGTGTTAAAATAAACCACAATATGGTTTACTATATAAAATTGTTTATCGAAGTATTGCATACTAGTTAACATTTTAGAATTTCAAGAATGGTAATAAATAAAAAGAAAACCGTGCTGACACGTCGACTTCGAGTTCAAGAATACTTAGAATAATATTGTAATGGATAAGAAATATTGTCAGGAATACGACGAAAACTAGAAATTACGTTAAGTAGTTTTCAACGCGATTAATTCTGTACAAATTTAAATCATAAGTTTTTATGTGACTTTCATCAACACTATGGCGTGGCGAATATTGTATTTATTCTTATAATACATTATAAAATTGCAACTCTTTGAATAAAGTGTCATTATGAATTATATAAATATTTTTTTAAACTAGTTATTTCCTAGAATCGTTTAATATTTCTTAGAAGCAATTACATATTTGTATATTGTTTTTCTGTTTTACTGTTTTCACAAACTTTTCAAGTTGTTTAGTTAATTTTGTTTTCAAATAATTATCTTCAAACCATTGGGAAGTATATTTGGGAAGTATGTTTAGCAGAGACGGAAGATACGAAATGGATGTGGAAAGGCGTATTGCTGCCGGTAACAGAGTCAACGGTGCTTTAACTGCATTGTTGAGACGGCAAAACGTCAGCATAGCTGCACGTTTGGCTGTACACAATGCAATTTTGCTACCGACGCTGTTATACGGCAGCCAAACGTGGGTAACACAGAAGAAAAATGTAAGAAAGATGAATGCTGTGGAGATGCGATCTCTTCGCAGAATATGCGGAGTCAGTCTAGCTGATCGAATCCGCAATGAAGAGATCCACAGAATGGCAGGTACTAGCGAAGATGTCACGGTGAGAATGAAGAAGAACGTGCTCAGGTGGTTTGGGCACGTAGAACGAATGAGTGAGGAAAGAATGGTAAAAAAGATTTATATAGGAAAAGTGAGCGGTAAGAGAGACAGGGGGAGGCCTCGCGTGATCTTCGAAAACACAATATCTACGATACTGGAGGAGGGTCACGTAAAAAGCACGAGGACCCCCCGGAGGGCATGTATGAAGAGGTTGATGTCTGTGGCCGAGGCGAAAGAGGTATGCAAGGACCCTAGCTTTTGGCGCTCCGTAGTCTCTGGCTACCCCGCAAGGGATATGGCGTGAAGCTAAATAATAATATGAATAATAATAATAATAATATCATCAAACCAAATAATAATTTATAGTAAGAACGCTATCGTAATATTTTCTATTAAATTAAATCTGCATTATTTTCAGTTCATTTTTATAAATGTAAAAATTTCATCAAATACATCGAAGTTCCAATCAGTCATACCCATCTGAATGTTCGTTGTTACTAAGACAATAAATAAAGCTTTACCTAGAAATGTTAACTTGAAGTTTGGGTTCAATGGTCACATATAACCTTTTTAGATATAGCCGATAAAACATAGGAAGGTTGTTATTATTTCTAATTAGTTAAATAATTTTTGTTGTAAAAAAAAAATGTTGTCCGTCGTATCGGTTAGACTTCTTTGTGAAGTAAAAAAGTTTATAATGATTAGGGTTTTATAAATTTGATTTTATCAACTAAGCCCATTAGTTTCCTGTGTCTATGTCCGTAAACACAAAGTATTGAAATGATGGTATCATTATATTTTACTACCAATAACTACTACATCCTACGATTTTATTTTATAATCATCAATGCTGTAGATTGGTACGGAGACCAATAATTGTTCAATATCTTACATTTTAGTATAGGCTATAAATATATTAATTATTTTACTTTATTTATACCATATAATATATAAATTTATATTATATATATTTATATATTATATGGTATTCTTCCCTTCTCTATTTGCTGCTGTAGTGACTGTATAATGTATCTTAATCCACATGTGTGAAATGAAATCCTGCAAAAAAGTGTAACGGATTCATTAATAAGTTTTCTAATACGGTTCTTACAGAATATCTATTATAAAACAAAATATATATTTGTACATTAAAATGCTTTTTGAAAAAAATTTACTGTCCATATGTTCTCTTTTGATTTGCAATATTTGTAGCTATTCTTTTATAAAATTATATGGAAGCTTGAAAACATTCCATCTCATCTCCAGTATTAATATTAAAACCAAACTCGGAATTTATATGCAAATCCCATCTATTACTTAGGAATAAACAATTAAAAACATATTCTTAAAAACAGAATCCCCTATGTGAAACATGAATTTGAGATATATACTCGTAAATGTAGTACTGACCCAAATGTCATGAGTTAAACGCATTTGAAATACATCAAGAGAACAAAGATGACCATTGTGGAGGTTAAAGTGCAGGCTCTGTGAATATCGCTTTATGAGGCGTAAAATTTCAAGTTGCAAATTAAAAAGTATTATATTTACAAAGGTACAAAGGAGTGTTGATACAATATACAAAGTATCGAATATATTTACTTTTCTTCAATTAGTGAATCATTAACATTTCATGACAAATTAATATATGTCCGTAATTCCGTCTGCGATTACGAAATTAAATTGTAACATTACTTCTGAACTACAATGGAGAGAGTATTATCCGCATTTATCATATTCTTATAGAGAGCACCTTCAAATATTTGTTAGGATAATATAAAGGTATATATCCCATCGATACAAAAATATTTCCACAAATTTTTTCAAACAAGTAATGTTAATATTTTTATCGGTAATGGAAAATAGCTGAAAAAAATCTTCCGTGTAGACTTGCACAAATTGTTGAGTTGCATTTTTCATGAGCCTGATTTTCGGATGAATCGTTGATTCAATTATTGGAATGGCAACTGTGATATAATTGGACATTTTGTTTAAGAAGTTCGTATCGTTGTTGCAATGATTTGATAGAACATTCTGATATATTTTACTTAATAAAGATTGATATTATTATGACTGAGATGAATTTTGTTAGTAAATTGATATATAAAATAAAATAATAACATTCTATTTATCTGTCGTACAATAAAATAATTATGTAATTATATTGAAGTAAAATAAAATCAATATTTATATATTAAGAACTAGAGCATTTGAAATAATTTAAACACCCTTCAGTTCAATCTATTTAAAGTCAGTCAAGTGGTGTTCCGTTCGTTGAGGCGTCAACTACTCTTACTATGAACGATTTCAATCGTAACGACAATCAAAACAACAATGAACAACAAGTAAAATAATGATCCGTGATCCAATAATGAAGTTAATGTTTAACAGTTTATTGAATGCTTCTTTGAAATTATAATTATATTTGCAATAATTGTATTATACTTTAGTTTGAATATTCCTCAAAGAATTTATTTGGTTCAGAAATTTAACTATTATTAGTGATTAACAAGTCAATGTAATCCAATGTTGAAAATTTTTAATATATTAATAATAAACATACTGATAATTTTATTAAGCATAGTAACATGCATTATTAAATAAAAGAAGCTAATAAAAATTCGAGGTGTCTGTTACTCGACTCTGAAGAGGAAACGTCAGTCTTTGGGGCAATGTATACAGTTTTAAACAAACATGCAGTAAACTTTCAAGTCTTAGTCTTCTTTACAAGTTTTAACTCATAGTTTATAAAGTATAATAAAACCCTATCGTATCAATGTGAAAAATATTTCGCTTGATTTGGTATCTTCAGGAATTTGTCATTATTAAGATCATACATTACTAATTAGGAAGATCTGAATATTATAAATCCCATCCCGTCCAGATCTTACTAAGGAAGTGTATCAAAACTAATTGACACAAAAAAACAATAAATTATAATTTTATTTATTCGTTGTATATCATACACACAACAATTTAATTCCTTACCTGTATTAAAATAAAAAAACTAAATACAATTTTATAGCAATTTGCCTGTTTGTTAAATTGACAAATTTGTCAGTCACGCGAAATATGGTATCGATTTTGTTATTTGCTTCAACAAAACCTTCTCATTACATTACGATGCTTATATGTTTAAATAATACAATAAAATATCACACAAATTGTAGTTTTCTTTTAAATTTTTATTTACAGAAATATTATATTATTTTGTAGGTGGTAGAGCCTAGCTGTAGTTATCCGACTACAGCTCGTATTGGGCTGGCTCGACCGGGGAAGGACCACCCTCTCACAGAAGACCAACGTGTAGTAACCAAATTCATTTGGTTATGTTCCGTCGGAGAGTGAGAGAATCCAGAAGCCCAACCCCCCCCTCCCCTGCCAAACATGATAGCAATGCCTTCAAAAAGTATACCCCAGGAGGGTACCGGCTTTGATGAAGCCGGGGACCCCCTCCCCGAGCAAAATTGGGGAAATGATTCTCGGATTTTGCTCGGGTTGCCCGTCGTATCTGGGGCGGGCAAAGTATCGCCTTTTGTGTTTTATGAGGGCAAACGACGAGTCAACGCAGCGGCACCCCGACCCACTCTAAATGTGGACTTTTGCAACATCCAGGAACTTCATTCCAACTTGAACGCCGTCCATTATCATCTAGAGACGGCGCAGCCGGCCTTGTTGTTTCTGACGGAAACGCAGATATCTCAACCTAGCGACACAGCGTACCTGTCATACCCCGGGTATAAACTAGAACACCATTTTATACCACACGCCGGGGTATCTGTGTTCGTAAGGGAGGATATCTGCTACCGTCGCCTTCAGGTTTTTGAAGGTCGGGACCTGTCTATACACTGGCTACGCGTGGACATGGACGACCATGTCAGAGTCTACGCGTGCCTCTACAGGTCCCATAGTGGTAATGAAGAAATCAACTCTTGGGCCATGTTCAGGCGAAGATTGACGATCTGCTTTCACAGACTCCCTCCGCCGAAGTCGTAGTCCTAGGGGACTTTAATGCGCACCATGCCGATTGGCTAGGGTCACGTGCCATCGACTACGCGGGGAGATCTGTGTTTGACTTTGCTCTGGCAAATGGTCTGTCCCAGCTGGTAAAGACGCACACTCGTCTACCGGACGTGGACAGCCACACGCCCTCTTTATTGGATCTTCTGCTGACTACACATCCAGAAAAGTACCAGATCACTGTCGAGACTCCCTTAGGTTCCTCTGATCGCTGTCTGGTACGAAGTGTAGTGCCCATTCAACGGTCGGCTCGCACAACACCTGCGACTCGACGCGTTTGGCACTATAAGTCAGCGGATTGGGATGGAATGCGGTCCTTTTTTGCATCCTACCCATGGGGGCCGATTTGTTTCCCTTCCGATGATCCTAGTGATTGCGATGCGGCTGTAGCTGATGTGATACTACAAGGCATGGAACTATTTGTACCAAGCTCTGTGGTACCACTTGATGACAGATCGCGGCCTTGGTTTGATGCGTCTGTCAGGGCTGCAGCAGCTGGCAAACGGCAGGCTTATCAAGCTTGGGTCAATGCGTTAGTCACTAAGGATCCGAACTCTAGAGTTCTGAAGAGGAAATATAATCATGCCTACAGATTCTTCAAACGACAAATCGCTAGAGCAAAGTTCAAGCATGTCGTCAAAATTGGGGATCAGCTGGCAAAGTACCCGCCTGGCACGCGCAAATTCTGGGCGCTTTCAAAGGCCACTCTGGGAAACTTTAGCCAGCCGTCCCTACCGCACTTGCACATGGGGAATGGCTCTCTGGCCCACACGGCAAAAGAGAAAGCCGATCTCTTGGGCACTCTTTTCGCCTCCAACTCGACTTTGGACGACCAAGGGAAGACACCGCCTATCATCCCGCGGTGTCAGAGCTCAATGCCGGAAATAGTTTTTCGGCAAAAAACTATCAGGCAGACTCTATTTTCCTTGGACGTTCATAAGTCGAGTGGGCCGGATGGCATTTCTCCACTGGTGCTACGAACGTGTGCCCCTGAGTTGACTCCAGTGCTAACGCATCTATTTCGGCACTCCTACCTTAAAGGCGTAGTCCCGGTCTCATGGAAGTGTGCCCTTGTCCATCCGATCCCTAAAAAAGGTGATAGCTCGGACCCAGCTAACTATAGACCTATCGCCATTACCTCCCTTCTCTCCAAAATAATGGAGATTATCATAAACCGACAGGTCCTAACGTACCTCGAGGATCACCAGTTGGTCAATGACCGGCAATATGGCTTTCGCCATGGTCGATCGGCTGGTGATCTTCTGTTGTATCTTACACACCGTTGGGCAGCTGTTATTGAAAGCAAGGGAGAGGGTCTGGCAGTTAGTCTGGATATGGCGAAAGCCTTCGATCATGTATGGCACAAGGGGATTCTTTCGAAGCTACCTTCCTATGGGCTTCCCGAGAGTTTATGCAAGTGGATCACCAGCTTCCTCACTGGGCGGAGCATACACGTCGTTCTCGACGGTTTTTGCTCGGACCCCAAGCCCGTGAACGCTGGTGTACCCCAAGGCTGCGTGCTATCCCCAACTCTGTTCCTCCTGCACATCAATGATATGTTGGATATCTCCAACATACATTGTTATGCGGATGACAGTACTGGGGATGCGGTATATTCCGACCGTGCAGGTCTCACTCGGGAAAACGTCGACGAGTGCCGAAAGAAACTTGTGTCTTCAATAGAGACCTCCCTGGGGATGGTCTCTGAGTGGGATGAACTGAACCACGTTCAGTTCAATCCCCTAAAGACACAGGTTTGCGCGTTCCCCACTAAGAAAACCCCATTTGTCGTATCACCGCTCTTCGAGAGCACTCCCCTCATTGCCTCGCCAAGTATCAGAATACTGGGTCTCGACATTTCGAGCGACTGTCAGTTTCGTGGTCATCTGGAGAGCAAGGCCAAGTTGGCCTCGATGAAATTGGGAGTGATCAATAGAGCGAGGCAGTACTTCAAATCTGGCCAAAGACTTGCGCTCTATAAGGCGCAGGTCCGGCCACACATGGAGTACTGTTCTCATCTCTGGTTCGGATCACCTCAATATCAGCTTCTACCATTTGACCGCGTACAACGGAGAGCCGTTCGAATTGTCGGGGACCCGGTGTTCTGCGAACGGCTGGAATCTTTGGCATTGCGTAGACACGTGGCTTCTTTGTGCGTCTTCTACCGCATTTACAACGGGGAGTGTTCCGAAAAACTATTCGATCTGATGCCTGCCGCCAAATTTCATCACCGCACAGCGCGCCATCGCCTCCAATACCATCCTTACCACCTGGATGCGTGGCGATCCTCCACTGTGCGGTTCTCAAGGACATTTTTTCCACGTACCACTCGAATGTGGAACGAACTCCCTTCGGCGGTATTTCCAGATCGGTACGACATGGGTACCTTCAAAAAAGGCGTTTATTCCTACCTATAAGGCCGGCAACACTCTTGTAAATCCTCGGATGTTGCAAGAGTTCATGGGCGGCGGTGATCACGTCCATCCGTGACCCGCCAGCTCGTTTGCCCTCCTCTTACATAAAAAAAAAAAAGCTTGTACTATCACCTCTACAACAGTATACTCATGTTATATTAAGAGCCAGTCCAACTTTTATCAACAAATATTTAACTACTTTTTGTAAATCATAAATCATCAATCATCAGGACATCTACAAAAATGCTTATGAAATATGGAATTCTAAAACGCCTTGCTTATGTCAGGAATTATTATATCCACTAAAGAGCAAACGATTTCCGACCTATTTATTATACAATCCACGGGTTGACATTGACATGATAGTGAACCTTCACTCCTTAAAACATCATTATATAAGTCTTCTCTAACCTCAATGCAGATTCACGAACTCAATCAAAATAGTCACCCCTAATAATAGCTCATTCGTGCCGACACTGTTATCATTTCTGTACCGAAATTCATTCTCGATACAATATTTATTGGACGGTCTGAGCTAATATTTAGACCGCGATAAATAAATACGGAACCAGAGATCCTGTCCCCGAAGTGACACACGTGATTTTCACTATACTATATATGGCGTAAATATGTTGATAGGTGGCTTTGCAAATAAAACTCCTTTTAAATCTATATATTATGGTAATGTAAGTTACATTACCATAATAAATAGATTTAAAAGGAGTTTTTTTTGTTTATATAAATAAGACCATCCAGAGACCATAATTTGTGAAGAATATTATTGTTTTTGAGACGTCGATTTATCAAAATATTTTCGTTATTTGTGCATACTATTAACTAATATTACGAAAAGTAAATGTTGTAAATATTATATATATATATATATATATATATATATATATATATATATATATATATATATACCAGAAAAAAATATAAAGGAATAGAAATCGTTAAATGGCTACGGCTTAATAAGCTTGGTACGGTACCCATTTAAACAATACTTTGAAGTGTTCGGGATAGGGAAAATCACAGTCCATCAGGATGACAATGTATATTATTATATCATTGATGGACGCTAGTTTCACGCATGAACTCTTGCGGTATCTGGGGAATCGTACGAGCGTTACCGGCCTTGCAGGTGAGAGTAGACGCCTTTTTTGAAAGGTGTCGTATCGATCTGGAAATACCGCTGAAGGGAGTTCATTCCACATTCCACTGATACGTGAAAGAAAAGTCCTTGAAAACCACACAGTGGAAGATCGCAACACATCCACGTGGTTTTGGAGACGATGACACGCTGTGCGGTGATGATATTCGGGGGAAAGTACAGATCAAATAGTTCTTCGGAACACTCCCCTTTGTAAATATGATAGAAGACACACAAAGAGGTCAGGTCTTTAGGAAATGCCAAGGAGACTTGCCTTTCACAAAGCATTGGGTCCCCGACAATCCGAACGGCTCTCCGTTCCGTCAAAAGGTAGAATCTTATACTGGGTTAATCCGGACCAAAGATGATGAGAGCAGTAACCCCCCCCCTCAGTGTTGTGTAGTCGCACTTACGCTTAACAAAGCGCAATTTTTTTCACTAAAACAGAAGCGATACAAAAAATGGCGTTTTCTTAACGCGCAAACTTGTTTCTTTTGGGGATTAAGCTAAATGTGTTCTGTTTCAACTGTAACTCAACTCATTCTGAGACCATACCTAAATTAAAACTTTCATTTACAGTCGTAGTGCCTTAATTGTAGTTGTAGCTGGCAATCATCACTGCATAGTATTTATTGACACTGATAATAGATGTCACTTTTGATAAGCGACAGATTGCAATCGATTGCCGCTTCCTGATTCCATATATTCCACATAAATAATTTTTAAATGTCGTTTCATATATCACCAATCGCTCTCAATTAGTTACAGTGTATGGTTTTGATTCTAGGCCTTTTGAAGCGGTATCAGAAATTCCACTTGGCACTTATCTCGGTCCCTTATAATTTATCCTATTCATTAATTATATGCTGGAATCTATCTCTTGCCGTTGCATTATGCTGATGATTTAAAGATATACTACAAAATCAGCAATCACAACGACTGTCATGATAAAAAAGCATAAATCAGCTAGAATTATGATGCACTAAGAATAATAATAGTCTAAATTAATACGACTCTAAGGATATAAAATAAGTATACTCAAGGGAATTTATCAGCTTTTAAAAAAGTGGATATCGTACAAGAACGTTATAATCTTAAGTACTAATATCATTTAATAACTATTGGGAACAAAAACTATTTTAAATACAATAAAAATAAGGTGCATCCATGTTTATCCGACTCGCTGGTGGTTATTTTATGTTTATAAAATGAAATTATCCAATGCAGAATAGGAAATAGTAAGCAAACTAAAAAATAACGTATACACATATTTTTTTTCGTTATATTTATGGTTAACTGGCCACCATGTCGGTTCGAGTCCAGGAGCATTGCACAAACGCTATTCCTTTACAGCGAGGCGTGAGACAGGGAGACGTTATCTCTCCGAGACTATTTACCACTGCACTGGAAGACGCTTTCAAGTTCCTGGAATGGCATGGACTCGGCATCAATATAAACGGCGAGTACCTAACTCACCTTCGATTTGCCGACGATATAGTAGTAATGGCAGAATCCCTGGAAGACCTCAGCATTATGCTCGGCGATCTTAATGGAGTCTCTCAACAGGTGGGCCTTAAAATGAATATGGACAAGACGAAAATTATGTCGAATGTCCATGTCGCGCCTATCCCGGTATCCGTTGGAAGCTTCATTCTCGAAGTTGTCGACGAATATGTCTACCTGGGACAAAAAGTCCGATTGGGCAGGTCCAACTTCGAGGGAGA
The DNA here is from genome assembly GCA_918358865.1 of Melinaea marsaeus rileyi. Classification (NCBI taxonomy): domain Eukaryota; kingdom Metazoa; phylum Arthropoda; class Insecta; order Lepidoptera; family Nymphalidae; genus Melinaea; species Melinaea marsaeus. Next base: position 22,407,822 of record OU911093.1, on the reverse strand, counting down.
GGTCAATCGACGAATCCAACTAGGATGGGCAGCGTTCGGGAACTTAAGGAGCGTATTTTCGTCCGGAATACCGCAGTGCCTTAAGTCGAAAGTCTTCGACCAGTGTGTGTTACCAGCGATGACCTATGGAACCGAGACGTGGCCTCTAACAAAGGGACTCTTAGAGAGGCTTAAAGTCACTCAGCGTGCGATGGAGAGGGCTATGCTGGGAATTTCGCTGCGAGATAGAGTCAGAAACGAGGAGATTCGCAGACGAACAAAAGTAAGCGACATAGCCCAACGGATTTGTAAGCTGAAGTGGCAATGGGCTGGGCATATAGCCCGCTCAAGTGACGGCCGATGGGGAAAAAGGGTCCTTGAGTGGAGGCCACTTACTGGCAAGCGAAGTAGAGGACGACCGCCAACTAGGTGGACAGACGACATAAAAAGAGCAGCTGGAAACCAATGGATGCGGGCCGCTTTGGACCGATCGCGGTGGAAGTCAATGGGGAAGGCTTACGTCCAGCAGTGGACGCACGACAGCTGATAATGATGATGATGATGATGATATTTATGGTACCGTATGTCACTTAATTATGAGCGTATTGATTAGAATCCGTTGACCTAGATCTAAGTGCTTTGATATATCAAAACTCGGTAAAAAAAATATTTATGTATTGACTTTTTATTACGAATTTTTCCCCTTAATGTGTTTCTGTACTAGTTTTTTATTTCTACATGAATATAAAGTATGTTGTGTTTTTGTATTAAATATTTTTAAAAATTTCATCGTTATTATATTGTTCTAATGAAAACCTATTTTCAAGTTTCCATTATAAGCTGATTCACCCTAATGGAAATATTCAAATATTAATTCAGAAGCTTTTGTAAAAAATCCAGAAGTAAGAACCTGTTAAAGTAATTGAAAGCTTGTTGGCAATATATATGAAAAAATAAGCTTACAAAATTTATTATCAAAACAGATTATTTCTGAGTACTACATAAATCATAAGTAATGTAAGATGGTTATTATTGGTTATATATTTCCGATTTCTTTCAAAAATATTTTATTTGTAGCCATGATTTTTATATTTTCTGGAATATTTTTTTTTATTTATGAGGATTATACTTTATCAAGATTTAATATTGCGATATAATAAAATATTAGTTTGAAATAGTGACGTTTCTGAATAATATGTAACGTTTATTGTACACTTTTTATTTATTTTATTTTTATATTCTGGATGCTGGAATTTTAGAGTTATAAAAAATATTTTGTATATCGTATATTTTATTTATTATGTCGTGTTTTATACTCTTCCGAGAATGGGATACGTCCATTTAATCTGAAATATTAATTGTTTATTATTAATATATTATGCAACATAAAATTTATTTATTTATTTAGCTTCACGCCATATCCCTTACGAGGTAGCCAGAGACGACGGAGCGCCAAACGCTACGGTCCCTGCATACCTCTTTCGCCTCGGCCACAGACATCAACCTCTTCATACATGCCCTCATACATAAAATTTATTTTAAAAAATCAATCAAAAAGTGCACACGGTTCGAAATCCTAATTATTTATAAACTGCATCTCTTTTAAGTACGATGAAGAACAAACATTAAAAAAATCTTTGTTTCCATCGCATCAAACACTTCAACCACATCCATATTTCTTAATTTACAAATGTTATTAACATTTCTCTTACTACTACCAGTTGCATTTTTTATGGATAGCTTAGTATAATAAATATTCTTAAGAATTTTCCGGCAAGCGATTATAGTTCAAAATGAGTCGAATACCAAACCCCGAGCTATTCAGTGCACTAGATTTTATGCACTTAAACTAAATTATAATTAGTAGTAAATTTTTAGATCTAATAAAAACATTTAAAGTATTTTTTAACCTAATCAATCAGTTGTGGTAAGCTCAATTACTTGCATGCTGAGTAAAATGTTAATTTGTTCATATTTTATACTGTAATAAATCTGATCTTTATCTAATAAGCTTATGCGTAAAAAAATGTTTAACATTCCTTAGAAAATAGTAGGAATACACGAACACAGTTTATAAAGTTTACTTGAACTTAAATGTATAATAATAATCCCTAATAACTATAACCTTCCAATTTCAATGAAAATAATTGGACTTCAATTAATTTTTGAATTAATTGTTTTATTATTTAAGATATTTTGAGTAAAAAAAATTGGGTAGAAGAAAATCCACAGTAAAAAATAATACTTTGAGATGCTCCTAATTAGGACACAGACAGACTTTATTTTATTTATGTACGATCTCTAAGTTATACCCAATTACATGCAAATTCGTTCTCATACAAATAAGTCTACTTATCCTTACTTCAGTCTTTGATAACGATTCTAAAGAATATGTGTTAAATATTAATGTATTTATATTCATTACATGCTCTCAGAAATATACTCCTATACAATATTCATACTAACCTCACATTTTAAGATGGAAATCAGATATTATAATACAAATTTATTTTAAACCAAAATATACATGTATATTTTCATCACAAGTGTTCCATTCCAAGTACCATTTCAAGTATTTTGTAGAAGTGACAATACAAAGTTCCAATCAAAAAGCTTAAAGCTATTTTGTTCATCGTATTAAATCGAAATCCTAAACGGAAAACAAACAGTAATAAACTTCGAAAGCAATTTCGTGATTAAAAAGATTATCCCACAAAACTATCAAAACTATCACACAAAAATATAACAAACGTGCTGCTTAAAGATATGGAACTCCTCACTCAGATGCGAAAAAAAGATTACGACTAGTTGCCACCTTGCCAACCATAAATTTTACAAAGTCAGCCATTCGAGCCATAGTTTGTGACTTCTGTGCCTCAGCTATTGCTGAATATGGTAACTATCTATTGACAGTTGCCATATTCGTAATTTGAGTGCATTTAATCAGTTTATTTTTTTAAATCGGTGATTATATGAGAAAAGCAAGTAGGAATGGTGCACTTTTAAAGACTTATATATGTACTTACAATTATTATATACAGTTCTAAAATGGTTGTCACTAATCAAACAATTACTTATTGAATTTAAAAATAATGTTAAAGTATCATAACAAAAATAAATTTAAAGCACAAACAGATATTTTCTTATTCATGTTAACTTTTCCATGCTTCATTGAAAATGTTTAACATATTCGAAGCATTGCTTCGAATGTGTTAAACATTTTCTAAGTAACGTAGTAGGTCAATTGTTCAAGATAAGTTCTTATTATAAAGTAATTTTAAAAAACCTAATAATACTTAAGTTGTTGAAGTACGAAGCCCAGAAGAATCCTACATCATGACCGTAATAATAATTAAACAAAAACTTTTTATATTACGGGAGTCAAAAAACTTGGTGGGAATCATACCAAAAAAAAAATATCTGAATTTTCATTAGGTGCCATGAAATAAAACATTTTTAACTTTCCCGCAGTCCAATTAAAAGGTCTTCTTTTGAAGGATGGTAAATGTAATATTAATGAATGATAAATTTACAAAGTTTTCTTTTCTTTTGTGATATTCTTTAAAAACAAAGAGAAGCTTTTTCAATGAAAACATCAAATATTACATTTGATATTTATATAATTCAAATAAATCAACCATAGAGTATAATAAAAATCTCATTCTTTGAGTTGCATTTGTGAAACAATAAAAAATATTTTATACTACATTTCTACGTTCTCACTAGGTTTTAATACTATATATGTGAGTATTTTTTTTAATTTCATTTTGTTGCATTAGAAATAGCTGTACCTACAACACTTTATCTATATTAAGGTATAAAAACTATTAAATCATATTATCGTATGGTAAATAAGAAATTATATATTATTATATTCCGAAATACTATTTGTTCAAAACAAACTTAACCAAAGCCGGTTTGAACGATTAAGTTGTCGTAAGTAGTGATTATAATAGCTCAGGATTTATGGCGCCATTATGAGTATAATACGATTAACAATGTTTACTGAAATTATAGTGAATTATGGCGGACCGATAGTTGTTTGTCGGCATAAATATTTAACGATAAAACGATAGAGTCTGTTAATCTTTTATATATTTCTAATTCAAATAATATTCTATAATTTCTGTAATTAATTTCGTTAATATTACTTCATTCCTACAAATCCCTGTCATTAACACAACAACAAATGTAATCATGGCGATATTCTAGTGTTTTAAACAATAAGTCTAACAATAGGGCTTTATACAACCGTAATGTGGCTATTATTCTATATAATTCCATACAATCGAAGTTGCGTTTCATTTACATAATAACTAATATTTACCAATTAATACAATATTTTTTATAGAAATTCTAAAAGCCTATTTCAGCAGTCCGTGATTAATCGTTTGGTGTGAAGTTGTGCTGGCATTATAAGTAATTTATAAAAGAATAAACTATTTTGTTGATGACGGCAAACGATTGGTTAAAATTTTATGTAAAACAAAAAATAAATCAGTAAATATTTTTTCCAATTTAACTATACATCTTTTTCACTGATTAGTTTTTAAATCATCACTTTTTAAAGTTGAAAACAAAATTAAATCGTTAATTGTTAATATTTTATGAACGTTATACGAGAATACTGTTACGCTAGCCGAACTTAATAAATCGCTACTCCTCCTGTTAAGAAATTTTTCCAAAATTTGAAAGTAGGGGACAAATGAATGGGCAGACCGAATTCTTCGAGGTCTACCCAAAAGGGGACGAATATAAATGTTGCTCTTTCGGCGTATTATGCTTATGCGTACGCCTGGATTAAATACGGTATTGTTTTATGGGGAAACGCTACAAATGCACATAAAATATTTATATGTCAAAAAAAATGTATACGCGCAATAGCAGGGATAAAAATTACAGATAGCTGCCGGCCTTGGTTTGAAAAATTTAAAATACTAACAATGCCTTCTATTTATATCTTAGAAATGTTAATGTTTACACGAAAACAACGCCACTTGTTTCACTTAAATGAAACTACATATAACAGTCGTAGAAAACAACATTTAGATTATCCTCGTGACAAAATGATGGCTTTAGTAAAAAAAGGCACTTATTTTATGGCTATAAAGACGTACAATAAGTTACCAAATCAAATTAAACAAATTAAAAAGGACACTATTTTTTATAATAAAATTAAACAACTGTTGACATCAAAGATTTATTATAATTATGTCGATTATTTAAAGGATAATTTGAATAATATTGACATACAAATAATCTGATGACACACGTATTTTTAATTTATTATTATGATTGTATTTTACTTTTAATATTTTTTTGACATTTTTGACATTTTAGTTTAATTAAAATGATATGAATATTTTAACTGATATTGTTATTAACGTGTTATCAGAGAATGTTAATTAATATAGTATTGTATAAATAATATTTTTGACGACTAATTTGGGACGCCCTAACCGGCAAATTTATATTTTTGGAAATAGTTTTAAGGAATTTGTAAACCAAAAATATTACCAAATAAAAATGAATATGAATATGAATATGAAATTAATATCTCTTGGTTTAACCTTTAAAATGTAATTATCGTAAAGAAATACAAACAGAATAAAAACAAACATTTTACCTTGAAGGTAAGCATAATAATTTAACGTTTTGTTAGAAGCCGCGTTTCGTTTTACAGTTTCTTTTGTAGAGAAAAAAATATATTTTATTGACATTTATAAAGAAAATCGTTTTGAAGTCTGTTACATTGCTATTTAACAATGGAAATATAAAATAAGAGAAATATTTACCATTTTTGTAAAAATAATACAAAATAATTACTTCAATTATCATTTTCTGAAAAAACAACTTTATTTTTTTATGATACATTTTAAATAAACAAATTTTTTGACATCTACAACCATATTTTTGAAGTAAAATAAAAGTAACACAATTATTTACTACTGTCACAATGAAAAAGCGGGTAAATAAACAAGAGAGTTATTTTTTAATTTTTATTCAATATCCAAAAACACAATAATAGAAATTATAAAATGTAAAAAATATTTTATCTGCTATGTATGTTAATTTACCGTCAGAATACAAAAATATAATCAAGTTATATCAATAAATTAGAATACCGGATGTGAACCAAAAAAAATTAGGTTTTAAAACAAAAATCATCGACCATACTACTATATGTATTAGTTTTAATAGAATCATAACAGAATAAAATTATTTAAAGTTTTATTAGAAGCTATTTTTAAATAAGTCATATTTATTTAAATTCCTTAAAGTAATTTCAAGAGTGTGATTTAACACATCGTCTTTGAATTCCTAATATTATTAGTATAATGGATCGCGATGATAAAAGAGAAGGAGCTTAACATTTTTTTATTCTCATTCAATCTATTTGAGTATTGTTCAAGTTGCAATGGCAGTGACAGTTTTTCTGAATAATAGCGCAAAATGCAAAGTATATACTTATTGTATTTCTTCTTGAAACTGTCTTGCCGGGATAATATTTTTAACTTAATTTTTGTCATCTGAATATTGTATAAAGCTATAGTCGGACAAGCGGAATTTTTTACGTATATCCAAAAGTTTTTTAGTTGAAATTCCATTCAGTGCAGTGATATTGAAATTAGATTTAAGAAAGTTTAGCATTTTTAACATTATGGATGTTATACGTGATATTGTTGGTGATCAATAATGATTACTGAATTGTAGCAATTTTTGTGTTAAACAATTATTTAATAAAAAAAACGTGCTTCATAACAAACAGTTCTACAACACAAAACAGATCTACTCGTACTACTGATGCTGATATCGTCCTTATAAAATATATATTTATGACCTGGGCGGAATTACAGGATGTTTTAGAGTATTCTATAATTTATTTAAATAAATATCAATTCTATTTCTTTAAACAGTTAGTATGTACTAGAAATACATAAATTTAATATCACTTAAATATTTTTTTTTGCCTCAGATCTATAATTTTAATAATAGTGCAAAATTTTGAATTATATTTTATGGTACTCGTAATATAAATTTTTACATTTTACTATTTTAATCTGAATATGATTTGGTTTTAATCTGAGTGGATATATTTTCTCATTCACTTGCAAAGCTAAAATATTAAATGTTAAAAGGATAGGAAAGATTAAATTTATAACGCAAAATTAACATAACAGAGAAGTAAAAATATAGCCAAAGATGGCATCATATATTTAAGCCATTTCTTTTTTAGTTTATATCTTATCAAAATTTTGAATCAACAAAGCAATTTTTTTTACTATAACTAATTCTAGGTTTATAGAACCAACTATCTCTTATTTTTCTAACTAAATAGTACGTAATAGTAGTTTTGTATGTCAGTAGGTCTGTCGAAAACTATTGAGTAGGATTGTCACCCTTATGAATAAATCTTGTAACTTCGTATTATTTACATTAGAAAGCCGTTTCAGTTTGTACCGTCTTACAAAGTTACTACCAGGAACTGCTGAATGTTTGCATAAGACTCGTAGACAGACTACTTGATATTTCGATAGTTTTAATACAAAAAGCTTTAAATACTACAAATGAAGCTTTATAGAATGTATACACGAACGAACCTTAAAGGTAATTGGATACCGATCTAATCAAATCCAATATACATTGAAAGTAATAACTCTTTATCTTTAAATGTATTAATTAAAAATAAATTTCATATAACATGTATTTTATTTAAATGTGATTTTATTATAATTCAACCAAGTAATACGTGATATGTGTATATAATTGAAACGTAACTAAAATTGAGAACTACTCACTGCTACGATTGAGCACTTCTTTCGAACGAGATCTTTGACTCCGTTCCTGTATCTATTATAGGTAGCGACAGGAAGTGTAGGAATTATGGGAACTCGTTATATAGTTCTCAAATGTCCCCGTTATGATTATAACTCTAAATGAGTAGCGATTTATTAAGTTCGGCTAGCGTAACAGTATTCTCGTATAACGTTCATAAAATATTAACAATTAACGATTTAATTTTGTTTTCAACTTTAAAAAGTGATGATTTAAAAACTAATCAGTGAAAAAGATGTATAGTTAAATTGGAAAAAATATTTACTGATTTATTTTTTGTTTTACATAAAATTTTAACCAATCGTTTGCCGTCATCAACAAAATAGTTTATTCTTTTATAAATTACTTATAATGCCAGCACAACTTCACACCAAACGATTAATCACGGACTGCTGAAATAGGCTTTTAGAATTTCTATAAAAAATATTGTATTAATTGGTAAATATTAGTTATTATGTAAATGAAACGCAACTTCGATTGTATGGAATTATATAGAATAATAGCCACATTACGGTTGTATAAAGCCCTATTGTTAGACTTATTGTTTAAAACACTAGAATATCGCCATGATTACATTTGTTGTTGTGTTAATGACAGGGATTTGTAGGAATGAAGTAATATTAACGAAATTAATTACAGAAATTATAGAATATTATTTGAATTAGAAATATATAAAAGATTAACAGACTCTATCGTTTTATCGTTAAATATTTATGCCGACAAACAACTATCGGTCCGCCATAATTCACTATAATTTCAGTAAACATTGTTAATCGTATTATACTCATAATGGCGCCATAAATCCTGAGCTATTATAATCACTACTTACGACAACTTAATCGTTCAAACCGGCTTTGGTTAAGTTTGTTTTGAACAAATAGTATTTCGGAATATAATAATATATAATTTCTTATTTACCATACGATAATATGATTTAATAGTTTTTATACCTTAATATAGATAAAGTGTTGTAGGTACAGCTATTTCTAATGCAACAAAATGAAATTAAAAAAAATACTCACATATATAGTATTAAAACCTAGTGAGAACGTAGAAATGTAGTATAAAATATTTTTTATTGTTTCACAAATGCAACTCAAAGAATGAGATTTTTATTATACTCTATGGTTGATTTATTTGAATTATATAAATATCAAATGTAATATTTGATGTTTTCATTGAAAAAGCTTCTCTTTGTTTTTAAAGAATATCACAAAAGAAAAGAAAACTTTGTAAATTTATCATTCATTAATATTACATTTACCATCCTTCAAAAGAAGACCTTTTAATTGGACTGCGGGAAAGTTAAAAATGTTTTATTTCATGGCACCTAATGAAAATTCAGATATTTTTTTTTTGGTATGATTCCCACCAAGTTTTTTGACTCCCGTAATATAAAAAGTTTTTGTTTAATTATTATTACGGTCATGATGTAGGATTCTTCTGGGCTTCGTACTTCAACAACTTAAGTATTATTAGGTTTTTTAAAATTAACATATTCGAAGCATTGCTTCGAATATGTTAAACATTTTCTAAGTAACGTAGTAGGTCAATTGTTCAAGATAAGTTCTTATTATAAAGTAATTTTAAAAAACCTAATAATACTTAAGTTGTTGAAGTACGAAGCCCAGAAGAATCCTACATCATGACCGTAATAATAATTAAACAAAAACTTTTTATATTACGGGAGTCAAAAAACTTGGTGGGAATCATACCAAAAAAAAAATATCTGAATTTTCATTAGGTGCCATGAAATAAAACATTTTTAACTTTCCCGCAGTCCAATTAAAAGGTCTTCTTTTGAAGGATGGTAAATGTAATATTAATGAATGATAAATTTACAAAGTTTTCTTTTCTTTTGTGATATTCTTTAAAAACAAAGAGAAGCTTTTTCAATGAAAACATCAAATATTACATTTGATATTTATATAATTCAAATAAATCAACCATAGAGTATAATAAAAATCTCATTCTTTGAGTTGCATTTGTGAAACAATAAAAAATATTTTATACTACATTTCTACGTTCTCACTAGGTTTTAATACTATATATGTGAGTATTTTTTTTAATTTCATTTTGTTGCATTAGAAATAGCTGTACCTACAACACTTTATCTATATTAAGGTATAAAAACTATTAAATCATATTATCGTATGGTAAATAAGAAATTATATATTATTATATTCCGAAATACTATTTGTTCAAAACAAACTTAACCAAAGCCGGTTTGAACGATTAAGTTGTCGTAAGTAGTGATTATAATAGCTCAGGATTTATGGCGCCATTATGAGTATAATACGATTAACAATGTTTACTGAAATTATAGTGAATTATGGCGGACCGATAGTTGTTTGTCGGCATAAATATTTAACGATAAAACGATAGAGTCTGTTAATCTTTTATATATTTCTAATTCAAATAATATTCTATAATTTCTGTAATTAATTTCGTTAATATTACTTCATTCCTACAAATCCCTGTCATTAACACAACAACAAATGTAATCATGGCGATATTCTAGTGTTTTAAACAATAAGTCTAACAATAGGGCTTTATACAACCGTAATGTGGCTATTATTCTATATAATTCCATACAATCGAAGTTGCGTTTCATTTACATAATAACTAATATTTACCAATTAATACAATATTTTTTATAAAAATTCTAAAAGCCTATTTCAGCAGTCCGTGATTAATCGTTTGGTGTGAAGTTGTGCTGGCATTATAAGTAATTTATAAAAGAATAAACTATTTTGTTGATGACGGCAAACGATTGGTTAAAATTTTATGTAAAACAAAAAATAAATCAGTAAATATTTTTTCCAATTTAACTATACATCTTTTTCACTGATTAGTTTTTAAATCATCACTTTTTAAAGTTGAAAACAAAATTAAATCGTTAATTGTTAATATTTTATGAACGTTATACGAGAATACTGTTACGCTAGCCGAACTTAATAAATCGCTACTCATTTAGAGTTATAATCATAACGGGGACATTTGAGAACTATATAACGATTTCCCATAATTCCTACACTTCCTGTCGCTACCTATAATAGATACAGGAACGGAGTCAAAGATCTCGTTCGAAAGAAGTGCTCAATCGTAGCAGTGAGTAGTTCTCAATTTTAGTTACGTTTCAATTATATACACATATCACGTATTACTTGGTTGAATTATAATAAAATCACATTTAAATAAAATACATGTTATATGAAATTTATTTTTAATTAATACATTTAAAGATAAAGAGTTATTACTTTCAATGTATATTGGATTTGATTAGATCGGTATCCAATTACCTTTAAGGTTCGTTCGTGTATACATTCTATAAAGCTTCATTTGTAGTATTTAAAGCTTTTTGTATTAAAACTATCGAAATATCAAGTAGTCTGTCTACGAGTCTTATGCAAACATTCAGCAGTTCCTGGTAGTAACTTTGTAAGACGGTACAAACTGAAACGGCTTTCTAATGTAAATAATACGAAGTTACAAGATTTATTCATAAGGGTGACAATCCTACTCAATAGTTTTCGACAGACCTACTGACATACAAAACTACTATTACGTACTATTTAGTTAGAAAAATAAGAGATAGTTGGTTCTATAAACCTAGAATTAGTTATAGTAAAAAAAAATTGCTTTGTTGATTCAAAATTTTGATAAGATATAAACTAAAAAAGAAATGGCTTAAATATATGATGCCATCTTTGGCTATATTTTTACTTCTCTGTTATGTTAATTTTGCGTTATAAATTTAATCTTTCCTATCCTTTTAACATTTAATATTTTAGCTTTGCAAGTGAATGAGAAAATATATCCACTCAGATTAAAACCAAATCATATTCAGATTAAAATAGTAAAATGTAAAAATTTATATTACGAGTACCATAAAATATAATTCAAAATTTTGCACTATTATTAAAATTATAGATCTGAGGCAAAAAAAAATATTTAAGTGATATTAAATTTATGTATTTCTAGTACATACTAACTGTTTAAAGAAATAGAATTGATATTTATTTAAATAAATTATAGAATACTCTAAAACATCCTGTAATTCCGCCCAGGTCATAAATATATATTTTATAAGGACGATATCAGCATCAGTAGTACGAGTAGATCTGTTTTGTGTTGTAGAACTGTTTGTTATGAAGCACGTTTTTTTTATTAAATAATTGTTTAACACAAAAATTGCTACAATTCAGTAATCATTATTGATCACCAACAATATCACGTATAACATCCATAATGTTAAAAATGCTAAACTTTCTTAAATCTAATTTCAATATCACTGCACTGAATGGAATTTCAACTAAAAAACTTTTGGATATACGTAAAAAATTCCGCTTGTCCGACTATAGCTTTATACAATATTCAGATGACAAAAATTAAGTTAAAAATATTATCCCGGCAAGACAGTTTCAAGAAGAAATACAATAAGTATATACTTTGCATTTTGCGCTATTATTCAGAAAAACTGTCACTGCCATTGCAACTTGAACAATACTCAAATAGATTGAATGAGAATAAAAAAATGTTAAGCTCCTTCTCTTTTATCATCGCGATCCATTATACTAATAATATTAGGAATTCAAAGACGATGTGTTAAATCACACTCTTGAAATTACTTTAAGGAATTTAAATAAATATGACTTATTTAAAAATAGCTTCTAATAAAACTTTAAATAATTTTATTCTGTTATGATTCTATTAAAACTAATACATATAGTAGTATGGTCGATGATTTTTGTTTTAAAACCTAATTTTTTTTGGTTCACATCCGGTATTCTAATTTATTGATATAACTTGATTATATTTTTGTATTCTGACGGTAAATTAACATACATAGCAGATAAAATATTTTTTACATTTTATAATTTCTATTATTGTGTTTTTGGATATTGAATAAAAATTAAAAAATAACTCTCTTGTTTATTTACCCGCTTTTTCATTGTGACAGTAGTAAATAATTGTGTTACTTTTATTTTACTTCAAAAATATGGTTGTAGATGTCAAAAAATTTGTTTATTTAAAATGTATCATAAAAAAATAAAGTTGTTTTTTCAGAAAATGATAATTGAAGTAATTATTTTGTATTATTTTTACAAAAATGGTAAATATTTCTCTTATTTTATATTTCCATTGTTAAATAGCAATGTAACAGACTTCAAAACGATTTTCTTTATAAATGTCAATAAAATATATTTTTTTCTCTACAAAAGAAACTGTAAAACGAAACGCGGCTTCTAACAAAACGTTAAATTATTATGCTTACCTTCAAGGTAAAATGTTTGTTTTTATTCTGTTTGTATTTCTTTACGATAATTACATTTTAAAGGTTAAACCAAGAGATATTAATTTCATATTCATATTCATATTCATTTTTATTTGGTAATATTTTTGGTTTACAAATTCCTTAAAACTATTTCCAAAAATATAAATTTGCCGGTTAGGGCGTCCCAAATTAGTCGTCAAAAATATTATTTATACAATACTATATTAATTAACATTCTCTGATAACACGTTAATAACAATATCAGTTAAAATATTCATATCATTTTAATTAAACTAAAATGTCAAAAATGTCAAAAAAATATTAAAAGTAAAATACAATCATAATAATAAATTAAAAATACGTGTGTCATCAGATTATTTGTATGTCAATATTATTCAAATTATCCTTTAAATAATCGACATAATTATAATAAATCTTTGATGTCAACAGTTGTTTAATTTTATTATAAAAAATAGTGTCCTTTTTAATTTGTTTAATTTGATTTGGTAACTTATTGTACGTCTTTATAGCCATAAAATAAGTGCCTTTTTTTACTAAAGCCATCATTTTGTCACGAGGATAATCTAAATGTTGTTTTCTACGACTGTTATATGTAGTTTCATTTAAGTGAAACAAGTGGCGTTGTTTTCGTGTAAACATTAACATTTCTAAGATATAAATAGAAGGCATTGTTAGTATTTTAAATTTTTCAAACCAAGGCCGGCAGCTATCTGTAATTTTTATCCCTGCTATTGCGCGTATACATTTTTTTTGACATATAAATATTTTATGTGCATTTGTAGCGTTTCCCCATAAAACAATACCGTATTTAATCCAGGCGTACGCATAAGCATAATACGCCGAAAGAGCAACATTTATATTCGTCCCCTTTTGGGTAGACCTCGAAGAATTCGGTCTGCCCATTCATTTGTCCCCTACTTTCAAATTTTGGAAAAATTTCTTAACAGGAGGTCTTCTTATGACCGCCTGAGTCCGAAATGACCATTGGTCAAAAAGTTTATATATATATATATGCGTGCGTGCTTCCAGATTCGACTTTTGTCAGCACGATAGCGGCCGCAGTTTCGCTCGGATCGCTTTCAAACTTTGCACAAAAATCAAACATCCAAAAATGAAGGTCAAGTTCGTTAACCAGAGAAATCCGGTCACAGGGGGCGCTAGGGCCTCACTTTTTCTGATTTCAGTTTTTCGACCATATCTTTGTCCCTATACAAAGGAGATCAATCGCGTTCATATTATATGATGTCTTTGATAAATACCTATAACTAATGTAGATAAACCGAAAACCTAACTTCAATAACTTAGGGGTGGGGGTAAAAAAACCGAAAATTTTTGGAAAAAAAATCATAACTTTTTTCTGGTAAACATTCTTGCATCACAAGTATTTTTAATAGAAAGGTTATTTTTTACTTTAAATTTAGGCATCAAAAGTTTTTCCGTAAAAGGTACCGTTTCCGAGAAAAAAAATTAAAACCACTTTTAGCTTGTAAATTTTAGGTAGGTAAAACCACGGCAACTTTTTTCTGATAAACATTCCCTCCTCGCAAATATTTTTAATAGAAAGGTTATTTTTTACTCTAAATTTAAGTACCAAAAGTATTTCCAAAAAAGATACCTTTTCCAAGAAAAAAAAATTAAAACCGCTTTTTGCTTGAAAATTTGTGATGTAAACAACGGCATCATGTCTTATTCTTAGGTAGTGAGTTATATTTTAAACGAGTTAAACACGAGGTCTACCCACGCGTGTCCCCCTGCGGGCACGGATTTTTTTATTTCTCTTAAACCGTAAATGAATTTATTTAATTTATTTTTAATTATGTCAATGTGTGAATTCCATGTCATATTCATGTCATGAAAATTAATTGCTGGTTTTTGATTTCCAAATCAATTCAATCAAAAAATTGTAATAATTTAGTTTTTGTAAAATTTATAATCAGATTGTGGGTGGATAACCAATTTGTAATAATTTCAAAAATTGAGTAAAGTTGAGTCGTCAAGTTTAATCCATTTTTTGTTTAAAAATAATTGAAATGTCATCAGCGAATAAAATTGTATGTGCATTAAATAATGTAGGAAAATCATTTAAATATATTAAAAATAACACACTTCCTAGTACACTACCTTGTGGAATAGATTGAGTAAGTGTTGCTTCTCTCGATTTCACTTGTTCTAGGGTATTGTTACTTTTATTTTTGAAATCTATAGAGACGAATTGCTTTCTGTTAGTTAAATATGACTTTAGCCACTCGTAGGCTAATCCCCGAATGCCAATGTTCCAAATTTTCACCAGTAATGTTTTATGACATACCCGGTCATATGCTTTTGTCATATCAAGCAATATGCCGACGGCATAGTGTTTCTCATTTAGATGTTGTAATATTTTATTGGTATATTCAAAAACTGCTAGGGTAGTGGATTTATTTTTTTGATAAGCCATTTGGTTTTAATTTAATAATTGATTTTTTTCTAAAAATGAGTACAATCTGTTACACATAGATTTTTCGAACAATTTTGAGGCTATTGTTAATAAAGCGATTGGTCTATAATTTGATGGATCTTCTTTATTCCCGTTTTTAAAAAGTGGTCGTATAATCGATATTTTCAATAAATCTGGAAAAATACCTTCTCTGAATGATTGATTGATTAGTAAAGTAAATGGTTTTATTAAATATTTGCAAGCTCTTTTTATGAGAAGGACAGGTATATTGTCGTACCCTACGCTATAAGTGTTTTTTAATGATTTGATTATACCTGTTACTTCATGTTCTGAGACTGGGTGAATATAAATTGAGTGCAGAGTTATTACTTAAGTTTGTACCGCTCGGTTTTCCTTGGTTTGTTAATACATTAGTTGTTGTACCCCCAATGTTAATAAAGTATTTATTAAATTCATCTGCAACGTTTTGTGGATTAGTTAATAGATTGTTATTAACCCGTAACTGAATATTAGATTTTTCTTTTGCTTTTTTACCTGTTTTTTCCTGTATTAAATGCCACATCATTTGTATTTTATTGTATTTTATTGGTCAACATATGACATGTTTTGAAACTACTGAACTAATTAATAACTCTTAAAACATTACATTTGTACAAATTTATAAATTGATTATTAAGAAATAAATCACAAAACGTGATTGCAAGATGACACGAGAAATTAATAATAATTATAAGTCCGCGGAAGGAGACACGAGCGAAAGCTAGTCCTAGACATTAATTAGTATTCAATGTAAATTTCCAAGGATTGACGTAAATTAAAATTTTTAATTTATT
This sequence comes from Melinaea marsaeus rileyi, assembly GCA_918358865.1. NCBI lineage: Eukaryota > Metazoa > Arthropoda > Insecta > Lepidoptera > Nymphalidae > Melinaea > Melinaea marsaeus. The sequence continues at coordinate 22,391,438 of OU911093.1, read as the reverse complement.
AACGGTTTTTATAATAAGGGACAGGACTAAAACAACAACCCTTTAGGTTTGTTATAGATCACGGAGCATTATTTTACTTTGTCGTGTATTCAAACCGTTCATAGTAAGAGAAGTTGATGCCCTGATAACGGAGGACCACTTGATTGACTTTAAACAGATTGAATTGAACTTTGTTTAAATTATTTCAAATGGTCTAGTTTTGAATAAATAAATATTGATTTTATTTTACTTCACTGAGACTACAAAACAATATCATTACATATTTTTTTCACTGTACTACAGATAAATTTAATGCTATTTTTTCGCCTTATATAATGAGATTCATCTCAAGCGATGCTGAAATTCTATAATAGATGAGTGATAAGATTCATCGCTAATATCATTGATATGCTCCATTAAATTTTATCTTGATAATATGTGTTGAGGTATATTCCTTCCTGTATTATCAAATTTCGTCCTTTACAAACATTATTAATTCAAAACAGTTATAATAATAATCATTATTATGGAAAATTTATCAGAATGTTCTATCAAATGATCGCAGCAATGATACGAACTTATTAAACAAAATGTACAATTATACCACAGTTGCCATCCCAATAATTGAATCATTCATGCGATATTCAGGCTCATGAAAAATGCAACTCTGCAATTTGCGCAAGTCTCCACGGTGGATTTTTTTAGCTATTTTCCATTACCGATAAAAATATTAACATTACTTGTTTGCCAAAATCGTATTTGTGAAAATATTTTTGTATCGATGGCATATATACCATTATACTATCCTGACAAAGATTTGAAAGTGCTCTCTAAAATATATGGATAATGTGGATAATACTCTCTTCATTGTAGCTCAGAAGTAAAGGTACTATTTAATTTCGTAATTCTCGCAGACGGAGATGCGAACATATATTAGTTTATCATAAAATATTAATGACTTTAATTGAAGAAAAATAAATATATTCGATGCTTTGTATATTGTATCTTCCCTCCTCTGTAACTGTACCTTTACAAGTATAATACTTTTAAATTTGCTACTCGAAATTATACGCCTCACAAAGCGATATTCACAGAGCCTGCACTTTAACCTCCACAATGGTCATCTTTGTTCTCTTGATGTATTTCACATGCGTTTAACTCAGGACATTTGGGTCAATACTAAATTATATATCTCGAATTCCCGTATGACATTGGGGATTATGATTTTTAAAATATATTTTTATTGTTTATTCCTTAGTAATAATAGTATTTAAAAAAACCCGGTTTTAATATTAATATTTTAGATAAGATAGAATTTCTTTTCACGTCTTTATAATATTTCACCCTTTCAAGCTTCCATATAATTTTATAAAAATGCAACAAATATTAGGAAGTCAATAGAGAAGATATGGAAAGATTTTCAGACAAATTTTAATGTATAAATAAATCTTTTATTTTATAGTATTCTGCAAAAAACCTTAGTAAAAAGCTTAAGAAAGAATCCGTTACACTTTATTGCGGGATCTTTTTAATAGATGTGGATAAGGGTATATTGTGTAGTCAATACGCAACAAGCGAAGAAGGGTACTGTAAAATAATAAAATTTTATATAGTATATTTATAGTTTATGCTAAAAGCTACAAAATAATTATTGGTCTCCGCAGCAATCTACAGCATTGATCAGTATAAAGTAAAATCGTAGGATGTAGTAATTATTGGTAGTTAAATGTAATGATAGTTTCAATTCAATAGTTTGTTTTTACGGACACAGGAAACTAATGGGCTTAGTTGATAAAATCAAAATTATAAAACCCTAATTATAATAAACTTTTTACTTCCCAAAGATTTCTAACAGATATGACGAGCAACGTTTTTTTTCAATAGAAGTAATTTAACTTGTTATTATAACTACAACCTGAATATTTTATCGGCTATATCTAAAAACTTTAATGTAAGTAGGGAACCAAAATTTCTAGTTTCAAACTAGTAATTTGGCGAGATGTATTTATTTTCTTAGTAGGGAATGAGTTTCTAGATTACTACGACATAATGAATCATTATTTACAAATAGCTTCTAGTAAAATTACTAAAAATGCTTCAGGTTTCATTTAAAAGAAACTATTGTGATAGCTTTCTTAATGTAAATTATTATTCTGTTTGAAGATAATTTAATAAAAAACAAAATGAACTTACCAACTTGAAATGTATGTGAAAATAGTAAATAATTTTCTTTCTGAAAGTTTAAACTTACTTTTTTCTGTTAAAATAATAAAATCTGTTTCTTAGTGTGTGAATGGTAGTTATTTAAGATATTGGCAAAGTCAATCTCTCTTAGGTTTGTCTTTAAATTGTAATATCGTAAAAAAAAACAAACCGAATAAAAAGGAATATGGAACCTTGAAGGTTTCTTAACATTATAATTACACATTTTGTTAGAAGCCGCGTTATATACAGTTACTTTTATATAGAAAATATATTTTCTTGATATTTATAAAGAAAATCATTTTGAAGTCTGTTACATTTCTATTTAACAATGGACAAAATATAAGAGAAATATTTAATATTTTTGTGAAAACAAAGAAAACAATTTCATCTATCACGATTTGATTTTTAGAAATAATATTTTTTTTATGATATTATTAAATAAACACATTTCAACATTGAGCAATGAATGGATGTTAACTAAGTGAAACACAATTACTTATGACTATTACAATACATAAGAGTAATTCTTAAATTTTTAACAATATACAAATTATAAAATACATAAAAATGTATCTTTTGTATTTTCATTTAGAATACACTCTATTTGAGTACTGTTCAAGTTGCAATGGAGTAACAGATTTTCTGAACAATAACGCAGAATGCAAAGTATTGTATTTCTTGTTGAAATTGTCTTGCAGAGACAATATTTCGAGCTTAGCTTTTATCATCTGCAAAACGAAAAATTTTCTCGTAAATCCAAAAGTTTGTTTGTTGAAATTGCGTTATGTGTATTAATTTTGAAGTAAGATTTAAAGAAAGTCTTTTTTAATACGACAGTAAATGATAATCAATAATTAATACTGAATTGTAGTATTTTTAAGGAAAATGATTAAAATACAAGCAATGTGCCTTAAGTAGGAGTGGTGACATCTATATATTTTTGAAAGTTAGCAAACATTAAAACAGCCGCGATCATGTTCCGTATGTTATAGTTAAAAATCTAAACTTCAACCGGATTCTTGTATGGTTAGGACACAATGAAATATAATCATAAAATATTTCTGAAAGTTATTATTCCTATCTTAGAACCCATAAAATTTAGTTTATGTAAGTAACAATAAATACTAAAAGTATAGAAATAATTTAAGTTTATTCATGCATTTGGTCTAGTCTTATTATATTACATATAACAATTTAAAATTATATGTAACACATCTTGAAAGAATAAACCCAGCCCATCCATCCATATCCATCAGGAAATATTTTTATATTACAACTTACTATTTATGTTATCTCTGAAATAAATATAAATGTTGTTATTTTTATTGTATGTATTTCGGATAAACCTTAAACTTAACAAAATTGAAATTCCTCACGCATCAGCAACACATCTATTAATTACTTTTGAAATAATATTTTGAATCAAAGCTACATAATATAATATAATATAAATATATATTAGTAAACAGTAGGTATTCGTTATATAGTGTCTTAAAAATATGTAAAATAATAATAAAAGTTCAAGATTTTGTTATCCTAAGTTGAAGTAGGAGTTTACGTTTACGAAGTACTCTTATGTACTATAATGTTTCATATAGCATGATAAAGAAAGCTCTTTGTATTCAAACTACTGAAGCTTTAAGTCCAGTTACTATCTGTGAGATTTGCACACACCCAATTAAGTAATTTACTATGAAATGAAACTTGTTAACCTTAAAAAATTGTTAAGCTTAACACGTTTTATACATGTTTATTGAAAATTTTAAACATAAATATATATTTAAAGTATAAATAACCTTATAAGCGTTCAAGATTAATTCGCTACGACAATTTAATTTACCTTTTTGAAAAATCCCCGGTCGCTCCAATGTTGTAATATTTTTCTGAATTAATGATCCTTTTCTCTCTATTGAACATAAAAATGTCAAAATAATAAGAATGGTTCATGACTTGATGGTTCATTATGGTTAAGAAATAGAAAGTATATATTATCTATAATTTTCCTTATTTTATTTTGAGAAGTCGTTTGATAGTATTGTATTAAATATAATTAAATAAAAAGCATCTATTCAAAATCCTATAATAATAATAACATTGTTAATTATTAAATATTTCAAGAAGATACTGGAAGTAAAACTCATTATATGTTAATACTCCAAGCTAAATTATGTTTAAAAATGTTTGAATTTATTTAAATTTAATGTAATAAATAATTCTAAAATGTAAAATTTTCAAACTCGAAAAAAGTGCAAGCACTAATTATAATAAAAAATATTTTTATTATCCATAACGAAATGATTGCTTTTAAAATATCTTTAAAAACTATTAAAAAAAGCTCACGAGTTGTTAAATTTTGCATTAAAATTACAAAAGGCTAATAGTGAAGTTATACTAACTGAATAAAACAATTTAAAAATTATAAAAATATATATTCATGATATAAGTGTAATTTTCGTGAATTAATGTAAAACATTTTAAAGTTAGGTTTATATATGAAATGTAGGAAAGTACCAACTCTATGCTTAAATTGCGTACTTAAATTATATCTTCTACATAAATTCTAATGTTTGTAGTATTGTAACATAATATTAGATTGATGTTATTAGTATCGGTACAAATTATCATAGTATCCACCGCGGAGGATACGGTAGATTCATGCGTTGCATTTTTCATGAGTCGGAATATTGGATGAATTGTTGATTTAATTATTGTGATGGCGTCCCCGTGTTTACGTTATTCAAGACATTAATAAAATATAAAGAAACGAAGACTATATTAAATAATTAAATGCGATACATATATGACTATGTAATGTGTATTCAGTGGAACGAATTTGAATAATTTAGAGAAATTATAGTAAATTAATCCTACTTATTCACCACCACCACCACCAATACATTGATTATTGAAGTTTAATAGCAAATGTTCAAACATTTAAAAATGTACATTACTTACTATAAAATTATTGTACAGTATTTATTATAGGATGTCATATTGGTGATACTTTTATACCTATAAATAACAATAAAACTTAAAGCTATAAAGGAAAGACACTTGAAGCCATAGTCTTAAACCTACTTGTCTACTTAGTCATAAAATAAAAAATTCTGAGTCGTAATAAACGACCTGGAATCATTTAATATCAGACAAATTAATCATTGAATAGAAAAAGGGTTCAAAATTGTTCAGCTTTCTTTTGAAGAAAGTAAGAGTTACGACTGATTAAATAACAAAATAAATTATTTTATGTCGCTGATGATATTTTTACTGAAATAATTTACTATTATGTTCATTAATTTTAAAATCTGTCAATTATTAACTATACAGAATGCTATATTTAGATAAACAAAATTGTGTAGCAAATATTTCATAAAACTACTAGGACTTTTTTAAAGAATACATTATTCAAATATTATAATGCAGATTTTAGAAAGAAAATCGAGCTCAATTTCCCACAACTCAAACCTGACTAAGGAACTACTCTATTTGATTCGACGAGCAACACTCGCGAGCGAAGCGATTCCTTTTCAGGTTATAATAATGCTGTCGAAAAAATTGTCGTAAATGGTTTTTATTTTTGATAAGTGAAATTTCTTAAAAAAATATTACTATTCCCATTCACTTTTTGGGATTCTTCCAAAATGTTAGATAACTCCAACATTTTAGAGGTTGAAAGTCTCCAGAAATCATATTTCACTGAAAATGTTCCAAAAGCTATAGATTACTTTCTTATTTATTGAGGCGAAACTTTTTTCTCCAAACGCCTTTTTCGTCCGATATAGTTCAAGGGAAAGTAATGACAAAAAATGTGGCCAAATATTAAATCACAAGGTCTCCACCTTCCAGAGCCAGTGGTGTTAATTGATAAATATGGATTTTTCTGCTACGCGCTCCATTAAGCAACTTTTTATAATTACATTTAATATAAGCTGATCATTCCCAACTCACTGATCGTCAAACACTTTTACTTGTGATGATATTATATTTTATGGTTCATAGTATTAGGGGTTCAGGATTTTATTTATATTTATTTTATTTCCTGTTTTGTACGCTATTCTTCCTTCTTCCGATTTTACCAGCGCAGGTACCGATCCCGATGTAATATTTGGATAAAAATTAGCCCCCGTTACTCTCTGATAATTTAACTTTTAAAAAGTGAAATATTTTGTTTTAGAATTTAAAAGATTTTACAAAATTTAAAGATTACTCAATATATACTAACAATTAAACCTTTTCTCTTTATAAAATACATTATAAATTTAAAAAGCTTATAGAAAAATTGAAAGTGGGTCAAAATTAATTTTATATAATACTTTTAATAGTAACATCTAAGCTGAGGATAAAGACAAAACTTTACTATTACAGAAAAATCAGGTATCTACTTATTAGGCTTAGTTTCATAAGTTGCTCGCATCTTCCATATAGATTGCGTCATATAAGGCTTTTGGAAAAGCACTCTGATAGTTGGCAAAGTAAAAGTTATCAGATTGAATTTATATATTATATTAATACATACATTTTTCATACTTGAATATTACTTGAGTTATTGTTCAAGAAATATTTTCAAATCGCAAATCTTTCAGCTCTATTGTCAATTGGAGTAAAGATCAGGTCATAACGAGAAATCGCATTTCAACTCAATTTATACATTAGATATTGGAATAGTGAGGCATATTACATACATAATAGAATTTAATATCACCAATCTGTACTTTATACTATTATTACGTTTAGGAACAAAACTTCATTCAAATGTTACAAATAGGTACTAGTTATTTGTATGTATATACAACAAATCTATAAGATCTAGGGGTTGTGGTTTTTATCTTGTCCCTTATTATAAAAACTGTTTAATACTTTGAAAATTACTACGAGTACTAGTGAATTTATCTAGAACTAGCTTTCGCTCGCGTCTTCGTCCGCGGAGTAATAATTAATATTAATTTCTCGTGTCATCTTGCAATCACATTTTGTGATTTTTTTAAAATTCTATTTATAGATAAATAATATTTGATATACAAATGTATTGTTTTAAGAGTTATTAAAATTAGTCAGTAGTTTCAGAGTATAATTATAATAAATAAAGAAACAAACAAAATCCGTCCTCTTTATAATATTGTTTCAAAAACATACATTTATAGTTCAAGAAACGTTTTAACAATAGATATGAATATATCGTAACCACAATTTTTGTATATTGTTAAATATTCATTTCCTCTCATTTTTCTCTTTCGTAACAAACGAACCACAGTCAAAGTTTCATATATTCATGAAGATTACATAGAACTTGTGGCATTTCATTACGTTTTCCTATCTGTCTACATTTATAAAGGCTGCTTGACATTCGTGTAATATATTTGGATAATGAGGACGTTTATCAGGAGAATAAAACACAGTCCTAAGCTTCATTTAATATCTTTTCATACTTCATCATTAAAACTTACATTTCAAATTACTTTTTTTAAGTCTCGCTTCTGATTTTAAAATATAACAAAACATTGAAACCAATGTACTACTCATTATTTAGTATTAATAAATTAAGAATTATTTATAGTTTGTGCATTTCTAACCTAACATCATAGATATTATTACTTTGTACAAATATTTAGACCGACTTTCAAACAAAACGTAGTTTATAATAACGTTTTATTTAGTTTCAATTTATATTATCTGATAATATACGAGTATATGTAATACTTACCATGACATAGTATTAATGAAAGCCACACAAAACTTATGATTTAAATTATATTTATATTTTTTTTTTCTTTGGTGTTTCCTTTTTATTCATTACCATTGTTGGAATAGAAAAATTTTAACAAGAACCTTATATTTTGATAAAACAAATATTAACATACATTTTATGAAACGCTTACTAGTTTTTTTGGTAAAATATTATATTTATTTCTTCTATAAATATTATAATCCATATTTATGAAAAAAGAATTGAGCCAATTTTTTATATTTAAACACCGGGCAAAAATTAAGCTTAGCGCGAACCCCACGCTCGAGCGAGGTGTCTCTGTTTCAGCTGGTGTCAAATGCTTTAGTAAGTCTGTCGACGTCGTCGTCTATTCTTCTCTATAAGTCACATTTCTCGGCAAAAAAAATATTAGGGGGTTCAAAAAATGTATTGCTTTTTTTATCTTTATTAACATTTTGGAATTCTTTCAAAATTATTATTATATAAACCTATTGGTTTATAGAGATTTAAAGCTTCACGGAATCATAATTGACCCATTACGAAAATGTTCCAAAAAGACTAAAAACTGTTAAAGACAAAACTTTTTTTTGTCCAAACAACTTTTCCATCCGATAAACTTCAAGGGGGAAAATAACGACGAAAACAGGACCAAATATTGAATCACAAGGTCTCCAACTTTCAGAGCCATTGGCGTTTATTGTAAAATATTATCGATTTTTGCTACGCACTCCATTATACAACTACTTATAATTTCTTATAAGCTGATCAGAACCGATTTACAGTCTCAGTAAAAAAACATTTTTATCTGTGATAATATGGTCTTTTGGGGTTCATTGTATTTGTTTTTGCATTTTATTTGTAGGGGAGACCGGGGCTGGTTGACTTAGGGGCAGGTAGACTAATTGTCAAAAACGAGAGTAAGGCAAACTTTTTGCAAAGATCGACTAGGTGAGCGTATCCATTATTCCCCCGCGCACAATCATCAGAAAAACCGCGGAGCAGACCCAAACCGTTTGTCAGCTAGAGCCTTTTGTTCAAAAACAAGACACTTAAGTAACTATTTTTGCCTTAATTCTATTTGTTATAACTCTTTTCATGTTGTTTTGATTGCTTGTCAAACTGTTTAATACGAATGTTTGATTTCCGAACTTTGTATGCTTCCTTTTTATTTTTAAATACGACACCATTTTAAGGCTTTGGCACGTAGTTAAAAATAACTAGGTCGTTTGGGGCTGGTTGACTCATTTATAAAGGGGTTGGTTGACTATCTAGTCAACCTGCCCCATACAATTTTGGATATACTAGATATAAATTGGTATAAAAATTATTGGTCTTAACCTAACATTTCCAGTTTAGAACGATGCGAATCTATAAACGAAAGTCAAATCGACGTAAAGACATACTGGAGAGGGTATGTCGACAAGTTATTTTAACATGCAGTTGTTCTTTGAATACCTAAGAACCGTTTACCTACGTTTAAATGTAAGCCCTGGGTATATTTTGAATGTAGATGAAACAGGACTGACAACGGTTCACATTCCTGATAGAGTAATAGCTCATCTTGGCACCAAAAAATTGGGAAAAATGACGACTGCTGACCGAGGTTTCACTGGTGACAGTCGCAGTTGCTATCTCGGCCTCGGCAATATGGTCCTTCCGTTCTTCGTTTTCCCACGTGTTCACTATAAATACTATTTTAGACTAAAGGACTATCAAAGACTATTTTAGACTGGAGGTAGAGCGATAGGTTCTTAAACGTTTTTAATGTTGTTGAAGATGTTCTTAAAAATGATGATTGCATTTACTTTAGTATTTAAATCTTGTTTCTTCGTAGTCTTGGTACTCATTACTTCTTAGGTCAACTTACCCCTAGTGACAAGTCAACCTGCCCCAGGCACGGGGTAGGTTGACTCGTTTTTCCCGTTCTATAAAATCGAGCCTATATACTATGTTTTAATAGGTATCGAGCTTATTGTAATTTTTTTCTAGAGCTGAATAGTGTCACTATCAATAGAATTGCTTTTCACAAAAATAATCATTAAAGCAATAAAAATATTAACTTTTAAACTCAAAATTGGTCAACAATCCCCGGTCTCCCCTATACATTTTGTTATTTCCTTCTTACTCCGGTTTAATAGCGTAGGTCCCTAACCCGCTGCAACATCTGGATCAAAAGTAGTTTATGTTTCTCGTAGCTTTGATAATGTAGCTTTCATCGGATGCAAGAATTTTTACTATTAGTCACGTAGTTCTTGGAATTATCTAATACATACAGTCATACAATCAAACCTTTTCTCTTTAAGTTTATATTTTTTTATGAGCCAACTATCGGAATGACAGTTGGCGAAGTAAAATGTGATCAGTATGTCAGACCAAATTTATGTATCATAATATTAGTACACGGTTTTTATATATGAATATTACCGAGTTATTATGGTAGTACTTTGAAATATGTTTTCGAATGGTGAATCTTTCACCTCTATTGTCCATCGCAGTTAAAATCAAGTCATAAACGAAAAATCATATGTCAATTGAATTCATATGTTGGAAAATGAAATAGTAAGACATATTTGATATACATAAAAGTCAATAGATTGTCAAACGTAAACACAAAATATGACGACAAAATAACATGAAAAAATTAAGTCAGGTATATGTTTGTGGGCGGAGCCGCGAAGAAACACTAGCTATGGATAGCTAGGACTAGATTGTGATTATTTCAGGTTAAATTGTGGCCTTTTTATTTTTTACCAATTTCAAAGTAAAAGTGCAGGATTAAAACCATAACTCTTTGGTTTATAAGATATCTAACTAAGAGTTATATTTTGTTAACAATTTATTGTATTTTGAACAGTAATTTTAGCATTGATTAAATTGAATTTATTTTGTGTATGTAAAATATATCTTACTATTTCCATTTGTAATATGTTAATTGAACTGAAATGCTATTTCTTCGTATGTCCTGATTTTTATTGCTATAGACAATATAACTAAAAAATTACAGTAAATATAAACTACAGAAATTATGATAATATTTATATATAAAAAATATATCAACTAGTATGATATATAAATTGGGTCTGCGAATCTGATTATATCTTATTAGGCAACAATGGCAGTGCTTTTCTATAAGCCTTACGTATAAGACGTAATCCAGATGGAAGATGCGGATAGTTTATGTAACAAAGCCTAATAAGTAGATAGATGGTTTATCTTTAATGGTAGAGTTTTGTTGTGTAACCTAAGCTTGAATATTACTATTAACTTAAATATATCAAATTAATTCTGGCACATTTCAATATATAGATTCAGTTAACCATGAAACATAGTTAAAATCAACAATAATATATTGCTATTTATCACTGATATTACTAGAATTTGTCTATAACCATATTAAAAATGGTTTCGCCTGTTTAAAGTTACATATCAGCTATATCAACGGCATCTGGACCTATGCGCATAAAATTGTAACATTGTAAAATAGCGAACAAACGAGAGAAAAGGAAATTAACTGAATGAACATAAATAAAATACTCAAGTACTAAAATACATTAATTTTTGTTTTTTGGAAATATCGCATTATTGGTATGGTAATAAATAAAAACTAAACTTCAAAGAAAAATTAAAGATCGCGAGCTTACACGTCGAAGTCAAGTTAAAGAACACTTAAAAGAATATTCTAAAGGATATGAAATATTGTCAGGAACACGAATCAAACAAGATATGACGTTAAGTCATTTTCAACACGACAAAAAATTTTATGAATTTAAATCCTAAGTTTTTATGTGGCATTCAATGGGATGGGATGACCATGGGATGGTAAGTATTATATTTATTCTTACACCGGGTAGTAAAATTGTAAACTATTTGAATACAGTGTCATAATAAAATACATTTTGTTAGAATCAAGTTGTTATCTAGTGCGCGTTGTAATATTTCATAGAACAGTTTTGTTCTGGCTAAACAATGTAACAACTCTCAATTTAAGAAGATTTCTCTTTCATGTTATATATTAATTCTTATGAATAAAATATAATATTCAAAATGAAATGTATCATTTTCTTGATATTTTCTTGTTCCACTTTTTTTGAGATTTAATATAAGTTGGGCCTTGTCAGATCTAGAGGCATGCGTTTTTAAGAGTTTGTGAAGTCGATGGGGGTCGTTTATTATTTACTTAATTTTTTTACTTATTATCTGACATATTGTCATCTCAGTTGATGGACATCTGAGATGCCTAGAAGATAGGTTTCTATAAGATATATCTAACTATCTCGCTTTGCTTAAATGCAGAAAGTGAACACTACTCTCCTGTTGGAAACTGATATTGGAATAATCTCCGAGCACCATTTGCCAGCACCAGCTGCCTCAAAATTATGAGTTATGTACGTGCAAACCTACGTCTACTCGTCAACTATATATTATTCACTATAGGTCAGTTCTATATGTTAACAGACATTGGACCGTTTTTGTACATGTTTTTCAAATTTGGATGTACGAATTCTAATTCAGTATTAAAGCAATGCAGATTTATCGATCGTTTTACATCATCAGGATTTCACATTTTCTATAGTTTTGGGTGGAAAATAAAGATATCAATCTTCTAAAAAATGGTGCGGTTAGCTATGGAGATCTACAAGTATCGTGTGTATTTTTTCGAGGTATGTGGAAGAATATTCCGTTTATAATAAATATAAATATATAATAATATTTAACATGAGATTAGATTAAAGGACATTAGGAGTATTAGAAGAACAGGCCTGCTTGGACATAGCGATACAAGCAGCACTTAAAATAGTTTCGTTAAAACTTTTTTTTGTTAAAACATAAATAACATTATCATCTTTACATATAAATAAAGATATAGCAAATTATTTAAGTCTATTTTTAATTATACTCAGTACGCTGTTACAGATAGGTAGGTTAAAGAATGATATAGCTATTTATTAATAAATTAAACTCCTTAGATAGCGTATGTAATTGTCAATAAAAATGTTAGCCATTAATACGAAACATGAAATATCATTTCATTGTAACGTGAAATAAAAACCCCTTTAACGAATTTACGAGGAGTATGAAATCCGCAGTTACAGTTTATACGGAGAAGGAGCGCATGAAGCTAATATTTTTACGGATAATCCGTTAAATATTTATTAAATTAACAAAAACGTACATTACATAAACTACCACGCGTTTAGCACAAATAGATTGAAAGGTTTATTGTTAAGATAAAAATTTTCAAAATTAAAATTATAATTTAAAGATAAATACAATGATTTATATAATTAGAGGTGTATCTTTTTAAAAAATATGTATATAGGTATATATTTATTAATAAATATCAGTGGCTCTGGGAGATTAGAAGATATTTTGCATTACTTACCACCTTCTAACAGTCCCGACAAAAAAGTTTTTCTTAATAAATAACAGAATAGTTCAGTGTCTCTTTTGGATATTTTTTGAAATGGTTTCACATAACTCCAACAGTTTGAAAGAACTTAAAAAAATCCTTATTGAACCTGTTAAGAAAAAGTCACGAGAATGAAAGAAATGTAGAGGAAAATAGTCGGATTTCCGTCGGAGAAACTTAAGAAAATATTTTTACACGAGCTGAAACGGAAACGCTTAACTCGTGCTTGATGCTTGCTCGGTCAAACAGGGTTAGCCTTTCCTTAGCTGGTCTTTAAATGTAAGAAATTGAGCTCAATTTTCTTTCTGATGTTGAAAACTGGATAATAGTATCTGAAGAACAAATCCATATTCTAAATTCTTTAAAAAACCTCCTAAGTATTTGATAATATTATATTTATAATGTTAAAATAAACCACAATATGGTTTACTATATAAACTTGTTTGACGAAGTATTGCATTCTAGTTAAAATTGTAGAATTTCAAGAATGGTAATAAATAAAAAGAAAATCGTGTTGACACGTCGACGTCGAATTAAAGAATACTTAGAATAATATTCTAATGGATAAGAAATATTGTCAAGAATACGACGAAAATTAGAAATTACGTTAAGTGGTTTTTAACACGATTAATTTTGTACAAATTTAAATCATAAGTTTTTATGTTTTTTATTATTATAACACATAAAATTGCAACTCTTTGAATAAAGTAATGACACTTTATTATATATATATTTTTTTGAAACTAGTTATTTCCTAGAATTGTTAAATATTTCTTAGAAGTAATTACATATTTGTATATTGTTTTTCTGTTTTACTGTTTTCACAAACTTTTCAAGTTGGTTAGTTAATTTTGTTTTCAATTAATTATCTTCAAACCAAATAATAATTTATAGTAAGAACGCTATCGTCATATTTTCTATTAAATTAAATCTGCATTATTTTCAGTTAATTTTTATAAATGTAAAAATTTCATCAAATACATCGAAGTTCCAATCAGTCATACCCATCCGGATTCGTTGCTACTAAGACAATAAATAAAGCTTTACCTAGAAATGTTAACTTGAAATTTGGATTCAATGGTCACATATAACCTTTTTAGATATAGCCGATAAAACATAGGAAGGTTGTAATTATTTCTAAGTAGTTGAATAATTTTTGTTGAAAAAAAAAACGTTGTCCGTCGTATCTGTTAGACTTCTTTAGGAAGTAAAAAAGTTTATAATGATTAGGATTTTATAAATTTGATTTTATCAACTAAGTCCATTAGTTTCCTGTGTCTATGTCCGTAAAAACAAAGTATTGAAGTGATGCTATCATTATATTTAACTACCAATAACTACTACATCCTACGATTTTATTTTATACTCATCAATGCTGTAGATTGTGTGTGTGTGTGTATATATATATGTGTGTATAAGTATGTATATGTCTAAGTATTTTATGCTACATTAAAATGCTTTTTGAACAAATTTAACGTCCATATGATCTCTTTTATTAAATTATATGGAAGCTTAAAGGGGGAAATATTATAATGAAGCGAAAAACATTCCATCTCATCTCCCGTAATAATATTAAAACCGAGTTTATTGATATGCAAATCCCATCTATTACTTAGGAATAAACAATTAAAAACATATACTAAAAAACATAATCCCCGATGTGGAACATGAATTCGAGATATATAAATGTAGTACTGACCCAATTGTCATGAGTTAAACGCATTTGAAATACATCAAGAGAACAAAGATGACCATTGTGGAGGTTAAAGTGCAGGCTCTGTGAATATTGCTTTATGAGGCGTATAATTTCCAGTTGCAAATTAAAAAGTATTATATTTACAAAGGTACAGAGGAGTGTTGATACAATATACAAAGTATCAAATATATTTACTTTTCTTGAATTAGTGAATCATTAACATTTCATGACAAACTAATATATGTCCGTAATTCCGTCTGCGATTACGAAATTAAAGTGTAACATTACTTCTGAGATACAATGGAGAGAGTATTGTCCACATTTTCCATATTCTTATAGAGAGCACCTTCAAATATTTGTTAGGAAGATATAAAGGTATATAACCCATCGATACAAAAATATTTCCACAAATCCGATTTTTTCAAACAAGTAATGTTAATTTTTTATCGGTAATGGAAAATAGCTGAAAAAATCTACCGAGGAGACTTGCACAAATTGCTGAGTTGCATTTTTCATGAGCCTGACTATCGGATGAATCGTTGATTCAAGTATTGGGATGGCAACTGTGGTATAATTGGATATTTTGTTTAAGAAGTTCGTATCATTGCTGCAATGATTTGATAGAACATTCTGATATATTTTCCTTAATAAAGATTGATATTATTATGACTGAGATGAATTGAACTTGTTAGTAAATTGATATATAAAATAAAATAATAACATTCTATTTATCTATCGTACAATAAAATAATTATGTAATTATGTTGTTTTGTATTCTCATTGAAGTAAAATAAAATCAATATTTATATATTAAAAACTAGAGCATTTGAAATAATTTAAACACCGTTCAGTTCAATCTATTTAAAGTCAGTCAAGTGGTGTTCCGTTCGTTGAGGCGTCAACTACTCTTACTATGAACGATTTCAATCGTAACGACAATCAAAACAACAATGAATAACAAGTAAAATAATGATCCGTGATCCAATAATGAAGTTAATGTTTAACAGTTTATTGAATGCTTCTTCGAAATTATAATTATATTTGCAATAATTGTATTATACTTTAGTTTGAATTAGGTTTTGATTCTAGGCCTTTTGAAGCGGTATCAGGAATTCCACTGGGCCCTTATCTCGGTCCCTTATAATTTGTCCTATTCATTAATTATTTGCTGGAATCTATCTCTTGTCGTTGCATTATGCTGATGATTTAAAGATATACTACAAAATCAGCAATCACAACGACTGTCGTGATAAAAAAAAGCATAAATCAGCTAGAATTATGATGCACTAAGAATAATAATAGTCTAAATTAATACGACTCTAAAGATATAAGATAAGTATACTCAAGGGAATTTATCAGCTCTTAAAAAAGTGAATATCGTACAAGAACGTTATAATCCTGAATACTAATAGCATTTAACAACTATTGGGAACGAAAACTATATATAACTATTAAATATAATAAACATAAGGTGCATCTAAATTTATTCGACTCGTGGTTATTTTATGTTTATAATATATCATAATATATAAAATGAAATTACATTATTTATCTGAGCATATCCAATGCAGAATAGGAAATAGTAAGCAAACTAAATAATAACGTATACACATTTTATTTTCGTTATGTTTATGGTACCGTATGTCACTTAATTATGAGCGTATTGATTAGAATCCGTTGACCTAGATCTAAGTGCTTTGATATATGAAACTCGGTAAAAAATAATAATTATGTATTGACTTTTTGTTACGAATTTTTCCCCTTAATGTGTTTCTGTACTAGTTTTTTATTTCTACATGAAAATAAAGTATGTTGTGTTTTTTTATTAAATATTTTTTAAAATTTAATCGTTATTATATTGTTGTAATGAAAACCTATTTTCAAGTTTCCATTATAAGCTGATTCACGCTAATGGAAATATTCAAATATTAATTCAGAAGCTTTTGTAAAAAATCCAGAAGTAAGAACCTGTTAAAGTAATTGAAAGCTTGTTGGCAAAATATATTAAAAAATAAGCTTACAAAATTTATTATAAAAAAAGATTATTTCTGAGTACTAGATACATAAATCATAAGTAATGTAAGACGGTTATTATTGGTTATATATTTCCGATTTCTTTCAAAAATATTTTATTTGTAGCCATGATTTGTATATTTTCTGGAATATTTTTTTTTATTTATGGGGATTATATTATATCAAGATTTAATATTGCGATATAATAAAATATTAGTTTGAAATATCGACGTTTCTGAATAATATGTAACGTTTATTCTACAGTATTTATTTATTTTATTTTTTATTCTGGATGCTGGAATTTTGGCTCTGAAATTTTAGAGCTATAAAAAATATTTTGTATACAGTATATTTTATTTATTATGTTATGTTTTATACCTTTCCGAGAATGGGATACGTCCATTTGATCTGAAATATTAATTGTCGTATTGATATTCTGCAACATAAAATTTATTTTAAAAATCAATCAAAAAGTGCCAACGGTTAGAAATCCTAATTATTTATAAACTGCATCTCTTTTAAGTACTATGAAGAACAAATACAAAAAAAATCTTTGTTTCATTTGTTATGTATTGTTGCATTTTTTATGGATAGCTTAGTATAATAAATATTCTTAAGAATTTTCCGTTAAGCGATTAAAGTTCAAAATGAGTTGAATACCAAACCCCGAGCTATTCAGTGCACTAGAGTTTAAACACTTAAACTAAATTATAATTAGTAGTAAATTTTTAGATCTAATAAAAATAATTAAAGTATTTTTTAACCTAATCAATCAGGTGTGGTAAACTCAATTACTTGCATGCTGAGTAAAATGTTAATTTGTCCATATTTTATACTGTAATAAATCAGATCTTTATCTAATAAGCTTAAACGTGAAAAAATGTTTAACATTCCTTAGAAAATAGTAGCAATACACGAACACAGTTTATAAAGTTTACTTGAATTTAAATGTATAATAATAATCCCTAATAACTATAACCTTCCAATTTCAATAAAAATAATTGAACTTCAACTCATTCTTGAATTAATTGTTTTATTATTTAAGATATTTTGAGTAAAAAAAATTGGGTAGAAGAAAATCCACAGGAAAAAATAATACTTTGAGATGCTCCTAATTAGGACACAGACAGACTTTATTTTATTTATGTACGATCTCTAAGTAGTATCCAATTACATGCAAATTCGTTCTCATACAAATAAGTTTACTTATCCTTCATTCAGTCTTTGATAACGATTCTAAAGAAAATGTGTTAAATATTAATGTATTTATAATTCATTACATGCTCTCAGAAATATACTCCTATACAATATTCATACTAACCTCACATTTTAAGATAGAAATGAGGTATTATATACAAATTTATTTTAAACTAAAATATACATGTATATTTTCAGCTCAAGTGTTCCATTCCAAGTACCATTTGAAGTATTTTGTAGAAGTGACAATACAAAAGTCCAACCAAAAAGCTTAAAGCTATTTTGTTCATCGTATTAAATCGAAATCCTAAACGGAATACAAACAGTAATAAACTTCGAAACCAATTTCGTGATTAAAAAGATTATCCCACAAATTATCAACTATCAAAACTATAACACAAAAATATAACAAACGTGCTGCTTAAAGATAAGAAACTCCTCACTTAGATGCGAAAAAAAGATTACGACTAGTTGCCATCTTGACAACCATAAATTTCATAGTTTGTGACTTCTGTGCCTCAGCTATTGCTGAATATGGCAACTATCTATTGACAGTTGCCATAGTCATAATTGAGTGCATTTAATCAGTTTATTTTGTTAAATCGGTGATTATATTTTCTTGAGAAAAGCAAGTAGGAATGGTGCACTTTTAAAGACTTATATATGTACTTACAATTATTATATACAGTTCTAAAATGGTTGTCGCTAATCAAACAATTACTTATTGAATTTAAAAATAATGTTAAAGTACCATAACAAAAATAAATTTAAAGCACAAACAGATATATTTTTATTGATGTTAACTTTTCCATGAATGAAGCTTTGCTTCGAATATGTTAAACATTTTCTAAGTAACGTAGTAGGTTCAAGATAAGTTCTTATTATAATGTAATTTAAAAAAAACGAATAAGTACTTAAGTTATTGAAGTACGAATCCCAGAAGAATCCTACATCATGACCGTAATAATAGTTAAACAAAAACTTTTTATATTACGGGAGCCATAAAACTTGGTGGGAATCACACCAAAAAAAATATCTAAATTTTGATTAGGTGGGATGAAATAAAACATTTTTAACTTTCCCGCAGTCCAATTAAAAGGTCTTCTTTTGAAGGATGGTAAATTTAATGAATGATAAATTAACAAAGTTTTCTTTTCTTTTGTGATATTCTTTAAATCCAAAGAGAAGCTTTTTTAATGAAAACATCAAATATTACATTTGATATTTATATAATTCAAATAAATCAACCATAAAATATAATAAAAATCTCATCCTTTGAGTTGCATTTGTGAAACAATAAAAAATATTTTATACTACATTTCTACGTTCTCATTAGATTTTAATACCATATATGTGAGTATTTTTATTTATTTTCATTTTGTTGCATTACAAATAGCTGTACCTACATCACTTTTATCTATATTAAGATATAAAAACTATTAAATCATATTATCGTATGGTAAATAAGAAATTATATATTATCATATTCAGAAACACTATTTGTTCAAAACAAACTTAACCAAAGCCGGTTTGATTAAGTTGTCGTAAGTAGTGATTATAATGGCTCAGGATTTATGGCGCCATTATGAGTATAATATGATTAACAATGTTTACTGAATTTATAGTGAATTATGGCGGACCGATAGTTGTTTGTCGGCATAAATATTTAACGATAAAACGATAGAGTCTGTTAATCTTTTATATATTTCTAATTCCAATAATATTCTATAATTTCTGTAATTAATTTCATTAATATCACTTCATTCCTACAAATCCCTGTCATTAACACAACAACAAATGTAATCATGGCGATATTCTAGTGTTTTAAACAATAAGTCTAACAATAGGGCTTTATACAACCGTAATGTGGCTATTATTCTATATAATTCCATATAATCGAAGTTGCGTTTCATTTACATAATAACTAATATTTACCAATTAATACAATATTTTTTATAGAAATTCTAAAAGCCTATTTCAGCAGTCCGTGATTATTCGTTTGGTGTGAAGTTGTGCTGGCATTATAAGTAATTTATAAAAGAATAAACTATTTTGTTGATGACGGAAAACGGTTTGTTAAAATTTTATGTAAAACAAAAAATAAATCAGTAAATATTTTTTCCAATTTAACTATACATCTTTTTCACTGATTAGTTTTTAAATCATCACTTTTTAAAGTTGAAAACAAAATTAAATCGTTAATTGTTAATATTTTATGAACGTTATACGAGAATACTGTTACGCTAGCCGAACTTAATAAATCGCTACTCATTTGGAGTTATAATCATAACGGGGACATTTGAGAACTATATAACGAGTTCCCATAATTCCTACACTTCCTGTCGCTACCTATAATAGATACAGGAACGGAGTCAAAGATCTCGTTCGAATGAAGTACTCAATCGTAGCAGTGAGTAGTTCTCAATTTTAGTTACGTTTCAATTATATACACATATCACGTATTACTTGGTTGAATTATAATAAAATCACATTTAAATAAAATACATGTTATATGAAATTTATTTTTAATTAATACATTTAAAGATAAAGAGTTATTACTTTCAATGTATATTGGATTTGATAAGATCGGTATCCAATTACCTTTAAGGTTCGTTCGTGTATACATTCTATAAAGCTTCATTTGTAGTATTTAAAGCTTTTTGTATTAGAACTATCGAAATATCAAGTAGTCTGTCTACGAGTCTTATGCAAACATTCAGCAGTTCCTGGTAGTAACTTTGTAAGACGGTACAAACTGAAACGGCTTTCTAATGTAAATAATACGAAGTTACAAGATTTATTCATAAGGGTGACAATCCTACTCAATAGTTTTCGACAGACCTACTGACATACAAAACTACTATTACGTGCTATTTAGTTAAAAAAATAAGAGATAGTTGGTTCTATAAACCTAGAATTAGTTACAGTAAAAAAAAAATTGCTTTGTTGATTCAAAATTTTGATAAGATATAAACTAAAAAAGAAATGGCTTAAATATATGATGCCATCTTTGGCTATATTTTTACTTCTCTGTTATGTTAATTTTGCGTTACAAATTTAATCTTTCCTATCCTTTTAACATTTAATATTTTAGCTTTGCAAGTGAATGAGAAAATATATCCACTCAGATTAAAACCAAATCATATTCAGATTAAAATAGTAAAATGTAAAAATTTATATTACGAGTACCATAAAATATAATTCAAAATTTTGCACTATTATTAAAATTATAGATCTGAGGCAAAAAAAAAATATTTAAGTGATATTAAATTTATGTATTTCTAGTACATACTAACTGTTTAAAGAAATAGAATTGATATTTATTTAAAGCATGCTACAGAGGCAGAAAAGATAAAAAAAAAGATAAAAGAAACTCTAACACAAAAATTTTAAAGATAAAAAAACATACACGAAAAATATTAATTCAAACTGAAAACTTTAAAATAAATATAATAAATTTCTCTTAAATATTTCCAAAAGAACGAAGTAGTTTTTTTTTTACATCTTTACAAATATTTATTCTTAAATATATCTCAATATAAGAATCCGAGTATTTAAATTAAATATATTATGATAAATATATATTGTTTGTAATTTCTCTAAACGCATCAATAATACTAACGGTACTTGTATTTTATTCACAGCAATGAACGGAATATGAGATTTATTTACAGGTAAAGAGCCCTTATGTTGTGATATTCAATGTTACCATAAACTATTCTATTTCTTTTAATATATTTACATAAGATAATCTAAAAAGGAGTTTTTTTGAGAGATACTTAAACCTTAATAAAAAAATATAACTTAGTAGCTCGAGTTAAATTATATTATTTTTTAAACACAAATAATTATAATAGAAAATGTGTATATTGTTTATAATAATTTAAAAACTTTGTATGATTCTTATATCATTTGTATATAGATAACAAATAAATAAGCTATGAACAATTTCTAGTTTATTCACAACTTTATAGTACTTTTCACTTTTTTTAATTGTAATAATTTATTTCGTTTAATTTTCGAGTCTTAACTTTCTTCTAACTCTTCTTTCCAAGCTGCGGTAGTAGATAAGAGAGCTGAGATTAATTGCTTTCTTTGGTAATCCCCACAAATTTCGTCTGTAATGAATATAAGTACTATTATCTTTAGATAAAACGTCTAAACAAAAATATTACAACTCGAAAAGCTGTTTACTCAATAAATACTTTTTGTGGTTTTCTCATTTATTAAATTTGTTAACTTTTGTTTTGAGTAAGCTTTTTTAAAGATGTCGAATAATTAAAATCTTTTCCTAAAGCCGTATGTGTGTTTACTTTTGTTTACAAAGTCGTTTCTCGATACTAGATAATGATTGTTATAATGACACATTATCTTAAACAATAATTGTATTATACAAATTAAAATGTTTAGTCCTACATAAGGACGGTGTGCTTCATGATAAGGTTATAATAATTATATAAGGTTATAATTCCATGGGAAAATATATTCTCGTGTATATACATTTTTTTCTCTAAACGTTTTGTAACTGAACTTTTCTTAATTAACTGGATCAAATTTGAGAAAAATGTTTGTATATTTTGGAGTGATTTTCTGGTTAGTGCGGATTTTCAACAAATATATGTTTTTTTACCAGTTATAAAATGTTTTTTTCAGAAAATGTACGAATAAAACGATGTTTCTTTCTTTATATAGTTACATTATACTGAATTAAAGATTAGGGTGATTGTTCGAGTTGATGAGAAACGTCAGAAAAGTAGTTGTAACTCATCTACTTTTCTTCATTCAAAACATTGTTTTGTAATGATTTTTCGTAATCCCTATGAACAAAGTCAAGAGCAACAACTAGAATAATATTAAAATATTTTTTTTTACTAAAATAACTTTTGTATTTTAGTATTGAGGTAAAAATAACAATGTTTTACACCATCTCCCTTTATACTATCTACTCGATTTAAAGAATTGAATTACAAAAGTACTGACATCACGAGAACCTTGCAGCGAGTTCATTTTATATATTGTTGAAAACGAAGCTACCACCTGATAATAAGAAAGTTGGAGAGAAAAAAAAAAGATTAACTGTTAAGATATATTGTTTTATCACAATAGTTTATATGACTTGTATTTTTTATTTAATATTCTACAATAAATTCATTAAATTTATAATAATGATTTGCTAATGGACTCTGGTCTACAGTTTATTTGGGTTAGCAACTCTAATCTAACTACAAACAAACTAGCTCTGATTCAATCACATAATTTCTATACAAACTAGAATACAAATAACAATTTAACTATGAATAACCCATATCTATGAGCAATATAATATCTATAAGAATAATTATCATGAATATTTGAATATTAATTTCAAAATAAATAAATTATTATTATTTAATACATAAAGTAAATAAATTGATAATACTCAATAAATCATAGGTCATATTTCTACTTCTAAGTATTAAAAAATGTTTATTATTTTACAGTCGTGTTAAAATATCCCTTGTTACATATTATAATATAAACAAAGTTAAAGGAAACTATAGATCTATTTCGTCAAATATCAATCATGAATAATATCTCTATGAACTGAATACTAATAACAATACTCACGAATTAATAACAGTAGTTCTATTCTAGTTCCTTCTAAGTCATATTTCCAAATCATAAAATATATCGTCTTCAATTTCAATGATTTTTACTAATATTTAGACAAAGAAGGTTAATATAAAGTTTTCCAAAAAGTCATCAAAAGGTTTCATTTTCCTATAAGTAAGCAAATTGGTATGATGAATAATAAATTGGAAGAATATGGAAAAATAAACAAACTTAATGAATTATATGAATAGCTACGAACTTAAATACTTTTCTCTACATTTGAATTATGAAATATATAAAGGCAAATCCCAGAAACCTCATATATATTAATAAGTAATGAATCACAACTTAATTAATAACTTAATATTTTTGGGACACGATTTTCTGAGACTATTTTAGTGTTTCTTTATAAATTATTTACTGTTTATATCATGAGAAGTTCCTTCACAAGACATTTTTAGTATTTTATTTAAAACATAAATATTGTGATATCATCATAAAGTTCAGAGGTTATTGTAACAATTAAAAATTAAAAAGTGTTAAAAATTAAATGAGATAAATCTTTCTCTCTACTCCCGACATATTGAGATACGACATGACTAATGCAATGAAATTATTTAGTTGGAGTAAACGGCGAACCAATTACTTTGATTACAAGTGGTGTTTATTGAAACTAAACATATTTACTACTGTAACACTACCAGTTGGTTGTTAATACTTTCTTTATATATTATTAAATCGTAGGTAGTATAACGTTTTCAGGATTTTAAGTGTAGTTGAGTTAAAATTTTCAATATTGTCACCGTGACAAAGAAACCATTTTTTATATTAATAGAGGTTATTGCATTAATAATTCAAATCCATTTATTTGCGATCTCCCTCACCTTCTTACTTCTTTAATAAGCCATCTTACAACACTGAACTGAATAGCTTATTACAGGATACAAATCTAATTATTTCTAGTTTTATTGTAATTGTAGCTCAAACCAATTTAAGAATTAAAATATTATTGTAGATATACAGGTATATGTGTGGCTACAACCATATTTTATTATAAAAAAATAAATCTTTTACTTTTTACGTCTTTTTTGTACATAAAATTACTTGAGTTACGATTCAAAAAAATTCTCTCTTAACTTCTTAAACAATAAAGGAGAACGGCAATACTTAATTACAAAGATATCACATATGCAAGGATGCATTAATGCTCTGTGTTATGTATTGCCTACGCCTACGTTCTAAAATGTAAGTCTAACATATTTGTACATACCTTAGCATTAATAAGGCAATCTAGATGTCAAAATGATGAAATATTTGTATATTTTTTAATATTGATTCAACCACAAAGGATACGGAGACATTTTTAATAATCCGTTAATTATTGACAGATTTAAATAATATTAATATATTTGTAAATTTATTCATAAAAACAAAAAAGTTGTTTTCATAAGTCGGAACTGTCACTTTCTTCGAAAGAAAGATGACTAATAGACCCTTTTTCTGTTTAATGATTAATTGGCTGATATTAAATGATTTCTGATGATTTATTGCCACTCAGATATGAAAGCCGGTTTAGGACTATGGTATTGTGTGTCCTTTTAAGAGCATTAAAATTTTATTCTCATTAAAAAGTATAAAAAAACTTAGAACAATTGGACATCCTATAATAAGTGTATACATATATAAAGTATAGTATAGTCTATTAGTGTACGCTTTAAATATTTTAACATCACATCACATCACAATTATTAAATCAACTATTCATCCAAGATTCAGCCTCATGAAAAATGCAACGCAAGAATCAACCCAATCCTCCGCGGTGGATACTATGAGAATTTTTGCCGAAACTATAACATCAATTTAATGTTATTTTACAATACTCGTACAACAGACCTTAGTATATGTGAACTTAGTATACCTTGTTTCAAAATATTTTACAAATATTTAATAAATCTGTCGTCAACGTCGTCGTGCGGAATTTCAATTAGTATTACTTAGATTTATTTAGATATAATGTTAATATAAATGGTAAGTTGTGATATAAGAAAATTCTTGTTAATTGGTTATTTATGCCTCTAACATAGATACCATAGTATCTATAATGTGTAATTATACATAAACAAAGGAAAAAGTAACGCTAGTTGTTTGTATAATAATATGTAGATTGCAAAAGTTACCAGAGACCACCATCCAGAACAGAAGGATGAATGAAAGTGAAACTATGGAGAGATGTATCACATACTGGAGAGATTAAATATTTCATTGGTTTCTGGGATAAGTTTCATATTGACGGTTTTTGTTATCATGAAATTAAATTACAATAATTCTTTTAGTAGAAGATAAGTAGAAATAGAAGTAGAAGATTGTTAAAAAGTGTATACGTTACCCCATAAAGTCTATTCACTTTTTTGAGACGAGTAATTGGAAAAGCGAGTTTTTGTTTGTTCCTGATGATTTATATATTTTTCCTGATGATTTATTATTATTAGTGATGTACATCACTGTGCTTATTGAAATTATCCTTATTCTTATGTACATATTTAAGATTTTCTAAAATATACTGACCAGCAACCGTTAGTAAATTACATTGCTTAAATTTAGCTCGTATCAAATCCCTAGGCCCCAGATTGCAAATTGCACTGATATTTGTAAAACTAAAAATGGTATTTATATCAGCCGCGTTACCCCAGAGTATACAAAACCACTACAATTAACTACGCCAAGGTAAGTAATATCGTCAGTAAGGAATTTAATTTGTTTAATAGTATACGCCGTTTAACTAAGTATATAAGCTAATCTATATATATATGAGGACCCTATTGTAATTTAGCATCCACAGTGGTGCCAAGAAAAATTTATAGACTGCATGCATTATTTAAGACTAGTCTTGTTTACATCGCCATATATTACTCTCACTCTTTCTTTTTTTTTAGTTAGAGGAGGGCAAACAAGCTTGCTGGTCACCGTTGATATGTGATCACCGCCGCCCATGAACTCTTGCAACATCCGAGGATTCACAAGTGCGTTGCCGGTCTTGGAAATAGGAATATATGCCTTTTTTTAAGGTACCCATGTCGTATCGACCTTCGTTTGTTCGAAGTTGGTTCCACATTCAAGTGGTACGTGGAAAAAAAGTCCTTGAAAACCACCGCACAGTGGAAGATCGCTACGCATCCAGGTGGTATGGTTTTATTTTAAATTTCAAAGTATCATCAGCAAACAATATTACTTTATTATGTTTATCTACAAAACTAGGCAGATCATTTTTATAAACATAGAAGAGAAATGTACCTGAGATTGAACTTTGAGGAACACCTATATCAAACTCCAGACTATCTTTTTCAGTTGACTTCGACATATTTAATTATTTGAGATAAGTAGGGAATCAAAAATCAATAATCAAATTTAGATCATTGCTTGAGATTTAATGCCATAGTGATTCAATATCTTGATCAAAGTTTCATATTGAACACAATCGAATGCCTTAAATAAATTACAGAATACTCCAAAACCATCCTGTGATTCCGCCTAGGCCATAAATATATGTCATATAAGAAAGATACTAGCATCAATAGTAGATCGAATTTTTTTGTAAATGCGAATTGTTTATTATGAAGCACGTTTTTTGTATTAAATTGATCTAATAATTGTTTAACACGAAAATTGCTACAATTCAATAATTATTATTGACTTGGCGGTAATGTTTACACCTACATTTCATTTGTTCACATCCGGTATTCTAAATAAACGTATTTGGTTTATAACTTGATTATATTTTTGTTTCTAACGGAAATTAAAATACGTACGTAATAATTTTTTTTTTTTTCATACAAAAGAAACTGTATATAACGCGACTTCTAACAAAATGTTTAATTATTATGTTAAGAAACATTCAAGGTGAAATGTTTGTTTTTCTTTGCGATAATTACATTTTAAAGAAAAAACTAATAGAGATGTTGTCAACATCTTAAATTATTACAAAAAATATCATTCATACTAAAGTGAACAAATTGTTCAGTGTTTACAGAGAAAAGTAAGTTTAAACTTTCGGAAAGTAAATTATTTACTGTTTTTACAAACATTACAATGTGGTATATCTATTTTGTTTTTCATTTAATTATCTTCAAACCAAATAATAATTTATAGTAATAACGCTTTTGCAATAGTTTCTTTTAAATAAAACGCGTATTTTTTGTTACTTTTTATAAAAATGAAACGTTTTGAAGTAGCAGTATTTTTTACTTTTAAAGTTCCAATCAGTCGTACCCATCGAAAAATTCGTTGCTACTAAGAAAACAAATTAAGCTTTACCTAGAAATGTTAACTAGAAATTTGGGTCCCTGCTTGCAAATATTATAACTAAAAATATAGTAATGATTTAACTTATACAATTTAATATATAAAATTGTATCAATGTTATAAAGAGGACACATTTTATTTGCTTTTTTATTTGTTATCGATATATTCTGAATCTACTGAACTAAGTAATAAAACAACTCTTTAGATTTGTTATACAAGTAAATATTTAACTTTAATACGTTATTTTACAAGTTTGTATTCTGAATCGTAGTAACAGTATTGTACAGGTCGTAGAAATTGAATTTCTTTTGTGTATGTAAATGATGTCTCACTATTCCAATTTCTAATGTATAAATTGAGTTGAAATGCGATTTCTCATTTTGACCTGATTTTTACTGCTATTAACAATAGACCTGAGAGATTTTCCTTTTGAATATTTCTCCAATAACTGGCTTCTGCATTACCTACAACCATTCCTCATTTATTAAGAATAGGAAAAGTAAATCCGTGACGCCATCGACAAGCACTTGAACAGTGCTCTGGAAAGATTGGATCACAATATAGAATATGTTGAGTTCCAACGCTCTTGTAGTGTTGAGATATTTATGAAAATTGTATTTTATGTTTACTTAACACTATTAACTTTTGGTGTTTGTTGACTTGTAAGTGTAGTCAAGTCCCAAGTTACTCATCCAAAATCAATATTAAATAGTTGGAAAAAAATTTATTGACATAAGAAGAACTGGCGACAAAATTTCAACAATTTAAGCTTTTTGAATTATCTTTAAGAGAGTACTTAAGTTTATTTCTTTATTTAATAATCTGAAAGTATACTGGTAGCGATCGCTTTAACAAAGTCCAAATATTTGGAATACCTGGACCTGGACAAAACCTTTATTTATCAATTATTCTTTGAATTTGATATCGGATAATACTTGAAAGTGCTTGGATATTTAGTGAAAAAGGAGATATATTGCTCCATAAAGTGTAATTCACTTTTTAATCGAGTAATAGATAACGAAAATTTATTTGATCCTTGTATTTAAAAATGTATATATATATTTTAATTAAAATTATCTGAATGAATATACTTCAAATTTTTGAAAATTTACCAGCGACGTACAGTACATTATTTGGCTTGTTTAAAAAAATTATTTTTTAAACAATAGAATAGTTTGAGCAAAAAGTACTAAAGCACATATTTTTTAAAAGTTTAATTATAACTTTAAAGAGACAATCAATAAACATTAACTGTATAATTGGATCATGGAGCATTATTTTACTTTGTCGTTTATTCAAATCGTTCATAGTAAGAGTAGTTGACGCCTCCACGAACCGAAGACCACTTGACTGACTTTAAACAATTTATATTGAACGATGTTTAAATTATTTAAAATGGTCTTTTATTTTACTTCAATAAGAATACAAAACAATATCATTACATATTTATTTTACCGTACGATAGGTAAATTAAACGCTGTTATTTTATTTTATATAAGGTTATATAATCAATTTACTAAAGAGATTCATCTCAAGCGATGCTGAAATTATATAATAGCTGATAAGATTTATCGATAATATCATTGATATGCTCAATAGAGTTAATAATAAAGTTTTATCTCTATAGTATGTATTGAGGTATATTCTTAATTGAATCCTCAAATTTCGTCCCTTACATACATTATAAATTTAAGTACATCATAATAATATCAATCGTTATTAAGGAAAATATATCAGAATATTCTATCAAACCATCGCAGAAATGATACGAACTTTTTAAACAATATGTCCAATTATACCACAGTTGCCATTCCAATAATTGAATCAACGATTCATGCGATATTCAGGCTCATGAAAAATTTAACTAAGCAATTTGCGCAAGTCTCTACGGTGAATTTTTCAGCTATTTTCCATTACCGATAAAAAATTTAGCATTACCTGTTTGAGAAAATAGGATTTATGATAATATATATGTATCGATGGGATATATACCATTATATTAAGATCGTGATATTTTTTTGAAGATGCTCTCTATAAGAATATAGATAATGCGGAAATTACTCTCTCCTTTGTAGTTCAGAAGTAATGTTACAGTTTAATTTCGTAATTAATAATTAAAAAGTTGATAATTTCGATGCTTTGTATATTGTATCTGCACTCCTCTGTACCTTTATGAGTATAACATCTTTAAATTTGCAACTCGAAATTATACACCTCATGAAGCGATACTCACAGATCCTGCACTTTAACCTCCACAATGGGCATCTTTGTTCTCTTGGTGTATTTCAAATGCGTTTAACTCATGACAATTGGGTCAGTATTACATTAATATATCTCGAATTCATATTCCACATCGGGGATTATATTTTTTTAGAATGTAGTTAATTGTTTATTCCTAAGTAATGGATGAGATTTGTATATCAATAAACCCGGTTTTAATTTTAATAACGGAGAAGAGATGGAATTTTTTTCGCTTCATTATAATACTTCACCCTTTCAAGCTTTTATATAATTTTATAACAGGGCTACGAATATTAGGAAGTCAAAAGATAACATATGGAAAGATTTCCAGACAAATTTTAATGTATTATATATACATTATAATACATTAAATATATATTTATATATATTTAATCTTTTATTTTATAGTATTCTGCAAAAACCCTTAGTAAAAAGCTTAAGAAAAAATCCGTTACACTTTATTGGAGGACCTTTTTAATACATCTGGATAAGGGTATATTAAGTAGTCAATACGCAACAAGTAAAGAAGGGTACAGTAAAATAATAAAATTTTACATAATATATACTAATAATTAATACAAAATAATTATTGGTCTCCGCACAATCTATAGCATTGATCAGTATAAAATAAAATCGTAGGATGTAGTAATTATTGGTAGTTAAATACAATGTTAGCTTCAATTCAATACTTTGTTTTAACGGACACAGGAAACTAATGGGCTTAGGTGATAAAATCGAATTTATAAAATCCTAATCATTATAAATTACTTCCCAAAGATGTCTAACAGATACAAAATGCGTTTTTTTTTTCAACAAAAGTAATTTAACTTGTTATTGATAACTGCAAACTTGCTATATTTTATCTGTAATATCTAAAAACTTTAATGTAAGTAGGGAACCCAAATTTCTAGTTTGAAACTAGAAATTTTGCGATCCAGAATTATTTTCTTAGTAGGAAATGAGTTTTCAGATAGAGCCTTTAAAGTGTTATTTACACTAAACGCAAAATTTCTAGTTTCAAACTAGAAACTACTATTGTTTAGAAGCATTTAACTTATAAAAAATAACTAAAAATGCTTCAGGTTTCAATTAAAAGAAACTATTATGATAGGTATTAGTATAAGATATTATTCTGTTTGAAGATAATTAAATAAAAAAACAAAATGAACTTACCAATTTAAAATATTTGTGAAAACAGTAAATGATTTAAATAGCTACCGAAATTTTTCTCTGTAAACAACGAGGAAACTGTTTGTTTGTGTATGAATGATATTTTCTATAGTTATTTAGGATGTTAATAAAATCAATCACTCATGAAAAACAAACCGAATAACAACAAATATTTCACTTTGAATGTTTCTTAATATTATAATTTAACATTTTGTTACAAACCGCGTTATATACAGTTACTTGTGTAAATAAAATATATTTTGTTATTATTTATAAAGAAAATCATTTAGAAGTCTGTTACATTTCTAATTAACAATTGACAAAATATAAGATAAATATTTAACATTTTTGTGAAAACAATAAAAAATAATTTCTTGCATCATAATTAGATTTTATGAAAAAATAACTTTATATTTTTACGATATTTATTCAATTAACACATTTTTTTACATCTATAGCCATGTATTAGATGTTAAATAAAAGTAATACAATTACTTATTACTGTCACAATGAAAAGGCGGTTAAACAAACATGAAAGTAATGCTTAAATTTTTAACAATATACAAATTATAAAATACTGGAAGTACAAATCATTTGCTTTCATATTATATATTTTAAAAATGGACCTATTTAAATTTAATTTAATAAATCATTCCAAAATGTAATAAATTGTAATAAAAAATATTTTTATTACACTTAAAGAAATGATTGCCTTTAAAACACCATTAAAATATATTTAAAAAAGCCCAGGAGTTGTTAAATGTCGCATTCACATCACAAAAGACTTCTAATTATGAGTCTTAGTAAACTAACTGCAACTATATGAAAATTATAAAAATAAATAAACCAAGAAAAACTAGAAACGTGACATAGTTGTCAAACATAAAAATATATATTCATGATATAAGGGTAATTTTTGTAGTAAAGGAAGGAAGGAAGGAAAGTACCTACTCTAATTCTGTGCTTAAATTGCGTACATAAATAATATCTTCTACATAAATTGTAATGTGTGTTGTATTGTTACATAATATTAAGTTGATGTTATTACTATCGGTATAAATTCTCATAGTATCCACCGCGGAGGATTCGGTAGATTCTTGTGTTGCATTTTTCATGAAGCGGAATATTGGATGAATTGTTGATTTAATTATTGTAATGGCGTCCCCGTGTTAACGCTATTCAAGACATTCATAAAATACAAAGAAACGAAGACTATATTAAATACTTGAATTCGAGACATCCAATTTAACAGCTATATGAATGATGGTGTGTATTCAGTTGAATGAACTTGAATAATTCAGAGAAATGATATTAAATTAATCCTGCTTATGATACCAATACATTGATTATTGAAGTTTAATATAAACTTTAAAACATTCAAAAAGTTTACTTTACTTACTATAAAATGAATCCATACTCATTACTCATTATACCGATTGGATATCCTATAACAAGTATAGTACCATTACTATACTTGTTGTAGGATATCCAATCGGTACCTTTTCTTTGGTAATTGGTCCTTTTAATACCTTTTAATGAAAATAAAGCTTTAAAGCTCTGAAGGGAAGACACTTAAATGCCATAGTCTTAAACCCCTTGTCTATTTGTAGCAAAAAAATAACCAGATATCTGAGTCGCAATAAACGACCTGGAAACATTTAATATCAGATAAATTAATCATTGAACAGAAAAGAGGTTCAAAATTGTTCATCTTTCTTTTGAAGAAAGTAACAGTTACGACTAAATAAATAACAAAATAAATTATTTTATGTCGCTGATGATACTTTTACTGAAAAAATTTACCAATATAATGAACGTAATTATAAAATTGGGTAATTATTAACTAAGTATGAAAATAATTCCGTATCTTTTGTAATTAAGTTGAGAAGTCGATATGTAAAACAATATATACATATTTATTTTATAAATATTGGCATTCGCATTGTTTATAAGAATCAATAACAAACACGTTACTTAATACTTTTAAACAAATTAAAATAAATTTTCGATTTATTATTATTATTAAGTAATAATAATAATTAAAAATCTTTTTATTTCAGTTGAAATGATTTTGGATAGTAACTTGAGATTTGTCTACAAGTCATGTATAAACACTAAAAGTTAAAGTATTAAGTAAACATAAAATACAATTTTCATAAATATCTCATCACTACAAGAGCGTAGGAACTCAACATTTTCTATATTCTGATCCAATCTTTCCAGAGCATTGTTCAAGTGCTTGTCGATGGCGTCACAGATTTACTTTTACTATTCAGAATAAATGAGGAATGGCTGTAGAGAATTGAGAAGTGAGTTATTATGGTAGTTATTCGAGAAATATTTACGAATGGAAAATCTTTCAGCTCTATTGTCAAAAAGTAAAAATCAGGTCAAAACGAGAAATCGCGTTTCATGTCTCTGACCGTCGACTAAATATTCAAATTAATTTTTCGTGTTATCTTGCAATCATATTTTCTAATTTTTTTTCTTTATTCTATTTATCGATAAATTGATGACAAATATCGACATTTTATTTTTCTAAATCAAAAATAGGCTATAGATTTAGATCTACAATGTTTTAAGAGTTATTAAGACTAGTTCAGTATTTTCAGAGTATATTGATAACAAACAAACAAACAAACAAACAAACAAAATTCTTCTTTACATTGATACAATTATGAATACTTGAACATATATAAGACAATAAAAAAATAACTTTATGTTTTGTTGTAAGCACAATTTATATCAAGTATTCATTTCATCCATTTTTCTCTTTCACAACAAATGAACCACAGTCAAAGTTTCATATATTCATGTAGATTAGATAAAACTTGTGGCATTTCATTACGTTTTCCAATCTGTCTACATTTATAAAGTCTGCATGACATTCGTGTAATATATTTGGATAATGAGGACGTTTATCATGAGTATTAAACACAGTCCTAAGCTTCATTTATTGATTATGATTTCGTCCTTTGATTGATTGAATATGATTATTGAAAAGTTAAATTTAAAGTATCTTTTTTTAAGTCGGTTTTGTTAAAAGACTTGAACAAACAACTATTTTTTTTGTTCATTATGTATTTTCTTACATATATATAAATAAATCAGTGTTTATTTATTTATGTTTATGTATAAGTCTCTCTGTCTGTCTTGAGTTTTCTGAAATTTAATTTATAATGACATTTTATTCAAAAGGTTTCAATTTTAGTATATACACCACTCACCATGCCATGATGAATGCCACATAAAAACTGGAAAATTTATACAAACGTTCATCGTGTTGAAAATGACTTAATGTGATGTGTACTTTTATTCTTATTTCTTTCAATACATCATATCCATGAGAATGTTATTTTAAATATTCTTCAACTCGACTTCGACATCAACGTCAAAAAATATTACGGAAGCGTGAAAACATGTTATAAAACGCTTGCTGACATGTTTTTAATATTTGACGTTTCCCTTTTATTTATCAGTATTTTAAAAAGTCTGATTTTTTTAACCAGAAACCTATATTTAGATAAGCAAAATTCTATAGCCAAAACAAATATTTCACAAAACCACTAGGAATTTTTTAAAAGAATATATTATTCAAACATTATAATCCACATCTTAGAAAGAAAATTGAGCTCAATTTCTCACAATTCAAACCTGAATAAGAAACTAACCTATCTGACTCGTCGAGCACCACGCGCGAGCGAAGCGATTCCTTTTCAGCTTATAAAAATGCTGTCATAAATATTTCGACAGACATCCGATTGTTGTTCTCTATAAGTGAAATTTCTTTAAAAAAATTGTATGTTTAATAAATATATTACTTTTCCCATTTATTTTTTGGAGTTTTCCAAAATGTTAGATAACTCCAACATTTTAGAGGTTGAAAGTGTCAAGAAATCATATTTCACACATTACGAAAATGTTCCATAAAACTATTTTCTTCTTTATTGAGACAAAACTTTTTTCTTTAAACAAGTTTTTCATCCGATAAACTTCAAGGGAAAATAATAAACAAAAATGCGGCCAAATATTAAATCACAAAGTCTCCAACTCCCAAAGCCATTGTGTTTAGTGTTTATTGATGAATATCGATTTTTTGCTACGCGCTCCATTAAACAACTTTTTAGAATTACATTTAATATAAGCTGATCATGCCCAATTCACTAGTCGTCAAATACTTTTACTTGTGATGATATTATATTTTATGTTTCATAGTATTAGGGGTTCAGGATTTTATTTCCTCTCTTGTACACTTTTTTTCTTCTTCCTCAAATTTTACCAGCACAGGTCCCGATCCCGTTCTAATATCGGGGTAAAAGAACAGCTTGCTGATACCGTTACTTGCTGATAATTTATCTTTAGAATTCACTCAATATACACTAACAATCAAACCTTTTCTCTTTATAAAATACATTTCAAATGTAACAAGCTTATAGAAAAAATCAAGTAATTATTTATTGATAAATACCAATATTATTGTCGATTTTAACGAGATGAGAGATATCTGATAGTGGACTGACTCAGTAACTTGAAACGGGTCAAACATTATTTAGCTATTAATGGTAATATTTCCGTTAATAGTAATATCTAAGCTGAGGACACTGACAAAACTCTACCATTACAGAAAAATTAAGGATTTACTTAGGCTTACTTTCATAAGTACCTTCCATCTAGATGGCGCCATATAGGGCTATTAGAAAAGCACTCAGATAGTTGGCAAAGTAAAAGTTATCAGACCGACTTCATACATTATATTACTATAATTTATATATTTATTTTTCATAGATAAGTATTACCGAGTTATTCTTCAAGAAATATTTTCAAATGGCAAATCTTTCAGTTCTATTGTATAGTGATTACAATATATAAATAAAATATTCTTTTATTTATACTATCTATCACTTTCTATTGCTTTTTTGTCTCATATCCACTTAAATATGATGTTTTTTTTTTGCTATTACCTAATTATGCTGGTAGGGAACAGATTGTAATTGTGTTTATTTTATTTAGGTTAGCTTTTTATATATTAATTGTGTTACTTTTAACATATACATATATATATATATATATATATTATATTATTTATTATTATACTATAAACTATGATGAGTAATTTATTGTTATATTGATTCAGATGATGAAAGCGTTTGTACTTATGCCACGGCTTCATCGGAGGATAGTTTTCATAGTGCTACCATGCCTTTCAACTTAGTTTTAGACACTACATTTTTAAATTCAAATAAAATTTTTAATGTAATATACATTAACGCTCAAAGCCTACCTGCTAATTTTCCCGATCTTTTAGCTTCTTTCAATATCAATAATATTCGTGCAATTCTTATTTCTGAGACGTTTCTAAAACCTTGTCTACCGTCAACATCATATATACTCCCGGGATTTCATCTCATACGAAATGACAGAACAGGTAAGGGCGGTGGTGGAGTAGCTGTATATCTGCGCAATCATATTCCATTCTCTATCCTTGACGAATCTCCTTCAAAATATTCGGAATCTTCTGAACATCTTTTTATTCAAATCCTTATTGGTTCATCTAAATGTTTACTTGGAGTATTCTATAGTCCTTCTCTTAACATCGATTACTTTGATACTTTTGAAGAATTATTAGAAAAATATGTTCCGAACGTTGATCACACCATAATAATGGGGGATTTTAATACGTGTTTATTGAAAAACAACTCTCGCTCAGCTGGTTTAAAATCTATTATAAGTAGTGCCAATCCTACCATCTAATCATCGTCCTAACATCTAACGCCACACACTTTTTCCCTCATTCTCTTCCATCTTTGTTGGACTTAAGCATCGTATCTTTTTCTGACCGTGTTGAGTCACATGGACAACTGAATGCAGAAGCTTTTTCCTATCATGACCATTTATGTGTCGTATAAAACCCGACCGCCTAAAATCAAACCAACAGTGGTGATGCGTAGAAGTTTCAAAAACTTTAATAACGACGCATTCATGCGCGATCTTAATGCCATTCAGTGGGATAACATTTTTAATGCTCCGAATGCAAATGACAAAATTAATATATAATAAGACATAGTGTTAGAAAATGTATAAAAAGAGCTGCACTGCTGTCATCGGTGACATTATCATTTTGCTATTCGTTGCGATAGGTAGTGCGGTGTCATTATTGTTTCGCTATTCGTTGCGATAGGTAGTGCGGTGTCATTATTGTTTCGCTATTCGTTGCGATAGGTTGTGCGGTGTCATTCTTGTTTCGCTATTCGTTGCGATAGGTAGTGCGGTGACATTATTGTTTCGCTATTCGTTGCGATAGGTAGTGCGGTGTTTCATTGAACGGCTAATAATTTATTCCTACCTTCAAATTATATGTGATTTGTTATAAATTTAAAGTGATCTGTCCATTTAAGTGTTATTGATTGTGAAACTAATAATAAATAATTATTATTACGTAGGGTAGATTTATTTTGTTTATTTTTTTACTTATTTTTCAATTTTGACTATTAATTGAGAAGTGGGATCAGAACTAAATTCACGCTATCTACTTTTCAATCGAGACTAATTATTTGCGTTCAGTGATTATTACTGATTGTGATTGTTCGGTTATAATTCGAAATGCCTCGCGGTGACAACGAATCGCCGCGGCTTTCTCGCGTTAGTTTGCGGAATGTAGGAACTTCATACGATAATCGAGATAGGCGACGTCACCGTAATAAAAGTGATAGCTCGGATCGGTGCAGCCGACGCTCGCGACGCCGTCGTCAAACTCGTTCACGTTCTCGCGAATGCCGAAACCGCGATTCACGTTCACCCGCATATTCTCATTCTGTGAATAACGATCGATTGCAATCAACGCTCGATGCAATTTTACGTAAGCTAGGTGACAATAACGAAGTGATACCTAGGGATTTATCTAATAACACGCGCAGTGATTTAGTTAATTATTGTGCCTCAAATAATTCTAACACGGTTAATGTTAACAATAACGATCCGCGTTTAGTGGAGGGTTTATCAAGTCACGGTGATACCATTCGTAGTCGAGAGGTAGGTTCATCGGAACTAATAGAAGCTTTAAAAAATTTACAACCTATCCGGTCGAACAATTATTTCGTATCAAATTTTGATCCTACCGTCAACAATATTGATATTTGGTGCGATGAAGTAGACCGCGCTCGTATTGCGAATAGTTGGTCCGATTGTGAGTGCCTATCGAGAGTAGCATCCTGTCTTAAGGGAGATGCGCGCGTATGGCTTTCGGAATGGGTAACCAATGACCGTTCGTGGTCAAATTTTAAAAAGGAACTTAGACCTCTTTGTCCACAGCGATTAGATTACGCAAACATCCTTTATGACGTCATGAATGAAACATCTGATAAATACTCAACTTACGCTGAATATGCCCGACGTACTCTGCTTCGATTGCGGGTAGTCGATGGTTTGAGCGACGAACTGCGTACACTAATTGCTATACGCGGAATAGATGACACTCAAGTTCGGGCGACAGCTACTAACGCACATTTAACGGTCGATAATATAGTGTCGTTTCTATCGATATACGTAAAGACGGTTAAAAATAAATCAAATACGCAGGGCAACGGTCAGTTACTCGCTCCAACGCTCCAATCAAAATGTTAATAGTCAAAGTAATACTAGGTGTTTTAAGTGTGGTTTACGTGGTCATTTTGAACGATCCTGTAGACGATCAAACGTAGGTGTCGGTCAAGCTCGAGATGGAAATTTTACTGGTCGATTGCAATGTACTTTTTGTAAAAAGATGGGCCACGTTGAGAAGGATTGTTTCGCGAAAAATCGTTCAACCGTGCGTAATCAACGTCAAGTGAATTTATGCGGGACTCGTTTAAGTTCATTTTCTCAAGACGTTGTGACCGCAGTTGTAGAAGGTATTCCAATGGACGTTCTTATAGATAGTGGTGCGCTCAACGTTTCTCTAATATCCTCCGATGTTTTGCGTTATCTTACTAGTCAACCAAAGTCAACCTACTGTGTTCTTAAAGGTATCAGTAACCGCGAGATCATAGTTACTTCTTTTGTTACCGTTATAATCGAACTTGACGAAATTTCTATCGAAGCAGATTTGATGGTCGTACCATCGTCGTGTATGAATACGTCTATAATTATTGGTACTGATGTTTTGAATCGGGATGGGGTAGTTTATATAAGGACAAGGGATCGACAGTACATTTCACATTCCTTAAATAAAAAGATCATTAATCAGATATCCACTATTGATTCGCTTAAAATAGATCCTCCGCTTGAGGGTATCGAATATGATTCCTTATTGGGGGTAGTAAGTGAATACTCGAGCTATTTTATTTCTGGCACCGCGACAACAACTGTTAAGACTGGTGAGATGTGCATTAAATTAACGAGTCCTGAGCCAGTCGCTTATCGCCCCTATAAGCTTTCTTATCACGAGAAACTCAAGGTTAGAGATATAGTTGCCGACCCCCTTAAAAAAAATATTATCAAGGAGTCACAATCAGAGTACGCAAGTCCAATTATTCTTGTTAAAAAAGACAATTTCTTGGCCTAGCGGGATATTTCTGCAAATATATAAGAAATTACGGGATACAAACGGCTAGTCTTACTTATCTAACTAAAAATGATGTCAAATTTAACTGGGGACCGGAACAAGAACAGGTGCGAATAGATTTGATTCAAACATTAACGAACGCGCCAGTTTCAGCTATTTTCAATCCTAAATTAAAAACAGAACTTCATACCGACGCTAGTAGTGCAGGATACGGGGCAATCCTTTTGCAATTTCACGCAGATGACACTAGGCACGTTTTCGAATATTTTAGTAAGGTCACACAAAACGCTGAACCAAAATATCATTCTTACGAACTTGAGACCCTGGCAGTCGTTAGAGCTTTACAACACTTTCGACATTATCTCATTGGCCTGCAATTCAAACTGGTTACCGATTGTAACGCTCTAAAGTCTACGGAGCGAAAAAAAGATTTACTGCCTCGTGTGGCTCGATGGTGGTTATATCTCCAAGATTTTGATTTTGTAATAGAGTATAGGCAAGGTGTCATGATGCCACATGTCGATTATTTGAGCCGTAATCCCCCGGTCATTGTAAACCAAATATCGCGTCCACGGAATTGGGCGCAAATAGCTCAATCCGCTGATGATGAGGTTAGCAGTTTGATGGTAAAATTGCAGGAAGGACAATTAGATTCTAACCGCTATGTAGTTCGTAATGGGTTGCTGTATTACAAATACAGTGAGAGGGGTGAGGAAGCTAGGTTCTTATGCTTTATCCCTAAGGGCCATAGATCAAGCCTGCTTAGGCTTTTCCACGATGAACTTCAGCACATAAATGCCGAAAAAACTTTAGATCTTATACGAAGACATTTTTGGTTCCCTGGCTTGCCCAGTTTTGTACGAAAGTACATAGCCCACTGTATAACATGTGTTTCTAAGAAACGTGTACCCCGGCAGCCTTTACAACAAATTACCTCGTGGCAAAAACCGACGGAACCATTTGATACCATTCATATAGGTCCTTTACCAATTTCAAAAGATTACAAATTTATATTAATTGTAGTAGATTCATTCACAAAGTTCTGTTTGCTTTATCCTATGCAACGTCAAGATGCTTTGGAATTGAAAGCAAATCTTTCTAAAATGGTCGGTCTTTTTGGTGCTCCAAAAT
Organism: Melinaea marsaeus rileyi; assembly: GCA_918358865.1. Lineage (NCBI taxonomy): Eukaryota > Metazoa > Arthropoda > Insecta > Lepidoptera > Nymphalidae > Melinaea > Melinaea marsaeus. The sequence goes on along the minus strand of OU911093.1, from coordinate 22,350,262 downwards.
TAGTGGTTACAGATCGAGGACGTATGTTTGAGTCCTGTGAGTTTTCAAGTTGGTTACAGGATATGGGCTCGTCAATACATTACGTCACACCCGAGATGCATCAAGCTAACGGCCAAGTTGAAAGATATATCAGGACACTCCTTAACATGCTACGTGTACAAGCGGACCTCAACCCTATTTGGTCCGATACCCTATGGAAACTTCAGTTGACGCTGAATATTACACGACAGAAAACGACGCAGTCGTCTCCATTAAGACTGCTGGTAGGTACTGAAGGCGCAACACCTTTAATACGCTCTGTTATTCGCGATCTCGCTATTGATGATACGCGACCAGATAGAAAGTCATGGCGAGACATGTGTAGAGCTAGAGCAAATGAGTTACTCGATTGTAATCAACGAAAACAAGATGATCGTGTTAATCAGAATCGACAAGTTCCAAAGCAGTACAGTGTCGGCGATTTCGCCTTTGTTATTAAGTATTCGCAATCTGGGAAGTTGGATCCTGGGATGCGAGGACCATACCGGGTCACAAAAGTGCTGTCTGGTGGCCGCTACGAGTTGAAACTCCTGGCTGGTGGTTACGGCAAGACAACCCAGGCTGCAGCACAGTATATGGTACCGTGGAGAGGCGAGTGGTGCCCTGAATCCTGTGCTTTGTTCTTCAATTGTGAGTATTGGAATGAATGTTTCTGTCGAATTTAGTCGAGCCCATGTTGTTACTTTTGTGATACCTGAATTACCATGTAATTCGGAAGACATGTTGTTACTTTTGTGATACCTGAATTACGATGTAATTCGGAAGACATGTTGTTACTTTTGTGATACCTGAATTACGATGTAATTCGGAAGACATGTTGTTACTTTTGTGATACCTGAATTACCATGTAATTCGGAAGACATGTTGTTACTTTTGTGATACCTGAATTACGATGTAATTCGGAAGACATGTTGTTACTTTAGTGGTACCTTAATTACGATGTAATTCGGAAGACATGTTGTTACTTTTGTGATACCTGAATTACGATGTAATTCGGAAGACATGTTGTTACTTTAGTGGTACCTTAATTGCTCTAGCTCTACACATGTCTCGCCATGACTTTCTATCTGGTCGCGTATCATCAATAGCGAGATCGCGAATAACAGAGCGTATTAAAGGTGTTGCGCCTTCAGTACCTACCAGCAGTCTTAATGGAGACGACTGCGTCGTTTTCTGTCGTGTAATATTCAGCGTCAACTGAAGTTTCCATAGGGTATCGGACCAAATAGGGTTGAGGTCCGCTTGTACACGTAGCATGTTAAGGAGTGTCCTGATATATCTTTCAACTTGGCCGTTAGCTTGATGCATCTCGGGTGTGACGTAATGTATTGACGAGCCCATATCCTGTAACCAACTTGAAAACTCACAGGACTCAAACATACGTCCTCGATCTGTAACCACTAATTTTGGAGCACCAAAAAGACCGACCATTTTAGAAAGATTTGCTTTCAATTCCAAAGCATCTTGACGTTGCATAGTCAAAACAGATTATTTCTGAGTACTAGATACATAAATCATAAGTAATGTAAGATGGTTATTATTGGTTATATATTTCCGATTTCTTTCAAAAATATTTTATTTGTAGCCATGATTTTTATATTTTCTGGAATATTTTTTTTTATTTATGAGGATTATACTTTATCAAGATTTAATATTGCGATATAATAAAATATTACTTTGAAATATTGATGTTTCTGAATAATATGTAACGTTTATTCTACACTTTTTATTTATTTTATTTTTATATTCTGGACGCTGGAATTTTAGCTCTGGAATTTTAGAGCTATAAAAAATATTTTGTATATAGTATACTTTATTTATTATGTCGTGTTTTATACCTTTCCGCGAATGGGATACGTCCATTTGATCTGAAATATTAATTGTCGTATTGCTATTATGCAACATAAAATTTATTTATTTATTTAGCTTCACGCCATATCCCTTACGGGGTAGCCAGAGACGACGGAGCGCCAAACGCTACGGTCCCTTCATACCTCTTTCGCCTCGACCACAGACATCAACCTCTTCATACATACCCTCATACATAAAATTTATTTTAAAAAATCAATCAAAAAGTGCCAACGGTTCGAAATCCTAATTATTTATAAACTGCATCTCTTTTAAGTACGATGAAGAAAAAACACAAAAAAATCTTTGTTTCCATCGCATCAAACACTTCAACCACATCCATATTTCTTAATTTACAAATGTTATTAACATTTTTCTTACTACTACCAGTTGCATTTTTTATGGATAGCTTAGTATAATAAATATTCTTAAGAATTTTCCGTCAAGTGATTAAAGTTCAAAATGAATCGAATACCAAACCCCGAGCTATTCAGTGCACTAGAGTTTAAGCACTTAAACTAATTTAGTTTAATTAGTAGTAAAGTTTTAGATCTAATAAAAATATTTAAAATATTTTTTAACCTAATCAATCAGGTGTGGTAAACTCAATTACTTGCATGCTGACTAAAATGTTAATTTGTCCATATTTTATACTGTAATAAATCAGATCTTTATCTAACAAGCTTAAACGTGAAAAAATGTGTAACATTCCTTAGAAAATAGTAGCAACACACGAACACTGTTTATAAAGTTTACTTGAACTTAAATGTATAATAATAATCCCTAATAACTATAACCTTCCAATTTTAATAAAAATAATTGGACTTCAACTCATTCTTGAATTAATTGTTTTATTATTTAAGATATTTTGAGTAAAAAAAATTGGGTAGAAGAAAATCCACAGTAAAAATAATACTTTGAGATGCTCCTAATTAGGACACAGACAGACTTTATTTTATTTATGTACGATCTCTAAGTAGTATCCAATTACATGCAAATTCGTTCTCATACAAATAAGTTTACTTATCCTTCATCCAGTCTTTGATAACGATTCTAAAGAAAATGTGTTAAATATTAATGTATTTATAATTCATTACATGCTCTCAGAAATATACTCCTATACAATATTCATACTAACCTCACATTTTAAGATAGAAATGAGTTATTATATACAAATTTATTTTAAACTAAAATATACATGTATATTTTCAGCTCAAGTGTTCCATTCCAAGTACCATTTGAAGTATTTTGTAGAAGTGACAATACAAAAGTCCAACCAAAAAGCTTAAAGCTATTTTGTTCATCGTATTAAATCGAAATCCTAAACGGAATACAAACAGTAATAAACTTCGAAATCAATTTCGTGATTAAAAAGATTATCCCACAAAACTATCAACTATCAAAACTATCACACAAAAAAATAAACAAACGTTCTGCTCAAAGATATGGAACTCCTCACTTAGATGCGAAAAAAAGATTACGATTAGTTGCCACCTTGGCAAGGTGGCAACTATCAACATCAATTTTACAAAAAGTCAGTCATTCGAGCCATAGTTTGTGACTTCTGTGCCTCAGCTATTGTTGAATATAGCAACTATCTATTGACAGTTGCTATATTCATAATTTGAGTGCATTTAATCTATTATTGTAATATAATTAAAAAAAACTAATAATACTTAAGCTATTGAAGTACGAAGCCCAGAAGAATCCTACACCATGACCGTAATAATAATTAAACAAAAACTTTTTATATTATACAAAGTAAACGACGGGAGTCATAAAACTTGGTGGGAATCGCACCAAAAAAAATATCTGAGTTTTGATTAGGTGGGATGAAATAAAACATTTTTAACTTTCCCGCAGTCCAATTAAAAGGTCTTCTTTTGAAGGATGGTAAATGTAATATTAATGAATGATAAATTAACAAAGTTTTCTTTTCTTTTGTGATATTCTTTAAAAACAAAGAGAAGCTTTTTCAATAAAAACATCAAATATTACAATTGATATTTATATAATTTTATGTAAACAACCATAAAATATAATAAAAATCTCATCCTTTGAGTTGCATTTGTGAAACAATATAAAATATTTTATACTACATTTCTACGTACTCATTAGATTTTAATGCCATATATGTGAGTACTTTTTTTTAATTTCATTTTGTTGCATTACAAATAGCTGTATCTACAACACTTATCTTTATTAAGATATAAAAACGATTAATATAATAGTGTCGTAAATTAGAGATTATATATTGTTCAAAACAAACTTAACCAAAGCCGGTTTGAATTATTAAGTTGTCGTAAGTAGTGATTATAATGGCTCAGGATTTATGGCGCCATTATGAGTATAATACGATCAACAATGTTTACTGAAATTATATTAAATTATGGCGGACCGATAACTGTTTGTCGGCATAAATATTGAACGATGAACCGATAGAGAGTCTGTTATTCTTTTTTATATTTCTAATTCTAGTAATATTCTACAATTTCTGTAATTAATTTCGTTAATAACGATTCTTTTCTACAAAACCCTGTTATTAACAAAATAACAAAAGTAATCATGGCAATGTTCTAGTTTTTTTACAATAGGTCTTTATAAAACGGTAATTTAGCTATTATTAAATATAATTCCATATAATCGAAATTGCGTTTCATTTACATAATAATTAACATTTACCGTTTATTGCTATTATTACTATATTTTTAATCTAATACCCTATTTCAGCAATCCATGATTAATCGTTCGGTGTAAAGTGTGCGGGCATAAGTAATTTATAAAAGAATAAACTATTTTGTTAATAACGGAAAAGAGTTGGTAAAAATTTTATGTAAAAACAAAACAACAAAACAAATAAATTAATAAATTAATAATTTTGATCTACATTTATTTCACTAATTAGTTTTTAAATCATCACGTTTTAAAGTTGAAAACAAAATAACATCGTTAATTGTTAATATTTTGTGTACGTTATACGAGAATACTGTTACGCTAGCTGAGATTAATAAATCGCTACTCATAACGGGGACATTTGAGAACTTTATTCCCATAACTCCAACACTTCTTGTCGCTACCTATAAAAGATACAGGAATGGAGTCAAAGTTCTCGTTCAAATGAAGTACTTAATCGAAGCAAATTGTAAAGTTTTGAGTAGTTCTCAATTTCAGGTAAGTTTCAATTATATACTTTATATATACTTTATACTTGGTTGAATTATTACTCAAATCACATTTAATTAAAATATATGTTATAGCATATTAAATTTATTTTTAATTAATACATTTAAAGATAGAGGTTATTATTTTAAAAGTATATGGATTGGATTAGATCTGTATCAAATTACCTTTAAGGTGCGTTCGTGTATACGTAGAGCAACACACCCTTTCTAAATTTTCCTCGCCGCTTTTCCTTGATGGCATTTTTTAATTTCTCTAATATCGTTGCGTAGTATTCTTCGGTTACAGTCCTTCCCTTTTCTTTGTAATCAATCAAGATTATCCCCTCACAATCCCAAAAAACGGTAGCCATCATCTTTCCACCTGACTCCGTCACCTTGAATTTCTTTGGCGGTTGTGTCCCCTTTTTATGCCATTGCATGGACTCTTGTTTGGACTCAGGCTCAAAGTGATGAACCCATGCTTCATCTCCCGTAACAATACGGTCCAAAATCTGTGCAGGTTTATCTCCACACAACTCCAAAAATGCTTTGACGCATCGACGCGCTGTTATTTCTGAAACGGCGTGAACATTCTCGGTACCCATCTTGCACTGACTTTTGTCATACCCAGGTGATCATGTAGGATTCGCAAAGTGGTGGTATTTGATACTCCAACTAATGCAGATAATTGTTTTTTCTTCAAACGGGCATCCTCTAGTACAATTTTCTTCACTTTTTCGACGATGTCCGATGTGGTAGCCTCAACTGGCCTTCCTGAGCGGGGGTCGTCTTCAATTGACTCTCGACCATGTTTATAAAGACCATGTCACTTGTAAATCATTGATTTACTAGGGCACTGTCCCCTATAAACGACTCCCATTTCATTCAAAATGGTTTGAACGTTCTTTCCTTGCTTGGTATGGAATTTTATCACAGCGTGGTGTTCAATTTTCTCCATAGTTTCAGTTTTCTTTCGGATTGACCTGTTCAGCAGGCGACTGTTCTTAAACCAATGACGCAATCGGGTTGAAACTCGGTATTTATACTAATGATGAGTCTGAGTACAATGAAAAAATTTATATTACTATAAAATATAATTCCACATTTTGTCCGGTTATTAAAGTTATAGATCTGAGGCAAAACGAATATATATTTAAGTAATAATATTTTTTTGTATTTCTAGTAAAAACGAACTGTTTAAAGAAACAATGAATATTTATTTAAAGTGCACTACAGAGGCAAGAAAGATTCAAAAGCTCTAATTGTAACACAAAAGTTTTAAAGATAAAAAAAACATATACGAAAAATATTAATTTAAAGTGAAAACTTTAACTAAAAAATTTCCAAAAAGGCGATGTTTTTTTTTTTTACATCGTAATTTTTACAAATATTTATATTTACAAAGAAATATATCTCAATATAAGAATCAAATTATTTAAAATAATGATATTATAATAAATGTATATTGTTTGTAATTTTTCCAAAAGCATCAATAATTTACTAACGGTACTTGTATTTTATTCTGAGTAGTGAAAGTAATATGAGGAAATCTGTATCAAGTTCTCATAGCTTCAGAACTTATTGCTACTTGATAGTTTCTTTACTTTTATTTAGAAAAGTTTATTGAATGTTTATTTTTAATAGCTGCGGCGCGTTCCTGGATAAAGAATGGGAAGAATAAATTATATTAATACTATAAAAATTTGCACATTATCTATTTACTACTTTACAAATGTTAATTTCTGAAACTATTACTTAGGTTATATATTTTTTTATTTGATGGCCTATTTACAGATGAAGAGCCCTTATATTGTTATTTTCAATCTTACAATAAACTATTTCTTTTAAGATATTTACATAAGATAATCGATAAAGGAGTTCTTGAGTTATACTTAATTCTTAATAAAAAAATATAACTAAGTTATATTAAGAATTAAGTATAACTATATAACCTGAGCTAGGTTAAATTATATTTTATATAGCACTTTTACTTTCTTAAGTTGTAATATTCTTTCGTTTAATTTTCAAGCATTAACTTTTTCAACTCTTCTTTCCAACCTGCGGCAGTAGATAAGAGAGCTAAATAGATTAATTGTTTTTTTGGTAATCCCCACAATTCCCGTCTATAAAGAAAATTAGTACTATTATGTTTACACAGAAGGTCTAAACGAAAATATTACAGCTTCAAAAGTTGTATACTCAATAAATATTTCGTAGCTTTCTCATCTATTAAATTAATCATTATATATAATGTTATTTAAAAATACCTATATATACAAAGTACAAATGTGTATAATGCACTGCGATATATTTTTAATAATAGTTTAAGAATTTATATCATAAAAGAGATATCAATGAATATATTTAAACTCTTCATGTTTTATAAAAGTGATATGACTTTAAGATCAGAAGTGAGAATCATTTCTTTTCTTCATTTTGTAACACAAAGCACCCTTAAACTAAATTGTAGTTTTGTATAGAACCTGATAGACAAAAAAGCCCTTTATATGCAAGCTATCGAATTTTCAAGTTGACTCTGCGTGTCGTATACAAACACGACGGAGTCTTTCCTCGGAAACAAAATAGTAAAACATTGTCACAATTTGTAACAGTTTTGTATGTAATAAAATATTTATGGAAAAAATTATGTATTTTCCGAGTTTAGTAAATAAATTGTAAGGTATTTGCCACACCATGAGAAAGACTGGCTGAAATTATGTTTTGTTTTTTGTATTGTATTTTTTTCATACTCATATTTTTTTAAATGTAGGTTTTGAAATTATATTTAAAAATGTTTTCATGACTATAAGTAATTAAAAAATTCAATTGTATTATTAATTTCTAAGCTCCAATTTTACATTTTAAATAAGTTATTAAGTCTCAAAAATATCAAACTAAGTTAACGATGCTTTTGTTTTGAGTAAGCTTTTTTAACGGTATCGAATAATTAAAAACCTTTTCTGAAACCGTAGATATGTGTGTTTGTGTTTCTTTATAAAGTCGTTTGTCGATACTAACTGTATTATACAAATTGTAAACTGTATTTCCTTTAATTTGTATAAACAATAATTGTATTATACAAATTAAAGGAAAATGTTTGTATATTTTGGAGTGATTTCCTGGTTGTTGTGGATTTTCAACAAAAATATCTTTTGTTTACCAGTTGTTTTCTCAAAAAATTTACGAATAAAACGATGTTCCCACCTTTATATAGTTGCGTTATAATAAAGCATAGATTAGTGAATCTTTTTGTTGATGAGAAATGCCAGAAAAAGAGTTGTAACTAATGTTTTTAACAATATTTTGTAGTGTATATGAGCTAAGTCAAAAACTAGCATAGTATTTAAAAAAATTAAAAGATTTTGCGTTTCTAAAATAAAACAAACTATGTTTTATGGTGTTGAAGTAAAAATATCAATGTTTTATACCATCTCTCCTTTTATACTATCTATTCGATTTAAAGAATTGAATTACAAAAGTAATGACAGCACGAGAACCTTGCAGCGAGTTCATTTTATATATTGTCGGAAAACGAAGCTACCAACTGATAGTAAGAAAGTTGGAGAGAAAAATAAAGATTAACTGTTAAGATACATTGTTGTATCACAATAGTTTATATGACTTGTATTTTTTATTTAATATTCTACAATAAATTAAAAACAATCCTTACTATATAATAATGACCTAATTGACTCTGTATGCACGCGCATCACTTATCACCCACAAATCACACAATAATGTGTAGTACATCAAAAAAAAGCTATTGAATCAGGCTACAAAATAGGGTGGGTGCCAACCTTATACGTGACATTTGATCCTTTCCGGCCCTTCGGGCCGGGAAGTTCCCTCGTATATATATATTATATTATTATAATATATATAATGTTTTGCTAATGGACTCTGTTCTATAGTTTATTTGGGTAAGCAACTCTAATTTTAAAACTAGCTCTGCTTCAATTACTTTATATGAAACTCTGAGCCAGGATACAAATAGCAACTTAACTATGAATGAACCATCAATGTCTATAAGCAAAATAATATCTATCAGAAATATTATGAATATTTGAATATTAATTTCAAAATAAATAAATTATTATTATTTAATACATAAAGGAAATAAAGTGCTAACATTATTATAATGAATATTTTTGTCGGTAAGTCAATCAATTTTATATATCTATTTCTAAGTATTAAATTTATTAGGTTTATTATTTTACAGTCGTATAATAGATATCCTTTATTACATATTATTTATATAAATAAAAATAGAGGAAACTACATATCTATTTCGATTTAATATACGAATCAACTATAATATGTCTATGAACTGAATACTAATAACAATACTCACGAATTAGTAACACCAGATCCATTCCATTTCCTTCTAAGTCATTTTTCCAAAAAACAAGATATATCGCTTTAACTTCAATGATATATACAAATTATTTTAGTAATATTTAGACAAAAAAGTTATACAGAAAGCCATAAAAAGGTTTTGCGTTCCTATGTGTAAGCAAGTTGGTATGAATATAAATAGTTGTAACTAATGTTTTGTAACGATTTTTCGTAATCCCTATGAACAAAGTCAAGAGCAACAACTAGCTTAGTATTAAAATATTAAAATAAAAAACAACTTACGTATTTTTGGTATTGAAGTAAAAATATCAATGTTTTATACCATCTCCTTTTATACTATCTACTCGATTAAAAGAATTGAATTACAAAACTACTGACATCCCGAGAAACTTGCAGCGAGTTCATTTTATATATTATCGGAAAACGAAGCTACCTACTGATAATAAGAAAGTTGGAAAAAAAATAAAGATTAACTGTTTAGATATATTTTTTTATCACAATATGACTTGTATTTTTTATTTAATATTCTACAATAAATTCATTACATTTATAATAATGATTTGCTAATGGATCCTAGTCCATCGTTTATTCGGGTTAGCAACTGCAATCTTAAAACTAGCTCTGCTTCATTCACCAAATTTCTATGAAACTCTGAACTAGAATACAAATAGCAACTTAACTATGAACAACCCATCAATATCTATGGAGCAATTTAATATCTATCAGAATGATTATGAATATTTGAATATTAATTACAAAATAAATATATAATTATTATTTAATAAATAAAGGAAATAAAGAGTTCAGATTATTATAATGAATTTTGTCGGTAAGTTAATCAATTTTATATATCTATTTTTAAGTATTAAATTTATTAGGTTTATTATTTTACAGTCGTGTAATAGATATCCTTTATTACATATTATAATATAAATAGAGATAGAGGAAACTATATATCTATTTCGATTTAATATACGAATCAAGTATAATATCTCTATGAACTGAATACTAATAACAATACTCACGAATTAGTAACACCAGATCCATTCCATTTCCTTCTAAGTCATTTTTCCAAAAAACAAGATATATCTCTTTAACTTCAATGATATATACAAATTATTTTAGTAATATTTAGACAAAAAAGTTATACAGAAAGCCATAAAAAGGTTTTGCGTTCCTATATGTAAGCAAGTTGGTATGAATGATGAATAATAAATTGGAAGAATCAAGAATATGAAACAATAAACAAACTTAATGAAATTATTATGAATAGGCAGCAATTAACTTTTCTCTACATTTGAATTATAATTATAATAAAGGTAAATCTCAGCTATGAAATCTAATATAATAATGATTAATGAATCACAACTTAATTTATAACTTAATATTTTTGGACACGATTTTCTGTGACTATTTTTTATGTTTCTATATAAAAAAATATAAGCAGGTACACATTTACTGATTATATCATGAGTTCATTCACATGCCATTTTTTGTTTTTTATTTAAAACATAAATATTGTAATATCATCATAAAGTTCAGAGGTTACTGTAACATTAGAAAATTAAAAAAGTGTATTTCTCTCTACTTTCGACGTTTTAGATACGACATCACCAACACAATGAAAATTACTCAGTTGGAGTGAACGGCGAATCAATTACTTTGATACCAATTGATGTTTATTGACACTAAACATATTTACTACTGTAACACTACCAGTGTGTTGTAATACTGTCTATATATTTTATTAAATCAAAAGTAGTATACACTTTCAGGTTTTTCAGTGTAGTTAAGTCAGGATTATCAATGTTGTCACCGTGACAAAAAAAACATTTTATATCAATAGAGATTATTGCATTAATAAATCACATTTATAATTTATTTGCGATGCCACCTTCAAACTTCTATTATATTTAGTTTTATTGTAATTATAGCTATTTGCAAACCAATTTAAGAATTAAAATATGATTGTAGGTATACAGGTATGTATAGCAACAACCATATTTGATATAACAAAATCAATCTTTCAGATTTTACGTCTTGTGTGGACAAAAAATTACAAGTCACGATTAAAAAAAAATATGTCTGAACTTCTTAAAAACAACTATAAACAAATGCAAGGATGCGACAATGCTCTATGTTATGTATTGCAACTTAATAATAATATAACATTATATATTTTTAATAAAAACCGGGTACTTTCTTAAGTGTAAGTCTAACATGTTTGTTATTATCTTAGCATTTATAAGGCAATCTAAATTGTATTTTTTTATATTGACTGAATCACAAAGGATACGGAGTCATTTTTAATATTCCGTGAATTATTGACGAATTTAAATAATATTAATATATTTTGTAAATTAATTAATTAAAAACAAAAAAGTTGTTTTGATAGTTCGTAACTGTTATTTTCTTCAAAAGAAAGACGAACAATCGAACCCTTTTTCTGTTCAATGATTAATTGGCTGACATTAAATGATTGCAGATCATTTACAGTGACTCGGATATCAAAGTCAATTTCAGACTAAGGCTTTATCGTGTCTCCTCTTAAAATTTTATTCTCATTAAAAACTTTAAAAAACTTAGAACAATTGGACATCTATACATATATAAAGTATAGTATAGTATATGTTAGTGTACGCTCTAAATATTGGAATATTTTAAGATTCAATATACTGTGTCAATAACTCAGACATCTTTGGTAGACAGTATTAATTTAATGTCATTTCTCTCAAGTATTCGACTTCATTCAACTGAATACACATTATATACTCATACATGTCTCGCATTCAAATTGTTAGTATCCGTTTCGTTGTCTTTATTAATGTCTTGAATAGCGTAAATACGGGGACGCCATTAAAATAATTACATCAACAATTCGTACAATATTCCGGCCCATGAAAAATGATAAGAATTCAGTCCGATTTTTAAATATAATTTAGCTTAGATTCAACATATAATATGAAACCAAACTTGTTGTTGTTGTTGTTGTAATTCCAGTACCTTTTAATTTTATTTAAAATTTGATAATGTATTAATTGAGCAAAGCGAGCAGAGCACTCTACTGAAGACTTTTTCACATTCTTTGTCACGAATAAGCTCGAAAACTACTTGACGTAAAATTATGAAATTTTGTAATCAAAAAGACACACATTAGATAATGGTTTTCAAACGAGATTTCGCAGTCACAGCGAGTCCAAACTGAGGGTCTCTTGATGCCCCTAGTTATTATATAATTTTAAAATGAGGCGTCTTATTTAATTTCGTTTAATGCTATTAAATGGCTTCTCAAAATGAAACAAAGAGAATTATATATTATACATTTTGATTTCTTAACCATAATGAACCATTAAGTCACGCATGATTCTTATTATTTTGACATCTTTATATTCAATAGAGAGAAAAGGAAGTTTATTAATTCAGAAAACGATTACTACGTTAGAAAGACTGGAGATTTTTCAAACACGTAAATAAAAAATGTTTAATGGGAAATTAATCTTGAATCCTAACTTTAACTATTTACTTATTTAAAAAACTCTATAAACATGACAGCCAAATGGTGCTTAAAATTTAATTTATATAAATTAAATTTAAGAATTATATGTTAATTATAATTATATGTTATATGAATAAAATTTACCACATATTACATAGGAAGTTTCAATTCATTGTAAGTTGCTCAATTGCTCAGACTACGGGGTATTTGCAAGTCTCACAGACAGTCACTTGTCTTGAAACTTCAGTAGCTTACATACAAAGCGCTTCCTTTATCAAGCTGTATGAAACATTATAGTACATAAGAGTACTTCGTAAACGTAAACTTCTACTTATATTATATATAGATATATATATATTATAACAAAAACATCAACTTTTACTAAATATATTTTGCATATTTTTAATATAAGTGTATTCCTATATAAGAAATACATACTACATACAATATATATTTCAATTTAATTGCATAGCTTTTAATACTTGTCTTATTATTACTTGATACAAAGTTTTGTGGTGGTTCAAAGCAGATAGAATACCAATTCAATCCTTATGTAAATCCTATCATGTCGAAGGAATTATTTAGATGTTCCATTTTGTTGTGGACACATGCTGCAGATATTTAATATTCAAAATTGAATTGGTTTCCGGGATAAGTTGTAGACTAATGATTTTTTATCATGAAATCAAATTACTATAATTCGTTTTGTGAAAATTTTAAATATTAAATTTTATATGTTCGCCCATGAACAACGTATCAATATCAAAAATCAAAATCAAATTCATTATTGAAAGTAAGTTTATTACATTGTCAAAGTTACCACTAGTTCTGAAAATTATTTGTCATTGACCTTAGAACAGCTGGCGAGAGAAACTCACTAACAAATTAAACGTAAATTACAAATATAATAGAGCTTGAAATAACCCGGCAGCGAATCCTTTATACCCAGGGTGTATCTCTAGATATTCAGAAATACTTTAGTATCGGTTAGCACACAAACGTTCCTTAACAAGTTTTTTATATTTATTAAAGGGTAAAATCTAAACGTTACAACTTGAACAGTACTCAAATAGAAGTGAATGAGAGAAGGAAAATGTTGAGTTCCTTCTCTTTTATTATCACGATCGATTATACTAATAATATTAAGAATGAAAATATGATATGTTGAGTCTCACTCTTGAAATTACGTTGAGAATTTTTAAGAAATATTACCTATTCAAAAATAGTTTCTAGTAAAACTTCAAATTATTTTATTGTGTTATGATTCTATTAAAACTGATACATATAGTAGTAATGTAATTTGATTATATTTTTGTTTTCTAACGGTAACTGAAAATATGTTGCAGATAAAATATTTTTTACATTTTATAATAATCTAGTATTGTGATTTGGTGATAGTAATGTGTTTATTTAATAAATATCGTAAAAATATAAAGTTGTTTTTTCAGAAAAAACATAATTGAAGAAATTGTTTTGTATTGTTAAATAGCTAAGTAGCAGACTTCAAAACAATTATAAAAAAAATATATTTTATTGATATATATATATATATATATATATATCAATAAAATATATTTTTTTCTTTACAAAAGAAACTGTATATAAAGCGGCTTTTAACAAAATGTATAATTTTTATATTAAGAAACCTTCAAGGTGAAATGTTTGTTGTTATTCTGTTTTTATTTCTTTACGATAATAACATTTTAAAGGTAAACCAAGAGATTAGTTTTGTCAACATATGACATGTTCTAAAATTACTGAACTAATTAATAATACTTAAAACATTACATTTGTACAAAAAACATAATATATCTATAAATTGATTGATGATTGAAAAAAGCTAAAAAAATCCACCGTGGAGACTTGCGCAAATTGTTGCGTTGCATTTTTCATGAGCCTGAATCGTTGATTCAATTATTGGAATGGCAACTGTGGTATAATTGGACATTTTGTTTAAGAAGTTCGTGTCATTGCTGCGATGATTTGATATAACATTCTGATAAATTTTCCATAATAACGATTGGTATTATTATGACTGATTTAAATTAATAATGTTTGTAAAGGACGAAATTTGATAACACAGGAAGGAATATACCTCAACACATATTATCAAGATAAAATTAAATGGAGCATATCAATGATATTAGCGATGAATCGTCTCATCTATTATAGAATTTCAGCATCGCTTGAGATGAATCTCGTTATATAAAGTAAAATAATAGCATTAAATTTATCTGTCGTACAGTGAAATAAATATGTAATGATATTGTTTTGTAGTCTCAGTGAAGTAAAATAAAATCAATATTTTTTTTAATTTTTTTTTTCGTCCGTTGTTGAGGCGTCAACTACTCTTACTATGAACGATTTGAATACACGACAAAGTAAAACAATGCTTCGTGATCCAGTTATGAAGTTAATATTTATTGAGTGTTTCTTCAAAGTTATAATTAAACTTTCAATAAATATGTGCTTTAGTTTGGTATATACGTGGATGTTGCTCAAACTATACAATTGCCTAAAAAAAAGTTTTTGAATAAGCAATTTAATGTACTGTACGTCGCTGGTAAATTTTCGAAAATTGAAATATAATCATTCTGATAATTTGAATTAAAATATATATATATTTTAAATACAAGGATTCAATAAATTTCCGTTATCTGTTACTCGATTAAAAAGTGAATAACACTTTATGAGGCAATGTATCTCATTTTTCAACAAACATTCAAGCACTTTCAAGTATTATGCGATATCAAATTCAAGAGTAATTGATGAATAAAGGTTTGGTCCAGGTCCAGGTATATAATTGAATAAATATCAATATATTTTATATATATATAAATATATATTTATATATATATTTATATATATATAAAATATATTGATATTTATGCAATTTATGAGTTGGAATGCATTACCTACAACCATTCCTCATTTATTCCGAATAGAAAAAGTAAATCCGTCACGCCATCGACAAGCACTTGAACAGTGCTCTGGAAAGATTGGATCAGAATAAAGAATATGTTGAGTTCCTACGCTCTGGTAGTGTTGTAATATTTATGAAAATCGTATTTTATGTTTACTTAACACTATTAACTTTTAGTGTCTGTTTATAACTTATAAGTGTAAATAAGTCTCAAGTCTCTATCCAAAATAAATAAATAACACTTGTAAAAAATAAATTGTCAAAATCATACCAAGCTCGCAAAGATACCACTGACATAAGAACTGGCGACTAAATTTCAGCGATTTTAGCTTTTTTTAATTATCTTAGAGCGTACTTAAGTATTTCTTTATTTAATAAACTTAAAGTAGACAATAGGTAGCAATCGCTTTAACAATGTCTAAATATTTGAAATACCTGGACCTGGACCAAACCTTTATTCATCAATTACTCTTGAATTTGATATCGCATAATACTTGAAAGTGCTTGAATGTTTGTTGAAAAATGAGATACATTGCCTCATAAAGTGTTATTCACTTTTTAATCGAGTAACAGATAACGGAAATTTATTGAATCCTTGTATTTAAAATATATATATATTTTAATTCAAATTATCAGAATGATTATATTTCAATTTTCGAAAATTTACCAGCGACGTACAGTACATTAAATTGCTTATTCAAAAACTTTTTTTTAGGCAATTGTATAGTTTGAGCAACATCCACGTATATACCAAACTAAAGCACATATTTATTGAAAGTTTAATTATAACTTTGAAGAAACACTCAATAAATATTAACTTCATAACTGGATCACGAAGCATTGTTTTACTTTGTCGTGTATTCAAATCGTTCATAGTAAGAGTAGTTGACGCCTCAACAACGGACGAAAAAAAAAATAAAAAAAAATATTGATTTTATTTTACTTCACTGAGACTACAAAACAATATCATTACATATTTATTTCACTATACGACAGATAAATTTAATGCTATTATTTTACTTTATATAACGAGATTCATCTCAAGCGATGCTGAAATTCTATAATAGATGAGACGATTCATCGCTAATATCATTGATATGCTCCATTTAATTTTATCTTGATAATATGTGTTGAGGTATATTCCTTCCTGTGTTATCAAATTTCGTCCTTTACAAACATTATTAATTTAAATCAGTCATAATAATACCAATCGTTATTATGGAAAATTTATCAGAATGTTATATCAAATCATCGCAGCAATGACACGAACTTCTTAAACAAAATGTCCAATTATACCACAGTTGCCATTCCAATAATTGAATCAACGATTCAGGCTCATGAAAAATGCAACGCAACAATTTGCGCAAGTCTCCACGGTGGATTTTTTTAGCTTTTTTCCATTACCGATAAAAATATTAACATTACTTGTTTGTCAAAATCGAATTTGTGATAATATGTTTGTATCGTTAGGATATATAATATTATATTATCCTGACAAATATTTGAAGGTGCTCTCTATAAGAATATGGATAATGTGGATATTACTCTCTTCATTGTAGCTCAGAAGTAAAGGTACTATTTAATTTCGTAATTCTCGCAGACGGAGATGCGAACATATATTAGTTTATCATAAAATATTAATGACTCTTTAATTGAAGAAAAATAAATATATTCGATGCTTTGTATATTGTATCTGCACTCCTCTGTAACTGTACCTTTATAAGTATAATACTTTTATATTTGCAACTCGAAATTATACGCCTCGTAAAGCGATATTCACAGAGCCTGCACTTTAACCTCCACAATGGTCATCTTTGTTCTCTTGATGTATTTCAAATGCGTTTAACTCATGACATTTGGGTCAGTACTATATTTATATATCTCGAATTCCTGTATCACATTGGGGACTATGATTTTTAAAATATGTTTTTGATTGTTTATTCCTTAGTAATAATAGTATTTGCTTATCAATAAACCCGGTTTTAATATTAACATTGGAGATAAGATTGAATTTCTTTTCACGTCTTTATAATAAATATTTCACCCTTTCAAGCTTTCATATAATTTTATAAAAGGGCTACAAATATTAGGAAGTCAAAAGATAACATATGGAAAGATTTTCAGACAAATTTTAATGTATAAATAAATCTTTTATTTTATAGTATTCTGCAAAAACCCTTAGTAAAAAGCTTAAGAAAAAATCCGTTACACTTTATTGCGAGACCTTTTTTATACATGTGGATAAGGGTATATTATGTAGTCAATACGCAACAAGTAAAGAAGGGTACAGTAAAATAATAAAATTTTATATAGTATATTTATAGTTTATGCTAAAAGCTACAAAATAATTATTGTTCTCCGTACCAATCTGTAGCATTGATCAGTATAAAATAAAATCGTAGGATGTAGTAATTATTGGTAGTTAAATGTATGTAATGTAATGTCAATTCAATACTTTGTTTTTACGGACATAGACATAGGAAACTAATGGGCTTAGTTGATATAATCAAAAATATAAAACCCTAATGATTATAAACTTTTTTACTTCCCAAAGATTTCTAACAGATATGACGGGCAATTTTTTTTTTTTCAACAGAAGTAATTTAACTTGTTATTATAACTACAACCTGAATATTTTGTCGGCTATATCTAAAAACTTTAATGTAAGTAGGAAACCCAAATTTCTAGTTTCAAACTAGTAATTTGGCGAGCTGTATTTATTTTCTTAGTAGGGAATGAGTTTCCAGATGGCTACGACAGATTGAATCTCTAAAGTCTTAACAATACTATTATTTAGAAACATTATTTACAAATAGCTTTTAGTAAAATAACTAAAAATGCTTCAGGTTTCATTTAAAAGAAACTATTGTGATAGCTTTCTTAGTATAAATTATTATTCTGTTTGAAGATAATAAAATAAAAAACAAAATGAACTTACCAACTTAAAATATATGTGAAAATAGTGAATAATTTTCTTTCTGAAATTTTTTTTCTGTTAACAATAAAAAAATCTGTTTCTTAGTGTGTAAATGATAGTTATTTAAGATATTGGCAAAGTCAATCTCTCTTAGGTTTGTCTTTAAAATGTAATTATCGTAAAAAAAACAAACCGAATAAAAACGAATATGGAACGTTGAAGGTTTCTTAACATTATAATTACACATTTTGTAAGAAGCCGCGTTATATACAGTTACTTTTATGTAGAAAATATATTTTCTTGATATTTATAAAGAAAATAATTTTGAAGTCTGTAACATTTCTATTTAACAATGGACAAAATATAAGAGAAATATTAAACATTTTTGTGAAAACAAAGAAAACAATTTCATCTATCACGATTAGATTTTAAGAAATAAGAACTTTTTTATGATATTTCTTAAATAAACACATTTTAACACGTTAAACGCCATGGGGGACTACATCTGAGCCACACTTATTTAATGAATGAAGCCAGATTAAAAATCGTTGTTCACATACTTTTGAATATAGGTTTTTATTAATTAAAAGGCAAGAAAATGTAATAAATCACATGAAACATACTAAAGAAAACTAATTAATTACTTTATTTCGTTAAAGTACTACTGTCACTCATAAGTTGTCCCCCATGGCCTCAGCAGTCAAAAACTCGTGTTTTCATTTGCAGGAGCCGCGGGGGTCAAGGTGTCGGTCACCCTCGCTGCCAATCGTGTTGCATTCCCCACGCTCTCAATGGATATGTTCGAAGATATTGATATGTCAGGAAGATTTATTGGAAATAGATAGAATAGAAATTTATTTATTAAATAATAATTTTCATATAAGCTCTGATGAAGAAGACTATATTTATTCGGTTCCACGTAAACGTCGTCGAATTATGGTGATAGACAGTGAAGAAAGCGAGACGGAAGAGAATCCAGTGCCGGCTACCTCGGGACAGACGACGCCGTTTACACGCAGTTGGTCACTACCAACAAGTAATCAGCGTCGAATTATACCTTTCACTGAAAATCCTGGCTTGCCTACCTATTTTCACTTAGCAATGAGTAATAAATCGCCTTTCGAATTTTTCCCGGCTTGACAATTCTAACAGATCTGATAGATTACATCGTATCAGACATCTTCTAGATACCATGAAAGCTAATTTTGCAAAGCATTACACTCCAAGTGAAGATTTATGCATCGATGAAAGCGTGGTACCATTCCATGGCAGAATAATTTTTCGTTAAATTAATAAACAGAAACGCCACAAATATAGCATAAAAGAATTTAAATTATGCTACCGGGCTCCACTACATACAAAATCAATATTTATGCAGGTAAAGAAACTGATCAAGTTAACACCACGCCGACAAACGCTGTCATGGCACTTTGCAGTAGCTTATTGAACCAGGGACACACCATGTATACAGACAATTGGTACACAAGTATTGATTTAGCATGGAATTTGTTAAAAAATGAAACGCATCTAGTCGGTACCATTAGAAAAATCAAAAAGAATTTACTAAACAAGTTACTACTGCAAAATTGAAGAAAGGCGAGCATAGAGCAAGAGAGAGCAATGATGGTATAACAGTCTTGAAATGGAAAGACACGTGCAGAGAGACGTGTTTGTTCTTTTCTTTCAGACCGTTTCTTGACAATCACAAAGCGAGGAAAAGCAGTTTTGGAGCCGAAAATTGTTCTCGTTTATAATAGAGCGAAAGGAGCAGTCGATTTGCCAGATCAAATGGCAGCATACTTTCCGCCACTACGGAAATCTGTTAAGTGGTATAAAAATAATGGAATAAATCTGCTGTTAAATACTACGGTTGTTAATGCATTAATATTATATCAGACAGTAACCGGAAATAAAATTCAAATAGTTGAGTTTAGAAAACAACTTCTGCAAGGTTTGTTGGTGAGAGGTGAAGAAACCTCATACACAATACAATGCAATACAATGTCACTACAATGTCACTAGGCCAAAAAGAATTAGACAAACTTACAAGAAAATATGGTACAAGTAAAAACAATCGAAGAACTTGTCAGCAGAGCTGTAAAGATAATACACAAGTGATGGGGCGATTATTGGCCAAAAATAAAACAAAAAAAGTTGACTTTTTGCGAAACCTGCCCTAATAAACCATATTTATGTTTTGATTGTTTTCATAAAATCCACTAATTAGATATATTTAAATTACGTCGATCTCAATTTAGAAGTCTAATTTAATTTGCTTTCTTTTTAATTACTTCATCTAATAAATTATTCGTGTGATTTACAAATATATTGTTTGATTAAAAACATATCCCAGAAAAACTTATTTGTTCTTCCATTATACATTGTCAAACCTTAGATTGTAATTCAATATCTGAATATTAATATTATGTATTTATTCTGTACAAAATGCCTACTTAAAAACACAATAAAAACTAATTTTGTAGTAAATAAGATAATAAATATGTAATTATACTATACCTGAACCTTGCAATGAAAATGTTGTCCCAACATTATCAAACCTATTTTTCAAAGTTATATTTCTTACTAAAAACCAAGTAATGTAAATTTGTCTACAGGGCCGTGGGGGTCACAAACAATACATATTAGCTTTAAATAAGTGCCCCACGGCTCTATAACTAAGCTTCAATTCATCTATAGCTTGCGGTCATATGGTGTCCCCCGCGGCCCCAACGGAACAATTGTATGTCGACTACATGGTGCCCCCCACGGCCCAAACGTTAAGATCTAAAAATGAAGACGGCGTTTAACGTGTTAACATTGAGCAATGAATTGATGTTAACTATGAGTAAAAATTACTTATGACTATTACAATGAAAGGGCAGTTAAATAAACATGAGAATAATTCTGAAAATTTTAACAATACACAAATTATAAAATACACAAAGAATTATCCTTTGAATGAACGCGATAAATATAAAACAGTGTGGATGTGGTAGAACTAAAAAATATTTATACATATCCGTATATTGAAAAACGTAAGACAATATAATAGTTTGAAGTTTTATTAAAAATTTTTAAAACCATTTCAAAAGTGACACTGAACATATCATTTTTGAATTCTTAATATTATTAGTATAATGGATCGCGATAATAAAAGTGAAAGAACTCAACATTTTCCTATTCTCTTTCAATCTATTTGAGCACTGTTCAAGTTGCAATGGAGTGACAAACTTTCTGAATAATAGCGCAGAATGCTAAGTATGTACTTATTGTATTTCTTGTTGAAATTGTCTTGCAGAGACAATATTTTGAGCTTAGCTTTTATCATAATATCAATATAATCGTCAAAGCGGAAAATTTTCTCGTATATCCAAAAGTTTGTTTGTTGAAGTTGCGTTATGTGTAGTCATTTTGAAGTAAGATTTAAAGAAAGACCTTTTTAATAAGACAATAAATTATGACCAATAATGAATACTGAATTGTTGTATTTTTAAAAAATATCTTATGTGGACTTGATGACATCTATACATTTTTAAAAGTTAAAAAATTAAAAGACAGGTGTGTTGATGTTCCGTACGTTACAGTTTAAAAATAATAATTTAGATAGGATTCTTGTATGGTGTAACGTTTGTGGATTAGCACGCGCTGAAAAATATTTCTGAAATTACAAGTATTGATGATTTTATAAAGAAAAACTTAAACCTGTAACTTACCCGGAAACTAATTAGTTATTTAATAATGCGATAATATCTGATAAACACATCCACAATAAAATGGATCATCTTGATACGAGTAAGTCAAATTATACAAAAACGATTAATTTTAGTAACAATATTAAAAAATAGATTTGTATTCTATATCTTCCTTAGAATAATCGCAAAATTTTCTTCATTCAAGTAACATAACATAAATAATAAGATTAAGAGGAACGGACGGTGATCTCTGATAACTTTTAGAATCTATATATTTTTATATAAACATCTAGTCTTTTGTTTATACTAAATATAATAATTAAACGTTATACGTAACATATACTCGTATCTTGAAAGAATAAATTACCCATCAAGAAGCTTTTTTAATTACAACTTATCATTTATATTATCCCTCAAGTAAATATAAAAGTTATTATTTCTAATGTATTTTTTAAGATAAATCTTAAACTTAACAAAATTGAAATTTCACGCTGACGTTACTAACAGTTCTCAGCTCTATTAATTACACAGGCACACAAAAAAAAGTCATGAACCAGAGGGGAGATCCCATTATTCTTAGGTTTTTGGGATCGTTGAAACCGAATATGACAATAAAAACTAATTTTAAATGCCCGTTTTCCCGCTAGCACCCCTTACTACCTCTTAAGGGGTGAAAATTTAAATTTTTGTATAAAATAAAGATAGATGTGTATTTCTATGTTTTTTTGGAGGCTGAAACCGAAAATGATAACAAAAAATAAATTCATGACCACTATCACCCTCTACCATCCCTTGCAGGGGGTGAAAATTTCAATTTTTCTATAAAATCAAGATAGATGTGTATTTCTACGTTTTTTAGGATGCTGGAACCGAAAATGATTACTAAAAATAAATTTAAGACCTCTATCACCCATTAACATCCTTCACCAACCCTTACGGGGGGTGAACATTTCAATTTTTATATAAAATCAAGATGGATGTGAATTTCTATGTTTTTCAAGATGCTGAGAGAAAAAATGATTGTAAAGTATATGGTAACCTTATTGTATATGTCGCCGCAAGCTTATTTATTATTATTTTTAGAAATAAATAAAATAATGTTACGGTTTATTATCTTATATCACTGTAGTAAAACGTCTAAAAGTAATTTTGATTACTTTTAGAAATTATGTTATTGACGTTATAAGAAATGAATCATCTGATGTATTATTTTGTTGTGTTATGTTGTATCGATCTAAGAAGTTATTGTTAATTTTAAGTATTTAATTGTTAAAAATAAGTTTAGAATTGTCGCCTAAACTAAACATTTGTTATCGTTGTAAATAGATGATATTATGATTTCTAATTGTTAAAACTAAAATGTGGGTAGACGTTACTTTCTTACACGCCCCACCCGGCTGAGGCGTGTATATAAACACACTCGGACTTCAGCGGTGACTCGGTAAGGCTGCCATTATTATTGCATGAAATAACGTTGGTACCACATTTTAGTTCTTATTTTTGTTTAGATTGTATTTCTGATGTAACCTAGTATTATAGTATGTAGCAGGCCTATTTTTATTTTTTATTATTGTTATCATTATTATTAATTTTTTTTTTGCTATTATTATAATTATTGTAATAATAATTATTATTTTTTTCATTATATTGCGACGGTTCTAGTTGTTTCAAAATAGCTTTTAAGATTGACATTTGTGAAACAGTGATCACAATATAAAAAAAATATATATCCGGCTGAGTTTGTTGTGTGGTTCTTCTCAGACTTGGACGCGTTTGGAACCCTCATAGCTTTAACATTAAGTTGGACAGTGCTTTTACAGAAGGGCTTATTACGATAAATCTGGTATCGAAATAGGCCCTCCTGACACTTCCATTTTGACGTACACAAGTGATCACTGATAATGATTCAAAGTGGAAAAGATATAAATAAATAAATAAATAAATAAATAAATTAATAAATACTAATTAAATTATAAAGAATTATTTTCTATTTTTATTTAATTTATTGATTATTTATTATCATGGAAAAATCCAATGCCAGTACTAATGGCCCTGATGAGGTCATTAGAACTGGTCTTTTTAGAAATATAATCAGCGGTTCAAATCCGATATATAAATATATTTATTATTATGATGCTAAGACTGAATCATGATTTTTGTCCTATTCTTAACAAGTTTTTTCTTTTTTTGTTTTTTTTTTGTTGTTTTCTATTTAATTCTACTTATACTGTTATCCATCCGGCAGTCTTATAAAACGCTTACAAGATGTTGAACCTAATTCTATGCCTCCGAAATAGATGGAACTATTTTCCTGACAATTTAGGAGACTACAGTGAGGAGCAAGGTGAAAGGTTCCATCAGGATCTTAAGACAATGGAACAGCGCTATCAGGGTAAATGGGATGTCAATATGTTAGCAGACTACTGTTGGAATTTAAAAAGAGATTTGCCAGAACAGAAAAGAACCGATAACGGAAACCACTTAGAAGAACCTTTGACAACAAGAGAGTTCGTTATCGTAAAAACAGGTAGACGCTGAATTGTGAGAGGCAAGGGGACTCACTTTAATCCAGCACCCCAAAAGGGAACAAAAATCTACTACGTCCATGCCGTTGTTCCTGGGTTACGCTAAGAGTAGAATTAAATCATAAATATATATCAGATACTTCTGATCGATAAAGCATTTGAATTTCTAATATAAGAACTAAGAGTAACCTCAAACTAGTTTGATAAATATGTCATTTACTGTAAATCGTTAAAATTTCTTCATACATCTTAATTTTATACAAAATTGAAACCACTCCCACCCCCCCGTTAGGGGTGGTTAGGGGGTGGTATTGAGTAAAACAGGTATCAAATTCACTTTTGGTTGTCATTTTCGGTTTCATCATACCAAAAAACATAGAAATACACATTCATCTTTATTTTATACAAAAATGGAAAACTTCACTCCCCATAAGGGGTAGTAAGAAAGTGTTAATGGGTTATGGAGGTCTGGAATTAATTTTTAGTTATCATTTTCGGTTTCAGTATCCGAAAAAACATAGAAATACACATCTATCTTGATTTTATACAAAAATTACAATTTTTACCTCTTAAGAGGTAGTAAGCGGGTGCTAGCGGGAAAACGGGCATTTAAAAGTAGTTTTTATTGTCATATTCGGTTTCAACGATCTCAAAAACCTAAGAATAATGGGGGAATAATAAATAATCTCCCCTCTGGTTCATGACTTTTTTTTTGTGTGCCTGTGTTATTTTTGAAATATTATTTTGAAACAAAGCTATGAAATAAAATAGAAATATATATATATAGTATATATTATATACATATATATAAACAGTATATATGTGTTATATAGTAATAGAATCTGTCTAACAAATATGCAAATATATATTGTAAAAGCTCATTAAAGGTTTTGTTATCACCTAACTTGAAGTGGTAGTTTATGTTTACGAAGTACTCAACACACACATACACAGTACAGCAAACTGTATCTATCTATAACTATCAAAATAGAGAAAGCTCTTTGTATGCAAGCTACTGAAGTTTCAAGTCAAATGAGTTTCTGTGAATCTTGTACATATACAATTGAGTAACTTACTATAATATAAAACTTGTTAAGCTTAAAAAAATGTTCAGTAACTTTATAAGGATTCACGACTAATTCACTACGACAATTTAATTAACCTTTTTGAATAATCTCCGGTCGCTCCAATGTAGTAATCGATTTCTGAATTAATGATCCTTTTCTCTATATTAAACATGAAGATGTCAAAATAATAAGAATGGTTCGTGACTTGATGGTTCATTATGGTTAAGAAATAAAAAGTACATACTATCTATAACTTTCCTTATTTTATTTTGCGAATTCTTTTGACAGCACTCAATGAAATTTAATTAAATAAGACGCATTCATTCAAAATCCTGAAATAATTATTACATTATCAATTTAATAAGATATTTCGAAGGTACTGAAAGTACAAAAGATTTGTTTTCATATTATATGTCGACTTCAAGTTAAATTATATTTAAAAATCTAACTGAAATATTAAGGAATGGATTTAAATTTAATAAAATAAATAATTAATTAACTATAATGTTATATATTATTGCTTTTAAAATACCTTAAAAAACATATTTAAAAAAAGCTCACGAGTTGTTAAATTTCACATTCAAATCACAAAAGACTTATAATTATGAAGTCTTAGTAAACTAACAGAATAAAACTAATTGAAAATTATAAATATAAATAAACTAAGAAAAACTAGAAAGGTATCATCATAGTTGCCAAATATAAAAATATATATTCATGATATAAGTGTAATTTTCGTGAATTAATGTAATTTTAAAGTTAGGTTTAATTAATGAAATGTAGGAAAGTACTAACACTGTGCCTAAATAGAGTACATAAATTATATTTTCCACATTAATTCCAATGTTTGTTGTATTGTAATATAACATTAAATTGATGTTATTACTATCGGTACAAATTATCGTAGTATCCACCGCGAAGGATTCGGTAGATTCATGCGTTGCATTTTTTATGAGTCGGAATATTGGATGAATTGTTGATTTAATTATTGTAATGGCGTCCCCGTGTTTATGTTATTCAAAACATTCATAAAATATAAAGAAACGGAGACTATATTAAGAGTTTGAATGCGAGACATCCAATTTAACAGCTTTATGAATAATGATGTGTATTCAGTTGAATGCACTTGAATAATTCAGAGAAATGATATTGCTTATCAAACCAATACATTGATTATTGAAGTTTAATATAAAATTTTCAAACATTTAAAAATTGTACTTTACTTACTATAAAATGAGTATGGTACTATACTTGTTATAGGATATCCAATTGGTACCTTTTCGTTGGTAATTGGTCCTTTTGATACCTTTTAATGACAATGACGCTTTAAAGCTCTGAAGGGAAGACACTTTAAGCTATAGTTTTAAACTAGCTTGTTTACGTATATATATACTTATATTACACAAAATAAAAATATCTGAGTCGTAATAAACGACCTGGAATCATTTAATTTCAGGCAAATTAATCATTGCACAGAAAAAGGATTCCAAATCGTCATCTTTCTTTTGAAGAAAGTAACAGTCACGACCGAATAAATAACCAAATAAATCCTTTTATGTCGCTGATGATACTTTTACTGAAATAATTTACTAATGTTCATTAATTTTAAAATCTTTCAATTATAATTAAGTATGAAAATTATTTCGAATCTTTTCTAATTAAGTTAAGAAGTCAATTTAATAAATTATATAAATATTTAAAAGAATAAATACCAAACACGTTACACTCACTGCTTAGAAATTAAAAAACTTTTCGATTCATTATCACTTTTAAGTAATAATAATAAATTAAAAATATTTTGATTTGAATTGAAATGATGTTGCATAGTAACTTAAGATTTGTCTACACTTACAATTCATGAATAAACATTAAAAGTTGATATAATTGTTAAAGAACTATTAAATAATATTTGCATGAACATCTCGACGCTACAAGAGCGTAGGAATTCAACATATTCTATATTCTGATCCAATCTTTCCAGAGCACTGTTCAAGTGCCGATGGCGTGACGGATTTGCTTTTCCTATCCGGAATAAATGAGACATGTTTGTGGAGAATTCAGAAGCGCCTTAGTATTATTGTAGTGTTTCGAGAAATGTTTGCAAATCGAAAATCTTTCAGAGATTTTATCAATAACAGTAAAAATCAGGTCAAGACGAGAAATAGCGTTGCGTCTCTGACCGCCGACTAAAGATTTTTATTAATTTCTCGTGTTATCTTGCAATCATATTTTGTAATTTTGGTCTTAACATTCTATTTATTGATAAATGAAACTTAATGACAAATATCGACATTTTATTAATCTAAATAAAAAATAGTATATAGATGTAGATCTCCAATGTTTTAAAAGTTATTATGATCAGTTCAGTATTTTCAGAGTATTTTGATAACAAACAAATAAACACAATTCTTCCTCTTTACAATATTGATACAATTATGAATACTTGAACACATAAGACATAAAATAATACCTTTATGTTTCTTGTAACCACTATTTATATTAAATATTCATTTCATTCATTTTTCTCTTTCCTAACAAATGAACCATATTCAAAGTTTCCTTTATTCATGTAGATTACATAGATAATGGTTGCAATTTTATTATCTGATATAAGAATAAGTACAATACTTACCATGCCATGGTATTGATGAAAGCCACATAAAAGAATATGATTTAAATTTACACAAACGTTCATCGTGTTAAAAATGACTTAATGTGATGTCTAGTTTCATTCGTATTTCTGGCAATACATTACATCCATTACAATGTTATTCTAAGTATTCTTTAACTCGACTTCAACGTATCAGCAAGCGTTTTTTAATATTTTTTGACGTTTCCATTTTATTTATCATTTTAAAAACTCTGATTTTTTTTAACTAGAATGCTATATTTAGATAAGCAAAATTGTATAGCCAAAGCAAATATTTCACAAAACTACTAGGAACTTTTTAAAGAATGTATTATTCAAATATTATAATCCACATCTTAGAAAGAAAGTCGAGCTCAATTCCTCACAATTCAAAGCTGAGTAAGGAACTACCCTATTGGACCGAGCGAGCGCCAACCGCGAGCGAAACGATTCCTTTTATTATTTATATATTATTAAGTGAGATTTCTAAAAAAAAATTGTATGTTTAATAAACATATTATTTTTTTCCACTTACTTTTTGGAGTCCTTCCAAAATGTTGGATAACTAACATTTAAGAGGTGGAAAGTCAAGAAATCATATTTCACGCGTTACAAAAATGTTCCAATAAACTATAAACTATTTTCTTATTTATTGAGAGACAAAACTTTTTCTCCAAAGAAGTTTTCCGTCCGATAAACTTCAAGGGAAAATAATGACAAAAAATGCGGCCAAATATTTAATATTTGGCACAAATACAAGGTCTCCAACTCCCAGAGCCAGTGGTGTTTATTGATAAATATGGATTTTTTTGCTACGCGCTCCATTAAACACCTTTTTATAATTACATTTAATATAAGCTGATCATTCCCAATTCACTGGTCGTCAAACACTTTTATTTATGATGATATTATTACATTTGGGTTCAGGATTTCATTTATATATATTTTATTTCCTTCTTTCTTCCTCTGGGTTTACCAGCGCAGGTACCGATCCCGTTGTAATATTTGGATAAAAAGTAGCCTCCGTTACTCTATATAATATAGCTTTAGAAAAGTGAAATATTTTTTTAAGAATTAAAAATAATGTACAAAATTTAGAAATTACTCAATATATACTAACAATCAAACCTTTAACAGTAACATCTAAGCTGAAGATAAAGACAAAACAGATGACTAATACAGAAAAATCAGGTATCTACTTATTAGGCTTAGTTTCATAAGTTGCTCGCATATTCCATATAGATTGCGTCATAAAAGCACTCCGATAGTTGGCAAAGTAAAAGTTATCAGACTAAATTAATATATTATATTAGTACCTACATTTTTCGTACCTAAATATTGCTGAATTATTCTTCAAGAATTATTTTCAAATGGCAAATATTTTAGTTCTATTATCAATTGAAGTAAAAATCGAGAAATCGCATTTCAACTCATTTTATACCTAAGATATTGGAATAGTGAGACATATTACAAACATAATAGAATTCAATTTCTACAATCTGTACTGTATACTATTATTACGTTTAAGAATAAAACTTACTTTAAATGTAACAAATACTAGTTATATGTATGTATATATAACAAATCTATAAGGTCTAGGGGTTGTGGTTTTAGTCTTGTCCCTTATTATAAAAACTTTTAAATCCTTTGAAAATTACTACGAGTACTAGTGAATTTATCTAGGGCTAGCTTTCGCTCCAGTCTTCGTCCGCGGACCAATAACACAGGCACACAAAAAAAAAGTCATGAACCAGAGGGGAGACCCCATTATTCTTAGGGTTTTGGGATGGCTGAAACCGAATATGACAATAAAAACTAATTTTAATAGCCCGTTTTCCCGCTAGCACCCCCTTACTACCTCTTAAGGGGCGAAAATTTAAATTTTTGAATAAAATCAAGATAGATGTGTTTTTCTACGTTTTTTGGGATGCTGAAACCGAAAATGATAACTAAAAATAAATTCATAATCACTATTACCCCCTTACCACCCCTTACAGGGGGTGAAAATTTCAATTTTTCTATAAAATCAAGAAAGATGTGTATTTCTACGTTTTTTGAGATGCTGGAACCGAAAGTGATTACCAAAAATAAATTTAAGACCACTATCACCCATTATAATTTTTATATAAAATAAAGATGGATGTGAATTTCTGTTTTTCAAGATGCTGAGACAAAAAATGATTATAAAGTATATGGTAAACTAATTGTATGCATATATTTGTTATTATGATGTTAAGACTGAATCATGATTTTTGTCCTATTCTTAACAAGTTTTTCATTTTTTGTTTTTATTTTGTTTTCTATTTAATTCTACTTATACTGTTATCCCTCCTGCAGTCTTGTAAAATGCTTAAAAGATGCTGAACCTAATTCTACGCCCCCGAAATAGAATTGTTACTATTTTCCTAACAATTTAGGAGACTAAAAGATGCTGAACCTAATTCTATGCCTCCGAAATAGAAGAGACTATTTTCCTGATAATTTAGGAGACTACAGTGAGGAGCAAGGTGAAAGGTTCCATCAGGATCTTAAGATAATGGAACAGCTCTATCAGGGTAAATGGGATGTTAATATGTTAGCAGACTACTGTTGGAATTTAAAAAGAGATTTGCCAGAACAGAAAAGAGCCAATAAAAGGAAACGACTTAGAAGATCTTTTGAAAACAAGAGAGTTCGTTATCGTAGAAACAGGTAGACGCTGAATAGTGAGGGGTAGGGGGACTCACTTTAATCCAGCACCCCGGATAGTGAGAGGCAAGGGGACTCACTTTAATCCAGCACCCCAAAAGGGAACAGAAATCTACTACGTCCACGCCGTTATTCCCGGGTTACGCTAAGAGTAGCATTAAATCATGTATATATATCAGATACTTCTGATCGATAAAGCATTTGAATTTCTAATATAAGAGCTAAGAGTAACCTCAAACTAGTTTGATAAATATGTCATTTACTGTAAATCGTTAAAATTTCTTCATACATCTTGATTTTATACAAAATTGAAACTACCCCCACCCCCCCTTAAGGGGTGGTTGGGGGTGGTATTGAGTAAAAAAGGTATCAATTTCACTTTTGGTTGTCATTTTCGGTTTCATTATACCAAAAAACGTAGAAATTCAAATCTTTCTTGATTTTAAAGAAAAATTGACATTTTCACCCCCTGTAAGGGGTGGTAAGGGGGTGATAGTGATCATGAATTTATTTTTAGTTATCATTTTCGGTTTCAGCATCCCAAAAAACGTAAAAAAAACACATCTATCTTGATTTTATACAAAACTTTAAATTTTCACCCCTTGAGAGGTAGTAAGGGGGTGATATGAATATATCGTAACCACAATTTTTGTATATTGTTAAATATTAATTTCCTCTCATTTTTCTCTTTCATAACAAACGAACCACAGTCAAAGTTTCATATATTCATGTAGATTACATAGAACTTGTGGCATTTCATTACGTTTTCCTATCTGTCTACATTTATAAAGTCTGAATGACATTCGTGTAATATATTTTGATAATGAGGACGTTTATCATGAGAATAAAACACAATCTTAAGCTTCATTTAATATATTTTCCTACTTCATCATTAAAACGCTTTTTTTAGACTGACTGACTAAAAAATATAACATAAAACATTGAAACCTAATTTATTCAATATATTTTTTTGTTTGTAATGTATTACTCATTATTACTCATTATTATTATAATATCCGAGTTAATATAACACTTACCATGACATAGTATTAATGAAAGTCACACAGAAACTTATGATTTAAATTATATTTATATACATTTTGTCTTTTCGCTTCCTTTATATTCATTACCATTGTTGGAATTCAAAAATATTAACAATAATCCTATATTTTGTTAAAACAAATTTATATATCAAAACAAACATTTTATGAAACGCCTAGGAGTTTTTTTTATAATTTATTATATTTATTTATTCTGCAAATATTATAATCCATATCTAAGAAAAAAGAATTGAGCCGATTTCTTATAAAATCCGGGAAAAAATTAAGCTTAGTTAAGCATGCGAAGCCCATGCTTGAGCGAAGCGTCTCTGTTTCAGCTTGGGTAAAATGTTTTCGTAAGTTTGTCGACGGATATTCGTCTGTTCTTCTCTATAAGTCACATTTATCGGCAAAAACAAATATTAGTCGGTTAAAAAAATGTAAAGCTTTTTTATTCATTAACATTTTGGAATTCTTTCAAAGTAATATAGTTATAAAGATTTAAAGCTTCAAGAAATCATAATTGATCCATTACGAAAATGTTCGTAAAAGACTTAAAACTGTTTAAGCCAAAACTTTTTTGTCCAAACAACTTTTCCATCCGATAAACTTCATGAGGGAAAATAACGAAGAAACTAGGACCAAATATTGAATCACAAGGTCTTCAACTTTCAGAGCCATTGTTGTTTATTGAAAAATATTATCGATTTTTGTTACGCACTCCATTATAAAACTTGTTATAATTACATTTCGATCTCGTATAAGATGCTTAGGCCCAATTCACTGATCGTCAAATATTTTTACTTTTGATGATATATATCAGCTTTTGGGGTTCGTTGCATTACCGGTTTGAGATTTTATTTATATATTTTTTGTTTCTTGTTTTGTGTACTTTTTTCTTTCTTACTCCAGTTTTAACAGCGCAAGTTCCTAACCCGCTGCAAAATCTGGATCAAAAGTATCGTAAGTTTCTCGTACCTTCGATAATGTAACTTTCATCAGGTGCAAGAATTTTTACTTTTAGTCATGTAGTTCTTAGGATAATCTAATACTTACAGTTACACCATCAAACTGTTTCTCTTCATATATACATTTTTTATTAGTATTCATAGTAAAAGCAGCATAGTAAGATATATTTGGTATACATAAAAGTCAATAGATTGTGAAACGTAAACACAAAATTTGACGACAAACTAACATGAAAACATTAAATCTGGTATTCGCTTGTGGGCGGAACCACGAAGAAACACTGATCATGGATAACTAGGCTTTGTATTTTTTAACAGTCAACCATAACCCTTTGGTTTGTAAGATGTCTTACTAATAGTTATATATTTTTTTATAATTACTTGTTTTTTGCACAGTAATTTTAATGTTTTACTTATTGTTTACATTGAATTTATTTTGTGTATATAAAATATATCTTACTATTTCCATTTCTAATGTATGAAATAAGCTGAAATGCTATTTCTTGTTATGTCCTGATTTTTACATCAATTGACAATACAACTAAAAAATTACAGTAAATATAAATTATAGTAATTATGATAATATTTATGCTTAAAAAATATATGAACTAGTATGATATATAAATTGAGTCTGAAAATCTGGTAAATTTTATTTGCCAACTATCGCAGTGCTTTTCTATAAGCCTTATTAGACGTAATCCAGATGGAAGATGCGGATAGTTTATGTAACAAAGCCTAATAAGTAGATAGATGGTTTATCTTTAATGGTAGAGTTTTGTTGTGTAACCTAAGCTTGAATATTACTATTAACTTAAATATATCAAATTAATTCTGGCACATTTCAATATATAGATTCGGTTAACCATGAAACATAGTTAAAATCAACAATAATATATTGCTATTTATCACTGATATTACTAGAATTTGTCTATAACCATATTAAAAATTGTTTCGCCTGTTTAAAGTTACATATCAGCTATATCAACGGCATCTGGACCTATGCGCATAAAATTGTAAAACAACGAACAAACGACAGTACAGGAAATGAACACAATGAACATAAATAAAATACTCAAATACTAAAATACAATAATTTTTGTTTTTTCGAAATATTGCATTATTGGTATGGTTACAAAAAAAAAACTAAACTTCAAAGAAAAATTAAAGATCGCGTGCTTACACGTCGAAGTCGAGTTAAAGAACACTTAAATAATATTCTAAAGGATATGAAGTATTGTCAGGAACACGAATGAAACGAGATATGACGTTAAGTCATTTTCAACACGACGAAAATTTGTATAAATTTAAATCCTAAGTTTTTATGTGGCATTCAATAATACTATGGCATGGTAAGTATTATATTTGTTCTTATACCAGATAATAATATTGAAACCATTTGAAAAAAGTGTCATAATAAAATACATTTTGTATACAATATTTCCTTATTCCACATTTATCGGGATTTAATATAATAAGTTGGGCCTTTTCAGACCTAGAGATATGCGTTTGTTTAGAGTCGTTGGGGTCGTATATCATTTACTTAATTTTTTACTT
The DNA here is from genome assembly GCA_918358865.1 of Melinaea marsaeus rileyi. Classification (NCBI taxonomy): domain Eukaryota; kingdom Metazoa; phylum Arthropoda; class Insecta; order Lepidoptera; family Nymphalidae; genus Melinaea; species Melinaea marsaeus. The sequence continues at coordinate 22,315,359 of OU911093.1, read as the reverse complement.
TTTATTTGACATATTGCCATCTCAGTTGATGGACATCTGAGATGCCTGGAAGATAGTTTTCTATAAGATATATCTAAATATTTCGCTCTGCTTGAATGCAGAAACTCAACGCTACTCTCCTGTTGGAGACTGATATCGGAATAATCTCCGAGCACCATTTGCCAGCACCAGCTGCCTCAAAATTATGAGTTATGTACGTGTAAACCTACATTTACTCGTCAAGTATATATAATTCACTATAAGTCAGTTCTATATGTTAACAGATATTGTAACGTTTTTGAACATATATTACAAATGAGGATGTACAAATCCTAGTTCAGTTTTAAAACGAATAATAAAATGTTGAAAAAAAATTTCCTATAACAATAGAACGTTGCGGTCACATATAAACTCCACCATTTTAAGTAAACTGCTGTGTAAATTTCCTTTCTATGTGGATAGCTTTGCGCTTTTGAAATATTTTTATCTTCCAGCTTTAAACTGCGTAAAATTATCATATAAAAGATTGTTGATCCAGTTTACAGTGTTGAAATATTACGTTAGCGTTATATGAAAGTAACATAATAAATACTAAAATAAATAATATTTTACATATTATTTATACTTCACTGGAAAACTTCAAAGAAAGTTAATAATAATAGTAATAATAATAAACTTACGTATTGATGTCACATAACATCCTTATCACATTTTACTTTGCAAACTTTGAGGGTGCTTTCTAAGTCTCATAAGACGCAATCTAGATGAAATATGCGGTAAGCTTATGTCACTAAAACTAATCTCAGTATATGTCGGTTTTTCTTTAATAGCAGAATATATCATGTCATCATCTTTACATATAAATAAAAATATAGCAAATTTATTTACAGTACACTGTTAAAGAAAGTTAAGATAAAGAATGAAATAGCTATTTGTTAATAAATTAAACACCTTAGACAGTACATGAAATTGTCAATAAAAATGTTAGCCGTAATATGAAATATGAATAATCATTTTATTGAAACGTGAAATAAAAACCCCTTTAATTTATTTATGAATTTACGAGGAGTATGAAATCCGCACAGTTACAGTTTATATGGAGAAGGAGTGCATGAAGATAATATTTTTACGAATAATCCATTAAAAATATATTTAATTTAAAAAACATTACATAATCTATCACGCATTTGGCACAAGTAAATTTTAGAGTTGTATCTTTTTTTAAACAAATATGTATATAAATATACATTTATTAATAAATACTTAGGGAGATTAAAAGATTTTTTCATTACTTACCACCTCTTAACAGTCCCGGCAAAAAAGTTTTCCCTAATAAATATCAAAATAGTTCAGTGTTTTTTTTTTAATATTTTTCGAAATGATTTCACGGAACACCAACAGTTTGAAATAATTTAAAAAGAAAATTGAAAAAAAGGTATGTTTATTGAACCTGTTAAGAAAAATTCACAACAAATGTAGAGGAAAACAGTCGGACTTCCAACGGAGAAACTTACGAAAATATTTTTACACAAGCTGAAACGGAAACGCTTAACTCGTGTTTGGAGCTCGCTCGGTCAAACAGGGTTATTCCTTAGCTGGTCTTTAAATGTAAGAAATTGAGCTCAATTTTCTTTGTGATGTTGAAAACTGGATTATAGTATCTGAAGAATAAATCTACATTCTATATTCTTAAAAAAAACTCCTAAGTATTTTATAATACTATTTGTATTATATTAAAAATTAACTAAAATATTTTTTTTGCTACATAAACTTGTTTATCGAAATATAGCATTCTTGTTCGAATTGCAGAATTTCAAAAATGATAATAATTAGAAAGAAAACGCCAAAGAAAAATTAAAGATCGCGTGCTGACACGTCGACGTCGAGTTAAAGAATACTTAGAATAATATTCTAATGGATATGAAATATTGGCAGGAATACGAATAAAACTAGATATTACGTTAAGTTATTTTCAACACGATTAAATTTGTACAAATTTAAATCATAAGTTTTGATGTGGCTCTCATCAATACCATGGCATGGTAAGTATTGTATTAATTATTATACCACTTAATAATATTGCAACCTTTTGAATAAAGTGTCATTTTAAGATATTGTAACGCAATAAGTTAATTTAATAAGACACAAAAATGAAGTGAGATATAAATATATATAAAAGTATTAACCTCTCCATCTTTCCTCCAGGTATTAGGCACTTTGTTTTTCGTGGCTCGTAGCCATGCTAAGCATGATAGTCGCGCCAGAGAAGCTCCAAGGCCTGCCAAGCATGCTAAGGTCAAAGGCACGCCAGCCGCTGCGTAAGCTACCGTAGCTACCCTTCCTGCCGCTGTTCTTGGTGATACATTGCCGTAACCTTTCAAAATTAAAGAAACTTTATTTAGTTAACAATAGTAAGTCACTATAAATTTAGCTACAACAATTTTGACTTACTTACTTTGATCTAAAATCACTAACCTATAGTAGTAATGAGAGTTATAGAATAGATAACAGCTCCGGAAAACGTCCATTTAGAGTCAGCTGCCAGTTCTGCTGCCTGGGCGTCAGCCTGTCTCGCTGCAGCCACTATCGATGACTCGAACTTTTGTAACTGTTCATGTACTAGTCTTGTTCAATTATGCTCATATAGAATGTTATATAAACGGGTACTATAAACTAGTTGTTTGTAAAATATTCTATTTCTTTAAAAATAAAAAAACTAAATACAATTTTATAGCAATTTGTTTGTTTGTTAAATTGCCAAATTTGTCAGTCACGCGAAATATGCTATCAATTTTATTGTTTGCTTCTCATTACATTACGATGCTTAAAATGTTTAAATAATACAATAAAATGTCACATGCTTCAGTTTTCTTTTGCATTTTTTTAAAAGATATTTTTAGTTACAAACTATACTATCAACTCTACAATAGGACACTCTTGTGTTATATTAAGAGGCAGTCCAACTTTTATCAACAAATATTTTACTATATCCGTATCTTCAATTGTCGGCTTCGAAACTGTTTTCAATTAAAATTGATAGCAACATTCACAATAAAATACTCACAATAAATATTTTTTTAGATCATAAACAGGGTAACATCTACAAAAATACTAATGAAATATGGAATACTAAATCGCCTTACTTATGTTAGGAATTGGTATATCCACTAAACAAATGATTTCCGACCTACATATTATACGATCCACGGTTTGACATTGACATGATAGTGAACCTTAACTCCTTAAAACATCTATATATAAGTCTTCCCTAACCTCAATGCAGAATCACGAACTCAATCAAGATAGTCACCCTTAATATATATAGCGATAGGAGCTCGTTCGTGCCAACACTGTTATCATTTCTGTACTGAAATTCGTTCTGGATATAACCTTTATTGGACTCGATCTGACCTAATATTTACATAGTGATAAATAAATACGGAACCTCTGATCCTTTCTCCGAAGTGACACACGTGATTTTAAATATACATTGAAGTTTATATGTCATAATAGTAAAATGTTATATTTCTTTATATTGTTATTATACTTTTAGAACATGAATTACAGTTTTACTTTGCTCATTTGATAATTTATAAAAGTTTATGTATTTTTCAAATAACAGATAACACAATTCGATGAGTAAAAAATAGGGGTGTCTTACGGATTTATTAGAGTTAAAGCTACATCTTGTAATTGTAACAATAAAATATCTCAAAGGGATATTCATTGCGTTATGTTCACCAAAACATTTTTGTAAATTTCAATAGATGCTGGAGTATGATCTTTTTTTATTATATTACAATGATTAAGGCTGTTGTTTTAACAAGGTGATGTAAATTAATATGCCGAAAGATCGCACAGGTCAACAATACTCGCATAAATACGATCGGCCTCGGTCATAAATAGGTATGTTAAAATTGTGATACATATTTACGATAAAACATGACTATGAATAATACCGTACATGGCGTGAATATGTTGATAGGCAGATTTACAAAAGTACATCTCCTTTTAAAATGACATATCATGGTAATGTAACTTGATTATATTTTGTTAATATAAATAAGGCCATACAGATATTATAATTTGTAAAGAATATTATTGTTTGTTTTAATATAAATAAGGCCATACAGATAACAAATATTATAATTTGTAAAGAATATTATTGTTTGTTTTAATATAAATAAGGCCATACAGATAACAAATATTATAATTTGTAAAGAATATTATTGTTTGTTTTAATATAAATAAGGCCATACAGATAACAAATATTATAATTTGTAAAGAATATTATTGTTTGTTTATCATAGTATTTTCTTCATTTGTACATTCTTGTAACAAATATTACGAAATGTAAATGGTGTAAATGTTAGAGTCACTTTTAAAATATAATCAACCTGATTTTTTAATTAAACGTTGTGCAAATATTTAATTATTTTTTTTTTTGTGTATTTTTCAGCACTAAAAGCGAGGTGGAAAGTTAATGATATTCTTCTTTCGTTTCGTTAAAATGTAATTATTCGCTTCGTTAACAAAAACATGTACGTGTGAACTCATGATACAGCAATATCTCTGTAAATATAATTTATTTTGATTATAGTATTCAATAGTATTTAAGTCAAGACTATTATAAATTACGACCGTTTTATTAAACGTTATATTGAATGCAAAATCATTTACATAACCTTTCCATTCAGAAAAATAATACATAACAATGTAGCAATCATATGCAAAATAGAATATTTGATTAATTTTATTATTTTAAAATTTTCAGCCCTCCATTTTCACACCTGACATTCATTCCTCCTCATAATATGCCCAGAGTAGCGCAAATGCGTAGTCAATTAGTTTCTTATATAAGTTTGAAACTTCTGTATAAATCTGAAATTCAGGAACTCAACTGCATACAAATAAAACTCTAATAGTAATCGAACCTCAAATCGTATTATATCTATAAGGCTTAAAGTTAAATGCGAAACATAACAAAGACATTGTAAAATTGATATAATAAAAAAAATACATTTCTTTAATTTTAATGACAGTGAAAATACATAAAGGTATACTCTCTACATGTCGTAACGTCAACAGTGAAGATAATAATAAATATTTCAGCTCGTTTGAAATCATAAAAAATGTATCAAAAATTGTTGTCACTGCCTATTAAGTAAATTACTTATATTCTAATAATAATACTTTTCACATAATCGATACAACCTTTTACATTAAAATATATAATATAATACTAAGGTATAATACTACTACATATCAAATAAGATATAATACTACTTATAGTGTAAGAACTGATTTCAAAGAAATTTGGCACCCGAAATGGGACTAGCAGAATGTACAACTTTTATTATGAATGTAGAATATTATATGTATGTTATGAATTAAAAATATATATTGCATTTGATATAGAAAAAATAAAAAAGAATAGGAATTCTTAAATAGCTACGAGGTCCCTGACTCATTGCAGGAAGCAGGGCTTAATAAGCTTTGTATGATACCCATTCGAACAATACTTTAAGCTATTCGGGACTGGGGAAATCACAGTCCAACAAAATGACAATGTATATTATTATATCATTGATGGACGGTAGCTTCGCAATCTTATTCACAACATTATAGCGATTCGTAGAAAAATATAACTTAATAAAAAGATATCCTTTTATTGATTTTCTTGATCATATGATGTCATAAAGTGTATTCCAAAACATGCTAGGCTTGTGGGTAGGCAGTTAATACAGTAGGCATAATTCCAATTTTAGGATTTAATAGTAATAATATTTCAATTTAAATACCCTTTATTTAAAATGAATCTATTTTTTTTATTTAAGATATATTTTATAGAAGAGGAGGGCAAACCAGGATGCGGGTCGCTGATGGTAAGTTATCACCGCCGCTCACGAACTCTTTCAATATCCGGAGAATCGTAAGAGCGTTTGCGTCCATGCAGATGGGAGTATACGCCTTTTTCGACGGTACCCATATGGTATCGATTTGGAAATACAGCTGAAGGGAGTTCGGTCCACATTCGAATGATACGTTGAAGAAAACTCCTTGAAAACCGCACAGTGGAAGACTGCCAAGCATCCAAGTGGTAGGGATGGTATTGGTATGACACGCTGTGCGATGAAATTTGGTGGCAAGTATAGAACAAATAGCTCTTCGGAACATACCCCGTTGTAATTTTTTTTTTTTTTTTTTTTTTTTTTTTATGGTATAGGAGGGCAAACGAGCTGGCGGGTCACAGATGATTTGTGATCACCGCCGCCCATGAACTCTTGCAACATCCGAGGATTTACAGGAGCGTTGCCGGCCTTGAAGGTGGGAGTAAACGCCTTTTTTGAAGGTACCCATGTCGTACCGATCTGGAAATACCGCCGAAGGGAGTTCGTTCCACATTCGAGTGGTACGAGGAAAAAATGTACTTGAGAACCGCACAGTGGTGGATCGCCACGCATCCAGGTGGTAGGGATGGTATTGGAGGCGATGGCGCGCTGTGCGGTGATGGAATTCGGCGGTAGGCATCAGATCGAATAGCTCTTCGGAACACTCCCCGTGGTAAATGCGGTAGAAGACGCACAGAGATGCAACGTCTCTACGCAATGCCAAAGAGTCCAGCCGTTCACAGAGCACCGGGTCCCCGACAATCCGAACGGCTCTCCGTTGTACGCGGTCAAATGGTAGAAGCTGATATTGGGGTGATCCGGACCAGAGATGAGAACAGTACTCCATGTGTGGCCGGACTTGCGCTTTGTAGAGCGCAAGTCTTTGGCCAGGATTGAAGTACTGCCTTGCTCTATTGATCACGCCCAATTTCATCGAGGCCAACTTGGCCTTGCTCTCCAGATGACCACGAAACCGACAGTCACTCGAAATGTCGAGACCCAGTATTCTGATACTTGGCGAGGCAATAAGGGGAGTGCTCTCGAATAGCGGTGATACGACAAATGGGGTTTTTTTAGTGGTAAACGCGCAAACCTGTGTCTTCTGGGGATTGAACTGAACGTGGTTCAGTTCCCCCCACTCAGAAACTATCCCTAAGGAAGTCTCTATAGAAGACACAAGTTTCTTTCGGCACTCGTCGACGTTTTCCCGAGAGAGACCTGCACGGCCGGAATATACCGCATCCCCAGTACTGTCATCCGCATAACAATGTATGTTGGAGATATCCAACATATCATTGATGTGCAGGAGGAACAGAGTTGGGGATAGCACGCAGCCTTGGGGTACACCAGCGTTCACGGGCTTGGGGTCCGAGCAAAAACCGTCGAGAACGACCTGTATGCTCCGCCCAGTGAGGAAGCTGGTGATCCACTTGCATAAACTCTCGGGAAGCCCATAGGAAGGTAGCTTCGAAAGAAGCCCCTTGTGCCATACACGATCGAAGGCTTTCGCCATATCCAGACTAACTGCCAGACCCTCTCCCTTGCTTTCAATAACAGCTGCCCAACGGTGCGTAAGATATAAAAGAAGATCACCAGCCGATCGACCATGGCGAAAGCCATATTGCCGGTCATTGACCAACTGGTGATCCTCGAGGAAGGTTAGGAGCTGCTTATTGATGATACTCTCCATTACTTTGGAGAGTAGAGAGGTAATGGCGATAGGTCTGTAGTTAGCTGGGTCCGAGCTATCACCTTTTTTAGGGATCGGATGGACAAGGGCACGCTTCCATGAGACCGGGACTACGCCTTTAAGGTAGGAGTACCGAAATAGACGCGTTAGCACTGGTGTCAACTCAGGGGCACATGTTCGTAGCACAACTGAAGAGATACCATCTGGCCCACTCGACTTATGAACTTCCAAGGAAAGGAGGGCTTTTCGGATGAGTTTTTGCCGAAAAACTATTTCCGGCATTAAGCTCGGGCACCGCGGGATGATAGGCGGTGTCTTCCCCTGGTCGTCCAAAGTCGAGTTTGAGGCAAAAAGAGTGCCCAAGAGATCGGCTTTCTCTTTTGCCGTGTAGGCCAGAGAGTCGTTCCCAGTGTGCAATGGCGGTAGGGATAGCTGACAAAAGTTTCCCAGCGTGGCTTTAGACAGCGCCCAGAACTTGCGCGTGCCAGGCGGGTACTTTGCCAGCTGCTCCCCAATTTTGACGACATGCTTGAACTTTGCTCTAGCAATTTTCCGTTTGAAGAATCTGGAGGCACGATTATATTTCCTCTTCAGAACTCTAGAGTTCGGATCCTTAGTGACTAACGCATTAGCCCAAGCTTGATAAGCCTGCCGTTTGCCAGCTGCTGCAGCCCTGACAGACGCATCAAACCAAGGCCGCGATCTGCCACCAAGTGGTACCACAGAGCTTGGTACAAATAGTTCCATGCCCTGAAGTACCACATCAGCTACAGCCGCAGCGCAGTCACTAGGATCATTGGAAGAGAAACAAATCGGCCCCCATGGGTAGGATGCAAAAAAGGACCGCATTCCATCCCAATCCGCTGACTTGTAGTGCCAAACGCGTCGAGTCGCAGGTCTTGTGCGAGCTGGGCGTTCAATGGGCACTACACTCCGTACCAAGCAATGATCAGAGGACCCTAAGGGAGCCTCGACAGTGACTTGGTACTTTCCGGGATGTGTAGTCAGCAGAAGATCCAACAAAGAGGGCATATGGCTGTCCACGTCCGGTAGACGAGTGTGCGTCTTTACCAGCTGGGACAGACCATTTGCCAGAGCAAAGTCTAACACAGATCTCCCCGCGCAGTCGGTGGCACGTGACCCTAGCCAATCGGCATGGTGCGCATTGAAGTCCCCGAGGACTACGACTTCGGCGGAGGGAATCTGTGAAAGCAGATCGTCAATCTTCGCCTGAACATGGCCCAAGAGTTGAACCGTTTCTGCATTACCACTATGGGACCTGTAGAGGCACGCGTAGACTCTGACATGGTCGTCCATGTCCACGCGCAGCCAGAGTACAGACAGGTCCCGACCTTCAAAAACCTGAAGGCGACGGTAGCAGATATCCTCCCTTACGAACACAGATACCCCGGCGTGTGGTATAAAATGGTGTTCTAGTTTATACCCGGGGTATGACAGGTACGCTGTGTCGCTAGGTTGAGATATCTGCGTCTCCGTCAGAAACAACAAGGCCGGCTGTGCCGTCTCTAGGTGATAGTGGACGGCATTCAAGTTGGAATGAAGTCCCCGGATGTTGCAAAAGTCCACATTTAGAGTGGGTCGGGGTGCCGCTGCGTTGACTCGTCGTTTGCCCTCAAAAAACACAAAAGGCGATACTTTGCCCGCCCCAGATACGACGGGCAGCCCGAGCAAAATCCGAGAATCATTTCCCCGATTTTGCTCGGGGAGGGGGTCCCCGGCTTCATCAAAGCCGGTACCCTCCTGGGGTATTTTTCTTTTCGGTATCGCTTTCATGTTTGGCGGGGGGGGGGGGGGTTGGGCTTCCGGATTCTCTCACTCACCGACGGAACATAACCAAATGGGTTTGATTACTACACGTCGGTCTTCTGTGAGAGGGTGGTCCTTCCCCGGTCGAGCCAGCCCAATACGAGCTGCAGTCAGTTAACTGCAGCTAGGCTCTACCACCTTACATAAATGTGTGTAAAATGTAAATGTGATAGAAGTGTGTGTTATATTTATGGTACCCTATGTCACGTCATTATGAGTGTATTGATTAGAATCCGTTGACCTGAATACAAGTGCTTTAATAAACGAAACTCGGTAAAAAAATTATCAAAAAAAAATTAAAAATAATCAAAGTATGTGTTGGCTTTTTATTAAAAAAAATTCCCCTCTATGCGTTTCTGTACTGGTTTTTTATGTTTCTACGTAAAAATAAAGTAAGTTGTCTTTTTTTGTTAATAAATTTTTAAAAATTAAATTTTTATAATACGGTTATAATGAAAACCCATTTTCAAGTTTCCATTATAAGCTGATTCACCATAATGTAAATATTCGAATATTAATTCAGAAGCTTTTGTTAAAAATCCAGAAGTAAGAACCTGTTAAAGAAATTGAAAACTTGTTGGCAAAATATATTAAAAAATAAACTTACAAAATTTATTATAAAAAAATATATTATTTATGAGTACTAGATTCATAAATCATAAGAATGTAAGATGATTATATACGAGTATTTACTCTTTATTTTAAAAATATTTTTTTTGTAGCCATGATTTGTACATTTTCTGGAATATATTTTTTTCTGATTACTGAGGATTAAACTTTATGAAGATATAATATTGCGATATAATAATATACTCGTAGAAAAAAATATTACTTTGAAATACCGACGTTTCTCTGAATAATATGTAACGTTGTATCTATACTATTAATTTACTTTATTTTATATTTTGAATGATAGAGTTTTAGAACTATAAATTCATTTTATTTATTCTGTCATTTTTATACCTTTCTGAGAATGGGATATATCCATCTGATCTTAAATATTAACTGCCGTATTGATATTCTGCAACATCAAATATATTTTAAACGAGCAATGAAAGACTGCCAATGGGTCGTAATCCTAATTATTGAAAAATGAATCTATTTTCAGTACTATGAAGTATTTTTAAACAAGCACAAAAAAAAATCTTTGTTTCCATTGGATCATACACTTCAACTGCACTCATGTTTACTGTTATTCTTAATTTACAAAGGTTATTAACATTTCTCTTACTAATAGCAGTTGCATTTTTTTACTGATAGCGTAGTATAATGAATAATCTTAAGAATTTTCCCTCAAGAGATGATTAAATTTCATAATGAGTCGAATACCAAAGCTATTCGAGCTATTCAGTACACTAGAGTTTCAACACTAAAGAAAAAATAATAATCTGTAGTCAATTTTTAAACCTAAAATATAAAAAGTTTTTTTTTAACCTAATCAATCAGGTGTGGTAAACTCAATTACTTGCATGCTAAGTAAAATGTTAATTCGTTCATATTTTATACTGTAATAAATCAGATCTTTATCTAACGAGCTTATGCGTGAAAAAATGTTTAACAGCCCTTTCCTTAGAAAATAGTAGCAATACACGAACACACTTGATAATGTTTACTTGAACTTAAATATATAAAAAATAAAGCCGTCTCCTAACAACTATAACCTTCCAATTTGAATAAAAATAATTGGACTTCTACTCATTCTTGAATTAATTGTTTTATTATCCAAGATATTTTAAGTAAAAAAAAATTGAGTAGAAGAAAACCCACAGTAATAAATAATACTTTGTGATCCTCCTAATGTACGATCTCTAAGTAGTATCCAATTACATGCAAATCCATTCTCGTACAAATAAGTCTACTTATTCTTACTTCAGTGTTTGATAATGATTCTAAAGAAAACGAGTCAAATATTAGTATATTTATTATTCATTACATGCTCTCAAAAATGTACTCCTACATTATATTCATACTATCTTCACATTTTAAGATAGGAATCATGTATTATAATACATGTTTATTTTAAATCAAAATATATATGAATATGTATAACTTTAAGTTGTTAGGATAAGCAAGTGTGAATGGTACACTTCTGTAGACTTATGTACTAACAATTATTATATGCAGTTCTAAAATAGCTAAACAATAAATTATTTTTTGAATTTAAAAATAATGTTAAAATACCCTAATAAAAATAAATTTAAAGCACAAACAGATGTTTTTATTGATGTAAACTTTTCCATGAACGAAGCTTAGCTTCGAATATGTTGCTAAAGAAAGTTTATGAAAATGTAAAACTAAATTTTGTAAGTTACGTTGTAGTTTAATTGCTCAAAATAAGTTCTCATTTTAATACAATTCAAGACAACGTCATAATACTTAAGTTATTGAAGTACGGAGCCCAGAAAGCTCCTACATCATGACTGTAACAATAATTAAACAAAAACTTTTTATATTACACAAAGTAAACGACGGGAGTCATAAAATGATAACTTGGTGGGAATCACACCAAGAAATTTCAGAATTTTGATTAGGTGACATGAAATAAAACCTTTTTAACTTTTCCGCAGTCCAATTAAAAGGTCTTTTTTGAAGGATGGTAAATGTAACATTAATGAATGATAAATTAACAAAGTAGTTTTTTCTTTTGTGATATTCTTTAATTACAAAAAGAAGCTTTTTTGTGAAAACATCAAATATTACAATTGATATTTATATAAAACAAATTATTAATCATAAAATGTAATATAAATCTCATCCTTCGAGTTGCTTTGTGATACAATTAAATAAATATTATACTTGCATTTCTACATTCTCATTAGGTTTTAATACCGTATATGTTAGCAGTTTTTTAATTTTCTTTTTGATGCATTACAAATACCTGTACCTGCAACACTTATCGTTATTAAGATATAAAAACTATTAAATCATATTATCGTATCGTAAATTAGAGATTATATAGTATTATTTCAAACTTAACTAAAACTGGTTTTAAACGATTAAGTTGTCGTAAATAGTGATTATAATGGCAGGATTTATGGCGCCATTATGAGTATAATGCAATCAACAATGTTTACTGAAGTTATACTGAATTATGGCCGACCAATAGCTGTTTGTCGATATAAATATTTAAATATAAAACGATAGAGTCTGTTATTCTTGTATATATTTCTCATTCCAATAATATTTTATAATTTCTGATATTAATTGCGTTAATAACTACTTCTTGTCTACAAAGCCCTGTCATGAATGTAATAACAAATGTAATCAAGGCAAAGTACTTGTGCTTTCACAATAGGTCTTTATAAAACCGTAATCTAGCTATTATTCTATATAATTCCATCTAATCGAAATAGCGTCTCATTTACATAATAACTAACATTTACCATTTAATACTATTTTTTTTACAGAAATTCTAAAAGCCTATTTCAGCGGTCCATGATTAATCGTTTCATGTGAAGTGTTACGGGGATTATAAATAATTTATAAAAGAATAAACTCTTTTGTTTATTACAGAAAAGTTGGTTAAAATTTTCTGTAAAAACAAAACAATAAACAAATCAGTAAATAAACAATTTAAATATACATTTATTTCACTAATTAGTTTTTAAAACAATACATTTTAAAATTGAAAACAAAATTACATCGTTAATTGTTATTATTTTGTGAACGTTATACGAGAATAATGTAACTCTAGCTGAGCTTAACAAATCGCCACTCATTTAGAGTTTCAACCATAACGGGGACATTTGAGAACTTTATAACGAGTTCCCATAACTCCAACACTTCTTGTCGCTACCTATAAAAGATACAGGAAGTAAAGTTCTCGTTCGAATGAAGTACTTAATCGAAGCAAACTGTAAAGTTTTGAGTAGTTCTCAATTTTAGTTAAGTTTCAATTATATACTTAATAATAATATCACTTATTAGTTGGTTTAGTAGTCTGTCTACAAGTCTTATGCAAACATTTAGTAATTCCTGGTAGTCACTTTGGAAGGCGGTACAAACTGAAACGGTATTCAAATGTAAATAATGCAAAGATACAAGATTTATTCATAAGGGTGACAACCCTACTCAGTAGTTCGACAGACCGACTGACATAACAAACAGGTACTTTTCAGTTAGAAGAATAAGAGATAGTTGGTTTTATAATCCTAGAATTAGTTATAGTAAAAAAAAAATGTTTTATTGTTTCAAAATGTTGACAACATGCAAACTTTAAAAAAACTTAAATATATGATAACATCTTTGGCTATATTTTTACTACTCTTTTATGTTTATATAGAATTATAAATTTAAACTTTCCTACTTTTTTTAATATTATGACATCTCCTGTTAAACATATATTAAGTTATTAAACTTGTAAACCTGTTTAAGAATTTATCTATTTTAGCCTTGCAAGTGAATGATAAAATTAAGATATCAATTCAGATTAACACTAAATCATAATAAGATTAAAATAGTACAATGAAAAAATTTATATTACAAGAAAATATAATTTCACATTTTGTACGGTTATTAAAGTTATAGATCTGAGGCAAAATATATATTTAAGTCATAATATATTTTTGTATTTCTAGTAAAAACGAACTGTTTTAAGAAACCATGAATATTTATTTAAAGTGCACTGCAGAGACAAGAAAGATAAAAAAGTTCTAATAGTAACACATAAGTTTTAAAGATAAAAAACCATATACGAAAAATATTATTTCAAAGTGAAAACTTTAACATAAATTTCTCTAAAAAATTCCAAAAAGGCGAGTTTTTTTTTTACATCGTAATTTTTACAAATATTTATATTTACAAAGAAATATATGAGTATCTCAATATAAGAATCAAATTATTTAAAATAATGATATTATAATAAATGTATATTGTTTGTAATTTTTCCAAAAGCATCAATAATTTACTAACGGTATTATATTTTATTATCAGTAGGAACGGAATATGAGGAAATATGTATCAAGTTCTCGTAGCTTCAGAACTTATTGCTACTTGATAGTTTCCTTACTTTTTTTAAGAAAATTTATTGAATGTTTATCTTTAAAGCTAGGTCTCGTTCCTAGATAAAGAATGGGTAGAATAATTTGTATTAATACTATAAAACTTAGCATATTATCTAGTTACTAAATTCTAAATATTAATATCTGAATTTATTACTTAGATTATATATTTTTTTATTTGATAGCCTATTTACTGACGCCTTAAGATTCCTTAATATTATTATATTCAATGTTACAGCAAACAATACTAATTCTTTTTATATTTTGACATAAGATAATCTCAAAAGACGTCGAGTGATACTTAATTCTTATAAATTACACAACTCCTAATTAAATAAAATAATTTTCTAGCTTGAGTTAAATTATATAATTTTTTTACCACAAATAATAAGAAAAAGATAATTTTTATTTTGTATATAACAAATAAAACTTTGTCTAATTCTTATATAATTTTCATGATCCGTATATTGGTTACAAATAAATAAGCTATGAACAATTTGTAGTATACTCACAATTATATCGGATGGTACCTTTACTTTCTTAAATTGTAATAATTTATTTCGTTTAATTTTCAAGTATAAAATTTTTCAACTCTCCTTTCCAATCTGCGGCAGTAGATAAGAGAGCTGAGTAGATTAATTGCTTTCCTTAGTAATCCTCACAATTCCCGTCTATAAGGATTACAAGTACTATAATCTTTAGACAGAACGTCTAAAATAAAATATTACAGCTTCAAAAGTTGTATACTCAATAAATATTTTTTGTAGCTTTCTCATCTATTAAATTAATTATTATATGTAATGTTATTTAAAAATACTATACAAAGTACAAGTGTGTATAATGCACTGCGATATATTTTAATATTAGTTTAAGAATTTAAATCCTAAAAGAGATATCACTGAATATATTTTAACTCTTAATGTTTTATTATTTCATAAAATTTATATAACCTTAAGATCAAAAGCGAGAATCATTTCTTTTCTCCATTTTATATCACAAAGCACCCTTAAACTAAATTGTAGTTTCGTATAGAGCCTGATAGAGGAAAAAGCTCTTTGTATGCTGGCTATCGAATTTTTAAGTTGACTGTCTGCGAGACGTATGTAAACACGACGGAGTCTTCCCTTGGAAACAAATTAGTAAAACATTGTCACAATTTGCAACAGTTTTGTATGTAATAAAATATTTATAGTAAAAACAATGTATTTTACGAGAGTTTAGTGCTTTTTATTAACACCACGGTATATTATTCGCCACACCCTGAGAAAAACTGTAAAACATTATTTTGTGTTTTTTGTATTGTAATTGTTTTTTCATAATATTTTTTTTAAATGTAAATTTTTAAATTATATTTAAAAATGAATTCACTACTTTAAGTAATTCAAAAAATGCAATTACATTTTAATTTCTAATCTCTAATTTAATTGTGCTTTTGTTTTGAGTAAGTTTTTTTTTTTTAAAGATTTCGAATAATTAAAAACTTTTTCTAAAGCCGTAGATGTGTGTGTTTACTTTTTTTACAAAATCTTTTCTCGATACTAAATGATGATTGTTATAATGACACATTATTTTAAATAATAATTGTATTATACAAATTAAAATGTATAATCCTACATAAAAACGGTGTGCTTCATGATAAGGTGTAACTCGATGACAAAATATATATCCCTGTATATATATATATATATACAGGGATATATATATACATTGCTTTTTATAAAACTGTTGTAACTGAACTTTTCCTGAATAACTGGACCAAATTTGAGGAAAATGTTTGTATATCTTGGAGCGTTTTCCTGGTTTCTTTGAATTTTCAACAAAGATATGTTTTTTTACAAGTTATAAGGTGTTTTCTCAGAAATTGTACAAATAAAATTATGTTTTTTTCTTTATATAGTTACATTATACAAAATCAAAGATTAAGGTGAATGTTTAAATTGACGAGAAACGCCAGAAAAGTTGTAACTAATGTTTTGTAACGATAATTTGTAGTGGCTATGAACAAAGTCAAGAGCAACAACTAGATTAGTATTAAATTAAATTTCTATAATAAAACAACTTATGTATTATAGTATTGAAGTAAAATATCAATGTCTTATACCATCTTCTTTTATACTATCTACTCGATTTAAAGAATTGAATTACAAAAGTACTGACATCACGAGAACCTTGCGGCGAGTTCATTTTATACGAGTATATTGTTGAAAACGAAGCTACCAAGTGATAGTAAGGAAGTTGGAGAGAAAAATAAAGATTAGCTGTTAAGATATATTGTTTTATCACAATAGTTTATATGACTTGTATTTTTTATTTAATATTCTACAATATATTAATTACATGTAATTACATTTAATGTTTTGCTAATGAACTCTGTTCTATAGTTTATTTGGGTTAGCAACTCTAATCTTAAAACTAGCTCTGCTTCAATCACTATATATGAAATTCTGAACCAGGATACAAATAGCAACTTAACTATGAATGAACCATCAATATCTATAAGCAATATAATATCTATCAGAACTATTATGAATATTTGAATATTAATTACAAAATAAATAAATTATTATTATTTAATAAATAAAGGAAATAAAGAGTTCAGAGTATTATAATGAATATTTTTGTCGGTAAGTCAATCAATTTCATAAGTATTAAATTTTTCAAGTTTTCAATTTTTTAAGTATTAAATTTATTAGGTTTATTATTTTACAGTCGTGTAATAGATATCCTTTATTACATATTATTATATAAATAAAGATAGAGGAAACTACATATATATTTCGATTTAATACACGAATCAACTATAATATGTCTATGAACTGAATACTAATAACAATACTCACGAATTAGTAACACCAGATCCATTCCATTTCCTTCTAAGTCATTTTTCCAAAAAACAAAATATATCGCTTTAATTTCAATGATATATACAAATTATTTTACTAATATTTAGACAAAAAAGTTATACAGAAAGCCATAAAAAGGTTTTGCGTTCCTATATGTAAGCAAGTTGGTATGAATGATGAATAATAAATTGGAAGAATCAAGAATATGAAACAATAAACAAACTTAATGGAATTATTATAAATAGGCAGCAATTAACTTTTCTCTACATTTGAATTATAATTATAATAAAGGTAAATCTCAGCTATGAAATCTAATATAATAATGATTAATGAATCACAACTTAATTTATAACTAAATATTTTTGGACACGATTTTCTGTGACTATTTTTTATGTTTCTATATAAAAAAAATATAAGCAGGTACACATTTACTGATTATATCATGAGTTCATTCACATGCCATTTTTTGTTTTTTATTTAAAACATAAATATTGTAATATCATCATAAAGTTCAGAGGTTACTGTAACATTAGAAAATTAAAAAAGTGTATTTCTCTCTACTTTCGACGTTTTAGATACGACATCACCAACACAATGAAAATTACTCAGTTCGAATGAACGGCGAATCAATTACTTTGATACCAATTGATGTTTATTGAAACTAAACATATTTACTACTGTAACTCTATCAGTGTGTTGTAATACTGTCTATATATATTATTAAATCAAAAGTAGTATACACTTTCAGGTTTCTCAGTGTAGTTAAGTCAGGATTATCAATGTTGTCACCGTGACAAAAAAACATTTTATATCAATAGAGATTATTGCATTAATAAATCACATTTATAATTTATTTGCGATGCCACCTTCAAACTTCTATTATATTTAGTTTTATTGTAATTATAGCTATTTGCAAACCAATTTAAGAATTAAAATATGATTGTAGGTATACAGGTATGTATAGCAACAACCATATTTAATATAACAAAATCAATCTTTCAGATTTTACGTCTTGCGTGAACAAAAAATTACAAGTCACGCGTTACCAGGACCGTACCGACATGAAGCTGCTGAATCGCAGATTCCCACGCCGAGTCGAAGAATACATAATGCTTATTTAGAAAAATCATTATTAATTATTTAATTCTTTTATTTGTCACTTTTGTCTCAGCTTTAGTTAAGATTACACGTTTTATTATTTTTGTAATTTTAAATAAATAATAATTTTTAAAAAAACGTTTTCCTTATCGTCTAAACATAACTGGCGCAGTCGGTAGGATCGCGGCACTTTCAAACTCAAGTGTACGGTTCTAATCGTAGAAACCGCGATCTATTAAAGAAACCTGTGAAGACGATAAATCTACGGGAAATTCCGGAAAAAGGGAGATCCTGTTCTGAGACGAGGTCCGGCAAGAGATGCAGAGCTTGTGGTAAGTACGCTTTTACTCCCAAGTTCCTCTGCTCTATTTCCTGTCGTTATTTTAGTAATATTGACTAAAAATTTATATATCAAACATATTATTCTTATTTAAAATCAATTCGAATAATTATATTGTGTGGTTTGTAGTTACGCTAAAATCGCCACAGCATTCCACCGTTATTCATACAGAGTATCGGATTACTCTATTGTTAATATTTATTATCTTTAAAGTATTCGTACAGTAAAACCTTTAACATGTCGCTTAAAGATTGCGATAATGTAATTAAATCTATTGGAGACTTAATTCCGAGATATAATGGTAATCCTAAAATTTTAAATTATTATATAAGGGAGGTAGAGAGTGTTATTAATTTAATAGATGTTAACTGGCAATCTCACCCCCTAGTTATAAGTTTAATAAAGAGTAAGCTTAGTGGCGCAGCTATAGATGCTATCGCTTACGAAAATTCGCTCGATACATGGAACGAGATTAAGCAAGCTTTATTAAGACGATTAGGAGAAACAAGAAATGAGATCCAAGTTATGCAAGAGCTAACGCGGATGCGTCGCCTAAAATCGGAAGATGCAGAAGCGTTTGGCAAGCGATTAAGAGATATTTTAGATACCTTATATACAGTAGGTAAACATTCAGATAAATGTTATTATGATTCTATGGTTATAGAACACTATATAAGCCAATTAGAATTCAACGTAGGCATAGGTGTTAGAGTTAATAAACCAACAACCTTAGAGTTAGCTATTGTATCAGCTAGACAAGAAGAAGCTAAGCTAATATATTATAAACAAGCAAATCCGAGTGCAAATACTGTATCTACTTCTCAATTAAAACCTAAATATGATCAACTTAGATCATTCCAACCTAATAATTTTACACGTTCTTTTAATAACAACCCTTCACGATTTGTCAATCCTAATTTTATGCCCCAACGAAATAATTTGACACCACAACAGCGTCAACAATGGGTAAATTCCATGTTGCCCTGGAAAAATACACCTCAAGGACAGTTCAGACCTTCAGGTAATAATAGTAATAATTTTAGACGACCTAATGTACCTCAACAACAAATAAATCCACCTCAAAAGGTATCAGACGTAAGTATGAGATCAATAAATAAACCCGAGAAACCACAGTTTGTGTTCGAAGAGCTTTTTTATACCCCAGAAGATTTTGATCATGTAGGTTACCCATATGAATATAATGAACAACAGTATTTTGAAGAACAACAACCCCCTGAAGAAATCGAAGGTAATGTTTGTGAAAATCAATTAGAAGATGAAACTACTGAGCAGGATTTTCACAATGGCAAAATACGAGCCATAGACAAATAGTAAAACTTAATCACTATAAAGATCATTTACCTTACATCGAAATACCTGAATATAAAGGTAAGTTTCTCATAGACACCGGAGCATCCCGCTCTATGATTTCCCCAGATGTTATAATAAACACTATTTTTGAATATTGTATAGAACATGAACCATTTGAAGTAAAAACAGCTCATGGTAGCACACGTCATGATCTTGTAGCTCATTTACCGTTACCACCTATTTTTAATACTGAAATATTTCATAAATTCTTATTATTTGATTTTGATCCTAAATATAAAGGTCTCATAGGACTAGACCTACTAAAATTATTATCCAGTAACATTGATATAAAAAATAAACTTCTATGTACAACAGATGCCAAAATACCTATACATTTCGATTATCCAAATAAAAAGATTTGCATTGAACCAAGATGTGAAAAGATAATAAAAATAAAAACACACTATTTAGATGGTGAGTATTCACATGATGATTACTTTTGGAATAAAAATTTATTTTCCCCAGCTGCTATTGTACAAGTTAAAAATGGTTACTTTTATACATCTATTTCAAATTTTAATACAAATAAAAAATATATATCCATTCCAGCACCATTTACACTAGATCGTTACTGTAATAAAAATAAGGAAACAAAATGTGAATTTAACTCATTGACTACTAGAACAGATTTAAATAAAGAACTTTGTAATAATTTAGAGAAAATTAGGACAGAACATATGAACGAAGAAGAAAAGCGAGAAATAATGCGTTTATGTTATCAACACAGAGAGCTTTTCTATTCAGAGAATATTCCTCTATCATTTACAAATTCAGTAAAACACCAACTAAGATTAACTGATAATACCCCTATATTTGTTAGAAGTTACAGGCAGTCAATAGAACAACGTAAACAAATTAAAGAGCAAGTAGATAATCTTCTTAAACAAGGAATAATCCGTGAAAGCATTTCCCCATGGTCATGCCCTGTTCACATAGTTCCAAAAAAACCCGATGCGTCTGGAAAAGTAAAATGGAGATTAGTAATAGATTATAGGAGACTCAATGATCGTATAATTGAGGATAAATATCCTCTCCCAAATATTCACGACATCTTAGATCGGCTAGGCAGAGCCCAATATTTTAGTACACTAGATTTAGCGAGCGGCTATCACCAAATCGAAATGCATCCAGATGATGTGGAAAAGACAGCATTCACTACGGAAAGAGGTCACTACGAATTTCTCAGAATGCCTTTTGGTCTTAAAAACGCACCTAGTACTTTTCAGCGTCTTATGGATCACATTTTACGTGGAATAACTAACGTATTCACTTATCTAGATGACGTAATTATAGTATCTACGTCATTACAAGAACATATCTCTAAATTGGAACAGGTGTTTCAACGTTTTAAATTACATAATCTTAAAATACAACTAGATAAATCTGAATTTCTTCAAAAACATGTCAAATTCTTAGGTCATGAACTTACTGATCAAGGCTTAAAACCCAACCAGGATAAAATTAAAGTTGTTTTAAATTTTCCACTTCCCAAAACTCAAAAGGAAATCAAATCATTCCTTGGTTTGGTAGGCTATTACAGGAAGTTTATAAAAGACTTTGCGAAGCTCACGAAACCAATGACCATATGTCTTAAGAAAAATCATAAAGTAATTCATTCATCAGAGTTCATAGATGCATTTAATAAATGTAAAGAAATATTAACGAATGCACCCTTATTACAATACCCAAATTCTGATGAACCTTTTATTTTAACGACGGATGCATCTGATGTCGCCCTTGGAGCCGTATTATCACAAGGTCGCATTGGTTCAGATAAACCAGTAGCATATGCATCTCGAACACTATCTGAAACTGAAACTAGATACTCTACAATAGAAAAAGAATTATTAGCTATTGTATGGGCAGTTAAGTATTTTAGACCATACTTATATGGTAGAAAATTTACAATTTACACTGATCATCGCCCATTAACGTGGTTAATGTCCTTAAAGGATCCCAACTCGAAATTAACCCGCTGGCGGTTAAAACTAGCAGAATATGATTACCAAATAATATATAAAAAGGGAAGTCAAAATACAAATGCAGACACATTATCTAGAATTAAAGTTTTTCATAATAGTGTAGATTCTTTAGCCGTAAACTTTGACGATAATGATAATGACGAAATTATAAATAGAATATTTGATAATGTACGTAGAGAACAAGAGAATGAAATCCCAGTTGAAAACGTAGCAATCAACATCAACGAAGATATACCACTATCAGTCCCAGAAACTGAATGTAGTATTTCAGTAGAAAATAATCCGGAAGAATTAATATCCACGAATCATACTCAACCAGATAATGAAAATAGAGGCATACCTATAGTATCTGATGCTATCGATAGGCAACAAAAGCAATTTCATGTCAGATCAACACCAGGCTCAACTTATCGTGTTGAAGATAGGTCAACAAATTCTAAGCAAATTATTAAAGATGTTTTTATTCCTGTAAATAATACAGAAGTAGAAATAATTAGATTCCTGAAAGAACACACCATAGCCGACCGTGTGTTTCATTGTTATTTTCATAGCGAAGATCTATATTTAGCTTTTTCGCGTGTATATACCACAGTCTTTAATGAAAGAGGTCCCAAATTATTCAAATGTACATCTCGTGTTATAACAGTAGATAGTAAAATAGAACAAGAACAATTAATTAAGAACTATCACATAGGTAAAACTATTCACAGAGGTATACAAGAAACCTATAAGCAACTTCATAGAAAGTATCATTGGCAAAACATGCTACTTAGCATTCAAAAATTTATTAATCATTGTGATGTATGTTTAAGAGCTAAATATGAGAGAAACCCTCTTAAACCACCCTTAGCTTTGACAGATACACCTAATAAACCTATGGAACATCTTTTTATGGATCTATATTCCACAGGAGGAGCAACATTTTTAACTATTATAGATAATTTTTCCAAATTTGCCCAAGCTTTTCATTTAACTGCATCTAGTAGTATTCACGTAGCAGACGCGTTGTTACAAATGTTTTCAGTTTTTGGTTTACCACTGAAAATAACTACTGACTCAGATACTAAGTTCGAAAACGATCTTATAAAGGAGATATTTTCTTTACACAATGTTAATATTCATTTTACAACACCATATAACCCTAATTCTAACTCTCCTATTGAACGTTTTCATTCAACTATTGCTGAAATAATAAGAATACAAAGAATGACAAATACAGATGATCCTATTCCTTTATTAATGAGATATGCAGTAATTGCCTATAATAATTCAATTCATTCTAGCACTAGTTATACACCACATGAGTTAATGTTTGGTCATACAGCATCTAGAAATCCCTTAGAAGTATATTACCCCAAAGAGTTTTATCAGAACTATGTTCTTAAACATAAAACTAATGCTGAAGCAGTACAAGAATGCGTAGCAGCATATGTATCCAAAAATAAGGAACAAATTATTAGTAAGAGGAATCAAGCAGCTAAAGAAATAGAATTCAAGGTAGGTGAGATGGTATATAAGCAGGTCGCCAAGACAGCACGTAATGACAAGACAAAACCAACATATAAAGGTCCGTATAAAATTATCCATTTACACCCTAATAATATAGCTGAAATAATAGGTAGTCACCCTAATTCAAAATCAATTAGAGTCCATTTCAAACTTATTAGAAGGCCTCATCTTGTTGCAGGACCTTCATCGCAGGAGCCCTCGTGCTCTACGCAGGAGCCGACATAGTCATAGATCCCATAGATAACACAAATGGTATTTTGCTTATTAAAGAAGGGCAAGTTTTTAAACAAGTAGATTCCTTTAACCTTGTTTGTATTTACAATATTACAGAACTTCATATTTCCTCTTTAAGATTACTAACACTTTTCTTATATACTAAATCAAAAGAAGTAAATACAGTTTCTAATGATTTACATAAGAATTATAAGGATCAATTAGAATATTCGTTTAGCTTAATTGATAAAAAACTGAAAATACTATTAAAGAATTTACATCAGTTTTAAATAAAATAAATAATAATCAATTGAAACTATCGGCCTTAGTTTATAATGTCACTAATAGTAGTAATGTAGTTTTTAATCAATTACATTTTCTAGAGATATACGTACAGATAAGTTTTAGCTTGCAGTTAGTTTTAGATAAACTGATAATTTTAGAAAACGCAGTAACATTCTCTCGAATGGGAATAATGCATCCAAGTATAATAAATGGGCAAAATTTAATTAACGAATTATTAAATATAAAACAAAATTATCTATTTAACCCGATCTCGGAAATAGGTATCAATGCAATAGATAACATAGAAAAATCTGTGGTGGTCAAGGCTTATAGTACAAAGCATACACTTAATTTTGTACTAGAAATACCCTCAGTTGATCCTAGTATATATGACCTTGTCCATATCTATTCCATCCCTGATAAACAAAACCTTACAATAATTCCCAAATCCAAATACCTTGTACTTGGAAGTGAAGTGTACTCTTACCTCAACGATGGATGTCGCCACATCTCTGAGAAGAATCTTTTATGCAATCAACTAGATGAAGTATCTACAAAAGACTCTGAAGACTGTATCATCAACTTGGTGCAGCACCAACCTGCAAATTGCTTAAGAGCCAGGATGGTTCTAAGAAAAGAAAATCAAGGATAACAGCTGGATAGTCATACCAACTAAAGAAGAACTTGTTAGGAAAAAGTGCAAAGGAAGAACTCAGTACGAGAAAATAGAAGAACCTCATCTAGTAACCATCGCAGAAGGATGTAAATTAACCTTGATGAATGTAACACTTCAAGCACAAAGAAAAACATTAAATATTAATGAAATTATACCGTTACCACTTCAAAATAACTACAAGTCTGAATCTCCAGTTGAATATACATTGCATCTGGAAGACATACCGCTGGATAGCATTCGTAACCTGGTTAACCAGGCTCAGAAGGTGCAGGATACAGAGGATGTCAATTGGCCTCTTGTGATGGCAACCCCTAGTTGGACTACATTAATCCTATATGCTATTGGCTTCATTTTTATCTCCTGGAAAGTGGTCCAATGTATCAGAAGAAAGTGGACCAAACCAGATGCAGAGGTCAGCGAGGACGCTGCAGGAAACTCCAAGATGAGCTTCCTTCTTAAGGGGGGAGGCGTTACCAGGACCGTACCGACATGAAGCTGCTGAATCGCAGATTCCCACGCCGAGTCGAAGAATACATAATGCTTATTTAGAAAAATCATTATTAATTATTTAATTCTTTTATTTGTCACTTTTGTCTCAGCTTTAGTTAAGACTACACGTTTTATTATTTTTTGTAATTTTAAATAAATAATAATTTTTAAAAAACGTTTTCCTTATCGTCTAAACATAACTCACGATTAAAAAAAAATATGTCTGAACTTCTTAAAAAGAACTATAAACAAATGCAAGGACTATAAACAATGCTCTATGTTATGTATTGCAACTTAATAATAATATAACATTATATATTTTTAATAAAAACCGGGTACTTTCTTAAGTGTAAGTCTTACATGTTTGTTATTATCTTAGCATTTATAAGGCAATCTAAATTGTATCTTTATATATTGACTCAATCACAAAGGATACGGAGTCATTTTTAATATTCCGTTAATTTATTTATTTATTAATTAATTATTATTTATTTTATTTATTTATTTATTTATTTATTATTATTATTGACAAATTTAAATAATATTAATAAATTTTGTAAATTAATTCATTAAAAACAAAAAAGTTGTTTTGATAGTTCGTAACTGTTATTTTCTTCAAAAGAAAGACGAACAATCGAACCTTTTTTCTGTTCAATGATTAATTGGCTGACATTAAATGATTGCAGATCATTTATAGTGACTCGGATATCAAAGTCAATTTCAGACTATGGCTTTATCGTGTCTCTTCATAAAATTTTATTCTCATTAAAAAGTTTAAAAAACTTAGAACAATTGGACATCTATACATATATAAAGTATAGTATAGTATATGTTAGTGTACGCTCTAAATATTGGAATATTTTAAGATTCAATGTACTTTGTCAATAACTCAGACATCTTTGGTAGACAGTATTAATTTAATGTCATTTCTCTCAAGTATTCGACTTCATTCAACTGAATACACATTATATACTCATACATGTCTCGCATTCAAATTGTTAATATAGTATCCGTTTCGTTGTCTTTATTAATGTCTTGAATAACGTAAATACGGGGACGCCATTAAAATAATTACATCAACAATTCGTCCAATATTCCGGCCCATGAAAAATGATAAGCATTCAGTCCGATTTTTAAATATAATTTAGCTTAGATTCGATATATAATATGAAACCAAACTTGTTGTTGTTGTAATTCCAGTACCTTTTAATTTTATTTAAAATTTGATAATGTATTAATTGAGCGAAACGAGCAGAGCACTCTACTGAAGACTTTTTCACATTCTTTGTCACGAATAAGCTCGAAAACTACTTTACGTAAAATTATGAAATTTTGTAATCAAAAAGACACACATTAGGTAATGGTTTTCAAACGAGATTTCGCAGTCGCAGCGAGTCCAAACTGAGGGTCTCTTGATGCCCCTAGCTATTATATAATTTTAAAATGAGGCGTCTTATTTAATTTCGTTTAATGCTATTAAATGGCTTCTCAAAATGAAACAAAGAGAATTATATATTATACATTTTTATTTCTTAACCATAATGAACCATTAAGTCACGCGTGATTCTTATTATTTTGACATCTTTATATTCAATAGAGAGAAAAGGAAGTTTATTAATTCAGAAAACGATTACTACGTTAGAAAGACTGGAGATTTTTCAAACACGTAAATAAAAAATGTTGAGTGGGAAATTAATCTTGAATCCTAACTATAACTATTTACTTATTTAAAAAACTCTATAAACATGACAGCCAAATGGTGCTTAAAATTTAATTTATATAAATTAAATTTAAGAATTATATGTTATATAATAATATGAATAAAATTTGCCACATATTACATAGGAAGTTTCAATTCATAGTAAGTTGCTCAATTGCCCATACTACGGGGTATTTGCAAGTCTCACAGACAGTCACTTGACTTGAAACTTCAGTAGCTTACATACAAAGAGCTTCCTTTATCAAGCTATATGAAACATTATAGAACATAAGAGTACTTCGTAAACGTAAACTTATACTTATATTATATATATATAAATATAACAAAAACAACTTTTACTAAATATATTTTGCATATTTTTAATATAAGAGTATTCCTATATAAGAAATACATACTACATACAATATATATTTCAATTTCATTGCATAGCTTTAAATACTTGTATTATTATTACTTGATACAAAGTTTTGTGGTGGTTCTAAGGCAGATAGAATACCAATTCAATCCTTATGTAAATCCTATCATGTCGAAGGAATTATTTCGATGTTCCATTTTGTTCTGGACACATGCTGGAGATATTTAATAGTCAGAGTCTATCATACTGTTCAAAATTGAATTGGTTTCCGGGATAAGTTGTAGACCAATGATTTTCTATCATTAAATCAAATTACTATAATTCGTTTTGTGAAATTTTTAAATATTAAATTTTATATGTTCGCCCTTGAACAACGTATCAATATCAAAAATCAAAATCAAATTCATTATTGAAAGTAAGTTTATTACATTGTCAAAGTTACCACTACTTCTGAAAATTATTTGTCATTGACCTTAGAACAGCTGGCGAGAGAAACTCACAAACAAATTAAACGTAAATTACAAATATAATAAAACTTGAAATAACCCGCCAGCGAATCCTTTATACCCAGGGTGTATCATGCTCTAGATATTCAGAAATACTTTAGTATCGGTTAGCACACAAACGTTCCTTAACAAGTTTTTTATATTTATTAAAGGGTAAAATCTAAACGTTACAACTTGAACAGTACTCAAATAGAAGTGAATGAGAGTAGAAAAATGTTGAGTTCCTTCTCTTTTATTATCACGATCGATTATACTAATAATATTAAGAATGAAAATATGATATGTTGAGTCTCACTCTTGAAATTACGTTGAGAATTTTTAAGAAATATTACCTATTCAAAAATAGTTTCTAGTAAAACTTTAAATTATTTTATTGTATTATGATTCTATTAAAACTGATACATATAGTAGTAATGGTTTTAACAACATTTTTTTACACCTACTTTTGTTTCGTTCACATTCGTTATTTTAAATGAACGTGTTTGATTTTATAACTTGATTATATTTTTGTTTTCTAACGGTAAATGAAAATACGTTGCAGATTAAATATTTTTTATATTTTATAATTTCTAGTATTGTGATTTTGGATATTGAATAAAAATAAAAAAATAACTCTCTTGTTTATTTAACCGCTTTTTCATTGTAATTGTATTACTTTTATTTAACTTCAAATACATGGCTGTAGATGTCAAAAAATGTGTTTATTTAATAAATATCGTAAAAATATAAAGTTGTTTTTTCAGAAAAACATAATTGAAGAAATTGTTTTGTATTGTTAAATAGCTAAGTAACAGACTTCAAAACAATTTTATATTTTTTTTTCTTTACAAAAGAAACTGTATATAACGCGGCTTTTAACAAAATGTATAATGTTTATATTAAGAAACCTTCAAGGTGAAATGTTTGTTGTTATTCAGTTTTTATTTCTTTACGATAATTATATTTGAAAGGTAAACCAAGAGAGATTAATTTTGTCAACATATGACATGTTCTGAAATTACTGAACTAATTAATAACACTTAAAACATTACATTTGTACAAAAAATATAATATATCTATAAATTGATTACTAAGAAAAAAATCACAAAACGTAATTTGCAAGATGACACGAGAAATTAATAATAACTAGTAGGATAATTTCCAAGGATTAACGTAAATTAAAACTTTTAATTTATTAACGGTTTTTATAATAAGGGACAGGACTAAAACCACAACCCTTTAAGTTTGTTATACGAGTATATATTTAACTAAAATCCGTTACATGTACAAGTTTGTATTCTTCACCGTAATAATAGTATTGTGCAGGTTGTAGAAATTCAATTTCTTTTGTGCAGGTAAATTATGTCTTACTATTCCAATTTCTAATGTATAAATTGAGTTGAAATGCGATTTCACATTATGACCTGATTTTTACTGCAATTGACAATAGAGCTGAAAGATTTTCCTTTCGAAAATATTTCTCGAATAACTGACTTCTGCTTTACCTATAACCATTCCTCATTTATTCCGAATAGGAAAAGTAAATCCGTCACGCCATCGACAAGCACTTGAACAGTGCTCAGCAAAGATTGGATCAGAATATAGAATATGTTGAATTCCTACGCTCTTGTAGTGTTGAGATATTTATGAAAATCGTATTTTATGTTTACTTAACACTACTAACTTTTAGTGTTTATTTATAATTTATAAGTGTGTTATTGAAAGTTTAATTATAACTTTGAAAAAACACTCAATAAATATTAACTTTATAGTTGGATCACGGAGTATTGTTTTACTTTGTCGTGTATTCAAATCGTTCTTAGTAACAGGAGTTGACGCCTCGACAACGGAAGATCATTTGACTGACTTTAAATATATTGAATTGAACGCTGTTTAAATTATTTCAACTCGTCTAGTTTTAAATAAATAAATATTGATTTCATTTTACTTCACTGGAACTACAAAACAATATCATTACATATTTATTTCACTGTACGACAGATAAATTTAATGCTATTATTTTACCTTATATAACGAGATTCATCTCAAGCGATGCTGAAATTCTATAATAGATAACACGATTCATCGCTAATATTATTGATATGCTCCATTTAATTTTATCTTGATAATATGTGTTGAGGTATATTTCTTCCTGTATTATCAAATTTCCTCCTTTACAAACATTATTAATTTAAATCAGTCATAATAATATCAATCGTTGTTATGGAAAATTTATCAGAATGTTATATCAAATCATCGCAGCAATGATACGAACTTCTTAAACAAAATGTCTATTTATACCACAGTTGCCATCCCAATAATTGAATCAACGATTCATCCGATATTCAGGCTCATGAAAAATGCAACACAAGAATTTGCGAAGTCTCCAAGAGAGATTTTTTCAGCTATTTTCCATTACCGATAAAAATATTAACATTACTTGTTTGTCAAAATCGGATTTGTGAAAATATTTTTGTATCGATGGGATATATACCATCATACTATTCTGACATACATTTGAAAGTGCTCTCTATAAGAATATGGATAATGTGGATAATACTCTCTTCATTGTAGCTCAGAAGTAATGGTACTATTTAATTTCGTAATCCTGGTAGACGGAGATGAGGACATATAAAAGTTTTTCATAAAATGTTAGTAATTCACTAATTGAAGAAAAAATAATATATTCGATGCTTTGTATATTGTATCTGCACTCCCCTGTACCTTTATAAGTAATATTTTTAAATTTGCAACTCGAAATTATACGCCTCATAAAGCGATGTTCACAGAGCCTGCACTTTAACCTCCACAATGGTCATCTTTGTTCTCTTGGTGTATTTCAAATGCGTTTAACTCATGACAATTGGGTCAGTACTACATTTATATATCTCTAATTCATGTTCCACATCGGGGATTATATTTTTTAGAATTTTTAATAATTTAATATAATTTTTAATTTCTAATTGCTTATTCCTAAGTAATGGTAGGATTTGCATATCAATAAACCCGGTTTTAATATTAATATTGGAGATGAGATGGAATTTTTTCTCGCTTCATTATAATATTTCACCCTTTCATGTTTTTATATAATTTTATAAAGAAGGGTTACAAATATTAGAAAGTCAAAAGGGAAAATATCCAAAGATTTTCACACAAATTATAATGTATAAATATATCTTTTATTTTATAGTAGCAAGAACTCTTAGAAAAAATCCGTTACACTTTATTGCGGGACCTTTTTAATACATGTGGATAAGGGTATATTATGTAGTCAATACGCAACAAGTATAGAAGGATATAGTAAAATAATAAAATTTTATATAGTATATTTATAGTCTATGCTAAAAGCTACAAAATAATTATTGGTCTCCGTACCAATCTATAGCATTGATCAGTACAAAATAAAATCATAGGATGTAGTAATTATTGGTAGTTAAATGTAATGATAGCTTCAATTCAATACTTTATTTTTACGGACACAAGAAACTAATGGGCTTAGTTGATAAAATCTAAATTATAAAATCCTAATTATTATAAACTTTTTTACTTCCCAAAGATTTCTAACAGATATGACGGGCAACGTTTTTTTAACTTGTTTTATTTTACTTGTTATTATAACTACAACCTGAATATTTTATCGGCTTTATCTAAAAACTTTAATGTAAGTAGGTAACCCAAATTTCTAGTTTCAAACTAGTAATTTGGCGAGCTGTATTTATTTTCTTAGTAGGGAATGAGTTTTCAGATGGCTATGACGGATTGAATCTCTAGTCTAAACAATACTATTATTTAGAAACATTATTTACAAATAGCTTCTAGTAAAATAACTAAAAATGCTTCAGGTTTCATTTAAAAGAAACTATTGTGATAGCTTTCTTTGTATAAGTTATTATTCTGTTTGAAGATAATTAAATAAAAAACAAAATGAACTTACCCACTTGAAATATATGTGAAAGTAGTAAATAATTTTCTTTCTGAAAGTTTAAACTTACTTTTTTCTGTTAACAATAAAAAAATCTGTTTCTTAGTGTGTGAATGGTAGTTATTTAAGATATTGGCAAAGTCAATCTCTCTTAGGTTTGTCTTTAAAATGTAATTATCGTGAAAAAAACCAAACCGAATAAAAACGAATATGGAACCTTGAAGGTTTCTTAACATTATAATTACACATTTTGTTAGAAGCCGCCTTATATAGAGTTTCTTTTATATAAAAAATATATTTTGTTGATATTTATAAAGAAAATCATTTTGAAGTCTGTTACGTTTCTATTTAACAATGGACAAAATATAAGAGAAATATTTAACATTATTGTGAAAACAAAGAAAACAATTCCATCTATGACGATTTGATTTTTAGAAATAATAACTGTTTTACAATATTTATTAAATAAACACATTTTTAACATCTAGCAATGAATTGAAGTTAACTAAGAGTAACACAATTACTTATGACTATTACAATGAAAAGGCAGTTAAATTAACATGAGAGTAATTCTTAAATTTCTAACAATATACAAATTATAAAATACATAAAAATGTATCTTTTGCATTTTCATTTAGAATACGATTTGGAGTTAGTCAATTTGATGTCAACATTTATCACAAAAAATAAAAATGTTATCAAATTATAAAACCAAATACGGGTTTGTTTATTATGAAAATCGGATTGAACGCGAAAAATATAAAACTATGTGGATGTGGTGGAACTGAAAGTGTTTATACATATCCGTATTTTACAAAGTTTGTTTAAAGTTTTACTTTATTTATTTGTAAATAAGTAATTTACTAAAAATCCTTAAAGTCATTTCAAAATATTATTAGCATAATGGAACGCGATAATAAAAGAGAAGGAGCTCAACATTTTCCTATTCTCATTCAATCTATCTGAGTACTGTTCAAGTTGCAATGGAGTGACAGATTTTCAGAATAATAGCGCAAAATGCAATGTATGTACTTATTGTATTTCTTGATGAAATTGTCTTGCAGAGACAATATTTTGAGCTTAGCTTTTATCATCTGAATATTGAATATTATTAATCGGCAAAGCGGAATATTTTCTCGTTTATCCAAAAGTTTGTTTGTTGAAATTGCATTATGTGTAGTGCTTTTGAAGTAAGATTTAAAGAAAGACCTTTAAAGGAAGAAAGATTAATAATTAAAACTGAATTGTTGTATTTTTTAGAAAACCGTTAAGATACAAGCAATATATCTTATGTGGACTTGATGACATCTATACATTTTTGAAAGTTAAAAATATTAAAAGGTAGGCGTGTTGATGTTCTTTATGTTAAAGTTTTAAAAAAATAATTTAGATAGGATTCTTGTATGGTGTATCGTTTGTGGATTAGCACGCACTGAAAAATATTTCTGTAAGTACAAGTATTGGTGATTGTATAAAGAAAAACTCCAACCTGGAAACCAATTAGTTATTTAATAATATGATAATATAATAAATAATTAATTAACTAAAATGTTGTATATTTATTACATTACTGATCTTATAAAGATAAAACACTCAATATAATAAAAAATATTTTTATAACACATGACATGATTGCTTTTAAAATACCTTTAAAAAATATTTAATAAAAGCTCACGAGTTGTTAAATTTCGCATTCAAATTACAAAAGGCTTATAGTTATGAAGTTAAACTATAAATAAACCAATAAAAAATGGAAAGATAACATAGTTGTCAAATATAGAAATAAAAGTGTTTAAAATATTCATGATATGTATGACAAGTGTAATTCTCGAGAATTAATGTAAAACATTTTAAAGTCATGTTAAATTAATGAAACGTAGGAAAGTACCAACTCTGTGCTTAAATTACGTATAATTGAAGTATTTATATAGATATTTGTTTGTTGTATTGTAACATAATATTAAATTGATGTTATTAGTATCGGTACAAATTATCATAGTATCCACCGCGGAGAATTCGGTAGATTCATGCGTTGCATTTTTCATGAGTCGAAATATTGGATGAATTATTGATTTAATTATTGTATTGTATGGCGTCCCCGTGTTTATGTTATTCAAGACATTAATAAAATGTAAGGAAACGAAGACTATATTAAATAATTAAATGCAAGACATACAAGACTATATAATGTGTATTTATTGAGACGAAGCTTTTTTCTCCAAACGATTTTTTCATCCCATATAGTTGAAGGGAAAATAATGACAAAAAATGTGGCCAAATATTAAATCACAAGGTCTCCACCTTCCAGAGCCAGTGGTGTTTATTGATAAATATGGATTTTTCTGCTACGCGCTCCATTAAACAACTTTTTATAATTACATTTAATTTAAGCTGATCATGCCCAATTCACTGGTCGTCAAACACTTTTACTTGTGATGGTATTATATTTTATGGTTCATAGTACTGATACTATATACCCCTGAGGGTTCAGGATTTTATTTATATTTATTTTACTTCCTGTTTTGTAGGCTATTCTTTCTTCCTCCGGTTTTACCAGCGCAGATCCCGTTGTAATATTTGGATAAAAAGTAGCTCTGATAATTAAGCTCTTAAAAAGTGAAATATTTTTTTAAAGAATTTAAAAAAAAATACAAAATTTAGAGATTAATCAATATATACTAACAGTCAAACCTTTCCTCTTTATAAAATACATTTCAAATTTAACAAGCTTATAAAAAACTTGTATATAATACTTTTAACAGTAACTTCTAAGCTGAGGATAAAGACAAAACAGATGACCATTACAGAAAAATCAGGTATCTATTTATTAGGCTTAGTTCCATAAGTTGCTCGCATCTTCCATATAGATTGCGTCATATGAGGCTTTTAGAAAAGCACTCAGATAGTTGGCAAAGTAAAAGTTATCAGACAGAATTTATATATTATATTAGTACATACATTTTTCATACATACATATTACTGAGTTATTCTTCAATAAATATTTTCAAATCGCAAATCTTTCAGCTCTATTGTCAATTGGAGTAAAAATCAGGTCATAACGAGAAATCGCATTTCAACTCAATTTATACATAAGATATTGGAATAGTGAGACATATTACATACATAATAGAATTTAATATCTACAATCTGTACTATATACTATTATTAACGTTTGGGAATAAAACTTCATTCAAATGTAACAAATAGGTACTAGTTATATGTATGTATATACAACAAATCTATAAGATCTAGGGGTTGTGGTTTTAATCTTGTCCCTTATTATAAAAAACTGTTTAATACTTTGAAAATTACTACGAGTACTAGTGAATCTAGAACTAGCTTTCGCTCGCGTCTTCGTCCGTGGAGTAATAATTAATATTAATTTCTCGTGTCATCTTGCAATCACATTTTGTGATTTTTTTTAATTCTATATATAGATAAATAATATTTGATATACAAATGTATTGTTTTAAGAGTTATTAAAATTAGTCAGTAGTTTCAGAGTATAATTATAATAAATAAAGAATCAAACAAAATCCGTCCTCTTTATAATATTGTTTCAAAAATGTACATTTATAGTTCAAGGAACATTTTAACAATAGATATGAATATATCGTAACCACAATTTTTGTATATTGTTAAATATTCATTTCCTCTCATTTTTCTGTTTCATAACAAACGAACCACAGTCTAAGTTTCATATATTCATGTAGATTAAATAGAACTTGTGTCATTTCAATAGGTTTTCCTATCTGTCTACATTTATAAAGTCTGCATGACATTCGTGTAATATATTTGGATAATGAGGACGTTTATCATGAGAATAAAACACAGTCTTAAGCTTCATTTAATATATTTTCGTACTTCATCATTAAAACCCTTTTTTTTAGTTGCTTCTGACTAACAAATATGACATAAAACATTGAAACCTAATTTATTCAATATATTTTTTGTTTGTATGTACTACTCATTATTATTTAGTATTAATAAATTAAGAATTGTTTAAGTTTTGTGCATTTCTAACCTATCAAATAGATATTTTTATTTTGTACTACTATTTAGACATAGTTTCAAACAAAACGTAGATTATAATAACGTTTTATTTAGTTTCAATTTATATTATCTGATAATATCCGAGTAAATATAATACTTACCACGACATAGTATTAATGAAAGCCACACAGAAACTTATGATTTAAATTATATTTAAATTATATTTATATACATTTTGTCTTTTGCGCTTCCTTTATATTCATTACCATTGTTGAAATTCAAAAATATTGACAATAATCCCATATTTTGTTAAAACAAATTTATATATCAAAACAAACATTTTATAAAATGCCTACGAGTTTTTTTTTATAATTTATTATATTTATTTATTCTGCAACTATTATAATCCATATCTGAGAGAAAGGAATTGAGCCAATTATATTTAAAAACCGGACAAAAAATCAGCTTAGTTAAGCATGCGAGCCCCACGCTCGAGCGAGGCGTCTCTGATTCAGCTAGTGTAAAATTCTTTCGTAAATCTGTCGACGGATATTCGTCTATTCTTCTCTATAAGTCTATATTCTCTACAAAAAAAAATATTAGCCGTTTCAAAAAATGTATAATTTTTTTATCTTCATTAACTTTTTGGAATTCTTTTAAAATATTATAGTTATAGAGATTTGAAGCTTCAAGAAATCATAATTAACCCATTACGAAAATGTTTTAAAGACTAAAAACTATTTTACCCACTTATTAAGACGAAACCTTTTTGTCCAAACAACTTTTCCATCCGATAAACTTGAAGGGGGAAAATAACGACGAAAACAGGACCAAATATTGAATCACAAGGTCTCCAACTTTAAGAGCCACTGGCGTTTATTGAAAAATATTATCGATTTTTGCTACGCACTCCATTATATAACTTCTTATAATTACATTTCATATAAGCTGATCAGTACCGAATCACTGTCACAGTTCAAAATTTTGACTTATGATGATATTATTTTCAGAGTTCATAATATAAGAGGTTCGCGATTTTATTTATGTACGTTTTGTTTCTTGTTTTGTGCACTTTTTTCTTTCTTACTCCTGTTTTAAGAGCGCAGGTTCCTAACCCACTGCAACAACTGGATCAAAAGTAGTGTATGTTTCTCGTAGCTTTGATAATGTAGCTTTCATCTTGTCCAAGAATTTTTACTATTAGTCACGTAGTTCTTAGAATAACCTCATACATACAGTCATACAATTAAACCTTTTCTCTTTATATATATATATATATATATATATACATATATATATATATATTTTATTAGCATTCCGATAGTTGGCATAGTAAAAGGTGATCAGGATGTCAGACCAAATTTATGTATCATAATATTGGTACATGGTTTTTATAAATAAATATTACCGAATTATTATGGTAGTACTTTGAAATATGTTTTCGAATGGAGAATTTTTCAGCTCTATTGTCCATCGCAGTTAAAATCAGGTGGAGCCGCGAAGAAACACTAGCCATGGATGGCTCGATTGTGATTATTTCAGGTTAAATTGTGGCCTTTTTATTTTTTACCAGTTTCAAAGTAAGACTGCAGGATTAAAACCATAACCCTTTGGTTTATAACATATCCAACTAAGAGTTATATTTTTTTAACAATTTATTGTATTTTGAACAGTAATTTTAGCATTGAATTAATTGAATTTATTTTGTGTATCTAAAATATATCTTACTATTTCCATTTCTAATATATTAATTGTACTGAAATGCTATTTCTTCGTATGTCCTGATTTTTATTGCTATTGACAATATAACTAAAAAATTACAGTAATTATGATAATATATATATAAAAAATATATCAACTCGTATGATATATAAATTGGGTCTGCGAATCTGATCATATCTTATTAGCCAACTGTCGCAGTGCTTTTCTATAAGCCTTATTAGACGCAATCCAGATGGATTATACGGGTAGCTTATGAAGCAAAGCCTAATAAGCAGATAGTTGGTATATCTTTAATGGTAGAGTTTTGTTGTATCCTTAGCTTGAATATTACTTTTAACTGAAATGTAGTATAGTTGTAGCGAAATGAAAGATGGTTAAATACAACAATTATATTGCTATTTATCAATGATAATATCATTTCTCTATAACCATATTATTCAAAATTGTTTCGCCTGTTAAAAGTTACATTATCAGCGAGTAACAGAGGCTTTTTATCTCAATATTACAACGGCATCTGGACCTATGCGTTTAAAATTGTAAAACTGTAAAAAAGCGATCAAACGAGAGGACAGGAAATGAACAGAATGAACATAAATTTCTCAAATACTAATATACAATTTTTTTTTTTTTTGGTATGGCAATAAATAAAAACTAAACTTAAAGATCGCGTCGTACGTCGAAGTCGAGTTAAAGAACACTTAAAATAATATTCTAAAGGATATGAAGTATTGTCAGGAACACGAATGAAACGAGATATGACGTTAAGTCATTTTCAAACCGACGATAATTTGTATAAATTTAAATCCTAAGTTTTTATGTGGCATTTAGTAATACTATGGCATGGTAAATATTATATTTGGTTCTCATACCAGATAATAAAATTTAAACCATTTGAATAAAGTGTCATAATAAAATAAGTTTTGTTTGAATCTAGTTGTTATCCAGTGCGCGTTGTAATATTTTATAGCACAGTTACATCCTGGCTATACAATGTATTAATTCTTATGAATAATATATAATGTTCAAAAATGAAATGTATCATTTTCTTAAAATGTCCTAGTTCTATGTTTTTCGAGATTTAATATAATAAGCTGGGCGTTGTCTGATCTAGAAGTATGCGTTTTTTTAGAGTCATTGTGGTGGTATGTCTTTTTATTGGACATATTTGTCATCTCAGCTAACGGACATCAGAGATGCTTAGATAATAGGTTTCCATAAGATATATCCAAAGATCTCGCTCGACTTGAATGCAGAAACTCAACGCTACTCTCCTGTTGGAGACTGATATCGGAATAATCTCCGAGCACCATTTGCCAGCACCAGCTGCCTCAAAATTATGAGTTATGTACGCGCAAACCTACATTTACTCGTCAACTATATTTTATTCACTATAGGTCTGTTCTATATGTAGAGACATTGTAACATTTTTGTACACATATTACAAATTTGGATGTACAAATCCTAGTTCAGTATTAAAGCCATGCAGATTTGTCGGTCGTTTATATCAACAGGATTTGACATTTTTTATAGTTTTGGCTGGAAAATGAAGATATCAATCTTCTAAAAAATGGTGCCGTTGGCTATGGAAATCTACAATTATCAAAAGGTGTCATTTCTCGAGGTATGTGAAAGAATATACCTAATATAATTATATTTAACATAAGATTAA
Organism: Melinaea marsaeus rileyi; assembly: GCA_918358865.1. Lineage (NCBI taxonomy): Eukaryota > Metazoa > Arthropoda > Insecta > Lepidoptera > Nymphalidae > Melinaea > Melinaea marsaeus. The sequence continues at coordinate 22,276,300 of OU911093.1, read as the reverse complement.
ATTAGCGTACATTAGGAGTATTAGAGGAACTGGTTGTAAGAACAGGCTTTGACATAGCTATACAAGCAACACATAAAATAGTTTCGATATACCTTTTGTTATTAAAACATAAATAACATATTTTTATAACGAATAATAAAATGTTGTAATAAATTTTCCTATAACAATAGAACGTTGCGGTCACATATAAACTCTACCATTTTAAGTAAACTGCTGTGTATATTTCCTTTCTATGCGGATAGCTTTGCGTGTTTGAAATATTTTTATCTTCCAGCTTTAAAATGCGTAAAATTATCATATAAAAGAGAATATTGTTGATCCAGTTTACAGTGTTGAAATATTATGTTCGCGTTATATGAAAGTAACATAATAAATACTAAAATAAATAATATTTTATATATTATTTATACTTCACTGGAAAACTTCAAAGAAAGTTAATAATAATAGTAATAATAATAAACTTACGTATTGATGTCACATAACATCCTTATCACATTTTACTTTGCAAACTTTGAGGGTGCTTTCTAAGTCTCATAAGACGCAATCTAGATGAAATATGCGGTAAGCTCATGTCACTACAACTAATCTCAGTATATGTCGGTTTTTCTTTAATAGCAGAATATATCATGTCATCATCTTTACATATAAATAAAAATATAGCAAAGTTATTTACAGTATACTGTTAAAGAAAGTTAAGATAAAGAATGAAATAGCTATTTGTTAATAAATTAAACACCTTAGACAGTACATGAAATTGTCAATAAAAATGTTAGCCGTAATATGAAATATGAATTATCATTTTATTGAAATGTGAAATAAAAAACCCTTTAATTTATTTATGAATTTACGAGGAATATGAAATCCGCACAGTTACAGTTTATATGGAGAAGGCACTCCTTCTTCTTCATGAAGATAATATTTTTACGAATAATCTATTAAAAATATATTTAATTTAAAAAAACGTACATTACATAATCTATCACGCATTTGGCACAAGTAAATTTTAGAGTCGTATCTTTTTTTAAACAAATATGTATATAAATATACATTTATTAATAAATACTTAGGGAGATTAAAAGAAGATTTTTTCATTACTTACCACCTCTTAACAGTCCCAGCAAAAAAGTTTTCCCTAATAAATATCAAAATAGTTCAGTGTTTTTTTTAAATATTTTTCGAAATGATTTCACGGAACACCAACAGTTTGAAATAATTTAAAAAGAAAATTGAAAAAAAGGTATGTTTATTGAACCTGTTAAGAAAAATTCACAAAAAATGTAGAGGAAAACAGTCGGACTTCCAACGGAGAAACTTACGAAAATATTTTTACACAAGCTGAAACGGAAACGCTTAATTCGTGTTTGGAGCTCGCTCGGTCAAACAGGGTTATTCCTTAGACGGTCTTTAAATGTAAGAAATTGGGCTCAATTTTCTTTGTGATGTTGAAAACTGGATTATAGTATCTGAAGAATAAATCTATATTCTATATTCTTAAAAAAACTCCTAAGTATTTTTAATAATACTATTTGTATTATATTAAAAATTTACCAGAATATTTTTTTTGCTAATAAACTTGTTTATCGAAATATAGCATTCTTGTTTGAATTTCAGAATTTCAAGAATGATAATAAATAAAAAGAAAACGCCAAAGAAAAATTAAAGATCGCGTGCTGACACGTCGACGTCGAGTTAAAAAATACTTAGAATAATATTATAATGGATATGAAATATTGGCAGGAATACGAATAAAACTAGATATTACGTTAAGTTATTTTCAACACGATTAAATTCGTACAAATTTAAATCATAAGTTTTGATGTGGCTCTCATCAACACACTGGCATGGTAAGCATTGTATTTATTATACCACATAATAAAATTACAACCTTTTGAATAAAGTGTCATTATAAATTATATTTTGTTTGAAACTAGTTATTTCATAGAATCATTTAATATTTCTTAGAAGCAATTACATATTTGTATATTTTTTTTCTATTTTACTGTTTTCACAAACATTTCAAGTTGGTAAGTAAATTTTGTTTTTTAATTAATTATCTTCAAACCAAATAATAATTTATAGTAAGAACGCTATCGTTATATATTTTTTTAATTAAATCTGCATTATTTTTAGTTAATTTTTATAAAAAATTATTTCATCAAGTACACATATATTTTACTTTTAAATTTCCAATCAGTCGTATCCATCTGAATGTTGGTTGCTACTAAGAAAATAAATAAAGCTGTACTTAGAAATATTAACTAGAAATTTGGGTTCAATAGGATTCAATGGGATCATAGTAGGATGGTGTAACAATAATTTCACCAATCTTATTTTCCCTATGGTAACGCCACCTTGTGGCTTTATATTCATAATAGTGAATGAGTCAATTATATGTGACATCGCAATCCATTTCCTTCACTCTTCCTTAAACCGTGCAAACCAGCGCCAACTGCGGCGCCGGGTCATTCAAATATTGTATACAGCACTAATCGCATCGGCAGAGAATGAAGCCCTACAACTCCGTTTTCAACTCCAGCTTACCGCCCGATCTTGGAATATTGCACTACAGGATCGTGAAGAGACATTGTTAGTCTCCCGCTATTAAGTGGTAGTGCCAAATCGTGACCACGAGTGTTATTGGACGTCTGTAGAACTAGCCTGCATGTTTAAACTTTAACCGCTACGCGCCGTCGACCTTCTTGGATTATCTAGCTAGAGCTGCCCTGGATTCTGAAGTTGGTGCACGTATGGTTTCCTATTTACTCCTATTACCCTTGCGAGTTACATTTTTCTACAATTTACTGCTCCCCTGTGAGCGTGTCTAAGGTTAATGGAATTGTGTTTTTGGCACCGTGCTGGTGCCAAAAACACAATTACAACAAGAAATCTTAATATTTTTATCGGTAATAGGAAATAGCTGAAAAAATCCACCGTGGAGACTTGCGCAAATTGCTGAGTTGGATTTTTCATGAGCCTGAATATCGGATGACTCGTTGATTCAATTATTGGAATGGCAACTGTGGTAAAATTGGACATTTTGTTTAAGAAGTTCGGATGACCGCCACTGTAATTTGATAGAACATTCTGATATATTTTCCTTAATAAGGTTTGATATTATAGTGACTGATTTAAAATAAAAATGTATGTAAAGGATGAAATTTGAGAATTCAATAAGGAGTATGGTATACCTGAACACATACTATCGAGATAAAATAAAATGGAGCATATCAACGATATTACCGATAAATCTCATCTATTATAGAATTTCAGCATAGCTTGAGGTGAATCTCGTTATACAGGGTGGGCAAAAATTTTTGCACTTTTGAAACTTGTCTAGAAATAAAAGTACAAATGTTATTTTGTTTATGATTTATTTAACGTAATTATCATTTATTAATTTTTTTTTTAAATGACATCGTCGAGATGTGCTCCGTCTCGTCGTTGGCACTCCTGCAATCGACTACGTAAACTTTGGAATCGCGGAATCGCGGCTATCTCCTCGTGGATGTTTTCTTTTAATTGGGATATGGTCGTCGGTTTATTAAGGTATACTCGACTCTTCAGATATCCCCACAAGAAAAAATCGCAAGGTGTAAGGTCCGGGCTTCTGGGAGGCCATGGGATATCACCTCTGCAAGAAATCAATTTGTTAGGAAACATTTCTTTGACCACCGGTAAAGTCACGTTTGATGTATGGCATGTTGCTCCATCTTGTTGCATCCAAGTCCGGCTATTGTATCCTTCAAATTCATGCAACTGTGGTGTCAAAAACTCTCGCAATATTTTCACGTATTCCACTGAGTTCACAGTTACGTTATTTCCTTGATTGTTTTCAAAGAAGTATGGACCGATTATGTCCTTTGCGGATATGGCAGCCCACACTGTCGTTTTTGGTGAATGAAGAGGCTTTTGGTGTTTATAGTGAGGGTTTTCCGTGATCCAATATCGACAATTATGTTTATTTACGTGACCATTAATGTGAAAATGGGCCTCGTCCGTAAACAATACATTCTCAAGGCTAGAGAATCGCTCCAGTATAGTGTCAGCAAATAACTTGCGTTGAATGTAATCGTTTGGTTTCATCTCCTGTACAATTTGAAGCTTATATGGTTGCAGTTTAAGGTCCAAATGCAAGATTCGCCGCAGACTAGTTCTTGGTATAGCAAGAGCCGCCGACCGCTTACGCGTAGATGATTCTGGATCGTCCCTTACAGAAATTTCAACCTCCCGAATGTTCTCTTCGCTTCTTCTTGAACGTGGTCACCCAGTTTGTTTAATATTCGTTGTCGATCCCGTTTGCTCAAACTTTTTAACCCAAGCTTTAATTAAATTAACACTTGGACACTCTTTTACACGTTGTAATACGTATTCAACTCTAAAGAGGCGTCGTACAGTAACGTAGGAATCGTTGTTTTTGTAAAATTGTTTTACGCAAAAAGCACGCTGTTGTCCCGTGAAGCGCTCCATTGTGACTAAAATTGCATTAAACGACGCACAATTCCCCGCCACCCACGCGACCCTTGCTCTCACGGTTTTGGAGAAATCAAGTGTTGCTATTTGCAAAAATTTTTGGCCCATCCTGTATAAGGCAAAATAATAACATTAAATTTATCTGTAGTACAGTGAAACAAATATGTAATGATATTGATTTGTAGTTTCATTGTAGTAAAATATATACTTAATAAAAACTTGACCATTTGAAATAATGAGAACATCGTTCAATTCAATCTATTTAAAGTCGGTCAAGTGATCTATCGTTCGTCGAGGCGTCAACTACTTTTATAATATATAAAGTACAATAATGATCCCATTATAAAGTTATTGTTTAACAGTTTATTGAATGCTTTATTTTCAAAGTTGCTTGAAGTATTTAATTGGTTCAGAAATTTAACTTTTTTAAACGATTAGCAAATCAATGTACTCCAAATCCAAAAATTTGAAATATATTAATAAACATACTGATAATTTTATTAAGCATAGTAATATGCATTATTGCAACCAAGTGGCAAATATCTTTGCATGATGTGAGTAATTTTGATAAAAAAATACAAAAATTTTGAAAAAAAAAATTTGGGATAGTAACTTGTGACTTATCAACACTTACAAGTCATAAACAAACAATAAAAATTATTAGTGTTAAGTAAACATAAAATACGATTTTCATAAATATCTCAACACTACAAGAGCGTAGGAACTCAACATATTCTACTCGTATATTCAGATCCAATCTTCACAGAGCACTGTTCAAGTGCTTGTCGATGGCGTAACGGATTTACTTTTCCTATTCGGAATAAATGAGGAATGGTTATAGGTAATGCAGAAGCGAGTTATTATTGTAGTTCTCCGAGTAATATTTTTCAATGGAAAGTCTTTCTCAGCTTTATTGTCACTTGCACTAAAAATCATGTCATAACGTGAAATCGCATTTCCACTCATACATTATAAATTGGAACAGTAGGACGTAATTTACATACCTAACATTAATTTTATTTGTACAATCTTAAGTGTAAGTGTAAGTATCTATGACTAGCCTTGGCACGTGTCGCCGACGGATAAATATTATTATTTAATCGTATATACTAGACTACTATAAATACTAGATAGCGGTCTTTAAGACAATATTGCTAATGACAATAAAATTGTCTTATACAGGCAAAAAAATTTAAAGTATATAGGTATTACTATATAATTTATTTACTCATTTGTATTGAATTCATTAAAATACGTATTATTTATTTATTTATTTATTTACCTTCACGCCATATCCCTTGCGGGGTAGCCAGAGACGACGGAGCGCCAAACGCTACGGTCTCTGCATACCTCTTTCGCCTCGGCCACAGACATCAACCTCTTCATACATGCCCTCCGGGGGGTCCTCATGCTTTTTACGTGACCTTCCTCCAGTATCGTAGCTACTGTGTTTTCGAAGGTCACTCGAGGCCTGTCTCTCTTACCGCTCACTTTTCCCATATAAATCTTTTTTACCATTCTTTCATCACTCATTCGTTCAACGTGCCCAAACCACCTGAGCACGTTCTTTTTCATTCTCACCGTGACATCTTCGCTAGTACCTGCCATTCTGTGGATCTCTTTATTGCGGATTCGATCAGCTAGACTGACTCCGCATATTCTGCGAAGAGATCGCATCTCCACAGCATTCATCTTTCTTACATTCTTCTTCTGTGTTACCCACGTTTGGCTGCCGTATAACAGCGTCGGTAGCAAAACTGCATTGTGTACAGCCAAACGTGCAGCTATACTGACGTTTTGCCGTCTCAACAATGCAGTCAAAGCACCATTGACTCTGTTACCGGCAGCAATACGTCTTTCCACATCCATTTCGTATCTTCCGTCTCTGCTAAACATACTTCCCAAATATACCACTTCATTCACTTGTTCTATTATCTTATCATTCACGTTGATCTTACATTCTGTTCTTTCTTCATTTCTTTCAAATATCAGAACCTTCGTCTTATCTACATTCAGGTTAAGACCATTAATTTCACACCCATCTTTCAGAGTGGTGACCAATGCCTGCAAATTGCATTCTGATGATGCAATGAGCACCGCATCATCTGCATATAGCAAGCAATTGACCTTAAGGCCACCTACTTTCACTCCCATGTCACTATCTTGCACTCCTTGGAGACAACTATCCAAATACAAATTGAACAACCAAGCTGACATAGCGCAACCTTGCTTAACACCCGATTGGATGTCAAACCAGGGCGACATGCCAGCTCCTACTCGCACACAGGCTGAGTGATCTCGGTAAAGAGACCTTACAGCCTGTAGCAAGGGTCCGTTCACCCCGATACAATTATCGGGGCAGTATCTCCCATAACTTCTTTCTCACAACCCTGTCAAACGCCTTTTCCAAATCCACAAAAGCACAGAAAACCTTTTGGTTTAGGGCCAAAAACTTTTCCGTGATCATGCGGAGGGAAAAGTTCTGATCTATACACCCTCTTCCAGGTCTAAAACCTCCTTGGGCCTCCCACAACAGCCTTTCAGATCTCTCTTGCATTCTTGCATTCTTATATACGTATTTAAAATGGAATATTAATTACATTAATTTAAAACACATTATGTTAAAATAAGTAACCCAAGAGAGTTGTGTAAGTTAGTAGAAATGCAAATCAAACGCAATCTGCTAGACCACATTTCATTACCTCAACAGTGTAAAAGTCCATCTAATCAAAGTAGTCGGTAGTTTCGGACAATATAATTTAATTTATGACCGACTTTTACAACACCTTGTAAGGTTGCCTTTTGTAATTTCGATAAAAGGAATACTGTGGGGTCGAATAAGCATTATGTTAATTGTGATTCGTCCACCTTTGTTTTGGAAAGATCCGTAAAGCATTATACTAAACGAATTATACTATATTTTTAAAAAAATCAAGCAATTATAATTATATACAACATTACGTTAAATTTAAATTAAATTAAATTATTTTCCCGCAACCGTGATTTATGTTAATAATTGATTTTGGTTGCGGTTTTAATATTTCGACAACAAAATAGAATTATTTAATTGTAACAGTATTATATTATTTATTTTTCATTATTTCTTTAAAATATTTATAGCACAACAAAATATCATACGAATTGCGGACTTGATGCATTTTCTACATATACATATATATTACTACGTTAGCGATATATGAAATAAAAAATAATCAATTATCTCCAAGATATATTTTTGTGGACACGTTTCTGTCACTTCACAGATTTGTCTATTTGGGGCTCGTCGAAGTGCATCAGGATCATAGTTGGTCCAGAATTTCATGGAGTGTACTATGAAAGAACTAGTTAATAAGCCGGTACGGTGTGAAGGTAACCATAAGATTAAAGAACGTAGTTGCAAACCGTGAGTTTTCCTTAGTCATTGACATTTATATTTCAAGTACTGTGTGCAAATGGTATGTCGGTATTGTTGTACTTAATTGGAGGCACGTTACTGCTGTTACACTTATTTACACTATTGCTGATTCCAATACCAATCACTTGACATCTTTTGACATTATTACCGAATTTGTACCGAATACAGGTAGTAAGAGGACGGGGGGTCAAAAGTAATTAAATTGATAAACAATTAGAAAAGAATTGGTGAAAAACCACCTTGCGGGACAACAGTTTTCAGGTCGCACCATTCTGACAAAGTTTTATCAAAGTTATAATTCCTGGCGGTCCTGAAGGTAGAAAGAGAACATATCTAGCTTCGTGGAAGAAATATTAAGATGAGATAAGAGAGCGATTAGTATATCATTATCAACAGTGTTGAAGGCGGTAGAAAAATCAAAGACAAACAATACTGTCAATTTTCCATACTCTATCGCTTTCCGTACATCCTAGGTAACCTTTAAAAGAGCTGTGCATGTGCTGTGACCTGGACGAAAGCCAGACTGGAGATCACTATGGAGGTGATTCTTGAGAATAAAGTCGGTGAGTTGCTTATGGACTACAGCTGCAAAAACTTTAAAGGGATATGGTAATATTGAAATAGGATGGAATTTTTTACAGGTTGTAGGATTATATTTAATGATATTATTTTTTTTTTTCGGTATATTAGTATGAAACTTAGATAGATGATTAATTTTATAAGATTTTATAATTAAAAATCAGTTTCAAACATTGACCGTATTAGTACCGAAAATTTTAGATAAACGACACGTCGTAAAGATGTTGGCTAGTAGTTAACCCTCACATTAAATACTCACACGCCCAGCAGTAAAAAATGACTAACGACCTTGAACAGAACTATGTGGTAAGATAAGACCAAACTAATTAAATCATTAACGATCTAGAAAAAACAAGTTTCTTCTTAATCTTAAATATATTAAAACTATCGAATACCTTGAAGTACTAAAATGACTGTTGTGATTAAACACTCGAAATATATTAGCAGGTACAAGACTGCTTTTTGCAAGTTAGATTTTGCGACGTCTCAAATACTCGTATGTAACAAGCCTTATAGTTGTCCATGCAATTTGTAAAAAAAATTACATAACCTACTTTTGTTTTTGACGCACAATTTATTTTTTAAATGTCATATTGATGTACTCACTTTAATTTTAGATATATTAATTCTATATTATATAAATATTTGTGAATGAAGCCATAAACAAAAAAAAAATATAAATAAAACAAAGTTACAATTCACACAATTTTATTGTATCATTACAATTTCAGCCTTGCTTTTATTAATATGTTTTTACATTATTTACATTACAAACCTCTTCCTTTAAGTACAAATTCCATAAAAATTTCATTCAACATCATCAATTCAATTTATTGCGTACATGAGAAAATAATTATATTTATTTTTACATTGATAACATATTTTAAGAAGTACAGAAGGGTCCCTTGTCTCGGGTCCAATAGTGACTCCTCACAATAACAATCATAACATCCTTAACCGGTTATCTGTAGAGCTGCATTCGCTCTTCTCATACTGTCATTGTCTGGTCAGACCTAAAATATTTGCTAATTGGGTACATCTCGCTACAACTTCGTCCTGTAATAAACTGAACGCCATTGCTATCAGAATTAGTCCAAATACAAGATACGCGCAACACGCTATCGTCTGAATATATTCACTCTTGGAGTTTTCGGTGTTCTGCTTCATGGTTAAAAAACTTGATGGTACCAAATCTCCAAATCCAATTGTAGCCAGCGCAATAAAACAAAAATAGGCAGCGTCAAGGAAACTCCAGTTTTCCCACACTGAAAAAATTGCTGCTCCTATGCAAATGTATCCTAAGAGAAGGAACAATACAATTCCTACTGGAATATTGCAGTGTTCCAGACTATGGTTCTGATGCTGAACACTTGTAGACGCACTACTGCTTGCAATTGTATAGTTCTTAGTTTTATGATTTTCTTCATTCCATATCAAAGGCACTCGTGATGGTGTATCGTGGGGACACATCCTGTAAAAATATTAAATATATCTGACTTTTTTTGGATTAATATAACGTAGTTTTCTCAGATATTTTTGTTACTTAGAATAGTTCCAGTTTTCATTGCAGATTTTATAAATAGTAGTTTATAACAAACAATCAACAAGGTTTATTATTATTGTTTCAGGGAAATAACTTTTTAAGCAGAAAATATTAAAAAGGTCATTTATAAGAGATTTTACTTCAGTAACAAATCAAAACACCTCCTTAATTATCAATCTTACAGCTCCGCTCCGATTAGCTCTCAGAAAAAACTGATCAGAATTATTGATAAACGATTGACATAGGCTACGATTACAAATTACTAATAACAAGTCAAACTCCACAAATCCAACTGTAAGAAATAAAATCACTCGTGTGTTTCCTAAAACATGTGTAAGAATAAAAAATACCACAATTACCCTTCATCGGGATCTTCAGAATCCGGCTCCTCCTGGTGTCTGTACATCTCCCCACATTCTTCTGCTATCAGCTGTTCTATGACGGGCCCCCTGGGTCGCGTTCCCCCCCGGCCCAGGCCCCGCCCGCGCCCGCCAGCTATTCCCGGCCCGTGCACCGTCGCCACGCATTTCATATTACTTGTACGTTTCCTATCGAGAGTTTGAGTTTGAAGAGCTGATGATGTTTGCGGATCTGTAAGAAGAATTTCGTAATTGAAATACCTGGCAGTTATCTAAAATCATTTCATTGTTGATAAACTTTTTAAAACTCATAAAAAAACTTTATCCTGCCACATAAAATATATTCACACATTATATTTATTGCGATACTACTCAACAATTAAATTATATTATTATTAATAAATTCCTAAAAACTAAAAACTTTTTTGTTTTCGTGGAATCTTCTAAAAACACCCTACCAGGCGGAGTAATCAACAAAATACCTTCACCCAAGGTGCCTCGCTTCCGTCCCAACGTTGCTGCGCGTGGGCTCATTGGAACCTTCTCGAAAACCTGACAATATTGACCCCGATCTCCAGCCCTTGCTTTCACAGTGCCCGGGGACTTATGTGTTCTTGGAGGAAATGACGTATACTGGTTGTTTTCCGCTGGTTGAGGTAACAGACGCTGCTGTTCATGTAACTGGAAGTGATTCTCCATCTGGATAGAAGATATATAGAATATTCACGTGTAAAATAACGTAACGACTAAAATTCATAAGTAAAGAATTTCCTAGAATGTAACAAACTATTATTATTATCAGAATGACAGCGTTTGAGGAGGAAATACTTATTATTGATGAAATACCGCCAAAAAAAGTTTATTCCAAATTTGGATGGCAGAAAGTTACTTTAGTAGAAAGTTACTGTAGTTTTACTGTACGCTTCTAACCCAGCTGGTAGTATAGGATGGTATTGCACGTGGTGGTGGCACGCGCAATGGTTGTAATAACAAATAAGTTAAATAGCTCTTCAGAAAACCTCCTGTTGTAAATGCGATAGAATATATAATAGATATTGTCTTTAAGAGCTCAAAGTCTAAGCAAAACAATTTGATATTAGCTAAGCACTCGATAATCACTCCAAAGTGATCCGGCCTAGAGAAGAGATCCCTATATGACTGATACACAAGTTTATTTTCGGCATTCATCTACATTTTCCAAATTAAATCCTGCGCTCCTGTAATAGTAGATTCAAAATTTGTTTAAGCCCATGATGGACTTGATCTTTGAAGGCAATGTTCAAAATGTGCAAAGCCAATCTGGTGAGGTTCTAGGCAAGTAGTATCAAATTGTGATATATATATTCTATGTGACACCTACTTGAAATGTTCATTCTCATCTCATCTCATTTATCGTATCGCACTTATACACATTTTAATTTTACATTTATTCGCAATAATTCGTTTATTTAAAAAATCAATAGCCCTTGTAATTGGTACAAATGCTAATAATTAATATATTGATTAAACAATCTATCTACTAACATTTTGATCACTAGATGGTCCACCCAAGTCAACACAAAATTCAATAAATATAAGCAAAGTCAGATGAGACATAAATATAACTAAAAGTATTCACCTCTCCATCTTTCCTCCAGGTATTAGGCACTTTGTTTTTCGTGGCTCGTAGCCATGCCAAGCGTGCCAGTCGCGCTAGAGAAGCTCCAAGGCCTGCCAAGCATGCCAAGGTCAAAGGCACGCCAGCCGCTGCGTAAGCTACAGTAGCTACTCTCCCTGCCGCTGTTCTTGGTGATACATTGCCATAACCTTGCAAAATATAAATATAGAAACCTTATTTAGTTAAATGCAAAGTCTTACTTTTTAAGTACTTTTATCAAATTCTCGATAAGTTTCTCTATAAATTTGTTCACAACAATTTTGTGACTGACACTTACAATAAATATAAATTTAGGATAGTAAATATTTTTTTATTCTTCTAAGGTTCAGCGGCTTTATACTAACTGATTGTATCTTGTTTATTATTTGTTGCAATTTTTTATTATGATCTTAACTCACTAACCTATAGTAGTAATGAGAGTAATACAATAGATTACAGCTCCGGAAAACGTCCATTTAGAATCAGCTGCCAGTTCTGCTGCCTGGGCGTCAGCCTGTCTCGCTGCAGCCACTATGGACGACTCGAACTTTTGTAACTGTTCATGTACTAGCCTTGTCCAGTTACGCTCGTATAAAACGTTCAGGCGTTCTGGAACAATGAATAAGATATTTTAAAATAATATAATTCATACTGATTATACTGAAGTAGTTCTAGTATAGTAATCCCATAACACATCTGATTATACTAGGATCCGCCAACTGTGCGCGGTGGGTGTTGAGCTGAGCCCCTCACCTTTCATCTGAATAGCTACAGGAAATATCGATTTATTAGGACTAATTGTCACCTTCTAGCTCAGCACATTGCTTGCACGCGCAGGGCAGCTCTAATATATTGTCTATGGCAGGAGTGATTTTTTTTTGATAACTTTCGAATGGCTAAACATTTTTTCAATCTGTTTTCCCTCTAACATCCGCGTTCGGCTCAAATGTACCTTAGAAAATTTTTAGCTAATTATCTCTTCGCATTCTGGAGACAACTAAACACAAAAAAGGTCTTCCAAACGGTTAATAGCTTCGCTTATGGTCAGCTTAATTACAAGGAAGAAAAAAAACGAATAACTTGAGTAACAGATAGTAAATCGCCCTCGTGCGCTCTTGTAATAAAAAATAAATAAGGATTTTAGGTAATAATAACTTTTAAGGTCCAAATAAGTATTTAAAAATAAATATTGAATTATGATCGCTCTAGAATGATCTGGTATTTAATAGTAGCAAATATTATTTCAAGAAAATAATGACTTACGGAATATACTAAAAAGGAAAATTGAATTAATCAATAACCAAGAAACCAAAGAGAAAACCTAAAAGTAAATTGATAACAAGATACGAGATGGATCTTTGTCATTGTTTGTTTTTTTTTTCTTGATAAATTTTCCTTACTCTGTTAGTTTTAATCCCGCAGTGAGACTGAAAATTTAACGGATGAAATATTAAATTAAACATAACTTTTAAGGAATTTCTGTTTTTTATTTATAGCTTTTTCTTATGTTGGGAAACAAGAATCAGGAAATATATATACATATATACATATATATATATATATATATATACATATATATATATATATATATATATATATATATATATATATATATATATATATATATATATATATATATATATATATATGCATATGTATGTATATCTCATAAAGACAATCTCCATCACTACGATATGGTAGCTTACTTATCTCTAGTTCGATGATAACGTTTCCAATCAATCTCTGAGATGGGTCATTTATCAAAGGAATGTTTACTAAAATGTTTAAGAAAATCATTAATTTATAACGACTCATAGTGATAACGCGTAATGAGGGATCATCTTACAGTTAAATAATCGTCTGTTTTGAGTTCGTATTTAGTATATTTATTTGCTTTTGATCATTCTGTTAGTTTAATTTATTGAAATTAATAAAAAACCTACAGAATAAGGATTATATTTCACACCATTACAGAATTAAGAGTATATATCAAACCATCACTTATATTAATTAAGAGTCACTTGCAACATTGTTAAAAGAAAGTGGTTTTAGAGGGTTATCAATCCAAATATTTTTTTCTACATCTAAGGTACCGCAAGGTTCCAAGCTAGGACCTATATTGTTTCTTATATTTATAAATGATGATATTAAATGTTTTCATTATAGCAAGATTCACTTTTATGCCAATGACCTAAAAATTTACAAAATTGTGATTATCGTTGAGGATGTATTCTTTAAGATTTAAATAAGTTTGAAATTTGGTATACAAAGAATCATATGAAATTGAATAATCTTAAGAGTTATTTTGTAATCTTCAGCAGAAAAATATCCAAAATAAAGCTCAGGTTCTGTATGAATAATTTTTAACATTTCAACAACAAGAGTTTGATATTAGTTACATTGTAACTAATATCAATCTCTTTATAATTAATTTACCTAAATTTTTGTTAATCATAAGTTTTTATTTTTACATTATTTTAATATTGTTTTTTTTGTTTACCTTTTTTTTTATTTCGGTTTGTATTCTTTTTTGTATTGACCCTATCATATATTTTGATGCTACAACTTAATCTATACTTACTTACTGTACATTAAATATACATTTTTAAAGATTCAGTGAACTGCCATCCTAAAAGGTAAGTTAGTCTTTAATTGGTGTATACGTTGTAACCTATCAACCTAACGTTTTGTAAAACTAATTTTTTTTTTGTGTATCACGTTGGCTTTCTATTAAGTTAATAAAATAAATAAATGAGAAGTGAGAAGTTACCTATAATATGGTTGGTACTAAAATATTTTGAATAAGCTTCAAAGAGTTTTTTATTGTAATTTTAATTAGACAGCTATTTTCTTTTCATTTGTATTTTCGGTTTAACGGCCGACCTCTATTTCGCTTAGGGGTAAATGTAAGTTAACAAGTAAAACGAACTTTCCTTTTAAAATATCTTCTATATTTCTTAATCTCAAAAAATAACTCAGACATCTTACATCAAAAGTTCATCTTAACACGGGATATAATCTGACGTCATTATGTCTTTTTATCATGACTGAAAATAGTTGAATAACATAAAATTTTTCATTTATTATACTTGGGTTTCGTTTATAAAGCTAATGAAAGTATACCTTAATGTCCTTTATATTTAAATAAAACTCTAAAATTAAGTGAACTGTGAGACAGCCTAATAACATTGCCATCAAATTATGTCAAGTTGCGAAGAAAATCTGAGCGTTCAAAAGTTTCTGAAGCGTCTACAAGTATAATATAAGTCAGTCTATTCCAATCATTTTGTTGATTACACAGAACAAAAAATACATGTCTCTTCAGTATTTTTATTTTTATAACGTACTCATTAATAACTTTTTAAGAATAATGCAACAATAAATAGTCATCATCAGTTTTAAATACTTAAGTGAATAAAGATTAGTGAAATTGCATACAAACCCGTATTGAATTGCCAACCCGGCAGCGACACTCACAAAATTAATTCGATTTTCATTGAAAACGTCCAAACACCTGAGAGACTTTGAACCAACTCAGTATCGAGAGATGTAACTTTGCTCTTTAATTCCTAACCCCAGGTATGTACTACGTAAGGGCCAATACATGAACTCAAATCAGCCGTGCAAACGTGACTTGTAAAGGGGATTTACTGCAAATTACTTCGACAAACTTCGGTTCAAACGTCTTTCGACCTTTTTTATAGTTTCTGACGTGTTTTCGAATTAAGAAAAATGACTTTGGAACTATTGAGCTTTTTTAGGCGTCATTACGTTTTCTTTTTATCTTATGCAATAAAAGATGTGTAATGTTTTTTGCTTATTATATTTCGTATTACAACAAAACTTAAATTGATAGATTAAAGAAATATACATATGAAGAACTAGACAAAAACTGTGCGTCAAAAAAGCTTGTAATACACGCCCACCACTGTGAGATCAAATCAAACCAAATTCTAAACATTTATCAGGCGATCTGTTTCGGGCAGATAGTCATTAATTTCTTTCCGCTATTTATCTCACAGTTCCAAATAAACAATGAACAAGAAATAAAAGGTGTTAAAATTGTATCAAATATTCAGTATATAATAAGTATATAAAATTCTACTTTTCTTTACTCTTTAAACAACTAGTCTTAATTTTGTACTTCGGTTTGTAATCTTTTTTTTATTGGCCCTATCATATATTTTGATATTACAAATTAATCTATAGATTTTACTTACTGTACATTAAATGTACATTTTTAAAGATTCAGTGAACTGTCATCCTAAAAGGTAAGTTAGTCTTTAATTGGTATATACGTTGTAACTTATCAACCCAACGTTTCGTAACTTTTAAAATATCTTCCATATTTCTTAATCCCTAAAAATAACTCAGACATCTTACATCAAAAGTTCATCTTAACACGGAATATAATCTGACTGTCATTATGTCTTTGTTATCATGACTGAAATTAGTTGAATAACATAAGAATTTTCATTTATTATACTTGTGTTTCGTTTATAAAGCTAATGGAAGTATACCCCAATGGCCTTTATATTTAAATCAAACTAAGTGAACTGTGAGACTGCCTAATAACACTGCCACCAAATTATGTCAAGTTGTGAAGAAAGTCTGAGCGTTCAAAGGTTTCTGAAGAGCCAAGTACAAGTACACCAAGGTGTTATTAATGATCTACTCAAATCATTTTGTGATTTACGTAGGACTAAAAATACATATCTTTTCAGTATTTTTTTATAGCGTATTCGTTAATAACTCCTAAAAAATTCATGTAATATAGAAATAGTTTCATAAGATATATTTTTATTGAACCTTATCATATAATAAATAGCTCTATCATCGGTTTTGCTTCCTTCAGTGAGTAAAGATTATTGAAATTGCAAACAAACCCAGAGTTGAGTCCGTTCTTTTCCCAGTTCAAATTGCCTTATAATTGAAAACCTTTTTTAGTCTTTGCAATTTGAGTGTGACCTTTATTAAGGGCAGCGACACTTTCACAACATTAATTCAATTTACATTAAAAAGGTTCAAACACCTGAAAGTCTTTGAAACAACTCAGTATCGAAAGATCTAGATCTAATCTTTGCTCTTTAATTCCTAACCCCAGGTATGTACTACGTAAGGGCCAATACACTAACTCAAATTAACCGTGCAAACATGACTTGTAAAAGGAATTGACTGCAAACTACTTCTGCAAACTTCGGTTCAAATATCCTTCGACCTTTTTTATAGTTTCTGACATGTTTTCGAGTTAAAAAATGATTTCAGAGCTATTAAGCTTTAAGTAGGGGTCATAACATTTTCTTCTTATCTTGTATAATATGACGTGTAATACATGTTTTTTACTTATTATATTTAATGTTATAACGGAAACTTAAATTGAAATATTAATTAAGTATAAATATATAAAACATGACAAAAAAATTGTGCGTATAAGGAGCTCGTATTACACGCCCATCACGGTGAGAACAAATCCTAAACATTTATCAGACGACCTGTTTCGGGACGATAGTCATTATTTTTTCCCGCTATTTATCTCACTATTCCAAATAAATAATGAACAACGAATAAATGGTGTTAAAATTGTATTAAATTCTCCGTATATAATAAGTTAAAAAATTATACTTTTCTTTACTCTTTATGCAACTAGAGTTAATTTTTTAAGAAAAAACTTGTAATAGGTACCTTTTTCTAATATATAATGCAAATAGTTTTCGTTTGCAAAGAACGTAAAGTGTTTGCTCCGTCAATTTCCTATTCTGTCATAACGACGTGGGGCTTCAAGAAGATATTCCCCTTAAATGTTTTTAGGATTTTATTTTCAACATTGTCTCCATTTATCGATTTTTTAAGTCTGTTGACAAAATATTATCGTATTTCTTTAGGAAGCTTACAATTTATTCATTTAATAATTACTTATATTCTGTACCATGTTTAGAAAGTTGACCAAGTTTGGAAAGCCTGGTACTTCACAAATATATTTGTTTACAGGGCACAGGTTCAGATAAAGATATAAGATAAGTTAGAATCCCTTTTATTGACATCATGTATATTAATAATATTAAATTTATTTCTATAAAATATCCTTCTACGTAAAATTGTATATTCAAAAAATATTTCGGCATTTAAATGCAACACTATGAACAAAGACTAAAATATAGAAAATGGAAATAAAGTTTTATATATGGAGCAATCAAGCATGTAATAATACATGTTTTGTTAAGTTAAGCGGTAGTTTTTTTTTTATATCTTAAATATATTGTGGAAAAATAACTTAGGATTTTTATACAATAATGATAGTTTTAAAACTTTTGAGGTCCAAATAAGTATTTAAATATATATATTGATTTAT
Organism: Melinaea marsaeus rileyi; assembly: GCA_918358865.1. NCBI lineage: Eukaryota > Metazoa > Arthropoda > Insecta > Lepidoptera > Nymphalidae > Melinaea > Melinaea marsaeus. The sequence continues at coordinate 22,257,949 of OU911093.1, read as the reverse complement.
GATCGCTCTAGAATTAAGTATGTCTGATATTTCATTGTAGCAAATATTACTTAAAGAAAATTGTAAATTACGGAATATACTAAAAAGGAAAATTGAATTAACCAATAAGCAACAAACCCACAAACCAAAGAGAACATCTGAGAGTAAATTCATAACAAGATAAAAGATGGGACTTTGTCATTGTGTTTTCTTTTTTCTTATAAATTTACCTTACTCAGTTAATTTTAATCCCGCAGTGGGACTGAAAATTTAACGGATGAAATATTAAATTAAACATAACTTTTAAGAGATTTATGTTTTTTTTGTAGTCGACTTTTATAATGTTGGGAAACAAGAATAAGGAAATATATATATATATGTTTATAAAATATATCATAAAGACAATCTCCATCACTGAGTTATGGTAGCTTACTCATCCCCGGTTCGATGATGACGTTTCCAATCAATCTTTAAGACGGATCATTTATCAAAGGAATGTTTACTAAATTAAGATGATCATTGATTTATAACGATTCATCATGATAACGCGTAATGAGGGATCATCTTACAGATAATAATCGTCCTCTTTGAGTTAGTATTTAGTATAATTATTTGCTTTTGATCGTTTAGTTAGTTTAAATTCATATAACATTACATTTATTTTAATAAATACAATACATACAGAATTACGATTATAGTTTCCGAAAAATATTATTTCAGGTATAATGTAGAAATTTTTAAATGTTATCTTACTAGTTAACCTTGAATTATGTTAAACATAAACAACAAATAACTTACTTATTGTTTTCTTGATAGAAATATAAATTAAAATTCATTACATTTTTGTAATATATTTATTTAACTGATATACATTTGGTATATAATAAAGTCTTAAACAACGTAATTTTAAAACAATTATGTAATTATTTATCACCCAGTATATGATAATTATATAAAAGTACATTTAATGAAGTGTTACATACATGAAGCATATACTTGATAGGTTTTGATATTAAACAATGTTTATATTAATATTCTCATTAAAACTGTTATTAAGAATTATTTTTCAACATGAACCTTTTCAGCTGTAACTAAACTATGTGGCTGGGGTTAGCTGATTTTATGTATATAAAATTTAATAACATGTTATCAAGTTATTATTTGTAATATAATATTTAAGAAAGAGCCTTTTTATATTTTCTTTTTCAGTTACCGTCAAAATTGAATTATACACATTGTTTCAAGTTGGAATTTTTAATAAATAATAATCAATTTTAACAAGTACTACCAAACAGTACGACACGATAATATGATATAAAAATGAGAGGTTTGTAGTTAGTTACCTACAATTAGTATTAAAATATTTTGAATTAGGTTCAAACAATTTTAATTGTAATTCTAATTAGTACAAGTTGTTTTCTTTTCATCTGTATTTTCGTTTTAAGATCGGACCTCTACCTCGCTTTCGTGTTAAAGTATATTAACAAGTAAAACAAACTTTGCTTTTAAAAATATCTCCCATATTACTTAATCTCTAAAAATAAGTCAGACATCTTATTTTAATGAATACATCAAAAGTTCATCTTAACACAGGTGTTAATATGATGTCATTATGTCTGTCCTATCATGACTGAAAATAGTTAAATATTTTTTTTTTTTATTTATTATTCTTCTATGTTTTTGTTTCTTTTATAAAGCTAATGGAAGTATACCTTAATGTCCTTTATATTTAAATCAAACTCTAAAACTAAGTGAACTGTGAGACAGCCTAATAACACTGCCACCAAATTATGTCAAGTTGTGAATAAAATCTGAGCGCTTAAAGGTTTCTGAAGCGTCCACAAGTATAAGTACCAAGGCGTTATTAATGATGTACTGTCAGTCTGTTCCAATCATTTTGTATATTACATAGACGTCTAAAAAATACACTTCTTTTCAGTAATCTTATTTTAATGAATAATAAAAAAAATTATGTATTATAAAAATATTTGTATTGAACATATTTTTATTGAAGCTCTTTAATATTTATAATAATAAGTAGCTATCATCGGTTTTGTTTACTTCAGTGAATAAAGACTATTGAAATTGCAAACAAAGCCAGTGTTGAGTCCGTTATTTTTCCAGTAAAAATTGCTATATAATTGAAAACCTTTTTTAGTCTTGGCAACTTGAGCATGACGTTAAGGGCCCGTACTGAATTGTCAACTCGGCAGTGACACTCACAAAATTAATTCATTTTACATTGAAAACGTTCAAACACCTGAATCTTTGAACCAACTCAGTATCAAAAGATCTAATCTTTGCTCTTTAATTCCTAACCCCAGGTATGTACTATGTAAGGGCCAATACATGAAATCGAATCAAAGGTGCAAACGTGACTTGTAAAGGGGATTTACTGCAAAATTACTTCGACAAACTTCGATCCACATGTGCTTTGACCTTTTTTATAGTCTCATGTTTTCGAGTTTTTTCTAGGGGTCATTACATTTTCTTTGTACCTTGTTTAATATGTTTTGTAATGCATTTTTCTTGCTTATTATATTTTGTTTAACAAAAAAAAGGTAAATTAATATTTTAAAGAAATATATATAATTTTTTTGACAAAAACTGTGCGTCAAAGAAGCTCGTATTACACGCCCATCATGGTGAAAACAAATCCTAAACATTTATCAGGCGACCTGTTTCGGGCAGATAGTCATTAATTTCTTCCCGCTATTTATCTCACAGTTCCAAATAAACAATGAACAAGGAATAAAAGGTATAGGTAAAGGTGTAAAATAATAACTTGTTCCTTTATCGTTTAAACAACTAGAGTTAATTTCTTAACAAAAACATTGTAATAGATTCCTTTTTCTAATATAAAATGCAAATAGTTTTTGCTTGCAAAGAACGTAAAGTGTTTGCTCCGCCGATTTCCTATTCTATCATAATGACGTGGAGCTTCAAGAAGAAATTTCCCTCCAATGTTTTTTTTAAGATTTATAATATTTTTTTCAATTTTTCGATTCTTTAAGTCTGTTGATAAAATATTATCATATTTCTTTAGGATTTTTACCATTTATCAATTTAATAATTACTTATATTCTGTACCAAGTTTAGAAAGCTGACCAAGTTTGGAAAGCCTGGTTAATCACAAAAATGTTTGTATACATTTCACATGTTCAGATAAAGATATGTTGGAAACCCTCTTATTGACATGAAATGCATTATATATAAAATATCCTTCTGAGTATAAGATTATAATAATAATATGCTGTATTTAAATGTAAAACTATGAACATTGACTAAAATATAGAAATATGAAGTAAAGTTTTATATAATATGGAGTAATCAAGCATGTAAGAATATATGTTTATCAATTATAATGCATTTATCTTAGATCCATTGTTGAAAAATACCTTAGGATTTTTATGCAATAATGATAGCTTTAAAACCTTTGAGGTCCACATCAGTATTTAAATATAAATATTGATTTATGATCGCTCTAGAATTAAATACGTCTCATTATTTCATTTTAGCAAATATTACTTTAAGGAAATTATAAATTACGGAATATAGTAAAAAGGAAAATTGAATTAACCAATAAACAACAAACCAAAGAGAAAACCTAAAGTAAATTGATAACAAGATAAGAGATGGCACTTTGTCATTGTTTGTTTTTTTTCTTTATAAATTTACCTTACTCTGTTTATTTCAATCCCGCAGTGAGACTAAAAATTTAACGGTTGAAATATTAAATTAAACATAACTTTTAAGGAATTTATGTTTTTATTTATACTTTTATACCGACTTTTCTTATGTTGGGAAACAAGAATCAGGAAATATATATATATATATATATATATATATATATATATATATATATATATATGTAGCTTACTCATCTCTGGTTCGATGATAACGTTTCCAATCAATCTCTGAGACGAGTCATTTATCAAAAAGATGTTTACTAAAAAGTTTAAGATAATCATTAATATGATGATAACGCCTAATGAGGGATCATCTTACAGTTAAATAATCGTCTGCTTTGAGTTCGTATTTAGTATATTTATTTGCTTCTGATCATTCTGTTAGTTTAATTTATTGTAATTAATACAAAACCTACAGAATAAGGATCATATTTCACACCATTACAAAATTAAGAGTATATATAAAACCATCACTTATATTAATTAAGAGTCACTTGAAACATTGTTTAGAGGAATGAATCCAAATATTTTTTTCTACGAGTGGAGTACCGCAAGTTCCCAAGCTAGGCCTCATATTGTTTGTTATATTTATAAATGATGCCATTAAATATTTTCATTATGGCAACTTTCAGTTTTATGCCGAGGCCTTAAAAAATTACAAAATTATGATTATCGTTGAGGATTCCATTCTTTTACAATAAGATTTAAACTAGTTTGAAATTTGGTATACAAAAAATCATATAAGATTGAATCATCTCAAGTGTTACTTTGTAATCTTCAGCAGAAAAATATCCGAAATAAAGTTGGGGTTCTGCATGAATAATCATTTGCTTCAAAACCTAAATAAAATATTAGATTTAGGAATTGCTGTCGATTCAACTATAAGTTTTTTTCTGATAAGAAGTAGACTCGAATATTGGTCAATTGCTTGGAATTTTTTTCATAGATTAAATAAAGACAGAGTAGAAAGAATTCAAAAGAACATGTTCAAGTTTTTATCATTTAAAAATAAATTATTTAATTAATTAAATAACTACGACTTGCTATTAAAACATTATAAAATGCTTTCGCTCTTAATTCGAAGAGACATTGCCCATCTGTGCATTTTGCACACAACAATATCAGGGGATATTTACTATCCTAGAGTACTTCAAGACATTAGTCTAATTGTACACAGACCAAATGCAAGGCGTTCAAATTTGCCAGTTTTTAAAAGTGGGTTCTCTGGAACTAATGTGGGTTTAATTGCGCCACTACATAGAATTGTCAAAACAATATTTCTATGAAAATGGATATTGATATATTTAATGATTCTTTTAACAACTTTAAGACCAAAATTAGAAATTATTTTAGTAATCACCATAGATTAAGACAAACGGTTTTAAAGTATATATTCTTAGTTATTAAAATGGTATCTTTTGTAATTATTACTTTCGTTTCAATTCTGCTAGGTTATGGATGAACCGCCATCCTAAAAGTTAGGTTAGCCTTTATTTGTATACATATACATCGTAACTTATTAACCTAACGTTTTGTAAAACCAATTGTCTATCACGTTGGCTTCCGATTAAATAAATAAATAAATAAATAAGAAGTATGTATCTACCTATAATAAGGTTGGTACTAAAATATTGTGAATAAGCTTCAAACAGTTTTCGTTGTAATTCAAGTTAGACACAGTTATTTTCTTTTCATTTACATTTTCGTTTTAACATTCGACCTCTATCTCATTTACTTGTAAAAGTGAGTTATCAAGTAAAACAAACTTTTCTTTTGGAAATATATGTCGTAATATATTTTCTTTAATCTTTAAAAATTACTAAGACATTTTACTTAAATAAATACATTAAAAGTTTATCCTAACACAAGTGATAATCTTATGTCTTAACATGAATGAAAATAGTAAAATATAATAAAATTATTCATTTATTATACTTGTGTTTCATTTATAAAGCTAATGGAAGAATACCTTAATGTCCTTTATATTTAAATCAAACTAAGTGAACTGTTATACGACCTAATAACACTGCCGTCAAATTATGTCAAGTTGTGAAGAAAATCTGAGTGTTCAAAGGTTTCTGAAGCGTCTACAAGTACACCAAAGCATTATTAATGATGTACTGTCAGCTTCTTCCAACCATTTTGTGATTTATGTAGGATAAAAAATACACGTTTTTTCAGTATTTTTTAAAGTATGTATATTAATAATTCATATATTTTTCAATAAATTCTATTACATATATTTTTATTGTCGCCCTATTAGAATAATGAAACAATAAGCAGTCATCATAAGTTCTGCTTACTTAAGTGTCTAAAGATTATTGAAATTGCAAACAAAGCTATAGTTGAGTCCGTTCTTTTTCCAGTTGAAAAAGCTATACAATTGAAAACCTTTTTTTGTCTTGGCAACTTGAGCGTGACTTTTATTAGGGCCCCGTATTGAATTGCCAACCCGGCAGCGACACTTGCACAAAATTAATTCAATTTTCATTGAAAACGTCCAAACACCTGAGAGTCTTTGAACCAACTCAGCATCGAAAGATCTAATCTTTACTCTTTAATTCCTAACTCCAAGTATGTTTACTTTGTAAGGGCCAATACATGAACTCAAATCAGCCGTGCAAACGTGACTTGTAAAGGGAATTTACTGCAAATTACTTCGGCAAACTTCGGTTCAAATGTCCTTCGACCTTTTTTATAGTCTCTGACATGTTTTCGAGTTAAGAAAAATGACTTCGGAACTATTAAGCTTTTTAGGCGTCATTACGTTTTCTTTTTATCTTATGTAATTTAAGCTGTGTAATGTTTTTTGCTTATAATATTTCGTATTACAACAAAACTTAAATTAATAGATTAAAAAAATATATGTACATATGAAGAATTTGACATAAACTGTGCGTCACAGAAGCTTGTATTTCACGCCTATCACCGTGAGTACAAATCCTTAACATTTGTCAGGCGACCTGTTTCGGGCAGATAGTCATTAATTTCTTCCCGCTATTTATCTCACAATTCCAAATAAACAATGAACAAGGATTAAAAGGTGTAAAATATGAAAAAAAAAAACTTGTTTCTTTATCGTTTAAACAACTAGAGTTAATTTCTTAACAAAAACATTGTAATAAATTTCTTTTTCTGATATAAAATACAAATAGTTTTATTTTGCTAATAACGTAAAGTGTTTGCTCCGCAGATTTCCTATTCTATCATAACAATGTGGACCTTCAAGAAGAAATTCCCCTCCAATATGCATAACCTATGCATAATGTTACGTAAATATATATTTTTTTTATATTTACGTAACATAATGCATAGGTAAATGTAGGAAACATGCTGTTTAATGTTAACAAAGTGATGAATCTGTTGATGAAATGTTAACAAAGTGATAAATCTGTACTCAAATAAAGTAATATGCAACAATCAAAGATGTAAGAATATGTATTTTATTACAAAAAAGTTTTTGTTGCATTATTTTCTTAACAGTAGTAAATACATTTTTCAAGGGAAATTAAAGTCGTCTCTACTTGACCTACCAATGAGATCAAGAAGTAGAGAAATTGTTACGAAAATAAAATGAACCTATAATTCTACTGAGTGTACTGAGGTAGTTCTAGTTTAATAACAAACCCACATAACATCTGTTTATACGAGTATAACAAGGAAGTAATTTTGTGATACAAACTTTTTTTAAAAGATGTTTTTTAAAATAATTTATAACAACCATGAAATCAGTTATTTCAATTTTTTATATTATTATAACTAGAATTTGTTCACGATTTAATTGACATTACAGGAAACAAAATACCGCTTAAAAACTAACTTACGAAACAGTAAAACGCTTTCGCGTCCATTTGTGACTAATATTTGAGTAAACCGACCAACCAACCAACTAACCATTATTTTTCGTTGGATTTGCGGACAAACTTCCAAACTCACATCATTACTAATATTAAGTGATATTACAGATAAAATTACAATAAATGTACATTTCTAATAACTAGTTACATATTTATGTTATAGATAAGTAACAAATAATATTATATTTGTAGAAAACAAACATTTAGATGTAATATTACCAAACTTATACAAAAATACTCTATTGTCAGCATAAAAAGATTACAATAAGTACACCGTACATTATGCCCGTAATTTTTCTCACAACCAGAACTGTATATATTATATATGTTTGTGTATAATTTGATCAGCAGTATGTTCGTATATAAAGAGGTTGAGGAATGAGAGGTTGACGTATATAAAGAGGTTGGTTGTATAATTTATCAAAGTATCTTATTAACCTTTTATTTAGAGGGTATTTCTAAAACAAGAATAAATTGATACTGAGGCCGACTGCGGAATTTATGTTCAAAGATATAAGATATTTCCTTCTCAAATATATTATATTGGTGTTCCTTTATATTTCGAAGTATTTTTGGATAAAGACGCTCTCTGTTATTTAGAATTTAAGGTTATATTAATATAACAGTGATTAGGATGAGATAGGATTAATATAGCCGTTATCAAAAGTATCTTAGTTATAACATTTACTAAAAAAAACACTTAAATTAAATAACTTTAAAATAATTTTAATAAAAGTAACTTAATAATCCGTTAATATTTAATATTTTAATATAATTTATGTTTATTATACAAAAACACAAACACAAACAATCTACAAGAAAAGGCGAGATGAAGAGATCTGCAAATGTCGCTCGTTACATCTAAATGGGCGATTTACTCAGGGGATGGTAATGAAATCACGGGAAAATCCCGTCCGTCTTATTAAAGGGAATCAGATGATCATTACCCTGTTTTGTTGGAAAATTAAGTGACTCGAGATTTCATTTGATGGACAGATAAGTGTACAATAATTAATAATGTTACATCTGTGTCTGTGTGTTGAATTAAAAATTACTAGTTTCAGGTATTAGTTCTTTAATCAAAAATTAAGTAATAATATTTAGTATTATATTATTACTTAATTACTTAATATAATACTAAATATTATTAATTGATTTTTGATTAACGGCCCTAATGGACCATAGGTTCATTAGGACTATATGGAATAGATTTATGTGTCAATGTGTGGGTATAAAAAAAGTTCTCAAGTGATTAATAGTAATAGTGGTATTCTACAAGATATTTTAATACAAGTATTATAAAAGTTTAGATAATTTAATCGCAAGCTTTATCCGATTTGTATAAAAGTTAAAAAGAAAAAAGGTTTTTTTTTTTGCAATTTTTTGGAGTTTGTAAATGTTCTATTGCAATTGTATTTAAACATATTTATATTTATACTTGTGTTAGTAGAATGTACGTACGTCTAAATGTACCTATTTTATAATAAAGCTTGCTACTACAGTATAAAAAAACAAAAACAGGAAGTGAAATTGATCGAACCGTACGCAAGTAACGATTTCATATACATACCGCAATTGCTTTCTATTTTTAAAGATATACATGTACTAAATAATAATACTAAAGGAAAAGTCAGAAAAAATCAATTGAATAAAATTCCCCTAATAAAATTATAACCGCATTGTAAATACATGTATGATTATTTTTTATTCAAACATCATTTTATACACATATAGTATATTCCAAAACATTAAGGAAGTTAAATAGAACATCAATACGCATTCTGAGAAAATAAAAACCATCTAAGACGTAGAAACGGATAAGTACGGTCGGACAAAAAACTTCTAGTCCGACCCATCGTATTCTTTGGGCCATTTGACACGAAATTTTATGAGCACGTTTCAATAAAATGGAATTCATGGATGCTGTAAATGTAGATATGTAATAATATATAAAACATTTTATGTTGGGAGGCGAAGTACTCGTAGGCTTTTAGTTTAACTTCGTTATACATATCGTAACATCTTTTCTCGAGATCTGAATATTTTATTAAATAAATGTGTGCTAAACTGTATAACTGTAGTTTTAAACTATACTTTTTGTTATAGTAATTAAAATAAATAATTAATTAGCAAAGTCAATTGAATCAATTAAAAATTCTATCTCTTCATTGTCTCTATAGAAGAGGATAATCTGATATTTTTTATAATAAAGATTTCTAATTATACTTCAAAGTAGACGTTCAATTAACTGAAGAAAGGCCTTTATTAAAACTGAGACGTCATTCGGGATAGCTAACGAAGATACTTCATTGTGATGTTTTTCCTTTTGGATTTAAAAAGATAAAGAATTAAGAATGGTTTTAATTTAAAATAATTATCTTGTTAACTTGTTGACTCTGTATAAATAACCTTTTCTCCAGATTGCATAGCTTTAGTACGATTTACTGGTAAGAATTCTGAATAAAGTTTAGTCTGTAGAATGCTTTATAAAATAATTTATTAAAAAAAAACCTTGTGTACTTCAGATTTTGCGATGAGGACAGTTTCATCCTGGCTATACAATGTAACGACTCTCCTTTTAAGAAGATTTCTCTTCAGGTATTATATATTAATCCTTATGAATAAAATATAAGGTTCAAAATGAAATGTGTTATTTTCTTAAGATTTCCACGTTAAACATTTTTTCGGGGTTTAATTTAATAAGCTGGGCCTTGTCAGATCTAGAGGTATGCGTTTTTATGAGTTTATGAAGTCGTTGTGGTCGTATATCATTTACTTTATTTTTTCTTTTTATTTGACATATTTGTCATCTCAGCTGATGGACATCTCAAATACCAAGAGGTTTCCATAAAATATATCCAACGTTCTCACGCTGTTTGAATGCAGAAATTTAACGCTACTCTCCTGTTGGAATTAGTCCATGACTGATATCTGAAAATTGAAATTATCTATTTGAGGTATGTATGCGTTAACCTACATTTACTATATATATCAACTGTATATAATTCACTATAAGTCAGTTCTATATGTTAACAGATACTGTATTATGTATATATATTTCAAATTAGGATGTACAAATCCTAGTTCAGTATTAGCCATGCAGATTTGTCGGTCGTTTAAATCATCAAGATCTGACGTTTATTTATAGTTTTGTGTGGAAAAATAAGATCTTCTGAAAAGTGGGGCTTGGTTATGGAGATCTACAAAAAATATCAAAAGGTGTCATTTTTCGCGGAATGTATGAAGGAATATACGGTATTTTATATTTAAAAATAATAAATATTTAACATTAAATAGGAGTGTTAGAGAAATTTGTTGTGAGCACAGGCCTGCTTCCACATAGCGATACAAGCAACACATAAAATAGTTTCGTTAAAACTTTTGTTATTAATTATAATTAATATAAATAACATATTTTATAACGAATAACAAAATGTTGAAATAAATTTTCCTATAACAATAGAACGTTGCGGTCACATATAAACTCTACCATTTTAAGTAAACTGCTGTGTATATTTCCTTTCTATGCGGGTAGCTTTGCGCTTTTGAAATATTTTTATCTTCCAGCTTTAAACTGCGTAAAATTATCATATAAAAGAGAATATTGTTGATCCAGTTTACAGTGTTGAAATATTATGTTAGCGTTATATGAAAGTAACGTAATAAATACTAAAATATATAATAATTTATATATCACTTATACTTCACTGGAAAACTTCAGAGAAAGATTGTTTGTTAATACTGTAGTATTTCTTCTTTCTTCTTAAAAATAATCTCAGTATATGTCGGTTTTTATTTAATCATTTCATCATCTTTACATATAAATAAAAGTGTAGCAAATTATTTAAGTCTATTTTTAATCATACTCAGTACGCTATTACAGATAGGTAGGTTAAAGAATGATATAGCTATTTATTAATAAATTAAACACCTTAGCTTGCACATGAAATTGTCTATAAAAATGTTAGCCATCAATACGAAACATGAAATATCATTTTATTGAAACGTGATATAAAAACTCCTTTAACGAATTTACGAGGAGTATGAAATAGGCACAGTCACAGTTTATACGGAGAAGTGCAAGTGCAAGTGAAAGTGCAAGAAGCTACAATGATTTTAGATTTTATATTTTAGACTACAATAATTTTAGACGTGTATCTTTTCAAATAAATATATAGTTATATATTAATTAATAAACACTAGTGGCTCTGGGAGATTAGAAGATTTTTTTATTACTTACCACCTGCTCAGACTCCCGACAAAAAGGTTTTTCTTAAAAAATAATGGAATAGTTTAGGGTCTGTTTTGAATATTTTTCGACTTTTTTTTCACATAACTTCAACAGTTTGAAAGAATTAAAAAAAATCTTTGTTGAATCTCTGTTTTACAGGAGTTGAAACGGAAACACTTAACTCGTGCTTGGTGCTCGCTTAAACAGGGTTATTTCTTAGCCGGTTTTTAAGTCTAAGAAATTCAGCTCAATTTTCTTTCTAATGTTGAAATTTGGATTATAGTATCTGAAGAACTAAACCATATTCTATATTCTTAAAAAAACTCTTAAATATTTTATGATATGATATGATATGTATTATATAAAAAAAAACGAAATTGTTTTTGCTATATATCTTGATTATCGAAATATCGCATTCTTGTTAAAATATCAGAATTTCAAGAATGGTAATAAATAAAAAGAAAAATTAAAGATCGCGTGCTGACACGTCGACATCGAGTTAAAGAATGCTTAGAATAATATTCTAATGGATAAGAATTGTCAGGAATACGAATAAAACTAGATAACGTTAATTTATTTTCAACACGATTAATTTTGTACAAATTTAAATCATAAGTTTTTATGTGGCTCTCACAAACACCATGGCATGGTAAGTATTGTATATATTCTTATACCACATAATAAAATTTCAACCTTTTGAATAAATTGTCATTATAAATTATGTTTTGTTTGAATCTACTTACTTCTTAGAATCATTTAATATTTATTAAAAGCAATTACATATTTTTATATTATTTTTCTCGCTAATACCATACATACATAAAACGAACTCTAAAAATTCTCACACATATGAACTTTCCCAAGATCGCGTTAATTGTTATATTTCAGAAAACTCAAGACAGACAGACAGACTTATTCAGAAACAAGAAAAAACTGATTGATAAATGAACAACGACACTGATTTATTTATACATATGTAAAATAAATATATTAAATTAGATATGTTTGTTCCAATGATATACGTTTAAATCGTCTTAAAAAAACAATACTTTCACTTTAATTGTCACTGACTACTTTAAGATCACTAATACTTTAAGTGTCACTGAACTATTTTGTTATTTATTAAGAAAAACTTTTTTGTCAGGACTGTTAGGATGTGGTAAGTAAAAAAAAATCTTCTAATTTCCCAGAGCCACTACTATTTATTAATAAATTTATACCTATAAACATATTTATTTAAGAAGATACACCTCTAAAATCTTTCTACTTATCTTTAAATTATAAATTTAATATTGACAGCACTTAATCAATAAATCTTTGAATCTACTTGTGCCAAACGCGTGGTGGTTTATGTAATGTACGTTTTTTATTAATTTAATACATTTTTAAGGGATTATTCGATAAAATATCATTTTCTTCTTGCACTCCTTCTCCGCATAAACTGTAACTGTGCGGATTTCATACTCCTCGTAAATTCGTTAAAGGGGTTTTTTATTTCACGTTACATTAAAATGATATTTCATATTTCGTATTGATGGCTAACATTTTTATATACAATTTCATGTGCTATCTAAGGTGTTTAATTTATTAATAAATAGCAATATTATTCTTTATCTCGACTATCTGTAACAGTGTACTGAGTATAATTTAAAATAGATTTCAATAAATTTGCTATATTTTTATTTATATACAAAGAGGATGACATGATAAATTCTGCTTTTAAAAAAACGGACATATACTGAAATTAGTTTTAGTGACATAAGCTTACCGATGAATGAATGAATGAAGATGAATGATGTCATCTAGATTGCGTCTTATGAGACTTAGAAAGCACACTCAAAGCTTACAAAGTAAAATGTGATAAGGATGTTATGTAGCATCAATACATAAGTTTATTATTATCAACTTTCTTTGAAGTTTTCTAGTGAAGTATATATAATATATAACGCTAACATAATATTTCAACACTGTAAACTGGATCAACAATATTCCCTTTTATATGATAATTTTACGCAGTTTAAAGCTGGAAGATAAAAATATATCAAAAGCGCAAAGCTATCCACATAGAATGGAAATATACAGCAGTTTACTTAAAATGGTAGAGTTTATATGTGACCGCAACGTTCTATTGTTATAGGAAAATTTATTTCAACACTTTATTATTCGTTATAAAAATATGTTATTTATGTTTTAATAACAAAAGGTTTAACGAAACTATTTTGTGTTGCTTGTATCGCTATGTCAAAGCAGGCCTGTTCTTACAACTAATTCCTCTAATATTCTTAATGTTCGTTAATCTAATCTTATGTTAAATTTTATTATAATATACCGTATATTCTTCCACATACCTCGGGAAAGGACACCTTTTGATATTTGTAGATCTCCATAGTCAATGGCACCATTTTTAAAAAGATTGATATCTTCATTTTCCACCCAAAAAAAAAATGTCAAATCCTGTTGATGTAAACGACCGACAAATCTGCATTGCTTTAATACTGAATTAGGATTTGTACATCCTAATTTGTAATATATGTACAAAAACGGTAAATATATCTGTTAACATATAGAACTGACATAAAGTGAATAATATATAGTTGACGAGTAAATTTAGGTTTACACGTACATAAACTCATAATTTTGAAGCAGATGGTGCTGGCAAATGGTGCTCGGAGATTTTTCCTATATCAGTCTTCAACAGGAGAGAAGCGTTGAGTTTCTGCATTCAAGCAGGGCGAGATATTTAGATAAATCTCATAGAAACCTATTTTCTAGACATCTCAGATGTCCATCAACTGAGATGATAATATGTCAAATAAAACGTAAAAAATTAAGTAAAAGTTAAACGACCCCAACGACTTCATAACAACTACATTCAAACAAAATGTATTTTATTATGACACTTTATTCAAATGTTTTAAATTTTACTACCCGGTGTAAGAATAAATACAATACTTACCATGCCATAGTATTATTGAATGCCACATAAAAACTTAGGATTTAAATTTATACAAATTTTCGTCGTGTTAAAAATGACTTAACGTCATATCTCGTTTCATTCGTGTTCCTGACAATACTTCATATCCTTTAGAATATTATTTTAAGCGTTCTTTAACTCGACTTCGACGTGTAAGCACGCGATCTTTAATTTTTCTTTGAAGTTTAGTTTTTATTTATTACCAAACCAATAATGCGACATTTCGAAAAAATAAAAATTATTGTTTTTTAGTATTTGAGTATTTTATTTATGTTCATTCTGTTCATTTCCTGTTCTCTCGTTTGTTCACTTCTCGTTTTTTCAATTTTACGATTGTATGCGCATAGGGCCAGATGTCGTTGTAATATCGAGATAAAGCCTCTGTTACTCGCTGATAATGTAACTTTTAATAGGCGAAACTTTTTTGAATAATACGGTACGGTATAGACAAATTCTAGTAATATTATTAATAAATAACAATATTATTGTTGATTTTAACTATCTCTCACAGTTAACTGACTCTATAATTTGAAATGTGCTAGAATTAATGTGGTATATTTCAGTTAATAGTATTATTCAAGCCAAGGACACATAACAATACTCTACCATTAAAGATAAACCAACTATCTACTTATTATTATTAGACTTTGTTTCATAAGCTACCCACATCTTCCATCTGGATTGCGTCTAATAAGGCTTTTAGAAAAGCACTCCGATAGGTGCAAAGTAAAATGTGATCAGTTTGTCAGACCAAATATATGTACCGTATTAGTATTTTTTTTATATATACAAATATTACCGAATTATTATGCTAATACTTCAAAATGTGTTTTCGAATGGAGAATCTTTCAGCTCTATTGTCCATAGCAGTAAAAGTCAAGTCATAAACGAAAAATCGTATTTCAACTCAATACATATATTAGAAAATGAAATAGTAAGATATATTTGATATACATAAAAGTCAATAGATTGTCAAAAGTAAACGCACAATTTGACGACCAAATAACATAAAAAAATAAAATATGGTATTCGTTTGTGGGCGGAGCCGCGAAGAAACACTAGTCATGGATAACTAGGGCTCAATTGTGATTATTTCAGGTTCCCCTAACCTAAGCTATTAAAACCGGAGTAACAAGGAAAAAAGTGCACAAAACAAGAAACAAAACTTATATAAATAAAATCTCAAACCCGTAATACTATGAACCCCAAAAGATCAAAAGTAAAAATATTTAGGCGTAATCATCTTATACGAAATGGAATTATAAATAGTTGTACAATGGAGTGCGGAGCAAAAATCGATATTTATCAATAAATACTCTCTCTTTGAAAGGCTCTGAAAGTTGGAGACCTTGTGATTCAATATTTGGTCCTATTTTCGTCGATATTTTCCCCCTTGAAGTTTATGGCATTGAAAAGTTGTTTGGCCAAAAAAGTTTCGTTTCAAAAATAGTTTTTAGTCTTTTTGGTATATTTTCGTAATGGGTGAAATATGATTTCTTGACGCTTTAAATCTCTATAATTCTTATATTTTAAAAGAATTCCGAAAAGCCAATGAAGATAAAAAACTATTTTGAACCTGCAATTTTTTTTTTTGTCGAGAAATGTGACTTATGGAGAAGAACCGACGGATATTCGAAAATATACTTCGAATGCATTTTACACAAGCTGAAACAGAGACGCCTTACTCGAGCTGACCTTAGCTGGAGCCCCGCTTGCCGGTTTTGAAATTGGCTCATTTTTTTTCTCAGATGTGGATTATAATATTTGAAGAATACGTAAAAATATAATATATTAAAAAAAAAAACTTCTAGGCGTTTTATATAATGTTTGTTTGGCTATATAATTTTTTTTTATCAAAATATAGGATTCTTGTCAAAATTTTAGAATTCCAAGAATGGTAATGAATAAAAAGGAAATGCCAAAGAAAAAAAGATATCGCGTGCTGACACGTCGAAGAATGCTAACAATAATATCCTAAGTATGCTCTGACTCTAAGTTTTTGTGTGGCTTTCATTAATACGACGAGTATTATATTTATTGGTATATTACCAGATAATCAAATTGAAATTGTTTGAATAAAATTGTTTGTCATAAACTATATTTTGTTTGAAACTATTTGCTGTCAGTGCGGGTTATATTATTTCTTAAAGGCAAGTCAATATTAGTGTAATATTTTTTCTAGCTCATATCATACATAAAATAATGACTTGTAAACACTCTCACTCTGATCTCTTGTGTGGCGTATTGTAAAATGTTTCATTCCAGAAAAATCAAAATATACTAGTATAAAAATAAAAATATCTAATTGACAGGTTAGAAATGCACAAAACAAAAACAATCCTTAATTAATTAATACTAAATATTAAGTAGTACATTACGAACAAAAATATATTGAATAAATTAGACTTCAATGATTTATATTATATTATTTAATCAGAAGTGACTTAAAAAAGGCGTTTTAATGATGAAGTATGAAAAGATGTTAAATGAAGCTTAAGACTGTGTTTGATACTCGTGATAAACGTCCTCATTATCCATTTATATTACACGAATGTCATGCAGACTTTATAAATGTAGACAGATAGGAAAACGTAATGAAATGCCACAAGTTTATGTAATCTACATGAAAATGCGAAACTTTGAATGTGGTTCGTTTGTTATGAAAGAGAAAAATGGATGAAATGAATATTTAACAATATACAAAAATTGTGGTTACGATGAATTCGTATCTATTGTTAGTATTTTTTGAACTGTAAATATGTGTTTTTGAAACAATATTATAAAGAGGACGGATTTTATTTGTTATCAAGATACTGACTAATGTTAATACGAACGAAAAATTAATAATAATTATTAGTCCGCGGACGAAGCCACGAGCGAAAGCTAGTCTTAGATAAATTCTCTAGTACTCGTTGTAATTTTCCAAGGATTGAAGTTAATTAAACCTTTTTATTTATTGGTAATTTTATAATAAGGGACAGGACTAAAACCACAACCCCTAGTAGACCTTATAGATTTGTTATATATACATATATATAACTAGTATTTGTTACATTTAAAATAAGATTTATTTTTAAACGTAATAATAGTATTTTACATTGTAGAAATTGAATTCTATTAGGTATGTAAACTATGTCTCACTATTCCAATATCTAATGTATAAATTGAGTTGAAATGCGATTTCTCGTTATGACCTGATTTTATTGCAATTCACAATAGAATACACTGAAAGATTTGCCATTTAAAAATATTTCTTGAAGAATTACAATAATTACTCGGTAATATTTATGGGTCAAAAATGTATGTGCTAATATAATATATAAATTCGGTCTGATAACTTTTACTTTACCAACTATCGGAGTGCTTTTCTAAAACCCTTATATGACGCAATCTAGATGGAAGATGCGAGCAACTTATGAAACTAAGCCTAATAAGTAGATATCTGATTTTTCTGTGTCCTCAGCTTAGATATTACTATTAATAGAAATATTACCATTAATAGCTAAATAATTTTTGGCTCGTTTCAAGTTACATAGTCAGTTCACTATGATTTGTCTCTCATCTCCTTGAAATCGACAATAATATTAGTATTTATCAATAGTATTACTTGTTTTTTTTTTCTATAAGCTTGTTACATTTAAGATGTATTTTATAAAGAGAAAAGGTTTAATTATTAGTATATATTGAGTAAGGTTAAAAAAAAAAAAATCTTAAAAAAAATATTTCACTTTTCGAAAGCCAAATTATTAGCGAGTAACGGAGGATTTTATACAGATACAACAGGATCGGGACCTACACTGGTAAATCGGAGGAAGAAGGAAAAATGCGTAAAAATGGAAATAAAATAAATATAAATAAAATCATAAACCCTTAATAATATAATATCATTACAAGTAAAAAGCGTTTGACGACCAGTGAATTGAGCATGATCAGCTTATATTAAATGTAATTATAAAAAGTTGTTTAATGGAGCGCGTAGCAAAAAATCCATATATATCAATAAACACCGGCTCTGGGAGTTGGAGACCTTGTGATTTAATATTTGGCCGCATTTTTTGTCATTATTTTCCGTCTTGAAGTTTATCGGATGAGAAACTTGTTTGAGGAAAAAAGTGTCGTCTCAATAAATAAGAAAATAGTTTATAGTTTTTAGGAACATTTTCGTAATGGGTAAAATATGATGTCTTGAATTTACATCCTCTAAAATGTTGGAGTTATCTAACATTTTTGAAGAACTCCAAAAAGTGAATGGAAAAAAATATATATATATTTATTGAACATATTTTTTTTCTTTAAGAAATGTCACTTATATAGAACAAAAACCGAATATCTGCTAAAATATTTACAACAGCATTTTTATAAGCTGAAAAGGAATAGCTTCGCTCGCGCGTGGAGCTCGCCGAGTCAAATAGGGTAGTTCCTTACTCAGGTTTGAATGGTGAGAAATTGAGCTCAATTTTCTAAGATGTGGATTATAATATTTGAATAATGTATTCTTTAAAAAACTCTTAGTGGTTATGTAAAACACTTACTTTGGCTATACAATTTTGCTTATCGAAGTATAGCATTCCGGTCAAAAAATCAGAGTTATAAACTGGTAATAAATAAAAAGGAAACGTCAAAAAATATTAAAAAACGTTTGCTAACACGTCGAAGTCGAGTTGAAGAATAGTTCGAATAATATTATAATGAATATGATGTATTGCCAAAAATATGAATTAAACTGGACATCACATTAAGTCATTTCAACACGTTGAACGTTTGTATAAATTTAAATAATATTTTTTTAAGTGGCTTTCATCAATACCATGGCGTGGTTATCCTAGTTACTAAAATTGCAATCATTTGAATAAAATATAATTATAAATTATATTAAGGAAAACTCAAGACAAGTAGACAAACTTATATAGAAACAAGAGAAAAATCGGATTTACAATCGGATTTTACAAATGCACAAGAGGCAAATAAACAAACACTGATTAATTTATATATATGTAAGTAAATACATAATGAACACAAAAAAAATTATATTACATCTATAGCCTATTTTTAATTTAGAGAAATAAAATCTTGATATTTGTCATCAAGTATTATTTATTGATAAATAGAAAGTTAAGAAAAAAATGCAAAATATGATTGCAAGATAACACGAGAAATTAATATTAATATTTAGTCGGCGGTCAAAGACTCAACGCGATTTCTCGTCTTGACCTGTTTTTTACTTTTTGACAATAGAGTTGAAAGATTTTCCATTCGAGAACATTTATCGAAGAACTACAATACTAACTCGCTTCTGAATTCTCTACAATCATTTCTCATTTATTACGAATAGGAAAAGTAAATCCATCACGCCATCGACAAGCACTTGAACAGTGCTCTGGAAATATTGGATCACAATATAGAATATGTTGAGTTCCTACGCTCTTGTAGTGTTGAAACATTCACGCAAATATTATTTAATAGTTCTTTAACACTATACCAACTTTTAGTGTTTATTCATGAATTGTAAGTGTTGACAAAACTCAAGTTACTATGCAAAATTATTACAATTCAAATCAAAAGATATATATCGAAAAATATTTTTACTTTCTAAAACGTGAATCTAAAGGTTTTTTTTTTATTTATTCTTTTAAAGAAGGCGATCCAGATGCTAATAATTATTAAAAATTTATATATATTTTTAATTGAGTTCTCAATGTAATGACAAAAGATAAGAAATTAATTAATTTCGTTCATACTTGGTTAATAATTGATAGATTTTAAAATTAATGAACATATTAGTAAATTATTTTAGTAAAATTTTCATCAGCGACATAAAAGACTTTATTCTGTTATTTATTCAGTCGTAACTGTTACTTTCTTCAAAAGAAAGATGACGAATTTGAAACCATTTTTCTGTTCAATGATTAATTTATCTGATATTAAATGATTCCAGGTCGTTTATTGCGACTCAGATATTTTTATTTTCTGACTATATGTAGACAAGCTCGTTTAAGACTATAGCTTAAAGTGTCTTCCCATCAGAGCTTTAAAGCTGTATTGTCATTAAAAGGTATCAAAAGATAACACCAATATTACATACTATAATAAATATAATACCATACTTATTTTATAGTTAGTAAAGTGTACTTTTTAAAATCTTTGAACATTTTATACTAAACTTCAATAATCAATGTATTGGTTTCATAAGCAGGATTAATTTAATATCATTTCTCTGAATTATTCAAGTTCATTCAACTGAATACACATTATATACTCATATATGTCTCGCATTCAATTACTTAACAGTCTTGTTTCTTTGTATTTTATTTATGCCTAGAATAACATAAACACGGGGACGCCATCACAATAATTAAATCAACAATTCATCCAATATTCCGACTCATAAAAAATGCAACGCATGAATCTACCGAATTCTCCGCGGTGGATACTATGATAATTTGTACCGATACTTATAGCATAAATTTAATGTTATATTACAATACAACAAACATTAGAATTTATGTAGACGATATAATTTATGTACGCAATTTAAACACAAAATTAGTACTTTCCTACATTTCATTAATTAAACCTAACTTTAACATGTTTTACATTAATTCACGAGAACATAAGAGTAGTTCTCACGAATATATGAAACATTTTTATTTCTTTATTTGAAAACTTAGTTATGTTTCCAATTTTTCTTGATTTATTTATTTTTATTATTTTTAAATAGTTTTATTAAGTTAGTTTAAATTCATAACTGTAAGCCTTTTGTAATTTGAATGCGAAATTTAACAACTCGTGAGCTTTTTTAAATTGATTTTTTAAAGGTGTTTTACATCATTTCGTTATGTGTAATAAATATATTTTTAATTATTTATTATATTATATTTAAATCAATTCTATAAAATTTCAGCAAAATTTTTAAACATAATTTGGCCTGGAGTCGACATACATGTATAATATGAAATCAAATGAGTTGTATTTTCAGTATCTTCTAGAAATATTTAATAATTAACAATATAATTTTTATAATAGGATTTTGAATGAATGCATCTTATTTAATTAAATTTCATTCAAAGCTATCAAAGGACTTCTCAAAACAAAATAAGGAAAATTATAGATAATATATATTTTTTATTTCTTAACCATAATGAACCATCAAGTCACGAACCATTCTTGTTATTTTAATATCTTTATATTCAAAAAAGAGAATGGATCATTAATTCAGAAATCGATTACTACATTGGAGGGACCGGGGATTTTTCAAAAAGGTAAATTAAATTGTCGTAGCGAATTAATCTTGAACCCTTATAAGGTTATTTATACTTTAACTATTTAAATATATTTTAAAAAATCTATTGACATGTTAAACTTAATTTAAAAAATATATATTTAAGTGTTATTTGATATATAATAACATTAATAACTTTTTTTATTATATAAAAAGTTTAAATTCATCGTAAGTTATTCAATTGGATGTGTGCAAGACTCGCAGAAACTCACTTGACTTGAAACTTCAGTAGCTTGCATACAAACAGCTTCCTTTATCAAGCTGTATGAAACATTATAGTGTTATACATAAGAGTACTTCGTAAACATAAACTCCTACCTTAAGTTAGGTGACAATAAAACGTTTATTAAGGTTTTACATTATATATTTGCATATTTTTAAGATAGAGTCTATTACTTAACTTAACAAATACATATTGTTTATTAATATATATTTCTATTATATTATATTATGTAGCTTTGATTGAAAATATTATTTTAAAGATAAGCTAATAGACCTGTTGCTAATATCAGCATAGTCTCTCAATTTTGTTAAGTTTAAGGTTTATCTTAAAACATACATTAGGAATAACAACATTTATATTTATTACAGAGATAATATAAATGGTAAGTTGTAATATAAAAATGCTTCTTGAAGGGTAATTTATTCTTTCAAGATGTATTACATAAAATGTTAAATTATTCTATGTAATATAAAAGACAAAGTAAAATGGCACACTAGTCGTTTAATACCAGACTATAAGGATGAATAAACTTACATTATTTTTATACTTTTGTTATTTATTGTCACTTAAACTAAATTTTGTAAGATTAATATTGAATACAGGAAATACACACAGATTCGTAAAATATTCCTTATGTATATACTATAATTATGAAGGATGATTTTTATCAGTTTATAAAACAAGGATCCGCCCGTAGTTCGTGGCGGGAATTGAGCTGAGCGCAGTAAAATCCATTAGAAAATAATAAAAGGAAATAAATATTTAATAACAATAATAAACAATTAATTGAAAAAGTTTGTCGCGCGCGCGAGAGAGTTAAGCTTAAGTCTACGGGGATTCAGTTATTCGACCATAACTTTTGATCAAATCAAGATTTTATTAATCAGTTTTTTTCTGCAGAAGCCCAAGTCAACAGGAGCTACAGCAATGCCAATTTTGATGAAGATAGACTGAGTAGTTTTTATGTGATGTGGCGACATAAAATTGATTCCCAAACGGTTAAGAGCTTCGCTTACGTTCAGCCAAAACAATTGATTTTGGTTAATTTAATTGGTTTTACGATTTGAGTTTTTTTTTACGAAATCACAAATACTTCAGTACGTGCTAATCATAACGATACATCTTACAAGAATCCGATCGAAATTTAGATTTTTAACAGTAACATACGGAACATGTACACGTCTGTCTTTTAATGTTTTTTAACTTTAAAAAATGTATAGATGTTATCAATCTCACATAAATTACATTGTTTGTATCGTAATTGTTTTCCTAAAAAATACTACAATTCAGTATTAATTATTAATCATCATTTATTGTCTCATTAAAAAGGACTTTCTTTAAATCTAACTTCAAATCGCTACACATAATGCAATTTCAAAAAACATTTTTTTCCGCTTTAAAAATTTTATATATTCAATATTCAGATGATAAAATTTACACTCAAAATATTGTCCCTGCAAGGAAACCAGACATATAATAAGTACGTACTTTGCATTCTGTGCTATTATTCGGAAAATCTGTCACTCCATTGAAACTTGAACAGTACTCAAATAGATTGAATGAGAACAGGATAATGTTGAGCTCCTTCTCTTTTATTATCGCGTTCCATTATACTTATAATATTATGAACTCAAAAATGATATGTTGAATGTCACTCTTGAAATAACTTTAAGGATTTTTAGTAAATTACTTATTTACAAATAGGTCTTAGTAAAAATAAAATTATTTTATTGTTTTACGTTTCTCATAATACGGATATGTATAAATATTTTTTTGTTCCACCACATCCACATAGTTTTACATTTTTCGCGTTCAATCCATTTTTCATAATAAATAAACCCATATTTGGTTTTGTAATTTGATTACATTTTTATTTTTTGTGACAAATGTTGACTTTAATTTGACTAAATCCGACTCGTATTCTAAATGAAAATACAAAAGATACATTTTTGTGTATTTTACATTTTGTATATTGTTAAAAATTTAAGAATTAATCTCATGTTTATTTAACCGTTTATTTTTCATTGTAATAGTCATATGTAATTGTGTTTCACGTAGTTAACATATTATGATGTTAAAATGTGTTAATTTAATAAATATTATCAAAAAGTTATAATTTCTAAAAATCAAATCGTGATAGATGAAATTGTTTTCTTTGTTTTCACAAAAATGTTAAAAATTATATTGTCCATTGTTAAATAGAAATACATACAGACTTCTAAATGATTTTCTTTATAAATATCAAGAAAATATATTTTCTATATGAAAGAAACTGTACATAATGCGGCTTCTAACAAAATGTTTAATTGTGAGGTTAAGAAACATTCAAGGTGAAATATTTGTTTTTATACGGTTTTTCTTTACGATAATTACATTTTAAAGATGAAACTAAGAGAGATTAACTTTGTCAATATCTTAAATAACTATATAAAATACCATTCACATCACTAAGAAACAGATTATTTATTGTTAACAGAAAAAAGTACGTTTAAACTTTCGAGTGCAGATACAATATATAATGCATTGAATATATTAACTTTTCTTCAATAAATGAATCGTTAACATTTTATGAAAAACAATTATATGTCCTCATTTCGGTCTGAGAGTACGAAATTAAATTGTAACATTACTTCTGAGATACAATGAAGAGTATTATCCACATTCTCCATATTCTTATAGAAAACACCTTCAAATATTTGTCAGGATCATAGTAGGATGGTGTAACAATATTTCTACAAATCCTATTTTCTCAAACAAGTAATGTTAATATTTTTAACGGTAATTGAAAATAGCTGAAAAAATCCATCGTGGAGACTTGCGCAAATTGTTGAGTTGCATTTTTCATGAGCCTGACTATCAGATGAATCGTTGACACAATTATTGGGATGGCAACTGTGGTATAATTGGACATTTTGTTTAATAAGTTCGTATCATTGCTGCGATGGTGTAATAGAACATTCTGATATATTTTCCTTAATAACGATTGATATTCCAATGACGTACTTAAATTTATAAAGTATGTAAGGGACGAAATTTAAGACCAATATTTATTTATTCAAAACTATACCATTTGACGTAATTTAAACATCATTCAATTCAATATATTTAAAGTCAGTCGCCACTTTTCGACTTCGAGTTCGTGGAGGCGTCAAATACTCTCACTATGAACGATTTGAATACACGACAAAGTAATATAATACTCCGTGATCCAATTATAAAGTTAATATTTATAGAGTGTTTCTTCAAAGTTATAATTAAACTTTCGATAAATATGTGCTTTAGTTTGGTATATACGTGGATGTTGCACAAACTATTCAATTGTTTAAAAAAAATAATTTTACTATAAGCAAATCAATCTACCCACAGTATGTTTTTGAAATATGAAATATAAGAATTCCGGTAATTTGAATTAAAATATTTATATACATTTTTAAATACAAGGAACAAATAAATTTCCGTTATTTGTTACTCAAACTCAAAGAGTAAATGATAAATAAAGGTTTTGTCAAGTATTCCAAATGTTTAAACATTGTTAAAGCGATCGCTACCAGTATACTTTTAGTTTATTAAATAAAGAAATAAACTTAAGTACGGTCTTAAGGATAATTAAAAAACTAAAAGCGCTGAAATTTAGTCACCAGTTCTTCTTATGTCACTGGTATCTTTGATAACACTTACAAGTCAACAAACACTAGAAGTTTATAGTGTTAAGTAAACATAAAATACGATTTCATAAATATCTCAACACTACAAGAGCGTAGGAAATCAACATATTCTATATTCTGATCCAATCTTTCCAGAGCACTGTTCAAGTGCTTGTCGATGGCGTGACGGATTTACTTTTCCTATTCGGAATAAATGAGAAATGATTGTAGGTAATGCAGAAGAAAGTTATTCAAGAAATATTTTCGAAAGGACAATCTTTCAGCTCTATTGTCAATTACAATAAAAATCAGGTCAAAATGAGAAATCGCATTTCAACTTAATTTATACATTTGAAATTGGAATAGTAAGACATAATATACATATAAAAAAGAAATACAATTTCTACATTCTGTACAAATACTGTTACTACGGTTCAGAATACAAATTTGTATATTTAACGAATTTTAGTTAAATATTTACTCGTATAACAAATCTAAATGGTTGTGGTTTTAGTCCTGTCCCTTATTATAAAAACAGTTAATAAATAAAAAGGTTTAATTTCTTTCAATCCTTGGAAAATTACAATGAGTACAAATGAATTTATCTAGGACTAGCTTTCGCTCGTGTCTCCGTCCGCGGACTAATAGTTAGTATTTTTTCGTGTTATCTTGCAATTACATTTTGTGATTCTTTTTTAAATATTCTGTTTATAGATAAATGATATTTGATGTACAAATGTAATGTTTTTGACGTTATTAATTAATTCAGAAGTTTCAAAATATATCGATAATAAATAAAAAAAGAAAAAAAAACGATCCTACATAATATTGATACATTTTTATATATTATATAGTATAAGTAAAATAATAGTATTATATAAATATTATATTTATAGTTATAGTATAACAGCGAACTAAAATTTCTAGTTAACATTTCTGGTTAAGCTTCATTTAATTTCTTAGTAGCAACAAGTTTTCAGATGGATACGACTGATTGGAACTTTAAAACTAAAAAATGTGTATACTTGAAAACATTTTATTTCTATAAAAAGTAACATAAACAACTTCCGGTTTAATTAAAAAAGATAGCTTGCTCACTATAAATTATTATTTGATTTGAAAATAATGATCTTGAAATATTTGTGATACAGTAAATAATTTACTTTCCGAAAGTTTAAACTTACTTTTCTCTGTAAACAATGAAATATCTGTTAGCTTGTTCATGAATCGTATTTTTTGTAGTTATTTAAGATGTTGACAAAATTATTTTCTCTTGGTTTTTCCTTTCAAATGTAATTGTCATAAAGAAACACAAATAATAAAAACAAACATTTCACTTTGAAGGTTTCTTAATATAATAGTGAAACATTTTGAAAGAAACCACGTTATATACAGTTTTTTGTATAGAAAAAATATATTTTATTGATATTTATAAAGAAAATCATTTAGAAGACTGTTTCATTTCTATTTAACAATGGAATTATAAAATAAGAGAATTATTTACCATTTTTGTGAAAACAATACAAAACAATTTCTTCAATCACGATTTTCTGAAAAAGCAACTTTATATTTTTACGATATTTATTAAATAAACACATTTTTTGACATCTACAGCCATGTATTTGATGTTAACTAAGAGTAACACAATTACTTATTACTGTCACAATGAAAAGGAGTTTAAAAAACTAGACAGTTATTTTTTTATTTTTATTCAATATGCAAAATCACAATACTAGAATTTATAAAATGTAAAAAATATTTTATCTGCAACGTATATTAATTTACCGTTAGAATACAAAAATATAATCATATATAAGTTATAAAACCAAATACGTTTATTTAGAATACCGGATGTGAACAAACAAAATGTAGATGCAAAAAAATTTTGATCGAGCATCACTACTAAAAGTGGCAGTTTTATTAAAATCATAACACAATAAAATAATTTAAAGTTTTATTAGATGCTATTTTTAAAAAGGCAATATTTCTTCTTTTCTTTCAAGAGTGAGACTCAACATATCATTTTTGTTTTCTTAATGTTATTAGCATAATGGAACGCGATAATAAAAGAGAAGGAGCTCAACATTATCCTGTTCTCATTCAATCTATTTGAGTACTATTCAAGTTGCAATGGAGTGACCGATTTTTCTGAATAATAACTCAGAATGCACAGTATGTACTTATTGTATTTCTTGTTGAAACGGTCTTGCAGGGACAATTCTTTGAACTTAATTTTTGTCATCTGAATATTGAATAAAGCTATAGTTGGAGAAGCGGAATTTTTTTACGTATATCCAAAAACCTTTTAGTTGAAATTTCATTCAGTGCAGTGATTTTGAAAGTAGATTTAAGAAAGTTTAGCTTTTTTAACATTGTGGATGTTATTGTGTATATATACGTGATATTATATGTTGTGTGATATGATTTTTTAATGATGATTATATAAGGGGTATTTGTTGCACGACTGTAAAATAATAAACATTTTTTAATAATTAGAAATAGAAATATGGCCTAGGATTGATTAAAAATAATTCTGATAGATATTATATTGCTCCATAGATATTCCTGGTTTATTCATAGATAAGTTGCTATTTGTATTCTAGGTCAGAATTTCATAGAAATTTCATGATTGAAACAGAGCTACTTTTAAGATTTGAGTAGCTAACCCAAATAAACTATATAACAGAGTGCATTAGCAAATTAATTTATAAATTTAATGAATTTATTGTACAATATTAGATAAAAAATACAAGTCATATAAAGTATTGTGATAAAACAATATATCTTAAGAGTTAATCTTTATTTCTTCTCTCCAACTTTCTTACAATCACTTGGTAGCTTCGTTTTCAACAATATATAAAATGAACTCGCTGGGTTCTTGTGACGTCAGTACTTTTGTAATTCAATTCTTTAAAACGAGTACATGGTAGAAAACATTGATATTTTTACTTCTATACGAAAATACATAGCTCATTTTATTATAGAAATGCGAAATTTTATATATTTTTTAATACTATGCTAGTTATCGCTCTTGACTTCGTTCAACACAAACATTCACCCTAATCTTTGATTTTGTATAATGAAACTAAAAATTTTTTTTTGTACATTTTCTGAGAAAGCACTGTATAAAGGGTAAAAAAACATATTTTTGTTGAAAATCCACACCAAAAAGGAAATCACTCCAAAATATACAAAAATTTTCTTCAAATTTGGTACGGTTATTTAAGAAAGTTTCAGTTACAACATATATATATATATACAGGAATATATTTCCCATCGAATTATACATTACCATGAAGCACACCGTTCTTTTGTAGGAGTAAACATTTTGATTTGTGTAATACAATTATTGTTTAAAATAATGTGTCATTATAATAATTAGCATTTAGTATTGAGAAACGGCATTGTAAAGAAACACGAAATAGACATATCTAGGACTTTAGAAAAAGTTTTTAAATATTCGATATTTTTAAAAAAGCTTACTCAAAACAAAAGCATCATTAACTTAGTTTGATATTTTTGAGAAGAGATTAGAAATTAATAATATAATTGCATTTTTTCAATTACTTAAAGTAGTGAAGACATTTTCAAATATAATTTTAATGTTTACATTTAAGAAAAATATTGTTATGAAAAACAATTAGAATACAAAAAACAAAACATAATTTTTGCCAGTTTTACTCAGGGTATGACGAATAACATAACGTGTTGTTAATGAAAAGGACTAAACTAAAATACATTATTTTTTTTTAAACATTTTATTACTTATAAAACTGTTACAAATTGTTACAAGGTATTACTAAATTGTTTCCGAGTGAAGACTCCGTCGTATTTACATACGTCTCGCAGACAGTGAACTTGAAAATTCGATAGCTAGCATACAGAGAGCTTTTTCCTCTATCAGGCTCTATACGAAACTACAATTTAGTTTAAGGGTGCTTTGTGATACAAAATGGAGAAATGAAACGATTTTTGCTTTTGATCATAAGGTTATATCACTGTTATGAAATAATAAAACATAAAGAGTTAAAATATATTCAGTGATATCTCTTTTATAATATAGAGAATTCTTAAACTATTATTAATAATATATCGTAGTGCATTATACCCATTTTATACTTTGTATAGTAATTTCTTTTAATAAGAAAATAAATATCTATAGATATAAATAACATTAAATATAAAAATTAAGTAATTTAATACATGAGAGAACCACAGAAAATATTTATTTTGAACTTTTGAAGTTGTAATATTTTCGTTTAGACGTTTTGTCTTAAGATAATAGTACTTATATTCTTTATAGACGGGAATTGTGGGGATTACCAAATAAAGCAATTAATCTACTCAGCTCTCTTACGAGGGGAGGTCCAAAAGATCATAGAATGGAGAGGATGGAGCGGGGGTAGGGGCGATCGCTTCGTGTCATACGAATCGGCGACTCATAATTAATATAAATACCGAGTTTCAACCCGATTGCGTCATTCGTTTACGAACAGTCACCTGCTGAACAAGTAAGTCCGGAAGAAAACTGAAACTATGGAGAAAATTGAACACCGCGCTGTGATAATATTCCTTACCAAGCAAGGAAAGAACGCTCAAACCATTTTGAATGAAATGGGAATCATTTATAGGGAACAGTGCCCTAGTAAAACAATGATTTACAAATGGCATGGTCTTTATAAACATGGTCGAGAGTCAATTGAAGACGATCCCCGCTCAGGAAGGCCAGTTGAGGCCACCACATCGGACATCGTCGAAAAAGTGGAGAAAATTGTACTAGAGGATGCCCGTTTGAAGAAAAAACAATTATCTGCATTAGTTGGAGTATCAGATACCACCATTTTGCGAATCCTACATGATCACCTGGGTATGACAAAAGTCAGTGCAAGTTGGGTACCGAGAATGCTCACGCCGTTTCAGAAAGAGCAGCGCGTCGATGCGTCAAAGCATTTTTTGGGGTTGTATGGAGATAAACCTGCACAGATTTTGGACCGAATTGTTACCGGAGATGAAATATGTTCATCGCTTTGAGCCTGAGTCCAAACAAGAGTCCAAACAAGAGCAATGGCATAAGAAGGGGACACAACCGCCAAAGAAATTCAAGGCGACGGAGTCGGCTAGAAAGATGATGGCTACTGTTTTTTGGGATTGTGAATGGATAATCTTGATTGATTACAAAGAAAAGGAAAGGACTATAACCGGAGTATACTACGCAACGATATTAGAAATTAAAGGATGCCATCAAGGAAAAGCGGCGAGGAAAATTGACAAAGGGTGTGTTGCTCTTGCAAGACAACGCGCCGGTTCACAAGAGCAGAATTGCAATGGCTGCTCTGCACACCCATTGGTTCGAATCCCTAGTTCACCCACCCTACAGTCCAGACCTGGCCCCAAGTGACTTTTTTTATTCCCCAATTTAAAAAAAGATTTAAGTGGAAGGAAATTTTCCGACGACAATGAAGGAAGGGAGGCAATTTCGGCTTATTTTGACGGAAAAGATAAAACATATTTTTATAGTGGTTTAGAAAAATTAATTCATAGGTCTAATAAATGTATTAAGCTTAAGGGTGATTTTATTGAAAAGAAAAAGTAGTTTTGTTGTTTTATTTTATTTAGATCCCTTTCATTCCACGAACTTTTGGACCTCCCCTCGTATCTACTGCCGCAGGTTGGAAAGAAGGGTGAGAAAAAAGTTAGGACTCGAAAATTAAACGAAATAAATTATTACAATTTAAAAAAGTGAAAAGTACTATAAAGTTGTGAGTAAACTAGACATTGTTCATAGTTTATTTATTTGTAATTTATATACAAATGATATAAGAATCATACAAAGTTTTTATATTATTATAAAAAATATACACATTTTCTAATTATTTGTGTTTAAAAAATAATATAATTTAACTCGAGCTACTAAGTTATATTTTATTAGGAGGTGTGTTATTTATAACAAATAAATATC
Organism: Melinaea marsaeus rileyi; assembly: GCA_918358865.1. NCBI lineage: Eukaryota > Metazoa > Arthropoda > Insecta > Lepidoptera > Nymphalidae > Melinaea > Melinaea marsaeus. Next base: position 22,226,114 of record OU911093.1, on the reverse strand, counting down.
ACTCAAAAACAATGCCCTTTTAGATTATCTTATGTAAATATATAAAAAGAAATAGAATAGTTTATTATAACATTGAAACAAAATTTTACAAAAAGGGCTCTTCATCTGTAAATAGACTATCAAATTAAAAAAATTATAATCTAAATAATAAATTCAGATATTAACATTAAGAAAGTAGTAAATAGACAATACGCTAGGTTTGATACTATTAATATGAAATTATTCTTACCATTCTTTATCCATAAACTCGCCTCAGCGATTAAAGATTAACATTTAATAAACTTTTCTTAAAAAAGTATGGAAACTATCAAGCTGCAATAAGTTCTGAATCTATAAGAACTTGATACAGATTTCCTCATACTCCATTCATTGCTGTGAATAATACACAAGTATCGTTAGTAAATTATTGATGCCTTTGGAAATATTACAAATAATATATATTTATTATATCTTTAATTTAAATACTCTGATTCTTTTATTGAGATATATTTCTTTGTAAGATTTGTAGAGATATCGTTGTAAAATAAAATCACTTCATCCGTTTAGATTTTTTTTAGATAAATTTATTAGATTTATTTAAAGTTTTCAGTTTGAATTAATATTTTTCGTATATGTTTTTTTTAACTTAAAAACTTTTGTGTTATAATCACAGCTTTTAACTTTCATGCCTCTGTAGCATACTTTCCATAATTTTAATTCTGTTTCTTTAAACAGTTACTTTGTACTAAAGTATAAAAATGTATCATCACTTAAATATTTTTGACTCAGATCTATAACTTTAATAATCGTATAAAATGTGGAAGTATATTTTATAGTAATACATTTTTTTTAAATTTAATTATGGTTTGATTGCAATTTGCATTAATAAATAAATTTTCTCATTCACTTGCGAAGCTAAAATAGAGAATTTTTTAAATAGGTTTACAGTTTAAGTTTTATATTTGTTTAATATGAAATATCATAATATTAGAAGGGTAGGGAAGTTTAAATTTATAACCCAAAATTAACATTTTTTAAGTTTGTAATTTTCAAAATCTTGAATAGAAAAAGCTATTTTTTTTTATTATAACTATTTCTAGGTTTATAAATTACTACTATCTTTTATTCTTCCAACTGAAAAGTCTGTTTATGTTTGGTATGTTTCTGTTTCTGTTTGGTATCTGTTTGGTATGGTATGGAGATTTGTGTTTATCGAACTACTGAGTAGGGTTGTCACCCTTATGAATAAATCTTGTAACTTCGTATTATTTACATTTGAAAGCCGTTTCAATTTGTACCGTCTTCCAAAGATACTACCAGGAACTACTGAATGTTTGCATAAGAATCGTAGACAGACTACTTGACATTTCGATAGTTTTAATACAAAGAGCTTCCTGTATCAGACTTCAAATACTACTAATAAAGCTTTATAGAATGTATACAGGAACGAACCTTAAAGGTAGTTGGATACTGATCCAATCCAATCCAATATCCTTTAAAAGTAATAACTTTAATCTTTATCTTTAAATGTGTTAATTAAAAATAAATTTAATATGTTATAACATGTATTTTAATTAAATGTGTTTTTAGTAATAATTCAACCAAGTAATATGTGACATGTGCATATAATTGAAACGTAACTAAAATTGAGAACTACTCAAAACTTTACAATTTGTTTCGATTAAATACTTCATTTGAACGAGAACTTTGACTCCGTTCCTGTATCTTTTATAGGTAGCGACAAGAAGTGTTGGAGTTATGTGAACTCGTTATAAAGTTCTCAAATGTCCCCGTTATGGTTGAAACTCTAAATGAGTAGCGATTTATTTACTCAGCTTGCGTAAAACTGTATTCTCGTATAACGTTCATAAAATATTAACAATAAACGATGTCATTTTGTTTTCAACTCTAAAATGTGATGATTTTAAATAATCAGTGAAATAAATGTATATTTAAATTGTTTATTTACTAATTTGTTTTTTGTTTTACATACAATTTTACCAACCATACCAACCGTTTTCCGTAATCAACAAAATAGTTTATTCTTTTATAAATTACTTATGCCCGCAAACTTTACATCAAACGATTAATCACGGACCGCCGAAGTAGGCTTTTAGAATTTTCGTTAAAAATATAGTATTAAACGGTAAATGTTAGTTATTATGTAATTTTGATTATATGAAATTGTATGGAATAATAGCTAGATTACGGTTTTGTAAAGCCTTATTATGAGATCACTAGAACACTGCCATGATTACATTTGCTTTTGTGTTATTGACACCGCTTTGTAGAAAATAATCGTTATTAACGAAAATAATTACAGAAATTATAGAATATTATTGGAATTAGAAATATACAACAGATGCTATCGGTTTATCGTTAAATATTTATGCCGACAAACAGCTACCGATCGGTCATAATTCACTATAATTTCAGTAAACATTGTTGATCGTATTATACTCACAATGGCGCCATAAATCCTGAGCCATTATAATCACTACTTACGACAACTTAATCGTTTAAAACCAGTTTCGGTTAAGTTTGTTTTGAACAATAATGTTTTGAAATAATACTATATAATCTCTAATTTACGATACGATAATATGATTTAATAGTTTTTATAAAGATAAGTGTTGTAGATACAGCTACTTGTAATGCAACAAAATGTAAATAAAAATATATGGTATTAAAGTCTCATGAGAACTTAGAAATGCAGTATAAAATTAATTGTTATTGTTTCGCAAATGCAACTCAAACGATGACATTTTTATTATATTTCATGGTTAATAAATTTGTATTGTATAAATATCAAATGTAATATTTGATGTTTTCATTGAAAAAAAGCTTCTCTTTGTTATTAAAGAATATCACAAAAAAATACTTTGTTAATTTATCATTCATTAATATTACATTTACTTCTTTCAAAAGGAGACCTTTTAATTGGACTGCGGGAAAGTTAAAAATGTTTTATTTCGTCCCACCTCATCAAAATTCAGAAATTTCTTGGTGTGATTCCCACGAAGTTGTCATTTTATGACTCCCGTCGTTTACTTTGTGTAATATAAAAAGTTTTTGTTTAATTATTATTACGGTCATGATGCAGAATTCTTCTGGACTTCGTACTTCAATTAGTTAAGTATAATTACGTTTTTTTTAATTATATTATAATAAGAACTTATTTTGAGCCATTGACGTTACTTAGAAAATGTTTAACATATTTGAAGCAGAGCTTCATTCATGGAAAAGTTAACATCAATAAGAAAACATCTGTTTGTGCTTTAAATTTATTTTTGTTATGGGTACTTTAACATTATTTTTAAATTCAATAAGTAATTTTGTTTAGCGACAACTATTTTAGAACTGTATATAATAATTGTGTACATGTAATATAGTCTTTAAAAGTGCACCATTCCTACTTGCTTTTTTCAAGAAAATATAATCACCGATTAAATTACGAATATGGCAACAGTCAATAGATAGTTACCATATTCAGCAATAGCTGAGGCACAGAAGTCACAACTCATGGCTCGAATCGCTGACTTTGTAAAATTGATCAAAGACTGAAGTAAGGATAAGTAGACTTATTTGTATGAGAACGAATTTGCATGTAATTGGATACTACTTAGAGATCGTACATAAATAAAATAACGTCTGTCTGTGTCCTAATTAGAAGCATCTCAAAGTATTATTTTTTACTGTGGATTTTCTTCTATTTATTTTTTTTTTTCTCTAAGTATCTTAAATAATAAAACAATTAATTCAAGAATGAGTTGAAGTCCAATTATTTTTATTCAAATTGGAAGGTTATAGTTGTTAGGGGACGGCATTGTTTTTATACATTTAAGTTCAAGTAAACATTATAAACTGTGTTCGTGTGTTGCTACTATTTTCTAAGGAAAGGGCTGTTAAACAGTTTTTCACGCATAAGGTTGTTAGATAAAGATCTGATTTATTACAATATAAAATATACACAAATTAACATTTTACTCAGCATGCAAGTAATTGAGTTTACCACACCTGATTGATTAGGTTAAAATAATACTTTTAATATTTTAGATCTAAAAATTTACTACTGAAAATAATTTATTTTTAGTGTCGTAACTCTAGTGTACTGAATAGATCATTTGAACTTTAATATTTATAAATTAAGAAAATAGTATATATGGGTGTGGTTGAAGTGTTTGATGCAATGGAAACAAAGAAATTGGGTAGTGCTTGTTCAAAACTACTTCATAGTACAGAAAACAGATGCAGTTTATAAATAATTAGGATTACAAATTGTCTGTTCCTTGATTGTTTGTTTAAAAAATATAAATATGTCGCAGAATATTAATAAGACAGTTAGTATTTCAGATCAGATGGATATATCCCATTCTAGGAAAGGTATAAAACATGATAGAATAAATAAAATATAGTATATTGAAAATATTTTTTATATCTCCAAAATTCCAGCATTCAAAATATAAAAAAAAAGTGTAAATACAACGTTGCATATTATTCAGAAACTTCGTTTATATATTATTATATCGCAATATTATCTTGATATCTTGATAAAGTATAATTATATGAAACCAGAAAAAAATATTCCAGAAAATATACAAATCATGGCTACAAATAAAATATTTTTGAAAGAAAGTGGAAATACATAATCTTACATTCTTATGATTTATGAATCTAATACTCATAAATATTTTTTTATAATAAATTTTGTAAGTTTATTTTTAAATATATTTTGTCAACAAGCTTTCAATTACTTTAACAAGGTTCTTGCTTGTGAATTTATAACAAAAGCTTCTGAATTAATATTTGAATATTTCCATTAGGATGAATCAGCTTATAATGGAAACTTGAAAATGGGTTTTCATTATAACCATGAAATAACTATTAATTTTTTTTTAATATTTAATGATAAAACACAACATACTTTATTTTCATGTCGAAATAAAAAACTAGTAAACACATAAAAGGGAAAAATTTGGAGTAAAAAGTCAATATATACTTTGATTATTTTTAATTTTTTTTACCGAGTTTTTTTTATCAAAGCATTTGGATTCAGGTCAACGGATTCTAATCAATACGCTCACAATTAATTAACAACCACAAAAAAATATGTCGACGTTATTTTTTAGTTTGCTTACAATATATCCTATTCTGCCCTCGATATATGTTCCGATGAACAATGTAATTTATTTTTTTTACCACAAAACAACCACCTGCGATTCAGATATACACGGATGGTTCTGTTGCACCTTAAATTTATTATATTCAAAATAGTTTTCGTTTCCAATAGTTGCTAAAAGCAATTAATATTCAAGATTATAAAAAAATATCAATATTTTAAAAGGTTGTTTAATTTTTTTTTTAACATTTATATCCGATATTGTCCTGAATAGTTTATTCATCTTTTATTTATTTATCAACTTCTTTTTTGCACAAAGAGATCGCGTAAAAATCTCAAAAATATAATTTTAATTTTTAGGGGAGTTCCGTTTCAGTTTACCTAAACGAAAAATCATAATAATACGAACTAAATAACGAACGGACTAATTGTAGACATTTAATCATTATATATATTTAGTTACGATACCCTAAAACAGTTGTAATTTTAGATAAAGAATAGAAAATTATATCAAATATACTTTGTCTTTTATTGGTTATGAATGACAAAAAAGTGCACATCGTTTGGTATATTAGAATGAATTGATGACTGTAGTATATTAACACTGAACGAAGAAGAACGTGCTCAGGTGGTTTGGGCACGTCGAACGAATGAGTGATGAAAGAATGCTAAAAAAGATTTATAAAGGAAAAGTGAGCGGTAAGAGAGACAGGGGGAGGCCTCGAGTGACCTTCGAAAACACAGTAGCTACGATACTGGAGGAAGGTCACGTAAAAAGCATGAGGACCCCCCGGGGGGCATGTAAGAAGAGGTTAATTTCTGTGGTCAAGACGAAAGCGATATGCAGGGACCGTAGCGTTTGGCGCTCCGTCGTCTCTGGCTACCCTGCAAGGGATATGGCGTGAAGATAAGTTAAGTTATATCAATACAATTCAATCTAGTCAGAAGCAATATTTATTATTTATTTATTATTTATTTATTTTTTATAAAAGCAGTACAGGATTAAAATAAAAATTTAAGAATACACAGTACTCACTATAATACGTGCTAAATTTAAACAACACTCGTATTAACATGTATGGTTCAAGTCGATTTACATTTACTTAAATAAACAGTCAATTTTGTGCTTTGATTTCCAAATTTTTGCATCGTTCGTTATGAGCTCGACACATTCGAAACACTGGGTCATTATAAGCAGCGTTATTTCGACATACAGGTACATTTTACATTATCTTTAGTGAAAACTGATTTAGTAATTCATTAGTATCCCATTTGGCATTGAAGTTTTTGCGAATTGTGGCAAATTCCTGCGTCTAGAGACAGGATACTGAAGTGAAGTGAAGTCGGGATTCAAATGTGGGTAGTTTACGTCTCATACCGACTCTAGAACACAGATACTTGAGAAAGCATATCTGAGTGGACTCGATCCTTTCTATGAGTATCTTAAAAAAAAGGAGAACAGATATTTGAATAGGAGTCCAGAATTACGAGGAGTGCAAAGTCTAATTTAATGATACTAGCTGGATTATAAAAGACTTGCTGATTCTTAGAATAAACGCTATGATCTAATTAGCTTTTACAAACATTTTATCGTAATGGTGAGTATAGGTTAGAATACTGTCTAAAAACGAGATCCTTTATCATATCAACTCTTTTTAATGTCGTCATGTTGTGTTTATACAAATCTAAAATGGGGGAGTGATTTTTGGTGAAGGCAATAACGTGACATTTCACTGTATTTAGAGTCATATTATTCTTAGTGGACCATAATTTATGCTACTATGGAGATCACAACAGTCGTTGTAATTGCTGATTTGTGGTATATATTTAAGTCATTAGCATAAGCAATGCAACGACAAGAGATAGATTTAAGGAAATCATTAATGAAAAGGAAAAATAATATAAATAAAATATAAGAATCTAAACCATACACTGTAACTAATTGAGAAGGATTGGTGAAAAATGAGTTTAGCCAAGCCAACAGCGACGGTGGGCTTTAAAATGTAAAAAGTTATGATCGATTTTATCGAATGTTTTTGTGAAATCTGTATATAAGGAATCTATCTGCGTACCATGGTTTAAGCCAGCATTTATGTATAAGTAAGAAGATTAGAAGTTGTAGAACGTCCAGATACGGAACCGTGCTGCCTGTCTCTAACCATAGGTTTAAAAAAAACTCAAGTATTTGTGAATTATGCTTTCAAAAATGTTTGCAAAACAACTAAGTATACTAATAGGTCTGTAATTTATCAGATTTATAACATTTTTTAAAGCACGTACGACTTGGCACTCTGTAACCCTAAGTGACCAGATACACGAGTTTGATTCCGGAAAATGTACTATAATGTAAATCGACATGTGTTAATTGCAGCAGAATGTTCCGCAAACATTTCTGAAATATCTTCCCTATTATCTGTAAATACGTTATTGTATTATAAATGGCGCGGAAGGTCGTTAGTACATTTCTTGGACTTCCTGAATTTCCAGAAAAACTGTAAATTTTAATTTAAAATTGTCTTCAATCCTAGCAATATATGAGGCATTTATCAGATAAGTTATCTATCCTAGAACGAAGCAATGTAAAATTGTTGAAATCGTGACGATTGGTAACCTATAAATTTAATACGAAATTTGTCTTTTTCTAGTATTGTATTGATAAGCGATTTAGAGTATCAGGTCGGATATGAATTTTTAGATTTAAAGGGTGGTGCGTTCTCATCTAATATTTTCCATAAAATATTATAAATCACTAATAAAATTCATCAACATCTAGGTGTTTATGTTACCACGATTTATTTGCAAGTTTGTGTGCACAAGCACCAAAATCAGTTCCCCAAAATCACACTTTAAAATTATTAGGTGCTATTCCGGCTACTTTCATCTTGAAGTATGTTGACTGGTGACAAAATTAAATGCGATGTGATAAATTACACAACAACTATCGCCACCTATTTGAAATATATGGAATCAGGAAGTGGAGATCGATTGCAGTTTGTCGATTATCATCAGTGACATCTATTATCAGTGTCAATAAATACTATGCAACGATAATCGGGCAGATTTTGAATGTAGATCAAAACAAAGACAGATATTACGTCAGTATGACAGACAGTATAAAACGACTTTAAATTTAAGTTTGACTTTACTTTTAATTCACTGCATTATAAAAATAATGCAATTTAAATAGTTTTAAATCAAACTTAAATGCGAGTTACACTTTTTCCAGTCTATACTGTTTAGCACCTTCAAACGTTCTGTATTGTAAAACGTTGATCTGAATATACAGGTCTTTTGTACTCGAAATGAACTGACCGAGATCTGTTGTGACACTTTGCTATATAATTTATAACAAAACTGTTTATTGAAGCCAATGAAATATATCTATAACTACTGTCTACCGTGATATATATAACTATTAACACTTCTGGATAAGATATATTATTATTCTAATAAGTGTTAATTATGATAGTAGCAGTACTCGTTAGTGTAAAAAAAACATAAAATATTGTGAATATTTACATTACGCAACTGTTAAAAATTATCTGCATAAGTATTAAATATCTGGATTAAGCAGTTTTTGTTACAAAACATATTTAATGTTGTACGTTTTTGTATCCTCGGCTGCCACCGAACTTAATTTACGGACACCAAACCGTAAGACACGGAAGTTTTCGATAAACATTAAATTTAAAGTCCCTAAAGGGTACAAAAGAACGTAACTAAATTATATATTGTCCCTTTATAACCCTTACTTTCCCATAGGATCACACTAACTTAAATAAGCTAAGTTCGTAAAGAAATTTCTTCTTAATAAAATACGGTGTTTAAAGTTCAAATTTCTTCTTGGATATGGTCTTAGAAAGGGGAGTACTGAACTTTATTCTGTTTAATCTCTAAGAGAAACAAGTTTGCGCGTTTAAGAAAATCCAATTGCATCGCTTCTCTTCGAAAACACTCCCCTGAGTGTCCCGCGAAGTATCAGAATACTCGATGCTTTGAGTGGTATCGATATGGTATCGTTTTTGTGGTCATCTCTCCAAATGACCACAGAAACGATTGCTGCAGAGCAATGCCAAGTTAGACTCGATGAAATTGGGAGAGATCAATAGATCGAGGCAGTATATCAAGTCTGGTAAAAAGACTTGCGCTTTATAAGGTATAGTAGGCAAGTACGGCCACACAACACTGGGCGGGATACTGCTATAGTCTGGTCAGCACAGCGTGTCATCGTATCCAATACCATCTCTATCATCGGGAAGAGTGGCGATCTTCCACTGTGCGGTTTTCAAGACTTATCTTCCACATATCACTCGAATATGGAACGAACTCCCTTCAGCGGTATTTCCAGATCTACCACCACCTGCAAGACCGGAAACGCTCTTACGATATTCCGAATATTGCAAGAGTTCGTGGGTGGCGGTGATAACTTACCCACAACCTGGTTTGCCCTCCCCTTCTACAAAAGAATATGATAAATTTAGGAAAAAAAAGATTCATCTTACATGAGGGTTAATTAAATAAGAATATTAATAGTTTTAAATACTAAAATTAGAAGTGTACTAATAGCCTACTTACTATATTAACAGCCTACCTTACAAGCCTAGCATGTTTTGAAATACACTTTATGAGATCATAAGATCAAAAAAATCAATAAAAGGATATCCTATTTTTACGTTCTATTTTTTCAAAAAATTGCTATAATATTGTAAATAAGATTGCTAAACTAGCGTCCATCAATGATATAATAATATACATTGTCATCGTGATGGACTGTGATTTAACCAATCCCGAATAGTTCAAAGTATTGTTCGAATGGGTACCGTATAAAGCTTATTAAGCGATGCTTCCTGCAATGAGTCAGATACCTCGTAGCCATTTGACAATGCCTATTCCCATATATTTTTTTATAAAATGTTTTAAATTTTTTTACTTCATAATATACATATAATATTCTACATTCATAATAAAAGTTGTCTATATTTGTACATTCTACTGGTTCCATTTCCGGTACCAAATTCCTTTTGAACATGTGTTACGCAATAAGTTGTTATGATAGTTAAATGTAAAAGGTTGTAGCAATTACGTGATACCCTTATAATATTATTAGGTTCATTGTTTTGACTTTTAATAGAACATTGGTAGTTTATTTAAAAGGCAATGGAAAGATTTTGGGATATATTTTACATTACTTCAAAAGAGCAGAAATATTTATTATTATATTCACTGTTGAAGTTGCGATATGTAGGAAGTATACCTTTATCTATCTTCACTGTTATTGAAAATAAAGAAATAACATTTTTTATTATATCTTATTTACAATGAATTTGTTATGTTTCACATATAGTTTTAAAGTTTATAGACATGATACGATTTGAGGTTCGACTACTATTGCAGGTTAATGTTCTATTTGTATGCAGTTGAGTTCTTGAATTTCAGATTTATACAGAAGTTTTCAACTTATATAAGAACTAAATTACTTACGTATTTGCGCTTCTCTGGTAATTATGAGAAGGGATGAAAAACATGTATTCAGAGTTTTAGGTATAAAAGTGGAGGGGAGCACATTTTTAAACAATGAAATTGAACAAATATAAATTTTTGTACATGATCGATATATTGTTATGTATTATCTTTTTGAAAGGAAAGGTTATGTAAATAATCTTGCATTCAATATAATGTTTCATAAAACGATCGTAATTTTTAATATTCTTTATTAAAATACTACTGAAATAAAATAAATTATATTTACAGAGACACAGCTGTGTCACGAGTTCACACGTACTTGTTGTTGTTAACGAAGCGAATAATTACCTTTTTAACGAAACGAAAGAACTAACTAACTAACTCTGTATCTCGCTGTTAGTATTGTTAAGTAATCAAAAAAGTTCTTAATAAAATATAACGAATAAACATTTTTGCACAATGTTTAATTCAAAAATCGGGTCTGCTTCCATTTAAAAAAATACTCTAAAATTTATACCATTTACATTTCGTAATATTTGTTAAAAGAATGTACAAATGACGACAATATTTTGATAAATTGACTTCCAAAGAAGCAATAGTATTCTTCACAAATTATAATATCTGGATGTTCTTATTTATATAAACAAAACATAAAAAAGTTACATTACCATGATATGTCATTTAAAAGGAGATTTTAATAATATAAATATGGATCACAATTTTAACATACCTATTTCTGACTGAGGCCAATCGTATTAATGCGAGTACTGTTAACTCGTGCGATCTTTCCCTTTATAATTGTCATATAATAAAAACAGATCTAACTCCAGCATTTTTTGAAATTTACAAAAATATTTTTATGAACATATTGCATTGAATATCTTTTTGATATATTTTATTGTCAAGTTTTAGCTTTAACTAAAATCAATCCACAAGAAAACCCTATTTTTACTCATCGAATTATGTTATCTGTTATTTGGAAAATACATAAACTTTTATAAATAATCAAATAATCAAAATAAACTTGTTATTCATTTTCTAAAGCTACAATAACAATATAAAGAAATATAACATGCTACTACCATGACGTATAAACTTCAATGTATTTTAAAAATCACGTGTCATTTCGGAGAAAGGATCAGAGGTTCCGTATTTATTTATCGCAGTGTCAATATTAGCTGAGATCGAGTCCAATAGAGGTTATATCCAGAATGAATTTCGGTACAGAAATGATAACAGTGTCGGCACGAACGAGCTCCTGTCTCTATGTATATTAAGGGTGACTATCTTGATTGAGTTCGTGATTCTGCATTGAGGTTAGAGAAGACTTATATAAAGATGTTTTAAGGAGTGAAAGGTTCACTATCATGTCAATGTCAAATCGTGGATCGTATAATATGTAGGTCGGAAATCATTTGCTCTTTAGTGGATATACCAATTCCTAACATAAGTAAGGCGATTTAGTATTCCATATTTCATGAGTATTTTTGTAGATGTTAACCTGTTTATGATCTAAAAAAATATTTATTGTGAGTATTTTATTGTGAATGTTGTTATCAATTTTAATTGAAAACAGTTTCGAAGCCGACAATTGAAGATACGGATATAGTAAAATATTTTTTGATAAAAGTTGGACTGCCTCTTAATATAACACAAGAGTGTCCTATTGTAGAGTAGATAGATAGTACAGTATTTTTAGTTACAATATATTATTTCTGTAAAAAAAATGCAAACGAAAACTGCAGTTTGTGTGACATTTTATTGTATTATTTAAACATTTTAAGCATCATAATATAATGAGAAGGTTTTGTTGAAGCCAATAACAAAATCAATACCATATTTCGCGTGACCGATAAATTTGTCAATTTAAAATTACAAAAAAATTGCTAGCTATTAAAATTGTATTTCGTTTTTTTTTATGTCTAAAGATATATGATATTTCACAAACAACTAGTTTATAGTTTCCATTATAGTACCCAGTTAATACAGGTCAGGAATTAAATTACTGTGTTTCGTATACACCGAATAAATAGAATTATAATTTATTTATTTTTTGCGTCAATTAGATTTGACAGACTTCCTTAGTATTAAGATCTGGAAGTGTAATTAGTAAGATCCAAATCTTCCTAATTACTAATATGGTGTTAATAGTTACAAATTGCTGTAGATACCAAATCAAGTGAAATATTATTTACATTGGGATGATAGGGTTTTATTATACTTTATAAACTATGTTAAAAGTTTTTAATTAAAAATTATCATTGTGACCTATCTTGTACAGATAAAAAACATTAAAATCTTTTTAACACTGTTAAGTGTATAATATGTTAGTTTTATTTTTGCAATAATTTCTGTACTCCTTCAAACTTCGTAGGTTTAAGAGACTACTTTTATTTTTCTTGATAAATTAGCAATATATTTTAAGATAAAGGAATTTATTTTGAAAAAAAATTAATTACCTCTTAACTTATAACAAAATATATTATTACATGCTTAATTACTCAATATATAAAACTTTATTTTATTTTTCTATATTTTAGTCTTTGTTCATAGTTTTGCATTGAAATATATCATATTTCCGAAACATTTTATAAAAATAAAATTATAGTTAAAAGGATATTTTATAGATATAAATATAATATTATTAATATATATGATGTCAATAAGAGGGTTTCTAAACTATCGTTATTTAAAAATGTGCAATGTATCCAAATATTTTTGTGATATAGCAGACTTAACTAACTTGATCAGATTTCCAAACTTGGTAAAGAATATAAGTGATTATTAAATTAAAAATGGTAAAATTCCTGAAAAAATACGATAAGATTATTTTAACAGACTTAAAAAATTAAGAAATTAAGACAATATGGTAAGGAAAAATCCTGAAAATATATTGAAAGGGAATATCTTGAAGCTCCGCGTCGTTATGATAGAATGGGAAATCGGCGGAGCAAACACTTTACGTTCTTTGCAAACGAAAACTATTTGAATTTTATATTAGAATAAGGAATCTATTACAACTTCTTTTCTTAAAAAATTAACTGCAGTTGTTTAAAGAGTAAAGAAAAGTAGAATTTTATATACTTATTATATACTGAGAATTTGATACAAATTTAACACCTTTTATTCGTTGTTCATTGTTTATTTGGAACTATGAAATAAATAGAGGGAAGAAATTAATGACTATCTGTCCGAAACAGGTCGCCTGATAAATGTTTAGGATTTGTTCTCACCGTGATGGGCGTGTAATACGAGCTTCTTTGACGCACAGTTTTTGTCATTTTTTTATTACGTATATGGTATAAAAAATGATATATATTTCTTTAAAATGTTATTTTTTTTTTTTTTTTTGTTTTACAAAGTATAATAAGCAATAAAATGCTTTACATAACATATTATACAAGATACGAAGAAAATATAATGACCCCTAGAAAAAACTAAAGAACATAAGACTATAGAAAAGGTCAAAGGACATTTGAACTGAAGTTTGCCGAAGTAACTTGCAGTAAATCCCCTTTACAAGTCACGTTTGTACTTTTGATTCGAGTTCATGTATTGGCCCTTACATAGTACATACCTAGGGTTAGGAATTAAATAACAAAGATTAGATCTTTCGATACTGAGTTGGTTCAAAGACTCAAGTGTTTAGGCATTTTCAATTTAAAATGAATTAATTTTGTGAGTGTCGCTGCCGGGTTGGCAATTCAATACGGTTCAATACGGGTCCTTAATAAAGGTCACGCTCAAGTTGCAAGAACTAAAAAAGGTTTTCAATAGTAAAGCAATTTTAACTGGAAAAAGAACGGACTCATTTCTAGCTTAGTTTGCAATTTTAATAATCTTTCTTCACTAAACTAAGCAAAACCGATGATAGCTACTTATTATTATAAATATTAAAGTGCTTCAACAAAAATATGTGCAATAAAATATTTTTATATAACATCATTTTTTTAAGAGTTAATAAAAAAATATATCGAAAATATACATATTTTCTATCTATGTAATCCACGAAATGATTGGAACAAACTGACAGTACATCATTAATAATGCCTTGGTGTACTTGCTGCTGCTGATGCTTCAGAAACCTTTGAACGCTCAGACTTTCTTCGCAACTTGACATAATTTGGTGGCAGTGTTATTAGGCCGTCTCACAGTTCACTTAGTTTTAGAGTTTGATTTAAATATAAAGGATATTAAGGTATACTTTTTCCATTAGCTTTATAAATGAAACCCAAGTATAATAAATGAAAAATTGTATGTTATTTAATTATTTTCAGTCATGATAAAAAAGACAATGACGTCAGATTATCTCCTGTGTTAAGATGAACTTTTGATGTTTTTATTTAAGTAAGATGTCTTCGTAATTTTTAGAGATTAAGAAAAATAGGAGATACTTTAAAAGGAAAGTTTGTCTTACTTTTTAATTTACTTTTACACGTAAGCAAGATAGAAGTCTTATGTTAAAAAGAAAACAACTGTGACTAATAAGAATAACAATTAAAATTGTTTGAAGCTAATTCAAAATATTTTAATACCAACCATGTTGTAGGTAACTACAAACCTCTTATTTTTAATATCATATTATCGTGTCGTACGTTTTGGTAGTCTTTGGAAATTTAAAATTTATAAACATTCCAAGTTAAACAATGTGTATAATCTAATTTTGACGGTATTTTGAAAAACAGAATAAAAAAGGCTCTTTATTAAATAGTATATTACAAATAATAAAATGATATCAAACTTTATACATATTATCAGCTAAACCCAGCCTACCCCATAGTTTAGTTACAGCTGAAAAGGTTAACGTTGGAAAATAATACTTAATAACACTTTTTGTGAAGGCCCTTTGCTTAATTAGTTTTGTTAGAAACCCTTTTTAGAAAGGAATACCTCTGTCAGCTTGGTTATTTTTGAAAACTTTTTTTACTTTAACAAGCCTTATTCTGATGAGGATAATAATATAAACATTGTATAACAACAAAACTTATTAAGTATGTAATACAAGTACTTCATTAAGTATACCTACTTTTATAAAATTATCTTATGTGGTGATAAATAATTATATACCAGATGTATATCACTTAAAATATATAGGCCTGAAAGACAGTGACATGGGAATGAAAGTAGGTGACCTTAAGGTCAATTGCTTGCTATATGCAGATGATGCAGTGCTCATTGTACCATCAAAATGCGATTTGCAGGAATTGGTCACCACTCTGAAAGATAGGTGTGAATAATGGTCTAAACCTGAATGCAGATAAGACAAAGGTTCTGATAATTGAAAAAAATGAGGAAAGAACAGAATGTAAGATCAACGTGAACGGTAAGATAAAAGAACAAGTGAATGAAGTAGTATATTTGGGAAGTATGTTTAGCAGAGATGGAAGATACGAAATGGATGTGGAAAGGCGTATTGCTGCTAGTAACAGATTCAACGGTGGTTTGGCTGCATTGTTATACGGCAGCCAAACGTGGGTAACACAGAAGGAGAATGTAAGAAAGAAGAATGCTCTGGAGATGCAATCTCTTCTCTTCTCGTCAGAATATGCGGAGTCAGTCTAGCTGACCGAATCCGCGATGAAGAGATCCACAGATTGACAGGTACTAGCGAAGATGTCACGGTGAGAATGAAGAAGAACCTGCTCAGGTGGTTTGGTCATGTTGAACGAATGAGTGATGAAAGAATGGTAAAAGAAATTATACAGGAAAAGTGAGTGGTAAGAGAGACAGGGGCACACCTCGAGTGACCTTAGAAAACACAGTATCTATGATACTGGAGGAAGGTCACGTAAAAAGCATGAGGACCTCCGGACGGCATGTATGAAGAGGTTGATGTCTGTGGCCGAGTCGAAAGAGGTATGCAGGGACCGTAGCGTTTGACGCTCCGTCGTGTCTGGCTATCCCGCAAGGGATATGGCGTGAAGTTAAATAAAATAATAATAATAAATAAATGATATCACTCGTTACCAGGACCCTCTCACTCTCTCTTCTGTCTCAGCTCTACTTAAGAATACATCTTTTTATTACTTTTGTAATTTTAAATAAAATTTAATTTTTAAAAAACCTTTTCCTTATCGTCTAAACATAACTCACTTAAATAAATATATCATACTAATGTATAAGCGAAGCTAGCACTTAAAGATGTACGAGTTATTATTTTTGCATCTATCAAGTATATAATTTATTTGTTGTTTATGTTTAACATAGTTCAAGGTTAATACTCGCAGGTAATAGTTAGTTTTAAAAAATATTTCTATATTATGTCCGAAATAATATTAGTCGGGAAATATAATACTTATTCTGTATGTATTGTATTAATTAAAATAAATGTAATATTATATGAATGGTCAAAAGCAAATAATTATACTAAATACTAACTCAAAGAGGACGATTATTTAACTGTAAGATGATCCCTCATTACGCGATATCATTATGAATAGTTAAATTAATGATCATCTTAATTTAGTAAACATTTCTTTGATAAATGATCCGTCTCAGAGATTGATTGGAAACGCCATCATCGAACCGGAGATGAGTAAGCTAGCATATCGCAGTGATGGAGATAGTATTTACTTACTAATGTTTGATTTATATATTATATATATATCATACAGACATAGGTTCAAGAAAGATATATATAAATATATATATCTTTGCTAAAGCTTCTTTCAAACACATTAGAAAAGTCGGCTACAAATAAAAAACATAAATCTCTTAAAAGTTATGTTTAATTTAATAGTTCATTCGTTAAATTTTCAGTCTCACTGCGGGATTAAAATTAACAGAGTAAGGTAAATTTATAAAGATAAAAGAAAACACAATGACAAAGTCCCATCTCTTATCTCGTTATCAATTTACTCTTAGGATTTCTCTTTTGATTTTCAGTTTATCTGTTAATTCAATTTTCTTTTTTGTATATTCGGTAATTTATATTTTTGTTAAAATAAAATTTGCTACAATTAAATATCTGACATAATTCTAGTGCAATTTTAAATCAATATTTATATTTAAATACTTATTTGGACCTCAAAAGTTTTAAAACTACATACAAATCTTAATTTATTGCTTATTACAAGAGTACACGAGGGTGATTTATTACGTGTTACTCAAGTTATTCGTTTTAAAGCGGTACTATTTACTTAACGCCAGCAAAACTACAAGCAAAATTTAGTTATAATAAAATAAAAAAAAACAAACAAACTATACCACGTTTTTTGTTATAAATTATTTTAAAAACGATATCTTAAAAAGTTTTTTTGTACAAGCTTTCTTCCTTGTAATATAATCAAACGTGATGTGGGCTTCTTACTAAACTAGAACTATCTCACTGTAATCAGTATGAATTATATGTAAGTTTCATTTTTGTAATAATTTTTGTACTACTTCAAACTGCGTAGGTTTAGGAGACTACTTAAATTTTTCTTGATATTTTAACAATATATTTTTAGGATAAATGAATTTATTTTGAAAAAAAAATAATTACCTCTTAACTTACAACAAAACATTACATGCTTGATTACTCCATATATAACTTTATTTTATTTTCTATATTTTAGTCTTTGTTCATAGTTTTGCATTTAAATATATCATATTTCCGAAACATTTTATGAAAATAAAATTATATTTAAAAGGATATTTTATAGAAATAAATATAATATTAATATACATGACGTCGATAAAACGGTTTCTAACATAACTTTATCTGAACATGTACCCAAACATATTTGTGACTTAACAGAATTTACAAACTTAATCAGCTTTCAAACTTGGTGCAGAATATAAGTAATTATTAAATTAATAAATGGTAAAAATCCTAAAGAAATATAATAATTTTATGTCAACAGACTTAAAGAATCGAAAAATGGAAACAACATTGAAAGGATAAATCCTAAAAACATATTGGAAAGGAATTTCTTCTTGAAGGTCCACGTCGTTACGCCAGAATAGGGAATGCGCGGAGCAAACACTTTAAGTTCTTGGCAAGCGAAAACTATTTGCATTTTATATAAGAAACAGGAATCTATTATAATGTTTTTGTTAAGATTATAATGTTTTTGTTACTCTAGTTGTTTAAGCGATAAAGAAAACAGTAAAATTTTATAATCAGATTTTTAACACCTTTTATTCCTTGTTCATTGTTTATTTGGAATTGTGAGATGAATAGCGGTAAAAAATTAATGACTATCTGCCCGAAACAGGTCGCCTGATAAATGTTTAAGATTTGTTCGCTTGGTGATGGGCGTGTAATACGCTTTTTTGACGCACAGTTCTTGTCAATTTCTTCATATGTATGTTACTTTAAGCTTTCAATTTAAGTTTTGTTTTAATACAAAATATAATAAGCAAAAAAATTTACACATCTTATATTATATAAGATACACAGAAAATGTAATGACCCTTAAAAGCTTAATAGTTCCAAAGTCATTTTTCTTAACTCGAAAACACGTCAGAGACTATAAAAAAGGTCGAAGGACATTTGAACCGAAGTTTGTCGAAGTAATTTGCAGTAAATCCCCTTTACAAGTCACGTTTGCACCTTTGATTTGAGTTCGTGTATTGGCCCTTACATAGCACATACCTGGCGTTAGGCATCAAAGAGCAAAGATTAGATCTTTTGGTAGTGAGTTGGTTCAAAGACTCTCAGTCGTTTTGACGTTTTCAATGTAAATTGAATGTAAACCGCAAAATGATTGGAACAGACCGACAGTACATCAATTATAATGCTTTGGTATACTTGTGCACGCTTCACCTTGGAAGACCTTAACCTTGGAAGACTCAGATTATTATCCTCATTAGAGTATAACTTGTTAAAATATAAAAAAGGCTTCTAACAAAACTAATTAAGCAACGGGACTTCACAAGAAGTGTTATTAGGTATTATTTTTCAACGTAAACCTTTTCAGCTAGAAATAAACTGTGTGGGGTAGGCTGGGGTTAGTTGAAATATATGTATAATTTTTCATATCAAATATATCGTCATTTGTAATATAATATTTAATAAAGAGCTGTTTTAATATTTTCTCTTTAAGTCTTTTTTATATAGATTATAGACATTGTTTTAATTAATAATATTTTAACAAGGACGACTTAAACGTACGACAAGATTTCGACATATCAGAAATAAGAAGATACCTATAATATTGTTGTTACATATAATATTGTATAGATATTTTGAGTAAACTTCAATTTTAATTAGACAGTAATTTTCTTTTCATCTGTATTTTCGTTTTAACATACGACCTCTATTTCGTTTACGTGTAAAAGTAAGTTAGCAAGTAAAACAAACTTTCCTTTTAGGAATATCTTCCTTTTCATTCCTAATATCAAAATATTACTAAGACATCTTACTTAAATGAATACATCAAAAGTTCACCTTAACATAGGAGATAATCTGACGTCATTTTGCTTTTGTTATCATGACTGAAAATAATTAAATAAAATATAAATTTTTATTTATACTTTTTGTTTTCGTAAAATACTCATACTTGTGTTCCGTATATAAAACTAATGGAAGTATGCCTCAAAGTGTCTGTCCTTTATATTTAAATCAAACTAAGTGAACTGCAAGACGGCCTAATAACACTGCCACCAAATTATGTCAAGTTGTGAAAAAAATCTGAGCGTTCAAAGGTTTCTGAAGCGTCTACAAGTATAACAAGGCGTTATTAATGATGTCCTGTCAGTTTGTTCCAATCATTTTGTAATTTACGTAGGACAAAAAATACATGTCTTTTCAGTATTTTTTTATAGTGCACTCATTAATAATTCCTAAAAAATATGTAATATAGAAACTTTTTTCTTAGATATATTTTTATTGTAGCTCTTTCAGAATAATGGAATAAGGAATAATAAATAGTCATCATCAGTTTTAAATACTTAAGTGAATAAAGATTATTGAAATTGAAAACAAAGCTAGAGTTGAGTCTGCTCTTTTTCCAGTTACAATTGCTATACAATTGAAAACCTTTTTTAGTCTTGGCAACTTGAGCGTGACCTTTATTAAGGACCCGTATTGAATTGCCAACCCGGCAGCGGCACTTTCACAAACTCAATTCAATTTACATTGAAAACGTCCAAACACCTGAGTCTTTGAACCAACTCAGTATCGAGAGATCTAATATTTGCTCTTTAATTCCTAACTCCAAGTATGTACTATGTAAGGGCAAATATATGAACTCAAATTAGCCGTGAAAACGTGACTTGTAAAGGGTATTTACTGCAATTTACTTCGGCAAACTTCGGTTCAAACGACATTCGATCTTTTTTCATAGTCACTGACATGTTTTCGAATTAAGAAAAATGACTTCAGTACTATTAAGCCTTTTTTATTGATCATTGCATTTTTTTTTTCATCTTATATAATATGATAATTATTATATATATATTTTTAATATTATATTTTGTATTTTAATATAAAGAAATATTTCATAGAAGTATATTTTTACTTTTATATATTTTTTGTTTAAACAATTAGAAAAAAGTTAATGACACAAAAAATTTTATGTATGTACGGAATAACCAAAGCAGGAAATTTGAATTAACCAATAAACTGACAATCAAAAGAGAAACCCTAAGAGCAAACTAACAATAAGATAAGACATTTTGTCATTGTGTTTTCTCTTTCCTTGTACATTTATCCTAGTTCTATATTTATACACATTAGTAATCGATAAATGAACTAATAATCATGGACTAAATGCTCATTGTGATATTTTAAATTCGCTGATAAAAAGCGTAAGATTTTTATGCGTGTATTGGTTAGTTTAAAAATTTGTGAGATTCACATAAGTATTTAAATATAAATATTGATTTATAATCGCTCTAGAATTATGTCTGATATTTAATTGTAGCAAACTTATTTTTACAAAAATATAAATTACCGAATATACAAAAAGAAAATTGAATTAACCAATAAACTGACAATCAAAAGAGAAAACCTAAGAGCAAATTGATAACGAGATAAGAGATGGGACTTTGTCATTGTGTTTTCTTTTTTTCTTATAAATTTACCTTACTCTGTTAATTTTAATCCCGCAGTGAGACTGAAAATTTAACGGATGAAATATTAAATTATACATAACGTTTAAGAGATTACGTTTTTTATTTATAGCCGACTTTTCTAATGTTGGGAAACAAGAATCAGGAAAGATATATATATATATATATATATTTATGTGTTTATATAATATATCATAAAGACAATCTCCATCACTACGATATGGTAGCTTACTCATCTCAGGTTCGATGATGACGTTACCAATCAATCTTTGGGACGGGTCATTTATCAAAGAAATGTTTACTAAATTAAGATAATCATTAATTTACAACGACTTATACCATAATGATAACGCGTAATGAGGGATCATCTTACAGTTAAATAATCTTCCTCTTTGAGTTAGTATAATATTTAGTATAATTATTTGCTTTTGATCATTCTGTTAGTTTTAATTCATATAATATTACATTTATTTGAATTAATACAATACATATAAAAATAGAATTATATTTCCTGAAAAATATTGTTCTAGGCATAATATAGTAAAACATTTTTAAAATGTATATTATTTGTTAACCTTAAATTATTTATTATTATTATTTATTATTTATTTATTGTTTACTATTATTATTATTTCGCTTAAACATTGTTATAATATATTTATTTAAGTGATATATTTTTGATATATAATAAAGTTTTACATAAGGTAATTCTAAAATGTAATTATTCATCACTACATAAGATAATTATATAAAAGTAGGTTCATTTAATGAAGCACTTGTATTACATACTTGAAAGGTTTATGTTATTATACAATGTTTATATTATTATCCTCATTATAGTAAGGTTTGTTAAAGTATAATAAGTTTTTAAAAATAAAAAAACTGACAAAGGTATTCCTTCCTAAAAAGGGCTTCTAACAAAACTAATTAAGCAACGGGCCTTCACAAAAAGTGATATTGAGTATTATTTTTCAACGTGAACCTTTTCAGCTAGAAATAAACTGTGAGGGGTGGGCTGGGGTTAGTTGAAATATATGTAAAAAATTTCATATCATATCGTTATTTGTAATATAATATTTAATAAAGAACCTTGTTATATTTTCTCTTTCAGTTACCGTCAATATTAGATTATACACATTGTTTTAACTAGGATTTTTTTTTAAATAATATAAAATTGTTCAACAAGGATTAAGAAACTTACGATGATAAGTTTGCAGATCGGTATTAAAATATTTTGAACTAGCTTTAATCACATTTTTATTGTAATTCTAATCAGTCACAGTTATTTTCTTTTCGTCTGTATTTTTATTTTAACATTCGACCTATATCTCGCTAATTAGCAAGTAAAACAAACTTTCTTTTAAAAATATCTCTCATAACAGATTTTCCTTTATCTCTAACAATTACTAGGACATCTTAGTTAAATGTATACATAAAAGTTCATATTAACACAGTAGATAATTTGACGTCATTTTGCCTTTGTTATCATGACTAAAAATAATAAAATGACAAAATTTTTCATTTATATTTTTTGGTCTAATAGAATACCTTAATGTTCCTTATATTTAAATCAAACTAAGTGAACTGTTATACGGCCTAATAACACTGCCGTCAAATTATGTCAAGTTGTGAAGAAAATCTGAGCGTTCAAAGGTTTCTGAAGCGTCTACAAATATAAGTACCAAGGCGTTATTAATGATGTACTGTCAGTCTGTTCCAATCATTTTGTGGATTACATAGACGTCTAAAAATACACGTCTTTTCAGTAATCTTATTTTAATTACTCCTTAAAAATTATGTAGTATTAAAATATTTTTATTGGACGTGGCAACGTGGCAACGTGAGCGTGACCTTTATTAAGGGCCCGTATTGAATTGCCAACTCGACAGCGACACTCACAAAATTAATTCAATTTTCATTGCAAACGTCCAAACACCTGAGAGTCTTTGAACCCACTCAGTATCGAAAGATCTAATCTTTGTTATTTAATTCCTAACCCCAGGTAAGTACTATGTAAGGGCCAATACATGAAATCGAATCAAAGGTGCAAACGTGACTTGTAAAGGGGATTTACTGCAAATTATTTCAGCAAACTTCGGTTCAAATGTCCTTCGACCTTTTTTATAGTCTCTGACATGTTTTCGAATTAAGAAAAATGACTTCGGAACTATTAAGATTTTTTAAGTGTCATTACATTTTCTTCGCATCTTATATAATATGATATTCGTAATATATGTATATGTATTGTTTATTACATTTTGTGTTACAATAAAAAGTTAAATTGATTTCAATTTAATAAAGAATTCAATTTAATTTATTGTTTAAACAATTAGAGAAAAATTAATGAAAAAAAAATGGTATGTATGTACCGAATAAACAAAGAAGGAAATTTGAGTTAACCAATGAACTGACAATCAAAAAAGAGAACCTTAGAGCAAATTGACAACAGGATAAGAGATGAAACTTTGTCATTGTACTTTATAAATTTTGTCCTACTCCTATTTGTACAGACATTAATAACCAATACTCTCTCCATCACTACGATATGCTAGCTTACTCATCTCCGGTTCGATGATAATGTTTCCAATCAATCGCTGAGACGGGTCATTTATCAAAGGAATGTTCACTAAACTAAGATAATCATTAATTTATAATGACTCATAATGATAATGCGTAATGAGGGATCATCTTACACACGATAATGGTAAATAATAATCGGCGTTGAGTTCGTATTTAGTATAATTTGATAATTATGTAAGTTTTAATTCAATTAATATAACATACATTTTAATTAATTAAAATTAATTTTCAATATATACGGATTAAGTTCTCTACAATCTAGACATATAAATATAATCGAAGTGTCCGTTTGTAAATCCATATTTACACTTTTCAATAAATAAGACAAATGCATTTAGTACCTATTTAGAAAATAAGGAAACAACCACTTAACTTGTAACAAGACTTACATTCCTTAATCATTTCATATACTCGTATTAGAACTTTATTTAATTTCTCTTTATTTTATTATAGGTTCATAATTTTAATAATATTTAAAAACAGCATAATTCCTACATATTATCAGAAACATTTTATATTCTCATTATGCTTGGAAGGTGTTTTATACAAATAAATAAAATATTATTATATACATGGTTTGCTATATCTACAAGTTTTCTAAGTTTCGTTCAAAACGAAAATAATAATCAAACCACGTAATGTCAGTGGTAAAATTCCTAAAGAAATAAGTTAATATTTTATCGACAGACTTAAAAAATCGAAGAAGGATGAATTCTAAAAATGTATTACAGGGGAATGTCATCCCGAAATTCCACATCGTTATGACAATCAAATACTTTAAGTTCTTTGTAAGAGAAAACTATTTGCATTTTATATGAGAAAAAAATATCTCTCGTTATTAAAATAAAAAAATATTTTTTACGCTTATTAACACAATTTTTACGTTTATTTAATTTTTAATTTTTAGTTTGTATTTGATGAAAGCGGTTTTTTTTTAGTTTTTTAAACTATTACTTTTTTTTCTATCTTTCACAGGTCGCTAAATATTTTTTTTTAGGAATTTAACTCACGATAATGGACGTGTAATATCGTTTTTGTATTTTTTATTATAATACAATATATAACAAGCAAAACACATATATTACAAATATCATATTATATAAGGTGCAAAGAAAATGTAATGACCCTTAAAAAAGCTTTATAGTTCCGAAGTCATTTTTCTTAACTCGAAAACATGTCAGAGACTATAAAAAAGGTCGAAGGACATTTGAACTGAAGTTTGCCGACGTAATTTGCAGTAAATCCCCTTTACAAGTCACATTTGCACGGTTGATTTGAGTTCATGTATTGGCCCTAACGTAGTACATACCTGGGGTTAGGATTTAATAAGCAAAGATTAGATCTTTCGATACTGAGTTAGTTCAAAGATTCAGGTGTTTGGACGTTGTCAATGAAAATTGAATTCATTTTGGGAGTGTCGCTTCCGGGTTAGCAATTCAATTCTGGCCCAAGACTAAAAAAGGTTTTCAATCGTACAGCAATTTTAAAAGAAAAAAGTACGGGCTCAACACTAGCTTGTTTGCAATTTCAATAGTCTTTATTAACAAAAGTAAGCAAAACCGATGATAGCTACTTATTATTATAAATATTAAAGACCTTTAATAAAAAAAATCTATGATCATTTTTGAAGAAGTTCTGATTGAGTACATTATAAAAGTAAAACTACTGAAAAGACGTGTATTTGTTTTGTATGTAATCAACAAAATGATTAGAACAGACTGACAGTACACCATTAACAACACCTTGGTGTACTTGGAGACACTTAAGAAACCTCTGTATGCTCAGATTTTCTTCGCAACTTGACATAATTTGTTGGCAGTGTTATTAGGCAGTCTCACAGTTCACTTAGTTTGATTTAAATATAAAGGACATTAAGGTATTCTATGAGACCAAAAAGTATAAACGAAAAATTTTCAGTCGTGATAACAAAGGCAGAATGGCGAATATTATCTCCTATGTTAAGATAAACTTTGATGTACTCATTTGAGTAAGATATGTTAGTAATATTTTGAGATTAAGGAAAATTTGTTATGACATATTTTTAAAGGTAAAGTTTGTTTTACTTGCTAACTAGCGAGATAGAGGGCGAATGTTAAGATGAAAATGTACATGATGAGCAAATATTTGACTAATTAGAATTACAATTAAAACTGTTTCAAACTAATTCCAAATATTTTAATACCAACCATAAAATAGGTAAATACAAACTTATCATCGTAAGTTTCATAATCCTTGTTGAACAATTTTATATTATTTATTAAAAATTCCAAGATAAAACAATGTGTACAATTTAATTTGGACGGTAACTGAAAGATAAAATAAAAAAGGTTCTTTATTAAATATTATATGATATGAAAATTTTTACATATATTTCAAGTAAGGTCCAGCTGAAAAGACTCACGCTGAAAAATAATACTTAATAACACTTTTCTTGAAGGGCCGTTGTTTAATTAGTTTTGTTAGAAGCCCTTTTTAGGACGGAATACCTTTGTCAGTCTTGTTATTTTAACTTATTATACTTTAACAAGCCTTACTCTAATGAGGATAATAATATAAACATTGTATAATAACATAAACCTTTCAAGTATGCAATACATGTACTTCATTAAATAAACCTACTTTAATATAATTATCATATATTGGGTGATAAATAATTACATAATCTATTGTTTAAATGACCTTGTGTAAGACTATATTATATATCAAAATGTATATCACTTAAATTAATATATTATAAAAATCAAGTAAGCGAAGTTACACTTAAAGATGTAAAAGTTATTATTTATATATAAGTTATTTATTGTTTACACATTATTTAATTTAGGGATAAAAAATGCAAGAAACCTCTAAAAATATAACTATACTAGCTGTGCCTTCGACATCGATCGAGTGGAATATGTTTTTTTAAATAATATTATTCTAAGTTATTCCTTACAATATTAGCTACGCGACAGTAAAAATCCTGTTAAAATCAGACCAGTGATTTTATAGATTCGCTGGAACAAACAAACAGAATGACAGACAGAAAAAAAAAACAAAAAAATAGTTTTTTTATGCAAGTACCGTGTATAATTTCATATGCATTTAGTAAAAAGTTGTTAATTTGGAAACGAAGAAGAATAAATCTTAAAAATATATTATAATATATGTATACAATCTATACTTTCAATAATTAGCTTTAAAATATACGTTATATTATTTTCATTCAAAATAACAAAATTATCAAAATCTGCAAAATAATTATACTAAATACTAACTCAAAGCAGACGATTATTTACAGATTTCGTTTGTTAGATGATCCATCATTATGAGTCGTTATTAATTAATGATTATCTTAAACATTTTAGTAAACATTCCTTTGATAAATGACCCGTCTCAGAGATTGATTGGAAACGTTATCATCGAACCGGAGATGAGTAAGCTACCATATCGTAGTCGATGCAGGTAGTATCGGACATTAAGATATATATATGTATATATTTATATATAAGTATTTTTCCTAAAGCTTCTTTCAAACACTTAAGAAAGGTCGGCTAAAAAGATAAAAACATAAATCCCTTTAAAATTACATTTAATTCAATACTTCATCCGTTAAATTTTTAGTCTCACTGCGGGATTAAAGTAAAAATCTAAGGGAAAAAAAATACAATGATAAAGTCCCATCTCTTATCTTGTTGTCAATTTGCTCTTAGGTTTTCTCTTTTGATTGTCAGTTTATTGGTTAATTCAATTTTTCTTTTTGCGTATTCCGGATTTTGTATTTTTTAAATAACATTTGTTATTATGAAATATGAGACATAACTCTAGAGCGATTATAAATCATACCAATGTAGACCTCCACAGTTTTAAATAAATACACACCTAAAAATAAATAACCAGTCAATAAATAGTCTAGTATTTAGTCTAATATTTAGTCTAGTCTAAATATTCAATTTGATATAACTGCAAAGTAATACTATATCAAAAACATTGTAGTATATATAATTTTTAAACAGCTTTTTCTTTTAATATTTAAATCTAATTTCCAAGAACTGTTGAGACATAATCCTTAGACAACTAACCCCTCCAAACTCGATATAATCTCGATGCATATTCAACGTTCCTTGACAAAATGTTTTTAATTAAAAATATTAAACGCTGAAAATCCTATCTTTTCTTCGATCAAAAATAATGAAAGAGATTATGCAAATACTTCACCGCATTAAAATTCTGAAGTTGGTAAAGTCTTTCAAAGTTAAGCCTAATTAATGACTCCGCTGCAGATGGGCGCCATTGATTGATCGGTGGATCGATGTCTTGATAGGTCTATTACGATTACCAACTCTCGAGAAACTTATGTGATTTTAAGGCTCAATATATTACTATATCAAATGGATTTAAATGAAACTCGATTTTTCTTTCAATCGAATTAACCATGTGATTCGATTCTAGCTTATAGAACAAATCAGGTAGGTTAAAAACTCGTGAAAACCTAATGCAATATATATCGCAAATTAAGGAAACGTTAAAATTATTTGACATTACGTGATCCTATATATATTCAGAAAATATAACATTTTTGGGAGACAGTGACTAATTGAAAAAGGTATCCCAAGAGTACTCAAATCAGGAGGTTCATGATTGGGAGTGACAGCAGTCTTGTTTATCTCACAGTCAATCGTCTAAGTGCTGAAATTGGAACACCTTCAGAACCGCAGCACTCATGACAATGACGCCCATCCGTATCTCTTACAAAACTTTTGTATTTTGTTAAAAGAAGGAACAAGTCAAATCATAATTTCAATTGCAAATTACCTTTAATATCGTCCAAAATAATACAATAATCTAATTATTCTGAACATACATTCATTGTTTTCGCTTCGGGCACAATCAATTTGTGCCAAAGCCAATATCGGGCGGATTTGAATAATAATTGGCGGAACTTTCATGTCCGTATTCATCAATGCTTGTTTATCACCGACTCCCTCCAAGTCGAGTTTGAATTAAACTGATTTGTGTCATGTTTAATATTCGATCAAATATAGATTTGATGGAGAAATATTAATATCTCAATGCTAGGATTCTTTATACTTGGATGAGGGAATAATATTGAACGTAATCCCTAATATTATCTATTATAGTAAAATGATTTATCTGACGTAGTTTCTATACCGTTGTGCAGGATTTGTTTGCAGACGTTTGTTGACTATTTTAATTGTATGTACGCAATAAGTAAACAATACATACATCATCACAGATGCAAATAAAATATAGAATATAAAGCTTATATATAGATATATAAAAAACAGCTGTCTTTGTCTGTTTTTTTCCTCTTTGTCAAAAGATTTTAATTATTTCTTTCTCTTTCCAAATCATTAACAAGCTCTAGTATTCTGTTATCCATAAAACGGAAACATAACGATAATACATTTTTAGTTATATTGCATAGAAAAATTTAGGAAGTTTTAAGTTTCACTCCTATTAAAAAATTACTCGTATTAATATTTTTTAGTATTTTTTTTTTATAAAAGTTAAAAAAACTTGTTAGTCATATTATTTTTCAAAAATGTTGCTCCAGCGTTTAATCGAATTTGAACCGTTGAGAAAATTAATCTATCCATTTTCACAATTAGGTCCCTTTATAAGAGGTAAGTACCAAGTAAGTTTTCAGTAATATTTCAATATAAATAAAATTATATAATTCATTTTATTAGATTACACAGTATCAATTCTATAGAATAGCATAAATAAATAACATTGAAAGTCAGATAATTTATACAGTCCAACTCAAATATTATGAGAACACCTTATATTTAAATTCATGATATTTAGTGCAGTCCCGAATCCAAAGTCATTTTACCTAAAGGGTTGTTATCTTTCGTCCGCTCACCTTATCCCATATGGATACAGTCGTCCAAATTAAAAGATTAAGGTAGCCCCATTTGAATATCAAATTATTGTATTACGTTTCAAACGGATTGAGGTATGTAAATGGGTTTTATGTTCTGCATTCGCTTTATACTTATAAATTTTATTTAACCAAGACTTTTCACACTGTATGAGGATCCCAAAAATTTTTCAGTAAGTACTATTAGTATTTGTGGCTTTATCATTTAGGTAAGTAGTGAAAATATTTTTTATACAAGTCCTGAATCAATCAAGCATTATATATATATGATAGGTTATCAAATATATAACATTAGAAATTTAAATGCGTTGATAAATTCGCAGAAAGCTAATGGATCAAAATGGAGATCAAATGAACAACTGGCCAGAAAAAACTTTTACGTCTAAATCTTCTGGCGTTTATTAAGCCTGGTTCAATAGTGCCTGTTAAGGCTATGGCGATACTAATAAACAATTATGAGCATAAAGGTAGATAACCTAAGCTAGAAGTGAAAAACTTACTCATTCTTTCTCTAACAATAAAAAACATCTGGATGGATTAAGTAAAGAAGTCTCAATAGGTCAAGCATTTCATTCTAAAAATTTAAATAATATTAATATAATGAAATAACTCACCGGCAAAAGAAAAGAACTAAATAATAACAATTAACTCTTTTAAAATGACGAAATTGCAAATTATAATAAATTACGGAAAGACGGAATTAAAATGGCGGAGTGTTAAAGATTATTAAGACAGCTAATTTTATTTTCACAAAACATAAGTTAGAATCTGCACCGAGATAGAAAAGGCTTCTGAATAAAAAAAAGATAATTTATCAATCTGGGAGTTCACATAAATTCACAAATTCTCGTAAACATTAAAATTATAGAGTCTCTATTTTTTATCTACCTATTTCATTTCGATTTATATACAAACTTTAATAAAGATATATAGATAGATAGATGAAACATTGATAGTTATAAAACCATGTACAATATAATAAATAATAGTTCGTTTTTGTTTATGTCTATAAAAGAAATTTGCTTTAAAAATAAAACGCTATCGGAATAATACTGCGCTATACTTGCACCATCTGGATTGGAGTGTGGCAAAAAAACCTTTTTTCAACCACAAAGTAAATGTTTCAAGTATTCAGTCCTGAACAAAATACTGCATCTATATAAAAGGGACCTATTTTTCGGTAACACTGTCTGTGCTTGACATCAATGGGACCGAAAGAAATAAATACAAAAAGACCCGCACTTAAGGCCCCTTTGCGATTTACAATGGCGACGTGTTTTGAATTGTTCTGACTACATTTTAAATAGGATATCGTGTTTCTAAAATTCATGTATTTTTTACCCTCAAGTAAACCTTTTTGTAAAGGTGAATTTGATATTTGGGTATAGTATAAAAATTCAACTGTTAATACGAAATAAAGTTAGATTTTCTTTTAAAATTTTCTTAAGTAAAACCATATACAAAATTTGTCGCGATATAAATCTCGCATCCATGATAACATCTTAAATTAGCTCAGCCTCACATATCTGCAAAGCCTTCTCGACATACTAAGGGCCTCTTTCACTATTTCCGCGCTACCGGTCAAGGCTGTGTAAGAGTTAACTATTTAATATAAACATTTTACTTTTTCTCCTATCTCTAGTGATATTTAAGAAAAGAGATTTCGAAACAAAAATAGATCTTTGAATCTTCTATTTTTCTTTAATCTTTATTCCAACAGCTATTATAAAAAAAACATAATGATAGATTAGATTAGATAAAAATATATTTTCAGACCTTGAACGCTTGATTTATTTACTGTCATTAACATGTAATTTACATTACAATTTTAATATTTATATAATATAGTCTCGAATGAAAATCGATAATTGAAAATAAATATATTCATAGATTCGAACAGAATCTTGTACAAATGTCAAATCAATAATTAGCAGGGAGGGTAGAAACATCAATCTTAGTTTCCGATAAATAATAAGGGTTGGATTTATGAAGGAGCAGTATTTGGTTGTCAGTTGATTTATTTCCTTTCCATTTTGCAAGTATTAACCGAACAGATTGTAAACGTGATGGATGTTGACGTTTCGAGTATTAAGGGATTAATTTTCCATGTTTTCTTAACCCTAATTTAAATGGAATGTAAGGGTACGTTGTTTTATTAATCTACGAATTGATGTTTTTAATTAATTGAGGTGCTGTAATAAATTATATACGTATTATAGAGTTATATACGTATGTGTGTTAAAACCATTGCTTATTTGGTTAAGATGTAAAAAAAATATTTATCCTTCTATAATATTATATTGTATAATATTAGGTCTAAGGTGTTTAACAACCAAATCTTACTAATCTAAAACATATTAGTTTGATATCAATGTTTGACTCCAAAAAAAATTAATTTTTAAAATATTATTTTCTCGAAAATTCTAAATAGCGTCCGTCATGGCTCCGAAACAAGGAAGACGACATGCAATATCAATTACTAGAGTGCCGGGCACTACGCCACGGTGCCTTTTAGATTTAATCGTTACAATTTTGGAAGTTTTCATCTCCGTCAAGAGCTTGTCTGTTAGGAGACGAGGGTCGATGATGGTGTATTTTCATTTTTAAATAACGTTAGCAGCATCCTAAGGTAAATTACCCTATGAACTCCCTGAAGGATCACAATAATATGGCAGTCTCAACTTGAGTATTAAATATGTATACAAATGAGGAAATTCTGACTAGTAACGCCTCTTGTCCAAGGTAGTATCAAAGTAGTGATCACAAACTAAATTTATTCTAAAATGTTTTGAATGAATAATAACAATAAGCTTGCATAAATTGCTTGAATAAATACAGCAGTAGTGCGTTATTTTCGCTTACTATAAAGAATTGCCAATATTCTATACAACTTCCGAGATTCGAAAATTGCTCTAGTCAACCCCTTCATGCTCATCATCGCAAATATAGAGTGGACTCTTCCTCAATAATTTATCAGATTTTGCTCTTTTTACCGGCATTTAGGAAACTCTCAACTGCAGAAAGAAATTCATTACAGTGAGATTGAAAAGCATTCAAAAGTTCATCCATTCCCGTCCCTACGATTTCAATAGTAGAGCATCAATTTCCATTACAATGGCAAAAGTGCATCGACAATAGTGGCCGATATCTAAATTGATGACGTCAAATACTATTTAATGTAAATAATGTTGAAGATTCATTTAACCAGTTAGCATTATAGGATTAAAGGGGAAAATTAAATTGAATAACCTCTTTTGCAAAGGTCATTGCAACTTGTCAATTGGATTTTAAATAGCTTATATTTTGACAACAGACGTCAAATTTCTGACAGGCACAGGATTACTTACCATGGATTTAAGGTAACTTTTATAAACTGATTACTGACCTTTGACCTTTACATATATCACGTTCAAGTATATATGATCATGCAATATTATTCTCTATATGTCTAAGAATGACTGAAACATTTGATGAACTGAAAAATTTAGGCACATGTGAAAATAATGAAAATAAAACTAGTGTTATAAAAGATTATTGTTAAATAAACATAGTCATAATGTATCCTGAACATAAAGTGCAAAACAACTTTAACTGTACCCCGATGTATATGAAAAAATATTATACATTTTTATTGCAAGCATTTTGTCCGAAACTGTATTTGTATAGAACACGAATATAACAATAAAATACAATAACAGAAGTAGCGGTTTTATTTTTTTATAAAGAGAACAAAGCTGAACCCTAAGGACAGTCATTTCCAATGTGGGACAACTACCGTTTCTTGCAATTTTCGTTGTTTTGGCGAACGCGCAATAAACATGTCGAGATAAACTACTTAATAGAGCCTAAAGTTACATACTTTTAGAGATATTATATACTTATTTATAAATATAAAAAAACAATAGTAATCCGTTGTTTTTATTTTCACATTAGCTGTGCCCGTGACTTCGTTCGCGTCGAATATGTTTTTTTTTGTGAAAGTCTTATTAAAATTAGTCCAGTTGTTTCAGAGAAGAGCCGGAACAAACAGACAGACAAACAAAAAAAAAAACATTTTGCTATGTACTTGCCGTTTACGGCATATTTATGAATATGCATATGAATGCATTTAGTGAAAAACTGTTAATTTTAAATTACAAACAGACAAGTAAATATATTAAAAATCCTAATTTAATTATTAATATTTTCTATAAACATCCCACGTATATAAAGACAAAAGCAATAGCAATAAAGTACTATAACGCGGGAAAGTAAAAATAAAAACTTTAAATGTTCACTTATTTCTTATCACACTCTTCAAATTAACGTGATAAGAATAAATGAGGTTTATTTACCAATTTATTTAAACCTTTTTATTTCAACCTTATTTGTATTTCTCTTATCACAAAGACCACATCAGTGACGCAGTATATTTCGAGCCTTCGTTAATCCAGCGGGACTTGGCGAAAACCACTATTCATCATAACTGTCAACGGGTTACAAACACTAGTACAGACAGGGATCTTTATTTAGACAGAGAATATTGCATTAGTCATGATAAATTATATGCATTTTGTATTAAATAATTCACTATTATTAAAATTAAGAGCATTTTGATAACTTACGTATCGAAGGGCTTGTTCTGTAAAGGGTAAAAAGATAAAAGTCGGGAGGGCTTATTCTGAAAAGACACTCTCCAATTTAAAATCAGGATCCGCCGCCGTGCGCTGTGGGAATTGAGCTGAGCCCCCTCCCCTTTTAAATAAAAATTAATATTTTTTTTATTCAGTAGTTTTTATGTAATGTTGCTTATAAACGGGTAAGGTTGACAATCGGCAAGCGCGCGGAGGTTCTGAGGTTCTGCTAACGTTAAATCTATGGGAGAAACTGTTTTTAACCATAATTTCTGAATGGAATGAAATATTTTAATTCTGTTTTTTTTAAACATGCCCATTCCCAAGTTCTACAGCTCTGCCA
The DNA here is from genome assembly GCA_918358865.1 of Melinaea marsaeus rileyi. Classification (NCBI taxonomy): domain Eukaryota; kingdom Metazoa; phylum Arthropoda; class Insecta; order Lepidoptera; family Nymphalidae; genus Melinaea; species Melinaea marsaeus. The sequence goes on along the minus strand of OU911093.1, from coordinate 22,191,132 downwards.
ATTTTCATTCAAATCAGTTCAGTAGTTTTTATGTGATGTTGTTTCAAAAAGAAGTTTCCCAAACGGTTAAAAGCTTCGTTTACGCTCCGCTCAATTAAGCCAACGAGGATTCCTACGTCTGAGAAGAACCACACAACAAACTCAGATGTATTTCTTTATTGTGATAACTGTTTCACAATTCAATATTTAGTGAGTAATGTACAAGCTATAACCATCGTAATTAATTAGAAAGACTAACAGCTTTTACTTCTTGATCACATAACACCTGTTGAAATTATGAATATTAAATATAAAACTATAATAAACTAGCAAGCAACTGGCATCAAAACTAAAGTTAAAACCATTTGAAATGAAATGCGCTTCGTAGCATTTCCCATATAACATTTCAAATTAGTTTTGCTGTTAAAGTTCTTATGTAGCTAATATATTGTGAAATTTACTGAAGTGAAAACTACATTACATTTCCTTTATATACATATAAATATATATGTGTGTGTGTGTTTGTTGTGTAATAATATATTTGTATATATATATATATATATATATATATATATCCCTATCTATATATAGTTTTCTTGATTAGTATATGTATCTTCCAATAATATTAATATTAAACTAGAGGTAGCAGCCTGTCATGGTATGGGCATGTTATGAGGAGAGATGAAAGGCATGTGACCAAAAGAGTGCTGGCATGGTAGTGGAGGGATGCACAGGTAGAGGACGGCCAAAGAAAAGATGGATGGATTGCGTGAAAAACGATATGGAGAAAAAGGGAGTGTGTACAGAGATGACGAGTAACAGGAGGAAGGAAAAAACATACTGTGCCGACCCCAAAAGTGGGATAAGGGGAGGAAGATGATATCATAACATATATAGTGAAATAGAATTTAATCTTCATATCCAATGAATCTGTTACACATAACGACAAAAATAACATTGCCATTATATACATCTCCGTTTTAATTATTCCACAAATCCTTCACTCATCTCATAAATGTTACGGATTACGGAAACTTGGCGTCTGAAGGATGCTTTAAATGTCTAAAGCTAATTAGGAGGAACGTGTCATGTATACTTATGAACTTTGTTGTACGTTTTGTACGAAAACTTTTAATTACACAATTTTAATAATGATTAAATAGTTAATATTTGATTACATACAAATGAAATTGAAACGTCCGTTTGTCATTACAAATTAACAGAGTTTAGTAAATGCATATGATATATACGGTATTGAAATTTAAAAAATGTCTATCCGTCTGTTTGTTCCAGCTAATCTCTAAAACTGCTAGATTTTAAAAGGACTTTGTATAGCGTATACCTGATATGAGGTACTCCTCAATTACTACTTAGGCTCATTTAAAAAAGAACCCATTCGAGAAAAGTCGTGTGCAGAGCTAGTATATAATAAAAAAATGTTAGACGAAATGTAGGACAAGTGAAAGACATCAACAAAAATATAATGTGATGAGTTCCTGATTAAGGACCGAGTTGGGTTTGGTGATCGCCCTCGCCCTAAATTTAATAAAAATGCAATTTGTGTACGAAAATAAGAAAAAGTTTTATTAACACCAAAATGTCATGAATAATGATGAATATTTAACGTGAATTCTTATTTTCATTACTTTTAATATTTTAAAAGCATCAGTAAATATACTACTTTGTGAAAAGTTCGTATAAAATTCGTATTTCATTTTAAAAGCCATTACAATTATTAATAAAATTCAATATTTATTTCATATTTGTAATAACACTTTTCAATAAATCATATTTATTTTCTATTTCTATAGCAATGCAAATTTCATCATCGTAAATTGATAAAAAAAAATTTATTATGAAATGCAATTTTAATGTTAATACAAACAAAACTGCTAAATTAGTTATTAAAGAAATGCGCATTAAAATGCAAAATGCATAAAATCTGCTACCATTTAAAATGCATGTAAAAGGAAATAGCTCATGAATAACTTGAAAGCCACAAAAAGATTAGAATTTTTTATAAAAACTATGCTTTCAACTTTGCATTTAATAAATTAAATGTAAATAAGAGCGATGAACTCTCGCTTTTTATAGTGAAATTCATTGAAGTAAAGATAAAATTTTATTTAACTTTTATGCATTTAAATATATTGATTACATTAGCATTTTGATGACATCTTTATACAAACATAGACGTCTACACATATATATATATATATATATATATATATACACTCACACACACACACACACACACACACACACACACATACGCACACACACACGTGCGTACGCACGCACGCACACTAAGAATTAAAATTCACTCTAAAGAAGAACGTTGACCTCTGGCAACTTGATATTATGATAATATAATATATGCATTAAAGATTTTATAATTTTTTACAAAATCATATTTATAATAAGCTAAGAAAAACTAAAACAAAATCGTTCATCGCTTTAAGAGCTAAACGTTAAGCACTTAACTAAGTTAACTTTTTAAAAAATAATTCAAAAATAAAAAACGTATAAAAAATCCGTTTTCAGACTTTATTTAACACTTCTGAATTATTTTCAGCGTGTCATCCTTCGTTACAATGATGACAAACTCCAAACATTGTCCAATTAAAGAAGGTTCTAGTTACAGAGAGTCAAGGTTGTCCAAACTGGTTCAAGGCTCGAAATCTTGAACTGAAGGTGACTAACGAATTAGTTTTCGCCATACAGACAGTATTTAGGAAAAAACAATATTTTTATTTTTTTGGTGACATTCCTATTTTTACAATCTTCAAATAATATTTTTAAAAAAAGTAAAACTAAAAGCACAGATACATTACAAAAAACAGCTAAATCAATTTTGATAATAACTATAATTTTATCGACGTTTTGTTTTGATTAGTGTTGCCATGACAACGTCAACTAGTAACAAATGTCAATGGAAGATTATAAGAAAATCGACAGATAGTTAGTTATATTTTATATGTTTGAAGTTAGAGGTTTAACTAGATTTTATTAATTGATATTTTGTGGCATAAATAGTATTAAATACTTTTAAGGTTCGACTGACAATGTGATGATCAGAACGGTCGGATAGAAGGACGCCGGATTTTTTATAAGCACTCGATCGAGATTCCTCAGAGTCTATTAAAACTATATATATATATATAGTATATATAATTATATTATATAGTATTATAGTATATTAAAAATATATATTATATTAAAAACACTTGAAAGCTTAAAATATCTATACATATAAATAAAATGAAAGTGTCCGTTTGTAATTCCAAATTACCAACCTTTTTACTAAATGCATTTGATATAAACTTACATAAAAAATCAATTTCATAAACTTTTCTCTGTCTATCTGTTTGTTCGGGCTAAACTCTGAAAGGGTTGAATTTTAAGTGAACTTCCACTGGCAGATAGCAGAGTAATATAGGCTTTTATTTAAAAAACATTCCCCGCGAACGAAATCACGGGAACAGCTAGTATATAATAAATAAACACACATAACTCAAATACACAAACAATTAAAAACTAATAGACAATTAAGGAACATAAACCACTTACAATAACAGACTTAGTAGGTATAACCTAAGTGCCTGTCTGTCAATTCACAACAAAGGCGAGATAAAAGGGTTAATGAACTCATTAATCATGGCTTGTGGTCGATATAAACCAAACAACAGCCGAAATCTAACTTGTTGGAGGAAAAAAGTAAGAATATAATTTATTAAAAATAATATATAATCAATCACTGATTCATACAAAAGATAATTTCAAGTTATCGGTAAATGTAGTTAAAAATATATATACTTGCTTCTTGTTCTCGTGATATGTACCTGAAACAAAAAATATTGTGTTATTAGCATTTTAGCATGAATATGGCATATTTATTTAGAATATTATATTTTTATACAAAATGCAATATATTTAATATGAGCAATTAGAGGCATGTACTCAAAAGAGTGATGGGTAAGGTAGTGGTCAAAATATATTATAACCTTTAAAAAAAAAAAGAAAAGTTAATTGCTGTGATATTTCAATAATTCTAACATCCTTAATAAATAAATTTAAAAAAAATGTTTACATTAAAAAATTAATGAAAAAAAAACCTACTACATTACAGAAAATTATTATGAAACAACATAATAACGTTATCATCGTATCTTTAAATATCTTGAACAAAAACCTCATTATCTAAGTTCACGAAGTCGTCAAATTTAGAACACACCAGAAAAAGCCTTTGCCTGCCTCCGATGGCTGGCTCACCGCCAACATCTAGCCATAATGTTAGGTATCTCGTAAATGACATCCACATTTGGGTCATAATAATATTTTATCCGTGTCACACTTATATACATTAAGACAATCTGGTGTATAATTTAGTTTATATAAGTTCACAAACTTATTTCATCTAACACTTTGAATATCACTTATTTTGTAGCCCCCCCCCCCCCTTTTATTAACTTAAAACCTCACTGACATATTAGTCTAGCCCAGAGGTTTATTAAATCTATATTTTAACGAAACTTTCTTACCAGAGAAAGTAATAATAATGCAACTTTACAATATAATACAATATATTATTTGGGGTCCATCTTTTCTGGGTTCTTTAACCCCCCTCCCCCCCCCCCCTCGCCCACTACCCTCGATAACAAGAAGTCTTTATCTCAACCTCGTTATACATTTATATTATTATTTGATGCAAATAAAATTAAAGATTGTACATCAATATTATTTTGACCTTATTTTAATACACAATATACACACACAATGAAAACTCATATTCCACCACATCCACACAAACCGAGAGGGATTTAATATTTGACTATGACAGTACAATATACTCACAAAATATTATTATTATGATTGCTATCAATGTCGAGATAGAAAATGTATTTTAATAAAGAAACATCTAAGTAATTTCATTCGCTATTTCTTTTCTATTTATATATGTATTTCAATAATTTCGTCAAGGGTAGACTTAGATTGAAAATTCACCTAAATAATAAAAAATAATAAAATAATTCAACTCAACAATATATATCCTCAAAATTCAAATTTTCGAGTATTTTTTCAAATTCTAATCATACTGATGAAAATCGCAGTCGCCATATTGGGAATTCTAGCGAAACGTCACTGACACTGATGCCATCTTGAATTCGTTAAGACTGATTCACACGTATATTCAATAATAATAATAATAATCTATGAAAACCGATAACTACAAAAAACCTACATTTTGTAAAAGATTGAGTCATTACACCAGGCGAAGCCGGGTTTTCATCTAGTTAAATATTTTATTTATTATCAACGTCAGACTAGTGTTATAAAATTTGTAATTGTTAAGTTATAGTGGATAAGAAATTTTACGAATATTTCAAATTATAACGTTGTTACATAGTCGTAAAAAATACAGTTACATTTATAATTTACGTCCTCGTTAAAAAGTGTTTAAAAATGTGTTTACAATATTTATAATGATTTATTTTTTACACATTATTTGGTGTTAAATGTGATTGTCACTTCTGATCGTTTAAATCAGATTAGACCTTCATTATTAGATCGATTAAGTTCACATACATTACATGTATGGTGGTTCCGTAGAAGTTAATAACAAATTATATTTTTAAATTGGATCATAATAACTAATACGAAAATGTAATTATGTATTCGCAAAACACAATGTAGGAGCGTTCCTATTATATGTATCCGACCCGACAGGTGTCGCTGTGATCGAAATATTAAAAATTGTTTTTCTGTCGACGAAGCAATAGACAAAAGCTAAAGTATATGTGTTTTTTTATCTTCAATTACCTACATATCAACTACGTGACACACTGGATATAACATTTTTATTTACGTGTCGCATATAACATCTTTACATATAAACAAAATTGAAGTGTCTGTTTGTAATATGGAATTAATAGCTAAAAGCTAAAAAAAAAATACGATTTTTACATAAAAACACAATTTAAAATTATATCTGTCTGTCTGTTTGATCCGACTAATCTCTGTAACGGCAGAACCGATTGTTACAGACCTTCTCTGACAGATAACTGATATTAAAGAGTTATTTAGGCTACGTTTATTAAAAAAAAACATTTCGCTTAAAAAAAGTCATGAGCACAGCTTGTTAGAAATACAAATCAATAATATTCTTTAACATATTTTACCTTTGTTCCTCGCATAAAAATATATGAAATACGCTAAAACTAACTAATAATAGACACTGTTGTGTGAAATAATAAAATATATACCAAATGTTAAAGTGCATGAAATAAATCTAAAACAATACAACGTTTGTTAGGGAAATATGAAACTTTAATAAAAACAGACTCAACGCTGCGAGACCATAAAAAAACGACCTCACAGCTTCCACCGCACCTTCTGTTTTGAAATATATGACCTTAATATAAAGAAACTACGCAACATTCATGAAACTAAATTCAAAATGTAAAGCTTAGTTTATATTTTCGTGAACGTCTGTATCTTACAAAACCATTTTTGTCCATCAAATAGACTGTTTAAAAATAACCAAGACTCTATATCTTTTTACATTTAAAAACATATAAGGTAGCTAAAAATACTTTTAGTTTTAATTTATCAAAAATATTATTCATCATTTCATTAGCAAAAGAAACTTATATTTTTTTATTTTTAACCCTTAAATTTCATAGTTACATTTATATAAAACTATTAGAAATGAATGAAAATAGAATAAACTTATAAACTAACTTAAGGATACATTTGCATAAATAAAATTATAGCATATTCGACATTATCCTAATTATTGTCTCCTGTATAATAGACATATAATTAGAGATCCGTCCTAGATTCTTAATTGCCCTCTTCCCATTACCTTTTGTATCTTAATGACTTCCCCAATTTTCGCCTCAATTCTGTTTTAAAATGAAGCTTACCGAATTTTGATTTTTTTAGAAAATGTCACCGAATATATGAAGGCCATTAGTGATATTTCAGAAGTTTCAGAAGCATAGTTTAAATGTAATATTAAATAAAGATAATTAAGTAAATGTAATATAATTTTAAATGAATAACATTTGCAAATATTTTATTTTTCTTCATTAAAAACAATTTTAAATATCAAAGGTATTTTACTCATATTTATGCATCTAACATACTATTTGTGAGTGTATTTCATATATTTAATAAATATCATAGTGTTTCGATAACGTTTTCAATTTCATGAGTATATTGCTTCGGCTTGTTAAGATAAAGCTGAAAATGCATTACTAGTCATTAGGGCACGTCACTTAATTCTCGTTAGGCGTCCGCTTTCAGCGTAAAATATGAGAATATGCTATTACCAGCTTTCATGCAAGCTTGTTGAGAACACTTTATCGGCAATTTACTACATTTATGTTTTAATTTCTTTAAACCTGTATCCATGTAAATAAATAATCTGATGAAACTTCTCCAGTACATATAAGAACTATTGGCGGTATCAGGACATAGTTCATTTATTTACTTATTTATATATTTTCCACTTTGATTCAATACGAGTGATCACTTGTGTACGTCAAATGGTAACAGGAGAGCCTATTTTGATACTATACTTATTTGTAAAGACCCTCCAACTTGAAATTAAGACTACGAGGATTCCAAACGCGCCCTGGTCTGAGAAGTTCCTTATAAAACACTATTAAAACATAATATATATATATGGTTAATAATATAAAAATGGCGAAAGATGTATATATATATATATATATAGCCTTAGTTGTAATTTAACAGTAAACTTGGAACGAAATTTAAACCAGCGTGCAAACGCGGTCAACTTCATTTAAAATTATTAATTATTTTTGAAAAGTGTTACATTTTTTAAAACATTAATTAAAATTACATGGTAGAGAGAACAATTGTTATTCAAAATAAAATCCGAATGCAAATATTAAAAGTAATAGAAGCTTAGTAAGTTAAAAGTTCCGTCTGGAACTACTTTTATTATTGTTATGATATCTTTATGTTAGCTAGATATCTTTTATAGTTACAAGTTAGTAAGGACAGTAATAATCCTCTAAATATATTGTTCCCCAAGTCTCAAATAATCTCCAATCATTTTTGTTACTATTTGAAAATATAAAATAGTTACTATAATATGATCTTAGTTAATTTTAAATATGTATTATTTGCTGAAATCGCTTTTGAATAAACATTAACTTCTATAATACTTGTAAGTTTAAAGGTACTTACTTATACTTATTTCTGTAATGTTACTTATATTTCACTTTTATATTTGACTACTTTTTGACAGTTTCGCGCTTGTCACTGTCAATTCTATCTAACATACAACCAATATCACAATAACGTACAAATAAACATAAACATATATAACATTTATTAAAATTACATTCTCGAACGTAAAAGAAGTAATTCAAAAACAATAAGCAGTAAATCAAAAAAAAATAACCTTCCGAAATCACATTAAAGTTTATAAGTCGACGAAAATACCTGTAATACTCCCCAGTCATGCTACGGCTGCATATAATAACTTTATTATACTTTCACACAAAATAAATGGCCGGCTTACCATTCGTGATCTACCCCCACTAATACTGTACAAATACATACGCTATATAATGAGATGCGTGATTTGATGTAATTTGTTTTTCGAGATTTGTCTTATGTTTAATCAATGCACTAACCAGGAATATTTATATAAAATTTATGGACGCATTAAGGATAAAACATATTATAAGTATTTTTAAAGACTTTTGTAAAGGACATGATGTGATATCGTAAAATGTAATATAATTTCAACCTATATGGATTAGATGATATCTATCTCTTAGATTCTCTGACCATATGTATGTATATCAATAATAAAAACATACAAAAATAAGATACAGAACAGAAAAAAATAACATTAAAAATATGGATTACATAATAAGGCGGTCTTATAGCAAAATTTTATTTCAGAAAACCTTATTTTTAAAACATCGGGAATAGAGAACAGATAGAGATGTTTTGTTTTTGAATTAAAATTATGACTTTTTTACGAATTAAACAAGAGGCGAAGCCGCCATTGCCGCCGTATAGGGCTTGTCACAGTGATTCCCAACTCATAAACGCCCATCCTAAAACCTTGGACATGAACGCTAAAATAATACATAGATTTTTTTATAACGTATATCATAATAAGGATACCGACGCGTTTTTTTATATAACTTATATCGTTATTTATCGACATAGCTAAAGAATTATTTGTAGTAAATTCCTTTGGTATGACCGTTAACGGTAAAATCATTAAAATTTCTAGAGTGTTTTAGGTTCGAATAATTTACATAAATGTGTGAAAGTATTATATAAATTGTAGTTCCTAAGATATTATATCATTATTACATTTACAACAAACCTGAAATGGGTGTCTGTATTATTACTTTCCTTTTATTCGTCACAGTTCAATTAATTAACTGTCAAAAGCAAATAACTATTTATTCTGATTTCACAAACAATAATGACATAGAATTTTTTAAAAATACTTTTCCGTGGATTATAGATAACCTAGGATCGGATATAAAATTGATTTATCATTTTAGAGATAGCGGTAAAAAGTCAGGTCCTAGACAATGTGTTTTGCAGCAATTAAACAAAAATTCATATCTTCAAGCCGAATATCTTAGATGTGAAGCAACCGGACATGAAAGCAGTGAATGCATCAAAAATTTACCGATTAATACTTCAAAATACAATAAGTGTATAAAGTTAAAAGTGAATAGTTTTGTTAAAAAATCAGAACGAGAATTTAAAAAAATTAAAACCAAGTCGACTCCTGTAATTTTACTACCAAGGAAAAAAATTGTTGTCGATGTAACACCAGAAAGTGTTTTAAATACTATTTGTACTTTATATTCGAAGATGAAGCCATTTGGATGCATCAAACCAAAACCAATCCCTCAAATAAAAACGGAAAACAAAACAACAACAGAAGAAGTACAAAAAGAAAACGAGGCAACTATAAAAGAAAACAGTACCTCAACAAAGGAGCAAAATGATTCGGGATCAAAAAATACACCAAAATCGAAAAATGAAAGTCGTGGTGAATTAAACACAGAAACAAAGGAAACTCAAAAATCGACAGAACTACCTTCAACTGAAATTAAAAATAAAAGTCCTGGTGAATTAAACACAGAAGCAAAGGAAACTCAAAAATCGACAGAACTACCTTCAACTGAAATTAAAAATGAAAGTCGTGGTGAATTAAACACAGAAGCAAAGGAAACTCCAAAATCGACAGATTTACCTTCAACTGAAATGAAAAATAAAAAATCAACTACTGCAGAAGAAACCACAGATACTAATAAAAATGACCCAGAAAAATAAATATTAAACGTTAGGCGAAAACACCTAATGAACCAAAGCAAAAAGCGCATCAGTGGAAATTAAAAAAAAATGACAATTCTTAAAAAAAAAAAAAATATTCAAAAATTGTTATACAACTATGGTGAAATTCATGAAAATTATCTGTTTTTATAATTTAGAAAAATAGAATTACATTGTACAAAGTTAGTCGAATTGAAATATATATTAACTTCTAAATTAACTTGTATTAACATTGAGGCATTAACAAAGTGATTATGTGTAAATTTTAAGTTTCACAAATAAAAAATAACCTGTTTTGTGTTATGTTGTTTAAAGAAATAAAGTATGTTATAATATTACTTCAGATTCATTGCTATTCGGTACCACCTAAACTATAAAATCTAATTTAAATATCATTTCAATGCAATATATCTGTGATTTATAATTTTAAAATTTTACTAAATTTGTTTATTTGCAATGGCTTTTAGAACGTTAGACAGCAATAAAGATATGTGAGAAGAAGTTTAGGTAGGATTGAACATAATATGATGAATATATATGATGAATATTTTGGGATAAAGAATAACAAATACGGTACTCCAGTCAGGAGGAAAGGCCAGGCCAGATGATAAGATGCGAGTAATATTTGGTAGAACATTATTATCGTCACTAGCTTATGCCCGTGGCTTCGCACACCTGGAAGAAGAGAATTTAGAGCAGAGGACGGTTTGAAACTAAATTTCATCTATTAAATTCTATTCTAATTCTAGATGGTAACCCGGCTTCGCTCGGGTTAAATGTGACTCTTCTATATTTTACATAATCATCAAATAATCAATATTTTATTTTAAATAATCAATATTTTACATCATGTTGGTAGATTATTGTAGTTATAGCTTTGATTAACGAAATCAAGATGGCCTTCAGTGTCGGTGACGTTTCGCTAGCGTCCAAAATGGCGACTGCGATTAGCCTGTCATCGTCATTAAAATTTAACAATATACTCGACAATCCGTATTTTGCGGATACATGTTGGCGATTCGATTTTTTTTTTATGTTTTATTATTGAGGCGAAGTTTCGAAATTATGAATATAGATTTACCTCTGTGAGTGAAAGCTTCAGACAACGCAGTATTTTGACTCTTTCTATTATACGTTTAGTTGATTGTTATTTATAACATGACGAAAAACCTCGATATTTAACGTTGTGATGTGAAGTTGAATTGAATACTTTCATCATACTATATTAATTTTGCACTGATAGTTAAACTTATCACGTTATTTATTTTTTGAATATTTATTTATTTAGTAATTTGATAACACTGTTCACGATAAAAAGCCATTAATCAATCAATCAATCGTAAAGACCATTTTCTTTTCTAATTGTCAGATTTCACGTTTCGATTAACCCATATTTGAAGTGATATTTAACTTTGTAGGCGGATATTTTATACAACGTACTTTATATACGATATAATAAGAAACAGAAAGTAAAAATGTTACGTCCTTACCAGTTAAGGTGAAAAAAGTCAAACTACATCTATTTTAGTGACTTGCTTAATTGTCAGAACGTTTTATGTTCCGTTTATAAAATAGCTGTACACATTAAACAAGCATCATATAAAGATTATGTCTGTGTTGGAGACATAAAAACAAGTTATACTACCTAGAAACACTTTTTTATGTTTGAACTTGACATGATTATAAATTTAAAAAGAAAACTACGTCACAGTCATTTTTTATTTTCCTAACATTTACAATATGAATTTATTAACTTAATTTTTCTATAGTGTGATTGATGGAATACCAATCAAAATAATAAAGGATGAAAAAAAAATACAAAAAAAAAAAACAAACCACTGATATTACCTTTTTATGAACTTACTTTTATCTCTATCAATTAAACAAAATACCATCAGTATAAATACTATACGATAATACGGTACTTAACAAAAGTAATAAGCATGTAGTAAAAGTAACATAATAAAGATATATAAAATGGAGTATCCTTTACAGCACTTCACATCAGCATGGCGTGTCGAATAATTGTAATATTACTATTAACGTCCTCATTTGTTAATTGCAATAAATTAGTTAGAATACTGTCAGATTTCGATAGTGCTTCGGATAAATCATTTTTTAAATATACATTTCCATGGATCATCGACAATATTGGTTCAGATATCAAATTAGAATACCACTTCATAGACAGCGGAATACGCTCTGGTCCCAGAAAATGCGCTTTATCGCAAATTCATAAGAATCACTACCTACAAGCAACATACCTTAAATGTGAAGCTGAAGGAAATCCATTAGAAACATGCCAGACACGCGCCTTAATTAACCAAAAGCACCTTAATAAGTGCATTAGACTCAGTACAAATAAATTTGTAAGAAAAGCTGAACATGAATTTAAAAAATATAAACCCAATTCAACACCAACAATCGTTCTCCATTCAAAAAAGATTATAGTCGATATGGATCCACAAAATGTTTTAAGACAGATATGTGCACTTTTTAGAAAAAGGCAGCCTGTTGGCTGTATATATCCAAGTCCTATGCCAAAACGACCTGAAGAAGGAGAAAAACCAACAGTGACTGAAGAAACCACAGAACAAAAAAATACTACAACAACTCAAATTACATCTACAATCGATCAAACATTTTCTAAAGAAACTTCATCAACGGAAAAAATATCTAAAAATACACAAAAACCCGAAGAAAGTGCTACAACTAAAGCAACAACGGTTCCCGAAGAAAGTGCAACTTCAAAAGCAACATCTAATCCGTCAGACAGTTCTACATCCGGGGAAACAACTGCTCCCGGAGAAAGTGCAACTTCAGGAGGAACATCTAATCCTACAAACAGTTCTACATCCGGGGAAACAACTGCTCCCGGAGGAAGTGCAACTTCAGGAGGAACATCTAATCCGTCAGACAGTTCTACATCCGGGGAAACAACTGCTCCCGCAGAAAGTGCAACTTCGGGAGCAACATCTAATCGATCTGACAGTTCGACATCCGGAGAAACAACTGCTCCCGGAGGAAGTGCAACTTCAGGAGGAACATCTAATCCGTCAGACAGTTCTACATCCGGGGAAACAACTGCTCCCGCAGAAAGTGCAACTTCGGGAGCAACATCTAATCGGTCTGACAGTTCGACATCCGGAGAAACAACTGCTCCCGGAGGAAGTGCAACTTCAGGAGGAACATCTAATCCGTCAGACAGTTCTACATCCGGAGAAACAACTGCTCCCGGAGGAAGTGCAACTTCAGGAGGAACATCTAATCCGTCAGACAGTTCTACATCCGGGGAAACAACTGCTCCCGGAGGAAGTGGAACTTCGGGACCAACATCTAATCCGTCAGACAGTTCTACATCCGGGGAAACAACTGCTCCCGGAGAAAGTGGAACTTCGGGACCAACATCTAATCCATCTGACAATTCTACATCCGGGGAAACAACTGCCCCCGGAGAAAGTGCAACATCGGGAGCAACATCTAATCCGTCTGACAATTCTACATCCGGGGAAACAACTGCTCCCGGAGGAAGTGCAACTTCAGGAGGAACATCTAATCCGTCAGACAATTCTACATTCGGGGAAACAACTGCTCCCGGAGAAAGTGCAACTTCAGGAGGAACATCTAATCCTAAAAACAGTTCTACATCCGGGGAAACAACAACTCCTGGAGAAAGTGCAACTTCTGAGGCAACATCTAATCCGACAACTAATTCTACATCCGGGGAAACAACTGCTCCCGGAGGAAGTGCAACTTCAGGAGGAACATCTAATCCGTCAGACAGTTCTACATCCGGGGAAACAACTGCTCCCGGAGAAAGTGCAACTTCAGGACCAACATCTAATCCATCTGATAGTTCTACATCCGGAGAAACAACTGCTCCCGGAGGAAGTGCAACTTCAGGAGGAACATCTAATCCGTCTGACAGTTCTACATCCGGGGAAACAACTGCTCCCGGAGAGAGTGCAACTTCAGGAGGAACATCTAATCCTACAAACAGTTCTACATCCGGGGAAACAACAACTCCTGGAGAAAGTGCAACTTCTGAGGCAACATCTAATCCATCTGACAATTCTACATCCGGGGAAACAACTGCTCCCGGACAAAGTGCTACTTCGGGAACAACATCTAATCCGTCTGACAATTCTACATCCGGGGAAACAACTGCTCCCGGAGAGAGTACAACTTCTGAAGGAACATCTAATCCGTCAGACAGTTCTACATCCGGAGAAACAACTGCTCCCGGAGAAAGTGCAACTTCGGGAGGAACATCTAATCCGTCAGACAGTACTACATCCGGGGAAACAACTGCTCCCGGAGAAAGTGCAACTTCGGGACCAACATCTAATCCATCTGACAGTTCTACATCCGGGGAAACAACTGCTCCCGGAGAGAGTGCAACTTCTGAAGGAACATCTAATCCGTCAGACAGTTCTACATCCGGAGAAACAACTGCTCTCGGAGGAAGTGCAACTTCGGGGCCAACATCTAATCCATCTGACAATTCTACATCCGGGGAAACAACTGCTCCCGGACAAAGTGCTACTTCGGGAACAACATCTAATCCTTCTGATAATTCTACATCTGGGGAAACAACTGCTCCCGGAGAGAGTGCAACTTCTAAAAGAACATCTAATCCGTCAGACAGTTCTACATCCGGAGAAACAACTGCTCCCGGAGGAAGTGCAACATCAGGAGGAACATCTAATCCGTCAGACAGTTCTACATCCGGGGAAACAACTGCTCCCGGAGAAAGTGCAACTTCGGGACCAACATCTAATCCATCTGACAGTTCTACATCCGGGGAAACAACTGCTCCCGGAGAAAGTGCAACTTCGGGACCAACATCTAATCCATCTGACAGTTCTACATCCGGGGAAACAACTGCTCCCGGAGAGAGTGCAACTTCTGAAGGAACATCTAATCCGTCAGACAGTTCTACATCCGGAGAAACAACTGCTCTCGGAGGAAGTGCAACTTCGGGGCCAACATCTAATCCATCTGACAATTCTACATCCGGGGAAACAACTGCTCCCGGACAAAGTGCTACTTCGGGAACAACATCTAATCCTTCTGATAATTCTACATCTGGGGAAACAACTGCTCCCGGAGAGAGTGCAACTTCTAAAAGAACATCTAATCCGTCAGACAGTTCTACATCCGGGGAAACAACTGCTCCCGGAGAGAGTGCAACTTCAGGAGGAACATCTAATCCTACAAACAGTTCTACATCCGGGGAAACAACAACTCCTGGAGAAAGTGCAACTTCTGAGGCAACATCTAATCCATCTGACAATTCTACATCCGGGGAAACAACTGCTCCCGGACAAAGTGCTACTTCGGGAACAACATTTAATCCGTCTGACAATTCTACATCCGGGGAAACAACTGCTTCCGGAGAGAGTACAACTTCTGAAGGAACATCTAATCCGTCAGACAGTTCTACATCCGGAGAAACAACTGCTCCCGGAGAAAGTGCAACTTCGGGAGGAACATCTAATCCGTCAGACAGTTCTACATCCGGGGAAACGACTGCTCCCGGAGAGAGTGCAACTTCTGAAGGAACATCTAATCCGTCAGACAATTCTACATCCGGGGAAACAACTGCTCCCGGACAAAGTGCTACTTCGGGAACAACATCTAATCCGTCTGACAATTCTACATCCGGGGAAACAACTGCTCCCGGAGAGAGTACAACTTCTGAAGGAACATCTAATCCGTCAGACAATTCTACATCCGGGGAAACAACTGCTCCCGGAGAAAGTGCAACATCGGGAGCAACATCAAATCCGTCTGACAATTCTACATTCGGGGAAACAACTGCTCCCGGAGAAAGTGCAACTTCAGGAGGAACATCTAATCCGTCTGACAGTTCTACATCCGGAGAAACAACTGCTCCCGGAGGCAGTGCAACTTCAGGAGCAACATCTAATCCGTCAGACAGTTCTACATCCGGGGAAACAACTGCTCCCGGAGAAAGTGAAACTTCGGGAACAACATCTAATCCGCCTGACAATTCTACATCCGGGGAAACAACTGCTCCCGGAGAGAGTGCAACTTCTGAAGGAACATCTAATCCGTCAGACAGTTCTACATCCGGAGAAACAACTGCTCCCGGAGGAAGTGCAACTTCAGGAGGAACATCTAATCCGTCAGACAGTTCTACATCCGGGGAAACAACTGCTCCCGGAGAAAGTGCAACTTCGGGACCAACATCTAATCCATCTGACAGTTCTACATCCGGGGAAACAACTGCTCCCGGAGAGAGTGCAACTTCTGAAGGAACATCTAATCCGTCAGACAGTTCTACATCCGGAGAAACAACTGCTCTCGGAGGAAGTGCAACTTCAGGAGGAACATCTAATCCGTCAGACAGTTCTACATCCGGAGAAACAAGTGCTCCCGCAGAAAGTGCAACTTCGGGAGCAACATCTAATCCGTCTGACAGTTCGACATCCGGAGAAACAACTGCTCCCGGAGGAAGTGCAACTTCAGGAGGAACATCTAATCCGTCTGACAGTTCTACATCCGGAGAAACAACTGCTCCCGGAGGAAGTGCAACTTCAGGAGGAACATCTATTCCGTCAGACAGTTCTACATCCGGGGAAACAACTGCTCCCGGAGAAAGTGCAACTTCGGGACCAACATCTAATCCATCTGATAGTTCTACATCCGGAGAAACAACTGCTCCCGGAGGAAGTGCAACTTCAGGAGGAACATCTAATCCGTCTGACAGTTCTACATCCGGGGAAACAACTGCTCCCGGAGGAAGTGCAACTTCAGGAGGAACATCTAATCCGTCAGACAGTTCTACATCCGGAGAAACAACTGCTCCCGGAGAAAGTGCAACTTCGGGACCAACATCTAATCCATCTGATAGTTCTACATCCGGAGAAACAACTGCTCCCGGAGGAAGTGCAACTTCAGGAGGAACATCTAATCCGTCTGACAGTTCTACATCCGGGGAAACAACTGCTCCCGGAGAGAGTGCAACTTCAGGAGGAACATCTAATCCTACAAACAGTTCTACATCCGGGGAAACAACAACTCCTGGAGAAAGTGCAACTTCTGAGGCAACATCTAATCCATCTGACAATTCTACATCCGGGGAAACAACTGCTCCCGGACAAAGTGCTACTTCGGGAACAACATCTAATCCGTCTGACAATTCTACATCCGGGGAAACAACTGCTCCCGGAGAGAGTACAACTTCTGAAGGAACATCTAATCCGTCAGACAGTTCTACATCCGGAGAAACAACTGCTCCCGGAGAAAGTGCAACTTCGGGAGGAACATCTAATCCGTCAGACAGTTCTACATCCGGGGAAACAACTGCTCCCGGAGAAAGTGCAACTTCGGGACCAACATCTGATCCATCTCACAGTTCTACATCCGGGGAAACAACTGCTCCCAGAGAGAGTGCAACTTCTGAAGGAACATCTAATCCGTCAGACAGTTCTACATCCGGAGAAACAACTGCTCTCGGAGGAAGTGCTACTTCGGGAGGAACATCTAATCCGTCAGACAGTTCTACATCCGGGGAAACAACTGCTCCCGGAGAAAGTGCAACTTCGGGACCAACATCTGATCCATCTCACAGTTCTACATCCGGGGAAACAACTGCTCCCAGAGAGAGTGCAACTTCTGAAGGAACATCTAATCCGTCAGACAGTTCTACATCCGGAGAAACAACTGCTCTCGGAGGAAGTGCAACTTCGTGGCCAACATCTAATCCATCTGACAATTCTACATCCGGGGAAACAACTGCTCCCGGACAAAGTGCTACTTCGGGAACAACATCTAATCCGTCTGACAATTCTACATCCGGGGAAACAACTGCTCCCGGAGAGAGTACAACTTCTGAAGGAACATCTAATCCGTCAGACAGTTCTACATCCGGAGAAACAACTGCTCCCGGAGAAAGTGCAACTTCGGGAGGAACATCTAATCCGTCAGACAGTTCTACATCCGGGGAAACAACTGCTCCCGGAGAAAGTGCAACTTCGGGACCAACATCCAATCCATCTCACAGTTCTACATCCGGGGAAACAACTGCTCCCGGAGAGAGTGCAACTTCTGAAGGAACATCTAATCCGTCAGACAGTTCTACATCCGGAGAAACAACTGCTCTCGGAGGAAGTGCAACTTCGGGGCCAACATCTAATCCATCTGACAATTCTACATCCGGGGAAACAACTGCTCCCGGAGAAAGTGCAACATCGGGAGCAACATCAAATCCGTCTGACAATTCTACATCCGGGGAAACAACTGCTCCCGGAGAAAGTGCAACTTCAGGAGGAACATATAATCCTACAAACAGTTCTACATCCGGGGAAACAACAACTCCTGGAGAAAGTGCAACTTCTGAGGCAACATCTAATCCGACAACTAATTCTACATCCGGGGAAACAACTGCTCCCGGAGGAAGTGCAACTTCAGGAGGAACATCTAATCCGTCAGACAGTTCTACATCCGGGGAAACAACTGCTCCCGGAGAAAGTGCAACTTCGGGATCAACATCTAATCCATCTGATAGTTCTACATCCGGAGAAACAACTGCTCCCGGAGGAAGTGCAACTTCAGGAGGAACATCTAATCCGTCTGACAGTTCTACATCCGGAGAAACAACTGCTCCCGGAGGAAGTGCAACTTCGGGACCAACATCTAGTCCATCTGACAATTCTACATCCGGGGAAACAACTGCTCCCGGAGAAAGTGCAACATCGGGAGCAACATCTAATCCGTCTGACAATTCTACATCCGGGGAAACAACTGCTCCCGGAGAAAGTGCAATTTCGGGAGCAACATCTAGTCCGTCTGACAATTCTACATTCGGGGAAACAACTCCTCCCGGAGAAAGTGCAACTTCAGGAGGAACATCTAATCCTACAAACAGTTCTACATCCGGGGAAACAACAACTCCTGGAGAAAGTGCAACTTCTGAGGCAACATCTAATCCGACAACTAATTCTACATCCGGGGAAACAACTGCTCCCGGACAAAGTGCTACTTCGGGAACAACATCTAATCCGTCTGATAATTCTACATCCGGAGAAACAACTGCTCCCGGAGGAAGTGCAACATCAGGAGGAACATCTAATCCGTCAGACAGTTCTACATCCGGGGAAGCAACTGCTCCCGGAGAAAGTGCAACTTCGGGACCAACATCTAATTCATCTGACAGTTTTACATCCGGGGAAACAACTGCTCCCGGAGAAAGTGCAACTTCTGAAGGAACATCTAATCCGTCAGACAGTTCTACATCCGGAGAAACAACTGCTCTCGGAGGAGGTGCAACTTCAGGAGGAACATCTAATCCTTCAGACAGTTCTACATCCGGAGAAACAACTGCTCCCGCAGGAAGTGCAACTTCAGGAGGAACATCTAATCCGTCAGACAGTTCTACATCCGGGGAAACAACTGCTCCCGGAGAAAGTGCAACTTCGGGACCAACATCTAATCCATCTGACAGTTCTACATCCGGAGAATCAACTGCTCCCGGAGACAGTGCAACTTCGGAAGCAACATCTAATGCGTCTGACAATTCTACATTCGGGGAAACAACTGCTCCCGGAGAAAGTGCA
Organism: Melinaea marsaeus rileyi; assembly: GCA_918358865.1. NCBI lineage: Eukaryota > Metazoa > Arthropoda > Insecta > Lepidoptera > Nymphalidae > Melinaea > Melinaea marsaeus. The sequence continues at coordinate 22,171,219 of OU911093.1, read as the reverse complement.
ACTTCAGGAGGAACATCTAATTCATCCGACAGTTCTACATCCGGGAAAACAACTGCTCCCGGAGAAAGTGCAACTTCAGGAGGAACATCTTATCCGTCTGACAGTTCTACATCCGGAGAAACAACTGCTCCCGGAGGAAGTGCAACTTCAGGAGCAACATCTAATCCGTCAGACAGTTCTACATCCGGGGAAACAACTGCTCCCGGAGAAAGTGCAACTTCGGGAACAACATCTAATCCGCCTGACAATTCTACATCCGGGGAAACAACTGCTCCCGGAGAGAGTGCAACTTCTGAAGGAACATCTAATCCGTCAAACAGTTCTACATCCGGAGAAACAACTGCTCCCGGAGGAAGTACAACTTCAGGAGGAACATCTAATCCGTCAGACAGTTCTACATCCGGAGAAACAACTGCTCTCGGAGGAAGTGCAACTTCAGGAGGAACATCTAATCCGTCAGACAGTTCTACATCCGGAGAAACAAGTGCTCCCGCAGAAAGTGCAACTTCGGGAGCAACATCTAATCCGTCTGACAGTTCGACATCCGGAGAAACAACTGCTCCCGGAGGAAGTGCAACTTCAGGAGGAACATCTAATCCGTCTGACAGTTCTACATCCGGAGAAACAACTGCTCCCGGAGGAAGTGCAACTTCAGGAGGAACATCTATTCCGTCAGACAGTTCTACATCCGGGGAAACAACTGCTCCCGGAGAAAGTGCAACTTCGGGACCAACATCTAATCCATCTGATAGTTCTACATCCGGAGAAACAACTGCTCCCGGAGGAAGTGCAACTTCAGGAGGAACATCTAATCCGTCTGACAGTTCTACATCCGGGGAAACAACTGCTCCCGGAGGAAGTGCAACTTCAGGAGGAACATCTAATCCGTCAGACAGTTCTACATCCGGCGAAACAACTGCTCCCGGAGAAAGTGCAACTTCGGGACCAACATCTAATCCATCTGATAGTTCTACATCCGGAGAAACAACTGCTCCCGGAGGAAGTGCAACTTCAGGAGGAACATCTAATCCGTCTGACAGTTCTACATCCGGGGAAACAACTGCTCCCGGAGAGAGTGCAACTTCAGGAGGAACATCTAATCCTACAAACAGTTCTACATCCGGGGAAACAACAACTCCTGGAGAAAGTGCAACTTCTGAGGCAACATCTAATCCATCTGACAATTCTACATCCGGGGAAACAACTGCTCCCGGACAAAGTGCTACTTCGGGAACAACATCTAATCCGTCTGACAATTCTACATCCGGGGAAACAACTGCTCCCGGAGAGAGTACAACTTCTGAAGGAACATCTAATCCGTCAGACAGTTCTACATCCGGAGAAACAACTGCTCCCGGAGAAAGTGCAACTTCGGGAGGAACATCTAATCCGTCAGACAGTTCTACATCCGGGGAAACAACTGCTCCCGGAGAAAGTGCAACTTCGGGACCAACATCTGATCCATCTCACAGTTCTACATCCGGGGAAACAACTGCTCCCGGAGAGAGTGCAACTTCTGAAGGAACATCTAATCCGTCAGACAGTTCTACATCCGGAGAAACAACTGCTCTCGGAGGAAGTGCAACTTCGTGGCCAACATCTAATCCATCTGACAATTCTACATCCGGGGAAACAACTGCTCCCGGACAAAGTGCTACTTCGGGAACAACATCTAATCCGTCTGACAATTCTACATCCGGGGAAACAACTGCTCCCGGAGAGAGTACAACTTCTGAAGGAACATCTAATCCGTCAGACAGTTCTACATCCGGGGAAACAACTGCTCCCGGAGAAAGTGCAACTTCGGGACCAACATCTAATCCATCTCACAGTTCTACATCCGGGGAAACAACTGCTCCCGGAGAGAGTGCAACTTCTGAAGGAACATCTAATCCGTCAGACAGTTCTACATCCGGAGAAACAACTGCTCTCGGAGGAAGTGCAACTTCGGGGCAAACATCTAATCCATCTGACAATTCTACATCCGGGGAAACAACTGCTCCCGGAGAAAGTGCAACATCGGGAGCAACATCTAATCCGTCTGACAATTCTACATCCGGGGAAACAACTGCTCCCGGAGAAAGTGCAATTTCGGGAGCAACATCTAGTCCGTCTGACAATTCTACATTCGGGGAAACAACTCCTCCCGGAGAAAGTGCAACTTCAGGAGGAACATCTAATCCTACAAACAGTTCTACATCCGGGGAAACAACAACTCCTGGAGAAAGTGCAACTTCTGAGGCAACATCTAATCCGACAACTAATTCTACATCCGGGGAAACAACTGCTCCCGGACAAAGTGCTACTTCGGGAACAACATCTAATCCGTCTGATAATTCTACATCCGGAGAAACAACTGCTCCCGGAGGAAGTGCAACATCAGGAGGAACATCTAATCCGTCAGACAGTTCTACATCCGGGGAAGCAACTGCTCCCGGAGAAAGTGCAACTTCGGGACCAACATCTAATTCATCTGACAGTTTTACATCCGGGGAAACAACTGCTCCCGGAGAAAGTGCAACTTCTGAAGGAACATCTAATCCGTCAGACAGTTCTACATCCGGAGAAACAACTGCTCTCGGAGGAGGTGCAACTTCAGGAGGAACATCTAATCCTTCAGACAGTTCTACATCCGGAGAAACAACTGCTCCCGCAGGAAGTGCAACTTCAGGAGGAACATCTAATCCGTCAGACAGTTCTACATCCGGGGAAACAACTGCTCCCGGAGAAAGTGCAACTTCGGGACCAACATCTAATCCATCTGACAGTTCTACATCCGGAGAATCAACTGCTCCCGGAGACAGTGCAACTTCGGAAGCAACATCTAATGCGTCTGACAATTCTACATTCGGGGAAACAACTGCTCCCGGAGAAAGTGCAACTTCAGGAGGAACATCTAATTCATCCGACAGTTCTACATCCGGGAAAACAACTGCTCCCGGAGAAAGTGCAACTTCAGGAGGAACATCTTATCCGTCTGACAGTTCTACATCCGGAGAAACAACTGCTCCCGGAGGAAGTGCAACTTCAGGAGCAACATCTAATCCGTCAGACAGTTCTACATCCGGGGAAACAACTGCTCCCGGAGAAAGTGCAACTTCGGGAACAACATCTAATCCGCCTGACAATTCTACATCCGGGGAAACAACTGCTCCCGGAGAGAGTGCAACTTCTGAAGGAACATCTAATCCGTCAAACAGTTCTACATCCGGAGAAACAACTGCTCCCGGAGGAAGTACAACTTCAGGAGGAACATCTAATCCGTCAGACAGTTCTACATCCGGAGAAACAACTGCTCTCGGAGGAAGTGCAACTTCAGGAGGAACATCTAATCCGTCAGACAGTTCTACATCCGGAGAAACAAGTGCTCCCGCAGAAAGTGCAACTTCGGGAGCAACATCTAATCCGTCTGACAGTTCGACATCCGGAGAAACAACTGCTCCCGGAGGAAGTGCAACTTCAGGAGGAACATCTAATCCGTCTGACAGTTCTACATCCGGAGAAACAACTGCTCCCGGAGGAAGTGCAACTTCAGGAGGAACATCTATTCCGTCAGACAGTTCTACATCCGGGGAAACAACTGCTCCCGGAGAAAGTGCAACTTCGGGACCAACATCTAATCCATCTGATAGTTCTACATCCGGAGAAACAACTGCTCCCGGAGGAAGTGCAACTTCAGGAGGAACATCTAATCCGTCTGACAGTTCTACATCCGGGGAAACAACTGCTCCCGGAGGAAGTGCAACTTCAGGAGGAACATCTAATCCGTCAGACAGTTCTACATCCGGCGAAACAACTGCTCCCGGAGAAAGTGCAACTTCGGGACCAACATCTAATCCATCTGATAGTTCTACATCCGGAGAAACAACTGCTCCCGGAGGAAGTGCAACTTCAGGAGGAACATCTAATCCGTCTGACAGTTCTACATCCGGGGAAACAACTGCTCCCGGAGAGAGTGCAACTTCAGGAGGAACATCTAATCCTACAAACAGTTCTACATCCGGGGAAACAACAACTCCTGGAGAAAGTGCAACTTCTGAGGCAACATCTAATCCATCTGACAATTCTACATCCGGGGAAACAACTGCTCCCGGACAAAGTGCTACTTCGGGAACAACATCTAATCCGTCTGACAATTCTACATCCGGGGAAACAACTGCTCCCGGAGAGAGTACAACTTCTGAAGGAACATCTAATCCGTCAGACAGTTCTACATCCGGAGAAACAACTGCTCCCGGAGAAAGTGCAACTTCGGGAGGAACATCTAATCCGTCAGACAGTTCTACATCCGGGGAAACAACTGCTCCCGGAGAAAGTGCAACTTCGGGACCAACATCTGATCCATCTCACAGTTCTACATCCGGGGAAACAACTGCTCCCGGAGAGAGTGCAACTTCTGAAGGAACATCTAATCCGTCAGACAGTTCTACATCCGGAGAAACAACTGCTCTCGGAGGAAGTGCAACTTCGTGGCCAACATCTAATCCATCTGACAATTCTACATCCGGGGAAACAACTGCTCCCGGACAAAGTGCTACTTCGGGAACAACATCTAATCCGTCTGACAATTCTACATCCGGGGAAACAACTGCTCCCGGAGAGAGTACAACTTCTGAAGGAACATCTAATCCGTCAGACAGTTCTACATCCGGGGAAACAACTGCTCCCGGAGAAAGTGCAACTTCGGGACCAACATCTAATCCATCTCACAGTTCTACATCCGGGGAAACAACTGCTCCCGGAGAGAGTGCAACTTCTGAAGGAACATCTAATCCGTCAGACAGTTCTACATCCGGAGAAACAACTGCTCTCGGAGGAAGTGCAACTTCGGGGCAAACATCTAATCCATCTGACAATTCTACATCCGGGGAAACAACTGCTCCCGGAGAAAGTGCAACATCGGGAGCAACATCAAATCCGTCTGACAATTCTACATCCGGGGAAACAACTGCTCCCGGAGAAAGTGCAACTTCAGGAGGAACATATAATCCTACAAACAGTTCTACATCCGGGGAAACAACAACTCCTGGAGAAAGTGCAACTTCTGAGGCAACATCTAATCCGACAACTAATTCTACATCCGGGGAAACAACTGCTCCCGGAGGAAGTGCAACTTCAGGAGGAACATCTAATCCGTCAGACAGTTCTACATCCGGGGAAACAACTGCTCCCGGAGAAAGTGAAACTTCGGGATCAACATCTAATCCATCTGATAGTTCTACATCCGGAGAAACAACTGCTCCCGGAGGAAGTGCAACTTCAGGAGGAACATCTAATCCGTCTGACAGTTCTACATCCGGAGAAACAACTGCTCCCGGAGGAAGTGCAACTTCGGGACCAACATCTAGTCCATCTGACAATTCTACATCCGGGGAAACAACTGCTCCCGGAGAAAGTGCAACATCGGGAGCAACATCTAATCCGTCTGACAATTCTACATCCGGGGAAACAACTGCTCCCGGAGAAAGTGCAATTTCGGGAGCAACATCTAGTCCGTCTGACAATTCTACATTCGGGGAAACAACTCCTCCCGGAGAAAGTGCAACTTCAGGAGGAACATCTAATCCTACAAACAGTTCTACATCCGGGGAAACAACAACTCCTGGAGAAAGTGCAACTTCTGAGGCAACATCTAATCCGACAACTAATTCTACATCCGGGGAAACAACTGCTCCCGGACAAAGTGCTACTTCGGGAACAACATCTAATCCGTCTGATAATTCTACATCCGGAGAAACAACTGCTCCCGGAGGAAGTGCAACATCAGGAGGAACATCTAATCCGTCAGACAGTTCTACATCCGGGGAAGCAACTGCTCCCGGAGAAAGTGCAACTTCGGGACCAACATCTAATTCATCTGACAGTTTTACATCCGGGGAAACAACTGCTCCCGGAGAAAGTGCAACTTCAGGAGGAACATCTAATCCGTCAGACAGTTCTACATCCGGAGAAACAACTGCTCTCGGAGGAGGTGCAACTTCAGGAGGAACATCTAATCCTTCAGACAGTTCTACATCCGGAGAAACAACTGCTCCCGCAGGAAGTGCAACTTCAGGAGGAACATCTAATCCGTCAGACAGTTCTACATCCGGGGAAACAACTGCTCCCGGAGAAAGTGCAACTTCGGGACCAACATCTAATCCATCTGACAGTTCTACATCCGGAGAATCAACTGCTCCCGGAGACAGTGCAACTTCGGAAGCAACATCTAATGCGTCTGACAATTCTACATTCGGGGAAACAACTGCTCCCGGAGAAAGTGCAACTTCAGGAGGAACATCTAATTCATCCGACAGTTCTACATCCGGGGAAACAACTGCTCCCGGAGAAAGTGCAACTTCGGGACCAACATCTAATCCATCTGACAGTTCTACATCCGAAGAAACAACTGCTCCCGGAGGAAGTGCAACTTCAGGAGGAACATCTAATCCGTCAGACAGTTCTACATCCGGAGAAACAACTGCTCCCGCAGAAAGTGCAACTTCGGGAGCAACATCTAATCGGTCTGACAGTTCGACATCCGGAGAAACAACTGCTCCCGGAGGAAGTGCAACTTCAGGAGGAACATCTAATCCGTCAGACAGTTCTACATCCGGAGAAACAACTGCTCCCGCAGAAAGTGCAACTTCGGGAGCAACATCTAATCGGTCTGACAGTTCGACATCCGGAGAAACAACTGCTCCCGGAGGAAGTGCAACTTCAGGAGGAACATCTAATCCGTCTGACAGTTCTACATCCGGAGAAACAACTGCTCCCGGAGGAAGTGCAACTTCAGGAGCAACATCTAATCCGTCTGACAATTCTACATCCGGGGAAACAACTGCTCCCGGAGAGAGTGCAACTTCTGAAGGAACATCTAATCCGTCAGACAGTTCTACATCCGGAGAAACAACTGCTCCCGGAGGAAGTGCAACTTCAGGAGGAACATCTAATCCGTCAGACAGTTCTACATCCGGGGAAACAACTGCTCCCGGAGAAAGTGCAACTTCGGGAGCAACATCTAATCCGTCTGACAATTCTACATTCGGGGAAACAACTGCTCCCGGAGAAAGTGCAACTTCAGGAGGAACATCTAATCCTACAAACAGTTCTACATCCGGGGAAACAACAACTCCTGGAGAAAGTGCAACTTCTGAGGCAACATCTAATCCGACAACTAATTCTACATCCGGGGAAACAACTGCTCCCGGACAAAGTGCTACTTCGGGAACAACATCTAATCCGTCTGATAATTCTACATCCGGGGAAACAACTGCTCCCGGAGAGAGTGCAACTTCTGAAGGAACATCTAATCCGTCAGACAGTTCTACATCCGGAGAAACAACTGCTCCCGGAGGAAGTGCAACTTCAGGAGGAACATCTTATCCGTCAGACAGTTCTACATCCGGGGAAACAACTGCTCCCGGAGAAAGTGCAACTTCGGGACCAACATCTAATCCATCTGACAGTTCTACATCCGGGGAAACAACTGCTCCCGGAGAGAGTGCAACTTCTGAAGGAACATCTAATCCGTCAGACAGTTCTACATCCGGAGAAACAACTGCTCCCGGAGGAAGTGCAACTTCAGGAGGAACATCTAATCCGTCAGACAGTTCTACATCTGGAGAAACAACAACACCTCAAATGCCTGTTTCCGGAAATAATGTAACTTCTGGAGAAACATCTGCAACAACAACAACATCGTTTCAAACATATTTAACAAATGAGTATACCTCGTCATTTAATGAAACTTCAGATCAAAGTAATACTACTTTATCTCAAACGCCTGTTCCTGGCAATAATACAAGTTCTGAAAAAACAGTTGGTCCCGAAGAAAATTCTACATCTAAATTAACTTCTGATCCCTCAAAAACTTCCCCATCTACGGAAACGCCTGATTCTCTAGACACTTCGTCCGGACAAACTTTTTCTTCTCAAACATATTTAACAACTGGAAAAACTTCATCTAATAAAACTACAGATCAAAGTAACGCTACAACAACTCAAATGCCTGTTCTCGAAAATAATACAACTTCTGGAGAAACATATATTCCCGCAGAAAAATCTACATCAGACGTAACTACTGATCGCTCAAAAAATTCCACATCTACGGAAACTGCAGATCAAAGAAATACTACAACACCGCTAATTTCGTTACCTGAAATCATAGAATTTCTGAAAAAACAAATATTCCTCTTAGAAAAATATTTAACTGAAGTAAATACAGATCCCACTAACAATTCCACATCTTCAGATACGCCCAATCCTCTGGAAACTTCCTCGTTTCAAACAGATGTAACAACGGAAAAATCCCAGTCATCTAATCATACTACAGATCAAAGAAACACTACAACACGGCAAATTTCGTTACCAGAAATAATAGATTTTCTGAAGAAACAACTGTTTGCCTTAGAAAATTCTACATCTGAAGCAACTACAGATCCTACAAATAATTCCACAGATGCAGTAACGCCCAATTATCAAGAAACTTCCTCGTCTCAAACAGATTCAAAAACTGAAAGAACCCCGTCATCTAATAACACTGCAGATCAAAGAAACACTACAACACCGCAAATTTCTTTACCAGAAATAATAGAATTTCTGAGGAAACAACTCTTCGGCTTGGAAAATTCTACAACTGAAGTAACTACAAATCCCACAAAAAATACCACAAGTGCAGAAACGGCCAGTCCTCAAGAAACTTCTTCGTCTCAAACAGATTCAACTACTGAAACAACCACGTCATCTAATAAAACTGCAGATCAGAGATATACCACATCACCGCTAATTTCGTTACCGGAAATAATAGAATTTCTGAAGAAACAACTGTTCCCCTCAGAAAATTCTACGTCTGAAGTAACTACAGATCCCTCAAGAAATTCCACGTCTGCAGAAACGCCCAATCCTCAAGAAACTTCGCTCGAACCAACTCCCTCGTCACAAACAAATACAACAACTGAGGCCAATCTCTTCACCTAAACAAACTAGAAATGAAAAGTAATGCTACATCAGAAAAAATACTGATCCCGCAAAAATGTCTCCTCTTCCGAAACTTCCTCGAGAAACTTAATACGAACCAGGTCCTTCGAAGCAAGCAACTTCTTTAACCGAAGAAACTACAGGACCACAATGAATTTGCGATGTCCCGAATAACTTCTTAAAATGTTACCTAGTATAATTATATTAGAACAACTTATAACAATGACCCAGTAATAAAATTTAATCTTGAGAATTTGTTATTTGACCACCCTTAAGTACGGATATAGTTAAAGAAAGGTTTTTGATTACACTACTATTTTGTCAAACAGCATCAGACTCTTTACATCCCATTAGAAAATGCAATTTACCTTAAAAAAATAAACAATTAAAAAGTTTACAGAGTCCGAGTATCATTTATGCTAAATTTAAATTGACTAGATTTTATTAAAGTTATAATGTCCTTTTCAAGTTGTCAGTTAAAAATTGCAATCAATGTTAACTAGAAATTTTGGTATTCTTATTACTATAACTTAAGCATTGATATGCTTATAAACAAAACATTTTTTTCGCACCTATGATTGATTTCAATCTCGGCTTGATGATCGAATATAATTTTGGACAATAGATATTATTTTTACATATTCTGTTGTTCAAAACCAGTTTGTACTTTTTCCGAAAAAATAAAAAAGAAAGATTTTTTATATATATATAATTAATAATCACCAGACCATGTGCAATCTAATCTAAAATGGTGATTTATAAAAGCAAATATCAAAACCATTCAGGGTATATCATCCTAGATAGCTTTGATATTTGAACGCATTTTTTCTAGTTTAAAATTATTTACAGATGACATGCATTTAATTAACAATATAAAATATATTTTTTATTTACAATGCTTTGGTTGAATTTTGTAAAAGTTATTTAGTAAGAAATACAAAAAATATTCTATATATATTTACTTTCATAAAGAATCAAATAAATATGCTTGAATCTTTTCAATGCATGGTTGAAATAAAAGATTCTTTTAAGTAATGTTTTTGTATATTACGGATACGAATATTCAGGATATTTTAAGATAGGATAAAAATAAATTCGACCTTAGGAATCATGTGTTTTTGTACTAAAATACCTATTAATAAAGATTTGCGAGAAAGCCCTTTTATATATAATGTTAACCCATCTGCTTCACATTCACTGGCGAAAAAAATACCACGTACAAAAGTAATATGTTCTATTCAACACTAGCTCCAGGACTGATTAATAGGCAGAGTTCGTGACAATGCTCTATACAGCTTACAGAAACTTTTTGCACCTGCCACTGCGATTGAACCTAGGGATTACATGTACAAAAGACAAGTTTTTGTTACAATATATAAAACTTTTTATCTTTTTTAGTTCTAAATCATAAAATCGAGTTCAAAAGTTTAAATTATAAAGTTTATAAAAATCGAATTAGGATCGGCTAAGCCATTGAGAAAAGTCGGATAACAAATAGGTGGTTTTTTAAATAATTTTATAAAAATAATAGACGCGCCTTCTACAAAAATTTGACAATTGCGATTAACAGTGATTTTGGTTTCAATTTGTATTTTTATAACAGCAGACGTTAAAAAAATAATATTTTTTTTTTTCAAACTCGTCATGATATTAAAAGTTAAATCTCAATGTTTCTAGTCATACTGCCGTTTTGAAATAATTACATACGGAAAACTCTTCGACAGTTTCTTAGTTATACATATTTTTTCTTTATATCCTTAACAACAACAACAATATTGTTGACTTTGTTTATACAAAGGGAAAAAAAGAAACAACAAAGGGAACACTAAAGAACTAAAATCAAATGTTATTAATTGATATAAAAATAATATTTATCGCAATTTCAAACACATACCATAAACAATTAATATATTCATACTTTAATTAATTATTCTTACATGTAATTTGAATTCATCGATTTGATATACTTATTGTAATATATTAAACACCAATTAACAGATGGTACTACGATTGATTTAGGAAATTATGAAAAAATGTTCAGTATTTTATGTTATTTTGTTTTTATCTTTATTTTAAGTTCAATTTATATAATAATATATGAAACTTTCACTTACTAACTACTCTTGAAGTTTAAAAACTAAAAGGACTTTGAATATTCAATATTGCGTGAAAGTTCAGAAATTTTCAACGACGGGAAAGTTTTTAATAAGGGTGATTTTCGTATCAAGAAACATTATTTTTATAATTTTTATAAAAAACTAAGTACAAATAAAGCTTCTCGGATGAACAGTAATTATTACAAGTGCCATAAATATTAAGTTATTAAGATTATTTGTATATTTGTCAGATGCAATGTCTAATAATATGGTTTTATTGATTTCCTAAAATATAATATTAATAAATTAGCACCAAACATATACTACTCAAAACACTATATTTTTGGTGCGTAAGGCTTTCATATTTTTGTACCTACATCAACAAACTTCACAAATATAACGTACATTTCAGTAAACATTTTTAAGCCGTGGTCCTGACAAGTTATATAAGAGATCATCTTTCTATACGCTCTTAAACTCCTTAATTAAGGAACATTATATACATAAAAGACGGAAAAATCACCATAAAAGATTCAAAAGTTTTCAGTAATTAAAAAGTCAACCGTAAAGCATTAACGTTATAATTACAAAAAAATGACATATGATTCACGCGTTACAAAAACGTTTAACCGAATTTAAAAAATAATATATTAACAATACATAAACTTTAGTTATAACTGTTTGTGTCAGCTGTGAGAAACAAGTACATATCTTTTTTTTCTTTTAATTATCAAAATTTTCACTGAAAACCAACTATAATATCTTTTAACAGTGTCCTTCCTATATAAAGTAGTTTTGTTAAAAAAAAATAACTGTATCCTTACAAATTTATTATATAAAAATGAACTAGTACGTGTTTATGATTCAAGATGCAAGGCCTTAATAAATAAATATATACAATAATACTAAGATAATTAATCTATTCTTATAATAAAGTTATAATCCTTTACTTTGTCAGAGCTTAATTATATCTTTAAGATTACCGCATTAAATACAATTTATCCAACTTAAGAACCTTATCTGAAATTGAGACGAGAACCGTTTATTTTAATATGAAAGTTATATTTACATTTTAATTCACAACCTTCTCTTTGTTATTTACAAATACAGCAACTTGAATTCCGTATTGATTTTCAAATGATAGATATAAGACTAGTGTACTCCAATAATAACATGGCGTGATTTCTCGATCGAAAGAATTAAATTGGTTGCTACTCACTTTTAGACAAGTCGACAGCTTCAATCAACTATGATTGGATGCTTCCAATCAAAACGTAGGGGAAATAGAGTATCTTTGTTACAAAACATTTTTTAAATTAATATTGATACGTTAATTTTGTACTAGTAGTTCGCTACTCCGTCCGTGGATTGAACATGGGTAAGAAATTATCAAAAAGTAACCAATTTTTATATTATACTAATATACAATTGAGTGACCTTCGAAAACACAGTATCTATGATACTGGAGGAAGGTCGCGTAAAAAGCATGAGGACCCCCCGGAGGGCATATATGAAGAGGTTGGTGTCTGTGGCCGAGGCGAAAGAGGTATGCAGGGAGCGTTTGGCGCTCCGTCGTCTCTGACTACCCCGCAAGGGATATGGCGTGAAGATAAATAAATATAAATAAATAAATACAAATCCATCCATTCTAGATTACATTGTAGTTTAATTTATAATTAATCATTCGAAAAAATAATACGTAAAAAGTAAACAGACAGGACATTAATAAAACTTTAAACCCCTAGTAGGTAATTTGGTAACATTTAATATAATTCAGTTGGTAGGAGCAGAGCAGGGTTCGTGTTGACGGAGTGTGTTTAATATTTAATTAGGATGGTGAGACGAATTGTTTTCGTTACTTACAGACATTCTATAGTATAGCTATTGACTTTGAATTTAAAAGGTGGTGAAGGTAATCTTTTATAACAATATTATTTTTTAATTTGAGATTGTTCAATTTTTGTTTTTTTATTATAGAAGAGCAATTGCTGGCTATTTCTTAATATATTAAATGTGTTTTAACATTGACGACAGCGTCACCTATTTCTGATATTCTGTTTTTTTTTAACTCTGTTTACTTTTAATTTAATTTCTATTATTAAGAATTACCAAAATTAAAGTTTGTGTCATATTTTGTAATAGAAATAATGACTTGATAATCAGGGATAAAGTTTTAATTGATCGGTAAAATTTACTCCAATTTTATAGATGACACGACACACAAATAAACAAATCTTTACATTTTTTATTATATATTTTTAAAATTAAAAAGAAAGAGAATCATTAAATGGGCTCTATGATAATATAATGTTCCAGTCAATTTACTTCCCCAACACAAACACAGCAAAGGAGAACCGATCGCGTCTATCACAACAAACAGATCTCTAATGCTCCGACGAGTCAAGATATTTAACAAGTCATATTAAATTGTGTTATATCTTTTACACTGAAGCTTTTTAATTTAATTGACACATTCTATATTATATTATACATTTACGAAAAAAATATTTTAGTTGAAATACATATTTACGAAAAAAATACAAGGATTTCTAACCTTTACAAGAAAAAAAGTCTCCTTTTCCTAAAGTATACACATGATTAATAGAATTATTTATTTAAAATTAAATAAATATATCAAAATGAACGTGGCGGTATGCGGCGTAAAATAGAGTGGCGGTAAATTAACTAAAGTAAGCTAACTTTGGTTTAAATAACTATTAAACAAAGGACTTCATATATAAATCATAGTCTAAAACCCTCACTGAGAGAGTAAGGAGCGTTTTCCGCAACAATTATACATTTTTAACGAGCCCACATCGTTAGAAGGCAGGCTTCTCATTATACGCGGACGGCATGAGGTTTCTTGTTTCATTGTTATAATTACTGTGATCTATATTTCATATTCCTTTATCATGTGTAATATATAAAGAATTTTTATTTTTTATTTATTAAGTATTGAAATATAACATACAGACTCTTTGATAAAAGTGTTAAAAATATATGTATATAATTAATTTATCTAATGTATTAATTTTATTTTTCTAAATGTAATTTATTTTACTAATATTAATATTATTAGACAATTGGTAATGGTTTTTAGATACTTTCAAGTTACCATCTTAAGCATTTCCGAATGGATGTTAATATATACATAAAAATGTATTTTCTATATTCATTTATATAAATACGATGAAAACAAATAATAATAATGGATCACTGCTGTTCCCAGCGGTGTATCCTCCAACTCGTGAGACCATACATAATATATATTGAAATGCTATTACAGTATTATATCAAATATTATCAACATTATCTATAATATACTTATACTGAGTATAACTTACTTAGTTATAACTTTATAATAAGAGCCCTTTTAAATAAACATTGTATTATCACTTATTTTTATATTTTCAGTTCTTTTAATATACAAAATAGTCTCCGATACTTACGAATCTATACATATTATTAAAGTTGAAGTGTCTGTTTGTCATTCCATATTAGCAGCTTTTCAATTTTTGTTTAATTTTACTCTGTTTGTTCTGCCTAACTTCTAAAACACCTTTTGACCTATTCTAACAGGACTTTCACTGGCGGATAGCCAATGTTATAAGAAGTAACTTAGGATACTTTTATTTTAAAACACACACCACGCGAACGAAGCCATGGGCACAGCTAGTTATAAAAATATTTATATTTGTTCAATATATTTAGATAAAACGATATTTAACTACAAAATGATACTGAATAAAGTGAATACTTTATAATGAAAACAACAATGGAACCGCGGTCACCACCTGGTGGTCATTAAATACTTTGATACAAAAGTTTTAGATTTCAAAACCGATTTTAATTACTTCCTTTAACCGCTTTGAAAGGGATATCGGATATCGAGTGCTTAAAGTAAACTGACCTAGATGTTAGATTTAGTGGTTTTGGCGAAATAAAATTTTATATGCAGAGTATTTTTTATTCTTAAACTTATGAGACTATTTATTGAAAATAAAAAATATATTTTCTTGCTACAAGTGTTACATTTAATACGGTACATATAAACTAATTTCTATTTTATTTCTTCACGAATAAATAAACAGAATAAATGGTTTGCTAAAGTATTGTAATCCAAATATTTTTATTGACACTGACATTAAGGAAATAACTCATATTTATTCGATTATTAATAATCAAGCCTTAAATTGTATGTCTGTCATTTATTGAAGGTCAGGTTTTAGTATGGCAATTATGAAATTAGGACTAGAATTTTTTAGACTTCTGTCTTTACCACTAAAAGCTTAGAATTATTAACCTTTTTATTATAAATTAAAAATTAATCAAGATCGATGAAATAAACGTAAATTATAACGTTTAATAAAAAATTTAGTTTTTAAATAACGATAATAGTATAGAAATAAATATTTAAGGTATATACCTATATAATTTATCAATGACACGTAAATGCCTACGATGAGAAAAAATGAATAATAGACACTGCAGTATATTTAAACCATTTTGAAGTTTCTTTGAAAATAATTCATATTGAATCATATTGATCGATGTAATTTTTATGTTATTTTAATATATTTCATAAAAAAACGGCTTTAGATATAAAATCAAAATCTTCAGCTTGCAAATAAATCAAATGTCAAAATAATTTTCAACAAATGTAGCGTTATGAATTCCGATTATTCGGAGTAGAGTCGTGACAGCGCCTGCTGTAATATTACGTATCAATATATTTATACCATATTTAAAACTAGAAATATAAATAGAATAAATAACAATTACCCATAAATCATATTCTAAATTTAAAATAAAAATAACCGTTTCATTTACAACTACCAAATAATATTATCTATCATTCTCCAAATCGTTAAACCTTAACTTTCAAAGCGGCTGCTTAACTTCGCGTGACGTTCTATATTAACCGACTTCACAAATGAATGTCATGTTGTAATTAAAAAACATGTAGAACACAAAGTGAAGGCACGTTCTGTTCTCTACATAATTCATTTTCTATCCGGTTCCATATTTAAAATCCAAGTTAAAATACATAACAGAACATACAATATTTGTTCAATATTTTAAATTCATTTTAAATTACAATACACTATCTTCAATCATAATTGTTTTTTTCAGCCTTTTTTATTTAAATTATTAAAAAATCATTGTTCTACTCGTTATATAAATTATTAGAAAAGCTACATATTCCAATCGAATTTATAATTAATCATTTAAATAAACAATAGGTTAAAAGTAAAACAATGGAATAAAGACATTTATAAAAGTTTTAACCCCACTAGTAGGTAATTTGGTATCATTTAATATAAGGCAGTTGTGGAGTGTGTTTAATATTTAATTAAGATGCCGAGACGCATTGTTTTCATTACTTACAGACATTCTATACGATACAGATAGTTGACATTGAATTTAAAAGGTGGTGAAGGTAATCTTTTATAACAATATTATTTTTATTCAGAAGTTACAAAATTTTAGTTTTTGAACTTTATTTATAGTAGAAATAATGACATATGATTATCAAGGATAAAGTCTCTCGTTGATCGGTTCAATGCTCTGAAATTTTATCGATGACACACAAATAAACAAATCTTTACATTTTATATTATATATTTTTAAAATTGAAAAATAAAAAGACAAATCATTAAATGGGCTCTTTGATAATATACCGTTCCAGTCAATTTACTTCCCCAACACAAACACAGCAAAGGAGAACCGATCGCGCCTATCACAACAAACAGAACTCTAATGCTCCGACGAGTCAAGATATTTAACAAGTCATTTTAAATTGAGTTACATATTTTATACAGAAGCTTGTTAATTTAATTGACACATTTTTTATTATATTATACATTTACGAAAAAATACAAGGGTCTCTAGCAATCCGAAAAATGTCCCACTTACCGAAAATATGCACATGATTAACAAAATTATTATTATAATAAAATAAGATAATAAAACCACCTAAAAATAAAATAAATATATCAAAATGAACGTGGCGGTATGCGGCGTAAAATAGAGTGGCGGTAAAGAAACTAAAGTAAGCTAACTGTGGTTTAAATACCTATTAAACAAAGGACTTTATATATAAATCATAGTCTAAAACCCTCACTGAGCGAGTAAGGAGCGTTTTCCGCAACAATTATACATTTTTAACGAGCCCACATCGTTAGAAGGCAGGCTTCTCATTATACGCGGACGGCATGAGGTTTCTTGTTTCATTGTTATAATTACTGTGATCTATATTTCATATTCCTTTATCATGTGTATAAAGATTTTTTTTTTATTTATAAAGTATTTAAATATAACATACAGACGCTTTAATAAAAGTGTTAAAAATATATATATATAATTAATTTAACTAAAGTTAATGTATTAATTTTATTTTTCTTACATGTAAAATGTAATTTATTTTACTATTATTAATATTATTAGACAATTGGTAATGGTTTTTAGTTACCATCTTAGGCATTTACGAATGGATGTTAATATATACATAAAAATGTATTTTCTATTTTCATTAATATAAATACGATGAAAACAAATAATAATAATGGATCACTGCTGTTCCCAGCGGTGTATCCTCCAACTCGTGAGACCATACATAATATATATTGAAATGCTATTACAGTAATATATCAAATATTATCAACATTATCTATAATATATTTATATTGAGTATAACTTACTTAGTTATAACTTTATAATAAGAACCACTTGAAATAAACATTGTATTATTACTTATTAAGCTTCTATATTTCCGTTTCTTATAATATACAAAATAGTCTCCGAGACTAATGAATCTATAATTTATGCATATTATTAAAATTTAAGTGTCTGTTTGTCATTCCATATTAGCAGCTTTTTATTTTTTTTTTAATTTTACTACGTGTGTGTTTCGGCTAACTTCTAAAACACATTTGGACACCTTTTCTAACAGGACTTTCACTGGCGGATAGCTAATGTTATAAGAAGTAACTTAGGCTTACTTTTATTTTAAAACACACACCACGCGAACGAAGCCGTGGACTCAGCTAGTTATAAAGACATTTATATTTGTTCAATATATTTAGATAAAACGATATCTAACTACAAAATGATATGGAATAAAGTGAATACTTATAATGAAAACAACAATGGAACCGCGGTCACCATCTGGTGGTCATTAATTACTTTGATACAAAAGTTTTCGATTTCAAAACCGATTTTAATTACTTCCTTTAACCGCTTTGAAAGGGATATCGGAGATCGAGTGCTTAAAGTAAACTGACCTAGTTGTTAGATTTAGTGGTTTTGGCGAAATTCAGTCTTATATGCAGAGCATTTTTTATTTACAAAACTGGTTAGGTTAGGTTAGTTAGTACGTTACGGTTAGGTTAGTGCGGTATATCGTTAATTTCTGTTTCTTAACAGATAAACAAACAGACGATATGATTCTATAAAATGTTTGAATAAATCTTACAATCAAACTAAACTAATAAGGAAATAAGGAAATAACTTGTATTTATTCGCGTTAGATATTCAAAATCATCGCTTACCTAAATGTCAGGATATTATTGAGGTTCTTATCACAGTAATAATTATGAAATTAGGACTATTAGTTCGTTAGACTTCTGTCTTTACTACTAAAAGCTTAGAATGATATATAAGTATGTTCTAAATATATTAAAATTAATTAAACAAGGTCGAGAATTTAAAAAAATATAATTTTAAAAATATATAACATTTAATAAGAAATAGAGCTTTTAAGTTACTACAAAAGTATAGAAATAAATATGTCCCATATATACATACAGAATTTAACAAAAACACGTAAATACCTAAAATAAGAAAAAAATGATTAATAAACACACACAATATATTTAAACTACTTTGAAGTTAACCGAGACATTCAAAGCTGATCAACGAAATATTTTAATATACTTTATTAAAAACGGTTTCGAAAAAATAAAAACAATATCTTTAGCTTGCAAATCAATCAAATGTCAAAATAATTTTCTACAAATGTAGCGTTGTGAATTTGGATTATTCGGGGTATTTATTCAGATATATAAAATAAAGAGTAAATAACAATTACCCATAAATCATATTCATTCTACTTTTTATAGATGTAAAAGCATTAGACATGAGTTTTGTTCCTTACATAATTCATTTTCTATCCGGTTCCATATTTAAAATCCAGGTTAGAATACATAACAGAACATACAACATTTGTTCCATATTTTAAATTCATGTTAAATTACAATACACTATCTTCTATATTCGTTTTTTTCAATCTCGTTGTATAAATTATTAGAAAAGCTACATATTCTAATCGAATTTATAATCAATCATTTAAATAAATAATAAATAAAAAGTAAACCAACACAATAAAGACATTAATAAAACTTTAACCACTTTTAGTAAGTAATTTGGTAACATTTTAACATAATTCAATTGAAAAAGTGTGCTTAATATTTAATTAGGATGGTGAGACGAATAGTTTTCATTACTTACAGACATTCTATAATACAGATAATTGACTTTGAATTTAAAAGGTGGTGAAGGTGGTGGTGGTGATTTTCTTTTTTATTATAGAACAGCTTGCTGGCAATTTCTTTTTACGACAGCGTCACCTATTTCTGATATTCTGATTTTTTTTTCAACTTCAATGCTCTTTAATTTTATCCATGACACACAAATAAACAAATCTTTACATTTTATATTATATATTTTGAAAATGAAAAGTAAAAAGACGAATCATTAAATGGGCTCTTTGTAAATACAACGTTCCAGTCAATTTACTTTCCCAACACAAACAGAGCAAAGGAGAACCGATCGCGCCTATCACAACAAACATATCTCTAATGCTCCGACGAGTCAAGATATTTAACAAGTCATTTTAAATTAGGTTATAACTTTTACACTGAAGATTGTTAATTTAATTGACACATTTTTTATTATATTATACATTTACGAAAAAATACAAAGGGACTCTCGCCATACAAAAAAATTTTTGATAAAATAAAATAAGAAAGAGTAACAAAATCAAAAAATAAAATAAATATATCAAAATGAAGTGGCGGTATACGGCGTAAAATAGAGTGGCGATAAATTAACTAAAGTAAGCTAACTGTGGTTTAAATAGCTATTAAACAAAGGAGTTTATATATAAATCATAGTCTAAAACCCTCACTGAGAGAGTAAGGAGCGTTTTCCGCAACAATTATACATTTTTAACGAGCCCACATCGTTAGAAGGCAGGCTTCTCATTATACGCGGACGGCATGAGGTTTCTTGTTTCATTGTTATAATTACTGTGATCTATATTTCATATTCCTTTATCATGTGTAATATATAACAGCGATATATATAGAAAATATTGTTTTTTATTAAGTATTTAAATAAAACGTACTGAATCTTTGATAAAAATAATTATAATATATATAATTAATTTAACTAAAGTTACTGTATTAATTTTATTTTTCTTACATGTAAAATGTAATTTATTTAACTATTATTAATAATATTAGGCAATTTATTAATTATTTTTAGATACTTTCAAGTTAGGCAAGTATCTAAAGCATTGCCGAGTGGTTTTTAATATAATATATATGTAAATTTATTTTCTATAATAATTTTCTACAAATATGATGAAAACAAATAATGGATCACTTTGCGGTTCCCAGCGGTGTATCCTCCAACACGTGAGACCACACATAACATTAGTATTATATCAAATGTTATCAACATTATCTATACATTTATTTATACTGCGTATAATTCGCTTAGTTACATAAATTTTATATTTATTTATTATTCATTTAGCGTCATGCCATAACCCTTGCGGGGTAGCCAGAGACGACGGAGCGCCAAACGCTACGGTCCCTGCATACCTCTTTTACCTCGACCATAGACATTATTGTCTTCATACATAAATTTTATCAGTTACTTGAAATAAACATAAGATACCACATATCCGAATTGCTTGATCGTTTTGATTTATTCTAATATTTAAATATTTGTACAAGTACATGGAAGATTTAAACGATATATATGTGAAATATGTGATATCTTTTGTCTTTATTGCCACTTGGTTGTCAAATACTTAAAGGTGTGTTCACACATATTTAACAAATACTTAAAGTTATTTTCATAACTTTGTCTGTTTAAAAGACGTAGTATGAGATCCGATCACTATGTTTTATTAAAATAAAAAAAATTGGTTTAAAAAAAATAAAAAGTGTACAATTTTGAAAGTGTCAGTCGTGAAAGTGAAAGTGTGCGAAATTCGTCATCGTCGTCATCTTTCATATCTGTATTTATATATTTATATTTGTTTAATTTTTTTAGATGAAAACTATTTAACTACAAAACGATATCGAATAAAGTAAATATTTACTCATGAATACAGCTATGAAAACGCGGTCACCGCCATCTGGTGGTCATTAATACTTTAAAACAAAAGTTTTCGATTTCAAAGTGGATTTCAATTACTTCCTTTAACCGCTCTGAAAGGGATATCGGAGATCGAGTGCTTAAAGCAAACTGACCTAGATGTTAGATTTGGTAGTTCTGGCGATATTATATGTAGAATACTTTTTATTTATAGAACTGATGAAAGAGTATATTGAAAAGAAAATTATATTTTCTTGTTACAAATTTTTCATTTAGTACGGTATATATAAGTTAATTTCTATTTTATTTCTTCATGATAAACAAACAGATGAAAAGATTGTATAAAATGATTTGATAAAATCTTACAATCAATATATTCTTATTAAGTCAATAACTAAGGAAATAACTATCATTGAGTCTGCTTTTAGTAAGATAATTATGGAATTAAGACTATTGTTTCTTTACAATTGAGTCTTGTTAAATAAAAGCTTAAAAATGTTTATCATTTCGTAATGATTAAAAAAAAATACTTCAAGAACTTTTATCAAAATCGAAATTAAGTAACTTTAAAAATAATTATAAACAATTTTAGAAGTTTTTATAACTTAAAAAAAATTGAGCTCTTAAGTTACGATAATAGTATAGAAATAAATATTTTCCAAATAATTTTACAAAAACACGTAAATACCTAATATAAGAAGAAAAAAGGTATAAAAAAAAACACGCAATATATTTAAGCCACTTTGAAGTTAACCGAGATATTCAAAGCTGATCAACGATTGATTAATTGATTTTATAAAAAACGGGTTCTAAAATACAAAATCTTCAGCTTGCAAATAAATCAAATGTCAAAATAATTTTCTAAAAATGTAGCGTAGTGAATTTCGATTATTCGGGGAGGAGCCGTGACAGCGCCTGCCATAATATTCAACATATCAATATATTTATACTATATTTCAAACTATATATATAAATAGAATAAATAACAATTACCCATAAATTATATTCTAAATTTAAAATGAAAATAACCGTTTCATTTATAACTACCAAATAATATTATCTATCATTCTCCAAATCGTTAAACCTTAACTTTCAAAACAGCTGCTTAACTTCGCGTGACGTTCTATATTAACCGACTTCACAAACGAATGTTATGAATGTTATGTTATGTTGTAATTAAAAAACATGTAGAATACAAAATGAAAGCAACATTCTACATATTTAATCTGTAAATGCATTTGACACGAGTTTTGTTCTTTATATCATTCATTAGAAAAGTAGTTCCATATTTAAAATCCAAGATGGAATACACAATAGAATTTCCATATTCAAAATTCTTTTTATATTATAACACAGAAAATAAACATATAATTTCACTAATAATTCCATTTGACTTTATATTTAACGTCTTTATATAAAAAAATCTTTCAAACTAAACGAAACAAATGTAACATATACGTTTCCTTTAGTCTATTTCAATTTGAATTTTGAAACGGGCCACCGTATAAAATATTCAGGCGTCCGTCTTTCCGTAATCATTTACATTGTTATGGGACATCCTAAAACAACTTTGGGTATCCCGATAATACTGAATTATACACTGAATTGTAAATTAAATTGATATATCTTACAATGTTTCATTGTTTGAAAGAATGGGTATTTTTACATATTTTATATTTGTAAATATAATAAATTATTTAATCATACCTGTGATTGCCCAAAGTTCTTTAAGGCATTCCTCTCTGGATCTCTGTATTGCTGACCTCTTTTGGACCTCCGGTCCCGACTCCAAGTATTCAAAAATAACCGCACCAACAAGCACATAGATTATCACTAAAATAACCAAACCGAACTGAGAGCACGCCGCTCTTATGCAACCCGCACTAAACCTACGAATGATACTCGGCCTATCTTGTCCATCCAAAGATACTTCTGAAGACATGTTCGATATTCTAAATCAGATTTTTAACATAAAATATTATGGAAATATACACTTTCTTCAATCATTTTTTTCTTTTAGATTATATCGTGCTTACGGCCAGGTACCACGAAAACTTATACATAATTTAACTTTATTTGTGCTACTCAAATGTACTTTTTAATGTTAGAAGTTTATTTAATAATCCGAAGGTTTACGCATATACAGCTTATACCTGAAACAATAAAGTTTCGAAATTGAATTATAATAATAAAAAATATTTTTACTAGTAACATAAAAAAAATCTGAAAAACTAAATTTTCCCTTTTATTGCATGAATACATTATTCTATTATAATATACAACGGAAGTAAAAAGCACAATTTTCTAAATTATATTAATAAGTGGATACATACCGAACAATAAAGTTTTTGAAACTAAATCACAATATTTCACTTTAAAAAAAAATCTCAAAAAAAATATAACAAATAAAATCATCTATAACATGGATCCGCAATATATTAAATGTTGCAATCCAAATAAATACGATTTAAGACTTTATATTCCAGTTCTGAAAAGTACGTAAACTTGGGAATTAAACGCCGCGAAGAGAGACATACACCCACAAGGACGCACGAGGTGTCACTGAAGCATGTCACGAACGAACCCTCAAACAGTTTCCCAGCTTTCCCCCAGTTTCTTCTTCACCGACTTTATGAACGATGCGCAAACCTGCGGGAAAAGGATTTCCACGTGGTTTGTTTCATATTATTATTGACTACACTGCCATCTACTGAGTAGAAGTGTAACTCTTCTCGCATAAATAAATGCCATCTACCGTCATAAAAACTAAATAAGTACCGTTTATGAAGAATGATAAAAGTTTTATTACATCTGTATTTATATAAAAATAAATGTTTAAATAACTTATTAAAAAAAATAACATTTTGTAATTATAATTGTTTATCATTATTGTTAATAATCATTTTTAATCGACGTTTGATTACATCACTATCCAAATCAAATGTCATATGAATTTCGGTGTCGGCCCGCGCCGACTTCGACACTAGCGAAGTGGACAGATTCTGGAAGATTGACACGCTTCCACTTTATTTTTAAGCTCAAATCATACAATAAGAATTCACTACTTTAACTTATATATTATTGTTTTGAACAAGTTATAAGACCTAAATAAATTTACCACAATGAGTACTATTTTGGAAAAAATTGCCGCTATAGAGTCGGAGGTTTGTAACAGAGGTTATAACTATTTTTGCAGAATTATGCCTTTCTGGAAAGACATTTTCAGGAAATTTTGGAAAATCTTTTTTGTGACTTAGTAAATTTTCAATTAAAACGTTTTGACAACAACGTATAATATCCATATTTGTTGAAATGTTTCACAGATGGCTCGGACTCAAAAGAATAAGGCAACAGCTCTGCATTTAGGATTACTAAAAGCTCGTCTAGCTAAGCTAAGACGTGAATTAATTTCACCCAAAGGTGGTGGCGGTGCCACTGGCGAAGGTAAGCCAAAGTTATAATATTTTCAATAGTTTTTTCATCATTATTACCTTATGTGTATACAGTTTTTCTAAAACTTAATGTATTGAACTAGGTTCAGTTTTAATTTTTTTTATTAAAAACGATATTCAGTAATGTAGGATATAAACAAATTAATACAAAATAGTTTCTAAATCAATTTAAAATATTATTATACCACTATCATAATTTATAGGATAATATTTTGATTTAAATCAATAGCTTGTCTATTTTTATCACACATTTACATTGATATTACAGTCTTCATAAGAACTATGACTATCCAATATTTCCAATGTGTAAAAACTATTTATAAGATCATTCTTCAATGATTGAGGCAGTAAATAAATAGTTCTACAAAATTTACAGTAACTTGAGAGAAAACTGCCACTCACTTACTTGATTTAGCCTTGTAATATTTTATATATATAAATAGTATATAAATAAAACAATTCTGCCATACAAAATATATATTTTTTATTATAGGTTTTGATGTGGCAAAGACTGGAGATGCTCGTATAGGTTTTGTAGGTTTCCCCTCAGTCGGCAAGTCCACACTGTTGTCAAATTTAGCCGGAGTGTATTCAGAAGTAGCGGCCTATGAGTTTACAACGCTGACCACTGTACCAGGATGTATTAAATATAAGGGAGCTAAAATACAGGTGATTTGTAAATATATTCATATATATGGCTTAAAAAAATTAATTGATTTAGAACTATTTCTATTTTAAAATAGATGCTTATCTATACATATAAATAAAATAGAAGTGTCTGTTTGTAGTTCAAATTTAAAATTTCTCTATTCAAGTAGGCATACATTTTTGAATTGTCAATTATTAAATAAAAAGGTTGGTTGGTTAGTCAGTCTGTGAGTAAGCTACCACCAGCTCGGAAGGCTGCTCTAAGAGAAGCCAGCAACTCAACAGTTGCTCTTTTCAAAATAAAATTTACCAATGTTTAATGTATACACTATAATATCGACCTTGCAAATGAGTCAATAACTTAAGTTTCATTTTGATACAACATTTCGATCAACTAAAAACTGTTTAATAAGATTTATTTAATAATACACTTTTAATTTTAGATTTATTCGAAGATATCTTGTGGAACTTTATTATATATGTGTACACTTAAGCCACATCATGTTTAATTCCAGTTGCTAGATTTGCCGGGTATCATTGAAGGTGCAAAAGACGGCAAAGGCAGAGGTCGTCAAGTTATTGCGGTGGCTCGTACTTGCAGTCTCATATTCATTGTTTTGGACGTATTGAAACCACTCCAGCATAAGAAACTCCTGGAACACGAGCTGGAGGGGTTTGGCCTAAGATTAAACAAGCAACCTCCAAACATACACTTTAGGAAAAAAGATAAAGGAGGAATTAATCTTAATACAACGGTAATTTTTTTTTGGTATTATGTATATATAATTTAGTTCTTATAAAAGATTATACAATGAGTATTATATGTATAATGTATAAATAGAAGATTTCTTTACCAACAGTGTCCCCAATCCGAGCTGGATCAGGAAACTGTGAAGACGATACTCTCTGAATACAAAATACATAATGCAGATATCACTCTAAGATTTGATGCGACGAGCGATGATCTTATCGATGCTATCGAAGGAAATAGAATATATGTACCATGTATTTATCTGCTAAATAAGATTGGTAAGGCTTTATACATAATTAGATGTATGTAACATTATTGTTAATTTATTAGGCCGGCTTATATTGATTGCAATTCTAGTTGTAAGTAAATTTCTCTTAATATTTATTTGGGTCACAATGAAGAAATACCAGATTGGGTTTGTTGTGTGGTTCTGCATTTGGAACTCGTAGCCATATTTTAAGTTAGTGTCTTTACATAACGGCTTTTGATAACTATGGTATAAATAGTCCCGACACTCATTTGATACACCAGTGATGGTATCGATTCAGAATCGAAAAGATATAAATAGATTATTGTTATCTTTGTACAAAATAATAGCAAATAAAAAAAAAATCTTATAAGTACAGTTTCACAGATACATAAAATAAAATTAACATGAAACATAACTACATTTCAATATACAACTAAAATAAATAGTATATATGTATACATAAACTAGATTTTATGAAATTATTCTTAATTAATTCCTTAATCAGATTCAAAAACCTAATATTTACCATATTATCAATATTTACAGATCAAATAAGCATAGAAGAGCTAGACATTATATACAAAATACCACACTGCGTGCCGATATCGGCTCACCACAAGTGGAACTTTGACGACTTGTTAGAGAAGATGTGGGAATACCTCAAACTCATCAGGATATACACCAAACCCAAGGGACAGCTACCGGATTACAACGCACCAGTGGTATTACACACGGAGAGAACAAGCATCGAGGACTTCTGTAATAAATTACACAGATCCATCGTTAAAGAGTTTAAATAGTGAGTTATTATCATATTTAGCTAAGAACAAATTCATAACATACCAAGTAAACCTGGATTATGTAATTTTGTGACAATGTCTATATATTTTACAAGTTTTTATATAAATTTCATATTAAAAATATGATTTTTTTATATTCAGTTCATAGTTATATTATTTATAGTTTGTGTATAATAATAGAATAATAATAATATGTCAGTATATTTCCTAATATGTTCAATGTATTGCAGTGCCTTAGTGTGGGGCTCGTCGGTGAAACATCAGCCACAAAAAGTTGGAATTGAACATATCCTCGCTGATGAAGACGTTGTGCAAATTGTGAAGAAAGTATAGATGAAAATTATTTCATCTATACTTTCTTTATTAGTTGACACTGTTCAGTGTAATGAAATAAACTGTACACTGTATATAGTGTACAGCTTATTTCAGAACTATATTCATTGTACAGCTTATTTCATTTTATATATCAGTTTATACAGTTGTTTTCATACTTGAAAAATTATTCAATTTAACATATAACACAGTTTGGCATTTTTTTTCATAGTTAATAAAAGAGTACTATTTATATATGCAAATTATTTTGTTAAAACTGTCTAAACAGATTTAGATGAAAACACATTCAATACTCAATATATAAAACAGGCTTTTCTAACTTTGATAATTTCAAACCATGTTTTCTATTACTGCAATACTTTCAGTATAATTTTGTATTTTTGTTTTTGGTAATAAATTATGCACAATACAATGTTTTTTTGCTTTCAAATTGTATTTTTTAATGTTTTTTTCTTCGAGTGGAATAAGATATGTATTTTTGTGTAAAATATATTTAAATTAAATAAATAAATTATGTATGTATATATTATAAAATATATTTAAGAAATGGTTAGTTTTTTATTTATTAATTTTGAGCAATAACATTATTTTAAAGCTAATAGGGCTTCATCCAACTTGTTACAGAAATTATCAATAAGTTTGTACTATAATATATATAATTTTATTATTCAGGGAATTTTCACAGTAAATTTAAATATTTATCTATTTGACCCCAAAACTTTTCACGTTGTAATGTTAGTGTGCTAACTGATTTGATTTGACACTAGTTAGGATTCCCAACCGCAATCTATAATATTAAAAAGAGGAAAGATTTTCATATGTGTGTGTGTGTGAGAGACTACCGTATGTAAAAAAATCTTTCAGTTTCAATACTATATTATTTGATCAATATATATATTAATTACAGGAAAAGGTAAGAATCCCAACATACATAATGTAGATCATGGTGTAAAAAAAAATGTTCTAAAATTTTTAAAAACATCTAAAAAAAGAATTCCTGATAGCTACAATAGTTATAAGCCAGCAATTTCGCGTACTGTATACAACGCGAGCGAAGCCGCGGTTAAAAGTTAGTATTATAGAGTTTGTTGTAATTATTGTGGTCATCCCAATATGTTAATTTTTTCTACGCTTTTCTATCGACTTCTTCGCCATTTTTATTCAGTGCTTCTCCGCCATCTTAACTTAAAAATTGTATAAAAATAATATATGTATCGCGGCGACGCTTAAATGTCTGTTCTAATGCTATATAAATTAATATTTTTTAATATTAACATCAAATAATTTAGCATATAGTGAGATATTGTTTAACAATTAATAACAAAATCATGTCCCATTGTACATAGCTTTAATTTAGGTCAGTAATAGATCATATGAGTCGGACAAATTTTACATAAAAAAGACATCACACTAACGTCAAATACATTGCAAAGTCGTAAAAAACCGCCGAATTTCCTATAATTTATATTTTATATAATATCCATGTCATATATCTGGAAACAAAGAATATAGCTTAAATCGCGCTATAGTAACTAATCGGGTGCTCTGGAAGAAAGAAAGATCAACAAATTTTATGTAATCATTTATAGTAAACATAAAAAAATATATACACAATTAAAATGCTTTAAGCATTTTAAATTATTGACTAGTGACATCTATCGGACTAAAACCAAAAAGTAAATCATATATTTAGTCCGCTAGATGTCGTTAATCAAGACTGAAATCTAGTTACATTATAAATGTAGAAAAATAAGGTTTATTTTACCAAATTATCAATAATATATACGTAGTTAATAATATATATTAAATTGAGAGATAAGTAACAAAAAAAAAATCAAAACTAGTTTATACTATGTTCGTATATTGGATTTTTTCTACATCGCGCTTATGATATTTTGTGTCCGTGAAACTATATAAGAAATCTTTAGCACGTGTCTGTCGTACTCGCTTCGGCAGTACATATACTAAAATTGGAACGATACAGAGAAGATTAGCATGGCCCCTGCGCAAGGATGACACGCAAAATCGTGAAGCGTTCCACATTTTTTTGTCAAATTAGTTTCTGAAAACAACATTTTTATCAACATTGAAAATCACATCTCTCTACATTGTTCTATAGACTTAAAATAGATATCTACCGAATTTCTTTAAAACTAATCTCATAATACAAAAACGAAAAAGGTTAGAAAGAAATACATATTTTTTATCATAACTAGCTGACTCACACGGCTATGCCCGCATGAAGTTTTTGTAACACTTAACGCGATGGCGTCATCTATTTACTAAATATTGACTTTTAGGTTTTTTTCTGGAGCTAAATTATTTTCCTGCGGTAAAAAGTATCCAGTGTTATTCTAGGTCATATACTATTTGTATACTAAATCTCATTTAAAGCGATCTTCATGTGATCTTAATATTTTAGACATACTTAGTGTATCAGAATAATATATAATAAGTAAATAAAGTCAATGAGTTGTTTTAAGTTAAATAAAGGTATATATATTGTGAAAAAGAGCATTAAATTGAGTGTAGACAGTGAAGAGAACATTGTGGCGCGCAAAAACAGTTCGTGTATGGCATTTTAATTAAATATTCATATTCAAATGATATCTGCTCAACGAATTGACCGATTTTAATGATGTAAAAACCAAAAATTATCTACTTGTAATGATGTTGATGATGAAATTCATAGATTCATATTATTAGTTATTACAAAAAAATGTATTTAAAGTATGTAGTGGCTATTTAATAGTTTTTGAAATATAAATACGCCGTTTATAACTTAGCTGTTATAGATTTACGCCTTGACAAACATCTTTGTAGATATTTTTTAGTCCTACAATTTATTACTTCATTATTTCGTCTTATCTTTAAACATTTATACATTTAAACATTGCACGCAAAAAAAGTAATTCTTAAGATTTTACACCTAGGTTAACATAATTTGTTGTTTTTGCACATGTCAAAGTTTTTTTAAATAATTTTAGTATGTTCCTTTATGTATTAGTAAAGTTATTAAATACAGGTCAGTATTTTTAGAGCCTATCCGATAAAAAAGAAACTAAAAAAATCATTTCAATTAGACTAACTACAGGTTTAATAAATAATATAGTGAGTTATAATATAAACAAAGTTAACGTATTTTGAATTGAATAAGTGGTCACCCATCTAACTAATGAACGCGCCCGACGTTGCTTAACTTCAATGTAGTATAGATATTATCGACAATCATTTTGGTGCTAAAAAACAAATAACAAAATCCTTTTTTTTTTCCAACTTGGAATATAAATAATAAAAATACATATTTTATTATAATATGTATATATATAAAGTGTGTATTTGTTATTAATATTTGAATTACTTCATCTCAAAAAAAAAAAATTTTTATAAAACAATAAAAATGTTAATATAACAGTAATTGAAAATTAATTAAATAAAAGGATGAGGTAAGTTCAATAATTTTTTATTTTATATAGCAATATTTTATTTTTTAAATTACAAATTATATTTTGTATTATTGTATTTTTGTTAACAAGTCTGCGGTTTGTTTCTCTTAATTTTTTTATCCTCTTGAGACATCTTAAAGCGACCTTTTGTGGTTTTGACAAACATGTTAGTACTGGTCTTGGTAAAGAAAGAATATCTTCTGTATTGATACTAATTTTCACCATCTCTTTCTTCTTGACAGGATTAAGTAACTCCGTTTTATTTAAGACGGTATTTGCTTCTCTATGACACTCTTTTCTCTTCTGTGATACCTAAAAATAATAAATATTAGTTATTAATATAAAGTAAAATACAGAAATGCATATATTATTATTTATTAAGGGCCTATAAGGGCTCACTATTTTCAAAACTGTGTGGAGATGTCTATTACAGTACAATATATATATATATATATATATATGTAAATGTAAACATTTTATGTAATATTTTTTGTATCAATAACTCACTGCTAATAATATTCTGGGTATTTATCAAATATTGTTAGTACTGCATCACCTTTAAGTTTCTTCATTAATAATCCTATAATCTAGTTTGATGATTCAAAATGTTTGAAACAAAGCCTTCAATATTTCGTAGGTTCCCAGTTTTCACGACTCACAGCTTTGATACACTTATTTCTCATTTCGGGTCATTTAGGAAATCTATGAAGGTCAAAAGAATTAATTATAAAAAGTATTTTTACTAATTAAACATCGATAACTAATTACGAGACAGACGACACTACTTAAGACGGTTATGTTAATTCGAATCTTTTTAATATATTGCACCATACAATAATAGTAATAATTTAATCTAACTAAATTGTGAATGTTTTGAAAAATCTTAGGACAAAAATTCAAAACAATCTCAAAAAAACATACGTATTAAATGACAATTCCGGGTCTTTTACTACATCTTTGAGTGTTCTTGAAGGACAAAACACTGCTGAGCACGACATATTTTAAATGTATTATTTAAGTTCTAGTTTAAAGTTTATTTTTAATTTGCTAAAACACATTTGATTTATTGTTAAGGCCTAGACGGCGATTAAAAAACAAATGATAATGTCTGTCAAAACTACGTAGTAATTAAACTGATTAGTTAAGTGTTTTTTACAAACAAATTGTTAGCCGAATACATGCAATTTACAAAAAAAAATTAAACGCATAACTTTGATTTATAAAAAAAATTGCGATTTTAAATAAATCCATTCTAATGAAAACTGCAGTTGTGTTAAGTAAATATATATGTTTTTTTTTTGTAGAAAGCATGTTGAGAGAAAATAATAAGCAATTATTTAATTAATTATAAGCGTACATGATCAGGGATTCGTAATCTTATTTTTTTTTTAATTCTTATTTGTACCTTAAAAACCAGTAGCGCTTTCAATTTACTGCTTTTGTTAACCATGTTCTTAGACGGATTACACAGGTAGACCCTATCTCTACCTTCAAAATTTAAAAGTCAACTGTCAGCTGTCATCTATCAAAGTTGAAAGTTCAATGCTCCTAGAATTACTGATAAAAATAAATCATTTGTCTATAAATTATCATTTTCGGAACTTGCGAATTTCTTATAAAATAGCGAATTTCGATGAAGTTTGAAAATTAGCTTAGAGTTAACTAGATTTACTTGGTAAATCATATTGTTTTTCTACATAAAATGACTTCATTTGAATGTTTATCATCAAATGAGGTAAGATTTTTTTATTTATATCTCAATTTTATGTACCATATAATTAAAAAACTACGTGTAAGTTAGCAGTGTTTAATTTGTTATTAATACAAAAAAAATACTTAAAAGCGTTATTTTGTAAACTTATCTCATTTATCTCAGTCGTAATCTATTCGATGTATATTGAACTATTGCCGATTGGATATCAGTGCTTTAGGTTTATAATCACACCAACAGATGGCGCTATAATCAAATATTGTTTCAGAAACTTCGTGTAGCTCTGTACAGTGACATTATAAATATGTGTAAAGAAACGAATTATCACCTCGGTTTAGATATTACTAAACCAGCAATGATAATCATTGCGGAACTTGTATATAAGAAGTTATCAATTTATGGATCGGATTTGGAATCTTTCGCTAAGTATGCTAAGTCTTCAAATTTATAAGTACTTTGTTTGAAAAGGATCCGTTATTTTAAACTAATAGTATTCATAAATATACATGTATATTGAAAAATTACAATAAAACTATTTTTATATAAAGTTAATTCCAATCAATCAAATAGAAAGAAATAAATGATCTTTTAATTTTCTTTTCTTAATAAATTATTATACACTTAAAGAGAGAGAAAGATGTTTGCTAATAGGTAACTTTTTTTTTCAGTCACGCAAAACGAAATACTATTCAGACAGAAGATGTTAAATTACTGGTCAGAAGAAACCCTTCATTGGTAAGTTGGGACTCGTATTTCACGTATAACTTTAATTCAATATAAATTTATAATATTATCTTATTCCAAAATCGTCAAAAATATATTATATTTACCATCTGATATATTGTTTGTAACACAATAAAGAAATATCTATCTGTCTCTGTTGTGTGGTTCTTCGCAGAGCGCGTTTTGAACTCTCTTAGCCTTATTTAAGTTAAGAGTGTCTTATAGAAGGGTTTTTGATAAGTATCAAGACCTGACACTCATTTGATACACAAGTGATCGTATGGATTCAAAGTGGAATATATATATATAATAAATAAAAGTTCATTAATCAAAATATTCACTGTCCCCTGCTATTGAAACATTTTATATTTTGACATATAATCCAATGTTTAACTTCATATAGAATTTCGCATTATAATGTATTTTATCAAGCAAAATTACATCAAAACCTGTCAAGTAATTATGTTCGTGATTACTATGAATATGCGGTAGGGATATTATTTATTCATGTATTTAATTTGTAACAATTTTTAATTTAATATTTAACGTATATTTTTGTAGTTTTTTAAAGTTACCTTCTTTAAAATAGTTGCGATTTGAAACTTGATGTAACGAAAATGCATCACGACAAAGAAACAAACACATAATTGTATACGAGAGAATGAGATAGAAGGCTTATTGCCCACTGCTGTGCCAATTTTTGCTCAATCTTTAAACTAAAGAGTTATAAGAGAGATAAAATGTTATTTTTATAACTCACGATAGATGGCGTTGGTACTTTTTTTAAAATTTTTAATTGTCGTAAGTTTTTTAACATAATACAAGCAGATTTATATATTTAGTTATTTATTTATATATTTTCCACTTTGCAGTGATCACTTGTGTACGTCAAATGGAAGTGATAGGAGGGCCTGTTTTGATATCGTATGTATCAAAATAAGCCCTTCTGTAAAGACACTCTCC
The DNA here is from genome assembly GCA_918358865.1 of Melinaea marsaeus rileyi. Classification (NCBI taxonomy): domain Eukaryota; kingdom Metazoa; phylum Arthropoda; class Insecta; order Lepidoptera; family Nymphalidae; genus Melinaea; species Melinaea marsaeus. The sequence continues at coordinate 22,136,699 of OU911093.1, read as the reverse complement.
AACTTAAAATAATGCTACGAAGGTTCCAAACGCGCCCTGGTCTGAAAAGAACCACACAACAAACTCAGCCGGGTTTTTTTTTATTGTGATAACTGTTTCACAAACGTCAATATATTTAGTGAGCAATGTACGATCGACTACAACCATCGCAATCAATTCGATAAGCCGTCATTATAATAATTAATAATAAGAAATAATAAATATTTTATATTAACACTAAACCCACCAAGTACCGGTCAAATTGACCGTTCTTAAACTTTTGTAAAACTTACACATTTTTGAACGTTATAATATCGTTATCAAACTACATGACAATTCTTATAATATGCATATAATATTTTCTTCTCTTTACTTTTAGTTATTTCCATTGTTACCTGCGTTTAAAATTAAATAACTTTTAATTACCGGTCAATTTGACTGCGTGCGGTTGGAACAGGTATACAAGAATTGTCGGTAGGTTTAGTGTTAAAGTATTAATAACAATAAACCTTACATGTATCTCATACTCTTGATAATCTATCTCCATTTCAATCTCTCTTAGGATACTATACATACAGACATTTTTTTCTATTTTATAATATTTATAAGGACGTATCTAAAATGTTTAAGTATTTTAAGTTTATTTAAAATTTTAATCAATATAAAACCATTTTTTTTAGTCGTACTCGAATCTGCTATTCTTGAACATGTTCCGTCACTAACAACTGAGCTATTGTGTCACATTACATTAGATTAATGTAAAATTATTAAATATATAAACGAAAACAGACAAAATGATGTAAAATATATAGATTATTCATTAATAAAAGTAATACGGGTTCGGTAATAATAATTTTAATGGCAATTTTAATTTAAATTCGATTCTGAATGACTAACAGGTGAGGTATGGTGTGGGGATTTTATTTATGCAGTGCTATTTTCAAGTTAAAATGATATGCCCATTTGATAAATCAACTCGGCGCCAAGCTAATCACTCATCTGTATTCTGTTATTAATCATTAAATTATTAAATGATGATCATTCTTACATTCATTTATTGTTAACAGGTAGCCCGCCTTCATTCAAAGTGTCCAGAGAAAGTTAATAAACGAAGAAAAACAACGTCAAGTGTGACCGCATCGAAGAAAAGGAAAATTGATAATAATTTACCTTCCGGTTCAAGAGATTGTACGTCTCCCATACTTTAGATTAATTATTAAAAGTATATATAAAACATTTTTTTTTTATTAACTTTAAAAAGAAATACTTATCGCAAGTAATGTAAATTTCATAGTGTACATTCAGTATTTTGAATCAGTGTGTGTGTGTGTGTGTGTGTGTGTGTGTTTGTGTGTGTGTGTGTGTGTTTGTGTAGGTGTGTGTGTGTGGTGAAAATAACAAAAGTGACAGTTCAGGAAGGCGCGTCCAAAAAAATCTCGTTACACAATTACCAGCACTGAGTCAACCGTGGAATTGCTTTTGGTTCTCAAATTCAACAAAAGTTCTAAAATATATACATACTAGCTATGTCCGCGACTTTGTTCGCGAGGAATATATTTTTAAATAAAAGTAGCCTAAACTACTTATAAAATCGACTATCCGCCAGCGAAAGTCCTGTTAAAATCAGTCTAGCAGTTTCAGATATTAGACAAAACAGACAGACAGAGACAAATATTTTTTTTTTCCATCATCCTCATATACTTCCATATGCATAGTCAAAAGCTGTTAATGTGTAATTACAAACGGACACTACAATTTTATTTATATGTACATATATTACATGTTTACTTTTCACTATATATAGTCATATTCAACATATCCGAAATCTGGTATAAAGTTTGACAATACTTATACCAAACTTGTTAAAGGGACTGGACTAATATAGGAATCGGTTTGTCCAGTCTGAATTGACCCTTCCTTCCTTTGGGTGGGAAGGACTATTAACATATTAATTAACAATATTAGCAAATTCAATTACATTTACAACTAAGTCTGAATCTTTAAGTGTTTTAATCCACTGACATATAAAACAAAGGTTACACCAATAGACGCTTTCCTGTCCATTATAAAATAAATTCGGGTCCGAGTGGGAGGCACTGCTGTGACTCTGCACTCGGATCCGAGCAACATCAGTGAATTCTTTAGGACTAACATTCACTACCATACAAAACAAAGCTCACTAGCCACAAACAAACACTTTCCTGTCCACTATAAAATACACTCGGATCCGAGTGGGAGGCACTGCTATAACCCTGCACTCGGATCCGAGCACCAGCAGAATATGTTAATATATCAATTAACGAAATAAAAATATTAAATTTCTCTACACTGTTTCGTAGTTAATTTTCATAACGACAGTTGGACAAATGAGATTTTTGCAATAACGTAGACATTTGTCAAAACTTGACCCAGGGGACGCTATAATGCAACTCTGCTAATGAATTTCATATAAGAAACAAAACATCAAAATAACAAAATATTGCTTAATAGAATAAAATATTTTATATGTAAGCAATAAATCTTTAATATTATAGAAATATTAAACAAATATCGCAGTAATATTTGATATTTACATCCCCAAAGTTTCCATAGTCAAATAATTCTAATTACAGACGGTCAGGGTACAGATGAATATGCAAGTGATATACAGACACCGTAACTACGTGCTGTATAGCTATAGTTATCTATAGATAAAATACTAACACGGTCTAATCTAGGAAATAGAAATAGAGATTTAAAGAAAATGAGTTTGTATTTTTGTAGTTTTAAAAATCGCTTGGTCGATTTTGATGAGATTCCGTGTATTTTTTTGGTTTTAGATATAATTATAATATTATAAAATTACAGTATTTTTAAATTTGTTATTTTTTATAACAGATTATAAAAACAGAAATATATATATTTTAAATATCAAAACGAATTTATTAGAATCTTATAACAAAAAAATCTCTGTTATATTTAAATATTAAGCATTGATAAGTCTTATCAGTTGAGTCGGGGAGAGAAGTCGCTGGATATTGTTGTATAATTATAACCACTTAATGTGGCAAATTGAAAGATAGTTACTTATGTACAGCTGGTAATTAATTAAAATATGAAAAATATATTTATTATTAAAATTCCATACATACTTTTTAACTTCATACAACATCAATAATAAGTCTAAAAAATCATACAATAAAGAACCATCAATTAAAATACACGATAATCGACAAATAATAAATAAAAATTAATATCATATATTGTATATTCATAGTCAGTTACGTGTTTGGTATAAGTATCTGTATAAAAGGGATCATACCATAGAGAACCATCAATTAAAGTAGTCGATAATCGACAAATGAGCAAAACGAGCACCGGCCTGTACGCAGAGCATAGCCTAGATCATAAGGCTATGCTCCGTGAGGAGATAGGCCTGCGGTGCTCATTAAAATATGTAAATGTTGCCCAGACATTACGCAGATAGGTGCTTCTGACTTATTGACTGGACGGCCTTAAACACTATCGCGCCATTATTAAATAAATAAATTAAAAATATATTTCAAATATAAGTTTAATTTTGTAATTATGATATTCGTTTGTTGGGCTTTAAAAGTTTAATAAGAGAAATATTTTTTTATAATGTATTTTAATATTGCAAGTTAATGATGAGTTTGGGTACATTATTTTCATTACTAATATTTTAATAAAAAACATAATTTAAATTTTATTATACATAAATTTCTAAAATCACACAATAATGAAGAAATTTACTTAAAACTAATTCACAATGAACATTTTTTATAAATAAAAATATATATAAAATGAAATATATAATTAATATGATATTGCATACCGCCGTCCCTACATAGTGAACGCATTACTTCGCGGGGCACCTACCGCGCGCTACTATTAGTATCATTACAAATGTCGCTACTGCCGCGTGTCCGTCTGCGAGCTACCGTTTCTTATTAATAAGGAGCCCTTCAGTGTGGATGTGGCTTTGATTTTGTCTTTTCAACTTTAACTAACATTACAAATATATATTTTTTTCTTTACAATACCAGTTAAAATTAAAAAAATAACTTAAATAATATTATTTAAAATAGTCAATATTTTTTTTTTATATTTATGTATTTATATTTATTTATTAAACTCACGGACTGACTACACTTTTTTATGTAATAATAAATTCAAACGTGCTTAAAAGTGTAAACGTTTAAAAAAAAAGATAATTTGAATTTGGAATTCGAATATTAAGAAAAGCCCTCTCCACACGTCTCCCTCGGTTCGTTACCCCGCACCAACTGCAAGTGTTGTTTTGTTCTGTCCCCGTCATTACGTACCTTTCAGCTCATTACAGTTACTGGCAACAGATCACTCGCTTAATTTGTGCATTTCCGATCAAAAGATATTCAAATTTCAACCCTAATGACGCACGGGAAATGTTAATAAAATGTTAATGCGACCGGAGCGGTTGTTTCGTCTCAATAAGTGACAGATTTGCTTGACAGACGGACGGACCTCGTTTGTGATGTATGAATACGTTAGGATACCTTTTTTTATCTATTATATTATTTATGAAGCTTTGTCCGTTTGCTAAATGATATATATTTAATTTACAAGATGGCTGTAGTAATATAATTAATAAATACACTACAATCACAATGTAAAATAATGACAAGAAAGAAAGCACTGTATTGTTAATAGAAGGCTTTTACATTAATAGAATAAAAGATCTTGTTTTTCTTTAGCACGAGTACTTTGTTGTAAAATATATTTGTAATAACAACCTATTACAATATTAAAGATGGCTGGTGGAATGAAAAAAAATTAAGAAACTAGAAACTTTCTAACCGTTTCTAGAACGTTCCAAACTTTTCTAGAACGTTTCAAAATTTTCTACAACATTCCAAACATTTTTAGAACATTCCAGACTTTTCAAGAAAGCTCCAATTTCTAGAACGTTCCAAACTTTTCTAGAACATTCCAGACTTTTCAAGAAAATTCCAATTTCTAGAACGTTCCAAACTTTTCTAGAACGTTCCAAATTTTTCTAGAACATTCCAATCTTTTCTAGAACAAAAACCACGCGTTCTAAATTAAATGACAACGTACAAAAACAAGTTATAATTGTTATAATTAATAGATAATGTAATTCAAGATTGGTTAAATACAGTTTATTTATATAAAGCATTAAACTGGCCGGGCTTACGTGTCTTGAATTATTCATAGTAATCAAGGCATTAGAGATGGTTTTAGCATGTTTAGTTAAGATAATATTATTACTATTATAATTGATTTTAACGTAAATAATATTATTTAATAATGCAACATAAAACTCAAAAATGTTATGATATTTTAACCAGGATTCCTGGGTTCGAATCCAGGGTATGTTTGTATGGATATGGAATTAAAAAATGAATTTTCCGATCCGGGTTTTGTACCCTGTCGATAAATCCCCTTTTTATATGGAGACCTCGTACGGGCTGCCGAAACTTACGTCATTGAACCTCGTACGGAACGCTTGCTATGATAAGATTTATAATTTTATATGATTCATGATTTTAACTGATTCTATAACACCTATAAGAATCGTGCTCTTGATTCATTTGGAAAGTAAGTGTTTAAATTATTACATATATAAAATAAAAATTTTGTGTCGACGTTCGTTTGAACTAATCTTGAGCACTGAGTCGATTTCAATGAAACTTTGTAGATATCTATAGTTTAGTCCAACTTAAAGGATAGAATATTTTATGTATATATATATATATATATACATTTATATATACATTAAAGTGTTTTTGAGTTTTTTCTACAAACCAACCAACCAACAGACAAAGTCTCTGACAACAGCTAGTGTATAAAAAAAGGTAAGAAAAGACATGTAATAAGACAATTAATTGTTACTTGTGTTTTCTTTTCTCTTTTTTGTCAATAACTTATTTGTAAATATTGGATTTGAAGATACTTTCAAACAACGATAAATGTTTAAAGGAGACAGGGTAGAGACACGGGCATTAGCTAGTCATTATCTTCTTGCTGAATTCCCAATTTTGGGGTCGCAGTGTTTTTCCTTCCATACTCTCCTGTTACTCGTCATCTCTGTACACACTCCCTTCTTCTCCATATCGTCTTTCACGCAATCCATCCATCTTTTCTTCGGCCGTCCTCTACCTGTCCATCCCTCCACTACCATACCTAGTAGTTTTATGTTTATTACTTATTAAAACCGGTATTAGTTGGTAATATAATAAATGTTAATAAATTAAAAGTTTCATTATTTCGGGTACATTTTTAGATGATTAAGCTGAGCGTAAGCGAAGCTCTTAACCGTTTATGAGACCTTTTTTTGTGTTTAGTTGTCTCCAGAATGCGACGAGATAATTAGCTAAAAATTTTCTCATGTACGTTTAAGTCGAACGCGGATGTTATAGCGAAAACAGATTGAAAAAATGTTTAGCCATTCAAAAGTTATCAAGAAAATAAGAAAGGAGAGGGGCTCTGCTCAACACCCGCCGCGAAAAAGTCGTAAAAAAAATCATCTGATATGGCATTCTGATTCTCTCCTTAGAACATAGCTGTAATAAAAATATGTCTTAAATAATAAATCATACTTAAAGTAAACTAAAATAATGAATAAGTAACATATTCATTTTGTAATTTTATTTATTAATTAATATTATTAACTATAAGAAAATATTTTTGATTTTTTAAGAAAGAAAAAAAAACCCCAAAAATTCTAAAAAAAAAAAACTCAAACAATTAAACTTACTCTAATAGTAATACAAATAATGGTACCTTATTTTATATAAGATACAATTAATATATCTTTATATATATATATATATATATATATATTAGGGTACATCGAAAAAACTGAAAAATGGTGGCTACCCCCTAAAATGAAAGTACTTTTGAAATAAAAATTTTCTATGGATATCAAAAAATTTTTAAAAAATATCTAGAGGGCGCGCGGGTCACTCAAAAATGCCATTTTTTCGTGTTTTTTTAGATTTCACCCTGGTAAAACCTATTGAAATGTATCAAAAATTCCCATATTTGGATATGTTGTGCCCAGATAGACACTCTTTCGAAAACTATAATGGTTGACCATATTTTATTGGCCATTTTGTCGAGAATAATCGTCGAATGTCGTTTATTTAAATTAAATAATTATATTATTTTTGATTATTAATTGCTAATCATAAAATTTAAGAAAAAAAAACAAGTATGACACATGAAATCTATTGGAAATTTTGCGTAGAACACGAAAATAGTGGGAAAATTGGTCAGGAATAAAAGGCAAACGATAAAAAATGTGTTTTTCTAAATGGTTTATACTGTTGATATCGTTGATATATTATCGATTATATTATATATATATATATATATATAAAGATATATTAATTGTATCTTTTTTTATATAATAAAAACATATGAATATTGTATTAAAATGATATCAGGTCCCCGTATTAAGTAGGTATCAATTATATTCAGTTCAATGAAAACGCCGACTGCTGTTGACATTTTTGGTTATCAACTTAATTATATATAAAACAACCAAAATGCATCGTACGTCTGTGTGTCCTTCATAAAATTGGTGTTTCGATTTCTGTATTTTATTAATATTTGTTATAATAAATATGGTTTGAAATATAAAAATTGTTGTATAAAGAATTAGTAAGTATATATTTATTTAATATGCTAGCTCTGCATACGACTTTGTTCGTAAAGTTTTTAAATACATATCCTTGGTTACTTATAACATTATCTATCAAGGAAAGTCTTATTAAAATCGGTCCATCCAGAGATTAACCGGAACAGACAGACGAACATATAAAATTATTTTTAATTCTGTAAGTACCATATACTTACAAATGTATTCAAAATCTATAAATTCAAAATAAACAAACAGACACTACATTTATATATATATAATAAAACACCAAACACAACAAACACTATGATCGAAATGAATAATTGTCATTTTATTTTTCAATTGGGCGTGCGGTCCAGTCGGGACGACTGCCCAAGAATTAATAACGTAGGTACAGAGTTCGAAACCGCTACAATCTGTGCTCTTTTTGAGTGTTTCGTTTTTTTTTTTCATTTGTGTTTTTTGCTTTTTTTTTTTTTTCAACTACTATTCGCTGACGATAGTTTTTTGCGGTCAACGACCCTTTATGACGGTCGACGCTTTTAATAGCCTTCGACAGTTTTGATGTGTGGATGAAATGTTTATGTTATTTTTTGATTTTGTTTATTATTGTGTGTATAAACACTATTATAATTATAGATTTTAAGTTAAAATATCACCTATTACTTGAACTTTGACATCGTAAGAGATGTCTCAGAATCTTCTTATATTAATTAAAATCTAAGGTTACAATATTTTTGTAATTATCTCGTTTCCTATAGGTTTTTCCGCTATTTTTAAGTATAATACATATTGTAGAGAATTAAATTGCCTATAACTTGATATCAAAACATTTTTTATACGCTTACTAGTTTTTGAGATAGAGGGCTTAGAAAATCGTTTAAGATCAATCAGTACTCCCTTGCAAAAACTATAATTAATAACTTTATAAACAACTAATTGTTAATTTAATAAAAAAAAACCTTTAAATAAACATAAAATTAATAAAAGGAATGCAATACAAAATTGTATTTATCAAATTCGTCTATCCGTCTGCGGGATATGCAAATGTATCGAAAATAAACACTTAGCCGGTATCAATAATCGATTCTTTAACATATATGCATTTTCGGTGTTCGTCAGTTTGTCACTTACCGATCCCGGGGTAATGAATATATTCGAGGGATAGGGATAGGGATAGGGATAGGGATGTTCAAATAACGAAACTGTTACACAATAATAATATGTTGAATATACAATTTCTTTAATATTTCTGACACATTTCTTTCTATTTTTTCTTGTGTGTATATATATATATATATATAAACATATATAAACTCGCTTATTCCCGCCCGCTTCGCTGGGCATACTATAAATTAAGATGTGAACTTAGGTTGCTATGGTAACCTTTGTCATATTATCCGTTGTCATCGCAACCGTTGCTATAGTAACTCTTACCTCCGCGTTAAGTGTATAGCTCCTACAGGTTTAAAACTTGGCGAAATGCAAAAAGTTAAAATCCGTTGGGATAGAAATTCCGTAAAATCCGTTCTTAGTGGACGTATACATCCCAAAAGAAGTAACCAAAATAACAAAAAGAATAACTAAGAACAAAAAGGAAAATCATTTCTTAAATGACAATAAAAATACAAACAAAATAATGATAATGATACCAAAGTTAGAATAACAATAATGATATAATGATAACGAAGTATTCACTATTTGGTGTTCAAAAAAAGTATTAATATGAAGAAGGTCCTCTGAATAAAAAACGAAACCAATCCAGACTTATAAATATTTATTTATCTTTTATTGGTATTGTTAACTTGTTAACTTATCTTTTGAATGTACATTTGATTGTTGAGTTATATTAATAGTTTATATATATATATATATATATAGATATAGATTGTTAGCTGGCGGTTTATATCTATCTATAAAATAAATTTACATAAACACAGACAGAGAATTATCTCGGTACACGTATATTAACTTAGCTATTAACATATTTAATGATGTTGCGAATAAATTTTATTTTATAATAAATATATAAATTGAATTATATTTTTTGAATGGCGCGTAAACGTCGGGTGGAATGTTATAAATGTTTTAATCTAGATATTACGGTTTAAAATTACCTTCCATTTTAATGTGCTATTAATTTTGCGCCTGCGCAATATCATTTTGTTACATTCTAAACGTACCTACTTTTACTTGTGTTTACTTTTGTTTGTGTGTGTATGTGTGTGTATGTGTGTGTGTGTGTGTGTGTGTGTGTGTGTGTGTGTGTGTGTGTGTAAAATTTAACACATGTACAAATATCATACGTATAACAATATCTATTATATATGTATAACTTTTATAAATTTTATTATATTAATTAAACATTCCAAGGTAAATAGAATGTGGGCTATATATATATATATAATATAGTTAATATTAATTATTTAATTATATAATAATGTATCGATCGGGTCTCGGTACCAGGAGCGCATAATACAGGAGTATTAAATACATTAACATACGTAATTACTAACTTATCTCACTCTTAATTGCGGTGTGAAATCACTTTAATATAGTTGGTTATAAATAAGTTTTAGTGTTAGATTGAAAAGATTTTCTAACATATATAATATAGTTTTTAGTGTAGTTTAGTAAACTAATAATAGCTCAGACGAATTATAAATAAGTCTAAATGAGTTAGTTAGAGATTTACCACTCACTGAATCATCACGTAATCTCCGAAACTATCTGTCCGCTTAACTTAAAATTTTACATAGTTACTTCTTTTGTGACGTAGACGTCCACTAAGAACGGATTTTACGGAATTCCTATCCTAACAGAATTCAACTTTTTGCATTTCGGCAAGTTTTAAACCTGCAGGAACTATACACTTAACGTTGGGGTACTATACGAGTTACTATAGCAACTGTCACCATAGCAACGGATATTATGACAAAGGTTACCATAGCAACCTAATTTCACATCCAAATTAATAGTTTGCCCAGCGAAGCGGGCGGGAATAATCTAGTATATTATATGTATAATATAAATATAATTTTAATAACTCACATACGTGTTTGTGTATGATTTAATTTCTATCGTAAATATGTGTTGCGCACACGCAGGTGGTGGTCCCTTTAAATCTTTTATTCTTTATTACATAATCACATCACACTTATGTACAGTGTAATAAAATGTTATATAAAATATGGTTCTACTTCCTTCAGACATATTATATAGTATCAATAAATTTATACTGTGGCTTTTTTTTTTTTTTTTTTTTTTTTTTTTTTTTATGGAAGAGGAGGGCAAACGAGCTGGCGGGTCACAGATGACTTGTGATCACCGCCGCCCATGAACTCTTGCAACATCCGAGGATTTACAAGAGTGTTGCCGGCCTTGTAGGTAGGAGTAGACGCCTTTTTTGAAGGTACCCATGTCGTACCGATCTGGAAATACCGCCGAAGGGAGTTATAAATAATGGTTATTATATTATTATATTATTGTCTCCAGAATGCAACGACATAATTAGTTAAAAATTTTCTCATGTATGTTTGAGCCGAACGCGGATGTTATAGCGAAAAAGATTGAAAAAATGTTTAGCCATTCAAAAGTTGTCAAGAAAAGAAAGGAGAGGGACTCAGCTCAGTTGGCGGATCCTGGTTACTTATATATATATATATATATTAAAATAATAATTCAAAATGTTTTCCATATGCAATTTATGTCGTATATCTATATAAATATATATATATATATATATATATATTTATATAGATATATATATATATATATATATATATTTATATATATTATCCGTTGTCATCGTAACCGTTGCTATGGTGACCGTTGCTATAGTAACTCGTATAGCTCCCTGCGTTAAGTGTATAGTTCCTACAGGTTTAAAACTTGCCGAAATGCATAAAGTTGAATTCTGTTAGGATAGGAATTCCGTAAAATCAGTTCTTAATGGACGTCTACGTCACAAAAGAAGTAACTATGTACAATTTTAAGTTAATCGGACAGATATTTTCGGAGAAATAATAATAATGGTTATAAATAATGTGTACTTGTAGTAGTTTTTTTCGCTTACATTTTTAATGTCACAGTTTAAAAATTTTGGCTTGCTTAAGTCTGGTTATATCCGGTAAGATAAGATCTAGATATGTAATTTATTCCAACTATATATATAGTAGGCTATACTTATATTTTAGGTGTAATATATATCAATGCATGTCTGTGCGTTGAAATCCAAACGGCTATGTAAGAGCAAGCTAGAAATCTATGCCTGGGGGGGTAGATGAAAATTATTGGGGGTTTAGGGGTTGGGGGGAGGGGTGTCGGGGTCGGGGTGGAGACTGATATGTGACCGGGAGTCTTGTTCAACAAACGATGACGATGATTTAAGCTTGGGCCGTTTTAAGTGTATTATGAAGGTAGATCCGGCTTTTCGAGTTCTCTCTGTAATAGATGGCTATTATGGTACAAGGATGGAAGCCATGGTATATCTCATAAATATTAATAATAATAAAGAATTTAAATGATATTTAAATCTTAAATATAAGTAAATTTGATTCGTTTTTTTTAAACTAAATCTGATATTCAAATTTTAATTATATCATTCTAGGGTTTGAATAAAAACCAACTCATTTCGTTCCGTCGGTGAATAATAACAAGGTTTCGAATTATATTTCAGTTTGTTACACTGAATTATTATTAATTTTAAAATTAATCAAAAAAAAAAATAATTTTATAAATATATACAATAAAAATCATATAAATATTATTTAGTTCGCGCGGAATATGTTTTTAAAAATGAATGTAGCCTAAGTTACTTATAACATCAGCTGTGATTAGTGAAAGTCCTGTTAAAATCGGTCCAGCCGTTTCAGATATTGACCGGACCAAACAGATAGACAGACAGAAAAAAATTAAAAATATTTTTCTAATGTAAGTATGTATATAGATACTATCATGTGTTAGTAAAAAGCTATTAATATGAAATTACAAACGGACACTTCAATTTTATTTATATGTATATATATATATATATATATATATATATATATATATATACGACATAAATTGCATATGGAAAACATTTTGAATTATTATTTTAATATATATATATATATATATATATATATATATATATATATAAGTAACCAGGATCCGCCAACTGAGCTGAGCCCCTCTCCTTTCTTCTTTTCTTGATAACTTTTGAATGGCTAAACATTTTTCAATCTGTTTTCGCTATAACATCCGCGTTCGGCTCAAACATACATGAGAAAATTTTTAGCTAATTATCTCGTCGCATTCTGGAGACAACTAAACACAAAAAATGATCTCCCAAACGGTTAAGAGCTCCGCTCACGCTCAGCTCAATAATGATAATTCGGTGTGAGCGTCGTCCTCGGTTATGGAGATCAACAATTAATTCGTATAGCTGAATCCGGAAAAGCACTTTCCATTAACTCATATGTATGCTAAAATTATTCTTTGTCATTATGTTTAGGATGTGTTTAATTTTATATTATATATATACATTATTTATTACATATATATTTCTATATTTAAAAACACTATGTATACTAAATTTTATTTCATTTTACAATAAATGTTAAGGTGTATTTACACTGTTGTTTCAATATATATATATGTATATATATATATACTAGCTGTGCCTATGATTTCATTTTCACAGAATATGTCCTTATAACAGCTATCCAGTGAAAGTTTTATTAAAAACGGTCCAGTTTCAGACATTACCAAACAGGCACACAGATTTAAATATATATATATATATATTTAGTGATACACTATCAATACGTAATAACAAACAGACACATAAATATATTTTACACGTACCCATAGTGTACACTGTCGCTTATATTAAACGAACTCAATCTCGGAGACGCTCTCATAATAATCATAGTCAATAATAAATTTCATTAAAATGTATATTCTTTAGTTAAAAGCATTTTTTTCTGATTAATTTTCAGTCGCGCGGGGAGAGGGGGGGGAGGGGGAGGGGGGGAGGTGTCTTTTTTTAATTGAATATCAAGCCACTTTGATGGCGCCGGGAGAAAAGGGTTGGTAAAAAAAAAGTTCACCCTCATTTGAATAAAATAACAGAGCACTCCAGCTTTGCATTTACGTTGATATTTCAAATTATATCTGGATTCTCTCTCTCTTTTTTTTTATATATATATTTATTTTTTTTCTTTCCGTTCGTATTTATTTTATTTTTCCATCAGCGCTTCCATCTAATTGAGTTAGGGTGGAATCGAAAAATTTCGATCGAGTTGTAGGTAGTAGGTAATTCAATTTATTTTTGTTTCTAATGGCGTTGGAATCATTTTTGGGGGGAGGGGGCGGGGGTTGGAGAGTGGGTGGGGTTGTGCCGGTTAAAATAACGCGGCTTGACCGTAGGTACCCACCGTGACTTCAAAGTGCGTCATAGCACTCAGCGTGTTCAAACTACATTTAGTGTTAGTTTGGCTAACTAGCCACGCTTTTACTGTAGTGTTGTTGTCATAATTTGATATAAAAATTTGGTCAATATTATCAAATTTTACTACAAATAGTCTTGATCCTAGTTATTTATAATTGCGATATTGGTAATTATTATTTATAATGAAAAGTATGAAATATAATATATATCTATATATATACAATTATTGTATTAGCCGTACGATGTGTGCAACAATGCCGACACTCGCCCTCGTCAAATACACGGATGACCTAGTTTTGATACTTTAACGTTTTATTATATTTTTTTCATGTTTTTACATTATATTAATATTTTCGTATAAATTAACAATGTTCGGTTTCGTTTTTTTTTATTTAAAATATATTTATTAAATAGAATAAATGTAAAATCAAATAGTTTGAGAAAGCATGTTTATTTTATACTCAATTTTTTCAAATAAAAAAAAATACCCAAAAAATATATATGCAGAAATGTAACTTTAAACTAAAAAAAAATTATCAAACACGTTTCTTGCCATCGATTCTACACAGAATAAATATAAAAATTATCAAAGATCAAAATCGTTTTGTTACATACAACTAAAACAGCAACAAACTTACATACGTTACAAAAATATATATATATCTTTTAATAAAAAAAAATAAAAAAAATAACCAAAACATCAAATCACATCGGTCGCAGTACAATACCAAGAGCGTTTAAGAGAGTGAGAAAAGCCCGGGCTATTCGTTTCACGGAGGGCAGACTTTTGTCTTTTCGTACCAAAGCGGCTAAGTTGTGTTTTTATCTTTTTTTTATCTTTTTTTTATCTTTTTCCTTTTATTACACTCTCCTCGCCGCAAATTTGTACTTTCACTGACCTTTGAATCTGTTTCTTTTACAGATTTCGGTTAACTTGACCCGGTACGGTTTAAATTAAATACTTTAAGCAAACTTTCAATGTTGAATCTTTTAACTGTTAAAGGTAAGTTATATTTGGAGTTTAATAATAATAATAATACTTATATATTATATATAAATAATAATAAAATAAAATAATGACTTATACAGTTCGATCGGGGATGAAATCTCACAAGAAACTCAGTAGCAAGTGGCCCTTAGAGGGGGTTGACACTTATTTAAGTAGCACATAATTCAGTTTACTCAAGGGTTGAAAAAATACTATGTACAGGGTGTTTTTTTTATTTGAATAAATTATTTGAATCGTGCTAATGAATGTCTTCGATGTAGATTTTAATTAATTGATTTGTTTTGGTAAGAGTTTGTTATTTATATATATATATTCTATTGTTACATATTTTGTTTATTATTATATACTAGCTGTTGGCAGCGACTTCGTCTGCTATTTTGTAAAATATTATACATCAAAATATTTTAATATCAACATCGCCATCTATTGAAAACTTATAGAACTTGGAAGTGAATTAAATAATTTATGTGTATAAAACATTCTATAGATAAAAAGTATACTATCTTTTCATTTAACCAAACTATAGATATCTACAAAATTTCATTGAAATCGGTTCAGCGGTTACAAAGATTAGCACAAACGAACATCGTGACGAGAGTATTTTTATATATACATATAAAATAATATATATAAATAATAATAAAATACTATATACGATTTAATAATGTATAATTGTGTATAATTTCTCAAACATTAAGTAAAATTAAAATTGTTTATGACCTAACTAATTATAAGTACAATTTTACCAAAAATTACTTATTTAATAATTTTATTTTCACCAAAAATAGCTTAGAATCATTACAACAGATTAGCATTTCCATTTAAAATAATACTCAAATCAATTTTGGAGTTATAATACCAAGGACAGACACACACATAGACATGTTATATTTATAATAACCCTCGTATAATAATCTACTAAATTATAGT
The DNA here is from genome assembly GCA_918358865.1 of Melinaea marsaeus rileyi. Lineage (NCBI taxonomy): Eukaryota > Metazoa > Arthropoda > Insecta > Lepidoptera > Nymphalidae > Melinaea > Melinaea marsaeus. The sequence continues at coordinate 22,120,703 of OU911093.1, read as the reverse complement.
AAAAGGAATATAATTCGGCTAGGTTGGGATAAAATTATAATATATACAAATTAATAATATTAATTTATATATATGTCCCAATAGGAAATGTGGTGTGAAATAAAATGAATATATAAAAAAATAATACTAAATATTGTCTTATGATAAAAAAACAACGGTAGATTTTAATAATAATTATAATTTTATGTTATAATTTTTATTTATTTTTAAACATGGCCGACTCATTCGAAAAAAATTTTTGACATAATAGTGGAGGAATTATGTTTTTATATTTAAAAAATGTTTAATAAACAACGCCGTGTTTTTATGTTTATAATAAAATTTATTAAAATCAAATATACAACAAGTATGATAATGAAAATTTAGAACATTCTTGTTAAAGTTACATATTTGGCTATACTATTGTTAATAAAAGAATGTTAACTGTTAACTGTTAACGCGAGTACTAAATGAATACTCCATTTTAAATTGTTATAAATAAAAAAAAATCATACCATTTTTCCAAAGCTGTAACAGATGTGTTTTATCATGGCGACAATCAAAACGAACGTTCCCGGCCACAAGTTTAATTATGCAAACATCAAGCCTTGCCAGATTTCTCATTAGAGCAAAGATAATGACGGCGTACACTGTCGCAAAATTAGATAGCAAGCACGCACCCAAACAGATATACGCGGCACATTAACATAAACCGAATTTACATATAAATTACATTTTACAGCGTCTTAATTAAAACATTTTGGCATTATAAATGATCAAGGGAGGCGGGAGAACCTCCCCGCGCTTAGTTGATTCGATAGTTTAGCATTTTGCATGCGGTACTGGCGTTCCAAATTTGAAATTACTGTGCTAAATGTGTTTGTTGTTTTTTTTTTTTTCAGTCCATTATTTGGTGTTAGTTGCCGGTTATATTATATTTCGTATTCAGCCACGAATATTGCTGTACAAAAAGTTTTTATTATTAATATTTTTTAAATCATTTCAAAGCTTATAAAAGAAAGACAAAACTCTTGATTAGATTTTTTATGACCCTTTCCATTAGCGACCCCATCGATGAATCCTCGGTAATAACATTTACATGTAATTTAAAGAAAGGAAATCTTTGCTTTACAAAAGGGCGTAGGGAGAAATTAACAGAAACCTCTTTAAATAATTTGGCAATTAGGGTTAACATAAAATCTGCATAATTGTGTAAGTTCTGTACTGTTTATGTTTTCACAATAGCATTTAGTTTATTAATTATTAATATACTATATAAATAAAGATTATTCTTATTTAAATTTTGTCTCGTGTTAGATTTATAAAAGTCTTGACACAATTTTATTTCTAAGCGCGTATTGTCTCAGCTAACAACTAGAATTAGTTATGAAGAACTAAAGACTAAAGACAGCCATCTTTGTATCCAGCTCAGCCGCAGGGAAGTCTAAATAATATCACATTGTTCCTGAAGTTAAAACTACTTCAAAAATAATGAACACGTGTTTTTTCCTGAAATAATACAAAATTATCAAACAAACAATGCGAATCCTACATCTCAAAAATAATGATACAAAGCTCTTTATTTCGCACAATTACAACAATATGAGTGAGTTTCAAGATGCCACAGAGTAAGATATGATAAAGTAAAATGTTTACACCACTGGTGAATAGCGATGTGCCCGGAACTAAATAATGTCGCATGTGACTTGAATAAAGAAAGTAGTGAAAAACAGACGCCTAGTGTCAAGTGTAAATCGCCTTGTTAATTTCGCCGGCCCTGCGGCGAATTTCGCCGAGGACGCATTGTGTACGCCGGCTTTATGTCGTCTTCCCGTTGTCTGTACACGGGTTTAATTGCGTCATTGGCGCGCTTTTTGAAAAAAAAAAAAGAATGACGTGTAATTAACGCGGGAATATGGAACGTGACAACGCGGGTTTTTTTTTATATTTTTTTTAATTAGGCAAGGGTTTTATTGGTGAAGTGCGTTTTGTATCAAATGTTTATGCCTACCTTATTAGGCCCCGCTGTTTAGTGCATACTTAGCGGATTGTAGAAAAATTATAACGCATGATTAAAAAAAAGAATGACGTGTAATTAACGCGGGAATATGGAACGTGGTAACTGAGTGACGTTTTTTTTAATTTTTTAAAATAGGCAAGGGTTTTATTGGTGAAGTGCATTTTGTATCAAATGTTTATGCCTATTAGGTCCTACAACCTATAAAATTTTATATTAGTTTATATATAAACATTACCTGAACAGTTAAAATTAAACGAGTGGCCAAAATTTTTACGGCGTGATTAATTTGATGTATACGTGTGTTGCGTAGCGTAGGTTGGTAAATAAAAAATAATATTTGGGACAATGACTGGTCCAAAACGGATGATACATGATCCTCGTTTGGTTGGTTCGTGTATTTTTTATTATTAAAAAATCACATTAACGGCCTTCATTGGGGCGGCGATAAATAATGCTCTTATTATTCAAATTTTTTGTTTTTGTTTAGACCCGCGTTATAAATGAGCTTATTTGGTACCGAACGATAGCGGGATAAAATATATGTATAATTTGTTAACGTTTATTATTTACGGAATAGACAGTAATATTTTTTCATGTACTACCAACATTGTAATCTCAAAGTTATGTCAATGTGAAATGTCACTTTCAATAACTGTTTAATAATGTTTTTTATTATTAAATAATGTAGCCTTAATGCCTAAACAAAGATAATAAAGCAATAAAAATAAAGTTACTGTCGGGAATGGAACCCACGACCCTTTAATTCAAATTCAAACAGAGGCATCATATTGACATTAACTATTACTATATTTATAAGTATGTATTAATATTTTGATTAAAAACTCATTTTTTCTATAAACATTATATAACTTGTGTACAAATCATACGAGTGTAAAACGAGGTCACGTCTATAACTATATCCCTCTAATCTCTATCTATAGATGAGATGCAAATTTATCATGATCGTAACTGACTGATAAAGGTCATGATTTTACACATTACGTTGAGGTGTTGCGTCGTGAGAGAGACAACTGTATCGCTCTGTCCCTGTCATATAAGCATACTTCTGGTTCGTTATTTTCATTTTATACTTTGGAAAAGCAGTATTAGTTTGCTAGGAAAATTTTTCCTAAGGAAATATTTAAAGTTTTCTTACTTTGTAGTCGCTTTATATAATTACTTTTGCAATTATTTGTAATGTTTTTTTAAGGTTTAGTTAAAGTTTTTATTGTTTTTAATACACATAAAGATGTGATTAATGTCTATCCGAAGTCTTGATTCATGACAAGAAAAACTTTTTTAACAAAGTACAACTTACATTTATAATTAAATACCTTAAGATTAATTGAGCTTTGATTTAAGTTACAAATAGCAAACTTCAAATCAAAATTCATTTCACAATAATTCAACAACAATTGAAAAAAATATAAAATTTATTAAACACACCGAACCAGCAACCACCCTTGCGCTCCCCATACATAATGTATGTAAAATTAAAGAAATGCAATGATGAAACGGTCGCCCATTGTAGATAAACCGTCCATTTCCTATCACAATTGAATGATGAGCAACCATTGTGACTATGTTTAGAGTTCCTGCATATAATGCCAGGATAGGTGGTGCTATTTGATCCACTTTGCGACCCATTATCCAGCTTTACTGGGTCACTTCGCGAATTGAGAGGACATTACTAAAATAATATGCCAACTACGATTTGTATGAAGAGATCTTGTATGGATATTTTGATTATTACGCACACACACACACATACACCCATATTATTATACATACAAACATACAAATTTATTTATATACTAGCATCAGCTTTCCGGGATAGTAATGTCAAAAAATGGGTCCAGCATTTTCAGAGATTAGCCGGAACAGACAGACGGAGAAAAATTTAAATTTTTATATGAGTACCGTATATACTTTTATATGCATAGTAACAAGCTGTTTATTTGGAATTACAAACAGACATCCACTTTATTTATATGTATATATATAAACTCTGAAGGTGCATGTTGAACAGCAATTATATTTGTGATTAGTGAAGCCCAGAATTAGCAAATTAAATTTTACGACGCCTGTCTCTTTTCTATTTATATCTTTGAATATGTTTTTATATGTGTGTTAGTCACGAAATTTCTCTTAAACGGCTGGACATATTTTGATGAAAATCGTCAGTTGGCGGGATTGTCTAGTTTTTAGATTGTTTATCGATCGTTTTTAGATTAGATTCTTGGTTACAAAATATGTATTTTTTTTGCACAGACGTACATATATATATGTTAACTACATTCCATAAACACTTATATAACATTGTATTTCATTTAATAGCAAGTAACAACATTTTTTAAATTTACGACAAAAATAAAAGTATGTAAAACTAATTAAAAATGGCGTCTGGTTGAGAATTATTGTGGCTACTTAAATCTTTATAACACAAGTGACGTATTAATATTCATAAAGTTATAATTTATTGCAAGTGTCAATATACATTTAATTTATGAATTCATGGCGATTATATATAATATATTATTTTATTTATATATTTTCATGTATCAAATAGTGTCACTCACACCATACTTATCAAGACACTAACTTAAATAAGTGTAAGTTACACTCGCTCTGAACCACAACACAGATGTGTGTCTACTGATCACTGTTTAACAATTCAATATATAGTGAGCAATGAACTAGAAGCATACAATCAATATATATAACAATAAAACAAAATAAGATAAAAATTGCTCTCTATCCTATAGAGTTCGAAATAGAGTCGTTGAAATAAAAAATGATATTAAAATGTTTCCTTAAAAGATAAAATATACAACCTTTTCAGAACATTGATTTTGATACAATATTTATATATATAACAAAATTAAGTCCATTAGAGGAATTGTCAAAGCACAATCAATTAAGTGTATCAACAAATTAATTAAAACAACGAGCGCTGTCACGGTATAGGCCTAGCGACGCAGTGGACGGCGCTCGATAAAAAAGCAAGACTAAAAAAACTTCATCCCCGTCGGAAAAAAACAGATAAAAATGTCCCCACTCGTAATTTAAATGTCCTACCAGTTGTCTGTAACCTATTTTGTTCATAGTTTTAAAAACATATATATACATATATACATATATATATGATGTATATGAAAATTTTGTTGAGCTATATGATGTATGAAATTTCTCTAAACTTTTGTGGTCAAAATTATATACACTAAAATGAACTTATATATTATATATCTATATGTATATATATATATTTATGTACGTGTATGGAGAAGTACCTTATATATCTATATATATAAAAGGTTATGTATCCAGGATAAAACAAAATTTATGGAGTACGTATTGCAGTACGGACACTAAAATGATTTTGCTAGATTGTGATAAGGGATCACAATACATTTATGTATCTATATATCTACATATTTATATGTCTATATATCTAAACTATAAAACGAATTATGAAGTTTCATTTTATATATCTTTTCAAAGAATATTCATTTATATTATTTTTTTAAATTTTAGATGAATTTGATGTTTCTTATATATTAAAGGTTTATTAATATATGATTTTTATATTATATTTTATGAATACCCAATGTGCATACGGAGATTTCGTTCAAACTAGGACACCGGTTGAAGTTGCTATCAATCCGATATCCTAACCGTGGAAATCAATAAGCGATCTACAATCCAAGATTGATATCAAACTTGCTCACTTCTACACTCAATCCACAAGTCACTTTTGCAGTGATAACTCAAAAAATATGTTATAGTTTCAATTATTCATTTAAAATCTGATCAAGATCAAGTATTAATATCGGTAGTACATCCTTTATTAGATCGAAATCTGATCCAAAATTATCTTCATTTAGTGTTGAAGATTGCATCCTATTAAATTTTGTTAATAAATTAAGAGTTTTGTAAAAACAATTGAAATGTAAGATTAGTTTAACTCAATTGCCATTGCTAATTATCGTTCTGAATGTTAGTTCTCAAAAAACAACTCCTGATGACTCCTCAGGACTTTTTAGGACTATCATGATCATGACCTTAATATTAAACTTCAGCATTACCGCTAATATATATTAGATAATTGGATAAGTTTCACGCTGTCTATCCATATTTGATATACTTTGTTACAACAAGAACCCACAAAATCAATCTTTCGTCATGTCATATTTGATCAGATCTATGTCATTTCTGGATCATCGACGGATCTAGAATTTCTTTCAGTTGACTCTTCACAGATGTATTTTATTGACAAAGATATCACTATCTATCTTTTATCTATCTATAAAAAGATTGATCAACTTAGTTGTTCTTCGGTTGATTTTTGACTGACCTTTATATATCAAAATGACTTCATAAGATATCACTAACATTCTATCTTTTATCTATATATAAAAAGATAAACTAACGTATCTATTCTTCGATTTTAAACTAACCTTTGTATGTCCAAATGACTAAAAGATATCACTGACCATTATTTATCTAAATGACTAAAAGATATCACTATCTATCTTTAATCTATCTATAAAAAGATTGATAGAATTATAGCTTGTATTTATATAATTTAGGTCAGAAACAACATTATTAGAAACGGGACAATAAAATATATATTTTATTACACCAGTCTAAATAATTATGCAATTACTGGATTTTAACCTTATTATACAACTCACTGATTATATTTAATATCCTTGTCCTAAACAAGTAATGGTATAACTATTTAATATATTAATTAATTATTTAATTCAAGGAAAGGTAAATTATTTGTATCAAATAGTGTCAGGATAATGATACCATTCTTATTAAAAGACCTTCTGTAAAGACTTCTGTGAAGTTGCAGGCGTTGAGCTGAGCCCTCTCAGGTTTTTGACCATAATTTTTAGACGGAATGAGATATTTTAATCCTTTTTTTAAACATGCCCATTCCTCTCTACAGCTCTGCCAATTTTCATTCAAGTCGGTTCAGTAGTTTTTATGTGATGTTGCTTCAAAAATAAGTTTCCCAAAGTTAAGAGTTTTGATTACGCTCAGCTCACGAAGTCTACAAGTTCTGATAACTGAAGTTATTGATAACTGTTTCACAATTCACTACAATATATGTAATATAAGGTATTTGTGATAAAAATATACTTATAATATTATAATCAAAATAATCATATATTTTATATCGTTACAAAATGCAATCGGGGTACAATCTACCGAAGGGCTTTGTAACTTTCATATTCGCATTGACAGCTCAGGGTTGACACACGATAATTATATATAAAATATTTTATTTATATATTTATTTAATTTTAATATATATAGTTTATATGTTAGGATATTTTCATTTTTTTTCAAATGTTAATTAATTTTTTAATTATTTTTTTCTTTATGATGATATTAGATGAAAATTCTGAACAATGTGAGTTTAACAGTAAAAAATGATTTTAATAGTACGTAGATTCGATTCCATGAAATGTGATTTATAACATTTTTAAACTTGATACAAAATTATGTTATATATGTAAAATACAAAATATATTTTATATACAAAAAGTAAATGATATCCTGTTTAATAATGGTATTTTATTTATCTTAATATATATATAAAGCTTAAAGACACTCACTCACTGACTCATTCATCGCTCTACAGCCCAAACCGTAATACCAACGAGTAGAAACTGAAATTTGGACACAAGACTCCTGACATATTGAATAGGTGCAATAAGAAATTATTTTGCAAAGGTCCAAACCGTTCCAAAGTTACAGCTAAAAAACTGCAAAGTTTACTTCCCGCTCCCTCTCTTCTCCCATTGCAATGCAGTAGAAATTAAAATTGTTTGGCCAGTTACTATGTTTATACTCAACACGCTGCGATGTGAGAAACAAGAGTGTACCTATAACCCGATAGGAATGAAACTCTGTAGTTATCAAACTCAAGGCTTTCTCGCACTGATAGCTAGTCATGGCGGGTTGGTGGATAGAGCGTGTATGTGTGAAGGGTAGGGTCATGGTTTCAATACTCGGGTAACCTGCTAGTCTATAAATATTAATTAAACATTAACTCGCCGAACTATATTAAAAGAGTAATAAGTAATTAAAATTCCTGTGAGGTGCCAACCCTAAGCCCGCTAACATGCAGTAGCCGGCTATCGCCTTATTAATAAACATGCGCTAACAATAAATAATTGTTTATAATGAACTTTATAATATATTAGTACAGATACTTCATTATCTCGCGGCTACACACACACACACGCACACACACACACACACACATCTCAAGATGCTGAAATCTAGAGATGGTTAGGTATAAAATATATCGATAAAGTAAATTAATAATAAAAATATAATTACACTATTATTATTTTACAACATTTTTGGTTCAAAAAATCTAGAGTTGACTGGAGCCATCTTAACTTTCTTAAATTTTATCGATATAAGGTACACCTTATATCGATAAAATTAATAATAAAAAATATATATAATATCACTACGAAATATTAATCAGATTTTTTTTGAATATTTTTATATATAGATAATACATTTCTATCGATATCCAATTTATATACAACACTATCGTGCGCATGCGCATCTTATTTTTATCGACGCATTGATTAATGCGTCTTGATTTAAATAATTTAGTTAAAGTTATTATAAATTTAGTGCGAATTGTAAAGTGAATTATATATTGTGAAATATTTTATTACATTTCATAGAAAGTTATTCTAAAATTATATATTTAATATATACATGTGTGAACGCCCGGCGTTGCGTGACAGTTAATTGCTCACCTCTTGCATTTATAGCGCAGTCATTAACTTTGTTTATTTGTTGCGATTGAACTTAGTTGTTATTCACTGTTTTTTTGTTATAAAAAATAATTTATTTAAAATTTACAATTCATTTTATTTTTAGATTTAAATTAATAATAATTATATATTAAAGTATTTTTTAATACTAATTTTTTGGATGTAAAGATGAAACAAATTTTCACAAACCCTTACAAGGCTAAGTTGTAGTAAAAATTTTAATTAAAAAAACATTAAAAACACTAACAATATACTTAAAAATTCATATTAAGAGTGCATAAAGCAGATAGAGTAACGGAAATGGGGAAATAGTTTAAAAAAAGAATATGGCGTTCCTTCAAAGGATGAAAAGTTTAAAACATGGCCGACCTTCGAAGGTGAAGGTCGTGTGAGACAGAGATGGAAGATAATCTCAAAGACGTTCACAAATAAAACAATGGATCTACTCCGAGCTGATATTAATATTATTATACTTATAATATAATAATATTTTGTTATTATTAACATATTTTTTAAATAGAATAGGAAAATATTAAAATATATTGTGTTACGATTTACTAAATTCTACTTATATTATAAATACGAAAGTTTGTGAGGATATTTGTTTGTTAGTACTTCACGCAAAAACGATTGAACCTATTTAGATGAAACTTTACAGTAATATAGTTTATACAAATTACTATCGCTTATAAAAAAATCTATGTATAATTTGAGTAAGTTTGTAATGTTTTAAGTAAGTTAAAAAAACTGTCTCTTTGATAACTATTTTGGGGTACGCTTCCTGAATCGTTGGTGCTAAAGAAAGATATATTATTTGATAAGAGATTATTTCTCTTAAATATATATAAATAAATTTCAGAACAGCATATACTTTTGAAGTAGAATCTGCGGGCATACGGTAGTATTATTAATAATTATATACTTTCATTTAAAAAACACCCTCTACTTTATTATAAAATTAAAATTAAACCGTAAAATTATTAATAATATAAATAAAAAACCACTCTATAAAGATAAATCTGCTGGTGGTCCTTCCTTATTTTGTGATAAGTGTTATCATATTATCAAATATATTATGTATTATAATACACACCTACTATAACAATAGCTCGTCACATGTATTTTTAGTTGCAAACTTGTATAATATTAATTAATAGTACTGTTAAAGACAATTAAAATACTGTTTTTAATTAATAGTCGTTTAACAAAAACAATTAATATTGCAATGCGTGTGAGATAAAAATAAAGAATGGTGGAAATTGATAAAGTCTAAAGATGTCTGACACCTGACATCTTACTGGTGATATCTTAAAAAATATCCAGGTTGCTAAAAATGTTATTTATTTTAACAAAAGTAAGATAATCGCCTTTTATAGGTATAGATATTTTTTCTTTTTGGAGTACAACTGTGTACATTTATAAGTGAAATGTAAAAAAAACTATATTCATAACATCTTCTTGTAAATAAATATTTAATAGTAGTAGAATGTCCACTGGAGGTTTTTAAGTAAAAATACCTAAAAAATTGTTGAATCAGTTGGTTCATTTTATTATTTAATAATAATTATGAATTTTTACATTATTAAGTGTAAATGGATTTAGGTTTTTTTATCATTTAAGATTGATTCTTATCAGTAAAGAACACGTAAACAACACCAGTATTTTCAATGTTTTAACTAAATTCGAACGACAAAATATGACAAACTGTCAAACTGACATCGTCACCCATTGGTCGATTCAAATAACGCTTTCTTAGCTTCCTGTTGCATGCATACTTTCGTTCCTTATAGAACTACTTCTACATATTACAGGAAAATCAAATTTTAGTATTCATTAAAAAGCAATGTTTATTTTCGTCCTAAACTTTGTCTTAAACTTTACAATATATCAAAAGTTGTTCTGTAGAACCTGTCATTACAAAATGACTATTTTGTTGACATCAAGATATAATTTATCTCTTTCTTCATAATCATTTGATATAAAACCTATTACTAAGTACTTTGTTACTAATCATTTTTATACACATATTTAATTTCCATTCCATTGATTATCCAATTAATAACAATGTAAAACAAAAGTATTATAAATTTATATTATAATAAATATATGAGTGATATAACAAAAAGTTATAACATTGTGTCAGTGTAATGTGTAATAAAGCGAACATTACTCTCCTCAAGTACAATGTAGCCGTAAATTACTTAGTCGCCAAATAGCACATCAACGAATAGTTTGCGATTGGACACTGGGGTCGACGCGATCGACACTATTATAACATTTGAAACGAGAAAAATGCAATTTAAATGTACAAGCATCAAGGTTTTAATATTGTGTGAATGTTAACTTAAAATGGCGGCTTATAACACTAAAATGTGTCATGTTAACAACTCGGTAACTTTTGGGTGCGGAGAATTGATAGTTATTGAAATTATTTACAAAAATGTCCTCAATAAAATCGTATTATTATTTATGTTTGTGATATAGACTATATATTAGTCTAATTGTCTAATCTAATAGTCTAATTTGTAATTTTTCGTATAAAATGTAATAATATTCTTAAATAACTTTAGTGTCGGCACCATTGTTTTCCGCAGAGACAGTGCGCGAACTTGTCCTATTGTGGACTTGAAACAATGATCTGGAACTGTAATAATGAGTCCACGAGCCGAACCTATCTACAGTGTCGTCAGATTTATAATATTATTATATATTATGATTTATTTCAAATTTATTATTAATTTTAAAGAAGCTTTAGGATTTCACATGATGGTACTATAGTATAATGTCCAAATATATATATTACATTTATAAAAGTTAATAATTTTATATTAAACAAAGTATAAACTAACAATGTCGGCGTTCGTTTATATTATCATAATTTAAATGTTTTACATCAAATACACTGTCCCGTTGCGTTAACACTGGAACACATGTCGATAATTTTTTTGTAATTCCATATTTGTTACATTTATTTACTGTGAACATTCGTGGCCGGTTTGTACCGACAGACGGTATTAAAACATTTTTTATTTACATTTTGCTATGTATGGTGTTATACGTTATGTACCAGCTAATTACTATTTTAAAACCTAATTAGGAAATATTAATAATGTAAAAAAACTATTTAACAAATACTGTATCAAAAATGAGAAAACCGTTATCAGTGAAAAAAATAATTACAATTTAATTATTTGGATTTTAATATTCATTTTTGGAAATGTTACAAAATTTTTTAACACTCTACAAGTGAATTATATAAGAATTTTGTTTGTATAGTTTTTAGTTTAGTTTTATATATTATATATGTGTGAAGTATAATTTCTTTTTGCTCTATTAACGACCGACTTTATAATCGTTAGTGTTTTATGTTAAATATATTGTAATGCCTTATAAGTTGTAACCTTTAAACAGGATAATACAGGTTATACCTCACTCTATATAAGTATTATATTTGAAATAGTATTACGGCACCATTGTGGACGCGCTCCAAGGATTGAGGTTGACTTCTTATGTAGATTTTACGAGCGGCGATTGTTTAGTGAAATTATTTAATTGTGCGGACCAGACGATATGATTATTACATTTAATATATATATATATATAAGATTTGTAGTAATTAATGTTTGTAGGAAATCTTCCGTTATACAAGATATACTATATATGTATGCATATGTATATATTAATATTTCTCTGTGAAATAAAGAAAAAACAGTACTTTTCTCTTAACAAACTAAACAAATAATAAAATTTATATATATTTATTTATTTTGTTTAAAAACTTGTTAGTTTTTGGTATAAAGCTCCTAAGTTAACTCTTCATAAATATTTTGATAAAAAAAAACAATTCACATATTATAATTGTCAACATAATTGAATGATATTAAAACGGTCTTCAAATATATATAAGTATATATATATATGTTGTGTCTGTCTGTTAGCATGTGTCACTTGTGATAGTGTTACTTATTCCTATTCCGTAAGTTTCCTCCGTCCTGTGAGCACTACATTTAGGCGCCGCCATAAAAGTATTAATTGCACCGACTTGCTCCATTGTTTTGATAATAGTATACCATCAGGTCAGATAAATCCATATCATATTATTAATATATTATAGATTTAAGAACGGACATATATTTTTGTTATGTATATATATATATATTAGAATGTATAGAAATAATAACCATTTATCCGAAGGTGATTTGATGAAAATAAATCTAAAAAATTCAAATCAAATTTCCTTTTTACTATCACTTCTGTTTTATATATATTTTTTAAAAGATTTTCTCTCAATATTGTATAATATTTATATATTTTTTGGGCTTAAATATAGGTTAAAATCTGTACATTTTTTTTTATTTAATTAAACAATAACTTTGGGAACATTTGTTTCTTATTTACACTATTCTTATTTTTTATTTTTCCGTTTGGAAAAAACGTGTAATTTTTAAAAGTTTTTTTAACTATTATTTATTTTTTAGTTTGACTTTTTTCACATTATTGTATTGAATAGGTCCTTAATAAGTGCGTTTAAAATTAATCCGCCATCTTGAGTCAAAGTTTCCGTTACATACAAAAATATAATAAAAGCGTGTTAAAAATATTATAATATTCTTACAAAGAGGCTTTATCTGAGTTGTGTGTATACTGTAATAAGCACATAACAATTAATTGGTATAATGCTAAGGCGCGGTTATAATTGTACTGGAATAATGGTCGGTGATTCATCGAGATGAAGTGGGACTATGTCATGTTTGTTAGTCACAACACATGGTGTATCTCATACCACACTAGTTATACACACGACTTCGTCCGTCAAAACGAAATTACAGTAGCCTAAGTTATTTATAACATGATTTGTCCGTGAAAGTCCGGTTCAAATCGGTCCAACCGTTTCAGAGAAAAATCAAACAGAAAGACAGAGAAAAATATAATTTTAATGTAATTATTATACTTCATGTATTAGTGAAGAGCTGTTAATTTGTTAACAAACAGACACTTTAATTTTATATATATATTAATTATCGTAATTATGTATTACCAATATTAAACTCAATTCGAACTAACACCGGGTTAACACATTTTCATATATTACAAAAAATATTACCAAAAAATGTGCTAATTAATGAAATTAACAGTTGCTGATAGGAGATAAGAACTACACTTGACATCACAAACTTGATAATAAAATTGAATGGTAATGGAATTTTTGTAATTAATTTTTATTATTATTGGATCATTCTCCTTACAAAGTATTTACTGTGACAATTACAGTTATATTTTTTGTTAATTTTTTACCCTCTCAGTACACCTTTATAACATGTATGGATAATGAGGTTACAAAAACAGTCCTTAAAAATAACAAGATATTTCTAAATATAACGCATGTTTTACTTATAACATTTTACATATAATAATTGAGCGAAGCGAACGAAGAGAGCGTAGCGCTTTTCTGTAGACTTCATTACATTCTTTGTCACGAATTGGCTCGAAATCTACTTGACGGAAAATTATGAAACCTTGCAATCAAAAAGACACACATTAGGTGATGGTTTAAAAAAAATATTTTGAAAAATGTCCTCAAATCATATCATATAAAAAAACTGATATCCCATTGAAGCGAATCGGAAACGATGAGTCAATACACTGGGCTCGCTTCGCTCAATATGCAAAAAGCACCTGAGATTTTGCGAGCGCAGCGAGTCGATATTGAGAGTTTGTTGGCGCCCCTAGTATATTTTAATATCTCTTAGCAACGGAATCTTAGACTTATTTTTCATACTAGCTTTGCCCGATACTTCGTTTATCTTAATGTTTTCTAAATAAAAATGCCTTTAATATAGAGAAAGTTATGTTAAAATAGGTCCAGCATTTTCAGAGATTAGGACACATTTTTGTATGTAAATATTCTATATATTATATGCATAGTGAAAAGCTATTAATATGGAATAACAAACAGACACTTGAATATTTATATGTATATAGTATCTACAATTAAGGATAAGTCCAAGCTGTAAATACACTAACTTCTCGTCATCAATATTCGAGTGGAGCGTTTATTATCATATCTCATTATACGAGTTAGTGCTTGTGCAGGCCCCTTCTTAGGTTATGACCTCACTAAGCACTAAACTTAGCTCTTAAAACAAATAAATACACTAAACCCTACACGCTTTTCTTAAGGTGGCTTATCCAACGGTTATGTTAAGTTGTAAAGGCGAGATTCAGGCTCGAAATGCAATTTGGAAATGAGATCCGGAGGGTTACCCTTGGGGGGTAGGGGGTCGGCCTTACCACTATTATTTATAAGGGAGGGGGTCAGTCAATGTTTCGCCGGCTAGCTGGCTAGTAACGTGAGCGTATTAAATTGTTTTCGTTTATCGATTATTATTTCAATTACAACTTTAATTTGACCTACATCTGTTTAATTACTTTTAATTTATACACAAACATACATTACGAGCTATTTAATATATATAATGTGATATATTAATAGCTAAGAAATCGTTTTAAAAGATACAAAGATATTTTGCTAACTATACCAGCACTGTATGATTGTCAAGAAAGAACTATTTAAAATTATTTCATACAATAAATAAGTTAATAACGGATAGACATACAACAACAATTTATATATATAAAATTCGATTACATAATAATGTCTGACACTTCATATTATAATGCGACACTCACAAGCTGTCCTCAAAAAGCCAAAATAAATACTATTCAGTATTATTTAAATGTCAATGTCGTTTGTTTGTTACACTATATATTAAAAACCTTATTATATACTCGTATATATTACTACAACTAAAACAATTATAACATGTTTATGGTCTAAAAGTTATATTATTAACAACTGTGTTAAAAATGTTAATTTCACGCCTACCTAATTACGGATGTTAGTGCCTCATTAAATTTGTTTCCATTGTACTCGTAATTCGTATTTGTAGCTCGTATGCCCGTATACGGGCTGGCTCGACCCGGTAGTGCCAACATTAAAATGCAACCTTTTATATATAGTTATTAATAATATATTGTATAAGAGAAGTTCAAGTTTCTTGGTATTCTAACTTGTGTTTCTTTTCAGTTTCTTAAAGCTAATATATGAAACCATAAATTTACAAATATTTTTGGGATTGTCTATTACCATCAGGTAGACCTGAAGATTAGACATTTTCTATAACTATAACTATTCATATAATAACAAAAATAATAGCAAATATTAGCAATAGCAAGCAACTGTTATTTCTCTTCCCAGAGCAGCATTCCGGTTGTAATCACAGACTGACTATACTGACCTTTTAATATTATAATTGATTTAAATATATAAATTATTTCAATAATAAATCAAACTGAATCTTCATTTATTTATCGTTTTTAAAACTAAATCAAAATGGCGTAAATATTTTATTGTACAATGGAAACACTGTCTGTACTAAGTACATCTTTGAAGTTATTTATATAATATGTTAAACTTGTAGTCATTTTAATTTTATGTTGTTTTTTACTCGTCTTACGCTGTTTTGCTATGATTTATTATTGTAATTAACATCTAAATTACAATGATAGTAAATTAATTTACTATGAATTATAATACTATGGGAGGATAAGAATCTAATGGGGATTTGACTAAGAGTCGTTGAAAAACTAAATTGTTATATAAAAGTTAACCTCATTAGAGTTATTGCATCTGAAAGGTCAAAGGTCATTCAGAATGTCCTACCGCGATATTAACTATTCAGGATCTTTTGGGTATTTATTTAACTTAGGATCTAAAATTGTATATAAAAGTTACTTCCAATATTGTAGTTGATATATTACTTCATCTAAAAGGTCAAAGGTCATAGTTCATTTTACATTAAATATTCCTAAATGTTTCAAAAGTTATTTTCGAACGAAATATATTTTCAAAAATCTTGAAAATCCGTTTCTTTTAACATCCATTACAAGCTAAGAAACATTCAACGTATTTCGATAGCCTTCATTGGTAATGATTTCTAAGCATGGCGTGTCTGTTTGGGGGGTGGGGGTCGGGGTGGGTCGGGTTGGGGGTTGGTGGGTCGCTATTATTAATCCCTATACATGCATTTGGTATATTGTTTGAAGCTAAATAATTAAAATTAATTCAAAAAATATATATTTGTTAATAATTTCAATTATTACAACATAACATAATATAGTTTTATTAAGTTTTTTTTTTATGAAAGTGGTAATAAATTGAGATCAAATTGAAGTCAAAAAATCAAACGATCGATATTTAATCCGGGTATAAACAGCGAATGATATAAAAGTCACAAATTAAAGAGTTGAGCGATCGATACTTAATGCGGGTAGTTGGAAGAGGGGTTAATTAATAATAACGGCGTATGGGTGATTAATGAAAGTGTACCCTTCCTAATTTATAGTTGGACTTACCCCCCCCCCCCCCCACCCGCGGCCCAAAGCAAACTAAATATCCGATACCTCGATGTTGAGTGAGTGGTGTGTCTTGATACTTGGTGTTTATTTTATATAGAGTATGTGTTTGGTTTGACTCTGGCAAAAGAGATAATGACGTAAAAGAATGCGTTTTTAGACCATTTACTGTAACTATTCCAGTTAGCAATGTATAGTAAATATTTTACCATATGGTAATCTTGATATATCTAAATGAAAAGGATCAAAATAATAAAAATTGTGTTATTTCATTTTAGATTTTGCGTGCGAATTTTAATGAATACAAATTCAAATGCAATAAATATAATGAAGTATCAAGAGGTTTCAATCTAATAACATTATTATGAAGACAAGTAGGAGCAGTGTATTCGGACTTTGAAAATCTAATTACGTAGCCAGTACCCTTACCTAGATCGTTCCTTCGCTCCCCTCCCACCGCTACCTTCCGCTTTGCACCAATATTAATATTAAAACATAAGGACATTATTAGTAGTAAAATAATCATTATTTATATTAAAATATCTGCATATTAATGTAATGTTATTGTTTAAGAATAATTTGATTTAAATGTCTCAAATGACGTTAATATATATATGTAATTTTTTATTGTTTTTTTTCTACATCAGTCCAACGAGTGCCAATAGGAGTATACCAAGTTTGTCCAAGCGCACGAATTATACATGGTGTATTAATACGTTGAACTACTATTGCCAGTGAAGTTTTAATTCGATAACCCTCCCCCCCTCCCCTCCATAATGTATTTATGGACGATACCACGACCTAATGAGCGTCCATACACCTCTTTGTATGGAACTTGGAACCTTTTAACAGGTTATCGAGTTAGTTTAAAGAAAATTTGATTTAATTTTCAATAAATTTTGCAAGTGTAGGCGATTTTGGTTAAATACACACATTTTCAGTTAGAATCGGTTTTATATGGTTGAAACTGGTTTACACTGGTAGTTATAATTGGGAGTGGGAAAAACTTAACCTAATCTATCGTTTGGATTGATATTCGTTTAAATTACATCGAAATTTGTATAGTATTTAGATTGAATGGAAATTTGTAGGTAATATATACATATATGTATGTATTTGTAGGTATATATGTATATATTGTCCTCTTAAAAATCTCACTTATTATACTATACAAGGAAGTTTAATATTTAACTGAATCTTTTGGAAGGGTTTGCAAGCGAATTACGATCTTAAACCCTTACAATAGTTATTAATTTTATAAACCAAATGTGAGTCTGAATCGTCTACCGATGATTCCGTACACATTTGTAGGTTATAGTTATAGGTTATATAGTTATGGAACCGAGTCTAGAGCTATTAACTATAACTATTTCAGGGAGTTTTATCTGTTGGGATTTTTTTTTTACTTTTTTATAAATAAGTATAAATAAAATATGTTTTGAAATATGCTTAAGTAATTTCAAATGTTGTTTCAAAGATTATTATGTTTTAATAAGAATAGTATAGTTTTTAGATTTTATTTGAACTTGTTTTACAATCATTTTAATTGCCAAATGTCATAGTTCAAGGTCAAGGGCAGCTATCGATTTTGATTCCCTTTTTTGATCATTATTTTATGTTAATTTAGAAGTTATATCTTCCCAACTTCAAGAGACTTTAGAAGTGTATGGTTTAATTTCAATCCACGCCATCTTGGAATAAAATAATAACAGACAGACGAACAAAGTAATCCTTGGTTTTTATTTTAATGTATGGAACCCATATGTATTATTATTATTTCGTGTAACGTTCCAACTCTATACAGTCCGAAGATGAAATATTTAAGAGAAATAATTTGTAATAGAAATAGAAATATCATAGAAATTGATATACAATCTTACTTTTAAATAAATATATATATATTAGAAAAATAATTTAAATTATAATTACAATCGAAAAGGTTTAGAGATTATTTTTTTATTATATTCTATGTAGTATTAGTGATAATTCCATGATAATTCCATTACAAGTTTCACATATCATTAACCTATTCTTATTCTGATTATTCGCGAAATGAAACTTCTTCCACACTCTTCTATTGTCTTAGTACTTCTTGGTCATAGTATTTCTCTCTCTCTTTTTTTATAACAATATTTTAGTTTTTGTAATGTAATTGCCAAATAAAATATTTAAAATCAATACGTAGAAATTTAGTTAAATTAAAAATAAATAAAAAAAATGTTTTTTTTTGTTTTATAAGAGAGATGATTTTTTTTTTTGCTTATTTTGTTAAGTTTTTTTGTTTATCTAAATCTAATTTACTGTTTTTAATGACTTTAAAAAAAATATTGTTATTATTATTATATTTACTTTTAATTATTTGAAATATTACAAAAAACATGTAAAACTGTATGAAAATTTAAATTAAACCTTTAATTATAATAACGATTCAACCAATCAGAAGCACGAGCTGACCTTTGGAGTCACATAAACAATGGATGCGGTACTTTATAATATACATTAAGTAATAAGATGCCTTATCCAAATAAAAGACTCCCACATCCCGGTCCGCTCAGTGCGTCTTGAAGCAAGTTCCTATAATTAATTATTCTCATTATCATTATTGTTGAGGCAGTTTCGCCTCTATAATGAATCGTTCCTTCATTAATTAGTTTATTATAATAAGAAGGAGAACTCCGTTCGCAGATTAATCAACTTTTATCTGATTGCTACGGCTTTTGTGCTAAGAACTTGTTATATTAATGGTCGCTTTTGTAATTTACTCTAAACTTATATATATATATATATATATATATATATATATATATATATATATATATATATATATATATATATATATATATATATATATATATATATATATATATAGTTTTTGTTTCAATTAAAGCTTATTTTTGGAATTAAATTTAATAATTAAATAATGTGATATACAAATAATTTGATGTATATTTATGGCTTCAACATTTTGTTATTCTCTGATGATTTCTGTTAAGTAAATGTTGTGAACAGACATACATGTTGGTTATCATCCTGACTTTATACATTTTTGGGATGTAATATGTGAATCTCTTCTCTTCTATCATCAGTTGGGAGATACTTAGATATATCACATTCCCTCTTCATCTAGATTTTTTTTTTGTATTTTAATATTTCAATTATGTTTTTTATCGTTCATTGACAGTATGTTCTTAATTGTATCAATAATTAATTAATTAGCAAAGATTTTAATATTACAAATTAATTGACCGAGACATAAATCTATATATATATATATATATATATATATATAAGAAGAAATTGTTATTTCATTGTTAACTTCATATATACTTGTAATATCTGTTAAAATAATATTTTATGTTTTTATTTACTTCTATAATTTATTGTAAAATATTTTTCACTATTATTTAACGTTACTTTAACATTTCCACTATTACCACATTTGTTGAACTAAAGTTTGTGTATAACTTCTATATACTTTTTTAATGGATAGTCAATTATTTGGTATTCAATTAGGTTTATAATAAGGCCCTTTTTAAGGTAACCTGGACCTTAATAAGCACTTTAGATTATTCCCTTTTTATTTTGCGATTATTTTTTATATTATAATAATAAAATACTACTATTTTACTACAATCTAATAACTACAAAAAGACGAAGTAAGAATTAATAAAAATAAAAACAAATTAAAATTTGTTCTAGTAATAAATAAATTAAAATAGAATTAATTAATTAAAACTTAACAATAATTATATAATTTAATATTTTATGTATACTTTATTTAGTGTACCAAACCGACAGAGGTCGTGCCAAGCCTCAGGATGTGTTACACCTTAATAAATGTAAGCAAACACACGGTTCCATACTAGGCTATAAAGAATGCAGAGTTTGATCCGAACTACAACGTGCATGTAGAGTTTCTTCCAAGTGTTTTTATTTAGACTAGTTTTCCCCATGACTTTGTTTTCGTTAAAAAATGTTTTTTTTTTATAAAAGTACTCCTTATAAAACCAGTTATCCGCCAGTGAAAGTCCTGTTAAAATCGGTCCAGTCGTTTTAGAGATTAGTCGGACCAAACATACAGATTGATTTTGTTCACCGTATTTACTTTTAAAAAGCTGTTAATTTGAAATTACATACAGACATTTAAATTTTGTTTATATGTATATATGCTATAACTAGTGATGATATAAATAATACTTATTCACCAGCTGGTTATCGAACCTGGGACAATATAAAGACAATGCGCCGGTATCAATGGAATGTGATATCCCATAACACGGTTTTTATTTGTTAAAAGTGTAAAAAATTATTGTTAAGATAGATAGCAATTAATACGAGCTCATTGAGCAGGTATGTGTGTGTGTGTGTGTGTGTGTGTGTATTGTTATGTTAAATAGTTAAGTTTTTTCTAATATTTTTAATGTTTTTCATGTTAAATGTCAGGTTATAATGAATAATAATAATAATATTATATATATTTATATATATATATATATATATATATATATATATATATATATATATTAATATAATTGAAGTGTCTGTTTGTAACAAATTAACAGCTTTTCACTAAATTTATGTTTCATAAAATACTTTTCTTATGTTTTCCCTGTTTGTCTGTTTGGTCAGGCTAAACTCTGAAATGGCTGGACCCATTTTAATAGGGCTTTAACTACAGATAGTTAATGTTATAAGGAGTAAGTCTTTTATTTAAAAACATTCCATGCAAACGAAGTTATGCTCACAGCTGGTGTTAAACAAATAAGTTTCTTGAATTATATTTTATTATTCTTTAAATATACATATATATATAATTCTATATAGAGTTATAAAATAAGTAAGTTTGTATATAAATTTATTATCATTCTAAGCTTTTTAATTAAATAAAAATGTATTAATACGAGCAGGATTTGAATGTGTGACCTCTAATTCATTTTCGTTGTCCTCTCTACTGATCCACCGTGTCTTTACACGCTTAGGTGAATTTGGCACTACAGAAACTTGTAATAAAATAAACTTTGTGTATTTTGGCATTTCCGTCTGTTTGTACACTTATCACGTTATAAATAAAATGGTTTTTAATTTGATTAATTAATTTATTTATTTATGTACCAGGAAAAAATACAATTTACAATCTATATAAAATATAATATACACAAAAAGGATGACTTATCTCCTCAAAGAGATCTCTACCAGAAACCCTTTATTATAAGAGAAAATATTTTTATAGTTGCGGTATAGGTACAATAAATATAAATACAAATATATATATAAATATATCATAAAAGTATAAAAAGATAAAGTAGTAAGTATGAAATGAATGTGCTTTACTTAAAATACTTATATAATTCAATTCAATTGTAAAAATGTCGTGGGACATTTATTAAGTGTCGAAACCTGCTTTATAGTATCATGTCTATATGTTACCCTCCATAACTCGTGAACGTTTACGAGTTAACACTAAACCTACCAGTACCGGTCAAATTGACCGTTCTTAAACTTTTGTAAAACTTACACATTTTTAAACGTTATAATATCTTTATCAAACTACATGACAATTCTTAGAATATGCATATAATATTTTCTACACTCTTTACTTTTAGTTATTTCCATTATTACCTGCGTTGTATAATAAAATAACTTTTAATTACCGGTCAATTTGACGGTGTGCGGTAGGAACAGGTATACAAGAATTGTCGGTAGGTTTAGTGTTAAGTATCCAAATTGCTCACGGGTAGCCCATAGACTCATGACCAAGTTGATGTTTAATATTTCTCAATCCATGTTGTTATCTTTTATCAGTCGATTCATTAATGGTAAGTATTAAACATGTGGTCATTCAGCGTGGACTCAGCATCACCGCATCTCCTCGTGAGACGTTTAGCTTTATTCGCTTTGAGCTTTCGCTACTTTGAGAGTTTCGTGTGCAAAAAGAAAAAATGTCATTATTAATCTTATTCATAAATTAGTTACAATATCCTTTAGTTTCTTTGAAAGAAATATGTTTTTCTTAGATTATCAATAATAAATATTAAATAAAAATATTACTCTAACATTTTTAAACAAATTATTTTTAGTATATAAGTATTAATAAATTTAACTGTTTCTTGATAATAATAGCGATCTGAAAGAAAAAAATAAAACGACAAAAAAATCAAAGATTATAAGGAATAACTATGAAATTCTTTAAAGAATTAAGGAAAAATAACTATGCAATAATATCCGGTAGGTATACAATAATATATATAACAGGAATGTTATAAAAGTTATATTATTTATCAGTATCTGCATACGTAAACCTTCACTCCTCACTCCGAAGATTGGAATTAATTATCGGTCACTTCCTGAATGACGTACTTTGAAAGTTATATATATATATATGTATATCTTAAAATAACCTTTTCTATTTTAAGATGGGACTCTTATTTTATTATAAATACCATCCATCCACTGACAGCTGTGGATGGATGGATACAATGACATCTTGTTTTGTATTTTCTTTACTTTAATTTGACACTAAGAAAGAGACGATTGAATTAAAACTAACTCATCAAAATCATGATGTTATAGATATATAAATTTATTAAAGAAAAGATAAAATGCACAGAAATAAATATAAACCTATTTAATAATATATATATACCCACCAAAATGAAGGGCTATATATTATGTATTTGAAGGTAACTTTGGTGTTAGTGCGAGGTTCCCAAGGATCGGTCCGTCAGCTCGTATGAGATAATCAGATATTCTGGTATCGTCTAGATTAATCAGAAATAACTCTTATATATTATTTACTAAACTTTTGATAACTTTTGAATGGATTGCTTTTAGTTTAGTTATTTTTATTTATAGACAAGTTATTTTAATAAAACTGAGTGATGTTTTTGGATATTATACACAATGAGAACTTAAAAGGCATATATATTATTACTGTTTTTTAATAGGAATAAGGCTGTAAATTGTTATATTAATTTATTAGTTTATTTAAAACCTAATAGACTTTATTATACATTTCATTTTTCAGAATGGCATGTACTAGTGAAGATGTTACAGTGAGAATGAAGAAGAACGTGCTCAGGTGGTTTGGGCACGTCGAACGAATGAGTGATGAAAGAATGTTAAAAAAGATTTATACAGGAAAAGTGAGTGGTAAGAGAGAAAGGGGGAGGCCTCGAGTGACCTTCGAAAACACAGTATCTATGATACTGGAGGAAGGTCACGTAAAAAGCATGAGAACCCCCTGGAGGGCATGTATGAAGAGGTTGACATCTGCGGCCTAGGCGAAAGAGGAATGCAGGGAGCGTTTGGCGCTCCGTCGTCTCTAGCTACCCCGCAAGGGATATGGCGTGAAGGTAAGTAAGTAAGTAAGTATACATTTCTATTACTTCATTGGTCTTAAATTTTACTCAATTTAAACACAAGATTTTAATATCCATATAATTGTAAATACCTGACAAGTAATTACTCTAAAATGATAATATAAAATAATTGTTATACCTTCTAAGTTGAATTCACTTAGAGACTGTCGTTTAAAATTTATTACTAAATGACTTTATACTGATAATATTTACTAGCAATAAATACAAGTTAAGACAAGTTAGCGTTTAAGGCTTTCTCTTTACTGTGTGCTTAACTACTAAGTTTTAGTATATTAGTAAATCATTGTAATGGAGCAAATGAATCTATTGAAATTTACTTAAAATTTAGAATTAGATTGGTAGTATTTTTTTAAATCTAAATATGTATCTCACTAAATATTATGTTTGTTTTGGTAACACGAACTGTAGGTTAAGTTTGATATAGTCTCCAATAATACGTAAAAATAACTTGAATTTTTGTATAAAATACCTTTTAGACTTTTACGATTCATTGTTTTTTTTTAAGAATAATAAATACAGCGATTTTTTTTAATAAAAAAATTTTAAAGCGCGAAACATGGTTTTATATTCCTAAAAATATTTGTATATTATTTTATAATGTTTCATAATGTTTTAATCAATGTATAGAATACAGAAGGTACAGGTCTATGATGTTTACTTGTGTTCAATGGAGTAGTTTAAGTCGAAATGGCCCACTAAGGCGACGTCCGAATCGCCGGCTCGCTCCGATAATGCATTGTCCAGCTCGAACACCCCCAAAATATAGCTGCGAAAAAACGCCACCTCCCGCCATCGTTAATGTCCCCCCGCAAGCTTCTTTTTTTAATACATAACTTTTTTTCAAGATGCATTTTTACATGTTTCGGCCTAAAACTTTACACACCCAGAACTGAAGCGACAGAAACGGGAACGCCTATCGCCGGTCGGTTTTCTCGCTCTAACGCGGATAGAACGCGATCCGGACGATAGTGGCGCGAGCGAAACGAAAACAACCGTACGTTGTGCGTCTTAAAATAAGATTAAGGTTGTATTCCGGCTAAATACTAACTTCTCAAAATTACGTCAATACAACCTAAATAAAATATTTTACATTTTTTTTTATCAATCAATCACAATAACCCGAAAGAAACGCTATCTCGCTCCAGCGTCCAGTCACAATTGAGTTGAGTTGAATTGAATTGAGTAAAAAGTGCGGGTTAGAGAGAGAGAGAGGAACGAAGGCGGGATGGCGGAGACCGCTGCCTTCTTCTCTGACTTACGCGGATCGCGGCTGCCGGCTAGTGAACGTCAGTGTACTGACGCGGACGGCCGTGTTTATTGCCGCGCTTTTTTGACAGCCACTAACAAAAAAAAATCCCGCGTCTTTTTGACATATAAACTTTATTGTGCATTAATATTTTTGTGGTGTTTTGAGTAAAGGATACTGCAGTGCTGTAAGGTCTGGAAGTAATAAAGTGATGAATCAGCGGACGCCGGGTAATTAGCGCCGTGTTACGAAAACAATCTTACCACGTCTTAACTTGTATTGTAAGTACGTTTCGTTTTAATACATTTATATAAAGTTATTGAAACATAACTTTTTCATAATTTATACTTGAAGTTATATTTGTTAAAATATAGGAAATAAAGTTTAGTACTAAAATATTTTTAACCTACCATATGTCACAATTATGTACGAAAAATTTTATATTTTTTAAAAATATAATAAAAAAGATTTTACGAAAAAGTTTCATAAAGATATTCATAAACAAGATAAAATATTATAAAAAACAATAATTTTAAATTAATAAAATAATAATGCGTTTAATGAAAAAATTTATATAAACTAACGCATTTATAAAGTTGAAAAAGTAAAAGAAATAAAAGTTGTTTATTTTTCGGGCGTAAAAAAAAAAACGGGGAATGGGAAATATTTTTCGTTATAAAGTGGAAAAGTTGTTTTCTGGGCGGAGCCACGAACCACCAGCTGATTGGTCGTATACATCATGTGTTCGGTTTTTCTGTAGGTATTTTTTATCCATTTTGTTTCATATATCGCTGTTTGGTTATATATATATATATATTATATATATATATATATATATATATATATATATATAATATTCTTACACAGAGTTACATTCAAAAGATTCAGTACATGTAAATATGTAAAATAGTTTTTTTATTTTTAATTTTGATCGTTTCGAAAAACCCAATGTAGTTTTTTTTTGGTAATTATAAATTTATCTTTATTAATTATTTAAATATCTTAATTGCTGGTATTATTTTTAATATTTTATTAAATGTATAATTTTATTTATAAATTATCTTTAACAGTAACCTTAATGAAAATCACGAATATTTTTTTTGTTTTTTTTTTTTGGAAATAAAAAATATATATTAAAACTAGAGCTATATATAAAGACTCAAAGATTAAGATATTTAAATATATATAAAAATTTCAGAAATTAGGTCAAAATATAATATGAATATGTACAATAGAAAAAATAAGTAGTTAGCATTATGGAAAAAAATTATAAAAAATGTCTCAAAATGTCTGCCAAGATTTAACACTCACTTTTATTCATTACTGAAATACATTAAAAATAACTTTAAAATTAATATGAAATTAATTAACAAAAAACAGTTGCCAGTCCTGAATTAAATTTTATGAAATTAATATGAAATAAAATAAAAAAACAATTTGCCACCCCTGAAATAAAATTAAATAAAAACAATCTATCCCCACCCCTGACATATAATTCAGCAGAAATATAATATCAGTTCTATTTGTACAGATCACATCATATTCCTCTAAACTCCTTCATTGCCTTGATTGTCATGACTCATTTGTATCTACACATTGTTGAATCAATTTAATACAAACGATTAGATTGTACGAAATTGTAATTAGGATGAGACATTTAAATTAGGACTCAGGGCTGCCACTACGAAAACAGGGTTGTCACTCACAAAAAATAATAAAATCTAAAACATGAAATATATATTTTTTTATCACTTGCAATGTAAATACAATAAATATTGTATTTTTTTTTATTAATAGCATAAAAAAATATATTTATTAAAATAATTTTATATTATATTTGTATAGCAAAAGTTTATAAAATTTCTCATTACATAATCATAAAATAACTTTTAATAGTCAAAAAATAACCTCACCTCAGAATTTCAAGTTAATACCGTCTCAAGTTTTTAACATAAAGAAGCTAAAAACATCTTACAATTTTACGACAAACTGAATGCCGTCTGACATCAAGTTTTATAACCGTTCGAACAATTACATCTAATCAGTACTATCCCCCACCCGCTCCCTCCTACCTATCGGCTAGGCGTGCGAGAGGGACGACGACACCGACTCAGCTACGCACGTCAATGTCTAATTGCTTTTATTATTTTAAGGCATCGTAATCATTATGGCCGCAATAAAAATTGTAATTACTTCTCATTAGTTCAATTAAGAATTTTCTAGACACGGTACATGATATGTTGATTGCGAAATACTATGAGAAAGGTATTTTATAACTTTAATAACAAGGGAATTGTATGATATCCATATAATCAATAAATTTTATGTGAGTTAGACACGGTTAATATCAATCAATGGTAATGATCTACACGAAATATGGAACTAATTGACGTTCTCAATGTTTCATAATTCGAAAAACTTAACGGATAATAAATAAATTAACCCATCCTACGTTTAATTGCTCGGTAATTTTATAACGCGGATGAGAAATTTTTATATTTTGATTTTAGAATGTAGAATGAGAAAAAAATAAAATTCAAAAATAGAACCCTCAATGAAATGAAACATCTTTGATCAAAGACAAGAAAGAAAAATTAAATTCAAAAATAGAACTCATAACTATATGTGTCACTTTTTTGTGAACGAATTTAGTTTTTCTTGTCTTAGCATAAATATCGATAAAAAACAATCAATCAACAAATAAAGACACATACTTAAAATATTAAAAGAGATTAAGAAAAAGTGTCACTCACCATTTAGTATTGCTTCAAACAAAATTATTACATGTTCAAGATAAAACCAAGGAAATGACAAAAATATCCAAAGTTTTGATAAGTTTCGTACCACGTGTTCAACACGTGGTCTTGAGTGAAAAATCGCGCAGCCCCCCCTCCCCCGTCGCGCGTCCTTGATAACTGAGGGAAGATGCGCGGTTAGCGAGTTTGAATTTCGAACGCTTCTCTTCTAGAACGTTCAATCCTTTTCTTTTTTTAAATCGTTATAAACATAAAGTTTTTAAATTTTATGGAATTGCCATTTTAATAACAAAATTCTAAACCACCTGTTCAACCTTAAATCTTGAAGATTAGTTATAATTATGACATCATATTTAAAATTGCTAAATTAGCTTCGCATACTAAAATCAAATTGTTTTTTTTTATATAAAAACCTTGAATTTAAATAATTTGCGAACATTATCTTTAATAAAGTAAGAAAATATGAATTATTTATGATCTGTGATGATGTTAATTATGATTTCTGCTCATTATGGAAGGTGTATATAATGGTATGCCCGTATTAGGAATATAAGAACTGATTTCACAATTAAATTAACTTTTTAATTATAGGAAACATGATGTTATTTATTATTCTTATAACTAAAGATTCTTGTTAAAGGAGGTTATACGTCCTTTAACATGAAGCTCTTCAAAAACTATAAACATATCAAACCTCCTTCGTATAAGTTTTTCAAAAAGTATTAAAACAACAAACCTCCTTTGTAATTGACGTTATCAAAAAAGTATAAACATAACAGGCCTCCATGGTAATTGACGTATTAACTTTTTAATCTGTGCGCTATATCAATATTTTCTGTGACAGTTGCGGCGCGGTCTCGGCAGGCGGCAAGCTGTTTTACCCCTATTTGAAAACGTCCTCCCTACAAAGGGACTTTCTATTTGCCAGTGGCTCCGGTAAGTCTATTGTGTATATTATTAGTATACCAGATAGATGACATTATTTTTATTGTCAAGTTTACAATTATACGGAAAGTTTAAACGTATATTGAATTATATTAACTAAATTTTAACGTTAACATTATATGATTTTAAAAGATCTCGCATTACGATGGTGGGTTCGGATTTTAATATTTTAATTCCATTCGAATTCAGAGCCCTTTAAATAGCATTTATAGTTACCGCAACCCTATAAAGGTCACCCAACCCTGTAAAGAGAAATAAATACACATTACAAGTATATTTTTTAATATTTACATCCAACAAAATGTACGCTGATAGGGCAAAATTGTCTCTCTCTCTCTCTCTCTCTCTTTTTCTCTCTTTCATTCAAAGAGTTAATTATAAAGAAATCATGCCTATATCTATCTATAGATGTTATAAATTTCTTTTGTCTAATTTCATCTCGACTAAGTATGGAAAATGATTGAAAAAGCTCACTGTTTTTAGAATAATTAGAATATAAAAATAACATCTATAATAATACTAGTAATAATAAAAAAAAATCATAAATATATATCTAAAATAAAGACAAAGGATTTCGTTATTATAATAAATTGTCCAAATATATTGATTAAAGATTTAATTCGTTCTTACATCCATATTACATTATTACTAAAGACTAAAGTTAGATTAGAATAGATCTGGAAATAAATTTGCTAATAGTTCTACATGTACTGCTCTTGCAACTATTCTGTTCTATTCTGTTCTTGTCTTGTCATTCTTATTAACAAACAAGGTTTCCTATATATTATATTGTATGGTTAAATTTGATACAAAGAACTATTAATAGTCATTTCTCCCGTATTCATTTGATATATAAATTATAATTTTGTAATATTAATTATATTAATAATAAGTTAAAAAAGTATTCAAAAAGTTATTTAAATCTTCTTTGTTAGATACACAGAAACATTTCACACATGCAATATATCTATATCTATCTATCTACTGATAGAGACTGTCTCTATCTATCAATAGATAGTAGATATGTATATCATTTCGTCTAAAACAGTGGGGAGTGGAGACCCAATATAGAAATGTAATTAGTCGAAAGGGTCAAGTGAATGTGTTACTTACGAGCGTCACGTGGATGGAGCCCTAGACAAAGGTTAGGTTGTTATAAATTAACAAAACTTAGTTTTATATGATTATACACATATATGTGAGTTCTCTAAAAGATATATTTGGTAATGAAATAATTGCTTAATTGGCCGAGATGTTTCAAATAAACGGTTGGATTAAATTATTGTTTTCTTGATTAGAAAATTACTATACAACATTAGAATTAAAGTTAAATTTATTGCTCTACAACGGATCCCTAATTTTAAATACAATACAATTATGTTGAAATGTTATCTGTAAATGGCCAGGGTTGGATTGGGAAGAGGAAGATATAAGGAGTGGAGGGCCCCAATTCATCAATAATTTTTTGACACTAAAAGGAAACTTGCAATCAATGCTTTCTGATATATTAATAACAATATTATTATATTTGTTATTTTAGTAAAAAATTAAAAAAATGTTTGGGAGGAAACGAAAAGTTGGTCACACGTCAAAATTGTTATACTTTTCTTTCTGTATTGATGGGTCCTTCTGTGGAAGTCCCTCATGCCCTCCCTTAAGTCCTGACCTCTTAAATTATTAACTTTTCTTGATATTAGGAATATGTCTTAAAATATCATTTTTTATGAAAAAATACGTTTCAGAAATAGGATACTAATCTTAAATATCGTAATAAGATTAAAATTGTATAATTATAATTATAATTTTACCTCGTTTTATTTAATATTGTATAATCTTTCAAATTCTGCACAAATCATTAAGGGTTGTTCCAATACTCCTAAGTATTATAGAATGTTATACATTATTATCTTCTAAAAACAATAATAAACTTAGAGTTAGTTTAAAATAAATGTGAAGATTACATTGTGGTGCGTATTCTGATTTATAAGAAGTATTCTATTTATATATGACAATTACCACTTGTATTCGTGGTGTTTTATCCGACCCTTCATACTAGGGTTGATATGGGGTTTAGAAGGGAAGGGTCACTTTGAGTTTGTTTATATTTTGTGACTGATATTTCGTTAACACCGACATACAAAACGCTTTTTAGTATAGATAACTTGATTAGTTAGTTTACTGATAAGGTCATTTAATAAGGTGTCCTTATCAGTACCGAAATACTTGTACAAATATAATATTACTCAATATTTTATATAATAAAATAATTTCACTTGTAAATTTTTCACAAGAATAAATATATTTTTAAAGTTATAAAAAAAAACATTTAAAACATTTTTCCTGTTTTCTATGTAAGTAATAAGAGAATATTTTTTTACTAATTTTTCATTCTTTTTAAAAAAAAAAGAAAAAAATTGTTATTATTAAATGTAGATATATAATGTTCGAGGTAATAATAATAAAGATCTTGAGTTTGATGATATCTACCATAGAAAATAATACAAACTTTTTTGAAGTCGGTTAAAATAATTAAAGGACGTAATTAAAATGAATTTGATAGATTTTGAAAAACTCTCTTCCACCATTTTAAACTCGGTTGGACCAAAGTCTATGATGAATCCGTATTAAGATACTCTATAAGTACGCGATTTTTTTTAATATTCTTTATAAAAAAATCATATGAAAACTGTTGAAAGTAAATAAATTAATAATTAAAATATCAATAACAAATAAAACATGGCAAGTTAAAAAAAATATACAAACATAGAATGCCAACTCTATTTTTGTATAAAATAAAAGATCCATATTAAAAAAATATTGTTTAAGAATTTAATATAAATGAAAAATCTATATATATACATATAAATAAAATTTAAGTGTCCGTTTGTAATTCTAAATTGATATCTTTTTAATAAATGCATATGAAAGTATATACTACTTACATAAAAAAAAACAATTTTTTAAATTTTTTCATGTCTGTCTATTTGGTCCGGCTAATCTCTGAAACGGCTGAACCGATTTTAACAGTACTCTCACTTTAAAATAGCTGATGTTATAAGAAAGGCTACTTTTATTTTAATAAACACATCCCGAACCAAGTCATGTGCACAGCTAGTATAATATTAGAACATAAAAATAATATAATAAATAACTCAAAATATTACATTATAGTTCCTGTAATAGAGGGGATATAAAAACTATAAAAATTTATCCTAACGTCTGTTTGTACGTGAGCGATGGTATTGAAAACATATTAACAGGGATTATATTATACGTTTTGAAAACTTTAATAGACAAGTATTAATACGAATAGCAATCACGTGTAAAGTAACGTGTTATTATATGTATAGATATTTTTTGGATTGGAGAAATAAAATAATTGTTTTAATAAGGATTTTTTAACTCTAATGCAGTAAGGATATGCACAGTCGAATAAGGTTTTAACTAAAATGTTAAAAATACTTATCACTTACATATTAGGAATAACAATAAATAAATATGTACATATATATAAAATATATTAAAGAGATATTGATTAATAAAATCTATATATATAAATAAAATTTAAGTGTCTGTTTGTAACAAATTAATCTTCGCAAATTTTCGTCAAAATACGGTAAATATATAAAAAAAAACTATGTTAAAATGTTCTCCATCTGTCTCTTTGGCTTAATCTCTGAAACGGCTGGACCGATTTTGACAGGATTTTCACTTGATAGCTAATGTTATAACATATTAACAATAAATACGAAAGAAATGAACGCAAATAACTTTACAAATGTGTGAATCCTTATATAATTAATATATTTATTATAGTGAAGATAATACTTAACCGGATGTTTCATAACAAAGTCCCAATAGCTTATATGTTATTTAAATGTATGTCATATGTTAGGATTCCCTGTGACTAATTGGAAAAACACGGAACGAGACGAGCAAAACACTTTAAATGATAATATATAAACGTTAATACCAAATTATTATTAGATTTAATTGTTATATACAATTATAATTTATTTGGTTTGGTTGTTTGTGTGTACGTCTTTAAATTTTAGAGTTTTGGAGATGTTAAACGCGATACTTTGATGAAATAAAACTTGGTTCTATTATAAGTGTTTAATTTTTTTTAAAAATATGTATTAATTTTTTTTCAATATCTAAGATGGTATACTTTGAAGTAATAACTATTGTAATAAAGATAATATTTAGTAATAACTGAGCCTGACTTTGTTCGGAATATGTGTTTTAAAATAAATGTATTCTAAGTTATTCCTTATAATATTAGCTTTTCAGTGAAAGTCCTGTTAAAATTGGTCCGGCCCTTAAAAATAAAAACAAAAATTGTTTTCATGTAGTAACGTATATACTTGTTAATGTTGTATGTTAATTTGTTACAAACGGACACTTAAATTTTATATATATTTATATATAGAATGACGTAAGCGAGTTCTTGGAGTTAAGTTTATACAGATTAGGCGGTCTGAGACAGCGCGCTATTAGATCGCGTCCGAGAATCGATCGTAAATCTCACACTAACTCAGCGCACTGTTTAGTTTGGACGCTAACATTGTAATTATATTATAATACCACAATAAATAAACATAAATCCCACCACATACAATAATTAGAGACTATAAATTACTGTATAACATAAATTGAGTGTTAGAAAATTTATTTATTCGACCGGCAATTTTTTAAATTCATTTTAAATTGGGGTAGCTCGAGGCCATTATAATTATATGTGTAATGTATAATATATAATAAGCTACCTCATGCCGGGTATAAATCAAATATTTCATTATAATACCGCATCCAACCCTTTGGAGACTGTTATTAGCGGTCGTGCCGCGAATCATCCTTAAACAATGTCTACTTTTCGATAATATACCATCGACTTTGATGAATGGGATCGATTTATTATATGAAGCTGTAATTATTATTTACAATTATTATCTGTTTTAGGGAATTATTAAAATTTTTATTTTTTGAATTATTTTTAAAGAATTTTGTTTATAATTAATTATTTTACAACATAAGTATAATTTATTGTATACTAGCTTCACCCACGGCTTTTTTCGTATTTTTTTTTTATAAAAGTAGTCAAAGTTACTCCTTATAACATTAGTTATTGAAGTTCTGTTAAAATCGGCCCAGCCGTTTTAGAGATTAGCCGGAACAGACGGACAGAAAAAAAGATAGTTTTTCTATGTATATATATATTTTTATATGTTTTTAATGAAAGGCAGTTAATATTGAATTACAAACGGACATTTAAATTTTATTTATGTATATATATAAAATAATGAGGTGAATCAAGTAATATGTGCTTTTGCTAATTCCTTTCCCCCGGTGTTAGCGACGCCTCGGGCTGTACCGTCCGCATCTCATTTATATATTACAAGAACACGTACAATTATTATATTATAAAGTTAATTATTATTAACAAATAGTATAAAAGAGAAGCATTTTTTCTCGTTCTGTATGTCAGTTTGAAAATTAGGTAAAATCTAGAATTTTATTTATGTATGGAGAGTCAGGATTAATACTTATAGATGTAAAGACAGTCCAACTTAAACTTACGTACTTACAGAAAAAAGTATTTTATAAGAAATTAAGTGACAAAAATATATTTTGAGGTGAATGTTGGTGTTGTTGGTGTCGGTACACGGGCGACCTTGAATCTAATGGAACTTATTTTCGATTAAGCCGAGTGCATTGGCTTTTCAATTTAAAGTATATTTTTTTTTATTAAACGTGTGGTTTGTTTAACATTATTTTAATTGTTATATATATATATATATGTCAGTGTTTGTTAGTAAACACCGACATATCCGATTATTTTTTAATTTAGGCCATAAAATAGGTTTTATATTATTTATGATAAATTTAAAAAAAAAAAAACACTTATTTTGATCTGTTTCTAGAATAGGATTGCCAAATGAATGTAAGTATCAAAGCGCTCACATATTTGATATCAATTCTGATATTTGAAGTTCTTGAGAAACTTAGTCTCACTGCTAAACAAAGATTATTGTAAGACACCTAACTTAATATAATAGTGACTTGATTGATTGATTGATTGTAAAAAATAACTACTTTTATTCGTTAAATTAATATCATCAAATAATATTTAAATATTAATGAAATAATAATTTTTTTAAATGTTTTTAAAAATGTAGCCTAAATTACTCCCTATAATATCAGTTATCACCCATTTGAAGTTATATTAAAATCGGTCCAATCGTTTCGGAGATTAGCCGGACCAAACAGACAGAAATATTTTTTTTTTATGTAAAAACCATATAATATATATTTATATGCATTTAGTGAAAACCCGTCCATTTGGAATTATAAACAGGCACTTTAATTTTATTTATATACTAGCTTTTACACGCGGCTTTTCTCGCACTTGAGTCATTAAATAAGTATTAGAGATCATAGCGATAGAAATGAATCAATACGGTAACTATATTTTATTGCTTGGCTGGGATTGTCAATTTTTTAAAATTGCTACACACAATAAAGTTTTAAAAACTCAAAATATTCTTTATTGAATTGTGACAACAAAATAAAAAAAATATATATGTGACAAAAAAAAAATATTTTTTTAATAATAATTATCCTATGTTACTTCTAATACCTCCAAAAGTATGTGTACAAAGTTTTATAATGATCGGTTCAGTAGTTTTCGAGTTAAAACGTAACAGACAAACTTACATTGCATTTATAATATTAGTAAGGATATATATATATATATATATATATAGGTACGTAGGACAATTTTGATTTATATCTGTAATACAATGACACAATTAACTAACTAGGAGGAAGAGGGTCCTCCATATAATAAATTGCTTTAATTCCACTATCAATAGAGGGCAGATTTAGACAATCATTACGAGAGGTCATTTCCTCATATTTTTTAAGGTCGTTCATTAAGTAATTATGGGATAATTCCCATCAAGGAATATGGGAACAGTATATATACATATTATATACATATAAACAAATTTCAATTTGTAATTTCAAATTAACAGCTGTTCACTAAATACGTTTCATAAAAATTTTCTATCTGTCTCTTTGTTCGCTATCTCTAAAATGACTGGACCGATTTTGACAGGACTTACATGAGCGGATAGCTGATGTTATAAAGAATAAGTTAGACTACTACTTAAAAACATTCAACGCGAACGAACTCACAAGTTAGTATATATATATATATATAACATTATATATATACTAATTAAGTAACCACAAGGTCTTGGCTGTAATCGAGTTATTTTCCAGAGCACCTTAATTAAGAGCATAATGCGAGTCGTTAAAAACTGGCCTTCAGTTAAATTAAATTATCATTATCTGTTTTGGACTGATTAGTTTTTACGAATATATTAACAAGCTGTGCCCCCGACTTCGCGTGGAATGTGTTTTAAAATAACGTAGCCTTTAGTCTGAGTAACATTAGCTGTAGTGAAAGTCCTGTCAACATCGATACAGCCAAAGACCAAAGAGACAGATAGATTTTTTTTTGTATGTACCGTTCATATGCATTTAGTGAAAAGCTGTTAATAAAATTACAAACAGACACTGCAATTTTATTAATATATATATATATATATATAGAACATAATAATTATCATATCAACCATCACTGCAACCGCATTCAGAATATAAATAGTATTGTTAATATGTAATTTAGTATTAATAACATTAACTCCGTTATGACACTTAATT
Source organism: Melinaea marsaeus rileyi (assembly GCA_918358865.1). NCBI lineage: Eukaryota > Metazoa > Arthropoda > Insecta > Lepidoptera > Nymphalidae > Melinaea > Melinaea marsaeus. Next base: position 22,083,417 of record OU911093.1, on the reverse strand, counting down.
AGATGTTAATTAGAAAGACCATCACCTGCACTGACCGTGGTATTGTTTGTCTTGTTGTTACGATATAGGACATGTATATATTAATTCTTATCTATGGAGATAACAATCATGGTATTACCAAAAACATGGAGGTTACCAAATTACCAAAAAACATTATTAAAATATGTTTTTTGAAAAAAATGGAAAATTTGAAAAAAAAAAATGTTATTTTCTTCTAACTTGAATTCTACGAGTAGCAGATATGTTAAGTGTGTATATATATATATATATATATATATATATATATATATATATATATATATATATATATATATATATATATATATTATAGATATATGATTGTTCACTGTCTTTTCTTTTTATTTTTTTAGATTAATAGCAAGTGAATGTGACTATTAAGTTCGCATTTTGTAAATAACTATCTATATATATAAATAAATTTGAAGTTTCTGTTTGTAATTCCAAATTAACCGTATTTCCCTAAATGCATACGAAAATATACACGGTGCTTGAATATAAAATAAAATTTTAAAATGTTTGTCTCTCTGTCTGTCCGTCTCTTCGTTCGTGCTAATTTCAGAAACGACTGGGCCGTTTTTAACAGAACTTTCACTGTCGAATAGCTCATGTTATAAGGAGTAATTTAGTTTACTTTTACATTAAAAAACATATTCCAAGCGAACGAAGCTGCGGGCACAGCTAGTATTTAATAAATTTGTGTTGTAAGAAATGTATTCACAAAAATACTTACATTTTATATACCATTAATAGTAAAATACAAAATTATAATCTTTTCTTTTGACAATCTTAAAAGAATATCAAATAAGATTTAATTATAACTTATCTTTATAAAAAATATGTATTAAAAGTATTAATATTATACTTATCTTTTATCTTTAAATAAAAAGGAATCTCATCCCAAAAGTTAAAAGTTATTTTAGGAATAAAAAAAATTCAATTTGAAATTAAAATCGCTAATGACCTAAACCATTAAGTAATCATTTTAATTACGAGTTAGCGTTTGTGTTTGTTTGTTTCTTTTTTATCTTTCTTTATCTTACATTACTTTGATTACTCGTTCTATTAAAAATATTCTTTCAATACTGATGTCTCGTTCTTCACTGTGCGGTTTCAAGGATCTTTCTCATACCACTAATGTGGAACGAACTGAGGTATTTCCAGATACAATGGGTACCTTCAAAGGCGTGTACCCCATGGCAGATGTGAATCCTCGGATGTTGATAACAAAAATCTGTCACATTGTCAAAATTAGATAGAAAAAGTATCTTTTAATGTACAATCAGCCCCAAAAGTCGCTTAGAAGTTTTTGAAATTACATATATGTAGGGGAACAGATCATCAAAGGTGTACACTCAAAATCATTTGATACAAGTTGTACTGAATTTTATACTAAAATAAGCTAATACAATAAGTGGTTAATATACACAATAAAGCATTAAATTAAGACCTTAAAAGCAACGACCATTCAAATCTATCTCCAATAATAATTATATACAATTTGTTTATTAAAATATTTGAGCGAAGCGAGCTAAGCGAACGAAGCGCTCTGTTAGACTTTTTGCATCCCATGTCCGGGTTTGGCATGAAAACGGCTTTACCGATCTTCATGAAATTTTACACATTTATAGCGATGGTTATTGCGATGGTTTGTAAAAAAAAAAGTGAAAAAAAAACTGATGTCGTTGAGGAATAATCATCAAAACATTACAGTCCCATAGACTTCAATGTAAAAAAAATCGTTATGTGGTATTTGATTATTCTATATTTTTTGCCTGTCGGTTTCAGCTTTGAAGGTTAAATTAAAGATGGGTTACTCGCTTCGCTCGAATCGCCGAACTCTACCGAGATTTTGCGAGCGAGTCAAAATCGAGGTTCGGTTCGCGCCCCTAGTTATTATTTACAATTAAATATCGTCTTCATCTACTCTAGTTATAATTAGCAAAGTTATCGAACTCCGTTGATTAAGCATTGAAATAACTCAAACTAATACAAATAAATATACTTTAAACTTTAATACAATTATTATACAGTCTTAATATATTTAACTGAATTAAATCCATTCATTTAGGGACCGTCTTGGTTGGAACGTGGATCCACGAATCATGGATGTGGTATCTATTCAATTGTATCAAAAAAACATTATATATAGTTTCTTATATAAAACAATTACCATAGAATAGTTTTTAAAGTGTCAAATATAATTTAATTTTGTAAAATTCGACGCATCCATATTTTTTACATCCATGTCGCAAGGAGCAGACGGACATTTGAATGGCGTCTCATTATCTTTAATTATATATCGCTAAGACCTTAAACATACCAGCTATAGTATTTAGAATATGATAATGTATTCATATATAAAATAACATATATTTTAACATAACTCTAGTGTTTTAGGACAAAAGGGGAGAGCGGGGTAAAAAGTATAATTATGTTGATTATTTAGGTCGTAATGCCGACTATCCTCCCGTCATTAATCGCCTCAACCCCTCCCAACCCCACCCAACCCCCTTTATTATTTCGTTTCAATTATTTTTGTGATTATCTTTTTATAGCGCGCATTAAAACTCAAAAAAAAATAACAGGCACATTAAATATAATTAGAATCGAAACAAGATGTCTGCTTCGCGCCATTTTATGGTAAACATAATCGTATTAAGGAATGGGTCATTCGAGATTAATAGCGGACTCGGCTTTTGTGTTATTTACAGAAAAATAATAATTATATAATAAAAACTTAAATTTTGATTACAATATATATATTTTTATCCCAAAGTTTTTTTAATTAATATGTATAAATATAAAATAATTTATGAAATTATTTTCTGTTGTCAGGTGACCAGCGATGGGATAAGAGTGAGAAATTTTAATTATATACTCATTAGAGACACCCGGTTATATTAATTATTATTATTATTTTTTAATCTTCTTAATTAATATTAATTAGTACTTTGATATACATCTATAATCAATATTTTTTTTTATCAATCGTAGAATATAAACCTGTCTTTTTGTTTTTTTAGTTCAGCACAGTAGTTATAGGATACATACATACATACATATATGTATATATATATATAAATAAAATTAAAGCGTCTGTTTGTAATTACAAATTAACTAAATGCATAAATATATGAAAAAATATATTTAAGTTTGTCTTTGTCTGTCTGTCTGTTTGATACGGCTAATCTCAAATACTAGACCGATTTTGACAGAACTTTCATTAGCATATACCATGTTATAAGAGTAACTTAAGCTTTAATTAAAACATATCCAACGAACGAAGTCGCGAGCGGAGCTGTATAATATAATTATATATAATATTTCGACGCGTGACTATTAACAATAGAAGTTGGATTTGCCAACCCTTTCATTCAAATCACTAATGAATTGACCCTTATATATATAAAAATGTACTCTATTGTATATATAATAGAGTTTATAATTCATTATTACGTGTATTATAATATTATAACGTTTATGGATGAGCAATTTTTATGATTGTACACGTATTGTGAGTACAGATGTTAAATAAATAAATGTTTGAAATCTTTTAGTCGGTTGTCGAGAGCACGCGTGATTTCTTATTACTGACTTTATTATTCATTATAAAAGAATGTTCAGGGTTGCCTATATTCAGTTTTAGATTGAGGGTTGTCGAACATAAAATATTAGCTTAGTTTCTATCCTATTGAATAATGTATTCTTTGTCATATTTGTCCAATAGAATTAAATGTATTTGTTTAACATTTTTTTTAACCCTACCTCACACTACAAATTAATAATAGTTTTTTTTAATACTCTATGATGAAAAAGAAAGAGACAGAAGTATATTTTTTTAATATATTTTTTTAAACCTAACCTAATCTAGTAATCATTTTTATATATCGTGATAAAGTAGAAAGAGACAAGTATAAAACAACACCTTCACATTTAATAAAAAACAATAATTCACCCATATCAAACAAACATTAGCCACAGAAAAAATTAAAATCAACAAACGCATCGAAAATACAAATTGACAATTCACATAACAAAGTGATAGTTTATTTATTAAAACTAGTACGTAAGTATTCAGTATACGGCATACAGCATTCAGCCACAAAACATGCGGTCAGAACGTCAACAGACAACCAACGTGCACTCGTACATTTATTTAATCTGTGGAATATCGAAAACGAAAGTGGCGGGAACGTTAAAACACGGATCGTATCGCGTCAGTATAAAGCTTATAATTGTAACAGAAAAATACATATTATACATTGATGTATATGTTCTATTATATTTAGCGTTAACCCGATGGATGAAAGTGAAAACGGTTTTCAATTGTTATCTCTCTCGCAATTTAAATGACCGATATCTGAATTTTAATGTGTTTAAAACTGATTGACTATGGTTATGTTTATATTATGTGATGGGTGGATACTGTGACTCAAACCCAAGTTATAGTGAAATGAAATTATCAAGGTTATATATTCTATTATTTATTTACACTTACATACATACTTTGTTTTAATTTCGTATAAAACAAAGTAAGAAATCTCTGAATTGTCCACTATACTATATATCTTTGTTAATAATTATATGACTATAATAATATAACCTAAATATAGTATTTAATTACAGCGATAATATATTTATAATAACGAGTAAATATTCAAATAATGAAATTTGCATTTATAAGCGATGGACACATCGTAATAAAGCTACAACACAAGGCCGTTATACACGGAATGATATCATTATGTCTGTCTGTATTTTATTATATATAATAGTAAATAATAATTATTATAAATATTATATTATGGTCATATTATGAATGTAAATCTTAGATATTAATATCACAAAAAAAGTCCTTACAATAAATAAGTAATGAATAACATAAAAAAGAATTGATAGATATCGCATAACAGGGAAACATACATATAAAATATTTCAGCCGCATTACTCCCTTTTCTTTTCGTCGTAGTCGGATAAACAGTGTACCTTAGTTTTAATATATATTTTGATAACGCTACTTACACAATTTAATATTATTGATAATATATTGATTCTGAATCTTTTATTAACTGACATTGTAATAGTAAGTTTAATCTTAAATATATACAGATAACTAAACATCTATCGTATGTATATGTATATATAGATATAGTTATATATATAGACGGAAAGAACTACTGGACTATTCTATACATATTATACGTACTATATTATATTATATTATATTATATATAAATCGGATCAAATCCAACCATAACATTAGTCACGTAGTCACCGACCGTAAAGAGAGCGTATTGTTCCTTAATACTAAAATTAGTTGCATAACACGAACTCATTGGAGCCGAGTCGACTTGGTGGGTACCTATTACTTGGTACATGTAATTCACTCGTAAATCACGCATTAGAGAAAATTTAACACACCGCGTTTCCTTAACCATTACAATTGTTCCCTTGATGTTTGTAATAAAATATTATATTACTTCAAAGGGATCATTTTTTTTGTTTATTTTATGTTAGTTACACTTATAGTGTACACTTTGATTTTATAGCAATAAAACGCAATATTTGTATGTAACTATATATATATATATTATTATAATAACGTCATACTAAATCATTTCTCACTATAATTACACGTATAAAATAATTGTGTAACAAATGAAACATTATTACTGGCTATTAAAAAAAAATAATAAAAAAAAAAACCTCCCGATTCCTCGAAGCGTACGTAGAGTGCTCTTGTCGCGCACTCGCCGTACAAAAGCACTCATCATTGCCCTTCGGGTGTCCCGATCACTTATTATATCCGAACGCCATTGTTCTAAATTTAAATTGCGCGGTAAAGTCATGCGTGCGCGTCATTAACGTTTTTTTTTATGGTGCCCGATATTTTTTAATTATGATTTTTCGTTTAGAACCTCCACATTAATTCATTACATAAAATGTACTTGTTAATTAATACTCATTTTAAAGATAGTGTTGCTGAATTATTCTTATTGTAAATTCATCTTATAACTTATTGTATACACGTGGCATTTATTCGTGATAATCGTGCTAAATTATAGTTATTAAAAAGTTCACCGAAAGCCAACCAAATATATATTTAAGCACACAATGGCTGTATAATTGAGTTTTTTGTGGAATCATAATATCAACGGTCGCCGAAAAAAAATAATAATTATAAAGCGCGCGTAATTCTAATTTCGAATTCAAATTAAAGCCGCTTAATGCGCGGGAGCGACCCCGTAAAAAAAGAGTTGACGAGTGCTCGGAGGGTGGTAATTTTTCATTAATTTAAGTTCACCATTCCCTGTTTTGTTTGCTTTTAATCGCATTTCTAATTAATCCCGTCGAGAATAACGTGACAACTGTCGACTATGAACGCCATTTTTTCGAGCACAGTACAGCAGATGTCGGGCGATTTCCATTTGTTTCTGAGATTAATGATTCGGTACGATTGTGAATTTTTCCGGTCGGCTTTTGTTGTTTTAGAAGCAATTTGTCCGGTTACTTTTGTAGAGCGTTCGTTAAAGCTCCGTCGAATGATATTCGAACTGTACGGAGGCATTAAGCAAAAAGGACTGTTAAAATAATCTCTTTTAAGTATTCAACAATCCTTACTAATGGATGGCAGTTATTCTGTTTGTGTATCTGTGTGCGACGCTTGTTAGTGTGAGCTCGATTTGCATAAAAACTCGCCGTCAGACTAGATGGTTAGAGTGGATCCGCGCGGCATACATATAGACAATGTATATGACATATATATATGCACGTGGCGTGGAGAAAGTAGAATTAACCAATTTAAGTAAGTTTTGTAATTTAACAATCCTACATCATATAAGATTAAATTAAAAGATTGTGTTGATCGGAATATTATGAAGAATGAATGTTTAGTGGATATATTATTTAATTATAACAGCACACACACACATACACACAGTGACACATGAAACATCAAAACCAACACAATTACAAAGAAAGAACCGATAAGATTACATGGATATTTTGACTTATTAATAAATAACCTGCAATTTATTATAAATAATAAGTATCTAAATAACGGTACAAAAAGAGAATAAGAAAAAGTAACTAGAAACAAGAAGGAGGGAGAGAAAGCAAGCATAGAAGAAAAGAGAAAGAATAATTTAACCGTATAATTTGCTAATTACAAGAGATCAACATCAAAATCAAAATATTTTATTAATATATAATGCCCTATTTTTAGCAACATGTACATGTGAGCAATAAATAAATAAATATAGTAATATATGTATTAAAATCATTATAATTAAATTATTCTATGCTTCACTTCCATTTAATACCATCCATTATGAGTGATAACTATTGCATAGTAATTTCACTTCAAATTATATAAGTATAGTTCGTATATATAGTTAGTGAAGTGAATATTTAGTTCTTACATAGATACAGTTTGTCTAAAGTTAATATTGACGTATCTTTTAAAGATAAACCTTATAAATTTAAAGATACCTTGCAAAGGTGCGCATTACAGAATAAAGGTCAAAAATAAAATATTCTTTTTATAAATTTTATAATAATTAAAGAAACAAGAGGTCTCAAAAACCTATAAGAAAACAAATCAAAAATATTCCGGTGTTTTATTTAAATATAAACTTTACAAAACTAATTATAATCGCTATGTTTTAAAATCGAAATTTAATTAATTGAAACATATAAGTTCAGATGTTATATATAAAAAAAATGAAAAATGAAAATCGTAATACCTCAATCTAATACTAATAACTCATAATTACAGCTCTAAAAGCTACTAAAAGATAAAGTACAAAATTATAACAACTATATAAAACATAATGCATCAAAAGGTTATATTCGGTAGTGTTAATATCGGTAATCCATCTATAACCCAGTGCCTTAATACATAATGGGTACATAGCCTTTATCGTCTGCAGTGCACTATAAGTGTCTGGAGCCTGTAAATTTTCGCAGGCGATCTGCGGCCGGTCTTTGTGCTATTAATTTGTAATGTCCCCCCCCAGCCTAGATCTACACGAGGTGGATGAAGGCGGGATAAGTCCCGGCTTTTGATGGAAATCGACTGTCGGTTAGGTTGACTTTAATGTATATGCATTGTGTACTATAATAATAGAAGTATATATAATGTTTTAAGTAATCTGTTTGTCAATTTATCTAATTGTTTCTAGTTTAAAAAAATATATATTTCATGTTAGTAAAAGTTGAAAATACTACTAAAAATATTTTGTATCCGTCCGGTCAACCCAAACGTCAAAGTTAGGCAGCTGTCAAAACTATGGAAAGTAAATTAATCGATCAGTTGGCAGCTTAACAGTTGCCCTTCATGGGTCTATATTTATTGTTTTGATTACTTTTCACTCAGAGAAGTGAAAAAGTTTATTATGAAATGCTAATATAAGTGCCGATGCCGATCTTCAAATAACTCAGATAGATTTAGTATAGTTTGATGTGTCGCACAAAATATTAATAGAAATACATGTAACTTAATCCGATGTAAACTTTTAATTGCAATTGAAATAATTTATAGCGACCGGCACAGATAGATTTCCTTTCAACCCAGGCGAATACAGTCACCAATCTCTAAAGCTACGGATATCTCGAGATATATCGTCGGATCGTCCCACATCGAGTCTTGCCGATCTTCAATGGGGGCCCGCGTTTCCGATAGGATTAAGCCAGACTTACTGCTCGGTCAGAAACACGGCGCGACGCAGTAACCCTCCCCCCTTCTCAACCCCCCACCCGCATTAGGAGCAATCATATTCGACGGCTGCTACGTTTTGGCATCAGTTCTATTGCTTAGGCCGTCCAGCTATTTGCAGAACAATGATCGCTGTGTCTTAGTTTGTAATGTCGTTAAGGTTCGATTTTGTTTGGCACTTGATTTGAGTGCAAGATGCAGTTTTAGTGGGTTTTGTGATGTATGATACAGTGTATATGACATCTGGTTAATGGAATTTGATTCTTATTATCATTGATGTGTTATCTAAATATAAATTATATACAAATAGACATCTCCACTTTTACAGCGATATAATAATCTGCTAGAAAAGATCTATATTGTTCTTAGGAAAACTTACGTAACTATAACAGACCTACGTAATATTTAATATATGAGAACATTTTTTATTACAGATACACACACGCACACACTCACACAGACACATAAATATATAATATATTCACCATGTTTAAAAAATTTCATCAGCATTTCTATTAAATGATATTGCAATATCATATTAAATTAATTAGGTTTCACTTGAGATTTACTATACCAGAAATGATTGAACTCTACCACACATATGAAAATCGAATACGTACTTTGATCACATAATATATTTATGAGATAAATAATAATAAATTACAAACACTCAATACGAATAGTGTTATTAGTACTCGTGCCAATGTTATATTTTCCAAGAATTTCTAAATCAATATGATTTCTAGTGAAGAGAATGCAATAAATAGTGTAGTGTATGGATGAAGCTTTCATGTGGTTGAATATTATTAATGCATCACTTTGGTAGCACTACTTAGATGAGGAATCATTATTTAAATTCATAACGGATATAATATAATATGATCAAAAAACTATTATAGATTTACCGAATTCTAAATTCGAAATGCATATTTTGAAAATCGAATGCAATAAACGAAGCAATTTAGTAAAGATTTATCAAATTCTAAATTTCAAATGAAAATGGAATGTAATAAACAAAAACAGTGATGTGTTTTGTAGAAAGATTCACCAAATTCTAAATTCGAAATGTAAATTTTGAAAATGGAATGTGTTTAGTATAAAGTCGGTAATCCGAAAAGTTGATTCGTTCAGACGGGGCTTCCCCCAGGTAAATAGACCGGAATTTTCCTTCCCCATTCCGGGTCTTGACCTACTTGCAGACGCGTTGGGGGCGGTCATGGTTTTCGTTCTTTTACTTTCCTTCGTGTGTTCTGTTTGTTTTTGTTCTTTTATATGTGTGTGTGTGTGTAAAGTTGTTTTTGTCACTGAATGTTATTGTAATATTATACAAATCAAATATTTAATTAACAATTTTCATTATTTCTAAATAATATTATAAAATTATATGAATTTATACTAAGTAATATTTTAAAATTTGTGAGGTTAATATTATTAGGAAAAATACTTAATTAACAAAATATTATTATAATTTATCACAATAAAATAGTCCAGTTCCTAAGTATCTAATCAATAAAAAGGAATCCTAATCAATAAAGAGCTTAATAAACTATAAATAAAGCGCTATCCAGACAACATGATATAAGTTAGCGTAATGATTGCAGACGAGTCGGGATGCGAGGCTGACATGCAGGAGGGCGAGGGGGCCCGGCACTCGCCCCGACAACAAGAGCCCATCAACTTAAAGAATGAGGTGAGTCTCTTACCCTATACTTGTTTAACTTTAAACCTTATTATGCTTTGTTAGACATTGTCTTGGAAAATGTTTTTTAAGTCTGCCCTAGTTTGTGATGGTCTTTGTTTTAAATAATATATTTTATATATTTGAACGGGGCTTAGAAGTTATTTAATGTGATGTTAAAAAAGATCGCGTTTATATTAATAAATAAATATATTTCTAAAAGAGTAGGTAGTCTCAAATTAAAGCTCTGAGTGCTACAACTCACGTTTGAGTAAAACAGACAGACAGTACGAACTGTTTGAAGTTTTCTTTTAGATAAGTTAGTATAGTATTTTGTTATGTAACCTTATGATATAAAGTATAAGGGTTTCTTAAAAAAATATTTATTATTAACTCGTATAAACTAATAAGTGTTAGTTTTTTTAACATAATTAAACATATAAAAAGTGTCTTGAGAAACGATTTAATTTTAATGTAATAATAAAAACATATATATTATTTTGTTATATTTGAAAGTTTTTTTAATTTAATACCATATTTATATTCAAACTAAAAACATAATTGATTTAGTTTATCATTTCCTAAAATAAGTTGAAAGATAAATGAAAGTTAAAGATCGTTATACGTAAATTGAAACGAAAACTCAAATCCGCTTACGTAATAGCGAACAATGAGAAACTTTTAACTCGAAAAAAAAGCAAAACGGCGAATGTTTTTCTTTATAAACACGCGGCTAAAAGAGTAGAAACAGGGACAAAGTTAAGTGCGAATATGTACGCTTAATTTTCAAGTGTTGACCGTAGAGTTAGGTGGTAAAAAGACTAGAAAGTCGGCTCAAAAGGTGCTCACGATTGCACCGAAAGACCGAACATCCACCGCTTCGTTAGAGGCCCGAAAAAAATCTGAAACGCCAGCGGGCGACCAATAGCCGTGGTACTCAGAATCTATAGTATCGATTAGTGAGCTTTTTTACTCACGCACTCACACATCGCCGTCGCGGGGGGCAACCTTTTTAACAATCTTTTTTTCGACCGCCCCCCCCCCCACCCGAAACCGTCCATTGCGCGGATGCAAAGCCTCCCCCTCCCTCATATAGCAGCATTGAAAATGGAATTTCCATGAGTGATGGAGTGTCAAACGGGAAGTGCAAAAAGGAGAAAAAGTACATTATGTTAATTATTGAACGCGTGCTCCGACGGCCGAGTTTAAATTGAATGTCATGTCGCATTGTGTTGCCGTTCTCCATCCTTTTTTTGTTTCACTCCGCGCGAACTAAGTTTTCCTTGGAGTTAACTCCGACTCGATGCCCGATAGATCGAATTGATAATATTATTATATGTATAAAACTTAAATTAAATAAAATAATAACAATAATATTTATAAACAAAATTTACAATAAGAGATACTAATTACGTGCAAATCTTAGATATATTTTTGAAAGCTAACGCATTTTTATGACAGCTATCTTGGCGCCATTTCTTATCAAGAACGTTTGAGGTTAAGCGTAACCTTTAAATATCTTTACTTCATACTCTTTGTTTTCTATATTAACTTATTAAATTGTTGATCGTTTCTTTAGAATTAAATTTCTTAGTTAATTTAATCTTCCTTTACGATGTTTTCATTATTAAGTTAAAACATGTTAATGTGAATAAAATCTTCTCTAACAGTTATTGAAACCAAACACCTCAACTATTCCGACAGACGCTTTAGTAATGGAAAACCCGAAAAATATTGGAAAAAAAATAGTTAAAAAATATAAAAAAAAAACGAAAGCACATTTGAATGAAAATTGCGTGGGGGCGGGCGGCGAGTCCGTCGGGCGATCGCCTATTATTATTATTATTACTGGCATTATATCTGCATTTTTTCCCGCACCGAGGCGCCGCCATGTTTATTTTTCTTCGTTTTTCTTTTTTTGGGGAAATCGGCGGGCGCCACCACCCCATATGCGATACAGCTACAGCGAACTATGCGATGTCTACAAGTGGACGAACATTTAAATTGGCTCTCATCAAATATTGACTGCGTGTAGTTTTTTTCATTAACCGGTTGGCTTTTTTTCTGATCTACCCAATACTGTATCAATTTGAATCAGCGCTCCTTTTGAAATACACTTGGAGCTAAATTATTAAAATTTAATGATTTCAATACAATTTTTTTCAGAGTGCCCCCATGTCCGTGATTATATTTTTTTTGCCAATTTTTCATTCGAATACGATGATTTTTATACATTTATTAGAAGTGGCTTGAAATATAATACGCAATTAACGTTATTAACTGTAATACAGACATACACATACCTAAGGCTTGACAGTCTTTTATTCATTAAGTAAGTTAGTTTTTGAGTTATACAATCACAAATACTAACATAATATGTAAATTAGAAAATATCTGAAGATTTAAAGTTAATATAAATCTGTTTAACACGTATATCGCATACGATTTATAGTTTCCGTTACACTAAATTTAGCGTACGATATGCTTAATTAAACTCGCAGGTCGCCCAATATTTAATAGCAGTTTTATTTACAATTATGTTCTAGAATAACTAAGAGGTAATTTTCACAGAGAAGGTGATCAGATTCTACAAAAAATTACCGCTGTAAGCGCACGCCGCAGCTCAGCAAATTTATTATCATTAAAAAATGTAAAAAATCATAATTAAAGGGGTGGCCGTGTTGGGGTGCATCACATTTTTTATTTTAATTGCCCTGTAAATTTACAACTATAGTGAAAACGTGGAGGTGTTTATTTTTTTTTTTTTTTTGATAACGCGGTTAGGTTAGGTTTTATAACAAAGGCTCTGTTAATCAAAACGTACTTTTTATTCTTAAAATATATAAATAATTAAAAATTTTCACGTCATTATAAACGAATGAAACATTTATCGTTAATATCGGCAATTCTTAAAACGGAAACGCATTCAACGTTGAATTCTTGAATGAACGAAGGAATGAATGAAGCGAAACAAGCAGGCACGGGTGTTGAGAACATTTTCATAATACACAACTCATTCACCGATCTTTTATAAAATATAATGGGTTTTTTAAATTTAATACACTTTAAATATACTACTTTATATATTTATTTTACTTTTTAAATACACTAATTTATATATTTTTAAATCATAAGTTATAATTTATTATTTTTTATTGATTTCTTCAATATGGTTCAGAAAACTATGTTAATAAGAAAATTGCAAGATTTACAATTTTAATTCTTGGTCTTGAAGTCGACATTTTTTTATTATTATTTTGTTTTACAATAATGAACATGTCTCTTAACTGTTAATGGACCAAATACGACGAGCAAAAAAATAATTCTCTAAGAAATATTAATTCCCTTCTGCTAAAAAAAATACTATCTACAATTGAAATTTACATAGCACAATATACCAAAGTTATGGGAGAATTTAATTAATGGACACTAAATTCTTAAAACTATTAAAAAAAATCATAATATTACACTACAGAGGAATATAAGCTTTATATATAAAAAATAACAATCAATATCGCTTAAGTCACACATACTGAGAAACTTTAAAATTTAACTATAATTTACAGTCAATTTTACCGAATTTGATCCGCAAGGAAAAAAATCATATGCGTCATACATCACAAGAATGATATAGCAATAGACTAAAACAGTCTGTAATGTATGGTGATAGGGTGCAATATCCCGCGTGGGGTCCAGACCCTCGAGGTATGGTCAAAATAAATCGCAGGCGCGGCGAGCGGGGCCGGGTGATTGATCAAAGTCGTTTGTCAGGCTCGCGTCGCGGCTGTAGGCTGCAATTAGCACGTGATTCTACATCTAATGCCACCGAATTTAGTTTTAATTACCAATCCTAATGTACTATTGCTGGAAACTGTGTTTTGTGGGAGGATTTTGGATTAAGGATTACTGAATTTTTATAATTTTGTATCAATATTAATGTTTAACTTTGGATTGTCCTAATTTAGTATTGGTGGTTTAAATATATTTTAGATTTTGGATTCTATATATATTTTTTTATATTGACGTTCGTGAAACAGTGATCACAAGAAATAAAAACCCTCTGAGTTTGTTGTGTAATTCTTCTCAGAGCGCGTGTAAAACCCTCGTAGTCTTAATTTAAGTTGGAGAGTGTCTTACAGAAGGGCCTATTTCGATATAGTATCAAAAGTCATGACCCTCCCACACACACAAATGATCGTAAAATATAAAAATAAATAAAGTAATATGAATATTTTAATGATCTTATAATTATACCAAAATAATCAATATTTAATCGCTTTCTGATAATACAGTCCTATTCCGCGGAATGCGATCTATGCATTAACAATAGAACAAACAATGTGAAAAACAACTTGTTTGAATAATTGTCGCCATTTGTAATGAACTGTAAATATTAGTACATTATTCATAAAAGGTATTTATTGTGTTTATATTTTACTTATTTAACTATAAGATACCATAGTTCCTTTATTAAAATACTAGGGGCGCCAACAGACCCTTAATTTCGACTTGCTGCGCTCGCGAAATCTCGGGTGCCGTTTGCGTATTGAGCGAAGTGAGCCCAGTGTAATGAATCATCGTTTTCCATTGACTTCAATGGGATATTAGTTTTTTGACGATTTGATTTGATTGCAAAATTTCATAATTTTCCGTCATTTAGTTTTCGAGCCTATTCGTGACAAAGAATGTGAAAAAGTCCCCAGTAGAACGCTCCGCTCGCTTCGCTCAATAATGAACCAAATTCATATATCAAATGTAGTATTGAAGTTATAACGACTTTTCAATTAAAATTTCAAAATCTAGATATACAAGTGGTAAAGATTATAATCGACAGATGATCGTAACCTTTACGAGCGCAACAAAATAACAGAAATCATTTTATATGATAATGAATATTCAAAGCGATCGTGAAGACTCAGACGCAGACGCTTAAATAATAAGAAACCACACGCACAGACATGCGCCTTGTAATTTAAATTGTATATATATATTACTTTCTTCAGAATAAATATGTTCGTTTTATAGTATATATATATATATATATATATAACGATTTCGTTCCTATTAATATCCTATTAAAAAGTTTCTATTAAAATCAATCCAGCCATTTTAGAAATTATTCGAAACTGACAGACAGATAAAAAGAGAGACAAGACTTTAAAAATTTGATTTTTATGTAAGTATATACACCTTCATATGCATTGAGTGTAATTTTATTTGGAATTACAAACAGACACTTAAATATTATTTATATGTATAGATAAAAACGCATATTAATTATAATTTAAACCTTATATATAATCAATACAATATTTTAAGATAAGTACTCATAAAATAACAATAGTATTAATATTAATATTAACAAAGGCCCCATGCATACAATAAGGAAAAATAAATTCATTACTAATATAAATACACTCACTTATGCGGACACACGGACACCGACACTTTCTATTGGATCTTCAATTTATACGTTGAGGTGTTTCAATTAACATTTAGCAAATTGATTTTATAATTATTATGAATATTCTAATTCTGTGGTGTTGTTGTGTTGTTCTGTCACATCTCAAAAATGTTATATAATTTATATATCTATAGATATTAAAAAAATGGATGTGTCTGTTTTTGATTTCGAATTAACAGCTTTACACTATATGCAAATAAAAGTATGTTACGTAAAAAACAATTTTTCGGTATGTCTGTCTGTCTGTCTGTTTGGTCTAACTAATATCTGTAACGGCTGGATCGATTTTAACAGGGCTTTTACTGATGGTAAGCTAGTCTAGGGAGTAAAAAAAAACCATATCCCTCGCGAACAAAGTCACGTGCACAGCTATCGGTGATAATGTAACAATATTTTAACAAACACTAAAACGATCATACAAAATTAAAATGGAATTCTAACAATGATTCAGTAGATATCAGTAAATAAAAATACCACAGATCCGATCCATTCGTCATTTTCATTCATCGTGTATTAATAAAATTAAAAAAAAAAACAAACCTCTGTCACTTACCACTGCACCCAAGTCTATTACGATAGGTCGATCTAAATTTTTTATATCCGATCGGATATTGGTTTTGTTTTACCATCTTTGTGTTATCAAGTGCATTATAACATTGACTTTGTGTTACTTGATGTACCTACGAGTAAGTTTCCATCTCGCCGATCGGTTAATATCGATTTTAGTTATTGTTTCTTTTTATATAAAACGGAATATCAGATTTATTTTTTTGAGATTCAACTAATTAAGTTCTGCTGTTATGAACAATAAGTTGAACGACTCTCACGGTGTTTACTTTATAATGATTTATTTTGTTTATTTTTTTTGTATACATATATATATCAATATTATTTTTTATTGTATTCATTCATATGTATTATTAATAATTTGTTGATTTATATGTTATGTTAAAATAATTTATGTATAGTTAGAAATGATAATTAGGTTTAGAGAAATTTTATCGTTAGATTTTTTAGATTTGTTGATTATGTATATTGTTCGTTTCATTTCTTTTATAAAACTATGCCTATGAATATATGTATATTTATATATATAATATATATCGCTCGGTTGAAACGCGGCGTTCGAAACGCTCGCTTGCGACAGCACCTATCTGAAAATGGAGCGGCCGATAAAAAAGGTAACGAATTATAAAAAAGCCTCCGCACAATCGCGAGCGCGGATGTGTGGGTGGTGGGAGAAATGAAATGAAATAATGAAAAAAAAAATGGACAAAAAACAGTACAAACATGCATTGTCCTGCCACCCCCTTAATGAGAGCCGCCCGACGTGTGCCCCAAGTGCCTGATTATCACCTGATTCCATCCATATCATATTTTTAGCTTTGTTACAACTCAACATATTACATTATCTTACACCTTGATTAGCTTTTTGATGTATCTTTTGTGTTTGTATCGTAATGTATTTTAGTGGAACGCATTGTACAGTTAATGTGAGCGGTAAAACATACATTACGTTAAAAATGTACAGGTTAGATATATAAAAGCGTTCGCGATTAATGTTTATTCCGCGTTGTCGGGTCATCCGACGAATTAGGCATCAAAAACAGCGGCCGAAATTAATTTGTTTATGCGAAACAAAGGTGGGCCGACTGCATGCACCCGTGCTTCGCCCACCTCCCGAAAAAAGGAAAAAATAGCGAAAGGGGTGTGTGGGGGGTACCCCCCGCGGCGCGATCGGCATCGGACTTCTTTTTTTAATCGCGTCGCATTCTGAATGGTCGTTTTTGGTAAGCACACACTGCGCATTGCCTATTTTCCAATTTAGATTGCTTTGTATTACCGTCTGAGCGATGCGCAATAGTTTTTGAGGCTTAACACGTGAACGCAGGAAATTAAATTCGGTGTGAATTAAAAAAAAAAAATAAAATTTTTTTTTGGAGTCTGAACTTTTCGCGATCCCTCGAAACGGTGAGAGCCCTTGATCTTGCTTAATTCCCTTTTTCTCTACTCCTTTGAGGATTCATTAACAAATAGATACACTATTGCCTTGTCCTATTACCCCATTGTTAATATGTAATATAACAACATAAATCATATATAAAAACATTTATTATGGCATCTTAAATTATATGATACAGATTTTGATACAGATAATACGCTACTTTCTTAAATTCTAACTTAAAATAATAAAGGGTGTTTAGTTATACGAGCCCAGACCAATAACTCAAGTATCAAAATTCCCTGATAATTAGTCGGCTAAAGCAATAAATATAGCCAAGACGATTATTAAGCGGCGACGGCTAATCACAAGGAGTTCGGTTATACCACGAAAACTTGAGACCGAGCCAAACTATAATACAGCTAATAATTATATATACATTATATTATTGATCAAATATTATAATCAAAATGATTTCATCTGATAATTCGTGTAATATAAGTTAATAAAGTCAAAATATAAACATATTGTACGATTCAATACAATTTTTAAATGTTATTAATTTGTCAAATATTATAATGTAATTATTTCCATTGTAATATTTGAAAAAAAAAAAAATAGTATTTTTTTCCTAATAAAGTAAAAATATAAAAAACTTATTAAAGTGACTGCAATTTTTAAATGTATAGTAATTTTTAATGAAACATATAATTATAATGAAATGTTCAAGTCCGTAGTCTGCGTGTGCGTCCAGAGCGCCTCGGGCTACGACGGTTTTCTGCACCCTTCCTAATAATTAAAATGCACCGGTATAATTAGAGACGCACAAAGAAATCATTGAAGATATTATCATTTATACCAAGTAGCTAAATTATATATACATATGAATAATATTGTACTGTCCGTTTGTAATTACAAATTAACAGCTTTTCACTAGATGAAATCATTTTCTAAAATTTTTCTCTGTCAGTTAGTTATGGCTAATCTTAGAAACGACTGGATCGATTCTAACAGAACTTTAACTGGTGGATAGCTGATGTTAGAAGGAGTAACGTACACTACATTTATTTAAAGAAAACATCTCCTGAAACAAGTAGAAAAAAAAATGATTTGAATGTTGTAATTTTCTATTTATTACATACAAACGGGTCAAGAGGGAATGTATATATATAATGGTATAAATCTTATGGTATAGTAATACATACTGTACGGAGGCATAATTAAAGGCTGAGGCCTTAGGCCTCTTGCTTTGCAATGCAACGACCTAATGTCATTCGAGTGTAAATATCCATGAGACGCGCTTAACATAGGGTGGACCTCGCTCCAGAATTCAATATAGCCAAGGATATATACGAATTTATATATACATATAAATAAAATTATATGTCCGTTTGCAATTCCAAATTAAATTCACTAAATATGAAAATATAACAGTACATGCAAATAAACTTTCATATTTTTTCCCTATTTTTCTTTTTGGTCCGGCTAATTTCTGGATGGACCGATAATAACATAACTTTCACAGCGAATAGCTAATATTATAAGGAGTAATTTAGACAGACAACTTATATTTTTAAAAACATATTCCACTCAAACGAATTCGTGGGCACAGCTAGTCTCATACAATATCAACTAAAAAACTTTGACATATAAAATTTATTATAACAAAAAAAAAATCAATCTAATCTTTAATCTATTAGATACGTATCTCCATACTGTAATACAATTATATATTAATAAAAAATATATATAATATAACGTAGACAATGTCTTGATAATTTATCTGAAGGTATCAAATAGCCGGCACCGTACTTACAATATAAATGCGTCTCATTAATCACTCTAATTAGATCATTACTGGGATACAGTTACACTAGACTTTTTAATATTTGAGATGAGATCCGAGATATATATATAATATTAATAATAAATATCTCTTACATTTCATTGTTATTATAGCCACTGATTTATTATTATTAACTAATCATTGAATTGAACTAGAAATATTGAATTGTGAAACAGTTATGACAATGAAGAAATACTGAATTTGTTGTGTGGTTCAGAGCGTTTGTAACTTAGACTTAACTAGACTTATTTTAAGTTAGTGTCTTGATAAGTATGGTGTGAGTGACACTATTTGATACAAGAGTGATCATTCAAAGTGGATAACTTATAAAAAAATATATATATTATAATGTACATATTATTATATATACAATTATGTAACATAAAATTAAAAACATAAAATCTATAGTATATAATAATTGGCACGGCTACTTAAAGTAATTTTTCCGCGTTCCTAAGCCCGCGGCTCCATTAATTGGTGCGCCATGATTTATTATAGTTAATTTTATGATAATTAGCCTATGAATAATTTGCTGTACGGCTACGGCTATCCTGCAAGCCTTTGATATACTTTGACATATAGTGCAGTCTAGATTGTGTCCTCCACTTTAATTACCTAATAATAAAACTATACCATTACCGATAATGTTTATAGTGTATAACGAATTTAAATTTATTATACGCAAAGTTGATTATCCAGTTTAGTTATGAAATTAACTTATCTAAGCTTATATTATTAAGTGCTTCTAATATCTTACGAAATTCATTTGCTAATGAGTGTTTGTCAATAATCTATACGTATAAATTTAATTGTGTTTCTGTTTGTATCAAATTAACAGCTTTAAACTAGGACATAAAAAAACTATTCTTAAAATATTTTTCTGTCGGTCTGTACGGTCGGGTTAATCTCTGAAACAGAAACGAAATTAAGAACTGAAACGGAAATCTGATATTGTAAGGAGCAACTTGTCAACTTTTATTTAAAAAAACATATTCCGGACAAAGTCGTGTGCACAGCTAGTATACTATAAAAATCGTGCTAAAAGACATGACGCTTCACACCTATATATAATAAATGTTATTAAAACAATGAACGCTCAAATAAAATGATATATCACTAAGCGAGGTTAGTTTAGAATAATTGTATTAAAATTCTCACAGCATTTAGAGGCAAAAACGTACAGTGCACCACAGTGATGTATATGCATTGCATTAGCGATCTTATTACGTACGTAATAGGATACAATATTGTGCGAGCGGTTATGGATACCTCTGGGCACCATGTATCAGAACAGGAGCGGATTGTAATAAGTTGGATGTAATTTATGTTACACGCAATTAAAGTAAGATTGTAGCGGCCTCCAAGTTTATAGTCTAGGAGCATTGTTGTACATCGACTCGATATTGAGTTGACTATAAGACTCTATTTATTATTTAAAGAAATGTTACTTTACTCTCAACTACATATAATATTTGTTAATATATCTCCGTAACTACATATTAATGAACGGTAAGCTCTAGCAGTAGGTACATTAATGATAAGAAATGAGGTATCGCTAAAAGCACCTATTATGCATTTTGTCACAATTTATCTACCGGTCCACCGCTTGAGCTAAATAACGAGAGCAACGATAACCGAATATCATCATTAGCGCATTGTATATTAAAGTCAATTTTGTATAAATTAAAACTACCCACGCTCCTTAACTATAACCGTCGATACCAGGTCCCTGTCACTAAATGAGATTAAATGCGTACTGAGAATATTCCGCAACAGCATAAGAACATATTTTAATGAAGTCGGTCGGTCGGTGATGTCATAATTTGCGGAATGAATTGGGAAGTTATAACGTGTTATCGAAATTTTAATTGCGGAATTTATAAGGATTTCGTATTGTTGGTCAAGAAACGGTTAACCCTTCGCTCCGAGACATTTTATAATTAAGTTTTTATTTAATAATTTAATGTTAATTTTAATACTAAAGGGACGGGTGACAGCTCGGAGTATGCTATTATGAATGTTGTTACTTGATACTTTATATATTTCGAACACTACTAATTATAGAATCTTTGTTATGTTTTTACTATAGGTTTAAGTCAAGCCTATATCTTGTTATTTTGGTGAAGTAGTGTGCTAATTATTGGTTACTAGTCGTAGTATATGTACAGTAGAAAACTACCATGAGCTCCTAACGCCTTAACGTCTTCAAAAAGTTTGTAAATCCTTCATGGGCTTGACTGTACCTACTCTTATATAAAAGTTCAACAAGATATCTGAGACCTTTCTTTTCTTAGTTTAAAATCTAAAATCAAAAGTATATTATTAAATAAATGTTACTATAGCATTAAAGAGTTTTTAGTTGATCGAAGTGTTCTTCTGTGTGAGCAATTCTTTCTTGTGGGCTCTTCTCATCAGAGCAGCATTCCGAGCAGTTTCGTGACAGCTTACTCACGGACTGACTACACTTTAATGTAAAATAATTAACAATTCAAAAGTGCGTGTAAACGCATACTTGGTTATCCAACCAATAGCTTTAAAATAAAGGAAAGTAAGTATCAAGATTCTATTTTTATCTGGAGGTGATACATATTTTAATTTTAAAATAAATTATAATTTACTAATGAGTTCAAAAAGTATCCATCTTCTTGCTGGTTCTTCTTCAAGAAGCTATCCATTGGGACAGTGCAACTATAGTCGTTTCATAAATTAGACTTTGGAAACTAAAAATCTAATAAAATGTCGTAGAATTGTGATTTTTGTACCAAAATATGAACAAAAGCCTTAATAAGTATCTGAAATAGATAAGGAAGGGTAAAACACAAATAAGTTTAGTGAAATAAATCTTCAAACTGAATATGTTTTGTATCTTTTGATATATTATTTTCTTAACTTTGCTGTACTTATACCAGCAAAATGCTTGTTATAATCATTGGTATATTTTTTCTTATTTATAGTGAGAATAAAGGAAATATTTTAATTTAAAACATCAAAACACCATTTGAAAATTTAGAATATAAAGAATATTCTATTGAATGCTATTGTTTAACATTTTATTTACAAAAATATTATAAACTTCATAAAACAAATCATTCACTAAAACTAAATTATATGTAAACAAATAATATCCGATATATAACAAATATTTATTTAAACATAGATAAACTAACACTATATATATATATATATATATATATATATATATAACAAAATATAAAAATAAATGATTCCGAACTAATAAAATTAAACACTAGTTAGAGTTTCCTACTTTCACTTAATTAATATAAAGTATGTAGGTATATTGTGATTTGTAATCTAAGATATTTAGTTATTGCAATACCACTCGGATTGTAATAAATATACAAGGGCCTGCGTGTCCGGTCGGTCGGTTCGTTGGCACTTTTTATTTAATTAACTTGATACTTTTTTTTTGTTTGTATCCTTCATTATAATTATAATGAAGTGGAATAATTTTTTGTGGGCGAATTATTTTTTTAACGGATTTCATATAAATATATGTTTTTTTTTTACATTACGTTCTTATGGTCTTTTGTTATAAAAAAAAAACTAATATGTCATATATTTTTTCTTATAATAATTGAACTTGTTTATAATAAATTTATTGTTAAATAATAAAAAAAAACATTTTTTTTTTTGTTTTTATTTATTAAATATAATTCGCATCAAGTATATATTTTCGCTTAATTAACCAAACTAAGCAAGTAAAACCGGTTAAAGTTAATTAAAATATAATTTATATCTGAGTCCGATCACCTCACTCGAATAACTAATTTATTATGTTAATAAGATCTTAACTTTAATTATACACCAACACTTTTGTTATACGCATTATTATTGTATCGCTGTGATAAAAAAATGTACGCAAACATTTAAAATTAAAACATTTCCCGCGGGATTAATAAGAAAAGTAAATAAAAGCAACCAATCAAGGAACTGATTCTTCTCCAATTATTTCTTTTACTCGCTCCCGTAAATGAAATAATTATTGTACGTTCGTTTAATTTTGCTTGTAAACTGTTTTAACACTAAACCGGAGTACCGGTCAAATTGACCGTTCTTAAACTTTTATAAAACTTACACATTTTTAAACGTTATAATATCGTTATCAAACTACATGACAATTCTTAGAATATACATATAATATTTTCTTCACTCTTTACTTTTAGTTATTTTCATTATTACCTGCGTTATATAATAAAATAACTTTTAATTACCGGTTAATTTGACGGCGTGCGGTAGGAACAGGTACCTATACAAGAATTGTCGGTAGGTTTAGTGTTAAAGATTATTTTGAATATACGTAAATATTATGAAAAAATTTTAAGTTTATTAATTTTACATACAACAATTAATAAGCCCGGGGGCTGATAGCAATAATACAAATGCTGTACTCCCGACTCCGCCCAGAGCGCGTTCACGTCCAGACGAAACGTCGTCAACAAATGATCTCGATGATTAAAATTTAATTTTTTTTAGTTTTTTTCTTTTATCTTATTTATACGAAATTTGTATCTGTTGTCAAGATTATACAATTATTATTATATATAAATGATAAGGAAAAATTATATATTTTTTGTTCTTATTACAGTTTTTCATTTTAAACTAAATATTTTACTAAAAATCTAAATCTATACATATAAATATAATTGTAGTATCTGTAATTACATAAAAAAAATCGTCTGTCTGTCTTTTCCGGTTAATATCTTAAACGGCTTAACCGATTTTAAGAAGACTATCATTAGCGGATAGCTGATATTATAAGGTCACTTTTATTTTATAAAACATATCCCGGACGAAGTCGTGTTTATCGCTAGTATTGTAATAATATAATATTACTGATATATTAATTTTCTTTCAGGTAACTTCGTAATAATCGGCGTTAGAACGTGAGTTATGTTAGCAATAAAGTAAATAGTTAACTCATTTTGAGTACGGAATTATTAATACAAATAAACTATCAAGTAAATAATATCGAATGAGGATGCGTAGACTTGAGACAGTCTTGAGATTATGTTAAAAATATTTTTAATATATTAGTATTAAATTATTATTTTCTTAAATTGAATTTTTTTAAGGATTATATGTTATATTAATATTTAATGGGTCTTCAAGACTGTCTGTCTGTCTGTCGTCTACGTTTCTCCTTAATCGAGGCGAGTCGCATTTTGAAGGCAAATTATCAAGGCGCGGTGGGGGAAGGTGGATAATTAAAATCCGTTGATTAATATGTAAATGTAATAAGATTACTCTCCTGAATAATTTAAGGGGAGACCGGGGTAAGTTGTACAGTGGTCTCTCATTACGGCTAAGTAATGCCCATGTTACTAACGATGCAAAACTAAACTTAATTAATGTTAAATATAGTTATAAAAATATTTTGTTAATAACCATTATGCACCAACCCTTATGTTATATTGTTATATATCGTTGGTGAGTATCATAACGTACATCGTATGTTAACTATACCACAATCTCAAAATCTAGAAGCTAAGCTACACGTTTTCTCATAATTCCTCCAAATTTCTCCCGCCGAAACGGCCATGTTGTTTCCGCCATCTTTATTAAGAACGCATGGCCTCCCGCCTCCTGGCGTTGGTCAACAGCCAGCAGGGCGTTAAAGGCATCAGCTACGGCCACCCACCAGCGTCTATTAGACGTCTCCGCATTTCCATAGTAACTTTAAGCCGGCTAACTTTCACGGGTCAGGTTATAACGGTTGACGGTGTTTGGCTCACTTGTCTAATGGCTTTGATTAAACTGCCAGTTTATTTGACGGTACGTTGCGTGCGTGCGGCCACGTATGAATTTATGCTTAGAGCTACGATACAATTATGATACACGACTACAAGGAATCTTACATATAACATTACATATATATATCAATTATATATTATAAAATAAAAAAACAAATATTTAATTAATAAAAATTCTAACTAATTTTCTATTGTATTGTATTTCAATAGAAACAAAATATAATTGTGTAGTGAATTAGAGTACTCTTTTATTAATATATTTGTATTAATATTGTTTAGATTTTTGATGCATATTTTTTAAAAATCTAATATAAATTTAATTCTAATTGAACGACATACATATCAAGTGAATACATATATATGCGAATAAAATTACAATATACAAACAGACGTCGATACAAATACGCTATATATACAAAAGTGACGGTCAAATTTGATAGGATCTTGATGTATTAACACAACCCGAGTCCTAGAACTAAAGCCTTGGAGTCCAGAATAAACCAAGTATACCCGGTAATAATATTATGTTTCCCAAACAATAGGTATCCGAGTCTTGCTCCTGGCCTCTCAATAATTAGGATAGTGCATCTCGAACCGAATGAGAATAAAGCCTGGCCTTTGTACGACTGTGAGTAGACACTAGGCTTGCGTTAGTTTATATATGCATCTTGATTCAGGGTATTTATGTGGGTTGGGCAGGGTTGTCCGCTTTGCGAGTCTGCAAATTCGTTTCGAGGATTTGCTTTGCTCATATGTATTGTGAACATATAATATCATTATGCGTCCGTGTAAATCATTAAATTTAATTTATTCTTAATAAAAAATATAATTACGTAAAACAAACGCGTTTTCAATTTGTATAGAAAAATAATATGTTGAAATTTTATATAAATTATCAATTTTATTTTGAAAATATACATCTATATTGTATATACCAAGATGTACAAGAAGATCGGAGGTATAATAAATATCTCAACCCTAGTACACAACACCGGCACGTCCTCCGCATGCCACTCTCTGATACTAACGTCGTATATTTCCGCCAGTGTACACTGACCTATCTTATCATATCAAATGACCAAAAATATAATCTCTTAAACAATATAAATAAACTTCAAGTTGAAACTACCATTCGAGCTTAACCAAAAAATTACAATTCAAAAGCGTACCTATATTTCGGTTATACACTCCATAAACTAATATTCGGTCGGACACTACTTGGAGTTATTGGACAATGTAAATGAACACTATCTCCTATAATGCCTGCTCCCCCAGCCGGGTGGCGACCCCTGCGGGCGACCCCCGATGTCTCATCAGTAAGGATTGAACCCTTTAATGTATTCACCGTAACTTTGGGATGAGTCTTGTATTAGTGTTATAATGAGACGTGGCCCTTAGGAATTATGGCTATACTTATGGCTCTCCCGGGCCGGGCTTACCTTCGAGTTTCAATTTCTATATGAGGTTTCATTACACCGTGTTGATAACGTATTTAATACAACCAACATATAATATTATAGATCTTTTGTTTTAGATATATAATTATAATAATTAAAAATTTTATTAACGTTCTATCCGCGAATGATTAAGGATTATTTTAAACAACAGTTCTGATCATAAAATTAATATAATTAAATAAATAGATCCCAAATGTTATTAACATCCTCCTAAGTCGCAAACAAATCGATAATTCCACCAATTAGTAAGTACCAATTTTCCAATAAAACTTCAAACTGTTTTCCATTCCATTATCTCTCGCAACCCTTTATTGCTTGGAAAGTTAAGCTAGCTCTTTCCACTCCGCTCAGAAATTATTACAATAATAATATTATTATATTAATAATTGTATTGATAAGGAGACTCTCGTAATAAGGGTAAACCGTCCCCTTTCTGCCAGCCATCCTCAATAGGAGAATTTATGTAACTAATGAAATAAGCGAAGTGGCGCACCCCGCTCCCCCCTTCAACCCTCTCCACCCACCCTTCATTATCGGAAAGTTTGAAATATAATTTGAAATTATGCTCAATGTTATATTGAAGATAAGAGAAACACAAATTCCTTTAATTGGACTTGTTAAAGTGACTCAAATTAAGTTAACACCGACTTGATGATATTACTTTTGGAGTTAGAAATTATGACGGACAGTCCGTGGGTCTGGATTCATGGGGTGATTAGCGCTCCAACGGTTATCGGTTTTGGGCCTATCTTATATTATTTTACGACTTTTATTACAACCTATTGCCTCACTTCACGTACTATGTAATCTTAATATAATAATGATATCAAATTTATAATATTTAAACAAAATATTGATGGGATCCTTTAAGGTTATAGGTTAGGTCAGTTATTGATTTTGTCAATGCGCCCAACTCGCTTCGTATCTAGGGGCTCGCAACTTGAGACTATCACAATTAGGCGTCTGCCTCAATCTAATTATATTTCTGATTGGCCCGGTTTATACCTCCTGGCTTGTACTCAACAATATATCAAATATATTATACTATTTTGTTTTATTTATAACATAACATAAGACAAATATTTTTTAATTTCAAAATAAATTTAACAATTAAACGATAATATTGTAAATTTGCTTAATTTTTTTATATTAGTGATGTATAAATGTATGATATATACAAAATATGTTTAAATTGAAACAAATTACAATCACACCAATTAGATAGAGATCGGGATCTAATTATTCGAATTCGATTCGTAGCCAGCGCAGCACTATTCTGATTGTCGGCAAGCGATTTCGGAAATTACTAAGGCGTCGACGTTCTCATTCCACCCCGCTCCTTGCTTCGGTCAATCACTGGCACGTTTACCCTATTATAGGACAATCTGCATAAATATTAATTAATACAACTTTATTAATTCTTATATAACACATCATTATTTTATAATCTAATGTGTAAGATGAGAGTCATTAATATAATAACGCTTCCCCAATATTACAATGTATATAGTGAAACAAAGCGGGTAGTTGTGTAATCCGCCATCTTTGACGTAGGTCAAACAATAACGTTTCTAGATTATAGTATCGACCAAAAATCCCTCTATCTCATTAACATAACAATTTAATTAATCAAGTCCCCCGCTGCAGATTACAATGACTTCACGGTTCTCAATTGTATTAATATTTTAAAATCAAATTCATTTATATATATAGTTTTAAGTACACAGACGGACAATAGACATATTAAGATTCCTATTTAATAAAACGTAATATATA
Source organism: Melinaea marsaeus rileyi (assembly GCA_918358865.1). Taxonomy (NCBI): domain Eukaryota; kingdom Metazoa; phylum Arthropoda; class Insecta; order Lepidoptera; family Nymphalidae; genus Melinaea; species Melinaea marsaeus. Next base: position 22,054,746 of record OU911093.1, on the reverse strand, counting down.
AAACATTACAAAAGTCTAAACGTAAAATAAAAAGCCTAAATAACAAGTGAGTCGATTGCGGTTGAAAAACTGCAATAATGGCGTGTGTAGATCAGATAATCGCAGGTTATCTGCGTCGTTTCCTCGCCTCCCTAAAGACCGGCCCGCCCCCCCCTTCCCCCCAGTACATCATCTCATTTGAATTTCTAACTAGGAAACCTCCATGCAATTATTGGATTAATGTAAATTACGCAGTCTACAGCTCCACGGTGCACTATCAGGACGGGGTTTAATTAGAAGCCGGTTAATTCTAATAATAGATGATAATTAACGAAAAAAAAAAATCTTATTCGTATTTTAAAAATATGTTTCTTCTTAAAGTTATAACGGTTGTGAAATTCTTCTTCAAATAAACTTTTTTTTTTTTAAATATTATCTAAGAGTAACTGGCATTTTATAAAAAAAATATTTGTTCCATTCACACAATTAAATTTTATTAGTAACATTTATCGTAACATTTTATTGATTTATTAGTGAGTATATCAAATTACTGTAACTACAGACTTATCTTTACATTTAATTGGTTATTTAATCAACTGTTTCTCGTACTTCGATAAATACGTATTAAAAATGAATCAATGAGAGACAATACCCCAAATAAAGGGCATGCAATGTAAGTCAATAGAGCGATGCGATACCAAATCCCTAAACAAAGTTGAGGCGCGCCAAAACGACGTACAAAACATCGAAACATCCCGCCGTGACCTCGAAAACGTAGGTGAAAGCCCTCGAGGCTCACGTTGGGGAACAAAAAATCTAACCCCCCCTCCCCCCAAGGAGCGGGGGGCTAGAGGTTTCCTCCCATGAATGAGCGAAGGAGGCGCGCGTCCTTGGAGCAAAAAAGTCACGTGACCCGAGCAACAGGTGCCGCCGTAAAAGTGTCCTTGTGTGTGTGCCATTAGAAAAAAATTACAATTTTTACATACATGTCGTTAATTTAGACTTCGATTTATTGGTTACATTATTAAAGAATATTTAATGCATCTTGTAGAAAAAAATAATTAATTTATTTACGACTTATAATGCAATTAACAATCTTAAACATAAGCTTAACAAACTTAGCCGTACTATTTTTATATCCAACAAGTTTGTAACAAGCTTGCTTTGAGCGTTTATGAATGGCGCCCTCCCTCGGCCCCGCTTAACACAAATGTCACGACGAGCCGGAAAACTCTCTTTTCTTCCTGAATTGTAAATCCACTCGACCACACGAATATCGACCTTAACACTTAAGTTTAGAGCTCAAAATGTTATTGGGGGTACTGAGAAAATTTAAGGAATTTTCTGCACAACCGACCCATTTAAATTTACAACGTATTATAGGGTATTAAGGTTGCTTTTCCCTCAGCATTGTAACACAAAATCTTCCAGTCTCCTGCGGCAAATTGTTTCCTCACGCGGCATGTTTGTATTTTATTATACATTTTTATTTCTCTATAACATTAGCTTAACCGACTTTTCATTGCCTCCGCTAGGGTTGTCGCCTGTTAAGTGTTTTAATATGTGCAAATTAGTTTAACGAGTGCATTTGCTTCACTTTCACGTATTAACTAACATTGCGGTTGCTTTTGATAAATGAAAGTTATAATCTAAATTGTATTTTACGACAACATTAATTTTATTTTACCGATAGCAGTACTAATGTGATGTAGGTAGGTGAGGTGAGTGAGCAATTATTTTATGTTTTTCTTTTTTAACGATTAAATATTTAATGAAGTTGATATAATTAATATGGATATAATCAATTAGTAATGCAAGTATCACTCGATCGGGCGACGGTAACTTTGAGTAAACGGTCCACTGACATTTAAAAGAATAATTATGATGCAAAACAACATTTATACATAATCGTTTTCTCTTTTAACATTTTATACATTGTTTAAGTATAATGGCAGGCATTAACGTACTGTAGTTATTATATTAAAAATATTTTTGACAACCATAAAAAAGATTCACTTCAATCACAAATTCAACAACCCTAAGAAATGTTGAAGCGTTGTAGGAATGTCAAAAACGTTGGCGCGAACAAATATGTACATACATGTCGGGCTCCACCGTCTAACTTGTCAACTAACCGCCGTTTATAATTGAGGTGATTAACCGTGGTTTAACATTGACATTGTAACTTCATTTTCATTTTATTTTAACTGATGATGAGATATAACACTTTTGTTTTTTTGTTGTGTTTAATACGATTCTATTACGGTTTGTCAAGATAGAAATATTAAAATTAAATTAAATTTTAGTATGGATTTATATCTTACATTAATTGTAATACGGTGGAGCCGGTCCCTAACCCTCTTCTGGAATCCCTTGCATTTCCCGCTTCGCACTTGTCAGATTTTATTTTTATTAGCACGTAAAATGAACACTGGCGCTAAGCTACTTGTTTCCGCTTACTTTACACGTAACTACGTCTCTTACCTTACATATACTGCAAGTGATTTTAACTGGACTTCAATTTAAGCTATTACATTATTTCTTAGTAAACAAAAAGTATAGAATAATAAATTATAAGAAGGTTTGCATTGAAATTAATAATATATTTTAATATATAAATATATATATGTATATATATATCAAATTTAAATAATATTATATACATAAAAGGAGTATTCTTAAACAAAATAGTCAAGATACCAAATGAATACAATACAATGGTAAATCAAAACAAAGGTAAAGGTAATCTCAATTGATATGAGCCTTCCATGTCTCTAGTCCAGTTTCTCATCTAAAATCGATACCCCTCCCCCTTCCCCCCCTGTTGTTATAGCCGCTCCTAATTCTACCCCACGTATGCCGATCTTTGTCGTCTGCCCACGAGGCACACTAACATGGATGCGGTGTATATAATATAATATAAAATATAACATTCAAATCATTTAAACTTATTAAATTTATTCATATAATTAATTAAGCTTTATTTATTTTTTTGGTTTCAATATATAATTACTTCCCATCATGTCAGTAGATCAGAAGAATTCTATAACTCCGTCACCCATTTTTAATTCCTCCTATAATTCTATAATAAATCTCCTTATTATTGATGGTAGCTGTTCAATATCACATCTCCCGGTTCAAATACTCGTTGGTATAATCAAATCGGCTTACTGCACGGACGCACCCACCTTCATATATATATAACTTACAACTTACGTTATATTTCAATTGATAAAATGTTATTGTTATATATAGTGTTAATTGTATTTGAATCGTCTTTCCTTCTATACTTTTTAAAAACTATAATAAGATTTTTTTTAATTACTTTTTTATCAGTTATAATTAATGTAATAATCAAATCTTTTTATATAAAATCTAAACCTTTAGGCATATTTTGCAATTATGAAACGTCCTCTACTTGTCAGTTTCTAATAGTAGAGAGAATCCGATCCGTAGAGAAGAATCGGTCAGAAACTATAGTTTCTGATCGGTCCGGTAGCTAGGTCTAACTTATTAAACATACTAAAACTACATAATAAATAACATTAAACTGATATTTAAATTAAAGTTATATATATATATATATATATATATATATATATATATATATTTTTTTTTTTAACTAAAAATTTTAAGTTTTGTTTTTTACTTTTTTAATATAATTATAGTAATATATATAATAATTGTAACAATAAATACTTAATGTACGTAACCGGTATCAAAAGCTTTTACAAAGTTCTTGTTAACACAGTTAGTATGAACTTCACGTTAACTGCGGATATTTAATATAATTTTGCATATGAAGCGTTACTGATAGATAATGCAGAATGCAGAATGCAGATAAGTTATAAAAAATAAATAAACTACTTATGTATACCGTGCGCGCTTTCTTAATTCATACAGCTGTTTTATTTAGTAACTTATTTAACATTAAACTTACCGACAATTCTTATATACCTGTTCCTACCGCACGCGGTCAAATTGAACGATAATTAATATTTATTTTATTATATAACGCAGGTAATAATGGAAATAACTAAAAGTAAAGAGTGTAGAAAATATTATATGCATATTCTAAGAATTGTCATGTAGTTTGATAACGATATTATAACGTTTAAAATGTGTAAGTTTTACAGAAGTTTAAGAACGGTCAATTTGACCGGTACCTGGTAGGTTTAGTGTTAAATTAAACAAGTAATTTTAAGTGAATTTTACAACAATACATCCGTGAAAACCGCATTCAAATCTGATAAGCCGTTCCAGAGATTATGGTACAAACGCACAGATAAACAACAAAAATCTAAATATTATTTTGAATTCTATTCCTAGTAATATTTATAGTAATGATTTGTCCTTATATCTTCTATGTACAGACAGCGATTAATTATACATTTATTATATATATATCTTTTAAGTTAGTTATAAATATATTTTCATACAATATATACATATAATCCTTCACTTTAATGATATATTAATTATTATACTAATACTATGTCTATAGTTTTAATATAAATATTATAGTGTAAGATGTGTCTTTGTAGTTTAATATTATACATACATACATATATATATATATATGAATTTGAAATCTTAGCAATTATTTTTATATAGATTACAGCTATACTTTTGGCAGTAGAAACAAATCTCTGGCATACTTCTCTCATCTTCTTCGTCTCTCTTCATCTTCATTTCTCTCGCTCTCTTTGCCATCTATTTATAACAAAATATTCTACATTAGATTTCATTGAATATTTGTAATTTGACTTAAAAACAAAATTGTCAAAGAAGTTCACTAAATTATCTGTAATTGTAATTTTATTAACTTCGTTTAATATAAAAGATATAATAATTATGATTTGGTATTAATTTTGAAAGAAACCTACAAACAAGTATCAATATATTATTATATATATATATTACATTATATATTGAAAGCACAAGAACAAAGTTTTAGAGAATCCTTTGTTTACTTTAGATCAAGAACAATGCAGCGTTTATAATTTAAATTATATGTTGCTTTATTGGTATGTGTGTGTGTGTGTTTATGAAAATTATCTTTAAGAAAGTTGTTGCCTTATGTAAAAGAAAATAAAATACAAATCAACAAAAGGATAAAATAATCTCTGTTATTCTCAGTTAAAATTGATACCATATTTAATTTCATAAGTTATTCAGTATTCGCCATTAGAGTTATCAAAAAGGTCACCCGAGTCATTAGTTAGGTTATTTCAATTTAGAGTCTAGACACACAAACTATTTAATATATACAACAAAATAAACCTTGATATAATGAAGCAAAAATAAAATTGTTCACAATCTCCGGGGGGTTGAGACGTGTCATTTTCTTTAGCCGGGTAGCCTTCGAAGCACGACCTCAAAACATTACAATAAACCCTACCCAGCTCATTATCTGTCCATAGCAGAATCGATATCACACACACGCAAACTATCACACACACCAGCGCATTCTAAACGAAAGTACGCTTTCGTAACCGGCGCGTCAACTTAAAACTTAATTATAATTAATTAAATCCAATTGGTCTCTGTCCCGTTCGCTCTTATCTTGTCTTGGGTATGTCTCTCCCACTCTAACATAGAGGGTAGAAACGCGGTATTGTGTTTTCGAAGACCTTTTATCGCGGAGGCATTTCACGAAGTGGAGCGTTCGTCGGTTCGAATCCTTTCGGAATTTATTAGCACTTAGATTTTAATTGGACTTCTATTGAGTGAGCTTTTTTTTTCAAATATTTCTAAGTACCCACGGTTTGGTATCGACGAAAAATATTTTAATATTTTTTGTTTTTATTTTTCACTGTACAATGAATAGGATAATATTTGTATTTTTATATTTTCAATTTTGTTAATAAAACAATATCTAATCTTTTATTTCATTAATATAAAGATTTAAAATCCAATTTTCTATAAAGTTTTACGCGATGTATACTAAATATAATAATAAATATCGCTTGTTAATATCTAATATACATCTATAAGAAAATCACAACAAAATGGCTGTCGTTGAACGGCGGATAATTTAATTGTAATCATCACTACATCGAGCGGTGACGAGTATCAATGAGGATGCGACTAAAGGGTCCTTTCCACCCTCCCCCCCCACGCCACCCAAGAAGGGGTTATGTCCCCCTCATTACCATATTTCATTTACTCAACGAAATTATGCTAATTACTTATATTGCTTTGTGTAAAAAGGAAATTTATAAGGATTAAAGTTACTCCCTCACCGCCCTGAACCGGTTCGGATCGGTTCTGACTAGTTGCAGCAAGTTATGGATGAATTATTTAAGAGATGGTTTTAAAAAAAGGTCCGAGAAGGCACCCGCGCTTCGCGATCTCGATTATAATCGTTCGCAATTAAAATTCAAATTGGGGAATTTTTAATTTTGTTATTGATGACCTCGCGGGAGGATTTGATTGGATTGGGTTGGTTTGGACGTTGTTAAAAGTTCCAGAGAAGTTGGAGCGATTCTTGTTAATTCCCTTATTTATATTTAGAAGCATTTTGAAAAAAATTATACGACCTAAACGGGTTTTGCAATTGTTATTTGAGTTTTTAATGAGATTGACAGTTTACGTGAATAATAATTAAAAATGTATGAATATTAACAAGACTAACAATTAAAATATATTCTATCTAACACAATTAATCGAAACGCATTTCAAGATAAATATACATAATAATTGATCACAACAACAACATAAGAACAATAGTATTTAATTACTTTGTCTCGGTGATTCATATTCAAAATACATACATATAATAATAAATTGTATAGTACGTATTGAATTATAGTAATGAAATACCGACCTGCTTTGGGTAGTGCCCCCGGCCGCTAGTTTCACAACTTATCCCGGCTAAGGCGAGTCCTTATTTAAATGTAAATTAGGTTCATTTCACGAAATTAATGTCGTTGAGTTCCACCCCCGGTGTAGTGTGACCAACTTAGTCAATTTGTGGACGGTCCCACTAGTGATTTTGTTATTTTTTTAAGTATAGTACTTGTAAGTGGCGACCGTCGATGCTTGGATAGTCCCGCTAGGGATTTTAGTTGTAATTTTTGTTTTGTGACATTTTTTATACCCGGTTGCGGATTAAGTAATATGTGCATAATGTGTGCAATTTTTTTTAGGTTATAGACGTTACAAAAAATAAATAATAACTTATAAAGAAACTTATTATAATAAAGAAAATAATGTGAGAAAAAAAATTCTTAAACATACCCTTACGCTTTAAATTTAGAGCTATTAGTATATTGTTTTTTAATAAACTATAATGTAATAACTTTATTAATTACATTATTTATATCATATTCACTAACTAAATATCATAATAGTAATAATACTATTTTTTATACATATCAATATATGCATAAAAAACCACCAATGTATAAACCAATATATGCATAAAAATGCAAAGAATTTAGGCTCTTTACTGGTTTTACTTGTAAGTTTTTCGTATATATATATTGGGTAACACAATAAATAACCAGTGAATGTCAGTGAAATAGTTCCAAGACACAAACTCCTGGTCGCCCTGGCCGACGAAGTAATGCTCTATGATTATATGGACAGACGAGTCATTACTCCTGTGTAAGTGTTGTTGCGAATTGCTAATGTGCTTTTAGAGTTTTACACACAAATTAATTATTATTATTATTATTATAAGAAACCTTTCACACTCAGCATTAGTATAATACGATACCTTGTGATCTACCTTCTGAAAGTCTGATTAGGAACTTTTATTTATATCTTTAGTCTATACATATAAATAAAATTGTATTGTCTGTTTGTATTTCCAAATTAAGAAATCTTCACTAAATGAATATGAAAGTATCATACAAAAAAACAATTTTTAAATTATTTCTCTGTCTTTCTGTTTGTTCCCTCTAATCTCTGAAACAGCTGGACCGATTTTAACAGGAATTTCACTGGCGGATAACTAACATTATAAGAAACTTAGGCTACATTTATTAAAAAAAAATATTAAATATAAAGTCGGAGGTACAGCTAGTATATTTGACATCTTCATACAACCAAAACAAAATACCTTATCAAAATATACAAAAAAAAGCTTAATAAAAGTGCTTTAAACGTTTTCAAGTCGCTTAAGTAAATTATACTTGTTATATTTCGACGCTTCGAATTCTTTTCAGCTATTCATGATCACGGGTTGAGTTGTTCGTTTTGCGCCAGTTAGTACTGAATCACTTATTAATTTAAACATTATTTATATTATTTTTTTGTTAGTGTGTGTAAATTTGTACTTGTAGTGGTGGATGAACATTAAAGTTTTTTTTGTATATCTATATAAGTACGGACAGATAGATAGACGAATCAGAAATGTATATATATATTGATAACTAAACATATACAAACTAGTCGTGTTATGAACAAAACTAAATCCAACAACAAACATAAAATATAATCGTAAAATTACAATTTCGATCAATTTTCGAGGCGATATGAAAAGGAAGGGTTACACCCCACTCACACACACAGACGCAACCTAACTACTTAGCATTTTCAAATTAAATACACTAATCATTTGTATAAACGTAAAGCTGGATCGATAGTGTCTGTGTGCGTTATAATGAAGGGTGGAAGGGCGAAATTAAGTGGTTCCATCCAACCCCTCGTAATAGATGTCTTTCACTTCATAGGTCGTTGATCACTTCTGGACATAGTTTTTAATAGCGTCTAAAGCTCTCTTAACATTCACTACTACTTATATATTTATTGTAATACTATGTGAGCCTATGACTTCGTTCGGATATGATTTTAAAATAAAAGTCACCTAAGTTACTTCTTATAACTTTAGCTGTCCTCCAAAATTAAGTTGAAGTCGATCAAGCCGTTTCCTAGATTAGCCGGCACAAACATTCAAACACACAGACAATTTTATGTAAGTAACGTATATTCTTTCACATGCATTAAATGAAAAGCTGTTAATTACAAACAGACACTTCAACTTTATTTATATGTATATATACATTTGTATTAGAATTGTGCCACATTTAAATAATGTTAGTTAGTTTTTAAGTAAGTTATGCTTATGATTTTATGTTTTTCTTATCTTTAGTGCTATGAGTGAATAGCTTTTGAGTGTATGAATGTGTGTGTGTGTGTATTAGTGTGTGTGTATTTGTATTTTGAAACACAATTAACAGCTCTTTGTTACAATACGTGGAACTCATTTCAACCAAATCGTCACCGAATATCACAAATTAATAAATATAAACATATAATATAATATAATATAATATAATATATATTGAAAAAGACAAACGCGTAAATCCAACAAACCATTATAAAACAAAAAAAAAGCTAATTTGAGAGACAATTGAGATCGCGTGTACTATTTTAACACCACTGAGTGTAGGTACTCGAACACAGATAATGTATGTATAAACATTGATACACCCATACACCCACACACCCATACACCCATACAGCGGTGCGGTATAAAAAATACCCACTACAAATCAGCGCGGATCGATTAATTAGCGTATTACATGTAGCGATCCATCTGCGGTAATTAGCCCCGGATCCCTTTGCGAACAAAATATAATGACGCACCCCTAAAACACTTTTTACACTTTTCTTTTTTTCTCTTTTTTTTTTTTTTTTTTTTTTTTCATCATTTTTAATCCAATTTCCCGAGGATTATGTTGGTAATTATATTTTTCCAATTGCCGCCCGTGGCTGTTGAAATTCGTTCGCCTGATTGCGAAACGAAAACTCCGTTTGATTAGGCTTTTTAGCTTTCATTGTGTGGGTGTTATTAATGTGAATGTGTGCGTGTACAAATATTGTATTATGTAATGTATGTATGTAAATAAAATTCAAGTGTCCATTTGTAATTCCATATTAACTGCTTATTAAAAAAGGCAAATGAAAGCATATAACGTACTTACATAAAAAACATTTTTTCTCTGTCTGTGTGTCTGTTTGGTCGTGCTAATCTCTGAAACTATTAGATCGATTTTAAGAACTTAACTGTTGTTATAAAAAACTTATATACCGCGAACGAAGTCGTGTGCACAGCTAGTATGTTATAAAAATAAAAAGACTGAAGCTTAAAAGGGTAGGAATCGTTATTTGGGATATGAAAAAATAATTTATTATTAACCAACTGTATGGAGGGCGTTTTGTGTTTGAAATTTAAAATTATTTTTATATTCTCTTTTTATATCATAAATATATATAAATCTGTAAAAAACAATTGAAAATCTTTTACTTTTGAAATAAAAAATAAAAGTAATTTCATTGTTATCAAATCTTTATAAATATATGTCACATTATAATTAAATGGTTTTATATTAAATCATAGGGAACCCTAAAAGAAAATCATAGTTTTAACACCAAGGGTGGGGGAGACTTATTCAAAGATAAAGGGGTCGGCTGTCAATTTTCAGTGACTCAGCAAATCTATAGAATTGTTAATCGTAATTAGCTTGCCTTATTCACAGACTAAATTAACGTTGCCTTCATTTATAGTAATACACTTTATTAATCTATTTCAAAGTAAAAATATCTAAAATCATACAAAATTTATACATTTTAGGTAAAACAATTTTATGAAATGTAGAAAGTCGGACACTTCGTCAAAATCTAAACATCAATAAGGAGGTACTAAAAAATGTAGATCAGAATCTGATATGGTAACAGTCTCTGGTATTTCCTAAATAAAACAAAAAAAATATCTGTCTGTCTGTCTGTTTGGTCCAATTTTAATATTATTTTTCTAGCGGATAGCTGATGTTATAAGAAGTAACTTGGCTACTCTTATGATAAAAAACTCCGCGCGAGCGAAGTCGTGGGCACAGCATTGTAAAAGTTGTCAAAAGTAGTGTAAACTTTATATTGTATGTGTGTGTGATAATGTGTGTGTGTGTGTGTATGTGTGTGTGTGTGCACGAAGAATGAAAGCAGAGAGAGATTGAGATAGAGATAAACTATACATTATGTATAGTATAGAGATATAATTCTTTCAAAACATAAAAAAAATAAAAAATAAAAAGAAATACTTAAGATTTTTATTAATTTCAATCATAGTACAATTATATTTCAGTTTATAAAAAAAATAACAGACAAGACATTAAAAAAATCTAATTTGGGAAACGGGTTATTTTTCTAAACTTTTCCTTCCTCCCAAAAGTATATCCAATTAGATGATTTACATTTTTTCTATTATTATTTTAATTTTTTCAAACCTTAACTGGCTTATGATTTTGTATGAAAATATTTTTAAAACTTCTTAACATCAATTCTAATATATTCAAAAGCTACATTGAAAATTGAAGCCCCCTCTAGTTATTTATAGTGCTATCATGTACTCGTATCTAATATGAAATTATGATCTACATAACCTGGTTAAATCAAGGATGCCTTCCGTCCAGTTGCAGACTGTCTAACTGCCCCTGGATGGGTTATACCAACTTAACGTTATTAACGCATGTGCTTCTAACTTTGAAATTAATATTAGGGTGTTTACATAACCAACGATTTATAAAGTAAAAGTATTTTATATGAAAAATTGATAATAGGAACACAGCTTTATCCCCTTGACATGTTTTTCTCTAAGACAAACAATACAGCACGTAATATAATCGTGTAAGTACAATTGTAACAATGGCGGGTACTACGAGCTGAGGCGATCGCCCGCATGCTTAGGGCCATTAAGCGTTCTGCTAATGAGGCCTCATGACTACACACTAATGCTTATAATAGGGTGTTTACATACCTCGCTACTTTGCGACTGATGTGTCTTTGTGATATATTTTTATTGTTCTTCATATATGTCTATAGTGTATCATGAGTTTTTAATAGATGTTATATGAAATCATTAGCCAAGAAAATATTTTTAAACAGTAATATCTATAGAGACTGAGTAGCATTATTAAGCTGAGCGTAAGCGAATCTCTTAACCGTTTGGGAGACCTTTTTTTTGTGTTTAGTTGTCTCCAGAATGTGACGAGATAATTAGCTAAAAATTTTCTCATATATATTTGAGCCGAACGCGGATGTTATAGCGAAAACAGATTGAAAATATGTTTAGCCATTCAAAAGTTATCAAGAAAAGAATAAAGGAGAGGGGCTCAGCTCAACACCCGCCGCGCACGGTTGGCGGATCCTAGTTTTAAAAAAACTTGACACATTTCGTTCACATAATCAGTAAAAACATATCACAGAAGCAAGTTTCTAAAAGAATCGCTTCGTGATCGAGCGCCCTTATTCAACCGCGCGGCCCAATATCTATTAATAATGTCAACGTCGGTTATGCTACTTAAGTTTTTACATCCACGTAATAAAGGCCACTGTCGCCTGGCCGCGGACGGGACCTAATGACTGCGTCTAATGATATACCGAACCCTTCTGGAAAAAACGTTACTCGTAAACTTATTTCAAATAACAATATTAATGAATATATTCTACAATTGACCCGCTGAAATTTTAATATTAATATATGTGTAATAATACATTTTTGATTGTAATTTTCTTTAATTTTTATTATATATTAAATTATTATTGATTTGATATAAAAGTATTATATATATATATATACATATAATATATAGTAATTAATGTTTTCATTTTATAACCCCACCGTCCGTCTCTTCGAGGAAATCTAACACAAACATTATATGTCTATGTGTGCGTTCACCCTAATTGCTTTTGTCATTAATAGACGCGAATACTTCTTAGTCGGTGTATTGTACAATTAGTAATAATGATGTATAATTAGGCTTGCGGTAATGTGTGTGTGTGTGTGCGCGTGTGTGTGTGTGTGAATACATGGTGTCCTTGATTCTAAATGTTATATGATAGATGTTTACAACGTGAGTCATAATAGCGTCACAATATATAATTTGTGTAGCTTTTAATGTATAGATGTTTGTTACTTCTTTAATATTATATATATTGCATCTATGGGGTGGTGTTATTTCAAAAGATATTAAATATTAAATAGTGTAGCGTATATCGAGGACGTGGACAATGTAACGCTGAAGTATTCAGTGTATTCAGTATCGCGTCGTGATCATAATCGAACAGTAATTATCCGTTAATGTATAGCCTAGCTCGTTGTGGACGTTTACTTATTCAGAACTGCGGCGAGGGGAAGGAATTGTTCATATTTTTGATTATTATATATCTTATAGCTTTGTGTGTTATATAGTTATTTAAGATATTTTTTTGTATCAACAAATCGCTCGTTTTTAACATTAAAAAATGTAGTTTTTAAAATTTTGTAAAATGATAAATAAATTCGTATCACATAATTTTGTAGGTTAGTTATAAAAAATACACAAAAAAATCTTCCAAAAAAATTTTTTTTCTTTTTTCACCAAAAAACATATTATAGATATTAGTTCCACTTTAATATTGAGAACGTAACGCACTAACCGTCTGAATATTTTACAATGTCCGTACAAAGTAAAAGTAATGGTAAAGGTCAGTGAACTCACTTAAAATTATATTTATATACATATATATATACATACATAATTAGCGTGTGTAAATGTCAAATTTATAAACATTATACATTTATCTTATATATGCAAATATGATATGGACTTCATTAATTTTATCTTTTACATTTTTTTGACAGGTCCAAAGATAAAATATTATGATTTTTATAATATATTGAAACAGTATGACTTGCACTATACAAGGTTCCGTCTAGGTTATATTAGTAATAATAACGCAGGTAATATATTGTAATACGAACCTTTAGGTTGTAATTACATTAAAATTACATGTAATTACCACTTCCCATACGAGTTAATTAGTATAAATCGATTATATAGCGAAATAGAATTGTATATAATAAAAAGTTACTTTGATAACTGTTCGTAGAGGATACAGCTAGCTTATCCCCTTGCTTTGCTCGACACTAATATATTTTTATAACAATATAAAAAATCTTAATTAACTTATAAACTAAATTTCGTTAAAATTCGTCATCACATATTTATATATATATATATAATGAAAGAACATACAAACATTTTATATATATATATAAAAACTACAGATACAAAATATATAATATTCTTAATAAATATTAAATATAATATCTCAAACAAAAATATGTTTATGATAATTAAATTTTAATATGAAACTTGCAATTTGAATACCATAATGGCCGATTGTTAATAACCCGCTCCTTCACCGGAGGTCACTTTGTATTATTGTAACCGTTTATTTATTGATTATAATTTTAAATAATTCAATGTTAAAATTATCAATTATAAATTTATGATATTAATCAAAATTTGGAATATTATAATAATTATACAACCGAATTATATATTTTATACACAGATATATATGTATTAAGATACCAAAGTATTTTTTTACTATTATCTCTCTCCCTCTCTCTCTCTGTCTCTCTCTCTCTCTCTCTCTCTCTCTCTCTCTCTCTCTCTCTCTCTCTCTGTGTGTGTCTCTCTCCTACAAAAATTGTATTATACAAACATTTGTATAAGATAAACAGCAAAAATTCTAACACAACAAACAGTGTGTTAAAATAAATATAATCTATATAAAATCAAATATATATATATATATATATATATATATATATAGGTATATATATATAACGGTCTGTCTCGTTTGTGTGTATGTTTTACACGCATTTTAATTATGCTTATTAACAATTAAAGGCAATACGCGAATGTGGGTCAAGACGGTTAAAAGGAATAAATCAAGTGCCAGACGTGATCTCATACATTACTTGGTGCACCATTGTTGTTTGAGGTCCTTAGCGCCGGGGAATAGGGTCGGGTGTCGCGTGCACCGGGGGTCAAGTTACGCTAGTCATTAAAAGGCCAGCGGCGTCATTACATTATTTTGAGATCATTATATTGCCAGTTTATAATTCGTGATTGATATTAAGATTGACTATGATTAGTTTGGATATCACCTGGGGATATGGGATAAGTGACGATAAATACTATTTATATATATATATATATATATATAATTATAATATATATTTATATACTAGCTGTGACCACGACTTCGCTCGCGTGGAATGTTTTTATTTTAATAAAAGTAGCCGCAAAGGTAACCGCAAGTGGAAATCGGTTTAGACGTTTCAGAGATTAGCGGGAACAAACAGACATGTATATATATTTTTATATAAGTATATACTTTCATATGCATTTAGTGAAATACTGTTAATTTTTAATTACAAACAGACAATTTTATTGATATATTTCATTTATATAAATTATTTACTGTAATTCTTAAATATAATATATCATATATAAAATGAAGAATTTAAGTCATCATCTCCCTATCCTTATCCCATTTTGGGGTCGGCACAGTATGTTTTTTCCTTCCATACTCTCCTGTTACTCGTCATACCATCGTCGTCATGTCATCGTCATACCATGACATACAGCTACCTCAATTTTTTTCTGTCACTGGCGCTACTCCTAAGCTTCCCCTAATATACTCATTTCTTATTCTATCCCTTCTTGTCACCCCATACATCCATCTTAACTGAAGAATTAAATTAAATGAAGAATTTAAATATCAAATAATATTGATTGTTAAATATTACCAATAAATTATACACTGTGCTGTACTGTATTGTATTGTATAATTTGAATATTGCACTAACCGGTTTATATACAAAATATTCATACGGTAGATGTAATTATACATATAACATCCATTGTATACATCTAATTCATGTATGATACTCAAAATTGTTAATTATAAAAAGTTAAAAAAAATGTATAATCGGTGAAATCCATGAAATAACATGTTAACAATCAATTTTAACAAACTATTAAATAGAAAACGATTAGACCAGCTATAAAATTACAAAAGAAATCTATAAAATGATTAAAAACATTTTCTAATCGCACCAATTATTGGGTGGATTTATGGCTACGCTTACTTACTAGACTTATACCTTCACTGTGTTCAATATTATAAGTAAATTTATTTTATAATTAATAATAAATAAAGTAAATTAATTAGTTTCAATAACTACCCTCACTTCTAATTAGGTCGTGAAGTGAGAAGTGAACACAATAATAATTAACACTGGTTCGTAATGAAGCGAGCTATAAAACTAATTGGGACCCACGACTTGTCCTGAACGATTCACTATTGTTTGCATTACAAACGAACGTGCATACAAGCTTTAATTACACACATATATATATATATATAAGTATAAAAATAACCGCTTGTTCTTTATATATGGTATTTTTTAAGTTCAAAATAAATTATAATCAAATAGAATGAAACCAAATCGCGTTCATCGAACTCTAACATAGTAAATATTGAGTTCGTATTTTAAATGGAAAAGCTGACGCGAACGCTAAAGCTAGTTGAAAAGGGAAATCATTCAATAATACACTAATTTCCCTTCCTTAATAGCTCAGTCCGGCCCTACTCAGACACTTCTGCAAGTTCTGATCAAATAACTAACCCGTTTCACACTACTTTCATTATAATAAACATTTATATCATAATGCGGTTACTGAGCTTTTTCTATGATAATATCACTATTCATAAAGGTTATTCAGAAAACAAAAACCCATTTAAAATTTCATTCGTCATTCCCGTTTTATCCTTGTGTATTCACACATTTATTTTAGGTATTTCCTACGTGTTTTACAACAAACAAGTTAGAGAGAGACAGAGTGATAATCATTAATATTTTAATGTACCTTAAAGTAAACTTGTAAATGTAAACTTGTGAAGTAAACACATCTCCATTTAATTTCCATCTGTAAACATTTAAATCTGACGAGCATCAGAGATCTAACATGTGGTCAGCTTCAGAACTGACTCAATATGTGTTAATTATTTATATTTTAATAAATAATAACTAATATATATATCAAAATATATAATTATAAACAAAAATCAGAACGCAATATCACGTTTAATATTAAATAAAATCTAATTATATTTTAATACATTAATTAACCGCAGAGCAGTCGTTAAAAATAAATAAAACAATCGCTACTACGAGTAGGAAACACAAACAAACAAAATTACCAAAAATCACCCCTGGGTCCGATTTTGAAGGCAGAATACATAATTAGACTTGATTATCATTTCAGACTACCGTAATAGTAGAAAATGGTTTTCTATACCATTAATTACATTATAAGTTTTTTTTTTGTTGTTGTTTTGTTGTTGATGATTAGCCCTAATTAACGAATGGACGCCGACCAAAACATAAAATTTCTTTTTTACTATTTCCCCCTAATTGTCTTAGGTGTGACAGCCATTATTTTAATTGCGAAACGTGGCTTTAATTGTCGCCTACATTTCTTTCTATGTGCTTTTAATGACGTATAATGTATTATAATTATAATGGTTTTCCTATTTTGTTTCGTATAACAAATTACCTATTGCGTCACCCCAATATACACTTTAACACACAATAGTAAAATTTAAAATTGTACAAGTGTTAGTCTTACCGTTAAAATATGGTTTTGGTCCTGCAAAATATTCGTAATATATAAAATATGTACTTATTTTGCTGTAATCATAGTTAGTTTTCTTTTGATTTTATGTAATTTATCAAATAATTGTTCCTATTTATGTAAATATTAAAGAAATCTAATCGTAATTAAAACAGATACAACATTTTAATATTAAAATAACTTTTAAATCTCCAAACGGGGACGCGTAATAGTTTGGTACGGCACGAACGCATTATTTGACTATACATACATACGATCCTATATTTTCATGTATTTTTTTCTTTCTTTTTACGCCATTTTCCATGGTACAGCCGGGCGACCCGTCCCACGGCGGGGTTTTCTTTTTTTTGTAAATCAGTAAATTGCATATTTGAAAAACTACTCGCTCCCGAGGTACCCCCATTGAAAGGGGGGAGGGGTGTGGTCAACGGTGAACGCTTTTATTCCAGCTACCAGTTTATTTTAAGGAAGAATGTGTATTATGTGTTTTATACTATTATAAACCGCTACATCTAATGATATAAACCTTATTTTATAAACAATTATACATTATCGTACAGTTATATATAGAAGTTAACTGTTTTTTTTTCTTAAATTGTCGACTAAAATATAAGCGGTTTAGTACAGGCGATAGCTGAAAGGGTTTGCAAGTAAGGGTATTGGGCTTAAACGATTCGCTACGAAAATGTTTTTATTTTACGCCGATGCTGGATACAGAACTAGTATGAAGTACGGTATACATTTGTGCTTTATGACACACATATGACTTATATATGACTTTTAAAATATACTATAAATTTTACTACAATATACTTTAAGCATATTTGAACAAAACAAGTATGAAGGATGGTATGTTATATAATATGTTTATCAATTATGACTCACATATGACTTACATATGACTTAATATTCGTAAAATTCGCTTATAAATTGTATTATTCTTCGTTACAATATATTTTGATATCTGATACAAGTGAAATTAACGTTACTTTAATTATAATTAGTTTTCATTTTATAGAGAGTCGTGGGTGAAGTGCTTAATAAAACAATGGAGGTTATTAAAAAAAATAAGTACCATTGTACCATTCGTCGAATAAAAGTAATTATCAATAATTACACACCCTAAATACGATTCGACAATGAAATTATAAAAAAAAAAAATGAATTCGGTACTCGAATATTTAAGCGATAGATTGAATTGTGAAGTGCTCCTGCGCCACTGCGGGGGGTACGATTTGATTTTAAATTTTACACCGAACACTAAAATATGATTAAAATTATATTATATATAACATTTACTTTAATATTATAAAAATATTGTATAAATCTCAACTTGTTGTAACATGTGTTTTTATTTTTTTTATTGTATCTAATAGATGTTTATATATAGGTTAGATAAAAACAAGTCCAACTCATCATCTAATCTCGTTACAGAACGATAAATGAAACGTAATTGGAAGGAAATTACGCAATAAATGGGAGGTTTATTATTGAATTTAATGTCAAATTAATCGCGAGGCCCCTCTAACATCTGTCGGCTTGGCCCCCCATTGGTGCGTTACAAAGAATTTATGCTGTTTACTATTTAAGTGCTTTTATTGATAATTTTCTTTTATTGATAATTTAATGGATGAATGGAACTTAACAAATTTTTTATTGTTTTATTTTTTTTAATCATTAAATTTTTTTTATTTATGTATTTGTATTTCATACTTTAGATATATATATTATAGGTAATAAAAAAACATTTCATTTTATATCTCCTTTATTCATTCACCGGTTATCCCAATATGAAAATTTTTAACTAGGGATCGTATGTTTATACATGATTTCATAGTCATCCCGTTTTCAAATTGAAATACAGAAAACAAACCGGTAACTTCAAAAAAAATATATTTTTAAAAAATCCAACTTTATCCTCTTGTAATTTCGCTCTTACTCTAATTATAGGAAATTTTATTTCATCGGACACTTGAGAGCGATGGAGCGTCGAACCACTAAAAACCTCAATCAGTAGCCGAGAGCGTCATTAACATCCTAGTTTCTGTGGCCAATAAACTGGCGGATTGAAGAAACTTAATCAATTCCGTCCGTCCGCTACCAAACATCCCTTTGAACCCCTCATCCGTATGAATATATGTGTGTTCAATTAATTTTTCTCACCCGACTTGTGGGCCCGTACACGTATCGGCCCCGCGACACCCGCGCTCGTGTGCATAATACATCGCTGTACTGTGTTACTGTACGTCGGACTTTAATTATATATCTGCTACAATTTCGCCTTTTTTCGAGTATTTTTCACAATTCCTCTCCCCAACGCCCCCGACTCACCCCACCGGACGGCCACAGAAAAAAAAACTGCTTTCTGCGTGTGTGTATCCGATCGCACTCGGACGAGCAATGATTACACAGTCGACGCTCTTCAGCCGCGCTCGGCGCCGACCGTCTTGAGAGACACCGAGACAAACAATCGACACCGATAACTAACAACGGACTCCACAAAAACACACTTAGACATTTTAATGCAATTAAGCTCGTAGAAAACGACTGCGAGAGTCCGATAAGCCCCGCTCAACTTTTCCTGTAACAGGCTGTTATTTCACGATTTAAAATCGCTCCTCAACCCGTTAATGACGCGAGTACAAGTGCAGATCGGCGGCTCCGTTCGGCCGCGGACCAATCTATTTAATAACCCCCGCCGGTGACACCCCGCCCGGCGGCCATCGCCAATTTTAACCCCCCGAACACCCTAGCACCCGCCCTGAAAAAAATCCGGAGCGTTTTAAAATTAATGAGTAAAAATCTACACACACACCCGCGCTCGCAAGTATGCGTGTGTGCTCGCCCAATAATACCCACTTTGCGGACCAAATAATGACCTGTAATAGTCACCGCGGGCGTCGCCGGTGGAACGCAGCTAGCGCGCGTCAGACGGAATCCACGATAACCTAGCCTTTTCCATTAGAAGGAACTATCCGATAAAAAATGGAGTACAAATTGAAAATTCGGTTCGGACGCTAATACCGAGAGAAGCGGCGCCGCGCGCGAAGCGAACGCAGTTAGATAACATTTGTAGAGCGAGGGGAGAGCGGGGTGTCACCCCTACGCAACGCCGTTTTTATTTTGGCCGGCCTTTGCCCCCACACCCCCTTCGTTCGTCCAACTTCATCTGAATAATTACTGATTTTTTCGTGTACCGCTGATTATTTCGAATGTTATTTGCTGGTGATAATTTTTCCCCCGTTCCATTTGTCCGTTTTGGTTAGCTTGCGAAAAATTCTCTTTGTACATAAATTTTGTATTGCCACCGAACACACATTTAAGTATCTGTTGCACTCTATTTAAACTTCACCGGAAAACTTTTCAACATTCTACAAGCGAATGTTTTGGAACTTTGCTTTTTATTGTACCGAAAGTGTTGAAGTTCATTATTATCAAATAATCTTCCCGATATTTTGTAACGAGTGTAATTTTAACTAAAAATATATAAATAAGTGTATATTTTAAACTTATAATGATTACTTGCAACACTACGAAAATTAATTAACACCTTACTTACGAGTAAGTCACATTTTAATTGAAATCTAACAACTAAAAGTATCTACTGTATCAAATACATTATACCATAAAAAAGTATATTTCTGCACAAATTACTCATATTATAATAAATAACATATTATAATAAATATAAACTTATTTTCCGTTTCCACATAACATTAAGATTAGATAATTTATAGTCAATAATGACTTATTACTGGAAATTAATATTCAAATCTTAATCATCGTAATAATAGGTAATGATAACAGAAAAAACTCTAAGATATACAGAATATAATAATTACAATCTTAGTCGTACAACTAAGACCAAGAGAACTATACGTATCAATATAACTCGAATAATAACTATTGCATAACATTTATATAAAATATAATATAATAAAATAAAATATTGCATGGAGGTAATTAAACAAATAAAACGCTAATCGAAAACTCTAATTATTATGCTTATTCGACAAGTGACAAGGCCGATGGCGATCGCTTTGGCAAGGATTTCGGAGGGGCCACCCTCCACCCTTGGGGGGCATTTTTTCCACCCACCACCGAAGGGGTTGATTTTTTAAACTGATGACGCGCTTTCATTCCGCGCTGTGCAACTTGGCGCGCGGTTGTTGTGTGTGTGCCGGTCGTTGATAAATAAATAGGAAAAAAAAAATATAAAAAAAATATGTGCTCCGATAGTGTCCGTTTTCCTCTTTCGCCGCGGTATCTCTAGTCAATGGTTCCGCTCTCCTCTGTACTCGAAAAATAACTTTCGTTCAACAAATATAACTTTTTACGCGTAACAATAGTGTTAGAAATATAACTCGGGTGTTAGTGAAACGTGCTTGTAACATTAATTATATGTTAATATGTTATTATTTAATTGATTTTTAATATCAAATACGATTGGTTATTTTTTAATTCGTTCTAAAATACAAAGTTATAAAGTCGTGAGAAGTTTAGTCGCCGGTAACATTAACGGAGAATGATAAACGACGAAATAGTGAACTTATACTAAACCAATTGAAGTGAAATAGGAAAAATCATCGGGTATTAGGAGAATGACATTGTCCTTCGTGAGTATATATATATATAATATAACAATATAAAACGCCGTATGTTTGTTATAAAATAATTATTCGAGAAACATAAATTATTGTTAAGAACGTATTGTTTAACCTTAATTATAACAGTTAAGTGTTCTTTGTACGATAAATAATTATTCATAATAAATGTAATCAACTATATCCTTATTTAATATCAAGGTTATGTTTAATTACCTTTCAATAATTCATAGCTGTTATAGATATTTATAATTATTATAAAGAAAAAATATATATATATATATATATATAATTGTTTATTAAACAAGCTCTGCCCGCGGCGAGGTCCCATTTTATAGTTGATATCGGCTAATCTTAATCAGTGACTAATTTATAAGTTAAATATTTTTAACCATAAAAATAGGTATTTTATATATATACATATAATTATATTGATAGAAATGATTATTATAATATATAGATTATGATATATGTAATGGCGGATTGGTTTCCTTGAGGTAATTTGATAAACTGTTTTTAATGACTCATAATTACAAGAACCGGCCTTTCATACCAGATATCAATGATATTTTAATTAATTTAATTATCACGATAAATGATTATAACTCGAAAATATTGTAATCGAAAGTAAAAAAAAAATATTTTTTTGCGTCCAACATAAAAAAAACTAATCAACAATCTAAAAATATACAAACAGCAAATTACTCTAAATAAATATATATACATAATATTTTATTTTATTTAAAAGCGCAATTATTTATATAAATATATCAAATCAGAAATATCAAAATTGATAGATCGCGGTATACATAATATATATTATTAAAACTTAGGCATTAATTAAAGTATGTGCACTTTTAATTACCACGTCTAGACCGAGGTCTGTATAATTAGACAAAAATTTTATATCGTTTTTAATTAACTTTTAAAAAAGATTGTGTTAATATTTTAATATTAGGTATATATATATATTATAATATCGATAAGTTTATCATTTCGTAATTTGATATTGATTTAATAATAATATATTAATTAATGTGTATTTAATTATTCAATAAAATATATTTTTCCGTTAATTTAAAGTTTTTTTTTCTTTTCCAACATACATTATGTTGTAAAGGAATTTAATAATTTTTACTGAGAAAAAGAGATTGTTTGATATTTGTTTTATTTATAAATAACAATTATGCGTTTTATTAATAGTAATACATATATCTTTTAAAAACAAAATTTGTCGAAAAAAAAATTGAGGACAATAGATTCTTAATCCACAAAAGGAAATTCATTAAAGATAAATTCAGTTGAATGTATGAAACCAATACGGAACCCAAAAACCAAACCGCACCCAGAACCTAACCCTAATAATATATCTAAGTATAATAATTACCACTGGATGCCATATATTCCCTTTTAGGTTTATTGTAATTTACATCAGCCACTAAAACTCTACGACATTATTATGAACCATAATTGTACACTACTTGGAATTATAATAACCATTATAATTCACTTCTAGTCGATTTAATAATATATATATATATAAATAAATAATATTGTCTGTTTGTAGCATTATCACTAAAATTAAAGTTACACAAAAAAAATATCTCTGAAACGGCTAGACCGATTTTAACAAGACACTCATTGACGGATAATATTATAAGTAACTTGGCTAATTTTATTCAAACAACATATTCCGCGCGGACGAAACCGTGGGCACAGCTAGTGTTAAATATAAAACAGCCACACGATCATATTACAATCGTAATTTTTATTAATATAATAGACATATCTACAATCCGAGGATATCTTGCCGGATCTTACTTATATATATTTGCTTTTTTTAAAGTATTTATAGAAGGGTTATAACTTAAGTTATTTTATAGTTTGTGATGAAAAATATTACTAATATTAGTTTACACCTCTCTAAAGTGTTTACAGTTAAGTTAATTGGAACTTGGTAATGAAAAAATCTACTGATACTACTAAATATTTGATAGCTTGTTCCTCTAAAGTATTTAGAGAAGGGATGCAGTTTAAGTTATACCTGATAAAGGTTATCAAGTACTAATGATCCCTGATGAAGATTACAAAGTACTGGTCATCCCTGATGAAGGTTACCAAGTATTGGTGATCCCTGATGAAGGTTGCCAAGTAGTGGTGTGACGTCTGTCTATCTGCAGCAGGCGGAGTCTCTCTAAAGTATTTACAATTAAGTTAGCGATGAACCAAGTGCTGGTAATATCTGTCTGTCTGTCCGCAGCAGGCGGAGTCGGACCGTGAGAGCGGCGCGAGCTCGCCGGAGGGTGCGCGTGCGCACGCCGACCAGCGGACTCCATCCCCGCGCGCGCGCACGCCCCACCAGCACATGAATGGCTCCAGTGAGTTCGTAACACCATTTTTATTAACTTATTTTTAATTAATTAATTTAATTAATCAATATTTTATTCAATAAACATCAGATATTTTGTACGTGCCAGAGATAAAGAGTAGTTTGATTTCAATATATTTATTCAAATCGATTCTATTTGTTGCCGGATCTCTAACAGCTTCATTTACCGCGTCTTCCTCTCGCAGTGGCGTCAATGTTCCAAAACCTGCAAAACCTGGCGAACATGCAGCAGAGCATGCCGCTGTCGCAGCAGCAGATGTCGCAGCAGATGTCGCAGCAGATGTCGCAGCAAATGTCGCAGCTGGCAGCCAACCTCCAAGGGCTCACTTCCATGCCCTCTAACCCCGTTATTAACTCGCCTCTTAACTTAAGTGTCAGTGCTCCAGGTGAGACTTACTTATCTCATTAACTTACTCATTAACATTGAATAAGATAAAAACAAAACATTAATTGTGCATTTCAAATCCTCCGACCGGAGACGGAGTAATTATACAAGGATAATACCCGACTTATAAATTAAATCTAAATATAAAATCAAGTCCATAATTAGGTGATTACCGAATCCAATCGATTAATGAAACCGAGATAGCGGTCTACCCGACCATTAGAGCCGAAACGAAACGAAACGAAACAAAAAAAAATTATAAAATCTAAATAATGAGAATAATTATATATTTTTTTCACCAACTCACGCATATTACGAGTCGGTTGTATCATTAACAGTTTTATTGTCTTAATAGATCTAATTATACATTTTTTTCGGATCTTAATTGACGCGGTGTAGTGTAGGAGAGGAGAGAGCGTTTATTACAAAATGTTAAATGTCATGGTTTAAATGAATACGTTGTTAATGTCGAGTTTAACGGACTCTATTCGGACGGTGTTTTAGATTTTAGATTTTAGATTTTGGATTTTTGATCGTTTTGTTCGCGGTAAATCAGTGACGGTCGGTTGCCGATGGGTTTTATGTAATTCTCTATACTCTGTTACGTTGGTATGTTATTTTATTGTTAATAATTATAAGTAGAAAGTATATTAAATGTGATTGTTACTTTGAAGTTGCCGTGTCTAAGTAAATAATAATTATTATTATTGCAATTAAATAATATATTTTAACCGTTTAATTAATGGAAGAAAAACAATAAATTATTACAATGTTTGTATAAAGATTGTATTGTATATTTATATCTTTATCAAGATTGTAAACTTTAATTTTTAAATTCTATTCAAAAGGCGATAATAATTTTTTATTGATTATTTACAAACGAAACAAATATCTGTCGCGTCTTTCAGAATATCGTTATTCTCTCTTATGTAAGTCTTAAATAATTAAATAGGAGTAATTATAAAATAAAATGCAAAAACTTCAAGAAACTACTTAGTTTCTATGTTAATTAGTTCTATTATAAACTATTTATTATTCATAAATTAATAGAATAAATAGAAAATGTCTTTATCCAAAAAATAATTCTACTAACCCTCTCGTATCAATTATCTCTCACTATTAAGAAGATATTTATCCACCCATCCATCCCTTTCGTTAGGCATGGGCTCCCCCACCCCAGTGAGTGGGAGCATGCTGCCTCCCGCCATGCCATCGCCCATGCCACAGCTCATCCTGGCGTCTGGGCAGCTCGTGCAGGGGATACAGGGCGCGCAGCTCCTCATACCAACCTCACAAGGTACATACATACTTTCATAGACACATACACACATAGATACATATATATATACACACACATACACACCTATAACTAAATTATATATGTCCTCTTGGTCCAGTGGTTAATCCTGACTCAGAGATCGTGAGTTCGGTTCCCACATTTGTCCATATTAGATTTATAAGATAGCACGATCATAATATTCATTATAAAATTATCATATTCAATAAATAGTTTCCACTCTTATGAAAAATGTATTGAGATTGAATTGGAAATGGCCTTTAACTTCAAATCCCATATTTGTCCCAAACAGGAATAGCGACGCAGACGATCCTCACGATCCCCGTGAACCACGTGAACTCTAACGACCAGATGGTGAACCTCGCTTTAAACAACGGACAGGTCGTGTCCACGTCCCTCGCCAACCTCCAAGCGATGGCACAGCCCCACCTACTGAACACCAACCAACAGACGAACATACGACCCAACATGCTCAATCCAACTTTATCCAACGCGCTCTTGAACCCTGGATTACCGAACTTTTTATCCAACGGCACGAACGCTCAAGAACTGCTGCAAGTGTTACAGCAACCGCAGGGTAATCACAACCTCCTACAAACGGTTCAGCAAAACAACATGCCGCAACCGATGCAAGGTCGAAGGTCGTCCTCCCCCCGACCGGACAGACTCTATAAAGAGAGGGAGAACTTCGAGAGGTTCGCGGGTGGATCGAGGGAAAGGAACGAGAGGGAAAACGCGGGAGCCCTCAACAGCATCAATAGGTGAGTTATACTAAAACGACACGCCTTGGTAACTTTAACCGATCATTCGCCATAATAATATTTATACATATAATAAATATTTTTTTGTTTTAAAAGCTATAAATTTAACAAACATGGTATTTTATGTAGAATATAGAAATTGAATTAATTACAACAGCTAACAGAAAAGGAAAACATAAATAACTATTTACACATTACTATCGATTACACAGACAGACACACAATTAAAGACAAAAAAACTATTACTTGTGTTAGAATCTTTTGAAAAAAAAAGATATAACCTTTTATCTTTACGATAAACGATTTATTTAATATAAAATCCATTAAACGGACAGACAGACTAATGTATTATAATAATTTCATTTCATTACATTTCGTTGAGTTTTGTTTGATAAATGAACATGCAATATTAGCATTTTAATTCATTTAAAATAACCGATCTTATCAAACCCTAGCCTTATTACGTGTCATTACATAAACGTAATTAAACAGTTATGTTTTATATTAATTAACATCTCAAAATAATAGTATATAATAAGGATAAAATTTATAATTATTAACATTAATATGATATTTTAATGCTAATTATACACAGGATGTGAAGTAAGTTACATAATAATAATTCAAGCACCTTACTAACAATTTTCTGATGTTGGCGGCGCGGAAAAAAATTATACGATTATGTTTAGTTTATTCACTACATATATAATGAAATGATGTGTCCGTTTGTTTACAAATTAACAGCTTTTTAATGTGCATATGAATGAAAACATTTTTGCTCCAATCTCTAAAACGACTGGACCCATTTGAATAGAACTTTCACTGAGTAGTATTATATATGAACATACTGAATAATTTTTTGGTTTTATTTAATTATTATAAATAATATTCAAAGGTAGTATAAAATATTGCAATAGTCGTCCGAAGGCAGCTAAAGCAGCGGACCGAGACGGTACCATTCATACTTATTAATTGTTACTACATGTTTTACTAATATCATACTAGCTGGGACCGTGACTTCGTTTGCGCTGCATACATTTTTTTAAAGTAGCCTGTTAACATCGGTTCAGTCAGAGATATGCCGGATCAAACAGACAGACAGAGAATGTTATTTTTATTGATTTTTTATGTATATACGTTCATATGTATAAGTGAAAAGCTGTTATTTTGAAATTACATACAGACACTTCAACTTTTTTTATATGTATAGATCTATCTGTCTGCACGTGTATTTCTTATAAAATATTGTTTAAAAAATCAAACTAATAATGCAATAATATATTACAATTATTGCATTATTAGTTTGATTTTTTATATTAATATAATAACATATAATAAAAGATCTTGAAATTTATTTTAAACTATACAATGAAAAATTTATTAATGATAAAATTTGAATCTGCGACCTATAAAATATCATCCCGTCGCTCTTCACACTGAGCCATCGTGTTTCTAATCTTACAAATTTTCCATACAATATATAAAAATAAGTTAAATTATAAAAAACACTTTATAATTATCTATATTATATTAAAAACTGAATGATATTTTCTCACACCGATAACATTACACTGAATAAAAAATAATTCTAGATAATATAAAAGAGCTCCGAGTGCCCTCTTACGGTATTAATGATTAACTTCACACAGTTATATAATTATTAATTAAAACAGTCACTTCACTTTTATTAATTACAAATATTGTATCTATACAATTACATATACTTTTGATTCACATGTTTTTATGTGTTTTTATTTAGTTGAGACACGATAGCACAGTTTGTAGAATGGTCAGTTTTCAAACGGTTATAGGTTCGAGTCCCGACTTTGTCTATGATTTTTGTTTTCTAAATTAATTTAAAATTCAAAACTAAACTATATATTAAAATAATAATTATTAATTATAATTAGGTATCCAAGTTGTTAATTACTCGTGTCACAAGTGATCCGAGTTACAGTGATAAACAGTTCCTATGTTATCAGTTTACGTTCTAAGCCACTATTGTCTGAGTTTGAGGATAGGGTTTGAAAACTCAAACTATTATTTGACTTGACATAAAATGAGTTTTTTGTTAATTATATTATATACAAGCTGTGCACTCGACTTCGTTTGAGTAGCCCAAGTTACTTAACAGTTATCTTCCATTGAAAGTTCTATTAAAATCGGTCCATCCGTTTCAGAGGTTAGCCGGAACGAACAGACAGAGAAACATTTTTTTATGTAACAAATACTTTCATATACATTTAGTAAAAAGCTTTTAATATGGAATTACATACAGACACTTAAATTTTATTCATACGGAAATAAATATATCAAAGTAACAATTATTTGAATGTTTTGTTGAAATCTTATTTAAATATATAACTAAAGGTCAAGACCTATTATTAGATTGTAATGTAAAATTATAATTTTGTAATATATTTGCATTACAAGTAGCTGTTAAATGTAATGTTAGGAAACTTGAGGTCCAAGTCATTTATACCAATTACTTGACTAAAATGTCTTTAGAGTTTAATTTAATTATATATATATATATATATATATATATATATATATATATATATATAAGCTTTCTGCTTATAGCGTATGAAAGTATATACGGTACTTACATATATATATATTTTTATTTGTCTCTGTCGGTCTTTTTGATCCGGACAATCTCTGAAACGACTAGATTTTAACAGGACTTTCCCATAATATTATAACAAAAATATCCCACACAGAGTCACGAGTGAAACTAGTTAATAAACATCAATTCTCATAAGTTTATTAAATCAATGTCCAAAATAAATTCACAACATCAATCCACGCACACCAACTCCCTTTCCATATCATTAATAAAACACAATAGCATTATTAAATATTCTAAGATTTTATATTTCGATTGCGGCATCCATTAACCGTATATAACATAGCATAGCATACTCCAAAGACATTAAGTTAATGCGACCTCATAATTACTGGCTGGAAGCATTAATTCTCGCATCCATAATTAAGTTTAATACCTCATTTCTGTTGGCCTACAATCTAGATAAATATTGTATGTCATTTGACGTCTATTAAAGTTACATTAAAATGTTGTAGCATTGTGAAATATTTTAACAATTATGTTTGGCCGAATTTGTTCACGAAAATACGGGTTGTAATTGCGTTTATGCGCGATCGTTTTTTTTTATATATTGTTAGTTCAAATTAAACTATTCTAAAGCCATGTAAAAAGAATGTCTGTTTGATCCAGCTAATCTCTGAATCGGCTTGACCGATTTTAACAGGACTTTCACTGGTCATTATGTCATAAGGAGTGACTTGTACTTTAGCAAACCATACTCCGCAAAGTCACGGACACAGCTTGCTAATTTATATAATTATAATAATAATCTGTTTACACATTCAGTGACAAGATGTAGAGGAAAATTTATAATGCGCATTTTTAATCAATCTCATACCTACAATAAAACAGTTCATAATTACTTCATTGGAACTAGTGTAGTGTCGTTTTAAAATTATTATTCAACTTGTTATTAATGAGAGCGATTTAATTTAATCTATATATATATATATATAAAATGTGTCCGTATGTTTTCAAATTAATATCTGATCTATGAAAGTGAGAGTTACTTAAGTTAAAAAAAAATGTTTTTCTCTGTCTATCTGTTTGGTCTGTCTGAATTGACTGGACCGATTTTAATAAACCGATAGCGGATGTTATAAGCCAGTTTTATTACAAAAAAACATATTCCGAATGAAGTCGCGGGCACGGCTTGTTAATTATAACTTAAAGCGTGCCATGTTATAAAATAGCAACGTGTTTTCCATTTTTTTATATAAAATTCAAATCACAATGATCTACAACGTGTGAAACGGACGGAATACGTTAATTGTTATAAAAATTATTATAACTCCGAAAAAAACGAAATTATCACGTCATGTTTCTTAAATGTTTATTAGTTTAAGCCGACATTGGATTCTTAGGCGGACCGCAGACGGTCGTTATAACCATTAATACGACAGATACATAATATAAATTTAGTTTTAGTTTTTGGTTTGTTCATAAAAAAAAGCAATCCAGCAAAAAAAATTACTTTACCTAAAATTTAATTATTAATTTTTTTTTTTTATCTTATTAATTTCAACAGACAAGTATTTGTTACAAACGGACCGTAATCCGATATATTTTTTATTACATAACACAGCAACGGGTTAAGTGTTTCCAATTTATGATTCGTCATAGCATTAAAATTGTTAATTTTAATTAGATTTTTATTATTAATCTCAGATTATAAATGGAGATCGGATACGGATATTTGCAATAATGTTATATAAATGGCGAATACTTCGTGAGAATTTTTATATAGTTCATATTGAAAATTACATCAAATCTAGTATCAAATGATCGAGTTCAACGACCCCTTAATTGACTAAACTATACATACAATTAAAATATTTTTTAAAAAATCCTACGCGTGTATAATTTCAATGTTATAAACGCATCCCATAATTATGGCAACCCAATAAACTTTTACAAGAAGTCATAAATAACTTATCCCTCGTTATTATTTTAATAAGGCCTTTAAAAGTATATAAAAAACTTCAATTAATATTAAAAACCTTTATGTATTTTCATACATAATATATTTTGATTGTTTAAATAAAAATATAAATATTTTATAGTATGATAAGTATAGGAAGCCTTAAGCATCTTGTTAAACTTTGCCTGTCAAAAAATGAAGAAAAAAAAAATTTTAATAGCTTCGGTAGATTTCTTAAAATTAATTATTAACCTTAATAAAGTCACTTAATCATGTCTCTGAGCTTTATCTTAAATATTTTTTTCTTTTGTATTATTTCTTTAAGTATTCAATATTTTTATTATAAAGGAATCCTTAATTTAATTATATCACATAACAATGGAGAAGCTGTATGATTATATGTTATAAATATGTCAGTATATATATAATTATTAAACCTAGCTGTGCACACGGTTTTGTCCGCATGTTACTCTCTATAACATCACCTATCCGCTAGTGAAAGTTCCGTTAAAATCGGTTCAGCCGTTTCAGAGATTAGCCGGACCAAACAGACAGGGACAAATTTTAAATTATTTTGTAATGTAAGTATCGTATACACATATGCATAGTGAAAAAATGTTTGTAATGACAAACAGACACTACAATTTTGTTTAT
The DNA here is from genome assembly GCA_918358865.1 of Melinaea marsaeus rileyi. Taxonomy (NCBI): domain Eukaryota; kingdom Metazoa; phylum Arthropoda; class Insecta; order Lepidoptera; family Nymphalidae; genus Melinaea; species Melinaea marsaeus. The sequence continues at coordinate 22,022,665 of OU911093.1, read as the reverse complement.
ATATTATTACAAAATCCATAACATAATGTGTGAAATGGTAATATAACTAGGTATCTCTTTGTTTGCTCTATTTAGGATACATTTATTAAGGCACCTTTAAGTAAAAAAACAATTATAAATTATACATATAAAATCCCGTGTCTCTATGTTCGTTGTGCTAATATTTGAAACCAATGAACCGATTTTAGTGAAATTTTGTAAATCTATTGTTTCGCCCGACTTAAAAGATAGAATAGTATATATTTTTTTTAGATTTTTTTTTGTTAATTGAGGTTTAATTCATTTCTAACTTCTATAAGTTACCCATAGATGACGTTGTTAATAATAAAAGTTTAATTGATGTAATAGTTTACGAAGCAACAGACAAAGTCGCTGACAGCAGCTAGTTTATTATATAAAGGTCAAAATATTATGAATCGCTGGTAAAATAATTATCACAAAAGGCATAGTTTGTGAGTTACATGTTGAAGGAACAATTATGTTTCCATGTGTGTGTGTGTGTGTGTCAAGTGTTTATACTTTATTCCTTTTATGTGTGTTTCTGCCTCGTGTTAAAAATGATTCACTCGCTTAATAAGTATGCGCAATTCACAAATTCTGTCTTACTTCCTTAAAACATTTTTAATCAATCTTAAATTTATTAACCTATTATTATTTACATTCTTATTCTGGTTATTACATATATTGGTTAATTTTATATAAACGATCTTCCCAATATAGTCTAAATAGTGTCCCAAATCGTACACTACTTTCAGAACATATATTCTTAATGTTAATTAAAATATAACCAATCGTACACTTAATTAAGCTAATGTTATTAATAATCAATTTATCGTATACAATTAAATAAAATTATAAACAAAGCTATCTTAAACATTGCGTATATAAAAGGTTGGTCTGTGCGTCCATGCAGGATGGGCCCTAATTAGCCTGCAATTACAGCTAATGCAACACACTTAATGAAGCGCGACTCGTTTATACACGCGGCACCACTTGTACGACACCTGACATTATGACAGCCTTTAGACCCATTTTTTGTATATAATTTAATGAATTATGCAAGATAGTTGAAATTTTGGAAGGCCTTTGTTTTAGTTGAACTTTAAATTAATGTTCTCCATACATAGTGTGTATTTTTAAATTGCTACCACCTTTAACGAAAAAATGTCGCCTCGTTTATATATATATGTATGTCTATTATAACAGCATTACACAAATTATATTAACGAATCGTTATAATGTTATAGCTCATTTAGACTGTGCTACTGTGAATATATATTAGCTTATTAAATTCAAACTATCAAATATATAGCAAATTTTATAGTTAGTAATGGAGCATCTGTTTGAAGACACCATATACAATCCAGCAATACAATATCAATAATTGCTTACAAATATATCATATAAAATTAATTTATGGACAATGTGACCTTAAGTGTGCAGTTGGCCTTACATACTAATTACAATACCCAATTTTGTTACAACGGAATATATTATTTTTATCTCGCACTTAATAATTAACATGTATTTTTTGTCCATTCATTGTTACTTTTGAAACTAGATTAAAGATGTTTTAAATATAATCAAAATAGATAATTGAACACGAAACTCTCAAAGTAGCGAAAGCTCAAAGCGAATAAAGTTAAACGACTGACGAGGAGATGCAGAGATGCTACGAGTCAGTCAACACTGAATGACCACATGTTTAATACTTACCATTAATGAATCGACTGATAAAAGATAACAACATTAATTGAGAAATATTAAACATCATCTTGGTCATGAGTCTATGGGCTACCTGTGAGCAATTTGGATACTTAACTCGTAAACGTATAACTCCTGAATTATAGAGGGTAGATAGACAGATAAACAACCCAGACGATTCTATAAAGCAGCTTTCGCTTAATAAACTATAAAGCACGGCAGGGAATACAAGAAATTTACTGTTACTGTTTCAAAGGCTCGCAGTATCCAACGGAGAGATAAAAATAAAAACATATTTTCAAATGTTTCTAAAACTAGCAAAAAACTGCTTTAAATACGAGTATACAATGGATACAAGTATTGAAAAGATCACTTCTCAATGACTGATTCTGCTTCACAGTAAATATTTCTTTAAATATAACCAAAACACTTCTATAACTTTTAAACGAATGATTTTATCACAGGCTTGCAGCATCCAACGGCGAGATAACAATAACCACGTCCCACTCGACGGCCGGCACCACCAGCAGCACCGGCAGCGTCGGCTCCGCGCCCACCGCGTCCCCTCACGCGCCGCTCAAGCTGTCACCTAGCTCCGTCAAGTCGACGCACGACGAGGACCTACTGGCCGACTCGCCGAGTGAGTTACATTCATTCATCCATTCATACATTCTCATTCACTTTTCAATATAAGATGCCCCATACAACCAGGACCTACTGACCGAGTTGCCGAGTGAATTAAATTCATTCACACATACTTACATTCTCATTCACTTTTCACTATAAGATGCCCTCATACGACGAGGACCTACTGGCCGACTCGCCGACTGAGTTACATTCATTCATACATTCAATTCTAAAACAATTTGAAGATATCATCCCAAGTTCTATTAAACATTCACTTTTTTATCTCTTTTGCCCAACTACAAAGGTTATTTGTCCAAATTCAAAACATCTTTATTCACGCACTTTTGAATCAATTATTACATTATAAGGTCAGTGCAGTCAGCCCGTAAGGTACCATGGAATGCTGCTCTGAGAAGAGCCAGAAACTCAACAGTTGCTTTTTTAAAATTAAATTTAACAACGTTAGATGCATATTACAATATCAACATTAAAAACTTTCGTCGAAATGCCCTCACTATTTAGAGAACTTTTTGCTATAGTTAAAAGTAAGTAAGTAAATTAGTTTTGACACTATATTCTTCTCATCATCAGATTAAACATAGTTTATTAACTATAAACTGTCAAAATTATATTATTACAATTATATTTACACAGAAATAAATTAAAAATGCAATAATTAATTCAACGTGTCTACAAAACAAAACAAAATTTCAAACAGTTAAATGAAGTCTATTTCGGAGTCCTGTAACTAACTAGATTGATATATAAAAGTTGTTCATTCTAAGCAGAAGCGATCCATTAGTACGAAGTCCAACAGTGTATTTCAACTAATACTATAAAGAGTTGGAAAGTCGGACGGTTTATTTCGGAGTTGCTAACAGTCTGCAAAGTCGATTAGGCATTGTGCAAAGTTATCACATACCTACCTGCTCTGCTCTAATAAGATATTTGACTGCAAATACGGACAAAGACTGTAGGTCCGGCTTATTGTTTTTGATTAGAAATGTTTGACAAGTTCGAACAAAACCTCACAGATTTAATACGAAAGATTAGTTTTGTGATTTTTTAATGATTTAAACCAATTTAAGCATCAGACAGTGTACCTATGTTTAAAGTTATTTTCATTGGCCCATTTAGTTTAATTTTAGACTTAAAAGACGACAAAGCACGTAATAATTTACCCACTGACCCCTTGTCTAGACTTTTATTTCTGTTCCGTGACCCTTAACGATATAAGACCGATTTGTTATTCTAGCTCTTAAGTTACCTTCTCACCTCGCGTAGTTTTAGAACACCTACTTATAGAATGGACTTGAATTGTTAAGATGGACAGTGCAATATAAATATCTTTGATATAAATCTGGTTTATCTTAAAAGGAAAAGAAACTATACCATTGTCTTTGTCGGATTAAGAATATTAAATGAAAATTATAGTACTATCTCTCTCTCTCTCTCTCTTTCTCTCTCTCTCTCTCTCTCTCACTCTCTCTCTCTCTCTCACTCTCTCTCTCTCTCTCTCTCTCTCTCTCTCTCTCTCTCTCTCTTTAGATCTTTGAGACTAATGTAGAATAGTATTATGATGAAAGCTATATAAAATCTTAAACATTTGCGTGCGATCATTTGCAATCATTTCACGGGATATTATCCTAGACAGTAATTGACACGAGCAAATAAAGCTATATACACGACAAACAATAATTTATTTAACATTAATATTGTATATATCTAAAATATTCATACATTATTTTTCTATACAAATATTATAAATAAAAAAGCTGTTGAAATTATATAGTTAATTAATGCTTTATTTAGAAGAAACTATAATAATTAAATTTCTAAAAAACAGAACCTATATTGTTATGTTGTAAAATAAAATAAATTTAATATTATTTTTCGCTATACCTTATAAATGTCTGTCGGTGTAAAGAAGCCTTAGGTATACCACAAATGCATTAGAGTGTCCATGTGTTTATGATGCGAGGTGTGACCTACTGAGTTAATTGTCAGATAATAACATCGATCCACGCCTCGTATCACTTGATTGATTGATTGATTGATTGATTGATTCCTCCAACTATAATTGCTATAATTAATAATTATATAAAAAATACTTTTTAATTAAATTAAAAGCTATAACAGATATTTAAATGATGCGACATTTTAATTTGTTTTGAGCTAACGACCTTATAAAAATAGTCTCCGAGATTATTTTAGAATTATTTAAACTTATATACCTACTCAAAAATAGTTTATTTGGTGGTAGATAAGAACTCTTTTTATAGCATAAATTAAACTTATTGTTGGTAAATCGTGACGGCATGTCGTATCGTCCCCGCACCGTGATCAGTGAACACCCCGGGTCTATAGATTACTATTTAATTCGTTGTTAGTGGATACAATCACTAAATTACCGAGTTCCTCTCTTTATTGGTAGCACTAATTTGTCTATATTAAATCGATAGGATACATTTATATGACGACATGTCTTGTCTTGTCTCTCTCGATATTGTTTATTTTTTAAGAATAATATTACCATATATTTACTTAGTAAAAGTATTGAATATTATTGTTGATGCACTTTCGCAAACTCAATGGAAATTCATTTATGCCTCTTATAAAAATCCAGGGGCCGGTAACCTTTTAAAGTCTATTAAATCATCTCAACGAAATAAAATATTTTGACTATTGAAAATCGTCATTAATAAAGACTGAGTTATAAAATAAAGATTACCTATTTATACATTTTTTATTATATGAATTTCATCAAACCATACGGTCCAAGATATATAAAAAAATATAATTAAACTTTTTACATATAAATAATATTTATCAAAAAAAAAAACCGTCAAAAATTGTTGGACAACCTGTAAAATGAACAAAAGCGCTCAATACTCAATACAAACGACATCAAAGCAGCCGCCGCGCTCCCTCCACTAAATTAATTAACTAATTTAAAGCCATTACAAATAATTAACGTGGTCGATAAAATTGAGCACAATCGATAAGAGAAACAAAGAGTCCACCGACCGCTCCGATAACCAGTATTTCTTATACTATACAATTTATTACATTAACCTGCACTACGGGAACACTTTAATATTTTATTACAACAAAAAACAAGTGTGTACGTCCGTCTGATTTATTATTAACTCATTATATAATGTATCAATACACTATTACATTTGGTAAATGATTGGAGCTAACAGGTGGTTGTCGCCAACAGGCCCATTGACGCGTGGATGCCATTCGATTGATATAAAACACTGTTACATATAATAAAATCGATTAAACATCGAGTTATTCTAATAACCGTCCGCTGACAGGTAGATATTCTATGATGAAATTTAATTTTAATTACATTTAAAGGTCCGCAACTTCAATATCTGGAGGGTGAAAGTTTTACGCTTAACATCCGAAACTCGAGAGTACTTAAGTTACCATAATAAGTACAAAATTTATATTATAATCGTAATATAACGATATAAATATATTTATTACTCAATAATAATTACATATGTTAGCAACATTTTATTTACTTTACACATTATTATCAGAGAATATAAACAGTTTATTTTATGTTTTTTTTTTATATTTAACACTAAACCTACCGACAATTCTTGTATACCTGTTCCTACCGCACGCCGTCAAATTGACCGGTAATTAAAAGTTATTTTATTATATAACGCATTTAATAATGGAAATAACTAAAAGTAAAGAGTGTAGAAAATATTATATGCATATTCTAAGAATTGTCATGTAGTTTGATAACCATATTATAACGTTTGAAAATGTGTAAGTTTTACAAAAGTTTAAGAACGGTCAATTTGACCGGTACTTGGTAGGTTTAGTGTTAATCATTTGAATATAAGTCTAAAAATGGTATCCATTCCATGTAAATACACGGCACGTGGGAGTGGTATTAATACTTTCGACAAACGCAAATCTGATATTAGTGGATCATTTCGAAGAGGAAACTATTTGGGTATTAACTGTGAAAAATGAATTCAAACTAGCGATACGTTTTTACCGACTATTTTATAACAACTCGTTCAAACTAACTAAATGTAAAAGATTATAATATTTTATGTTCTTATATATGAAATAATATATCTTAAATATATATTCATTCTACAAAATATCTTAGACCTTACTTAGTTTCAAACCTAATCAAAAGTGTATTATTAAATAAATTTTATTATAACATTCAACTGTTTTTAGTTGATCGTAATATATGGAATTTAAGTTGACTCATTTGCGAATGATATTACAATATACATCTAACATTATAAAATTTCATTTAAAAAGAGTAACTGTTGAGTTTCTGGCTTCAACAGCAGCATACCCGTGGTATCTTACTCACGGAATGACTACACTGACCTTTATAATGTAATAATTGATTCAAAAGTGCATTTAAATGCCTTCCCGAATAAAGATATATTGAATTAACACTAAACCTACCAAGTACCAGTCAAATTGACCGTTCTTAAACTTTTGTAAAACTTACACATTTTTATAGTATCGTTATCAAACGTTATAGTATCGTTATCAAACTACATGACAATTCTTAGAATATACATATAATATTTTCTACACTCTTTACTTTTAGTTATTTCCATTATTACCTGCTTTATATTATAAAGTAACTTTTAATTACCGGTCAATTTGACGGTGTGCGGTAGGAACAGGTATACAAGAATTGTCGGTAGGTTTAGTGTTAAACATTCAAAAATTGCTCAATAATACCATTAATACAATCTAATAAATGAAAGTAGCCAAAAAAAATAATTAATTTGTAATAACATTTAAACTGTTCCCATTCACGTAACACGGGTCAATAAACCAACGGACACGCGAACAGTAATTCTATCTAATTAATTTATAACATGTATTAAACAATTAAGAGAACGCTATCTTGATATAGATGCATTATCATCGAATTCGGCATCGTTACTTACAATTGACTTATCTTTGTAAATTAATTAATTGGTTAGTCTCATCACGCGATTGTAATTGGTATAATGTTACCTATGACCTTTGTCTTTTAAAGATAAATAAAGATAAACTTGTAATTGGAGTAATGTAACCTTTTAATTCAATAATGTCAGTAAGCGACCCCCGCTTCCATGTTGAAACTTTTATTTAAAAGAAATTTTCCTTTCTAAAAATATCATATCAAATACTCTTTCATCTTTGGTGTTATATATAAATATAATAATATCCTGAACGTTATAAACAGTGTAAAGGTACAATAAAATAGGAATTAGAAATGAACATTTGTTCCACTACACCGGTAAATGGAGAAACGATTGCCAATTTACCGACCCTACCTTGTCTTAATTGGTGCAGACTTACTCAAACTAGTCGTGAGGGGGGAGGGAGGGGGGGGAGGGGTAATTTGTCATCGGTTAGCTAAGCAGGGGGATGCAGCGTCTCCTCGCTAATGATATTCCGCATAATTAGTGGCTCCACCATCTGCTAATTACGTAAACCCGACTGTAATTTAACTCGTTGATCGTGAAGCGTTTCTTATATATTTATAATAATAACAATAATAAAATATTGTATAGATCAACCGACAATCAGCCAGTCCACCGGCAACGTGGTGGATGGAATCAATCTGGAGGACATAAAGGAGTTCGCGAAGGCCTTCAAGCTGCGTCGGCTGGGCCTCGGACTCACTCAGACTCAGGTCGGCCAGGCCCTGTCCGTCACCGAGGGTCCGGCGTACAGTCAGAGCGCCATTTGCAGGTAATTTTTTCAATATATATATAATTTTTATTACAGATTCCATTCTATCAATGTATAAAGTCGCACGCTTGGTTTAATGAAGTTTGTGTTGTTTGAACAAACGTTGACTGACATGTGACCGAAAAATTTTAACCGCTTAATCGTCACGCAGCCCCAATCACAATAACATATTACTTTTTTTTTTTAATATAGTTAATTGAAGTGATTTGTAAAACAGCACGACTCCTTTCATTGCCTACGATTCGTTTAATTAATTACCATTCGGACGGCTTCCGTTCCGGTATCTCGGTCTATATAAAATATAATTAACAAATAGATATGAATATATTATAATATATCATATTTTATAAAGATTAGTGTGTTGAGTAATTTGTTTGTGGTTATCTGTTGCATTGTTACACAGATTATCACAGGGTTATTAAAATTATTAAAATTATCACAGGGTTACCAAAAATGTTAAAATTATCACAGTGTTACCAAAATTGTTAAAATTATCACAGGGTTACCAAAATTGTTAAAATTATCACAGGGTTACCAAACTGTTAAGATTGTCACAGGGTTGCCAAAATTGATTTTAATTATCGTTTTTTTTTATTTAATATAGTGAATTCATATTTTATCTGACTTCTATTTATGACTAGCTTCTGCACGCGACTTCACATTACTTCAATAAAAGTCGATAATCTAGGTCATGATTAGCAACTAGATATATTTTAGAATTTATATTTACAGGATTGTTCTAAGACTATAAGGTTTCCTTTATTCATAGATTAATATTATTTACAGTAAAATAACAAAAAATACAAACGAAATACCATAACTCTATCACCGGTCATTAGTTACAAGCAAATATCCGTTTTACGCGGATCTGATCGATTTTCCTTATGTTTAATTGAAATTGAATGATTGTAAGCCTTGGACCGAGGCGCGGAGGACGACTCCAAGGAAATTTCAACTCGACCCCCATCGACCCCCGCCGTATAATAAAATCATTAATCGTTACTTCTGTTTCAGTTAATTAATTATCTTGTTGTAATTACTTTTTTTCGTGTAATTAAAAGAGTAGAACTCCCCCCCCCCCCTCCCCCTCCCGTCTTTGTCCCGTGATTTCGTTTTCAATTAATTTTTATTTCCATTGTGCAACCCCTTTGATTATTAGAATCAATTAATTTGCATTATAATTAAAATTTATTATTCTATAATACATATACAAAGTTGCTATAATAACGAGTTTTACGTGAACTTGCGGTTTTATTTTTAAAGTATCTCAAGTTAAGTTTAAAGGAATATTTTTCAATATTTATATGGTCGTTGCGCTTAATCGTTATCACTTACACGACAAACATTGAATTAGGCATGGGCATTACAATTTTATATTAGACCGTCTGCGTCAACGCATCTCCGATTTATCAAAGATGTATCTTTTTATTTATTTATTTATATCTTATCCACTTTCATTCAATACCATCACTCGTGTATCAAATAGTGTCACTCACACCATACTTATCAAGACACTAACTTATAATAAGTGTAAGTTACACTCGCTCTGAACCACAACACAGATGTGTGTCTACTGATCACTGTTACACAATTCAATATATAGTGAGCAATGAACTAGAAGCATACAATCAATTTGATAAACCCTAATGGTTATTATGGTAATGTAGGTATTCATATTGTTAAACTACCAAGCGTGCGACTTATAGCGCTCCAGACGAGGATCGCTCAACTCTAACATGATCTGTTACGTTCCCCAGTGCCCTGGCTTCGCAGATGCTAGCAGCTCAGCTGTCTTCACAACAACAAAACATGTATGTTTTGTTTATTTTATCCCGACACTTATCTCTGAAACTAACGTCATTTAGAAATACTTAACCGAATGTTATGTTATGCTGTTACCAAATGACGATAGCTTCCGAGAGCTTTACATACAGCTTCCATTTCCACTCACTGTCAGCAGCACTGTCTTTAAATCAAAATGTTTATAATCTTATCACGATCATATACCAGATAATATTAGGCGGCGAGGCGTCGAGTATACTTTGATTTCGAGACAAGCGTTAGCCGCCGACTTCACATCACTTATTGTTATATATACATTAACTAACTTCACCAAGCATGATATTATATTAATATAGTTTCGCGCATTAAGCCAGGGCATTGGCATACGTTAAGGTAGTTTTATAATTGAATTCATTGTTATTTATACACTTTTATTAATCAAACTCACTCGGCCTAAATTGCCTATTGTTTCTTGTTGTCATGTCAATGTCCTGTCCGTATATTATTTGATTTGATTTGGTTTGGTTTGGTTTGGTTTGATATTGCTACGGGAGAGCACGAACGCGTTAGATTTAAAGAGAATAACATTCAAATTTATGTTCGATACAGATTTGAGAAATTGGATATAACTCCAAAAAGTGCGCAGAAAATCAAACCGGTGCTCGAACGTTGGATGAGGGAGGCTGAAGAGAGGTAAATATTGTTTGAGTGAATATTGAGATTTGGCCCATGACGATTGCAGACGTGAATATTTCTCAAATCTGGACTAACTTATATAATATTAGGTTCACGCACTTTAGCTTTGTTTGCATTTGTGTTTGTGCACACACACACACACACACACACACACACACACACACACACACACACACACACACACACACACACACACACACACACGTACATTAGTTTATAAGTAATGGAAACGAATTATTTATATTACATTGAGATAAGACGTGAATATTTCTCAAATCTGGATTAAGTTTTTAGTTCACGCACTTTGTTGTATTTGTGCACACACACACAAGTAAATTAATTTAAAAGTATTGTAATATAATGGAAATAAATTTATATTACAATGCAATAATAATCATTAACAATAATTAATTCGTAAAAACAACTACATTAATAAATATCTTAAACAAAACAAAACTATAGCGTATAAAATATGTAATTCCATAAATTCCGTAAAGTCGACCAGGTGTTGAGTCGGAGACATCTCGCGAGGACTAGGAATCATCGATTTAACATTTTGATTCATTAAAATGCATTATCCGATGCAACGGGAATAATTTAACATTGCAAATGATTCCACAGTATCCTATACCAGTGGTAATTTTTAACGAGCGACCTCTCCCTTAACGACGGCCCTTGAATTAATAAAGACATTTATTAATGATAACCAATAACCTTTAAAGTTTTTGTATTCGCGCCATTTTGACTACCCTTCAAGTGAATTCGATAACTCGCATTAATTTACTGAAGCTATTTGATATTTGTCCGTCTATTTATTAACTTGTATCATTTCATTTACAATATATATATTATTACAGAACAAAGGATAATAATATAAATATAAAATGTAATGTTAAATAATTCATATATGTATTGATTCAAATCGGTCGCATTATGAAACCAGAACGAGGTTTATTATCTGACGTTCATCACTTACTTTGGTTTTCAATGTGAACTTGAAAACACTGTTCCACTTACAAACTGCATGCCTAAATAAATATAACACGCTTATGATCCAAGTACAGTGAATTGTTTTCATTTTACTTCGATTATTATTTATTATACGCTTTATTTGACATTTACGTGTAATTATACGTCATTGTTATTATTATGTCGGTAGCATGTCATTGGTCACACGTTCAGAAACTGACGATTATTCTGTGTCGGACTTATATATATAAATACTATATTATAACTTATAACTTAAGTATTATTAGCATTCGAACATAATCTGAATGTTTTTTTCTTTTAAATTAATTTTATAAACAAAAATAAAAAAAGACAAAGTTATTACGAGTCAGGAATATATATTTTTATTAAAGTACAATTAATACTAAAATGAATGCAAAAACAAAACGCAATTATAATGATATACAAAAGTAAAAGTTTATAATTGATATTCGAACATAATCTGAATGTTTTTCAATGAATTCAGTTTACAAAAAAAAAAGAAAACGAATGCAAAAACAAAACGCAACAATAATAATAATGGTATACAAAAGTAAAGCCTATATCATAGTCAATAAGGTCTTCTTTCCAAAGGTACGCGTCGGGTCAGAACCATCTTACAGACTTCATAGGCATGGAGCCGAGCAAGAAGCGCAAGCGGCGGACGTCGTTCACGCCTCAAGCGCTGGAGCTGCTTAACGCGCACTTCGAACGGAACACGCATCCCTCTGGTGAGAGATGAATTATATTATATTATATTATATTATGGAAAAGTTACTTTACTTTGTTTATTACTATTTACTTAATTTTATTGAAGATACATTTTTCATAACCTTCTATAAACTCCTTCATTTAGTTTTCCATTAAACCTAAATCCTCATTTTTTTTAAAACACTTTTTTCAACAAAAATCTAAAATATACAAACAGTATATATTTTTTATATTGAGTTTAAAATTGAAATAATCCTAACATTTCCATATATTCGTTTTCAGGGACAGAAATAACCGGACTGGCCCACCAGTTGGGGTACGAGCGGGAGGTGATAAGGATATGGTTCTGCAACAAGCGACAGGCCTTGAAGAACACGGTGCGGATGATGTCCAAGGGGATGGTCTAATCGTGGTGACCTTTGACCTCTGGCCCTCGACCTTCGACCTTTGACCTTTTAACGTCTCACCGAGCTGCCGTGTCTACTAAATATAAATGTATAATCCATCGCCGTCTCTATAAATTTATTTAATATAAACTAATATGACGAGTTTAGAAAGAGACGGTAGCGTTATCGTCATCTCTCTCTATTCTTGTCAGTTCCGCTGCCGGTTGATTTTATATATTTTTTTTATAAAGTCAAATTTATAACTGGCAGCTCAACTGGTAGCTCAACTTTATCACCTCAACCCCGGCGGCAATAATAAGAGTCGAATTTGACTAATTGACTAATGAAATATACTGTCTCTCCTCGTTATGATTTGCTGAAAAAATTGAAAAAAACGTGTATCCCTTTTGGTATGTAACTTTGTTTTAATTAATTAATATAAATGTAAAATTTCGACTGATATATTCGTCTCGTAGCTACTTTTAGCTATTAAAATAGATGTTTAGTACAAAATCATGTTAATATAATTTCATTGTAGTGACGCGAAATGATTTATCGATATCGATGCTTCGTGAGAGTATACGTTAAATGAGAATGCATTTTGTAAATATTTTTTTTTTTAATTTTTAATTTGTTAATCGATAAATTAAATAGCGTAGTTTATAGATATTTATTTAATACTCGTTTTTAGTTATAGCGAATCGCACTAGCTTAGGGTGTAATGTAGTGAAATGTCATTTTATTATCTATTAGTTTATTATTATTTCATATCTATATCTATAGATAGGTTTTGATTAAATTGTAAATATTTATTCAGTTTTATTATTTTTATATAAATGTATATAAGTTTAGCTTAAGATCATTGGTTGGTTGTTTTTTTGCGGTTTTTTTATGATTTTTTTTTTTTTTTGTATTTTTTTTTCCATTAAATGTCCGTTCAAAGTGTAATAATATATACAATTAACATTGTCCGTACTGTCTGTGCATATTATTTGGGTTTATCGAAAAAAAGAAAAAAAACTAATAAAATTGCCTCGCATTTGGAAAGTAGATTTCGAAATATGTATAGATTTTCAAAAAAAATAATATTAAAAAAAATTATTATACATATATGTTTTAAGTGTTGATGCCCGAACAGTATGCACATTATTATATTATAATGATTTGTAATCTCTATGAGAGATATCTTATCTTATCTTATCTTTAAATTTCTTTTAATACGGTATGTATATAATTAAATATTACGGATAACTGTTAATTGTATTACCGTAATGTAAGGCTGTAATTTAAATTAATGACCAATGAAAACCAACTTGTGATCATTAATATTTGTACCTACTACTTACAAGTCGTTAAAAAGATAATATTAAAGAAAAAAAAAAGATGAAAAAAATGAACATATTTTTCGGCTGTTGAAAAAATTGTAAATACAATGTTAAGGATAATAAAAATAAAAAAAACTATTTGGATTAACTATTTAGGAAACGAGAATATTATCAAAATTTATATTTTCAAAAAGTGCAAAAAAATATAAAATATAAATATGGAACGTTCGGCCGTAATCAAAATTTTTATCGACAAATTTTTTATCGACTACAACACACCACTACGAGCAGTACGGTACACACGCGGTGCGACGCAGCACCACGGAGTCAGATATTTCGATATCTCTAATCGTTAGAATTAAGTATCAATAATCGATCCGTTTAATCACCGAAACATCTGATTCCCATCAACCATTAGCGTAATAGACAGGTACAGGTAACTCCACTAGTCCACTAGTCCACTAGTCCGGCGTGAAGCACCGCTGGTCGCACCGCGCCCTGGTTTTCATGATTATTATAATAATAGTTTAATGATATTAAAGTCTCCACGTACTTCATCTAATATTCAAACCAAACTAACAGTATATAATAGTATTAATTTTTCTTCCTGTAACGGTACCGATGACTATGATGAAGAGCAGATTAAAGGCAGATAACTGTTTGAACACTTGTTTTATTATATTCCTATATTATTAAAATATATATAAACTGTAATTAATGTATATATTTTGATTACTTCAACTTTGGTATAACTTTTAGATCTTGTTTTGGAACCATATCACTTCTTATTTCCTAAAGAAAACTTTAAAAATACAGGTTTCATCACATAAAATATGCTTCAGAAACTGTAATAGACTGGAAAATTAGTTAAGTCCTATTGATAATAAGTATAAGCTATTTTGCATTATTTTCTGAAAACTCCCAAGTCTCGCAGATTGTAACGTTAACTAACTTAACATCCTTCTGATAAAATAAAATCATTTTGAGATATTAGAATATAAAAAGCAAACGTAAGATGTGTTTCTTTAAAATGTTTCACCCTCAGAAATCATAAAATCTGGTAAAGGTAATGGTACCAGAGCCCCTCTGCTATCTCGGCTGAGATGTCTTTTACTATGGTCATCATTATTTAGGTAGCTGGTATGCTAAGGATATCTCTGGAGGAAGAATATTTTCTGGGGAGTACAGTAATACCCCGCTTTCAGCGAGGGATACATTCCAAAAAAAAACGCGTTAACTGAAATTCGCGTGTAACGAGGTTTATGATTAAACATAGTCAAAAATTATTACAAAAAAATACAAATCATTTTAATCAATCACTTTAATTCTAGGAACACTTTATGCAATACATACTCTTATTTTTTACGGAAAAATACATCTATTGTTGATGACTACATTATATTTATACACACTCTTTCGCGTAATTCGAGACATTTGAGCGCGAAATTTGCATCCGCGTTATAGTGAAGCCGCGTATAACGGGGTCGCGTAAAGTGGGGTATTACTGTATAAAATTAATTCCTTTTTCATATGAACTAAATTTATTTTTTATTTAAACATTTGAAATTCCGTATAAAAATGTTTGAGCAAGTTAAATTTAAAATAATAATAATAAACATACTTTATTGCACACCAGAAAGACAGACATTAATTTTCACGTTACAAATAGAAAACATAATAACTTGGTTATAAATGAAAAAGGCGGCCTTATCGTTAATAAGCGATCTCTACCAGGCTACCTTTAGATTAAGGATACATTGTGGTAGTAGTACAAGGGGTCCGTATTATTATTTATTTTAATTTTATATAATAAATAATTGTATTTATCTTATTCGGTGCAGAGGTGACATCTATTGGGCTTCTTGCTAACCTAACCAATGTTTATATCTTTATCCTAATGAATTAATAATGTTTGATATTGTTTATTATTTAGCTATGTAAAGCTTATGGAAAGTTTAATTAAATATGGATTACAAATATAGATTTTTACTAAGCAAAGTTATTTGTTAAAGAAGATTATTTATAGACTGCTAGATTCATCGAGACGGGTAGCTCAATCGGCTGAGTGACTCAACGGTTTCCCAGAGTTCGCAGGTTCAAGTTATATCCGTGATGATGAATTGTTCTTTTAATATTTATTTTGAGTTTAAAAATCGTGTTTAAAAAAATGATCAGGTGCTATAATATTATATTCTAGATATTGGAACCAGTAATTCTGCAAAAAGTTTTTTTTTTATGACGGAATTAAGTTTTTAGAAAAATTCATTATATATAGCATTGGAATTAAAAGCCGAGGATTTTTAAGCTTTTTTGTAAATTGAGAAAGTAGTTCCTTTTTTTGTTAATAAACCTATACCAGTTTAGACAGAACTTAAAAGTTTACACAGAATGCTGTTTGTTCAAAATTTCTACAAAAATCATTCTTTTCAAAACATTATATTTGTTTCTGAGACGCGAATATTACTGCTGCTTTTCTTTCTTAATCACATTGTAGGTAGTTATTGTAAGGAATTTAATAATATATATATATATATATATATATATATATATATATATATATAATATTATAATAATAATGACTGTAAGACCTTAAGTCTTTAATTAACTTGCCTTTATTAAGGAATAAAGGCAAGTTAATGTTTAAGGAAACATTTTATAAATGCAGAAACGAAACGGCAATCTGACGATACTGATACTGAACGTCAATGTCAACACTTCAATATGGCGAAGCTATATTTTGCTGTATGTGGGAAGTGATCAAATTCTTCATTATTTTGAAACGAGAACCAATTAATCGTTTATTATATACCTAAATCTATGAATAATATATTTTACTTTTACTAGATATAAGTAACTGAAAGAAATTTACATTTATTGATCAGTAAAATATGAAATATCTGACATTCAAATATCGATAACAAATACACTGAAAATTTTGAAACTTGTAATATACGTAATTTTTTACGTTTTTATTATATAGTCTATACCAAACGCACATAATTCATTTGTTGTGCGGTGAGTGCTACTAAAGGTCATGATTCACGAGGTTAGAGGTTACGATACCTAATTAAGTGTGACTCTTGCGTTTCTCGTACGATATTGTTGTGCTGAGTTATCTGATAGGAATCCGGTAGTGAATAACCGATGAAATGATCGAGAGCGTATCTCGTCGTGCCTTTAGCAGTTCGAGCGGCACTTACAACGTCCGAGCCTCGGAGCTCGCTCGAGAACGAAAGCTTAATATTTTCAATGTCACTGTTGTGTTCTTGGACGAGACTCATCACGTATTTCAAATTGAGGTGAGTTATTTATGAAATTGGCAGGTGCAATTTATTTTTATATGAAACAATTTTTTTTACAATTTAATATGTATTTTGCTAGAATGTTTTGTACCAAAAAATAAAGTATTTTCTTGAATCAAATAGATATAAAAATGGGAAATTATAGCATCATATTACAGTATTTGTATATGTTAAAGATTTCATAATTTTTCTAATTTAACTGTAAATGCTGTAATTTACAGAAAAAAGCTAAAGGGAGTGTACTTTTAGAACATGTGTTTCAAAACCTGGAATTAATAGAAAAGGATTACTTTGGTTTACAATTCACTGAAAATGGTTTACCGCCCAGCGCCACCAACACAGAGATAACAGTAAGAGTTCATGTATTATATTTAAAATATTATAGGCAAATTAATTATGAAAAAATATTAATAAACAAAACAATTACTATTTAACTTGATAACCACTGAAACTTGAAAACTGAAAAAATAAATATAATCTCTAATATAAAAGAATCTATATCTATCTATCTATAAAATACAAAACAATGTACTTATTTAAGTTATATATACATATTACGAGTGTTATCAGTTAAGTATCATGAGTCATCTAAACTGAAGCCATATAAGTTGGTCATGCTTTGACAGATTACATTTTTAATTGTAGTGACTCACTGTTCTTAGTATTTTTAATTTGCAATTCTGTCTTAACATTTCATTACCTTAATCCATCATAAAGTCCATTACAAGTTATGAATTCAATTTTGTTTTATAATAGTGAGGTATTATTGTAGGCAATCTTATAGAATTGATTACGATGGTACTAGTTATTCATACATTGCTCATCAAATATTGACGGTTGTGTAACAGTGATCACAATAGAAATAAAAACCTTGGTGAGTTTGTTGTGTGGTTCTTCTCAGAACCCTCATAGCCTTATTTTAAGTTAGAGAGTGTCTTTACAGAAAGGCATATTTCGGTAAGTATGGTATTAATAGTCCTGAGACTCGCATTTGATACACAAGTGATTGGTATTGATTCAAAATGAAAAAGATTTAATTAATAATATAAATAATTTTATTATTAGGTTGTTTACTTAATCTAATCAATAGTTTTAATCTTTTATGACATTTCAGCGTTGGTTGGACAGTAGCAAGTCGGTGAAAAAGCAAGTGGGAGTTAGTCCACAGTTCTGGGTTGCTGTGAGGTTCTATCCTCCCGAACCTTGCCGTTTAGCCGAGGAGTACACCAGATACCTCCTCTGTTTACAATTACGTAAACTACTCCTCGACGGTAGAATGACTGCTCCTAAAAATACTGCCCTATTGTTAGCATCGTTCACTGTTCAAGGTGAGTAATATGTTGTTTTTAATATATATATTAATGTAATCAATAATGCAAATGTAAATATAAATGAAATTGATTTATAATAAATATCCATAATTTATCCTTAAGGATAAATTGTTATTTAATATTTTCCTTATGTAATTTGTGTAAGTATTAATAATGTTTACATTGTCTGAGTACATTTAGTTTATTTACTTTTTCTTCTTCTACTTTTACTTCTTTTTGTACTTTTCTAACTTCTTACTTCTTCTACTTTAACTTCTTACTGTACTTCTTACTTCTTCTACTTTAACTTCTCACTGTACTTCTTACTTCTTCTACTTTAACTTCTTACTGTACTTCTTACTTCTTCTACTTTAACTTCTCACTGTACTTCTTACTTCTTCTACTTTAACTTCTCACTGTACTTCTTACTTCTTCTACTTTAACTTCTTACTGTACTTCTTACTTCTTCTACTTTAACTTCTTACTGTACTTCTTACTTCTTCTACTTTAACTTCTCACTGTACTTCTTACTTCTTCTACTTTAACTTCTCACTGTACTTCTTACTTCCTCTACTTTAACTTCTCACTGTACTTCTTACTTCTTCTACTTTAACTTCTCACTGTACTTCTTACTTCCTCTACTTTAACTTCTCACTGTACTTCTTACTTCTTCTACTTTAACTTCTCACTGTACTTCTTACTTCTTCTACTTACTGTACTCCTTTTGATGAAACAATAATAACAGCCAACCTTTCAGCCGAGCTTGGTGACTACAACACGACTGAACACCAAACCAACTACCTATCAGAGATGTGTCTTTTACCGAAACAAAGTGCAGAAGACGAGCGTCGTATCAAAGAACTGCACAAACTCCACAAGGGACAGTCCCCGGCTGATGCCGAGGCCAACTTCCTTGAACATGCCAAAAGGCTGGACTGCTACGGAGTGGAATCCCACCCGGCCAAGGTATTATAACATGTAGTGTTATTAAGAATGCTATAATTTCAATTCAAATCATATAAAATGAAAAATTCTTATTAAAAAATTAACATTGTTTTTTTATTTTGCTTAAAAAAAGGAAAAAAATGTTTTAAGTGGTAACTGAGAAGAGATTTTTTTAAAACAATTGTTTTTTTTTTTTACCCAAAATAGGCTAAACAAATATTTCAAGTGATATTTAAGCTTGATTTTTTATTAAAAAAATTTTATGTTGTTTTTTTATCTAAAATATGGAAACTTTAAATTTTAAGTAAAATAAGGATTTTATAGTTAATTATTAACGTTTTTTCCAGGATTACAACGGAAAGGACATATTCATTGGAGTAACTTCAATAGGTATCGTCGTCTTTCAGAACAACATCAGAGTGAACACGTTCTCTTGGAGCAAGATCGTCAAGATATCCTTCAAGAAGAAACAGTTCT
Source organism: Melinaea marsaeus rileyi (assembly GCA_918358865.1). Taxonomy (NCBI): domain Eukaryota; kingdom Metazoa; phylum Arthropoda; class Insecta; order Lepidoptera; family Nymphalidae; genus Melinaea; species Melinaea marsaeus. Next base: position 22,002,665 of record OU911093.1, on the reverse strand, counting down.
TCATACAACTCAAGCGTGAAGCGGTGTGTTTGTATATTCACACATAAATTTTTCTTTGTCTGTCTGTCTGTGACGGCGGAACCGATTTTAAAAGGACTTTCACTGACGAAAAGCCTACGCTATATACTTTTATTTTAAAAAACATATTTGAACAAAGTCGTGGGCACAGCTAGTATATATATAATTTTGTATTACGTTAAAGTTTACACTTTACAAAATTATTATTAATATACATATTTTATTTCAATACATTCGAAGTTGAAGAAAAAATAAACTTCATTTCCGACGAGGGTTTCGCACAATTATTATTATTTATATCTTTTTACATATTAATATACTTTTTAATTCCAGTCCGAGTCCTACGACACCGTGCTTGGCTTCAACATGCGGTCAAGCCGCGCCTCCAAGGCCCTCTGGCGGTGTAGCGTGGAGCGGCACGGCTTTTTCCGCCTCCGGGCCCCCCGCCGACGACCCTTCCTAGGGGGGCTGGGAGCGCTGGGAGGTCTGGGGGCCCTTGCGGGAGTCGCAGCCCCCGCAGTGACGAGAACCGAGACGCAGGCCCTGGAGGACGCGAGGCGATCCAGATCTAGTAACAGGAGTTTTGTCAGGTTAGAAATATAATTGGAATATTTTTTAGTTTATGCAGGGACCGTAGCGTTTGGCGCTCCGTCGTCTCTGGCTACCCCGCAAGGGATATGGAGTTAAGATAAATAAATAAATAAATAATTTTTATTTATAATTCAGTTAACATCATATTATTTATTATCGAAACTAGAAAAAAATTCAACATTATATAACAATATATATATATAAAGATATATATATATCTTTATATATCTCTTTATATATATATTGTTATATAATATATATATATATATAGTTCTTCGAAGTTCCAACGAGAACGAAAGACCAAAAAGACACACAAATACTTTATAAATAATAATAAAATTTTATTGATATTTACCGTTTATTGTTACGCACTCCAGACGCAGTAGCTCCCGTACCCGCGACCGGTCAGCGGGGGCCTCCCCCGGCGTAGTGAACAGCACCGCGCGGGGGTCACGCGTCTCTGGACACGAGGAGCCGCAGCCGCAGAACGCATGGGGCGGGGACGCCGTGCCCGTGCCCGACGAAGAGTTAGTACTCTATATATACTCCTATTACCCTATCAGTATATATACTCATTATTGTCTGTATTTAGTTTTAATGGCACCAATCAGAGATGTTAATGCCTGAATTCATTAACTTATTTGTATTTCACTTATTAATCCAGGAGCGACGGAGGCTTCCTGGAGCGAGTGTTCCGAGTCCCGCTGACTTACGTAGATGAGTCGGAGTCCGAGTCGGCTCCTGAGCGGGGGGAGGGCGAGGGGGAGGAGTTGGACGAGGGAGGGGAGGGGGTCGTGTGTGTCCGCCTGGGACCTGGGGCGGACGGGAGGTACGGGTTCAACGTGCGCGGTGGGGGCACAGGAGGGGGAGGGGCGCCCGTGCTCGTTTCGAGGGTCATGCCGAGGACGAGGGCCCACCTGCAGGAAGGTGATCAGGTGAGATCTTTATTTATCTCCTATTATTATTTGAAAAAAGAAAATTCCTGATATGAGAAGAGTTGGCGACAGAAACCTTCTAACTCTGCCTCGGTGTCTTTAAGTCATAATTAAAATTTAAATTACATTGATAATATATATAGATATTAAGAAATACTGTAGTTTCTAATAACATACAGACATTAAATAACAATTTTTTTATATTATTAAAGGGTAAAATTTGAACATTTATTTGAAACTTTGTTGAAATAATATAAAACAGAATTACTTCTTTAATTGAATAACAGGAAAAACGCACATGTGTTTTAAAATATCCTTATTATTATGTTAATATTACAGATTTTTAAAAGTATAGTGATTTTGAGCTTAAGTTCTTATCTTGTAAGGATATATCCCTAGGGTTCAGATTATAAATTGCACGGATTGCTCTCTTTTGTAAGACAAAAATGCTATTTATATCAGCATTACCATAACTGTAATAAACTATATTGGTAGTAATTTCATCAGTGAGGAATCAAATGCGGCAGAACTAACCTAACCTAACCAAAAAAGAGTGGATTCAACCACTTCCATCACTTCATCATTTAACATTACATTAGTTGGAAACTGTTTTACATTAGGATTTGTAAATCTGAGAACTTTAATCTTTTTACTAACACTAAACCAATGCACTATTTTATAGAGATTTTTGTTTACATCGTCATAAATTAACTCATATAGTTTTACTTTAAATATAAAAAAAAATTAATCAGCAAATAATGCTTACATACATACATTACATATGTCTACAAAAGTAGGTAGATCATTTATATAAAGAAGGAAGAGAAAAAAGCCTAAAATTGAACCTTTAGGAACCCCATATCATACTATTGTAATTTAAAAAAAAATCAATAATTTTGGTACAAAATTAATTATAAATTATTTATATTAGAAACATTGTCGTATTTATTAATCAAGTGTGAGTTGTCATTGCAAAGAGAAAAAACTTATTATATATATATATTCATCAAAAATTTGGTCTAAAAGTAGTTTTTATTTAAGTTCGATAATCTTCTATAGATCACCTGTTTTTATTCATTTCATTTCATGTCCTAAATTATGTTAATGGATTTTCATTTTAATGTTATATAAAATAAGGTTCAAATTGCAATGATCTAATCTATTTCAGGTTATAGCAATTAACGGCAAGGATGTAGACGAAATGACCCACGACCAAGTTGTTCAAACGATACGTAACACGAAGGGTGTTCTCACTTTACTGGTCAAACCGAACGGTAAGAATATATTTATTTATAATCAAATGTTCAGTTTTAAATAGGATAAATATATGCATGGTGTATTTATTTATGAAATATATTACATTACTTCAAAATTAAAAAATATATATATTTTTGCAAAAAATTAATCAAAAACAATTTCTATTGACAGTATACCTTTTTCATTCGATAATAATTTTGATAGATGTAAATGTAATTATTTATTAACAAAATGGCGTCAGAGAGCGTTACTAGCACGAATAATTCTCTTAAATAAACTTTAGAGTAAACAGTAGTGTTGGAAATTGTATTTATTACATATAACGTCATTTCAGCTGTGTACGAGCCGGAAGAGGCGGTTGAGGAGCCCGCGGCGTGCTTCGTGCCATTAGGATCGGGGACCTTCGAAGGGGACTTGGAGCAGTCCATGCTGCTCCTCGGGGACGGGCTGGCTAGCGGTGCTGCTCTGCGGCAGTACGACGCGCTCAAGCGACGTGCAGACGAACCAACCACCGCCGCCAGGAGACCAGCTCACCACCACAAGAACAGATATAGGGATATCGCACCGTGTAAGTGAGATGCATCACCAAGCTGCAACATACTCTAAAGCTCCATAACTTTGAAGTATTTGGTAGAAAAAACCAAACATTTGACATAAAATAATTTTTTTTTAAAAAAACTTACAAAGTCTTTGCCATAACAACGATTATTAAAAAAAAATGGCTCCATCGAATTTATAATCTGTAACCAAATTTTTATACTAATAATTTAATATATTTGACAGACGATTCGACCAGAGTGATATTGAAGAACGGACCCAACGGTGACTACATCAACGCCTCCTACATCAACATGGAAATACCGAACTCGGATTTGGTCCTCACATATATAGCTACACAAGGTAAATACATACAATACTATAAGAATATAATATTTTATTGAGAATTTTCTTTAATAGTTGCGATTTGAAAGTCGATGTAACGGAAATGCGTCACGGTAAAGATGACACAAATGTATAGGAGAGAATGAGACGGAAGATGTATTGCCTACTGATGTTGTGGTGCCATCTGTTACTCAATCTTTGAAGTATTAGTAAAGTTGTTATTTTTTACGATAGATGGCGTTGATTCTTTTGTAAAATTGTTAATTGAGGTAACATTTTAACATAATATAATGAGCTTTATATAAAAATACAATAATAAAGTATTAATAATAATAAACCATACATGAGTACTCCTGATAGTCTATCTCCATCTCAATCTCTCGTAGTACTTTTCACTTCGCTTTTACCGCGTGAATTGCACACACACACACATACACACATTTTTTCTTTTTTCATGTTTCATATTTTTCCTAAAGAATAAAAAAAATTGGCTTGTACTCGAATTCGAGCCAAAATTATCTAAGGACAGATACTCGAGCACCCAATTGTTACGTACGTTGTTTTATTAAACAATATATTGATATAAATATTACGGGGAAAAAAAAGAAAAGTGGCTCGAATTCGATTACAAATTTGTCCGCAGACAAATACTCGAGGTGGCTCGAAGTCGAGCACAACCTTATCCAAAGAAGAATTCTCGAACACCCAATTCGTCACGTACATTGTTTCAGGTCCGCTAGCATCCACGGTTGGCGACTTCTGGCAGATGGTGTGGGAGTCGGAAAGCAGCCTTGTCGTGATGCTGACGGTGCTGGTGGAGCGTGGCAGGGCCAAGTGTCACCAGTACTGGCCCAAGCTGGGTGCCACGCTCAAGGCGACCAATTCGTTGAGCGTTGTCACCAACAGCGAACAGAACCTGGGACACTATACTCGAAGGGAACTGAACTTAAAGGTTAGGCGACTTTGTTTCATACTAAATTTTATATCAATTATTATTATTTTTTATTTTTAATAAAACGCCATCTGTTGACAAAATTATAGAAGTAGGAATCTTTATGTATAAAAATAAAATACAAAAGATATATTAATGTTTTAAGTAATGGACCAAACAATATGTACAAAGTTTTATTGAAATCGGTATAGCGGTTTCTGAGATTAACGAACATAATGGAGAAGAAATTGATATATATATATCTACTTATACAGGATAGTGAGGGCGGCAGTCGCAATGTGACCCAACTCCAGTATACGTCGTGGCCGGACCACGGGGTCCCGGAGGACCCGGACGCCTTCATCAGCTTCATACGACTCTGCTCGCAGTTGAGGAACCAACGCGCAGGTATATATTTTTTATCTCGTCTGTTAAGAGCTTTACTCGTCAACCAGCAGAGATACGCTAAAATAATGTACTAGGGAAATGTAGATCTAAAAAAATACTACAAAAAAGTTTCCAAAACCATATCACTATCTCTTACGGATACATATATATATATGTATGTATGTATATTGCAGTGATACCGACCGTGGTGGAGGAGCGAGTCCTGGAGCCGCCCATGATAGTGCACTGCTCGGCGGGCGTGGGACGCACGGGCGCGCTCATACTGGCCGAGACCGCGCTGGAGCTGCTGGCCGGGGGACAGCCGCTCTACCCCCTGGACCTGGTGCGGGCCATGCGGACGCAGCGACCCATGTGCATACAGAACGCGGTAACACAGACATAGCTATCTAATACCCGTAACCATTGTGCCCTAGCTCGAGCCATAAATATATGCTATAGAATTGAAAAATGAGCTACTAATGAGTTAATACAGGATGCGATAACGATTACATCAGTCGCAAGCAACACTCAAGTCGTAATTCTAACTCGAGCCGGGAATAGTAATCAGTGCTCTAACTCGAGCCAGAAATAGTAAACGCTCGTGCTGAAAGTGCGAACCATTAACGCTATATATTATATATTTTATCGTTAATCTCGAGCCAATTAAAGCAATAATATCGTCCACAGAGCCAGTACAAGTTCGTCTGCGAGAGTATCCAGGCGGCGTACGCTCAGGGTCTAACGTCCGACGCTGCGTCCAACTGATGACTGTTACCGTCCTGCGCGGACGTTTATAATAAACTAGACCATATATGTACCAAGGTGAGGTCCATATTGCCTTGCCGACCTTGTATAGATTAAATTGTACGTATAGGAGGGGGGAGGGGGGGGTGTAGTTTATAATCTGATACGTACTCATACGATTATATGTATGGAGTGTTTTTTTAAATTATTATTACTATTAGTTGTTTATAAATAATACATGCAATGTTTATTTAATTTCGATTTATCTTGATAGATGTCGCCATCTGTAAATACTTAATTCCCCGGGACTAGTCTTAATCTATGTGAAAAGGGTTATTTGATAACTTGGAATGTTATTTTACCAATATATTTTGTTTAATCTCGAATAGTAACATATCAATTTGATAAACAATAGCTTATATTATTTATTATCATGTATATCAATTAGTTGTTAATTATTTATTTAGGTGCCATTTTGTTTTTAATAATCCGTATTGCGTTATTGAAATCGAAAATTGAGTATGTCATATTTAAGTCAGTATTGTGTCATTAGAGTGATACACGTGTTCGGATATTGGGACCTATTTAAGCCTCGTCTAGACTATACTAGATGTATGTCCTAGATTCAGATATATATATATAAAACTTTTTATATGTATATTGAAAAATTTAATTATTAATTAAATATTTATTATAAATACAATAAATTAGACTGATTATTGAATTAACATAAATTAAAGTAAATTAAAGATTTTTTTTTCTTTTTTCAAATCAAAATATTTGGACATATCAATAATATTTTGATAATTATTGTTAGTTTTTTTAAATCAGATCTTGAATTTAATAAATCTAAGTCATTAGAAACTAAAGTGATCCTTAATATAATAATAATAGAGTTTAAAATCGCTTTTTTAGTGTAAAATAAGTTTATTATTTTGTAAATATATCAGTTAATGAATCCTTAATTTATAAAATATTTAATATCACCCGGTTAAGCGACACTGGGCCGGGTCATAGATTTGGTGGTGACCGTTTTGGTTTTTTTTTTTCTTCTAAATACTTTAATGGTTGGTTTGTTTAAAATGTATTATATTATCTGTCCAGTTGATTTCTTCAATGTATATTTTTGTTATTAATTTATTATTTTAATAATATTTTTGTATTAATATATATATACTTTAATAACTGTCCGTTAGTTTGAATTTTTATTAAAAGTTAAAAATTCAATGAATTTTGTTTTAAATTATTAATAATAATAAAATTTTTTGATTCTTGCCAAAATAAACTTCTCTAGATCTTGTGTTCATATAGAATGAGAGTGTTATGCAAAAAGGAAAATTTTCATTAAAATATTTTGTTAAATTATCACATATTGCATAACGCTGTCACGATTGACTGAAGTAGTGTTAAGGTGGACGTTTTTCAATAGTTTTAATGCGCCAGGGTGTTACACTGCAAATTTGGTCTTTATTAATACCAGCATAAGGATATATTTTGATTAAGCGAAAATAGTCCTTAAGTTTAATGGAGTAAGTGTTAATTGCGTGTAATATTTTGGCGCGAGTAAAACCGGTTTTCTACCTAGTGATGTCTTTACAATATATTTTCTGTGACAAATAAAGTTTTGACAAAAATTCTTGTTTTATTCAACGTTTTAGAAAGTTTTTTATTTTCGTTTAACTAGCTGTGCCCACAGCTTTATGTGGAATGTTTTTAATAAAAGTAGCTATCTATTGAAAGTTGTGTTAAAATTGGTGGACCGATTTTAACACAACTTTCAATAGATATTTCGATTTTAATCTCTGAAAAGCTGGAGCTTTTCAGAGATTTGCTGGGCCAAATTATTAATTATATATAAAAATTCCGTGTCACAATGTTCGTTTGCGCTAATCTTTAAAACTACTGAACCGATTTCAATGAAATTTTGTAGATATCTATTGTTTGGTTCAAATGATTTTTTATCTCGACTTATCTTATTTCATGTTGTCAATTTGAGATTTTTATACAATTTTATTCACTTCTAAGTGCCATAATTTTTCAATAGATGCCGCTGTTAATAATACAATTTTAATTCTTAAAATAGAAGCAGCGGACGAAGTCGCTGACAACTAGTAGTATATACAATTATTGAGCGAAGTGAGCGGAGCGCTCTACTGGAGACCTTTTCACATTCTTTGTCACGAATTGGCTCGAAAACTACTTGACGGAAAATTATGAAATTTTGCAATCAAAAAGACACATTAATTAGGTGATGGTTTAAAAAAAAATTAAAAAATGAATGAATCCCATTGAAGTCAATGTTGAAGGTCTGTTGGCGCCCTTAGCTAAATTTAATATTTAACATAATATATAATATACAATAAAGGAAGTTCCAAATATGTCAGAGGTTTTATAATTATCAAAATTATACAAGATATAACCTCAAACTATTTACATTATTCTAGAAAAACTATATATATATATATATATATATATATATATAGAAATGTTCTGTTGGTTTGTGTACGCTTCAAAATTGCATTAATTGATTTTATTTTAATATACAACCAGTTTATTTTATGTTATATATCCATTCCTTATAATTGCATTCAAGGCACATTTATGGGAGACGTTCAGACGGGTCAGCCATTTAGAAATTCGAACGTTTTGAAGAATTTTGTTTTTATTTTGTTTTCCTTTTTTAGTGTGGCAAAATATAACTACTATTACTATATTAAAAGACCGGAGTCAATATATTTTGCTTCTAAATATCTGTCTGAAGCTGTCGCAATCAAGTTATTCAGTCCCTTTACTATATATATTACTGTGAGAGACGATATTTTGTATTTATAGATTTGAAAATGACTTAGGAAAACAATTTACTAATTTTACGTTGCTTCATTTTATTTATGTTGCATAAAAATTACAAGTAAGTGTTGATAGCGAAACTAATAATCGATCCTGATCCATTTTTCGCTGGATATCATTATGATTTTAATTATTTTATTGTTAATACCTAACAATTTTTTGTAACAGTGCCAATAACCTTTGCATTTGGTTTGGGGTAACTCTTTTAAGATCGATTTCAATCTCTTATCGTTAGTGATATGCAATCCGGTACAATATTAACAGTTTCGACCATCTAACTACGAATAATACATTAAGCTTATTAACTTTAACATTTTTTTTAACATATTTTAGAGTGATTTTGAAATCTACGACTCTTAAGGAATGTCAAAAAAATTTTTTTCTTTACATTTAAAACCGAACTAATCTATCGCTTTTCTATATTAATATAGAAAAGCCCGTTAAGTTTTCCTCGCCTTTTATCAGGTCTGTAGCATTAACTTTTCCGAGCCGGTAACTTTATAAAGAAATTTCTTTCAATAAAGAATCTTGACATTACTTTGATTATGATAACTTAATAAAATAAGTTTTGCCAAAAATCCAATATTTTTGAACAGGAGGTACCGGGAAAAGGTAATATTATCCTGGCATAGCCTAAGTATCTATAAATTTTAATACAAATATATTATACAGGACAAATCACTTTTTTGTTTTTAATTCGTTTTTTTTTTCATTATTCAAGAGGAATGAAAAGTAGGTACTGATGACAAGTGATCACGGCCGCCCACGAACTCTTGCAACATCCGCAGAATTACATGAGCGTTGCCGGCCTTGCAGGTGGGAATATACACCTATGTCATATTTATCTGAAAATACCGCAAAAGGATGTTCCTTCCACATTAGTGGTTTGGAAGAAAGGTTCTTGAAAATACAGTGGACGATCGCAGCCAGGTGGCTCTAATGATATTAAAAGTCAAAAGTTTGTAAGCACATCTGTTATTGGCCAAAACGAAACAACACCTATAGGCGGTAAAAACTTGTAATTAATGTTATCTTTGCAGCTTTTTACTATTGTTTACATATTAACAATGGAAACGTCGGCTCTCATTAAACCATGTTTTACCAATATCTTAGATTTTTATCAAACAGGTGTTTTAAGACTTAGGACTGCGGTTGCATTCTTGTGTGGTTTGAAGTGTTGCTGTCAGTTTTTTGGGTTCTTTAGTCACACTTGAGTATTGTCACGCGCAAGTTGAACATTAACATTATCTGTATTCGGAAATTATTGACTACGGCTGTTCCCGAATTTTTTCTTCTGAAAATGGCAAAACGTTTGAACAGCAAAGTGCTATTTGTATGCTTCGAGAGGAAGGATACAGTGAACGTCAAATTGTATATGCTATGTATATGTCATTAGTAAAATTAGGATTAGGAAATGGCCTAACATATATTGTTACTAGAACTCTCGCTTCCAACAATAATTTCATTTACTCAAGATTAAATGTATGTAGAAATACCGTACTGAAAATTTGGAAGCAACTTGAAATAGATTTTCAATAGACTTCATGTTTATTTATATATATATAAATAAAGTTGAAGTGTCTGTTTGTAATTTTAAATTAACAGCTTTTCAATAATACATATGAAAGTATATACATAAAAAATCTATTTTGAATTTTTTTCTGTCTGTCTGGTGAGCTAATCTCCGAAACGGCTAGACCGATTTTAATAGCACTCTGACTGGCGGATAGGTGATGTTATAAGGAGTTAAAGGCTACTTTTATTTTAAAAACATTCCACACGAACAGAGTCGTGGGCACAGCTAGTATATTACATAATTAGTATTTATTATTAGATTATATTTGAATAGACTATGAGGATGTTATAAATTTCCAAAGCGGGCTAACTAAATTCAACAATCTGTTTTTACTGTATTTTGTAAGAAAAACATAATGTTACCCCAACTATAGATACTCGAAAATACTTTTAAAAACGAGTTATTTTTTTCTTAATTTATTAACAAAAAATATAATAAGCTTTAAAAGCAGGATATATTAGTTTGTCTGAAATGTGTATAAAGAACTGTACCTCATATATATATGTTAGCAATAAATATGAAAATATTCACAATAACGTCATAAATATCTCACTTTATTATTACGTTACGTAGAAATAATTAAATTAATAAACGTACATACAGTACCAAAAACCGATAGTAGTGTCCAAGTTTCCAGTTATCAGTCAGAGGGGCGCCGTGTATCCAGATACGTCACTTGGAAAACCGGCTCGCGAGCGGCGAACGTGCCCCGGAAATACATCGGACGTCCGGAAAACGTCTGATCGGAATTTTAGATAGAAATAAAGTGAGATGAAATGTTTGTGTCGTGTTATGATAGTGTTAGATGAAATTTTTTAAACTATATTCATATAAAAGTATGCCTTGGAAAATTTTATCTATATTAAAATTAACTAAATTAAATAAAAATCAACATACATCTAATTTGATACATTTTATATAAAACAAAAAGTTTAATAACAAAATTTCTATTATATAACTTTTTGTATTTGAAAATGTTTTTTTTTTTATATAAATTAATCAAAAATATAAAAATTAATTTATAATAATCTATAATTTAATTTGATTCTTAATTCACTTAACGATTTCAATCAATTTAATCAATACAATATCAACAGGTGTTCTGAACAAGTGTCTAAGGATTGAATTTTCAAAACTGTAATTTTTTAATATAATATTTTGATATTTCGGTAAATTATTGTAATTATAAATTTCAAATTAAATAAAATTTTTCAATAATAATATATGGAAAAGAAATAATGAATTGAAAATTTGTTTATAAATAAAATTAAAATTCCTATTTTTCCACTTCATTTTTCAATCGTTTATTTGCAAATTTTTTTCGTGTATACAAAAAATTATATGAATCTTAATATCTGTTAGAAACTGATATATTTAATATAAGAAATAGTATAAACACACCAACAGACAAATACTATAATTATTATTTAATATTCAAAACCTACCTTATACGAGTGTCAAGATGAATTTCTATTACAAAAATGTTTGTTGACGGGTCACGTGCTTCTTAACAACATTAACTCATTTCAAAGCTCAAAGCTCAAAAATAAGAAACCAAAATAAAAATTCCTTCATATAATTTCATCTTAATATGTTTCAAAATAGTATTTTTGTAGTTCAAATAACTTTACCTTGATAAATAAGATTTGGTATTGAAATACAATATTAATTTTTAATGAAAAATATATACACAGAAAAACGAGAAAGTTGACTAAAAGCTGTTGCCTAAAAATAATAAATCTTTTAATTTACATGAAATATTAAAAATATTTAAGACTTTTATCTGGGTGTGGTCTTAAAGTAAACATAGTAAGGAAACACAACTAAAGTTATTTTTACACGATTGTTATTATGGGCCATTATTTAAATAAAATTGATTAAATGAAATAAAATAATTTTGAAGGCGAATTTTTATTTCAAAATTATGATTGAACAGACACACAAATATATAAAATAATATTTTTTTAAAATAATTTATTAAAGAATAATCGAGTAGAAAGTTTATGTAAAATGTTATATACAATTTTAATGTCAGAATTAAGCCATTATCTATATGTGTAAAGAGTGAATACAGTGAAAAAAGTGCAGTGAAATAAATACAGTGAGACAAGTGTACAATATGTAAATTTGTTTTCAATATAATAATGTTATGGCAATCCACTGTGTGCGTTGTCATGTTGTTATCAGGGCAAACTGTGAAACCGACTTCCACGTTTACGGGAATAAATACAATTATCCGGGAATACATAGGAAGGTCGACGACCTCACACCAAAAAACCAGAACGGGAATCACAGAATTCGAGACCACACCTACATACGTACATTCCACTGAACAGGCTATTGTGAGTATTGCAATAACCATTACAATTATATGATAATTATATTGATATTTTATCGGTTGATAACCATTTGACAATAACAACTATGAATAACAGTTCTGTGATAAGGCACTGAGTGATATAAATTGAATATGTTTTATTGGATTTGATGAACATTTTTGTATATAAATTATTGAGCTGTTTGTTCAGGCTATTGTCAAGAACAGCTGGACCGATTTTGACAAGACTTTCACTGGCAAATAGCTGATGTTATAAAGTAACTTGGGCTTTTATTTAAAAAAAAATCCGCGTAACGTCGTGGGCAGAGCTAGTTTAAAACTAAATTACAGATATTTTAAACAAATTTCTGTAGAGCTAAACATTTTTATATTACATGAGAAATGACGTAGGATATTTTATGTTAACCATAAAATAAATCTCACTCCCGTGTTTGTGCGTCACAGATGACTAGTTTGTGTTTGCAGCTTTGTCTGATAATTAAAACGATGTACTCGTATAATCTTATCTTTACATCGTTCACTCATCATTCATTGGTCGTTTTTCCAAAATTAATTAATTAATTATCGATAAAAAAAGATAAGTATAAATGAAATTAAGTTAACATTAAGATGTTAATTATATATATATATATATATATATATATATATATATATATATATATATATATATAAGGGCGCCAACTTGACTTATCGTTTACCTTTAACTTCAATGGGATATCAGTTTATTCGCACGCTTCGCTCATTTAAAGATATATTTCTCAATTCAAGTTCTTAATCCCACATATTAAGAGTTAAATTTACGTAAATAAAATATATTATTATCTATATCTGATATAAAATAGATAACCCTATAACATTTTAAATCAGTTCTATAAAATCATTTGAACGAGACGTCTGTTAAATAACTTAAAAATAATAGTTATATTTGTGTGTTTTATCCGTGTCTTTGCGATGTGATCTATAATGTGTATTAAATGTGTTGTGTTTGTGTTCGTGACGTTCAAGTGTTTTGTGTTTTCTGATTTTATTAGTGGATTTTCTGATGAAGAGAGCGTGTTGAAGCAACAATACCAACCCCATGTGAGTGTTGTAGCAAAGTAGTTGTAGTTTTTACGAGTATTATTTATGTTAGAGCGAGATAATAGCCTAAAGCCTTTAGAACAATGATTGTCCAAAGAATCAGCTTTTTTGTATGGAAATGTCGTTTTGAAGTAGTAAATAAGTATCGCTATAGGTATCCAGTAATTTTAGGTGTTCATGCCAAGTTCGATGAAAAATTCCGCGTTGATATTTGTACACACCTTTATTATGGCGTTTTAATAATGTGAATATCAACATTCATACCGTGGTGGCTAAATTGCAAAGGTCAAAAGGTCACAAATCAGTTTTTCGGGAACATCTCCGGACTCATTATTCGGTCAATAGAGGTCATTATAGGCTATTGGAGAGCAAGAAACTACTAAAAAAACGTATTTTTAAAATTTTCAATTTCCTTCGCGATTGAAATCTAAAATGACTGAACTAGTAAAAATAATATTGAGAATACATTTAATAAATAATATTTATTGAAATAATAACACCCTTTTATTATTAAATATAATTTTATTTAGTTTAACTTATTACTTCTGGAAAGTGCCGATTTAAAAATATTAACTGAAATATTTAAGACTCGGTTAGTTGTTAAATTTTATCAAATGGACAAGATTGCAATAGTATGCTCGGAAACACTACTCTCTAGTATTTGTAGTATTTGTACTACTTCTGCCACTGTAGTTCAAATGATGATAGCACTGGACGGTCCCAAAAGTAGGTTCGAGTTTTGTAAATGTCAACAAAATTTTCATTTTATATAAATATAAAATAGAGATAGAAAATTGAATTAAAACACTTTTGTCTATGATAAAGAAATCGACCGCTTTCACTTTTGAACTGTCATTACCAAGTTACATCATAAATAATTCAAAAATTTTACAATTTAAATTTTGGAATTATAATCTATTAAATAGAGCAAAGAAACAAAACTAAATTAAATAATTAATGGGTAATTATTTAATTGGTTATATTTGATCACAACTAGTAAGGCTTATAGGAAAAGACGTGGGTGCTGAGAGGAGCGAATGATGTTGCCAAATTTCATTATTTGCTTAAACTTATAATTTTTTCAAGACTTAGTTACCTTTTGGTCACTATAAACAGAACTGGCGGTTTTTTTCCAAGATTATTGTCATTGGAACTGATCCACAATTCGAAATGGCTGACCTGTCAATGTTCATACATTTTGAATTGTTTCTTGATAACATGTCTCAACCCTCTACCTTTACCTTTCTATCTTTAATTTTTAATAACCTTATTGATAAGGTGTTTTAATTGCCTAATTGATATCAATAATTTCAGATTTAGGTTTCCAGATTTATAATGCAAATTTTAAATGCACAGAACAAAAGCACTTATAAAGATGAAGCGTAAAAAGTCTGAGAGAGAAAGAGATGGAAGGTTGACGAACAACTTCCGGGAAAACACGAAGCTTTTCTGGCGAGAAGTTAGTGATTCCCGGGGTTGTTCGGTAACCTGTAGAATGAAAGGGGTTCTTTCGAAGAGCGGTGAAATTTTAACAGAGCAAGCACACGTTTTGCATCGGTGGGCGGAATTCTACAAGGAGATGGATGAACGTGAGGAATCCTTCGACTACCAGCGAAATGCAGAGTCCAGATGTAGCCGATGGTGAATCAGTTTGGAAGAAGTAGAGAGCGCGATTCGAAGTCTGAAATGTGTTAAGGCTGCGAGAGCAGATGAAGTTACTGCCGAGATGATCAAATATGGTGGGCCACGCGTCTTGGACTTTTTCTGGTTTTTGTGCAATTTATGCTGGAAATCGGGGGAGGTCCCAGACGATTGGCGAGGTGCAGTCATCGTATCTTTGTATAAAGGGAAAAGTTCACAGATAGATTGTGCAAGCTATAGGGCTATCAGTTTGATTTTAGCTTGGGCGGTAAAGTTTATGCTAAAATATTAGCGAGAAGAATGCTAGAGAGATCTGAAAGGCTGTTGTGGGAGGCCCAAGGAGGTTTTAGACCTGGAAGAGGGTGTATAGATCAGATATTTTCCCTTCGCATGATCAGGGAAAAGTTTTTGGCCCTAAACCAAAAGGTTTTCTGTGCTTTTGTGGATTTGAAAAAGGCGTTTGACAGGGTTGTGAGAAAGAAATTATGGGAGATATTTCCCCGATACAATGTGAGCGGACCCTTAGGTCTCTTTACAGAGATCACTCAGCCTGTGTGCGAGTAGCAGCGGACATGTCGCCCTGGTTTGACATCCAATCGGGTGTTAAGCAAGGTTGCGCTATGTCAGCTTGGTTGTACAATTTGTATTTGGATAGTTGTCTCCTGGCTGGAAAGACGGTGACATGGGAGTGACAGTAGGTATAATAGGACCTTAAGGTCAATTGCTTGCTATATGCAGATGATGCAGTGCTCATTGCATCATCAGAATGCAATTTGCAGGCATTGGTCACCACTCTGAAAAATGGGTTTGAAAATAATGGTCTAAACCTGAAGGCAGATAAGACGAAGTTTCTGGTATTTGAAAGAAATGAAGAAAGAACAGAATGTAAGATCAACGTGAATGGTAAGATAATAGAACAAGTGAATGAAGTGGTATATTTGGGAAGTATGCTTAGTAGAGAAGGAAGATACGAAATGGATGTGGAAAGGCGTATTGCTGCCGGTAACAGAGTTAACGGTGCTCT
Organism: Melinaea marsaeus rileyi; assembly: GCA_918358865.1. NCBI lineage: Eukaryota > Metazoa > Arthropoda > Insecta > Lepidoptera > Nymphalidae > Melinaea > Melinaea marsaeus. The sequence goes on along the minus strand of OU911093.1, from coordinate 21,986,414 downwards.
GGCTGCATTGTTAAGACGGCGAAACGTCAGCATAGCTGCACATTTGGCTGTACACAATGCGGTTTTGCTACCGACGCTGTTATACGGCAGCCAAACGTGGGTAACACAGAAGAAGAATGTAAGAAAGATGAATACTGTGGAGATGCGATCTCTTCGCAGTATAGGCGGAATCAGGGTAGCTGATCGAATCCGCAACGAAGAGATCCACAGAATGGCAGGTACTAGTGAAAATGTCACGATGAGAATGAAGAAGAACGTGCTCAGGTGGTTTGGGCACGTCGAACGAATGAGTGATGAAAGAAGTGAGAGAGAAAGGGGGAGGCCTTGAGTGACCTTCGAAAACACAGTATCTATGATACTGGAGGAAGGTCACGTAGAAAGCATGAAGACCTCCTGGAGGAGGTTGATGTCTGTGGCCGAGGCGAAAGAGGTATGCAGGGACCGTAGCGTTTGGCGCTCCGTAGTCTCTGGCTACCCCGCAAGGGATATGGCGTGAAGATAAATATATATAAATAAATATTTATAATGCAATTTCTATTGTTACATTGTTACATGTAAATCTATGAAAATAATAATTTCTGTTACGTTACGTTCAACAAACTATGGTCAGATAGTTAGGGCTCTAAAATACTGTTTTCTGATTATAATTTAAAACTTAAGTTAATTTTAAGTTTCATATAAAATCAAATCTTATTATTCTATTGTTTAATGTTTAAGAAAAGTTATTATAATATGTTATGTGCGATTTATTGTCGGCTCCCAGTTTTACTTTGTTTTATTTTTGAAAAAACTCTTTGGGCTATAGCTGTAGGGTCTCACAAGATGACTATATAAAGAAAAATTATAAGTTTTAATTTTTCTGACAGGAAAAACTGAAATTTACCAATAAACCATAAATATCTTCTGAGAATTTAAACTGAGGAGAGTATTAGGGGTGTTAAACTTTTATTATATTAAGATCAAATATTTGTATTAACTCGGAACTCGATCTAAGCGCTCGAAGTATCGGAAGATACATATGAATAAGTCTACATATTTTCCTAAGCTCAAATAGTTGAGATATGAAAGAGAGATTGAAAAACTATAAACTTTATGTAAAAATTACACATGTGAAACAAATTATTCTGTTTTCACGGAATTTTTAAAGTCATTACAAATGTGGTGTGATATTCGTGAAAATTAACATATAACTTTGTTTAGTTTTACTTGGCTTACTTGGTTTGTTTTTTATTATTTTCATCATACTAATATTATAAAGAGGAAACATTTGTTTTTGTATGTATGTTTGTAATGTTTTCACACAAAAACTACTGGAGCAATTTCAATTATTTTTTTTTACCATTAGAAAACTGCATCTTCAATGAGTGACATAGGCTATATAACATTTTCAAAAAAATAGGGATCCCTAATAAAAATGCAATAATGTGACCTAAGGTGTGCAAAAATTGGCTATAAAAAATCTGCCATGGCGTGCTCTGCGGAAAGTATTGATGATAGAACAAAAACATTCTACAGTATTATAGACCGTATTAATGTCTACAAGAAAGTCCTCGTTCATGGGAACGAGGACTGGGAGGAGGGCGGGAGGGAGGAGGAATGGGATATATCGATATCCAACTACTGTAATTATGCCACTATAACAATTTTTTTACATGTTAAAGTTGATAAAAGTGCCGACTATAATCAAACTCATATTTATACCTGCACAAATCCTTATCATATTAAGTTATATTTTATTAAAGACCGTTTTAAAATAAAATACTTTATAAATTATTAAAATTGGACATTACATTCAAAAGTCCACTACTACAAGATCGGTATCTATGCGTGTGAAACCGCGGGGCATTGCTAGTTGATAATAAAATAGGTACTGATAATGTAAACGTACTAAAGGAATTATCCGTAAAATTTAGACATTACATTAGTTCGTGAACTTTTACGAACGACAATCATATTTGATTTAGACTGGCGTGGTCTGACTTGGCCTGACTTGAATATATAATTATTTTTCAAATATATTTTCACATTTCTTATATTTATAATTTTTATGAAAATTCAAAAATAAACTCTCTATATTATTATCGCTTTAGAACTTTAGCGACTTTACTTGCATTTGAAAAAATATTAGTTTTATAGTTTTCATCACAATAAAAAAACATACTCGTACATACACTTTCAATGCTTTACGTTTTATGATTCTTAACCACGTAGCTATTTCGATCGCTCATATAAAATGTAATAATAAAATTGTATTGAAGTATAAGAAACTTTATAGTTGTGGAATGTTTAGTTTAGGATTAAAATGTTTGTGGGTTTTTCGTTTATATTAACCTCCTAAATGACTCCACGTTAAATTTATTTTAGATACCATTTTATATAGTCTTTGTTTTATTTATTCAAATGCAGATATTATCTATATTGTTAGTGAATGTTTAATTTTTCTTAGTCATTCAACCAGGGCCGGATTTGCAAGTTGAGGCAACAAAGAAGGCCTTTAGGGCCTCTTTTGTTATTAATTATTTTACAAATTAGTGTTTCTTCTTAAAAGCAAATAAAAATATTTATTTTTAATAAAAATAATGTAGTAATTTATTAAAAATAAATTACAATGTTGTCGAAGAAAATTTTACTAGCTAAATAGAAACTTGTAATGAATGCTTTCTGATATATCGAGAATAATATTATTATGTTTATGTAATTATTCTTAGTAAAAATGCAAAAAATAAATGATTGGGAGGAAAACGTTAACGTTTAAGACCCGTAAAAATTTGGTTATTTTTTTATCTTTATTGTTGGGCCCCTCTCCTGTGGATGCAATAGCTCCAACTGCTCTCCTCTTAATCCGGCCCAATGTGTCAAAAAACAGTTCTTTATATCAGCTGTTTTTGACAGATTTATTGATGACCAACCAACGGATCAAGTGGGAATCCGTTGATAACGTTATGATTTAATAAGTTATATTATCCGATCCGGTTTATTAAAATAATAATAATAATTAACAAACAAACCCTAATACTTTTTTTATATAAAACTACATAGTTATAAACACTAGAACACTGTAACGAAATTCTATAGCTTGAATTGTTATAAATATTTAAAGTATAAAATTTATTGTATAGTTGAAAGCATTTATTAATAATAATATATTGAAGTACAATCTTTAAACAATAATAAATTATATATTAAAGATATTTTTAGTGTTTGTGTGTAAATCTTAAACTATTTACTTTTCAAATACCTAATATAAAGTATATGTTACGAGTACTGGCCTGATACATTGTGTGGTCTTGGAATAAATCATATCAGAATAAGCAAACCAAAATGATTATATAATATTAGAGTTTCTGAATAAGTAATTAAGTATTATGTTGCAGTATGTATTAGATTATCTTCCTGCCCTTATCCCAATTTTGGGATCGCATTGTGTTTCCTTCCATACTCTCCGTTACTCGTCATCTCTGTACACACTTCTTCTCCATCTTCACGTCTTTCACGCAATCCATCCGTTTCTTCGGCCGTCTTCTACATGTCCATCCCTCCACTACCATACCCACCTCTCTTTCGGTCACACGCCTTTCACTCATAATATGCCCATACCATGTCAGGCTGCTACCTCTAATTTTTATGACACTGGCGCTACTCCCAACTCCCTTTCTTTGCACCCCACATCCATCTTGACATTCGCATCACCGTTACATGGAAAGAATTATGGTAATACCATTTACCCGATAATATTAAAAAATATCAATCAATAATACGCTTTTTTTTAAATAGCAAATAATTACTTAGTTTTAACATTAATTCTATATTTTATGACATGTTGAATTCATTGAAATTTGTATTAAAATTTATATAATTTGCATGTTGTTAGACGAAACATGTATGATCTAATACAAATTTGTAAATGTATAATGTATCTTGCAAATAAATGACTATTATTATTATTGTAATTAAAAGTATTTTCCTCTGTTGCAGGATACCACAATAGCGTCTACAGAGCTGTATCCAGTGCAGCATGCAGCGTTGCCACGTGGTGTTTCTGTGGTCCCTCTACCACTTCTGGGATCAGACCATGAGCTCATGTTCAATGTGACATGGGATCCTCCAGTTGGTGTGTTCTAACAATATCCTGGTTCCGCGCTGTGTACCCTCAATACTATGCTCTATGTGCCGTATTCACAACTATGTTCAGCTGTCAGATGATTTGGTTCAGCAAAAAATAAATACTCGATATTGATTTCCTTAAGTGGGCACCTAAATATTTTTTCCCGGAGTGTCAGTAGCCCTAACGCCGCCGCTGCATACATTACATGCAGTATTATTACTGTAATTACAAATGTAATACTATTTTTAGATATCTTTTCCTCTAAAGTGCAAATAGATTAAAATGTCACTATTTGTAATTTTTCTCTTACTGTCTCTTCTTATCGATTGGATTGTTTTAACAAAAGCGTTTTGAATATATATCATATTTAAGAAGACATTTCATTACCGCGATTCATTTATATAACGACATCTAGAGTCAAATTAAAAGTATAATTGATATTTTATTAGTATTGCCTTTCTGATATAATATGCGTAACAATGCGTCAAGGAAAATTAGTAATCAGGATATGACAAATATGATGATATACTTCTAGGTATTCCGGTAGTCTATTTTGGTTTACTCATAAAACAACTTGCTAAGTAGTTTACTAAGTAGTATATCGTAATATTATCTGTACATAAAACTGACTAGATTGCTGACTGATTTATCGAGAAATATACTAAACCTTGAGGTTTAGAAACTTTAAATTATTATAATGTTATACTCAAAAAGACAGGACTTAGTTTCTATGTTGAATACTAATTATTTGTTCTAAAAAGTAATTTATAGCCATATAATACTGTGTCACGGTGAGTGCGCAAGCGATCCCGTAGCGTCCCATTAAGGCGTTGAGGGCAACCGTTCGTTTTTTAGTGGGTAACCTTAAAAATGGCAGCGTCCTCTATGCTGTCGAGTAGTCTCACATAACCCTCCGGCCATCACCTTCCTGGTCGGCGGGTATCCGTAACGGATTTTTTAAACGGAAAAAAAAAGGCATATAATACTGTGTTTGTGTTTTTCTGTTCCTTTGTCCGTGTGTTTGTCCGGGCATTACGCGAAACCTTTTGATGAAATTTGGATGATTGTAGGCTATTGTCTGATCGATATAATACTTTTGATTTTTTTTTTATTGATCACGATAAAATGCGTAATCTGATTTCAGTTTCAATAATAAAACAAAAAAATCCACTGATCAGCGTAGCATTTTTACGACTTACAATTCTCTAAATTTCAAAGGTAAAAATAAAAAATAGTTATGTCAATAAAACAAATAATTCATGGAGAGTAAGGTAGAAAGCTTATATCATATGAAGTCTCTACCAACATCTGATAACAATAAAATAAACCAAAATAAATTCCTATTCCCAGACCTCTTCAATCACACTGTTTAGAAATCAACACAAACTTGGAAATTCAATACATTTCAAACAATATGACATATAAATAAATGATAATCGTAATGAAATTAAACTTTTTTATTTATTTACGTTACTTATTATAAAACTAGCTATGTCCACGGCTCCGTTCGCATTTTGTTTTTAAAATAAAAGTACCCAAAGTTACTCCTTATATCGTCAGTGAAAGTCCTGTTAAAATCGGTTCAGTAGTTTCAGAAATTAGCCGAAATAAAATTTAATTTATTTTTTAATATATTTTTTAATGCATTCAGTAAGAAACTGGTGATAGAATTACAAACAGACATTAATTTTATTTATATATATAGATAAAGAAAATAAGAAGATTAATCAAAAAATAATATTATTAGTTAAGAACATAATTATTATGTAAAGAGGCAAAGCTGTATTTTTTTTTAAATTTTGCTGAATCATCACAGATTATAGAAAAATAATTTCTATAATTATCATCTGTTTGTCTCTTTGTCTGTCACACATCAAATACTATTACTGATTTCGATGATATTAAGTCTTTTTTTATTTTACTATCGAGGCCAAGAAATAAAACAATTCTGAAATATTCTCTCATTTTCTTGATAAAACACAAAATGATTTTGGCTAGCTCATACAAATATTATGAAACTGAAGTTCCGTTGTTTGTTTTAAAGCGCTAATCTCTGGGATAAAGATTTTATAACATGTTGCTTTTGCATTATATATTATATACACAATTGATTTTGCCCCATTTTGGTAGATTTTTACAAAACGATACTTTTCTATTCAGCTTTTCTTTGTCCATGAATAACAAATTCACGGCTTTAATGATCCGACCGAATCTTTCAATCATGTGACAACATTTTTATGCATATTTATTATTATGCATACTTATCCACAACTAAATTCATGCATATTCATTATTATGCATATTTACCCACAACTAGTTTGTGCATACTTGTTATTATATATATTTATCCACAATTAATTTATACACAAATAATTCGTGCATACTTACGAAGCCGGGGACCCCCTCCCCGAGCAAAATCGGGGAAATGATTCTCGGATTTTGCTCGGGCTGCCCGTCGTATCTGGGGCGGGCAAAGAATCGCCTTTTGTGTTTTTTGAGGGCAAACGACGAGTCAACGCAGCGGCACCCCGACCCACTCTAAATGTGGACTTTTGCAACATCATCGGGGACTTCATTCCAACTTGAACGCCGTCCACTATCATCTAGAGACGGCGCAGCCGGCCTTGTTGTTTCTGACGGAGACGCAGATATCTCAACCTAGCGACACAGCGTACCTTTCATACCCCGGGTATAAACTAGAACACCATTTTATACCACACGCCGGGGTATCTGTGTTCGTAAGGGAGGATATCTGCTACCGGTCACCTTCAGGTCTTTGAAGGTCGGGACCTGTCTGTACTCTGGCTGCGCGTGGACATGGATGACCATGTCAGAATCTACGCGTGCCTCTACAGGTTCCATAGTGGTAATGCAGAAACGGATCAACTCTTGGGCCAAGTTCAGGCGAAGATTGACTGCTTTCACAGACTCCCTCCGCCGAAGTCCTAGTCCTCGGTGACTTCAATGAGCACCATGCCGATTGGTTAGGGTCACGTGCCACCGACTACGCGGGGAGATCTGTGTTTGACTTTGCTCTGGTAAATGGTCTGTCCTAATTGGTCAAGACGCACACTCGTCTACCGGACGTGGACAGCCATATGCCGTCTTTGTTGGATCTTCTGCTGACTACACATCCTGGAAAGTACCAGGTCACTGTCGAGGCCCCGTAAGGGTCCTCTGATCATTGTCTGGTACGGAGTGTAGTGCCCATTCAACGTTCGGGTCGCACAACACCTGCGACTCGACGCGTCCTGACTGACTCTCTGGCCCACACGGCAAAAAAGAAAGCCGATCTCTTGGGCACTCTTTTCGCCTCCAACTCGACTTTGGACGACCAGGGAAGACACCGCCTCTCATCCCGCGGTGTCAGAGCTCAATTCCGGAAATAGTTTTTCGGCAGAAAACTATTAGGGAGTCTCTATTTTCCTTGGACGTTCATAAGTCGGGTGGGCCGGATGGCATTTCTCCATTGGTGCTACGAACGTGTGCCTCTGAGTTGACTTCAGTGCTAACGCGTCTATTTCGGTACTCCTGCCTTAAAGGCGTAGTCCTGGTCTCATGGAACCGTGCCCTTGTCCATCCGATCCCTAAAAAAGGTGATAGCTCGGACCCAGCTAACTACAGACCTGAAATGGAGAGCATTATCAATAAACAGCTCCTAACCTACCTCGAGGATCACCAGTTGGGCAATGACCGGCAATACGGCTTTCGCCATGGTCGATCGGCTGGTGATCTTCTGTTATATCTTACGCACCGTTGGGCAGCTATTATTGAAAACAAGGGAGAGGATCTGGCAGTTAGTCTGGATATGGCGAAAGCCTTCGATTGTGTATGGCACAAGGGGCTTTTTTCGAAGCTACCTTCCTATGGGCTTCCCGAGAGTTTATGCAAGTGGATCACCAGCTTCCTCACTGGGCAGAGCATACAGGTCGTTCTCGACGGTTTTTGCTCGGACCCCAAGCCCGTGAACGCTGATGTACCCCAAGGCTGCGTGCTATCCCCAACTCTGTTCCTCCTGCACATCAATGATATGTTGGATATCTCCAACATACATTGTTATGCGGATAACAGCACTGGGGATGCGGTATATTCCGGCCGTGCAGGCATCTCTCGGGAAAACGTCGACGAGTGCCAAAAGAAACTTGTGTATTCTATAGAGACTTCCTTGGGGATGGTCTCTGAGTGGGGTGAACTGAACCATGTTCAATTCAATCCCGAGAAGACGCAGGTTTGCGCGTTTACCACTAAGAAAACCCTATTTTTCGTATCACAGCTCTTCGAGAGCACTCCCCCTATTTGCCTCGCCAAGTATCTGTCTGACTGTCAGTTTCGTGGTCATCTGGAGAGCAAGGCCAAGTTGGCCTCGAAGAAATTGGGAGTGATCAATAGAGCGAGGCAGTACTTCAAACCTGGCTAAAGACTTGGGCTCTATAAGGCGCAGGTCCGGCCACACATGGAGTACTGTTCTCATCTCTGGTCCGGATCACCCCAATATCAGCTTCTACCATTTGACCGCGTACAACGGAGAGCCGTTCGAATTGTCGGGGACCCGGTGCTCTGTGAACGGCTAGACTCTTTGGCATTGCGTAGAGACGTGGCTTCTTTGTGCGTCTTCTACCGCATTTACAACGGGGAGTGTTCCGAAGAACTATTCGATCTGATGCCTGCCGCCGAATTTCATCACCGCACAGCGCGCCATCGTCTCCAATACCATCCTTACCACCTGGATGCGTGGCGTTCCTCCACTATGTGGTTCTCAAGGACATTTTTTCCACGTTCCACTCGCTTGTGGAATGAACTCCCTTCGGCGGTATTTCCAGATCGGTACATGGGTACCTTCAAAAAAGGCGTTAATTCCTACCTACAAGGCCGGCAACACTCTTGTAAATCCTCGGATGTTGCAAGAGTTCATGGGCGGCGGTGATCACGTCCATCTGTGACCCGCCAGCTCGTTTGCCCTCCTCTTAAATAAAAAAGAAAATACTTGTTATTACGCATATTTATCCACAACCAATTCATACATATTTGGTGTAACCAAAATTGAACGCATATTATATCTGTGAGTGTTATCAGATAGCGGATAGGTATCGACAATCTTTACACCATGAGTACTGAGACACTATCTCTATTGTTTTTTGATAACATTGGTCACCAATTATCGAATGATATAAAAATACTTATTTGTTATTCCTAAAAACACTATATTTATACTTGTTACGCAAACATAGTCAGGGCAAATTCATATAATAGAGACCAAGTCACAAGACACAATATGATATGCCTACAGTTACTGACACTACACGCATTCTTGGGTCAATCGAATCTGGAATCACCTTTCTTTAGTATTAAGTATAAGTTTCAATTGTAACCTAATAATAATAATATGTAAAATAAATTAACTGCTCTTATAGTTTATTTGTTAACATGTAAAATTCTTGTATCGCAGTTTAAGTTATCATACTCTTCTGAAACGGCTCGACCGATTTTGATGAATTTTTATAAATATATTCAGTAGATCTGAGAATAGGTTGAATCAATTTTTATACATTAAGTGATAAAGGTTGTCCACACCATATTTTTTTTTGGTTTTATAATGTGGTATTAAAAACATATGACCCTAAATTGTAACCCTTCTATCATACACCACTATTTTTATAGCAATGTTAGTAATTAAAAAAAAAACAATTCAGATCGGTGCCATAGTGTCTGTGCACAACCTACCTCAAAGACTCTTAGTACTAGTGGTAGAAAAAATGCCGAAAATATTTTTCAAGGGTTCTCTACATGTTTGTGGCAAAATCTTAGAAGTTCTAAATAATGTAGAATAGAATAGTATATTTCAAAAAGATCTCCAAAATCTGTCAAGGGCAAATACGGAACCCTACATTGCCGACATAATTAATTATTATTAATTGTAATAATTAATTATTATTAATTGACACCAGTTAATTAATTTTATCACAACTAATTAGATTACAACATTGATATTGTTCGTATCATTTAAATATTAATTATTATTACTAAATCTTTCTTATTCTTTACATAATTATATATTCACTATTCATGATTTTATTGCTATATACAAATTCTGCCATTAGGTTTAGAATTTTCAAAGATTTATAAAGTAAAACAGAGACAGCCTATAATTTCACGTTTCAAGTTTATCGTCACCTAAATACAAACTACATTACTGTTTTCATCAAATCTGGGAATATACCAGTTTCAATACATTTGTTTAAAATTGATCAATCATTTAAAAATAATAGTGCTGAATAATTTAAATGATTAATCCAAAGATCAGCGATCAATGGAAAAGATCATAACATAAATAAATTTCATCATCATAAAACACAGTTACTGTTTTCAAATGTTCTAATCATTCTAAAAATATCAACTAATATTAGAAAACTGTTTCAAGGTTTCGCGTTTAAATCTATGAAATATATATTTTTTCTTTTTTTATATATTAGAGGAGGGCAAAGAGCTTGCGGGTCACCGTTGAAAATATAATAATAATATTATTCCTTTATGAAACATGTAAACCGAACAAAATTATAAAGTTATGGAGAATTTATAAATGTCCTTAAAAAAATAATAAACTTGTATTATTCTTTAAAAGAACAAAGTTATTACAAAGTTAAAAAACTTTTATATACGCTAAAAAAAAACTTAAAATAAATATTGATAAAAAACTAATCAGAAACCCAAATTGTTTTATTAAATAATTCTGAACTAATTTAACCTTTCTTTCAGGACCACCAGTGCGGGAGTATTCCCTTGAAGTGCACAGTCTTACTGATACCAGTGACTGCCGCTCCAATATGTGCTATGAATACAATATTCCTGGTGTAAGTATTATGATTAAATTAATTTAAGCAGATTTTTTTTTCCAATTATCAGCCATTCACTACAAATTCGACGCCTTCGCTTCCTCGCAAGGAATCAAAAATAGTTTTATGATAGCTATAATTGACTGTAGCTTAGATTACACCAGAGTAGCTCAATACTATCAGTAGTCATGTAAGCTGCTATGCTACTCCCTTCCATTCCTTCCTTTTGTGTCCCACAAAATAGGAGGAATATATTTGGTCAACATATTTAAACACACCGTTTTGGGTACAATAAGACAAATTATTTTTGTAATATTAGAACTTCTTTAAACATCATTGCACCTGTTGGTTTGATTTCAAAAATATTCATCAAAATCTGAGACATTTAAGATAATTCTGACGTTTCTTAGTTCCTTATTGTTGACTGTTTAATTTATTTCAATTATTCACTATTTGCGAATAGCTATCTTCAAAAATGTATGTGGGTGTTATATTTATAAAAACAACACCAGACATTTTCATGAAGTAACTGAAGTGAGTGAGGATTGAAGAGATTAAGATAGATAGAAGGCCGTGACTGGATTTAATTTATTTATTTAATACACCAAATCAAAAGATGTAAATGTTCTATATTTTTAGGAGTCATTCTGGAGTGTTATACCAACTGAGGCGAGTCCCATGGCAGAGGACTGTGCTGTGAGACCTGGTTGTGCTTATAAAGTTAAGCTTATAGCACATCCGTGGGACGGACACACTGCTGCTAATCTCAATGTTGAACTCGATGGTGAGTGTTGGCCTTATCATAAGCAATTTACCACTCACTGACTCATCACGAAACTTCTGAAACTAACTGTCCGATAAATTTAAAATTTTACATAGTTACTTCTTTTATGACGTAGACTTCCACTAAAAACGGATTTGACGGAATTCCTATTTCAACGGGTTTCAATTATTTGCATTTCGCCAAGTTTTAAACCTGTATGGGCTATACACTTAATGCGGAGGTAAGAGATACTATAGCAACGGTTACGATGACAACGGTTACCATAGCAACCTAAGTTCACATCCAAATTAATAGTGTGCCCAGCGAAGTCGGAGGGAATAAGTTAGTACTTTTATATTACTCCAAAATATGACATAGAGAATAACTAATGTTGAAACTTTATTTGCATAAAAAGACAATTTAACTTTATTTTTCTCTTATTGAATATTTTATATAAAAGTTATTTTGTTATAAAATTATTAAGTGAATTTGAAAAGTATCGAAATTGTCACCTTCCATTCACCTTTTAGTATAATCTAAATATTTTGATATCAAATCTGATTTACCCAATTCAACAAAAAAAAATATATAAATATACTTAACTTTATTTTGCTTGATAAGCGTATTATTATTATATGAAATACAAAAACTTCTTTAAGACTATTACTTAAATCTTTGAAAACTTTTAAAATATTATCTCAAAAGATTTTTTCCGCCCTAAGCACATAATTAAATTTTTCTTTCTTTATTTATTTATTTACCTTCACGCCATATCGCCATATCCCTCTCCTCCAGTATCGTAGCTACTGTTCTTTCTTTATATCTTTTTAAAATGATTTTGTAAGATAAATATTTCACAACACATTATTATTATTATTTATTATTTACCTTCACGCCATATCCCTTGCGGGGTAGCCAGAGACGACGGAGCGCCAAACGCTACGGTCCCTGCATACCTCTTTCGCCTCGGCCACAGACATCAACCTCTTCATACATGCCCTCCGGGGGGTCCTCATGCTCAACTTTTATTATATTTTATTTATATAATATATTAAACTAAAATTAATAATCGATCTGCAATCCGAGTTCAACTCATTTTCATATTTCAGGCTAATAAACGGATTATAATTTCAATCTTTAGTAATCGGCCAGTAGCAAAATGTTTAATTAGAAAAAAACTTCAAAATTTAGACTAACGCCATACTTATCTATATATATAAATAAATTTTAAGTGTCTGTTTATAATTCTAAATAGCTTTTTACTATGCATGAGAGTATATACGATACTTATAAAAAATCTGTCTGTCTGTCTGTTCTTGCTAATATTTGAAACGGATAGATTTTAACAGAATTTTGACAGACAGATAACGGATGTTATACGGAGTTATTATTAGGATCCGCCAACCGTGCGCGGCGGGTGTTGAGCTGAGCCCCTCTCCTTTCTTCTTTTCTTGATAACTTTTGAATGGCTAAATATTTTTTTAATCTGTTTTCGCTATAACATCCGCGTTCGGCTCAAACATACATGAAAAAATTTTTAGCTAATTATCTCGTCGCATTCTGGAGACAACTAAACACAAAAAAAGGTCTCCCAAACCGTTAAGAGCTTCGATTACGCTCAGCTCAATAAAAATCATATTCGCGAACAAAGTCGTGTTCCCAGCTAGTATTAATATAAAGAAGTACATACAATTTATAGAATAAAAATTAAACTTAAACACACTGACAGACACTGTTAAACGTATCAAAACATTATTTCTTATTCTTTTATGAATATTTTATATCCTAAGAATAATATTTTCTTTCATGTTAACTTTATAATGTAAAAAGTTTTGGTGGATCCGTGTTTATGTTGTTAGATTCAAACCACGGGCCTGTTTCTACAATTTAACAAAAAATAACGTTAAATATACTTTACTTTAAAATATTATTTAACGTTTAATTAATAAATATAAGTTATAAAGTATAAAACTTATTATCAAAAATATAACCATACATTGTTAAATTTTACGAAGAATTTAATTCAAAACATTTGAATGACAGTCATTAATACACTAGCTTATTCCCTCCCGCTTCGCTGGGCATACTATAAATTAGGATGTGAACTTAGGTTGCCATGGTAACCTTTGTCATATTATCCGTTGTCATCATAACCGTTGCTATAGTAACTCTTACCTCCGCGTTAAGTGTAGAGCTCCTACAGGTTTAAAATTTGGCGAAAAGTTGAAATCTGTTGTGATAGGGATTCCGTAAAATCCGTTCTTAGTGGATGTCTATGTCATAAAGAAAGTAACTATGTAAAATTTTAAGTTAATCGGACAGATAGTTTCGGAGATTTCGTAATGAGTCAGTAAGTGGTAAATCGCTTATATATATATATATGTATATATAGATATTTAGATATAGATATAGATAAGTAGGTTACCTTTTTTGCATCTAGATAATTGTAATAGCTTCACATAAGATATTGGTATTATTTGTAAATCGGACAACGAATTTAGGCTTAATTAGCTGAGGACTTCGTACAAGAAGTTATTCCTTATAACATCAGCGAGTACATATAGTGAAAATCCTGTTAATATCGGTCCAGCCGTTTCAGAGTTTAGAAAGAACCAACAGACAGACACTTTTTTTACATCATTTTTTATGTATATACTCTCACATGCATAGTGAAAAGCTGTTAATGTGAAATTACAAACGGACACTCCAATTTATACATATATATAGTAATACATACAATGTTAATCAAATTTTATTTTATAATACAATTATTCCCAAATGAATAAAAAATTAGAATGTTTGGTAAAAATTATTGTTTATAAAATCATAAAAGATTTATAAAAATCTTCAATAAGATATAAGATAAAGGTATTTTTTTCGTGTATTTATATATTTATTAGCAATATAATAAATTAATCCTGAAATCAATCAATATTTTTGTATAAATAAGTTAAGCGAAGTCAAGTCATCTCTCAATCGCATTTACAAGTCATTTTCCAAAACCAAGTGGTTTTTCATTCCAGCTGTTAGTGTCACACCTGGAATAAAATATATTTCATATTTATTTATGTTCAATATCTATAAAAAAATATAGAAAATCTATTTTAATCTCACTAAAGACTGATATCTAGATACGAAATTAATAATCGATCTGCAATCCGATATTGATATCTGGATTATATGATTGATTGCACAAACTCAAAGATATTTATTAAGTATCTAATATTAATTAAGACTGATAACACTTATCTTTTCAAAAATATATATTATAATTAAATATAAAATGTTCGTTAATTGTTTAGAACTTTTATATACCAGAGAGAGATATATATATATATATAGAGAGAGAGAGAGAGAGAGAAAGAGAAAGAGGCTATGAATAATATATTAATAAATACACGCAGTGAAGTGAAATGTTTTTGTAAAAAGATCAATACCTAAAAGTAATAGTTCATTGACCTGTTTTATCTAATATTAAGTCATTATATATTATTGCCATTTCATAACCATGTATGATTAATGTTTGAATGAAATGAAAACGGAGTGGAATGCCCGGGACTTGCGATCCAGGTGTATTTAATTGAGATTTGACAAATTTACTGGCAATATATTTGTCTGCGTTTTGAAAGGACAAAAAAATTTATTCGTGTAGAACGATCATTATTTTCTATGCTATATTTTGTGTAAGAGATATTTTAGGATAATAATATTATTAGAAATAAATATTTTATTTGCGCGTATACATCACTAGAATTTACCGTATTGTATTATATCATACTGTTCTGTACTTTACCTACTGTACTGTACTGTACTGGACTGCACTGCACTGCACTGCACTGTACTGTACTGTACTGGACTGCATTGCACTGCACTGCACTGCACTGCACTGTACTGTACTGTATTGTACTGGACTGCACTGCACTGCACTGCACTGCACTGCACTGCACTGCACTGCACTGTACTGTACTGGACTGCACTGCACTGCACTGCACTGCACTGCACTGCACTGCACTGCACTGCACTGCACTGCACTGCACTGTACTGTACTGCACTGCACTGCACTGTACTGCACTGCACTGCACTGCACTGCACTGTACTGCACTGCACTGCACTGCACTGCACTGCACTGCACTGTACTGTACTGCACTGCACTGTACTGTACTGTACTGTACTGTACTGTACTGTACTATACTGTACTGTACTGTACTGTACTGTACTGTACTGTACTGTACTGCACTGCACTGCACTGTACTGTACTGCACTGCACTGTACTGTACTGCACTGTACTGTACTGTACTGTACTGTACTGCACTGTACTGTACTGTACTGTACTGTACTGCGCTGCACTGCACTGTACTGCACTGTACTGCATTGCACCGTACTGCACCGTACTGCACTGTACTGTACTGTACTGTACTGCGCTGCACTGCACTGCACTGTACTGCACTGCACTGCACTGCACTGCACTGCACGGCACTGCACTGCACTGTACAGAATTGTGCTGTACGGTACTATACTGTGCGGTACTGTGCGGCACTATACTCTACTGTGCCGTTCCGTACCGTACCTTACTTTAATGTGCTATACCGTACTGTAATTTACTGTACTGTACTGTACAGTATAATAGTACAGTAACAAAATCCATATGTCATTTAGTCGAAATCCCTAAAATATAAACCTTAAAATAATAAAAAAACGAACAATATACGACATTAAAGCAAATATCTGTCGAAAAACCATATAATAAAACTACTTTCAATTTAAAACCAAAACAATTTAGTCTATGAGGGTCTTTTGGTAGAACACAAGTATTGTTAGACTGATGGTATTATTACTATGGTATTGTGGTATTGTATTCTTTGTATCAGATTACTTTTTATACACGCCTTCGGAACCACTTTAAGAAATTACATGACAATGTACACTATGGGTTCTAACTGATACGTTATTTTCAATCACATGATATTACCCTGAATAGTGTACTAACATCATATTACTGCTTACAATTATATGCATTGTTAATAATATTAATTTAAAGATTCGCAATTTTTATTAATGACTATCTGATGCCCGCCCCCTTGCTGGGCAAATAATAACAAAGAATCGCAAATTATATGTGGGTAAATTGAAATTAATTACAAATAATCACATACTGTGTGTAGGTAAATAGAAAATAATCAAAAATAATCACAAACTGTATGTGAGTTACGGAACCCTAATCCTACGAATAAACATAGTGAGAGGCCAAATAATTTTAATTTCTACTGCAATGGAATGGGAGAAGGGAGGGAGCGGGGGGTAAACTTTGCACTTTTTAGCTGTAACTTTGGAACGGTTTGGACCTTTGCAAAATCCTTTCTTATTGCACCTATTCAATATGTCAGGAGTCTTGTGTCCAAACTTCAGTTTTCTAGGTATAAGGGTTTGGGCTGTAGAGCGATGAATGAGTCAGTGAGTGAGTGTCTTTGTGCTTTATATATTAAGATTACTTTTAATAAATAAATGTATATTTGTATAATCTATACATATAAATAAAATTGATGTGTCCGTTTGTAATTCCATATTAACTTTTCAATAAATGCATATGGAAGTGTAGTGTGTAGTGTGTTGTCTGTCTATCTGTCCATTTGTTCCGGCTAATCTCTGAATCGGCTAAACCAATTTTAACAAGACTTTCACTGGCAGATAGCTGATGTTATAAAGAATAAGTTAAGCTACTCTTTAAAAAAAACATTCCGCGCGAGCGAAGTCGTAGGAGCAGCTAGTTTTATTACAAGCAAATATTAATGTTATGAAAATACTTCATTTTTTTATATATGACTTCATTTAAAGTTAATTCATGACAAGATCGTTCTTCATTTGTATTTTTGTTTACTGACTTATTTTCAAATATTTTATAGATAAAAAACAAGATAAGTAACGATAATAATGTAATCTAATCTCATCTATATTTGGGTTAACTCTCAATACTACGTATTTTGATAGTTTTAAACATTACCATATTTTATATATTATAACACATTGCTTATAGTTAAAATTAACAGATACTCTATTAAATTATTCCTTTAATTCGTACCTAATTAAACTTAAGTTAAAATAAAAAAAAATGTTAATCACAAATAAAAAAACATGTTAAATTAATTAGTAATTCAGAAATCAGTAAAACCTTAATTTTGGTTAGAATTAAGAATATATATATATATATTTGATTATAAAGTTTGTTCTTTTTACGGCATAACATTTTAACATTAATAAAACTTTATATGAACATTTTTTTATCATCTCGATAAAAACTAGATTTGACATCAAAAGATTAACAACAGCTTCAACAGATAAGGAGGATAAAAATAAAATTTAAAAAGTCGAAACCAAATGTCGAAATATTTTTTTAAATCTGAATTCTTTTAATTTAATTTGATGAAAAATTTATAGAAAGAAAATAAAAATAGAATATGATTAAACTGGCATGTGCAGTATACAGACGCTAATACATGATATGTTTTATTATACAGTAATACCCCGCTTTACGCGAGGGATACGTTCCAAAAAAAATCACGTTAACTGAAATTCCCGTATAACGAGGTTTATGATTAAACATAGTCAAAAATGATTACAAAAAAATACAAATCATTTTAATCAATCACTTTAATTCTAGGAACACTTTATGCAATACATACTCTTATTTTTTACGGAAAAATACATCTATTGTTGAGACTACATTATATTTATACACACTCTTTCGCGTAATTCGAGGCATTTGAGCGCAAAATTTGCATCCGCGTTGTAGTGAAACCGCGTATAACGGGGTCGCGTAAAGCGGGGTATTACTGTATATCTATAATAAAAGCATCTGTTCTTTTATTGACATATGTTTATAATAATATCTTGTGGAACGGTTTGGACCTTTGCAAAATCCTTTCTTATTGCACCTATTCAATATGTCAGGAGTCTTGTGTCCAAATTTCAGCTTTCTAGGCATTACGGTTTGGGCTGTAGAGCGATGAATGAGTCAGTGAGTGAGTGTTTTTGTGCTTTATATATTAAGATAATTTCTCACCATTAACTCACCACCAGGTTAGTTAAAATTTTCTCGAAAGAAATACATTTCTGTTAATTTATAATTTTATTATTAAGTAATTATATAACAGACGTTTTCATAATAATGCTATAAAGTATGATAAATTTATATTATATTATGTTTTTGATAATACATTTTTTTACGTAAAAATCAGTAAAATTCAAAAGAAATATCTAATTCAAAAGAAATCTCTATATATCGCTTGTACATATCCATTTATATCAGTGACACGATAGCTCAGTTGTGGAGAGAAACCGTATCCAAGAGGTTACAAGTTCGAGTCTTACCCATTAAAAATTCTCCTTCATAGCGAGTAAAATCGAGTCTTACCACAAATAAACCTTCATTGTAAGAGAAATTATCCTATTATTTGCTCTATTAATATTAGAATGTTTTTATTTCAAGCGTAAAATTAATCTATATTATCCTCAGTATCTGTGTTTTATCAAAATCTGATTATGATTTTTCTTGTACGAGTATTGTATATTTATATTACCGCATTCGAGGCGCGTTTATTTTTAATCTGAGATGTTTTCTGATTACAGATGTTGCTTTCAATGTTATACAAGCAGTCTAAATTAGATACTAGCATATGAATGGGTTCTGCATGCATGCATGGGTTTATATGCATGATAATAATAGTTATTATTAAGATCATATAAATTAATTTGTAATATCATAATAATTTTAAATTCATGCGTGTTGCAGCGTATACCAGAATCTATTAACGATTTATTAGATAGATAGATTCTTGAATAAAAAGTATTGTGTGTAAGAATATGGTTAAAAATTAAATATATAATGAAAAAAATATCACAAAACGGAACTCAAACCAGCGATTTCCGGGTATAGTAAATTGTATTGATTTGTAAAATACTAAACAAATACAAATGAAACTACACCAAACGACTACAAAATGAATCTATGTTGAGACAAATAATATGTAAGATCTTAATAGCAAACTATAAAAAAGGAATTTTGTTTAAAGGAAAGGAATAAAAGAATAGAAATAGATAAAATTTAATTGAATTTTAAATACAATTATTTTTGTTTTGACAGTGATATGATATTCCAAAATTTAAAAATCTCTGTGTGGCTTTTTATATTTATTTATTTATTTATTTACCTTCACGCCATATCCCTTGCGGGGTAGCCAGAGACGACGGAGCGCCAAACGCTACGGTCTCTGCATACCTCTTTCGCCTCGGCCACAGACATCAACCTCTTCATACATGCCCTCCGGGGGGTCCTCATGCTTTTTACGTGACCTTCCTCCAGTATCGTAGCTACTGTGTTTTCGAAGGTCACTCGAGACCTCCCCCTGTCTCTCTTACCGCTCACTTTTTCCATATAAATCTTTTTTACCATTCTTTCATCACTCATTCGTTCAACGTGCCCAAACCACCTGAGCACGTTCTTCTTCATTCTCACCGTGACATCTTCGCTAGTACCTGCCATTCTGTGGATCTCTTCATTGCGGATTCGATCAGCTAGACTGACCCCGCATATTCTGCGAAGAGATCGCATCTCCACAGCATTCATCTTTCTTACATTCTTCTTCTGTGTTACCCACGTTTGGCTGCCGTATAACAGCGTCGGTAGCAAAACTGCATTGTGTACTGCCAAACGTGCAGCTATGCTGACGTTTTGCCGTCTCAACAATGCAGTCAAAGCACCATTGACTCTGTTACCGGCAGCAATACGCCTTTCCACATCCATTTCGTATCTTCCGTCTCTGCTAAACATACTTCCCAAATATACCACTTCATTCACTTGTTCTATTATCTTATCATTCACGTTGATCTTACATTCTGTTCTTTCTTCATTTCTTTCAAATATCAGAACCTTCGTCTTATCTACATTCAGGTTAAGACCATTAATTTCACACCCATCTTTCAGAGTGGTGACCAATGCCTGCAAATTGCATTCTGATGATGCAATGAGCACTGCGTCATCTGCATATAGTAAGCAATTGACCTTAAGGTCACCTACTTTCACTCCCATGTCACTATCTTTTACTCCTTGGAGACAACTATCCAAATACAAATTGAACAACCAAGCTGACATAGCGCAACCTTGCTTAACACCCGATTGGATGTCAAGCCAGGGCGACATGCCAGCTCCTACTCCCACACAGGCTGAGTGATCTCGGTAAAGAGACCTTACAGCCTGTAGCAAGGGTCCGTTCACATTGTATCGGGGCAGTATCTCCCATAACTTCTTTCTCACAACCCTGTCAAACGCCTTTTCCAAATTCACAAAAGCACAGAAAACCTTTTGGTTTAGGGCCAAAAACTTTTCCTTGATCATGCGGAGGGAAAAGATCTGATCTATACACCCTCTTTCAGATCTCTCTTGCATTCTTCTCGCTAAAATTTTAGCATAAACTTTACCGCCCAAGCTAATCAAACTGATGGCCCTATAGCTTGCACAGTCTATCTGTGAACCTTTGCCTTTATACAAAGGTACGATGACTGCACTTCGCCAATCGTCTGGGACCTCCCCAAATTTCCAGCATAAATTGCACAAAAACCAGAAAAAGTCCCAGACACGTGGCCCACCATATTTGATCATCTCGGCAGTAACTTCATCTGCTCCCGCAGCCTTACCACATTTCAGACTTCGAATCACGTTCTCTACTTCTTCCAAACTGATTTCACCATCGGCTACATATTGACTCAGCATTACGCTGGTAGTCAAGACCGAGGCGTCCTAACGTTCATCCATCTCCTTATAGAATTCCGCCCACCGCTGCAAAACGTGTGCTTGCTCAGTTAAAATTTCACCGCTTTTCGAAAGCACCCCTTTCATTCTACAGGTTACCGAACAACCCCGGAAACCACTAACATCTCGCCAGAAAAGCTTCGTGTTTTCCCGGAAGTTGTTCGTCAACTTTTCATCCCTTTCTCTCTCAGAATTTTCACGCTTCATCTTTATAAGTGCTTTCGTTTTGTGCTTTTGCAGCTTGTACGCTCTTTTTCTTATCTCTCTCATACTTTTATCCTTACCAGAGGCTTTATAATCCAGCCATGCTTTCTTCTTTAACTCTACAGCGTCTTTCACTTCATCATCCCACCATTCATCGCGTTTTTTACTAAAACCTTTTTTCCTTTTACCACATACTTCTGTCGCTACTTTCACCATACTATTCCTAAGGTTCTGCCAGCATACTTCAACACTTTCATTTCCAGAATCACAGCTTTTAAGCTTCTTGGAAATCCTTTCTTGATATATTCCTCTCTGATCGGTGGATCTTGAAGCTTCCAGCTTCTTATGCGATAGTTCGACGCCAAGCTTGGACACGTCGAGCGGCTGCGCCAACCTGCGAACAAACCTCTTATTCTAGCAACAACTAGATAGTGGTCCGTTCCCAGATCAGCACCTCTGAACACTCGCGTGTCCATAACTTGACTTCGAATACGCTGGTCCACTAGGAATAAATCAATCATACTTCTTTCTTCCGCTCGCTCCCATGTGTACATGTGAATTTGTTTGTGATCAAACATCGTGTTTGCCACAAACAAATTTTTCTCCTTACAAAATTCCAAAATAAGCTTTCCAGCCTCATTTACCCTCTTATCACCATATTTGCCTAGCACGCTTTCGTAACCGCTTCGCGCGGTTCCAACCCATCCATTCATATCTCCACATACTATCAACTTTTCATTATCTCTGACACTACTTAGAACATCCCTGACATTCTCCCAAAACTCCTCGAGCTCGCTCATTTGAGCTGAGGATACTGGCGCATATATGGCTAACAAGAATACTCTTGTTATCCCCAGCTTAAAGCGAACCCAAAGAAGCCTCGGGTTAATCGCCTTGTATTCTACCATTGCATTAACCATTCGAGAGGACAATAATACGCCTACACCTTGGCAACCTCGCTCACCCTCTGGAACCCCAGCCCAGAAAGCGACCCGGTTGCCAGGTAAATCGGTCGTATCATTACCTTTTCGCTTGGTCTCAGACATACAAATAACATCCAGATCTTTGTCATCCATCACATGTAATAATTCATTCATCTTCTGTTCCATTCCTCCTCTTACATTCCACGTAGCTATTTGTAGCTCCGTCCTCCACCTCCCGCCGTTCGGAACATGGCGTGTTGGTTGGCGGTTCCCAACACCGCAAAATAATAATAATGTAATGTAATGTAATTGTAGTAGTATCATGAAAACTATAAAAATGTTGAGGCATTGTGATTTTATCAGCTTTATAAATGAATTATATATAAATATATATATATTTGCTTTTTCCCAACGTTAGCGGTAACAGTTTATGCAAATCTTCTATTCTTAAGTATGTTAGGAATGAATATCGCTAATGAAAATGGATTTTGATGTTATAAAATAGTGGTATTATAAAATGTATTAAAACTTTATTTACAATCATTCTGAGTATTTCAATTTTATACACTAAAAGAAACATATTTGATCGTTATCTGCACAAGACAGTGACATATCCATGCTGGCGGTTGATTCAACGATAACTAGGATACTACCCTCAAGGTTGCTCTGATGGAGATCAGATAAGGATAAGATCACATCAGAAAAGGCAGCCTTGGTCGGGTCCGCTTCTTCCAGGCCTAGACTCTGTCCGGTATTTTTAGAACCACCTGAAACTTCCAGAAGTGTGACAACAGTGAAGAATACCTTATTTTACTTCCACCGCAATAACCCTTTTTCTTCTCTGCAAAACCATCTAAGACTGCTTTGAGAGGTTCCAATCGGATGGGGAAACCGTATTAATTTTTGTAATATAATCATTTAATATCGTCATAAAAACGCCTTTGACCGCCAGATAGGATAGTCAAAAAATCACAAAAACAAAACAAACAATATTATCCTTATATATTTTCGTTACAATATTAGCACCTATTATATAGCATATTCCTAATATTTTATTATATGGTTTGATATCCGATAATATGCATTGTAATCGATTAAAATATATACAAGAACCATTCAAACATATACTATGATCTTATTTACTATAACTGCGAGGTATTTAGTAAATACTAAGTATTTTATATGCTATATTATAGAGATTAATTTATTAAATACCCTTAAAAGATTTATCTATTTACAATATCAGTTCATTGTTATTCTATTTGTATTTAATATAAATTTTCTATATGTATTTAGTATTAGTTTACCGCATTGTCTTGTACACTGCCTCACACCAAAAGGTAACGGGAGAGATCTCTAAAAGAGATGAGTAATCATACAGTATTTGTGCATAAATAAATAAATAAATAAATAAATAACTACATTTTAAGTAAAAGCCGCAACAGCATTAACATTAATATTACATTCGTCACAATGTATTCAAATGAAAACTATCTTAATTAATGAGAATAAGCAAAGATACTTATGGATTCCACTTCAATTTTCTTTAAGACTGTTAGAGATATACTAGGATCCGCCAACCGTGCGCGGCGGGTGTTGAGCTGAGCCCCTCTCCTTTCTTTCTTTCTTGATAACTTTTGAATGGCAAAACATTTTTTCAATCTATTTTCGCTATAACATCATTCGGCTCAATCATACATGAAAAAATTTTTAGCTAATTATCTTGTCGCATTCCGGAGACATCTAAACACAAAAAAGGTCTCCCAAAAGTTTAAGAGCTTCGCTTACGCTCAGCTCAATAATATAATGATCTTCCTGTTATAATTCCTTCATTTAGATCTATTTATCTAGGCTAATCTAATTTAATTGGTACAGGAAAATCATTTTATATTTCACACTTAAGCAGATGTTCCTTTTATATTTTATAATGCTGATATCGTATTAGTAATATTAGTAATATTTTTTGTTAAGATTTGTAATCTTAACAAAAAATATTAATTTGCAAATAAGTTTATCACAAATCTTTCGACAAAAAAATATTTTTTTACATGATAAAAATACTGGGGGCCGGACCGGATCTCAATTTTGACTCGCTGCGCTCTCAAAATCTTGGTAGAGTTCGGCGAATTGAGCGAAGCGAGTAACACATCTTCAATTCAGCGTTCAAAGCTGAAACCGACAGACAAAAAATATATAATAATTAAATGTCACATAGTGAATTTTTTATGCACTGAAGTCTATGGGAGTGTCATTTTTTGATGATTATTCCTTAACGACATGAGTTCTTTATCACTTTTTTTATAAACCATCGCAATAACCATCGCTTTAAATGTGCAAAATGTCATGAAGATCGGTAAAGCCGTTTTCATGCCAACCCCGGACATGGGGTGCAAAAAGTCTCACATAGAGTGCTCCGCTCGCTCCGCTCGCTTCGTTCAGTCAATTAAAATATTATTTAAAATAGTTATAATTAAATGTAAATGTCAAAAATATTATAAAATACGTTTGCTAATATATTTTTGTGTCAATATTGTCATTTATCCTTTTAATATTCGTCATAACTATAATTTACAGAGTGCGTGCTTGGTGTCTGTTCCTGTGCGCATGCACCTCGTCTTCCTACCCCGCTGGTCTCTGCGAAGACTGTCTCCATACAAGGGGATCTTTTTGTAAACATCACTTGGAAGCTACCACCACCTCAAGAACCTCTCCGCTTACCTCCCAGATTGAGAAAGCAGTCTTATTTAGTTAGGTAAGACATTTGTAAAGACTTCTGTAATTTATACTAGAGAAAGATATATACCTCAGAATCAAAATGCATCTGTTATCATCAATTGTAAATTATTTTTAATTATTTTATCTAATCTGATATTCCCACAGTATAGGCAAGCAGATGGTATCAGACGCACACCCAGCACCATGGTTTGCTCGAACAATATCAAGAAGAGTCGACGCAATGGGTTTCGTGGTAATACCAGACTCCCAAAAATGGCAGGTGGTACCAATCACTGAGAGGGGTGGTGAGAGAAACGGGAAAAATGTTGATGCTTTTAAAGTACAGAGCATCGTCTTAGACGTGAAATTACTTGCTAGAGTCAGCTTGATCGATGAGAGAGGTTGTGTTGGTCCGGCAGGCAACGCCACAGCATATGGTATGTCTTAATAACAACGGCGTAATAAAATGGTTATTTAAAATATATGATATAAACTATCAACGGGATCAGGATTCGAACCCGTGACCCTTGAGTATAACAAACTTAATATTTAAAAATGTGTATTAACTTATTTAAATTATAATAAATATAGAAAAGTATTCAGTTTTTGACATTTACTGAGTCTCTCTTTTTGTGTCAATATCATAATTTATATATACATATAAACAAAATTGATGTGTCTGTTTGTAATTCTATATGAAAATTTTCACTAAATTCATATGAAATTATATACGGAGCTTATATAAAAAAATCAATAAAATATATATATATATATATATATATATGTGTCTATCTGTTTGTTCCGGCTAATCTCTGAGACGCCTGACCGATTTTAATAGTACTCTCACTAGCGGATAGCGGATTTTATAAGGAGTAAGGGTACTTGTATAAAACATATTCGTGAAGAAAGTCGTGGGTACCGCTAGTATTATAATATGAATAAAAAACAATAAATTAACTAATATTTGATAGTTTTAAATAGATTTTGAACTTAGGCTTGCTTTCCCAAATAAATATTTTTTATTTGTTACAGATCCGTCAGACACCACAAGTACCTCAATTGGGACTTTTGTAAGTATATATATATAGTACTACCGTTACTATATGAACTATCTAACCCATATCAAAGTAAATATTATAACTTTAATAAACTAAGAAAGCAAATTATTAACTTTAATGTTTAAAACCTAAAGGAATGGTTTATATACAATTACTATCTGATTCCCTCCCGCTTCGCTGGGCACACTATTAATTTGGATGTGAACTTAGGTTGCTATGGTAACCATTGTCATAGTATCCGTTGTCATCGTAACCGTTGTTATAGTAACTCTTACTCCCGCTTTAAATGTATAGCTCCTACAGGTTTAAAACTTAGCGAAATGCAAAAAGTAGAAATCCGTTGTGATTGGAATTCCGTAAAATCCGTTCTTAGTGGACGTGTACGTCACAAAAGTAACTATGTAAATTTTTAAGTTAATCGGACAGATAGATAAATTGCCTTTAAATATAGATTAAGCACCACTTAACAAACTTACATTTGATATATTTTCGGTCACAGGTTCAAATGCTTATCTTGATAAGTTATATTATCAAAAGTATTCTGTAAAGTATTTGAGAAATATTATAAGTAGTGGATAAGATTTATTAAAAAGAATTTATCGTTAATGTAAAGAACTTATAACACAGACGAAAGTAAATATTTTTCTTATAGTTACATTACAATTGAAATTTAATTGATTTGATTTGAGAGAAAACTATTTATTCTTAAACCAAAACTTAATTTTTGTTCATTTTAAAAGAATACGAAAATTATTTTTTTCTTTTAAAAAGATTTTTTGTTATTGGCATGACACTAGAACGTGTTATGACTATGTTTCTTTTAATATTATTTAAGCATGTTGTAAAGTATGTTTTTATTAAATTATTAATTTATATTTTATTTTAATACCTTAACATTATTGGTAGTTTAACACTAAACCTACCAAGTACCTACCGGTCCAATTGACCGTTCTTAAACTTTTGTAAAACTTACACATTTTTAAACGTTATAATATCGTTATCAAACTACATGACAATTCTTAGAATATGCATATAATATTGTCTTCACTCTTTACTTTTAGTTATTTCCATTATTACCTGCGTTATATAATAAAATAACTTTTAATTACCGGTCAAATTGACCGCGTGCGGTAGGAACAGGTATACAAGAATTGTCGGTAGGTTTAGTGTTAAGCTAATTTCGTTTAAAATTCTTTTACCTTCTACATATATTCTAGATATATTGATACCAAGAACTGAATTAATTTGAAGCAATTTATAGGCTCTATGGGCTGCTTTTGGTGGAGCGTGTGTTTTGGCGATGGTGGCAATATTGGCGGTTAGTGCAAGAGCTGTGAAACGAATATTGCACGAATTACGACCAACAACAGCAACTACACTCCAACCACTACACCCACTGTGGTTTCCGCTGAGCGCGTGAGTATATAGATATTAATTTGATATATAATATATATATAACAAGAAAATTCTATTTAGAAATAATATACATATAAATATTACACTAAAATAAAATAAAACAAACTCCTACAAATATATTAGTTTTTTTTCAAACTGTAAAATTGCTATTCATAAAATTTCAGGCGCTTTAAAATACTTATTAAGATGTTTAATTGTATTAGAAGTATTATTGATTTGATACCAAATTTATACTTATATTTCGTGAAGTTACTAGGATCCGCCAACCGTGCAGGGAGTATTGATCTGAGCTCCTCTCCTTTCTTCTTTTCTTGATAACTTTTGAATGGCTAAATATTTTTTCAATCTGTTTTCGCTATAACATCCGCGTTCAGCTCAAACATACATGAGACAATTTTTAGCTAATTATCTCGTCGCATTCTGGAGACAACTAAACACAGAAAAAGGTCTCCCAAACGGTTAAGAGCTTCGCTTACCTCAATTATATATTTAGTTAATTAACTTTGATTAAAGCAATTTGTTATAATTGGTCTTATATAACTCGTTTGAAATAGAATTACTACTATAATTACACATCCAATTAAGTATACTAATTTCTGAAGTATTTATTATATTCCATTGAATTGTTAATAAATTATAATTCAAATGACCGATATTTAACAGGCAAAAACAGTATCTATAAAGTATTTTATATAACTTGAATTTTCGATACAAAATTTTTGTACTATAGAAGTCAATTGAAATTCAAAATATCTTTATTCAAGTAAGCATTTATCGTCAATTATCACATTAAAGAGTAAGTGTAGTACCGTGAGTAAGCTACCACCGGAATGGTGCTGTTAGAAGAGCCACAAAAACAACAGCTGCTCTTTTTTAAAAAAAATATCATAGTTAGTACATTATTTATCCCCTGCGTTTAGTTAGTCAGTGAGTAAGATACCGCCGGAATACTGCTCTGAGAAGAGACAGAAACTTGCTCTTTTTAGAAGAAATTTAACAAAGTTACTACATTATAATATATACCCTGCAAATGAATCAATTTATCCACACACTATAATTAATTCAATAAAAATACATTTCGTAACCATAAAAAGCTTTTTAAACTAAATTGATAAGTGTATCGAGTTTACATAACATGATGGATAGACGACGGAAATACCATTGTCTTAGGTTCGATTCCCGTCTGATATCATCGTTCAAGCTCATTTGAATAACTTTCACGTAATTTTTCTCACGCAGTTAGTTCGGTTTTTTGTTACACAATACATGTGAATTTTTGAATGGTTTGAAATTTAAGTTTATATTTGTTAAGGTTTAGAAATAATATGTTGCTGCTAAAGTGATAAATCCGAATATATATGTACTATCCAGCCATTATATATACTCGCTTATTCCCTCCCACTTCGCTGGGCACACTATTATTTTGATGTGAACTTAGGTTGCTATGGTAACCTTTGCCATATACCCGTTGTCATCGTATCCGTTGCTATGGTAACCGCGTTAAGTGTTAACCCGGTATAGCACCTACAGGTTTAAAAACTTGGCGAAATGTAAAAAGTTGAAATCCGTTGGGATAGGAATTTAGTAAAATCCGTTCTTAGTGGACGTCTACGTTACAAAATTTTTGTAACTATGTAAAATTATAAGTTAATCGGACAGATAGTTTTGGAGAGTTCGTGATGTAAATCGCTTATATATCGCATCACATCAACTAGCATTTTATATAATATTTTCGAAGACGCATAAAGTAATAAAAAATATAAGTTAGGTTAAAACTTTATTATTGCATATGTAATCCTTAAACTATAACTATAAATATAAATAGTATAATATTGGACATATAGGTTTTTGTTTAAGACATATTGAAGTATATATCTATACTCCACCTCATCAAATGTGTATCTGTCTTGTCTAATTACATTATTTCCCAGAAACTAAACCAATACTTAACATTATCAATTCAAGAAACATAATTTCAATATTAAATAAATGTTAGAAATCTTCGATAAAGATATCAGATAGTTTCTACTATAACTTCCTTCATAAAATGCCCATAATTATATGTTATATACTAGTTGTGCCCGTGTCTTTGTTTCTGTTATATATATTTTTAATATAATAACATCAGCTATCCGCCAGTGAAAGTCCTGTTAAAATCGTTCCAACCATTTCCAAACCAAAAAGACAGACAGATAATAAAATATTTATTATATAAATATATATATGCTTTAGTGAAAAGCTATAAATATGGAATTACATTTTAATTTTATTTATGTTTATAAAATTTCAAATTAATTTTCATTATCAATTAATTGACAAAGTATTAAATGAATAAATAATATATGTTAATATATTTTATTAATATTTTTGATATCATCACATTCTAAATTGTCTGATATATAATATTTTTTCGCAATATGTGAATGCACGAAAACCGCGCTCGTAAAAGATTATGAAATTGGGGCCATTAGATTGGCGTTCTTACATAAGAGACACAGTCTGGGAATTTGTTAGCTCTATAAATATAATAAATTGAAAAGTTTGTCTTTTTTAATACACTAATCTCAAAAACTAAGAGTCAGACACAAAATGAAATACTTAATAATTAGTTTTGCTCTATACCTATCACTAGAGTTAAAAAGTTTGTCTTTTTTATTGCACTAATCTCAGAAACTAAAGTCTAAAAATCTTTTTATATTGGTCATATATTGTTGGTGTGTTTTGTTAGTTATTTATTATCTTATAAACTAAAAAGATACTAGGAACCGCCAACCGTGCGCGGCGGGTGTTGAGCTGATCCCCTCTCCTTTCTTCTTTTCTTGATAACTTTTTAGTGGCTAAATATTTTTTCAATCTGTTTTCGCTATAACATCCGCGTTTGGCTCAAACATATATGAGAAAATTTTTAGCTAATTATTTCGTCGCATACTGGAGACAACTATACACAAAAAAAGGTATCCCAAACGGTTAAGAGCTTCGCTTATGCTCAGCGCAATAAGATGTAAGTAAGATAAAAAAATGGCTGACATCCAAAATATATAACATAGTGCCTCAAATATGAAGTTGGTAAATAATAATTAAATTAAAATAAAGAACGCTTTAAAAGATTTGATACATTTCAATAATTTTATCTGAAATCGAGCTACCATAACGACTTTCCTTTATAAATTCTTTCTTTAAATAACTTTTGTATGTCCAAAATCGGATTAGGATCATGTAAGGGTTCAAAGATCACGTTACCTTCCCCATCTCTTTGTATTTTCAATGTAATAAGATAAACTTAAAAAGGTAAGTCGTATAAAAATATATATATTTGTTTGATATAATAACTTGTTATTAAATAGTTACATGATAATATTTCTTTGTTTTTAATTTAAGGTGAAGGAATTTAAAATATGTATTTAAGTGAAAGTCCTTTAAAATTATTTATAATAAAAAAAAATTACAAAAAAAATAATTAATTTATTTGTAAATAATTTTATATTCAATAAACGCTGGTTTAATGGCCCAACATTAAAAGAACCTCTTACTATTCGTCGATTGCTCACGATTTAGACAGTCTAGATTAGACCATCTAATGATTTACTAAATGATTGTGTCATAACTAGACATTATTTTATTTCGTAGATGCTATTAATTAAAAGCATCTAATCTATAGATACTGACATTATAGATAGATAGATATACCGATGTTCGGATAAAACGATTAAAGACAAGAGAGAGAAGATGTGCGTGTGTGTGTGTGCGTGCATGTGCGTGTTTGTGTGTTCGTGTATATGAGAGAGAAAGAAATAGAAGGAATACTAAGGCATGGAAGGAAGAAAAGAGAATGAAATGAAGAGGAAGAAATGAATGCTATGAAAGGAGGTGGAAATATATATGATAAAATACGAAAGTTATATATATATATATATATATATATATATATATATCTATTTAATCTGTGTCTGTAAGATAATTTTGTCTAACTTTAAACTTTAATAATATATATATATATATATATACATGGATATAGATATATATTTATTCATATCAGCATTAAATAAATATGAATATTGATATCATATTAATTAAATAATTAAATAATTCAGATATTTTCCTCATTTTGTTATAACATATATATATTTCTTAACTCAAATAACAACTCTGGATGAATGTCGTTCTGATGGTAAATTACTTTGTGGGTACGGGACTTTTGCAATAGCTGAATCACTCGTAGAAAGTGGGGGAGGGAGGAAAGACCACGATTCAAAAAAGAGAAGGGAGAGAGTTTGTTCTTCGTCTTAAACGCACTTCCCACCGATCTTTTAAGAGAAGGCTCTAAATGAAAGGTTCAAACGGTTACAGCAAGGCTATACAATATATATATATAACTATAATTCAATGTACAAACTAACAAATATTTAAATGAATTTGTTAACATGAGAGAACGCTGTCAATATTTTGAACCCATAATGGCATAAACTTTACAAATTAACTTACATATTTAGATTATTATGTAGTATTTTCTGTTACATTTTTGTTTACTTGTTTCTCTCTTTTTTGTCGGTTAGCATTGTTGCTTGAATGCACAACATTAAGTCAATTGTAGCATTTTTTCTACAATTATGTTTAAACTATCTTATTCCCTCCCGCTTCGCTGGGCACACTATTAATTTCGATGGGAACTTATTTTGTTATGGTAACCTTTGTCATATTATCCGTTGTCATCGCAACCGTTGCTATAGTAACTCTTACCTCCGCGTTAAGTGTACAGCTCCTACAGGTTTAAAACTTGGCGAAATGCTAAAAGTTGAAATCCGTTGGGATAGGAATTCCGTAAAATACATTCTTAGTAAAAATCTACGTCACAACAGAAGTAACCATGTAAAATTTTAATCGGACAGATAGTTTCGGAGATTTCGTGATGGGTCAGTGAGTGGTAAATCGCTTTTATATATATATATAGGAGATAAATTAATAAAATAACCTTTTTAATGACTTCATATCGTACATACGATTTCAAAATGATTTTCGGTCAATTGCCACTCAAAAAGTGTCAAAATCATAATAGAATGGGGAGGTCAGTGGTGAGAGGCGTTGAGAGAAACTAATCGATTTACAGTTATATTTATAATACACAATAATGGTATTTTAATGACTTAACTTAACTTAACTTGACTTATATGCATTTTGCTTTGTTTACGCCATTATTAGTCCAGATATAGTCTAGATATTAAATGTGTTTAGATATATAGGCATTAACACTAAACCTACCAAGTACCGGTCAAATTGACCGTTCTTAAACTTTTGGAAAACTTACACATTTTTAAACGTTATAATATCTTTATCAAACTACATGACAATTCTCAGAATATGCATATAATATTTTCTACACTCTACTTTTAGTTATTTCCATTATTACCTGCGTTATATAATAAAATAGCTTTTAATTACCGGTCAATTTGACGGTGTGCGGTAGGAACAGGTAAACAAGAATTGACGGTAGGTTTAGTGTTAATGTTCACAACTAATTTTGTAACTAATAAATCTCTTATTACGTACTGCTATTAATATTCAAACTAACTTAATTACTAAAGAAATAATTAATTTTGAAAACTATTCCGACTCCTTCAGAAATTTTGATTTTATTTGCATTGTTTAGAAAATCCTTGAAAATTTTAGTGCAATATACATTTAGATTAAATAAATTGCAAAATATAAATAAATCTGATAACTTTTTAACTAGGAGTTGAGGTGAGCCCCCTCCTCTGTTAAATAAAATATATTATTATTATTTATTTTTATTTATTTAGTTGTTTTTATGTGATGTTGCTTCTAAATTCCCAAGCGGTTAAGATTTAATTACATTATTTTATGGACAAAGTGTTTTTATATTTTACTAACTAACTCTATTATTTATTTATTTATTTATTTATACCTTTTCCACTTTGAATCATTATCAGTGATCACTTGTGTACGTCAAATGGAAGTGACGGGAGGACCTATTTTGATATTGTATGTATTAAAATAAGCCTTTATGTAAAGACACTTTCCAACTTAAAATAAGGCTACGAGGGTTCAAAACGAGCCCTGGTCTGAGAACAACCACACATCAAACTCAGCCGGGTTTTTTTTATTGTGATCACTGTTTCACAAACGTCAATATATTTAGTGAGCAAAATTTTACTAACTAACTCTAACTACTTCTATTTCTTCTTTTCTTCTGCTTCGTCTAAGTATTATATTTATAATTAAAATAATATTTACTCACTCATATAGAATTATTAAAATAATACTTCGAGTTTACTTTCTCATAATACTTGTAATAAATTTATAACTTAACTTTTCGATAAAAAAGAAAGCTCCAACTAATTAATGTTACTTTATTCGACAAATTGGTATTATCTAATCCAATTTAATCTAATCAAATGTTTCAACCAATCTTATAATGTAACATACGACTTATAACATTTTGGAGAACAACCTAAGTCTTCTTCACTTCTTCACTTCTCTTCTTTTACGGATCCATCTTCTGTCAATTTGGGTGACATATTATTTAAAATTACATATTTGCCTAAATATTATAAGTTTTAGGAAGTATTAGTTAAGTATAAGATGTATCTTAATTATTAACAAGAGATGGTAAGCTCAGCTTATAAAACCTCTCTGTAAGAGGTATTCTTGTATGTGTGTGTGTGTATAAAGTGATGATGTTAACAGTCATTATGGTAGTGTGTGTACATTTTCAATCTTATATATATTATATGGGGAGATAAAAAAAAGTATAAAATATGTTTTTCACATATCAATTAACATTAATACAAAAATAAATAATATTAAAAAGGGATCCATGGGATCCAAAGGGATCCATCCATTCATCCATCCATCCATCCATCCATCCATTTAAAAAGGGATCCATGGAGTATCTTCCTTGTTCTCCATGGACCAGACAGAGAGACAGACAGAGACCGAGAGAGACAGAGTCATATTACTAGAGTCAGATATTTTATTAACGCAATTTAAATAAAACAAAATCTTAAACTTTATCTTGACTTTTAATCAATTAACGATTAAATATATAATTTAAATGACATTCAAAGAAAAACATCAATTTATATATTATTAATTTTAATAGCAATATTTCTAAATTATGATAAAAAGTTACCTTTCCATTCCAAAAGCCTCTCAATCTTTAGTGAAGGTCAGACCCTAACTGGTGATTGTCATTGAGTAACTACTCTATTGAATACAACTAGTAAGTAAATATCTTAAAAGAGAATTTGTTAAGTTTCTTATCGGTTCTTCTCCTAGAACGTTTTAAGTGTAATATGATAAAGCAAACTTTTGACTTTTAAATGTGTACTGTTATCTTAAAAGATAAATAAATATTAAAAGATCTTAAAAACAATAAACTCTTTTTTATGTTTTAAGATAAAAGTTCTTTTTGATCTTTTACGATAAATTTATCTTAAAAACAGTAAAGTATGCTCGTCACAATGTACTCTTATATTAGCCGACTAATGCTTACAAACGAAAAATATAAATATCACTTCTAATAGACACTTATTAAAGAATACTAATTACTAAAATTATTATATATATATATATTATATATATATACCAGTCATATATCAAACTGAAGTAAAAAATTATATTTTAATATGATAGTTTTAATACATAAAATAATGTTCTTAACAATCTGCTATTTGTATTATTTGCTGCATAATATTTTAACAATTTTTGTTTATAATGAAATATACGAGTATTTAATAACGAGTCCAGTGTATATGAAGTTATAAATATATGTATCTATGTCTATATGTATCTATGTATTTACTAATATATATATATATATATATATATATATATTAGTATCAAAATATGTATTCTCGTAATTTATTACAAGCTGTACCCATGACTTTGTTCACAAAATATATGACTTTTTAATAGTATTTTAAATTATTCCTTATAACATCAGCTATTCGGTAATGTCCTGTTAATGAGTCTAGTTTCAGATATCAGCCAGAACAAACAGATAGATAAAATTAATATATATTTTTTATGCACCGTATTAAATTTTATATGCATTTAGTGACACGCTGTTAAATTGGAATTACAAACAGACACTTAAATTTTATTTATATGATTATATTCACCATTAATTTTGAAATCTAGACACAAAGTATAATATAATGAATATTCCGCAATATAATTTGATTTCATGAATATTTGTTTGATTGTTAAAATTATTTTTATTCTAACAACTTTTACATTATGTAGCAATATTTTGAAATCATTTCTTGTGTGAGATTAATTTATACATATATTATTAGTATTACATATTTAGATTGCTTTCAATCCTTTAAGAAATTCCGTAGTTTAGTAGAAAAACACAGAGAGTTTTTCAACCATACATCGACATACATTTATATATTACTAGCAGGTTACCCGCGCTTCGCGACGGGAATAAAAAAAAATGACTTTCTTGAGTATTGAACCCATGACCCTACCCTTCACACATACACGCTCTATCCTCCAACCCATCATGACTCGCTATCAGCGCGAGAAAACCTTGAGTTTGATAAATACAGAGTTTCATTCCTATCGGGTTATAGGTACACTCTTGTTTCTCACATCGCAGCGTGTTGAGAATAAACATAGTAACAGGCCAAATAATTTTAATTTCTACTGCAATGCAATGGGAGAAGAGAGGGAACGGGGGATCCTTTCTTATTGCACCTATTCAATACGTCAGGAGTCTTGTGTCCAAATTTCAGCTTTCTAGGTATTACGGTTTGGGGTGTAGAGCGATGAATGAGTCAGTGAGGCAGTCAGTGATTGAGTGTCTTTGTGTTTTATATATTAAGATAAAAACTAAAGATAAGAGATAAATAGATATATCGATAGATTTCCAATCTTAATTACGTATCTAAGTAACTTATCCAAAAGAAAGTTGTATAAAAGTTTACTTGTATAGAACTAATTCAATATATATTGGAAACCTTAATTTTTTCTTTATATTTTCCTTGAGACGAAGCTTCTTAGCATTCCATGGATTCACCGTGCGGGTGCCGGGCCCATCGTGTTGCAAGAAGAGGAGCGCAAACAATGCCTGGGACTTGCGACCCAGGTGTAGGTTTAAGGGGCCCCTTTACTATACGCATACACCTTCACTGTTCACGCTCCTCCCCCTACCAAACCAAATATCAAAAGAACCTATTATAGCCGCTTTTGAAATGGCCGAGATTCTTAAATAAGTTGTAGAGAGATTTTGCTGTTACAACTCTCACTTCTACTTCTACAGCGTACAAATTAACTATAAATTTATTCCTGATCAGTTCGTTACATAGTTCGTAATACTTGTTAAGCTTAAATGTATGATCTTTGGGTATGTTTGTTTTCCAGGGTACAGTAAGCTCCACAAGTATAACGCGCCTTAGACATTTTGAGTACAGGAATAAGTCCGGTCTAAATGATCAAACACAAACATCCCTAGGGATTTTGTATTGCTTTTCATACGTGTTCATCATGAGAGTCCAATCAGGAGTCGCGGCTAAGATGGAATAAGGTTTTAGTTTTGATTTTTTGTACGAACCGGCGAAGGAATGTAAAAATACGAAATCTAATTAGCTAGCGAACTCTAATTCAATTAGATGGTCGAATAGGATGGCCATTTGCAACATAAAACCACAGATAAATAAAGAATAGAACACACATGATGCAAGACGCCATCTTTATTTTTATATTTTATTTAAAACTAAATAATTAATATATAATTGTGACATGTTTTAAAACATTCTAAAGATAAATTTTAAATATATTTTATTTAAACTTAAAGTATAAGGTATAATTATTATTGAGCAGAAGTTGAAAACTATTTAACGTCTGGAATATTCCTGCAAGTTACAATTCCAGACGTCTGTACTCAGGCTGAGACCTTAGAGTACTGTTCTTTGACCTTTGTCCTTTGTCTTCCTCTATTCTGTAATTCTATAATATATATATAAATATAAACAATATTTGAAATCTTACGAAAATTCAGAAAATATATTCAGAATAACTCGAAATTAATTTTTAAAGTAATCCGATAAAAACATATTTATAATTACCAAAATAATTGTAAAACGAAAAAGCAAGGTTCCTGAAGGAATATAATAAGGTAATTATAAAATGTACGGTTAAATATTCAAAGTTACTTTCACAGCTTAAACTCCATACCAAGTAATCACAGCTTAAACGTTAATCCTTCTTTGACGTGGTTAATTTACGAGAAAACGGGAAAATGAGTTGATAATGGGGAACCGGGTAGGGTTTTCATAAATTACCTTTAGGAAAACATTTCTTCCTTTTGCATTAAGTATGTTATCGAATACTAAAGTTTGATGATGGCAATCAGCTTAATCTAATCTAATCTAATCTAATATAATTGTAGTAGGTTCGTGTCTGACTCATATAAACTGAGAAGGAAATGTAAAAATATTTTCCTTTCATTTGTATTTCTTACCATTACAAGGAAAATATTCCATTTTGTCAAATGATAGCCTTTTATATAAACTAGGGTCACGAACCGGACCTCGATTTTGACTCGCTGCGCTCGCAATATCTCGATAGAGTTCGGCGAATTGAGCGAAGCGAGTAACACATCTTCAATGCAACGTTCAAAGCTGAAACCGACAGGCAAAAAATATAGAATAATCAAATATCACATGGCGAAATTTTTTTACCTTGAAATCTATGGGACTGTCATTTTTTTGGTGATTATTCCTCAACGACATGAGTTTTTTTCCACTTTTTTTATAAACCATCGCTATAACTGTGCAAAATTTTATGAAAATCAGTAAAGCCGTTTTCATGCGAACCCCGGACATGGGATTCCAAGTCTCACATAGAGCGCTCCGCTCGCTTCGCTCAAAAATTCCCACAATATCTCGATACAATGCTATAAATGTCAAAAACGTATTAAACAATTAATAACATGATTTACATGTTACGCAATTGTGAAGAACAATGGGTTTACATACTTTTACATCATGAATATGAAATATTAGTGACAAAAAAATATGTATAAACGAATTTATACCATATCTTTATGTTAATAAGGTTTCATTTCGTTTAAACATACAATTGAAAGGTGGATGTAAATTTTTTTTGCATAAAATTTACTTAATTCCTGAACATATTAAGTAGATTGTAAAAAAAACAAAAAAAATGGTATTATGCGTCTTTTTAATAAAAAATATTAAGTAAAATTTTCATTAAAACAAAGTTTTACATAAAAAAAATATTCTAAAAAGAATATCTTATAAAATAAAGTTAATAAGTGATTTTTTTTTGTAATTCCAAAATTATGTTAAAAATTACAAAAAAAAGTGTTTTACCCTATTTTTGATATATATTTTTTTGTTTTTGGATTTAATTTTTTTTTGCAAAATAAGTAATCTGCACGGAGATACTCAAGAGATAAATGTATGTAGGTTAATCCTTACAGCGTACCTCTGTAACCTTATTATAGGATAAACAAATTAATGCTTCAAATAATTAAAAATCAAATATTATATAATAATTGTAAAATGATATTTACCAATACTTAATAGATTAAATAAAAAAATACGGTCTGCAAATAAATTAAAATTCTAAAAAAACATTAATTTAAAAAATATATTATGTAAAGGGTTTCCCTTTCACCGACAAACAGACAACTCATATATTTCCTAACATTTTTAAAAGAGAAAATTTTATAATGTAAAATTATGCTAATGTTATATTAAAAATTAATTCATATTATTAGCATTTATAAGCTAATGTACAAAATATATTATTTTGTTTGCTGACTCCACCTATCCGTATGTAAATGTTACTCAAGAGGCTAGCGTTATGACACTATTGTTTTAATTGCTAATTATTGTTTATAACAAAAGATATTTCATTGCGTTGCTTTTCAATTAAAAGTTTATAACAAATGACTATCTATGATAATAGATAAGTAATGGAAATGTGTGTGTGCGTGTGCGTATGGTTGTGCATGTGTGTAAGAGAGTGTGTGACTGTGCGTGTGTGTGCGAATGTTCGCGTGTGTGCGCGTGTGGGTGTTTGTGTGTGTGTGTGTGTGGGAGAGATTGTGTGTGATTGTGCGTATGTACGTGTGCGTGTGTGTGTGCGAATGTTCGCGTGTCTGAGCGCGTGTGTTTGTTTGTGTGTGTGTGTGAGAGAGATTGTGTGTGATTGTGCGTATGTGTGTGTGCGTGTATGTGTGCGTATGATCGCGTGTCTGTGCGCGTGTGGGTGTTTGTGTGTGTGTGTGTGTGAGAGAAAGATTGTGTGTGATTGTACGTATGTGCGTGTGCGTGTGTGTATGCGAAAGTTCGCGTGTGTGTGTTTGTGTTTCTGTCTGTGTGCGTATGTGTGCGTGCGTGTGTGTGTTACTCCAAACTATTAAAATGTGTACGAAATGTTAACATTTTATAATGTTATAGACAGTAGGTAATAATAATATATTTTTATATAGATATTTCAATAACCATGACCCGGTGACCGTTACATTATTGTTGTTGCGAAAGATGTTATATGAAATTCTTTTATATTTATAATCTTTTATTTACAAATCGTGATTTAAAAAAGAAACTTTTGTAATCTTTTAAAAGATTTTTAATTTGATTAGGAATTATCTATGAATAATAAATAGTCATTATTTATTTATTTTTATCTTTATATTATAATAAAAGAAAGAATTTAGTTTAAAATTTATATTTTTATATTTTTATCAAATATTATTTGACTTGTACACAATTAAAGGTAAGATTTCGAAAATCCTTAACTTGTAAGTATTAATTTAGGAGGTAAAAGATAAATATATAACATACTCTATTACATATACATAATATATGTTAAATATGTCATAAATATTAAAGATAATTTGTGTATCTTTAAAGAAAGAAAGAAAGAAAGAAAGAGAGAAAGAAATAATCAAACTTTTTTTAATATAACTGTTATAAAACTTTTGAAGACTGCATATATATATATATATATATATATATATATTCACAAGTGAATTCCGTTTGTCCGTTTAGAAAGTAAGTCTAGTGAGATGCGGACAGCATCGCAATGATTTGAGGTGAGAGGAGCAGCTTCCTTGTTCATTGAACTTAAATTATCTGACAGCAAAGATTTCAACGCTACAACGTAACAATGAGACATACATACCGTTTTCGATATTGTAATTAATTTAACAAAACTCGAAAACAATCATCCATATATCTTTATTATTAATACTTTATACAGACAAATTTATATATATATTTATTTGGGTAACGAGTAAAGTATGGTAATCTATGCTAGTGTAGAATTATATGTCAAACAACTTTTACTGAGAGCGAGTGTCAAAGGTGGAAGAGTCAGTCATAATCATGACCCAATAATGATTGAAAAAATTATAAAAATTATATGTTCGCTTGGCGTAGTATTAATCTATACATATAAATAAAATTTAAGTGTCTGTTTGTAATTCTAAATTAGCATCTTTTCACTAAATGCATATTTACGATACTGACATAAAATATATATATATATATATCTGACTGTCTGTTTGGTCTGGCTAATCTCAGAAACAGCTTAATTTATTGTAATAGGATTTTCACTGACGGATAACGATCTGGTCTAGTCTAGTCTAGTCTAGGCTAGTCCAGTCTAGTCCAGTCTAGTCCAGTCTAGTCCAATCTAGTCGAGTCTAGTCCAGTCTAATCCAGTCTAGTCCAGTCTAGTCCAGTCTAGTCCAGTCTAGTCCAGTCTAGTCCAGTCTAGTCCAGTCTAGTCCAGTCTAGTCCAGTCTAGTCCAGTCTAGTCTAGTCTAGTCTAGTCTAGTATAGTCTAGTCTAGTCTAGTCTAGTCTAGTCTAGTCCAGTCTAGTCCAGTCTAGCTCAGTCTAGTGTAGTCCTATCACTATTAACTGTTAGTTAGTAATATAATTTATAATAATTTTAGTTAAAAAAGTACACAAGAAATGTATCAATGTTGCTAACATGTATAAAGTGTGTTTCATTTAGAGATTTCTCTTTCAATGCATTGTTGAGGGAAATAGTTAATTATGTACGCAAATGTTGCAAGACGATCCGTCTTTGTACAGTTAAATCGGTGCTTCTGCCTACAAGTACTCGTACAAGAACACACCGGAATACAAAACACGGATTATCTCCCACTTACCTCATCATCACTCCAACATAGTGTTAGGAAAGTGGGACTCTGATTTGTTGAATAATTTTAAATATATATTAGTTAATTAGTATTTTATATTGTTTTTTTTGAAGTAATAAATTTATTTAAGAACCCTTTGTGTGAAAGAGATGAAGAAAATTTTTGTTTTATGATTCGTTTTTATAAAGTATTATATAATTATATATAACTCTATTTTACTGTATATATATTTATGTTAAACTAGCTCTGCCCACGACTTCGTCTGACAAAATATTTTTAAAACAAAAATAGCCTAAGTTACTCCTTATAACATCAGCTATATCAGTGAAAGTCCTGTTAAAATCGGTCCGGCTATTTCAGAGTTTAGCCAGAACAAACAAACAGGCAGACAGACAGATTTCTTTTATAAGTACTTAGTACCATATGTATTAGTGTAGACTGTTAATATGGAATTACAAACATAAAAAAAAATATATATGTATATATACCATATATTGTACTAAAGTAAAGTCAATTAGTAGTTAGTTCAGAACTCAGTAACAATATAACAAAACCACATTAACTTTAATTATATATGAATAGTCACAAAACATGAAACAGAAAACCATTGAGCTGTAAACCAAACCCTCACACACCAAATCGATCTTTATTCTCTGGTAATACATATTAAAATAGCATAAACTATTTTGAAAGTAGACGTTCTGGGCAGACTGTATAATCAACTTGGAACTATCACATTACAAAAAAAAGCGCTTTTTAACATCAATTAATTAAGAAACAATATTGTATTTTTTAAAGCGCTTCATCGCTTTAATATATATAATATTTTGATACTTGTAAAACAAACCTTAATAACCAAAGTTGGTACAGACTAACAAACAATAAGTTTATCCATTCAACTTGAAATGTAATCCAAACTCATTGTTATATCTGAATAGGACTCGTTATAAAGTTATTAACATGGTTTAGTTTAATTATACATATTCTATTTATTTATTTATTTATCTTTACGCCATCCCTTGCGGGGTAGCCAGAGACACAGCGCCAAACGCTACGGTCCCTGCATACCTCTGTCTCCTCGGCCATAGACATTAACCTCTTCATACATACCCTCGAGGGTCCTTATGCTTTTTACATGACCTTCCTTCAGTATCATAGATATTATGTTTTCGAAGGTCACTCGAGGCCTCCCCTGTCTATTTTAACCTCCTTTTTAATCATTAAATATAAGAAAAATTAATAAAAACACACTCAACTTTATATTATTATTCTAGACTAAAATATTATATTAAAAGTAAAAGTCGTTTGTTTGTTATCAATATTTATAAACAAATAGAAATTCGCATAATAATAATATACAGATTTGAGAGCTAATAAGTTTGATAATTATCAGATTATCAAATAGTTTTCTCTTATACGATAAAAAAATTTTAAACAAATATTCATGATTTTATTTTTATTTACATTAATATGGTCGACTCCATTTTGAATATTTGTTTTTAAAAGCATAAGATAATTCATCTTTTACGTTATAACATTAAACAAAAGTAGTTTTCTCCGTCTGTCCGTCTAGAGAGAGCGGCCATCTTTTTTTCTAAAACTTGCTTATATTTTCTCGATATTACTAAATTCGTCTAAACAAAAAACTTTTATTTTAAGAGATACTATGAAGATAATATGGATGGAATATGAAAAATGATTTAGTATGGAACAAGTAAATATGACATATGATATAAGATTGAAGACATATTGCGTCACAAAATAGCGAGATACAGGTAACGAATAACAGGTAAATCAATGGTAAATAACATATAGAAAGTGATGAAAATTAC
The DNA here is from genome assembly GCA_918358865.1 of Melinaea marsaeus rileyi. Lineage (NCBI taxonomy): Eukaryota > Metazoa > Arthropoda > Insecta > Lepidoptera > Nymphalidae > Melinaea > Melinaea marsaeus. The sequence goes on along the minus strand of OU911093.1, from coordinate 21,942,597 downwards.
CACTTACATACAAACTGATAAAATTATCAACCTTTTTTTTAACTAATATCAAATAATTTATTATATTATAACACTTTACTGATTAATAAAATATAAAAGAAAATCTAAGCATCTAATTTCCGTATAATGATAACTAAGATTTTATATTTCTCATAACTGACCCTTCTGACCCCTTCTGACCCTAGTAACATTACATAATACGGACGTTATACCAAGTGTATCCATGGGTCAATTATGAGACAGCTAATCAGCTTACGAGACCTTTTGGATAAATCTAAGAAAGATGTTTGTTAATATTATGTTTTTCAATATAGGGAATAGTAGATATAAGAATAGATTGTTGGTTATTTTTGTATAAAGATAAGCTTCTTATGTTCGTTACTGAGCTGAGCGTAAGCGAAGCGCTTAACCGTTTGGGAAACTTTTTTTTTGAAGCGACATAACATAATAATTACTGAACCGATTTGAATGAAAATTGGTAAAACTGTAGAACTTGAGAATGGGCATGTTTTTTAAGAAACAGAATTAAAATATGTCATTTCGTTCACAAATTATGGTAAAAAAACTGAGAGAGCTCAGCTCAACTCCTGCAGCGCATGGCGGGGGATCCTAGTATTATAAAGGTAAATTTGGTAAGATTTATAATAATATTACCAACCAACCAACGCTGACTGTTATAAATGGATGGATGGATGGATGGAGTTTGAACCAATCTAATAAGTATTTAGGACCTAAACAGTTAAAAACATACAATATATATATTATAATAGATTATTTTTATACTAAAATTATGTAAAACATATAATTTAATTAAAACTATATTTAAATTACAGAATTTACGTAACATTTAAAAAAGTTTTCCAGTATAAAAGAAATATTAACAGTGAATCGGAAATTATAAACAAATATATTCATAATATTAAAATGAATCAAACCTGGTTATATAAATGGCATAAAATCAAACAGCTGAGTTCGAGATGTGGGTCGGAGAGATATTATATGTTTTAAAATTTATACAATTATCATAGTACTGAATTAAATAAGAATGGAGTCTAATATATGGGATATAAAATTTATATAAAAATATATTTTTTTGTTGGATTTTTGTCGAATGATTGCATTTCTATCTAAGAAAGCTTCATCGTTGGATGAACGTCAATTTGTGCTTAATATCATTAACACTAAACCTACCGACAATTCTTGTATACCTGTTCCTACCGCACGCCGTCAAATTGACCGGTAATTAAAAGTTATTTTATTATATAACGCAGGTAATCATGGAAATAACTAAAAGTAAAGAGTGAAGACAATATTATATGCATATTCTAAGAATTGTCATGTAGTTTGATAACGATATTATAACGTTTAAAAATGTGTAAGTTTTACAAAATTTTAAGAACGGTCAATTTGACCGGCACTTGGTAGGTTTAGTGTTAAAAAATTGATATATTACATGAAAATAACGTTAATTCTCAGTAAATTTAATTAATACAATATCCAATGAAATAAATATATCAAGATCCACTTGTTCCAGATAACTTAACATATCAAACACAAATCTTGAAATCAAGTAATCATGAAGATAGATTAGATAATACCATTACAATTATTTGAGTCACCATTGCGTCACCACACGGACATAAATTTGATGTTACAATAATGTTTCCCGGCTATCCTTTCTACTGTTACAGAATAACCACAAAACCACTGTGAAAGTCATCTTTGTTTTAGACATTTTGTTACCGTGGGTCGAGGGTTTTAAACTCGTTTATGGCAACTTGTTTTTTTTACGTAAATTTTACGATGACATAAAAACAAACATACTAAAACATAACGTGGATATGAGAGTTGTTCTTCATATATGTAAAATACTTTTTATTTACTAAGAATAACTGATTAATTTAATTTAAGTTAAGGGTTATCCATACAATTTAAACTATAAAAATACTCTACTAAGTCCACTAGCTCTACAACTATTAGGAAATGAAAAAACTTAATAATTCTAAAATTTATATATATATATATATATATATATATATATATATATATATATATATATATATATATATATATGCCAGTAATATTAATAGTCTCTGTAATCACTTTATATGTGTAATATATCCTACAATTACCTACATGTAATATATATTGTCAGGTAACTAACTCTTCGTGTTACATACGCTAAATATGCCATCTCTTTCACACTCTCCCTTTCAAATTACCATAATAATACTGAATCATCGTAAACTATACCGTATAAATATACCTATATATATATATATATATATATATATATATATATATATGTATATTGCATTTTCTCGTAAAGCATCGATATAATGTGATTTGAATATAAACGCATGTCAGGCTGCGCCCGCGCATAAGAAGTCGATCTAAATAGCGTGTTATACAACATCTATTACGGTAGCATGTGATTTGAAACGCATTAATAGACAAAAGATTATATTACATAATCACTGTTTTAGAGAGAACGGATGATATATTTATCATTTTCAGCTTTAAATGATCAAGTGTATCAAATAGTGTCACTCACACCATACTTATCAAGACACTAACTTATAATAAGTAAGTTACAAACGCTCTGAACCACAACACAGATGTATGTCTACTGATCACTGTTTAACAATTCAATATTTATAGCAATGAAATAGAATCCATCAATCAATTCGTTAAGCTAATAATTGTTAATAAAAAAAGAAATCCGTGGGTAGCAAGGCGACCTTGACTTGACTATATGTAATGTTTGATTTGTGAATTTACTTCATTACATTTTATTAAAGCCTTATTGAATTTTGTAACAATATTTCAATACATTATAACAATATACTAATATTAATTGGAGACCAAGTTAAACTGGTTTTCTTTATTCTTTTCTATAGGAAGCAGTAACAATAGCTCCAAAAGATGTTCTTTTCAATCTATATCTCGCTAAATTAGGTTCTAGTTAGAAAAAGGAAAGCCTAGGACATTAAAAAGAGCCGTAACTTTCATTAAACTTTAAGTGTTGAATAATAAAAGACTTTTCTTTTGCTCTCGTCCATTTTAAAGTTTAACTCTTTCGCAAAACAATAATTATATATGCACTTATAAAATAAATTATAATTCTTCAAATTCCTTTTATAATTGAAGTAATAATTGTTAATATATATTATATATAAAGGCCGGCCATATTGTAAAATCAAATTATATCTCAAGAACGATAAAATCTGACCCAACAAATGTTTAACTAACATGATGATTACAAAATATTTGTAATCTTAGAAAAGAAAGGATGTATTGCAAAATGGATGCGTTGAAGCAATTGTTATGTGAATATTATTTATTATTTTTGACTACTGATTCAGTGGTTAATGATTCTTAAGGCAATGAGGTTATGAGTTCGATTCCATCACAGGACTCTGTATGTAAAAATTAAGTATTAATTTAAATTATGTATAAATTAATTAATCGATTTTCTTTTGCCACACCCCAGTATCAGTAAAAATCTGGAGCACCTTGTTAGGGATGTAAAAAAATCGATTTAAAAGAAATCGATTTTAATGTTGCATATAATCGTATAATAATCGATTTTTTAATCGATACCAAACAGTCAGTATCAGAAATTTATGATTCTTATATAAGAATCTTAATGTATACTTATATTAATTAATTATTATTAAGTATGACGTAAAAATATTAATTAAAAGTTTATATCTCGTCCTTTGGAGAATGGAAAGTGGCCGATAATTTATTAACATTTTTATTTATATTTAATAATCATTTAAACCTGCATCTTTGTTGTATAAACCATCCAATTATTTATATATTTATTTTAACACTAAACCTACCGACAATTCTTGTATACCTGTTCCTACCGCACGCCGTCAAATTAACCGGTAATTAAAAGTTATTTTATTATATAACGCAGGTAATAATGGAAATAACTAAAAGTAAAGAGTGTAGAAAATATTATATGCATATTCTAAGAATTGTCATGTAGTTTGATAAAGATATTATAACGTTTAAAAATGTGTAAGTTTTACAAAAGTTTAAGAACGGTCAATTTGATCGGTACTTGGTAGGTTTAGTGTCAAGCCTGCATCTTTATTGTATGAACCATCCAATTATTTATTAGATTTTAATCAATTTCTAGATATACATTCGATCCCGTCACTCCATCTTTGTCCACTATATTTGGGATAGAATAGCTTTCTTTTATTATGGTATCTATTGCAAAACTCTTATACGTACCAACAGACAACATGTCAGGTTTTATTATATATATACAATAATTGAGAATTGTATAGATAAACAAAATAGATAACTTAACTATATCTTATAAGATACCGTTTTCTTTTTAATCATGCTCAGGAAACCTGCATCTTCTTTACATATCTTTCTTAATATATGTATATATTCCTATGCTATCAAATAATATTATTAAGGTTATTTATCTTATTTTATTGTCCATTCTTTGTTGAAAACAGCATCTTGCAGTAAAGATTATTTTCTATATTTCAAGATTGCCGCAAAGATGTCATAATAATAATACTAGGGGAGCGACAGGCTCTCAATTTCAAAGCGCTGCGCTCGCGAAATCTCGATTGCCGTTTGCATATTAAGTGAAGCGAGTGTAATGACTCATCGTTTCCCATTGACTTCAATGTGATATCAGTTTTTTGACGATTTTTCCTCAACATGATATTTTTCAATTTTTTTTTAAAACTATCACCTAATCTGTGTCTTTTTGATTGCAAAATTCCATAATTTTCCGTCAAGTAGTTTTCGAGCCTATTCGTGATAAAGAATGTGAAAAAGTCTCCGGTAGAACGCTCCACACGCTACGCTCGCTTCGCTCAAAATACATTTAATTAGCTCTAGTTATCTATATGAGTCAGCAATTGATAGACGATGTGTGCTGTTATTTATATAAGTGGAAATGTTATATATAACGCAATTGGTATACCTAAATTGATGACTATTTACTTTCTATTTACTTAGTAAATAACATAAATATAATATGTATTTATTACAATAATGTAAATTAGTATTATAGGAAACTACAAATACCACAAACCGCACCAAAACCCCAAACCTTTTCACGATTACCTCAAATTCCAAAACTAGCCATTACTGCCATAATCCAATGGAGACCTCTTGTCAACTAAAAATTATTTTGACAGACAAGTTTGTTAATAAAAACTCGCTCAAATAGGATTACCTATTCAGGAGATATGATGTCACAGACGCACAGACACATACATGGTCATGGTTATCCATGTTATGTGAAACTAATAAAAAACTCTCGCTTTCAAACAAACTTGATGCTTAGAAGTTATGCTGATACATACATACATACATACGTTAAACTTATAAATTCTTTTATTGCATCTGGGGTTAAATAAAAAAATTGCTTACCTAAAATTTCATATATATATATATATATATATATATATATATATATATATATAGCTTGAGTTAAATTCACATATCTTTCTCTGTTCTGACATTTTTTTGTCATTTAAACTCGACTGGTTTGTCTTATTATCGTCATTAAGAGACGTTAAAAAAAGAAAGCGATCAGAAAAACTTTAAGCATTTATTACTTATGCTTTATTGATGCGGTTTTGTCGGAAGATATATTAAATATTTATTTTATATTTTTCACACATTACAGAATAGGATTTTATTTTGATGTTACAGAATAAGTATGAATTAAACTAACTTATTGTTTAACACTAAACCTACCAAGTACCGGTCAAATTGACCGTTCTTAAACTTTTGTAAAACTTACACATTTTTAAACGTTATAATATCGTTGTCAAACTACATGACAATTCTTAGAATATGCATATAATATTTTCTACACTCTTTACTTTTAGTTATTTCCATTATTACCTGCGTTATATAATAAAATAATTTTTAATTACCGGTCAATTTGACTGCGTGCGGTAGGAACAGGTATCCAAGGATCGTCAGGAGTTTTAGTGTTAAAATAATGTTTTTAATACTTATTCTTGAATAAATTTAAATAATTGCTTGAACAAAGTCATCGCCAAATATTTATATATATATATATATATATATTATATCAATATTTGAGTTATAGAAAGTATTTATTGATTTCCATATTCGTATTGAATGATTTTGACTTCAACCTTTACCAAAGGTTAATTTCACACTCTTTTCACGTATTACGTAATGTCAAATAACGTAAACATATTTATCGAAAACATACCAATTTTCACATGTTTTATACAATTTTATAAACAAATTATTACATTTTTGAGAATGTTAGTCGGTTTTCATTGACAAATTATTTTAATATTATTTTATTATTAAATTGATTCACGTTGAAGACTCATGTCAGATATTATAAGTGACTGACATTTTGATGACTTTGTATTTAAAAATGTTTAGTTCATAACTTAAATAAAATGCATAATAATAATAATATTACCTAACACTTAAGTACTTAAAAGTGTATTAATTATTAAAAGATAACTCTATTATGAAACGAGTCAATTGAAGTCAGATTATAATATAGTTAAAATATATGGTATACAATTGACAATAGGATTTGAAGAAACTGAAATAACTTTACGTAATAAGAACTATATTATTAGTATGTAAAAGATTAAAACAATTTTTTGTTATATAATTTTAAAATACTATTTTTTTAATTATAATAAAAAATAAATACGTACGATTTGGCGTAATTTAAGGATTTTTTTTTTAAATTCGTGATCGTGAAAGTGTCAGTGATTGTTTTCACCAAAGATTTTGGACATTAAAATCATAATTCTCATATGGCCTGAAGGCCGAATGTTAGGAAGAGTCAGGGAGAGAGGCGTCGACGGAGCGTCTGTATAAAAGCCACAAGACCCAAGCACAGAGCATCACACAACAACGAGACCTCCGTGAGACAACATGAAAGCCTTCTTGGTAGGTATCCGTGCAGTGAAAGTGTTGTGACCCGTGTGACCCAGCCGTGCTTCCTTGTAGGATTGTGACTAGTGCGAGCGATCCGATATATCGATACCACGTATTGAGGAAATTCTAGTGTTTTAACAAAATAATAATCGGAATTTTTTTGATTAGATATTCTAAATGTTCTAAAATTTGAATCGAAATACAAATTACATTTTTTATTTCTGTTAAAGGTATTAGCGGCCGTTGCGGCTATCGGCTCGGCGAGACCCGAGGCGGGATACTCCTACAACGCTCCCGGAGGCGGGCATGGCGGTGGCATCGGAGGTGGCATTGGAGGTGGCATTGGAGGCGGACATGGTGGATTCTCCTCCGGAGGTCTGAGCTCCAGCTCCTTCGGTGGTATCGGAGGCGGTATTGGCGGCGGTATCGGCGGCGGTATCGGCGGTGGATTCTCATCCGGCGGTGGATTCTCATCCGGCGGCGGCGGTGGATTTGGGGGTGGAGCCGGAGGTGGTTTCGGAGGTGGCTTCGGAGGTGGAGCAGGAGGCGGTTTCGGAGGTGGTGCTATCGTCCAGAAGCACATCTACGTCCACGTTCCTCCCCCAGAACCTGAAGAACAACGCCCACAAGTGATCAGCGGAGGTGGCGTACCCCAGAAGCACTACAAGATCATCTTCATCAAGGCCCCAGCACCTCCTGCACCAGTTGCCCCCATCATCCCCGCTCAAGCCCAAAACGAAGAGAAGACCCTGGTCTACGTGCTGGTCAAGAAACCCGACGAACAACCCGACATCACCATCCCCACTGCCGCCCCAACCCAACCCTCAAAACCAGAAGTATACTTCATCAAGTACAAGACCCAGAAGGAAGGTGGTATCGGCGGTGGTATCGGTGGTATTGGAGGTGGTATCGGCGGTGGTATTGGCGGCGGTAGCATCGGCGGAATTTCCGGCGGCAGCCTGTCTGGTGGAAGCATTGGCGGCGGTATCGGCGGTGGTATTGGCGGTGGAAGCATTGGCGGTCACGGCGGTTCCAGCGGTATCGGAGGTGGCCTCATCTCCGGACACGGTTCCGGCTCCGGAGTCAGCTCCTCATACGGCCCCCCCGGCCAGTCCGGCCCATACTAAACTGAACTGCCAACATGTGATACATAGCCGGCGACAAACTAATTTTAAGTAGAGAAAAAAAAATTACGGTGCCTAAATGTATTTATGTAAATAGTAATTTTAATGTATAATTATAGTTGTATTATAAATATTTTTTGCATAAAAAATCGATAAACAAATGAATCACAATCTTTCATTCCCAAACTCTCTAAAAGATCAAACATTACAAATGTGTAGAACAAATAGAAAAATCGAAAGCCAATAAATACTAAGTGGAAAACACACACGCATTTATTGACCTCTCAATATATGCACAAGTGATTTGACTATATATGATAGAAAGTTAAGTTTTCACCAATATTACGCAATGGGTGACCTCACTTGCATAACAGAGATGCTCCTTGCAAAACACAAGCGAGCATAAAGTAAAAGTTATTATTACATAATTGCACCCACTAAACATTATTACGTAAAACCTTGACATTTGGAAAATAATATATATCATTATATATATATATATATATTAACAAACAGATTCCATTCGGCTTAACTTTCCCACCTTTAATAATAAACTCATTCATGTCAGTTATAATCCTATTCGAATAATTACAATACAATTATCATTTAATACGAAGATTTAATTCGTACTTTAAGAATCATCATACTTATCTTATGTAACCAGCTTTTAAAATTAACTAATAATATCCATACATATAAAAAATTTAAGTGTCTGTTTGTAATTCCAAATTAACAGCTTCTTATAAACATATAAAAAAACTGTTAGGTCCAGCAAAACTGACGGCTGGACCTATTTTAACAGGACTTTCACTATAACCGGTGTTAAGGAAATAACTTTTATTTTAAAAAACATTTAAACGATGTCGCAGGCAAAGCTAGTTTATTAATCAACCTATATAACCTAACAATATTATATTTTTAAAATACATTTTGAATTTCATAAGTCCTTATTCATTTTCTCGCGCTCCAAATGTTATAATTACAATATTGCAATTAACTTGTAATTGTCTTGTTTTTCTCATATTGTAATATTATTTGAATATCTTTTACATCTATTAATTATGAATATGTTGTGCAAAATAATAAGAAAAACTGGGATCCGCCATCCGTGCGCGGCGGGTGTTGAGCTGAGCCCCTCTCCTTTCTTCTTTTCTTGATAACTTTTGAATGGCTAAACATTTTTTCAATCTGTTTTCGCTATAATATCCGCGTTCGACTCAAACATACATGAGAAAATTTTTAGCTAATTATCTCGTCGCATTCTGGAGACAACTAAACACAAAAAAGGTCTCCCAAACGGTTAAGAGCTTCGCTTACGCTCAGCTCAATAATATTACATATTAATATGACAAAAAAAAAATTCTAAACATATGTTACAACATAATTTTAACAATTTGTCGATAATCAGCTGTTAAGAAAAGTCAAGATCATTTATTATGAAACGATAATTTTTATCCAATTTTGTTAACAATGGCTACACTCGGCCATTACTCATAATGACTTGGATATTTCACTGTACCAATTCTGTAATGTAATATAGTTTGTTCATCGACTTTACCCGTTAATATTCATTTAATATTTACTATAACAGAAATATTTAATATGATTTTATTACATGTAAGATATAATAATATCCAGTACATCTCTAAAATATTCGTGTTTCCGTATGTATTTATATATTTAAAGTAAAATATACTTTAATTTTTATATGATAAGGTTTAAAATGGATAAAATCATTTTGGATACAGCGAAAGCATGGTACCACTCTCACTCTTCAATATGACCAAACCTGTTTGTTTACTTTGTAAATACAATTAAAATACAACCTTATTATAATAGGATAAGGTTTAAATTTGTATAAAATTGATATAAAACATCTGTTATGTAAGAGGAACGAGTTAACGTGTTTGTATTTTTAATTGCTTCATTTAAATATCAGCTGTTCATCTTTTATTATATAACCAATTTTTTTACACTTATCTCATCCGATATCTCGTTTAAAAGAAATTAGAAATCTCTGCTGTCATATTGAGATAAGAGAAACCGGATGAAAAATATATAGAATTATTATATATATATATATATATATATATATACTAGCTTATTCTCTCCCGCTTCGCTGGGCACACTATTAATTTGGATGTGAACTTAGGTTGTTATGGTAACCTTTGTCATAGTATCCGTTGTCATCGTAATCGTTACTATGGTTACCGTTGCTATAGCAAGTCTTACCTCTGCGTTAAGTGTATAGCTCCTACAAGTTTAAAACTTGACGAAATGCAAAAAGTTGAAATCCGTCGGGATAGGAATTCAGTAAAATCCGTTCTTAGTGGACATTACAAAAGAAGTAACTAGGTAAAATTTTAAGTTAATCGGACAGATAGTTTCTGAGATTTCGTGACGAATTTTTATACTATTATGAAATAATAAAAGTTAAAAGGAGAAAAATATTTATGGTATCTTATTATTCTAATATAAATTGAAGGAATAGTATAATTTACTTAATATTTTTTCTAATTGTACCCTCTTTAATACTAAAAGTAGCTACACACTAATACAGGAATAAGTCCCCTAAATCCCTAAATAAATATAAACACATCACTAAACTATATTATATAGCAAATCATTTCTTAACAACATATAAAAGATATAAAAAGAAAAAAAGATGTTTTGACACTTTTATCTTTTCATGGTATGTGTGTAAAAGATTAAGAGCGAAAAGAAACATCGTAATTTGGTAAGACAGACTACCTCTTCCTCTCCTAATATCTTATTCCCATCTTAATTTCATATTCAAGTAAGCGTTAAACGTACTTTTGAATTCAATTATTTCATTAAAATTTCAGTTCCTGGTTACACTGGTTCCTCAAACAATATTACAAATAAAATAATTAATTTTATTATGACTCAAAACTGCGTTTTAAATTTAAATAATATATAATCATGGCGGTTGCAAGCAAATATCGCCTAGTATGATCAGCCTAAATCCCAACTAATATAAATGTAAGGGCTTTATGTGTCTTCTCAGACAGATCAGTTACTGATTGTCTGAAGTACTTACTAGTACGCTACTTCCAGTTCATATTTATTATTTTATTAAATAGATCAGCATGATGGTTAGTTTTTACATCAATTTCAGTTGTCTTGTTCAACTAGTTACCAGAGACTTCTTCATAAACTATTAGCACCGCACAGCAAATCTACAAAATTAAACTCTTTAAAGGCAATAAGAGATAAAAACTATCCTATTTTTTAAGTTGGATCAAAATATTTATGTCTTTAAAGTAGTCGGTGGTTAAGTTTATCTCAAAAACTTCGTAACATTTGATTATATACATATATATATAATATAAGGTTTGTAATTATGTTCATTATTTATATAATATACGTTATTTTCCTTTTCAAATGTAAGTCTTGTGAAATGAATCCTCAAAAGTAATCTTTTGTCACGAGATATTTTATTTATAAAAGAAAATTAATGTACGTTAAAATATATTTATGAAAGATGTTCATTGTTTTGGTATCTTTCTTTCTGTATTTTTCCAAAAAGACACTAAAAAAAGAACGAATCTAAAATTTAGTAACATCTTCCACTGTCGTAATAAGTAAAAAGTATGAAACAAAAGTAAAATCATTAAAGAAGTTATCGGTTATACAAAAAAAAGTAAACGTATCGCTTATGGAAATTTACTTAATGGGCGTAGTCTTTTCTGTTTGGGCAATTAATCATTTTAACGAGCCCACTTCAATTTAATGGAAATGCCACAATGACCACAATGTGGTGTTCGTTCCAGTGATGTTTATTGTCTCGAAATTTATTGTTCGGTAGCCATTTTGGTTTTAGATATATGGACGCCATTTTGGTATTTGATATTACAAAATTTTATTGTATTTCACTTAACAAGTAAATAATTAATATTTTTAATATGAATATATTATTGTAAGTCAAATAATTTCTTTTTTTTTATTCAGTCGCCATTTTGGTTTTAGATATATGGACGCCATTTTGGTATTTGATATTACAAAATTTTATTGTATTTCACTTAACAAGTAAATAATTAATATTTTTAATATGAATATATTATTGTAAGTCAAATAATTTCTTTTTTTTTATTCAGTCGCCATTTTGGTTTTAGATATATGGACGCCATTTTGGTATTTGATATTACAAAATTTTATTGTATTTCACTTAACAAGTAAATAATTAATATTTTTAATATGAATATATTATTGTAAGTCAAATAATTTCTTTTTTTTTATTCAGTCGCCATTTTGGTTTTAGATATATGGACGCCATTTTGGTATTTGATATTACAAAATTTTATTGTATTTCACTTAACAAGTAAATAATTAATATTTTTAATATGAATATATTATTGTAAGTCAAATAATTTCTTTTTTTTTATTCAGTCGCCATTTTGGTTTTAGATATATGGACGCCATTTTGGTATTTGATATTACAAAATTTTATTGTATTTCACTTAACAAGTAAATAATTAATATTTTTAATATGAATATATTATTGTAAGTCAAATAATTTCTTTTTTTTTATTCAGTCGCCATTTTGGTTTTAGATATATGGACGCCATTTTGGTATTTGATATTACAAAATTTTATTGTATTTCACTTAACAAGTAAATAATTAATATTTTTAATATGAATATATTATTGTAAGTCAAATAATTTCTTTTTTTTTATTCAGTCGCCATTTTGGTTTTAGATATATGGACGCCATTTTGGTATTTGATATTACAAAATTTTATTGTATTTCACTTAACAAGTAAATAATTAATATTTTTAATATGAATATATTATTGTAAGTCAAATAATTTCTTTTTTTTTATTCAGTCGCCATTTTGGTTTTAGATATATGGACGCCATTTTGGTATTTGATATTACAAAATTTTATTGTATTTCACTTAACAAGTAAATAATTAATATTTTTAATATGAATATATTATTGTAAGTCAAATAATTTCTTTTTTTTTATTCAGTCGCCATTTTGGTTTTAGATATATGGACGCCATTTTGGTATTTGATATTACAAAATTTTATTGTATTTCACTTAACAAGTAAATAATTAATATTTTTAATATGAATATATTATTGTAAGTCAAATAATTTCTTTTTTTTTATTCAGTCGCCATTTTGGTTTTAGATATATGGACGCCATTTTGGTATTTGATATTGATTTATTTTAAACTACATTATAAAAGACTTATAATTTATTTTTATTAAAGTATTTTTATAGTAACAATTTATTTAATTTTAATTAAAGTATCCAAAGGATCTGTCAGCAAAATTTTTTTAATGACTAATTTTCATAATTCTATCAAACGTCTTCGCCAGAGGGATGATTATAATTTTATCATCTCGTTTAAAAGCCTAAAAGAAGGCTTTAATATAAATTGCCTTTAACTTTACCATTTTCCTGCGGTTTCGTTCGGCTTTTTTCTATTAAAACGAGTTTTGCAAAATGTAACTGATGTATGTTCGTGTGTTTGTTGTATTGTTGAGACTTCACCCACATTCGACGGGTCATTGACACCACAGTATTTATCATTTACTTTATTATGAACCATTTTGAAAATACCAATAAATTTGATGTTTCGACAATTATATATTATTTACAAATTTATTATGGATTTTAATATTTATGTGTGTGTAATTTGTGTCTGTGTGTGTGTAAAGTGTAATATTATTTGTTATATAAATAAACAAAATTTATTAGACAAAATAATTGCATACAATTCGAATTAAATATATAAAGTAGGCATTTACACGCACTTTTGAATCAATTATTACATTAAGGTCAGTGTAGTCAGTCCGTAAGATACCACGGGTATGCTGCTCTGAGAAGAGCCAGAAACTCAACAGTTGCTCTTTTTAAAAGAAATTTAACAATGTTAGATGTATATTATAATATCATTTGCAAATGAGTCGATAACTAAAGTTGCACACATTACGATCAACTTAAAACACTTGAATGTTATAATAAGATTTATTTAATAATACACTTTCTTAGATCTAAAACTAAGTTAAATAAAGTCTAAGATATCTCGAACTTTATTAACTTTTTAATTAGTAATGATATATAACAATTATACTTAAAAAGATATAAAAAGATATCATAAGATAATAAGCATTCTAAATGAGCGTAAAAGATAGATCTATTGTTTACGGCTTTCTTTTGCATTTTCCTTGTCATAACATTTTCATTGTTATAACATTTCCTTATCATATAAATTTATTTATTCATTATAATTGACATTTATATGATAAAAATGTATTATTTAATATTAATTATTCTTTTTATAGTATTAATTGTTTTTTATCTTCGATTTAGTGAAGTCTTGGTATGGAATCTAGATATGCTGTAAGTCTTGACCTAACCCACTCGAGCTTGATGAGTCGGACATATTAGGTAAAAACATCATTTTTTATCAAGTAATTAATTGATTTGTAATAATTATTTTATCATTGAAATGTTTCTCTTTAATAAAATAAAACTTTGTAATTGAATAAAACAAAATAAAACTAAATCTTTACTTAGTTTGGGAAATAAGAGATTATAGAATCAACTGTTAAATTGGGCCAACATTGACAAATATACCATACCAATAGGCCAATTTATTATCAAATGTGTAACATTTGGACCAAATATGCCCAAACAGGATATTACGTGATTCACCTACATTTAACAATAAATTCAGTTATTACGTAAACATGAGTCAAGAGAAAGTGGACTCGATAAAGGACTTCTCATTGTTGTCTCAAGCGATTGTGATATTTTTATTTATGTTTCTCCTATTATTATTGAGAACATATAAATTTACGCCTTAGCAGTTATTTCATATATTTTTTGATGTAAAATTTGACGTAAAAAACTAATATTTTATTGATTCTTGTCTATATTTAGTTAAAGTTATACTTAGATTGTTAACTTAGTTGTATGTTAATTGTAAATAAAAGATATAAAACTTAAATCATATACGTGTCTGGTAAAAAGATAAAAGATAAAAATAAACTCTTGAGAAAGTACTTTGTAAGCGAGTGAGGTTGGTCTTGAATTATTCGGTATAATTAATTACACCGGAATTAAATTTACATTTTATTTTACAATATATATATATATATATATATATATATATATATATATATATATATATATATATATATATATATTATTTGCACGTTTTCTAGTCGTAGGCTACTTGCAACCGGCAAATAAATATTGACTCATTTACACTTTACAGGTAGGTGTAAAAAAATGAAGTCAACAATCACTTGTTTCAAATTCAAATTCAAATAGATATTTGACATTTAAAATATGTATTTAATAGTTTTTATATCATTCGGACATAATGTACTTAAACTCTAGCAGGGCTCAAAAACCGACTAGAATCTATATAATATATAAAATGATCAAGATTATAAAATATATAAGTCGCTCTATACTTTCATTAGATCAATCAAATATCAAAATAACTAGTTAACTATATTTCATGTAAACTCAAACAAGTCTTACACTATTAACTTCATACTCGTTTGGTTTAGATTAAACTTGTTATATCCAGTTAGTTAACTACCCAATACTGTCAATATATACACATATATATATATATATATATATATATATATATATATATATATATATATATATATATATATATGCATTATTGTGAATCCATTCACTTTTATCAGAACTCTCACATTTTTAATACCTTCCATACATAAAAGTCATTTTAAATGAACAGTTATATGAATAAAAATGTCTGAGTAATTATCGCCATTATTTCATTTATATAACACTTATGTTGTTATAAGAACAGGATGTGAATACAATTGAAAGTATATTAATAATTACCGGTCAATTTGACGGCGTGCGGTAGGAACTGATATACAAGAATTGTCGGTAGGTTTAGTGTTAATACATAGAAGTGACATATAATAAATATTTTCCTAATTTATTCATATCTAGTACTTCAAGAGTTCTGTGGTAGTTTTTACAATATTAAAACCAAGATAAGGTGAACTTTTGATAAAGTTTCTTTTAATAAAAGTAATTTTTATTATTTAATTTAAATTAATAAATATTGAAACTAAATTATTATCGTTTCTCAAAATTTTGCACTAGTTGTGCCCATGACTTTGTTTGCGTAAAATAATAAAATAATATATGTTGACTAAAATAATTAATTGAAATATGAAGAACCTTCATATGTTTATTAACAAATAATTTCTCTAAGTTTGTCAAACTATTAACAAAGTATATATAATAAATGTTAAATAATTGAGCAATATCTTGATAAATACTAAATAAGGCAGTATTGAGCAACAGTAGCGCCATCTTTTGTGGGATCGGGGTCAGATCGAGAACGTAAAATGAGAAGAGCATCGTCCGGCAACTTACTATTGAGTACAGATTATAAGATTATAGCGAAAAAGCGATTTATACAAGCTGTGCCCACGACTTCGAGTGGATTGTTTTTAAATGTAGCCTTTTACTCCTTATATTCAGCTATCCACAAGTGAAAGTTCTATTAAAATCGGTCCGGCCGTTTCAGAGATTAGCCCGAACAAACAGAGGGACGAATTAAAAATCTACTCATACCTCTCTGTTTGTTCCGTCTAAGCTCTGAAACAGCTCGACGGATTTTAACAGGATTTTCACTCACAGACAGCTGATGTCATAAGGAGTAAAGGGTACATTTATTTTAAAAAACATTGCGAACAAGGTCGTGTGCACAGCATATACATATATATATATACTAGGATCCGCCAACCGTGCGCGGCGGGTGTTGAGCTGAGCCCGTCTCCTTTCTTGATAACTTTTGATTGGCTAAACATTTTTTCAATCTGTTTTAGCTATAACATCCGCGTTCCGCTCAAACATACATGAGAAAATTTTTAGCTAATTATCTCGTCGCATTCTGGAGATAACTAAACACAAAAAAGGTCTCCCAAACTGTTAAGAGCTTCGCTTACTCTCAGCTCAATAAACTAAGTCTGTACACTTATAAATTGTACCAATCTTTTGCGATATTCAGTCAAAGGGCAAGTGAATGGGACAGATCTAGAAGTGGATTGTTGTAATTTTACTTGTATGGAATAACTAACTCATCACCTCCTTTTTTGAAAGTAGGTTAGATGTTAATGATAATTCGTTTATGTAATTAAGACAATAATTCCTCTGTAACAGATTATAAATAATTCATTTTTATAATGGACATCGAATTAAGTGATAATTAAGTTAAAATGGAGGCAGTTATTTGACTAAATTTATATGTATTTTTGTATTAAACATGCTGTGAACACTTCGTTTACATCAGCTATAGTGAAAGTCCTATTAAGATCGGTCCAGCCGTTTCTGAGATTAGCCGGAACATACAGAGAAAAATGTTGATCAAAATCTGTCAATTTGGAATTACAAACAAACATTTATTATTATTATATAGATTAAAAAGACGTCCATATATATAAAATATATAAAATTTGACAAATCTATTAAAAATTCCATGTTGTAATATTACTCTCAAATTTCCACAAAAAATATCTTTTAATTGACACCCTACTACCATTATATACTTTCACTGACCACAAAATATAATTTTGATATAATAATACAATTAAAAATCAACTCTATTCCTAGGTAAAAAGATTTAATATCGTACGTATACTATAGGTAGAGGCGTGTGAACTAACACTGGGTAAGGCACGTTACACAATACTTACGTCAGACAAGACGACCTTTGACTTCATAGGGATGGAATTTTTAGTATCGATGTTTTTTACTAACAACTAATCCTAATACTATTAAAAAAATATTTAATCTGTGAGAAGTTTAAAAATATCTTGTTATATGTAAGAGCTGTCGTTATGATGAACAGTGTTGAAAATTTTAATATAATTATTCTAATTTACTCCTTATAACATTATCTATCTGTCAGTGAAAATCCTATCAAAATCGATCCAGCCGTTTCTTATATTGGCCGGACCAAACAGACAGACATGCACAGAAAAATATTGTTTTCTTTTTGTAAGTATATACTTTCATATGCATTTAGTGAAACGCTGTTAATTTATAATGACAAACAGACACTTAAATTTTATTTATATGTATAGAATGGACAAGGATTTGGTGAAAGATTTTAGGGTAATCTAGTAACACAGAGTGAAAGAGCAAAGTATATCACAAGGAATACATATAAAATGTAATATAATATTAAAAAAGTTAAAAGAGGAACTAAATTACCTTTCTTTACCTAATAATATATTATTAATAATCTTAACTAAACAAATTATGAATTAATTTAATTCCACAATACAAGCCTTGAAAACAAAAACTAAATTTTAGTAACTATTATATAATTAAGGGTCCTTGAAACAATATTAATCAATACATAAGATTAGATTTATCGATTATCGATATAATTTCATCGACATGGGAACATCACTAGAAACACGGTTGGTTGAAACTGCCCTCAGTGTAGCAACAATACTAATATCTAAAGATCATGTGAATCATAATGCAACTTTGTTACAGTTATTTAGTAATAATTTTTTGTGTTTCCTAAGATCTTACCCCAGTTATTTAGTGATAATTACTCATCTTAGCGAAACTTACCCCAGTTATTTAGTTATATTTGCTTATCTTAGTTAAACTTACCCCAGTTATTTAGTAATAATTGCTTATATTAGTTAAACTTGCCCCAGTTATTTAGTAATATTTGCTTATCTTAGTTAAACTTACCCCCGTTATTTAGTAATAATAGCTTATCTTAGCGAAACTTTCCCTAGTTATTTAGTAATAACTGCTTATCTTAGTTAAACTTACCCTAGTTATTTAGTAATAATTACTCATCTTAGCTAAACTTATCCAAGTTATTAAGTAATAATTGCTTAAATTAGCTAAGAGCTAACCCCTAACAGTTATAACTACAAATTGCGAAGAGATCATAACCTTTTATATAGAAATTAACTAAAAAAAATATAATGAAATTGTATAATGGCAAAAATAAAAGATTTTTATGCAATAATTCTGTATTTTTAATGTTTTCTCAGCAGACTGATTCAATAATGTAATTTCAGATTCGTATCATGATTCATTTCACATGGTCTGATTTACATGACTTTGTCTAATGGAAGTAGGTTATTTAGTTTTAGTATACTTCGGTTGGGATAGGATTAGATATAATAGTTTTAGTGTATTGAATAAAATATGTAAATTAAAGCGGTTAATATATATATAAATTTAGTTAAGTATTTCATTAATAGTACTTTTTTAATGAACTTGCAATGCTGACGACTTGGTTTGCGTTTTATGCTTTAAAAATGTTCTTCAAGTTACTTCTTATAACATCAGTCAGTGAAAGTCCTGTTAAAATTGGTTTAGGCGTTATAGAGATTAGCCAGAACAAACAGATAATCAGATAACAATTTATAAATATTTTTTTTATACCATATATACTTATCATATACATTTAGAGTAAATATGTTAATATGGAATTACAAACAGACCCTTCAATTATACTTATATATGTATATATATATATATAGATTTTATTAATTAATATGATTCAGAATTATCCTTACAGAGTTAAAAATTAATTACATAAAGAAATCTCTAAGAAAGTAGGACATACAACGTATTTTTAATGTGACAACTAACTTTGGAGCTAATATATATATACTTTATAGAAAATAGAAAAAAAACCTACCATCAAAATATATACACCTAATTAATTTAGAAATCAAAAAACCTGTAATGTGTCTAACAGTATTTCAAAACTAAACATAATTGTACAACAATTACTTTAACATTGTTAGTTTAAGAAAACTTAACAAAGTATTTGTTATAATCTTTTAATAATATATATTTTATCCTCAGAGGCGATGTCGGGACTAGAGGTCAAATAGAGGAGAGTCCTCTTTATGTACACAAGGAATTTGAGGTAAATTTATATATACATATATTTATATTTATAATATAAAAGCCGGTATAATCCTCTCCAAAACTAAATTTTATTTTTAATGAAAAGTAATAAAAATTAAGAAATAAAAGTTATGGTATATAAAAAAAATATAGGTACATTTATATTATATATTAGATATATATATATATATATATATCATTTGTTTTGCTATCCGTTTGTTTATTTTAATAGCTATGACAATAGCATAAATATGAAGTAAGACAAATAAGAAATTTATATTTTAACCAAAAGTGAACATAAACAAAAAACAACACAAAAACAATAAACGATGAGTCATTACACTGGGTTCGATTCGCTCAATATGCAAACGGCACCTGAGATTTCGCGAGCGCAGCGAGGCGAAATTGAGGGTCTGTTGGCGCCGCTAGTAATATTACATGTTAAAGTTTATTAAATCTCAAAGTTGAGTTACTCGAGTGCACATTTGGTAAATTATTTTTCTTTTTTTCCTACAACATTTTATTTATAAATTTTATTTATAAAATACATAGCTCCTATAATTAAGACAATAAATTTTCTGTGACATAATTCCTTGTCTGATTACAATTCACTTAACAATTAGTATATGCACATATATACATATATGAATATATACATATATACTTTTCTAATTAAATGTTCAATACATATAACAAAAGGGAATTGTTTGTTTGAAAACACTAATCTGAAATTATCGTTTAAAAATATATTTTTGTTTTGTAAAGACAATATAATTTATATAAAATATGCAAACATTACTATTTGTTTCCCTTGACCTACGAAATTATATTAATGGAAGGTTATATTTCAGCCAGATGATGATGATGAGTGGGAGGTGAAGAGATCCAGAGTACATCTCGGAGCCCTGATTGGAAGTGGTGCTTTTGGGAGAGTCCACGCGGCACAGCTGGACATGCCGGGGGGAGAAAGTATTACTGTAGCTGCGAAGATGCTCTCAGGTGAGATGATGATGATGATGAACAGACAAATATACAGTTAGAGTGACGGAACAGTTTCCTAGAGGTCCCAGCTTCAAATCCTGCTATTAATAAATTATTATTCCATATTTTGGTTAAATTTCCATATATATTTTTGCAATTATTATCTTCAAACATGATTAGAACGTCCTATTGACAAATAATTACAAAATTCGACTCAAAAATATATTTTGCAACATTCACATATAAAATACAAGTTATTATTTGATCAAAACTTGTAGAATTATTACGTTAATTGACTTTTAACCAATTATCATTAAGGTGTGTACTCACTGTTAATTTATAGCGCTTCACTCTTAAACAGATGTACATATAAATGTTTTCTATATATTACGTTCGTACAGTGAACACTGTCCTTTACGTAAATACAGGAAATGAAAGTAACCTAGGTAGCCTGCAGTGAGTCACGTTCGACATGTCATCATTGTTTTATATATACACTATTATTAGATATGTTATAGATAGAAAGTAAACTATTTTAACTATAACTATATCTATATATGTATATTACATATTTATGTTACACTTCTTTATTGTTTTATTAAATTTGTTTGCAAAAATCGAACTTGTCACTCATAAAAACTGATTACTGAGCTGTGTTGCTTCATATCAAGAAATAAAAAATGTTACACTCAATTTTATGGAGTAACTCGATAGATTATAGAAAGATTATACTGTGAATTGGCCAAAGTGCGTCTGTGTAACAGCTTAAGTAAAATTTAATGATAGGTTTTCGTAAATTACAACGAATTATTCAATTCATACAACCTTCTTACCCAAGAAGCCTGACGATTAAATGCAATCGTATATTATCTTAAATAACCGGATACTATTTGAGATGTATGTCTTGAATATAGTAGAATTAGTATTTTAGTGAAATCATGGTTAGTGTTAGTGAAAAGTATTGAGAACACTGTTAGCATACTTTCTTAAAAAAAAAAAGTAAAATTAAATATTGAAGAGCTACAATTATATATCAATTATATAATTTCCACACTAAATACAATTAATATACACATTTATAATACTAATTCAAATCGTAATACTTATGAGGATGTTATCTGATAAATAACAGATCAAAGCCAGAGCCGCCGGCGACGTAACATTACAACAAAGCCTTTTGGTATGTTATGTGCCATCCTAAACAAATACTATGATTTGTTAAGTGTGTTACGTTAGGTATTTCAGCTTTGGATATATATAATTTATGTAAATACAGAACATAACATTTATTTATGTCTTATTATCCCTAGATGACGCAATTGAAGAAGAAATTCAAGACTTTCTACGTGAGATTGCCATGTTAATGCATGTTGGTTATCACAAGCATGTGATCAGATTGGTTGCGTGTTGTACAAAACAGACGCCCCTGATAGCTCTCTTGGAACACGCTCCGAGAGGAGATCTTTTAACTCTATTACGAGCAGCGAGAGGCAGACGGTATGAGATCCAGACTACCTGTGAATCAACTTCCGAATCAGGGTTTAATGGACGCCCATCTGAAGCTGACAGTAAGTTAACATATATATGAAAAGTTACCAAAAAATATGTCACATTTAATATTAATTACGTTTATATATTACGCGCCTGCAGTTTTTGATTAGCAATTACTTAAATCTGTTAAATGCAAACATTAAATGACAAGGCGATCGAATCCCTTTTTATATCTGAAATGTTATATTAAATTTGACTATTCTATAACATCGATTTGTAACCAGACCTTCTGTTAAAATGTACTCTGTATTTCATAAACCTTGGATAACTTATCTCATTAAAACTTTATGCGTAATGAAGTACTAATAAATGTTTTATTCAATCTCCAAAACTTTATTATTGTTGGGACGTTTTAGTGTTTTCATATTTCGTTTACACAAACATCTAACTTGGGTTATGTTAATTACAATATTATTTGTACCACGAATATACCAACATTAAGGTATTTTGTGATTCATTAAGATTCTGAATTGATTTTAATTAAATCTTATTATACAACTATTTTGTTTACAGATTTTGTTGTTTTGTTCATAATCTAAAATTACTTTATTTGACACATGTAATTTATTATATTTTTTGATGGCGTACAAAAATTATTTTAACCATATTTTAAACGATTATATAAATTAAGAATAGTTGAATAACGGTTTTGAAAAAAAAAATCCGATTAGGTATCTTTAAAATAGTTTTACTACAAATAAAACCGATTTTAAATAAATAATAATATACACAGACAGAATATAAGCATTTGTTAACATAAAAGTCAATAACTGTATGTATAATAATGTAAGAGCGCCCACAAAATATAATGGTACAAAAATAACTCGGAGCCCCGGCAACTACCCGGAGAAATAAATATTTTTGTAATCAATTTTAATTCATATAATTAATATTTTTATTCCAGCTGAGTATACAAATATAAGTGATTCAGATTTCCATTTTGGTAATTCGGATGGGAAGCTGTACATCGAAGCTGATCTTCCGAAGAGAGATCACTATGTGGCTGAGCCAGCACTGCAACTGAACAGCACCACCATGAGAGATTACGCCTTACAAGTTGCTCTGGGTATGAAACATCTTGAAGAACGAGGAATAATCCATCGGTATGTTTATATATAATAATTTTATTAACTTATAATCAAAATGAACTTACACATAATAGAATTCTGAAGAAGAAGTAGTTTCTTGCTGGTTCTTCATAAGAATCGTGTACCGTATATAACTAAAACCAAGTCAGTGTATAACCATGAATAACCATGTATAATTTCCTATAACCAAAAAGTAGACCTTTAAACATTACTTTGCTTATCAAATTTCATTTCATTTCAGTTATCAAAGAATCATTAACATAAAGAGCAGTTAAATAAAGTCAAATAAAAACTCACCTTTATTTGCCTACCAATACCCCTGTTAACAGAGTCTAACCAAACTCCGCCCGGGGAAAACAAGCTCCGGGAATTAAACTTCTTTTTCTGAGAATCTCGGAATACAGTGTACATTTACTATAATAACAAATACCGTTTTATATATCAAAATAAATATACGTGTAGGTAGAAAAGTAACGCCTGATTAATTTATAATAGCAATGCGTCAAATATATACAATTGCTATAAAAATATTTTAGGATTTTTTTTTTTATTTTTATCATATCATTAAGTATATCAAAAGTAAATAATGTTAAAAATATTTAATGTTAAAAGTTATTTTCTTTTATTTATCCCAATAGTATTAAATACCCTCATGAATTACATTTAATAAGATAAAAAAGAGGTCAAACATTCGAATATTCTCGAAGTGCTCGTCCAAACGGGATCTATTCAGCTTGTTAAACGTAACTTAGCAACCGTTGCTAGGCACCTGAATACAGGGTGGAAATCCGCAAACCTTAACAGACATCAGAATTAAGGGAAAAAGGGTCGTAATGCACGGTAATAGAATTTAAAATCGTCCGTGCGTTATTAAAATAATTGAGGCCAAATATTTTAAAGGTATTCACTAATATGAACAACCTCGTTAATTCCGTGGTAACTCAAAAAGTACTTAAGCGTTTTTATTAGGTTATTACATTTTAATTATGCTTATGCAAGATTTTCTTGTAAGGCTTTATTAAAGCCTGAAGGAAAACAATACCAATTTAAATGTTAAGGATAATGAATGAAGATTAAAAATTTGTACCGACATGTTTATTTTTTTCTTATATAATATTTAGCTACTACTATTGCTACTGAAACTAAAATTACGATAATTTATGATTTTGACACTTTTATATAGGATACTTTTTATTACACCTGAAAACATTTTTGTATATAATATGAAAAGAGCCAAAAACTTGACATTTGTTCATTTTAAATGAAATTTAACAATGTTAGATGTATATTATAATATCATTTGCAAATGAGTCAATAACTTAAGTTCCACACGTTTCGATCGGCTAAAAACTCTTGAATGATATAATAAGATTTATTTAATAATACACTTTTTATATTAGATTTATTCTAAGATATCTTGTGAAACTTTATTATATATCTGTACACTCAAGCCCATGAAGGATTTTTCTACTTCTTGATGACGAAATTTAGGCGTTTATTACAACTGAACTAAAAATCCACTCTGGTTTCAGTGACCTAGCAGCGCGTAATATTTTAGTGGATGGAGCTGGTGTTCTCAAGGTCGCAGACTTCGGTCTATCCAGGTCTGGTGTGTACGTCCACACGAGATCAAGGCCTGTTCCCTTGCGGTGGTTGGCTCCAGAAGCTATATACACCTCGAAGTACTGCAGCGCCACCGATGTGTGGGCTTTTGCTGTGCTTTTGTGGGAGATTGCTACTTTTGGTGGGTTTTTTATAAAAATATTGCATTTAGGATAGATTTTATTATATGGAGATAAATAGGTGGTTCAACCATTTTAGTTTTAAGAACTTAGAAGAGAAAAGAAAATAATGTCTGACTTTTCACGACGTTCGTCGGCATTTAGATAAAATAATGTCATCATGTACAAGCGCAAATTATCTACACTAAAATTAATTTGGGTATCAAATGGGTGGTTTTGATTGGATATTTTTTTTCTTTTTTAAACAATCCTCCAATCAAATCCTATATCTTAATATATAAAACACAAAGACACTCACTCACTGACTCATTTATCGCTCTACATCCCAAACCGTTATACCTAGAAAGCTGAAATTTGGATACAAAACACCTGACATATTGAATAGGTGCAATAAGAAAGAATTTTGCAAAAGTCCAAATCGTTCCAAAGTTACAGCTAAAAAACTGCAAAGTTTACACCCCCCTCTCCCTCTCTCCTTCACTTTTGCCGTCCGTTGCGAAGCACGGGTAATCTGCTAGTTAGTTATACATTTGTATAAAAACCATGAAAAAAAATCATGTAATTTAAATTAAATGTTATTTAAGTATGATGTTTAATTTCCAGGTGGTTTTCCATACGCAGAATTAAGCAACCACCAAGTCCCCCAATTCCTCACAAATGGGGGACGCCTTCCAAAACCGGCTCGCGCTTCACCAAGACTTTACACACTCATGACGGAATGCTGGTTGGACAAGCTCGAGGATCGTCCAACATTTGCACAAATAGTGGACAAACTGACCGTCCAACAGCAACTCTACGTGGATTTGGACTGTGTTTTCCCTCCTATAGAAGATTTTAATATTCTCAATGATTATGACTTCACTAATCTTAACGGACACATCTTGTGACATGAAAGACTGATATTTATTAATGTTATTCCCATTGTGTATGATTAAATGTATGTGAAATGTTTTTTTTAATTTTCATTTAATACCTGAAGAATAATTATATGAAAAAAAAACTCTAAGCCAACGTTACTAGAAAATCAGTGTATAATAAATTAGTTTTTAGGTTTTATTTATCTTTAACTATAAATATAATAAAAAATGCAACATACACTTTTCACTAAATGCATATATACGATGTCAAAATATAAAAAAAACATTTTTTTGTCTGTCTGTTTGGTCCGGTTAATCTCTAAAAGGACTGGACTAATGTTAACAGAACTTTCACTGTCAGCTGATTATAATGAAAAACTTAGGCTGCTTTTATGTTAAAACGATTTTCCATGTGAACGAAGCCGTGGGCAGAGCTAGTTATATAAAATTATTCTGACTCCTAATCAATACTCAACATTATTACTTACATATCCGTATATTTTAATTAAAATCTAACCATAAAAGTAAAGATATCTGTACGTCAAGTTTTATATACATTTCTTGAATAAATTGAATTTATAATTTAATAAAAAAAAAATTACATGATCTTCGAAAAATATTTTTAACAATCATGTACAATAAAAACTGTAAAAATATTTACGAATTAGGAAAACGTAAGTTATTAGAGAATTTTTTTTACATTTCACTATAACATTTATATTAAAAAAAAACTTGTTTAATTTCTTTCAGTATTACGTTATGATTAAATCATTCCTCATAGCATTCGCCATTATAACAAAAATAGTTGCAAAATGGCCGAATCGAGAGAACGATTCTTTGGTATTTATCGCAAATCCAATAGAAGCCAATATGCCTGGACATTGGATACCGCTAAGTATTGTAAAAGCTATGCTAGGAGGAACTTCACCACAAGCAAAACATGTTAAACTGAAACAAGAAATAGTTATAACAACTTCGTCAACAACACCAGAACCAACGACCACAACTGAAGCAACGACCACAGAAGCAACAACTACAAAAAAGATGTCTACGACCACGGAAAAGACTACTACCACAGAGGCTACAACATTACCTCTTCCTCCAAAACCTACAACTACAGAAGAAACAACAACAGAAGCAGCCACAACACCTACAACAACTGCAGAACCGACCACAACAACCACACCGACTACCACTACTACAACGGTGGCGATAACAACAACAGAAGCAGCCACTACACCTACAACTACACAGCCAACCACACCAACATCACCGCCTACCACGACTCCAACAACAACAACTCCAACCACGACAGCTCCACCCACGACAACTCCAACCACAACAACTCCCACAACAACAACTCCAACCACAACAACTGAAACAACAACGACTTCAACCACAACAACTCCAACAACAACGACTCCAACCACAACAACTACAAAAAGAGGTCCAAAACGTCCCACCAAACCAGCCACGGATGCTCATGAAAATTTAAATAATTAAGATTATATTAAAATATGTTTAAATCTATTCATATAAATAAAATTGAAGTGTCTGTTTGTAATTCCTGATTAACATATTTTCATTAAATTCATATGCAAGTATATATTTTCATTAAAAAAAATACTTTTTTTCTGTCTGTTTGGTCCTACGAATCTCTGAAACGGCTAGACCGATTGTAACAGGACTTTCACTAGCGGATAGCTGATTTTATAAGGAGTAATTTAGGCTACTTTTATTTTAAAACACATATTCCGCGCGAAGTCATGGGCACAGCTTGCTAATAATATAAATATGGTAGTAAGATTTTCTACTTTCATTATTAAGACAAATTATAATAATAATATTTAATATTATATTTTGTTAGAAAGATATTTTAATTGATTGAAGCCTTTCAACAAGAAACTATTTAGAAAACATAACAGTAAAATTTTTATTTGTAATATAATTATTTAAAACAGCGACATCTAGTGATACAAACACGAACTAGCTTAAGAATTTGGTTTAAGGTTATATAATGAATAAAAATGAACAATTATTTTGAACATTGTGTGTTATATTATTGTTTGTTTTTAGATTTAATTATTATAAACAAGTTATGAACGATAAATAATTATTTATACAGATATTTATTGTTATTGTTATAATAAATAACTCATAACTATGAGGTTTTATTAAAAATTTACTTAGCATATATATATATATATAATTGTTATTTTCTCAGAAAAATATTATTCAGAAACAGAAAGAAATCTAACTTTAAAAATATTTTAATAAAATCAAATTACAAATTAAAGTTAGAAATATGGTATTAATATTGACATTTTTAATTGAAAATCTTACGGTAAATCATAAAAGTGACTATTATTTTCAGTTTTTCTTTATTAAGTTTGAATTTTTCTTTCAAAGTTGGATAACATGTGTATAATTTATGTCTCTAGCGTTTTGGGTATTTATGTACCTTAAAATTATTTTAATTTATATATTTAGATATTGTTTTTAATTATTGCAGTATTTATAACGTAATGATTGTATCCATTTTTCTTATATACATTATGATTGGAAAAACTTTATCAAAATGGCCGAATGCTGGAAACGATACTATAGTGTATATCGCGAATCCAATAGAGGCAAACATGCCAGGTCACTGGGTGCCACTGAGTATTGTAAAAGTTATACTTGGAGGAGAAAAACCTACTGTGGAACCTAAGGAGGTGAAGATCATGGGTCACACTGATGCTGTAACAGAAGAAACAGTGACAGAAATCACACATACAACAAAAGCATTGATTGTAACTGAGGCAGAAACGGAAGCATCTACACCAATCTTGACAACAGTTACCCCAGCTCCAAGTTCTGAACTTTCCCCAGTTCCGAGTTCAGAAGTTACCACAGTTCCAAGTTCTGAAGTTACCACAGTTCCAAGTTCTCAAGTTCCAGAAATAACTACTGAATCAACTGTTACACTGACAAACATGATTGAAGAAACGGCTGCTGCAATAACTAACGCCACAGAAGATTCAACAACTAATGCAACAACAACTGTGGCAAATATTGTGGCTACAAACGATACTGCAACAACAATTCCTGAAACACCAACCACTGCAACTGCAGCTCCAACCGAACCTACTACAACTACAATAGCAACTGAGCCTCCAAAAACGGCAGACCCAAATAAACCGAAACGAGGTAAACAGAGTGCTGACGGACATGAAAATTTGAATAATTAATTGTTTTTTATGAATTGTTTCAAAATATACTTTAATTTTTATTGTTTTTTACTTTTATCCTATGTAGGAGGTAAGTGGAAATGGTTATAATGAAGTTTGTATCATAGTTGAGATTTATGTCACATACAGTACTAAGATGTACAGATAAAAAGACAATTTGATTAACTACTAAAAATGACAGCTTTTAACCTCTGGTATCATAGAAAGACTTTTTAGATATCCTATGAAAATATTCAATTTATATAACCAATTTATTATTTATTTATCTTCACGCCATATCCCTTGCGGGGTAGCCAGAGACGACGGAGCGCCAAACGCTACGTTCCCTGCATCTTTCGCCTCGGCCACAGACATCAACCTCTTCATACATGCCCTCCGGGAGGTCCTCATGCTTTTTACTTGACCTTCCTCCAGTATCATAGATATTGTGTTTTCGAAGGTCACTCGAGGCCTCCCCCTGTCTCTCTTACCGCTCACTTTTCGTATATATTAAATTTACCAATTTATTAAAAGTATGTATAATTGTTAATATAAAAATAATCACCGATTATTTCTATCATATAGTGCTGCTAATAAAGCGAGGACGGGTCGCCTCACTAGCCATGGATTTCTTATTATTAACTAATCATTAAAATCAATTTGATTGCAATGTTTCTATTTCATTGCTCACTAAATATTGAATTGTTAAACAGTGACATACATCTGTGTTGTGGTTCAGAGCGTTTGTAACTTAGACTTATTATAAGTTAGTGTCTTGATAAGTATGGTGTGAGTGACACTATTTGATACACAAGTGATCATTCAAAGTTTATTATGTGCCTAATTATAAAGCGATTTGTCTAATTCGCATCTAATTCGTATATATGCTATTTGTCTTTTATTTATATTTCTCATGAAAAACATACTGTTCACTTATACACTTTTATGCGGAGTCAGTCTAGCTGATCGAATCCGCAATGAAGAGATCCACAGAATGGCAGGTACTAGCGAAGAAGTCACGGTGAGAATGAAGAAGAACGTGCTCAGTTGGTTTGGGCACGTTGAACGAATGAGTGATGAAAGAATGGAAAAAAAGATTTATATAGGAAAAGTGAGCGGTAAGAGAGACAGGGGGAGGCCTCGAGTGACCTGCAAAAACACAGTATCAATGTTACTGGAGGAAGGTCACGTAAAAAGCATGAGGACCCCCCGGAGGGCATGTATGAAGAGGTTGATGTCTGTGGTCGAGGCGAAAGAGGTATGCAGAGACCGTAGTGTTTGGCGCTCCGTAGTCTCTGGCTACCCCGCAAGGGATATGGCGTGAAGCTAAATAAATAAATAAGTATATACCTACTATTAAAAAGATAGATGATAAATTAAATAATAAGTAGGTATATAGCGATTTACCACTCACTGACACATCACTAAATCTCCGAAACTATCTGTCCGATTAACTTAAAATTTTACGTAGTTACTTTTTTGTGACATAGACGTCCACTAAGAAAGGATTTTACGGAATGTCTATCACAACGGATTTCAACTTTTTGCATTTTACCAGGTTTTAAACCTGTAGGAGCTATACACTTAACGTGGGGGTAAGAGTTACTATAGCAACGGTTACCATAGCAACGGTTACGATGACAACGGATAATATGACAAAGGTTACCATAGCAACCTAAGTTCACATCCAAATTAATAGTGTGTCCAGCGAAGCGGGAGGGAATAAGCTAGTAAGTAAATAAAATTTTTTTTGGTTTGTTTCTTTTGAATGGGAATAAACATTTTGGTTGACTGAAATTTCTCTGATAAGAGATAGCTCACAAAATTAAAAAAAAAACTGTTTTTTTATGTGAAATAAGTAAATTTAGAAAAATGTAACTATTTAAGTAATGACTTTTAAAAATGATTATAACATAAATATATCAAAATATATCCAGTATTATTATGAACAAACACATCGACAGACAGAAAAAGAAAAATATAACTATATATAGATAGAGAATGTTTTACTTACAGACATACTATATGAAAACTGTCAAAAGGTTATACATGAATAGATATTATTAGACAACCTGTGCCTACGACTTCGCGCGGTATATTTCTTAAAACAAAAGTATCCTAAGTTACTCCTTATAACATCAGCTATCAGCCACTGCAAGTTCTGTTAAAATCGATCCAGCCGTTTCAGAATTATCTAAACCAAACAGACAGACAGCTTATTAAAAACCTGTTTTTGAGTAAATACCCATACTTTCATTTAGTAAAATACTGTTAATTTGTATTTACAAACCGACACTGGTTTTATTATATATAGATAAGACATAAGTAACTTGACTACAGTAATACCACGATTTACGCGACCCCGTTATACGCGGTTTCACTATAACGCGGATGCAAATTTCGCGCTCAAATGCCTCGAAAAACGCGAAAGAGTGTGTATAAATATAATGTAGTCATCAACAATAGATGTATTTTTCCGTAAAAAATAACAGTATGTATTGCATAAAGTGTTCCTAGAATTAAAGTGATTCATTAAAATGATTTGTATTTTTTTGTAATAATGTTTAATCATAAACCTCCTTATACGCGAATTTCAGTTAACGCGATTTTTTTGGAACGTATCCCTCGCGTAAAACGGGGTATTACTGTACTTAAAAAAGTAGAACAAAAGGCACCAAAAGTTAGCACCCTTACTAGTTAGTAATATCTATGAACCTGTCTAGACATGCACTTACACGTACAAAGTTATCTCTGCCGGGTCCCAATAAATAAGTATTGTTTACATAGCGGCAACTTTCTTATCTTGATTGATAAGACTTGAAGCACTTTGGGGCCATTAAACGTGAGGGATGATTCATTCAAATTAAATAAACATTATATGTATTATAAATATATCATTAAAATTAACATATATATATATATATATATATATATATATATTAATTGAGCGAAGTGAGCGGAGCGTTTTACTGGAGACTTGTTACATTCTATGTCACGAATTGTTGCGAAAACTACTTGACGGAAAATTATGAAACTTTGCAATCAAAAAGACACACATTAGTTGATGGTTTTTTTTTAGTTGAAAAATATCCTCAAAAAAAAAATTTTTTTTTTGACACGTCAAAAAACTGATATCCCATTGAAGTCAATGGGAAACGATGAGTCAATACACTGGGCTCGCTTCGCTCAATATGCAAACGGCAGCGAGTTGAAATTGAGGGTATGTTAGCGCCCCTCGTTAACACTAAACCTACCAAGTACCGGTCAAATTGACTGTTCTTAAACTTTTGTAAAACTTACACATTTCTAAACATTATAATATCGTTATCAAACTACATGACAATTCTTAGAATATGCATATAATATTTTCTTCACTCTTCACTTTTAGTTATTTCCATTATTACCTGCGTTAAATAATAAAATAACTTTTTATTACCGGTCAATTTGACGGCGTGCGGTAGGAACAGGTATACAAGAGTTGTCGGTAGGTTTAGTGTTAAAGTACATATGCAATAAATAAATTAAAATCATACAACTTATTGTCAGTATTTAAATTATTCATATTTCATGGCCGCATCTTTGGAATTTCTTCTCTGTAGGTTAAACATTTTTTGTATTATAATACTCTTTTGTTTTCTAAGTTGAGTTCATTATCTGTAAGAATTATATTATTTTAAGAAACACGACAAAGGAGCGCATACCTGTCTCTTTTGTTTGTTAAATAGCAACTCAAAATGGCGCCAAAGATTATAAACACTTAAACATAAAGTGGACGCTTATAACAATGTCATAAAAGTAATAAACTACATTCTTAATTCAAAATAGCAACATAAAATGGCGCCTAAAATCATCGTGGCACTAAAACAAAAATACCTATTTATTTTTTGTTTAAATACCAATAATATAATTTAACTACATTCTAAATTCAAACTAAACTTTATTTAGAAAGTTAATACTGAAATAATATTATTCAAACAATTAATCAATTAAGTAAAGACGTACCGAACGGGAATGCAATAAATCTTGACCGTTTTCGTATTCCGTAATCGAGAGGCAGCCATTAACGTAACTTATAATGCAGACGGCATTTAAGTAAAATTTTAATACAAACTTACTTATTTATAATGTTATATTCACGTTCAATTTAATGACAAACAAATTCTTTTTGTATTATATCTCGTGTTATTTTAAAATTTAAATTTGGAAGGCATACTTTTTTTTTTTTAATATACATTTTGCAAAGGTTGAATGTTTATTTTATAAGGTTATCCCACACGTGATAGATTACTTTGTACACTCCTTCGCATCGTAAGGTCACAATAAAAAAGTCAAAGATTTTTTTATGATTTTTGCTCGTGAATCTCTACAATATTAATCGAATTTTGTATTCTGATAGATTATTATATATTATTATATATTATTATATATATATTATTTCTTGTGTTACTTTTCAATTCAATTTCAATTCGAAATTCTAATATATATTGTTGGGAATTATATTTAATAAGTGTAACTTAAAAATAATCGGTAGAATTTTTATTTTTATCGCAACTACAGTTACAATTGTTTATTGTCAAGGGTGGTCAGACGCCATGTTGTAGACAAATAGATTTTGTATAGAGCGCGCTACCCAAAAAAAAAAACAAAGATATAATAAAAATGCATACCGCGTGGCTGAACATAAATGCCTGGCGCTTTACCAATTTTTAATTCTATTCATTCTTGTTACAAAGCAACTTTAAACCTTATTGCATGTAATTATAGTGCATTTTGTTTTCCAGACGCAATATATGCAGTAGCTATAGCTTACAAAATATATAGTCGATAATTTGAGTTATCGATAATTATTTAACAGGCTAATATTTTTTGTTACATGTGTTACATAAAGTAGTTAGTTGATTGTATATTTAATAATTATCTACTTAATTAATTGATATTATATTTTTAATAATCCTTTATGTAGTAATTAGGTAATATTGATATTAAAATAATTAATAATAAATTACGGTTTTAATTTTAAGACTGTAATAACAATTAGTGCTGATCAAACAAATGAAGCTTAGTAATTATTATAAATTAAGTTTTATTAATTGTTTATCGATAGTCGGTACAATTAACTATTCATTTGTTTACACAGCACTAGCGGAGCGTGCAATTCTCCTACTCGCTCGCGCTTGGCTTTACACACACATACGCATGACGCGCGCCGCATGGCTGTGGCGCATGCCGGCCAATCAGCAATTAGTTCGGTTTTGACCACACGACGGGATGGTTGTCATTTAAGTTTAAATTTTACCGCGTGTTTACATATTTCCTTCATAAAAATATACGTTTATAGTGATAAATATTTATGTTAGTGACAATTTTCGTTAGTATGAAACTGTGACAAAGGATATTTCTGTAGTGTTTGGTGATGAGACTGATGAAGAAGAGTGATTTATTTAGAGAGTAATGATGACAATGTTTTTTTGTTAGTGGCAATAGATTTTAATTGACAAAGCAATGGCGGTGGTTAATTTTAGCGTGTGTTTGTTACTCATATTGTACCAACTCTCGGTTGTTCTAAGTGACGAGTCGTCGGAATCAGCAGATCTTGGATTAAATGGTAAATTAGAAATAGAATCTAAGCTTCTGTTTTTCTTTATTTATGTTTATAATATCTCAAATATCGTATAAAATATATTTTACAAAGAACAACGATCCTTGCGTAGTTACAAAAACCAATCAAATATTGTTTTAGTTCAAGATTATTTTGTTAATAACACCTCCATTTGCAAAACTGTTTTTTACTCACAACACAAACAGAACGGAACCCCTATATTTATTGTTTAAGTAAAAATGCTAGCGACACAAACACAAAATTAATTATTTAATATTATTAAACATTTATCCAGCTCTTTTTTGTTTTTTATACTTTTTTATTTGTATTAAAACTTATGAACAATAATAAAAATAAGAAGATTACAGTTTAGATAATAATTTTGCCGAAATGTTTGAAGTAATCATTTGAGTTCGTAGTTTATCGGAGGTCGGGTCACTTTAAGCGACAAATGTGCCTCTAATGACTTCATTTTGTTATTTTATTTGTTTTAAATTCCACTTCACACTGTTTAAACGGGGCCTTCGTTGTAAAGGTTTTGTAAAATATGTTATTACTTATAACATTTTAATGATAATAACAAAAAATATATTTGTTTGTTCTTAAAATAGTAATCGCAAACCTTTTTTTGCATTTTGCGTATAAATTTTGTAGTACATATATTACATATAGTACATATATATAAATATACATTTTGTATATTTCTATATTACATAATATTTTTTAGCAGCGTATGTAAGATTTTTACATTATTATAAATAATAATGTAAAAATAAATAATAATGTAAATAATAATATACTTACTATATAAATGAATTAATCATACTTTTATATTTCGTACTTATATATATATGTATATATATATATATATATATATATATATATATATATATATATATATATTTTCAACTTTGGATTAATACCAGCGTGATCACTTGTGGGACTATCAGGTTCAATGGGAGTGTCAGGACTATTGATACCATACTTATCAAAAACCCTTCTGTACAGACAGACAATAACATAAAATAATGCTAGTATTCCAAATTCATTCTGAGAAGAACCACACAACAAATTCAGGTTATGTTATGTTCATAACAGTTATTTTACGGTTACCTTAAATCAGGATTGTTGGCACCTCAGTGCGGATGTATTGTGACGTGATCGATATTGTATCTGATAAGTGATAAGTGATAACAAGCAGACATGGCGCCTCGAACACGATCTTACACCTGGCGCCAAACCTATTATACGATTGTGGCTTTTAATACAATGGATTTAAGACTAGAATCCCGTAAATGTTTTCTGTGTTGCAATGTGTAATCGCAATTGGAATTACAGTGTTTTTTATCGGATGACAGTTTTTTTTTTTTTGTATTTTTTTGGTTTTGTGATGATTGGTTATGTCAAAAATTTTCTAGATTTTATTAATATGTATTAATTATATGCAATTATTTTATTTAGTAATGAAAAATATCAAAATATATATAGGTAACTACAATTTTAACCAAATCTTTTTATTAATTTTTTTTTATTTTATTTATTTACATATAAGTATAATATTATTTATTAATATATTGATGTTTTCATGGTTTGTCTACGTTTATAAGTAAACTAAAATTTTTATTAATTTCATTCAATATACAGACATACCACCTCATTTATGTATATCTTTATATCAGATAATATTTATTGTTTAAGTAAATATTTTAATAAATCAATAATTATTATGAATTATAATCTTAATCTCTGATATTATTAGAGACAAAAAAAATAATTTATGTGTGGGGGAATTACTTTGGATCTAAAAACAAGTCAAAATAATATCCCGATACAATAAAACTAAATCTTAATACACGCATTGATACAGTATACATAAAGCAAACAAGCAAATTTAACGGTTATGTCAAGGTAATTATGTCTATATTTGCTTGCATAGTTTTATAGAGAATTACCAGGACATTCTATTCTTCACAAGCAAATTTGACGGTAATGTCAATGCAATAAAGTCTATATCTGCGTGCACCATTTTATAGTATAACCAGGACTTGTTTTCAACAAACAAATCTAACGGTAATGTCAATGCGATTAAGTCTATATTTGCTTGTATAATTTTATAATAAATTACCAGGACTTTCTCTTTTTGACAAAATGCATCTTATTACAAGAGGTTAAATTCTATAATCGCTTGTATTTATTATATATTGAACATGTGGACGCCAACAGGCTGCAGTGACGTCATCGGCCCTATGAATTCCCGATTCTTAATGATTAATAAATGTAACGGTTACCAAATGTATGGATTTGTTAATAAAAATACTGATATAAGGCTTAAAGTATAAATAATACTTCATTATTATGACAACATAATCAACTTAAAATAATTAATACTATTTTAAATATGACGATTTCTCCATTTTTTATTAGGTTCTTTAACACATCAAAGAAACTTGGTTTGCATAGATTATAGAACAATGCCTCAAAGCACACGCATCGTACGTAGCATCTCCTTTCACTAGCACACAATTGTTATATTATAACTGACACGAAAAGAACTCTTTTCTAGATTAAAAACTTTTTCGAGTCAACTAACGTCAATCGAGTTTTGGCGGGAATTAAGTGACATTTCTGTTTTTTTTTATCTACATTCGTAAATACGTATACAATATTAATTCAGGAATTCAACATAGTATTTGCTATTGGATTTTATTTATGATAATTGGTGTACGAACGTGTCAATCAAGTTTTTATCTTTTTTTTTTATTAACGGCATGTGCTATCCGACCAGTTGTTCTCTGTATAATAACCCTGTTGCGAACCTGTCGTGTTACTAGCTGTTGCCAGCGGCTTTGTCTGCTGTATTAACACTAAACCTATCAAGTACCGGTCAAATTGACCGTTCTTAAACTTTTGTAAAACTTACACATTTTTAAACGTTATAATATCGTTTTCAAACTACATGACAATTCTTAGAATATGCATATAATATTTTCTTTACTCTTTAATTTTAGTTATTTCCATTATTACCTGCGTTGTATAATAAAACTTTAAATTTTATTACTTTTAACTACCGTTCAATTTGACCGCGTGCGGTAGAAACAGGTATGCAAGCATTGTCGGTAGGTTTAGTGTTAACTATTTTACATCTTAGGAATGAATCAAACTCTTTATATATAAACTTAAAATTGGCAAAGAGATAACTTGAAGATTAAAATATAATATATTTTTAGTTGGACTAAATTCTAGATCTTTGATCCAATTACTTTCAGTACAATCTTTAAGATAACTTATATTACTATGGATAGTTTTTTTTCATATACCTTAATAAAAACATGATCCTAATGGACTGTTGCTCGAATGGAATAATACACTCTTACAGACAAATATATATATATTAGTACGGCGAGTGGAAGTGTTAGTTCCATCGCTCTTATTCCCGTTACTATTAACACTAAACCTACCGACAATTCTTGTATATCTGTTCCTACCGCACGCCGTTAAATTGACCAGTAATTGAAAGTTATTTTATTATATAACGCAGGTAATAAAGGAGATAACTACAAGTAAAGAGTGAAGACAATATTATCTGCATATTCTAAGAATTGTCACGTAGCTTGTAACGATATTATAACGTTTAAAAATGTGTAAGTTTTACAAAAGTTTAAGAATGGTCAATTTGACCGGTACTTGGTAGGTTTAGTGTTAAATTCCTTGTTCCTTCAGGAATATAACCATATTACCATAAGTATTACAATACAAGTATCTATGAGGACTTACTATTATAAAACATATCTGGTCCTTTTTATGTCTGTCCATAATATTAGTAGAATACCAAAAAAAAAAATATATATATATATATATATATATATATATATATATATATATATATATAAATATATATATATATCGTAAGAGATAGTGTTTTTAGAAGAAAGAATTTGTCGTATCAAACTTTAAAATTGATAAAGAGAAGTGTATAAAATATTATATTAAATCATTTAATTTAAACAAATTTTGTTAATTTTATTTTTATTTTGTCCGTATTCTTTGAGATTGTTGCGTTGAATGTACTAAAATTAGTTACTTAATTTAAAATGAAAATAAATTGATTAATTATTATTATTATTTATACAAACTCGAATTCAGTTAATCTTATATTTTAATACCATAATACCAAATACCAAATAATAAATGATTCAAGCAGTCCCACCATAAACACCATATGTTGGCAAACACTTCGCTCCATACACCTTTATTTATTCCCGTTAAGTTGTTTTCACTGCAATTCATTGAATACTCAGGAATACTCAGTTCCCGAATTCTCATGTTTGTTGAAAGTACACTGAATTATTATCTTTTATCTTTTAATATATCTTAAAAGATAAAAATAGTAATAATATATGCAAATTATTTTAGCAATTACACCAACCAATCTTCGGTCGATTCAATGGACTATAAATCTAATCGTGATCGCATGATAAGAGGTCTGTTTAGATATATAGATATAGATATAGATATAGATATAGATATAGATATAGGAAAGTAGCTTTCACGCATAACTTACGTGCATTGAAGTGTATACATACGCTTTGCATATAATGGTAAATGAAACTTAATTTTTTTTATCATTTATAAACTAATGACAATCTCATCGGTCCCCCAAATGCGTCACGTTTTAGGGACAATTTGAGGGACAGTAGCTCTTAATGGGGGGGATTGTTAATGGTTGTCTGGCGCCAAAATGTTAGACGTGGCGCCAAAAGTCCTACACGCCACAGTTTATACAAAATTGACCCTTAATTCCAAAGTTTAGAAGTCATTTCTCTTTATACATATTTAAGGGATAGGTAATCATTTGGCGTCGTAATGTCGATCCCTTTATGAAGGGTGAACAATTTATACGCTTTTGACATGCGGTTACTTTTAGTGAAGGTAATGACTGTCAATTGACACGATCACTTAGTGATGCACCTTGGTGATGGTGACAGGTGATAAACCTATAGATATGTTAGATAGATAGTGTTAGTATTAAAATATTATTTCGTCTAAACATTTCTTAAATACGATCTGAACTATATTGGTATTAACAAGTATGCGTGCGTCATTCACAACAAAGATTCATACACTATCTCGGTCGAATGTTTTCCAAGAAACACTTATACAATATCATTTTTCAGAGAATTATTACAATTTATTTCACATACATTGTCGTATATACAATCAAAAATGCATTAAGATATTAAAATAATAATAATGTATCAGACAGTTCACCTAGCTTCCGGTTATAGCGGAAGTGCGGCGCCACTGGCGCCAGCGATCTGCGGTCTAGTGGCATTCACGCTCCAACCGCGAGACACACCGGACGTATGCGTCGCTGCGCTCGTAATTACTCTATATATATAATATATATGCAAATACGTTTTTTTAACTCTAATGTTTAGAAAACGATCCAATATTTATGATACGTTTGAATTAATGTTATTAAGATTATTAAATTAATACATATATATAGAATCGCCCATAAAGTGATCACTATATATAAATGGTATATACATATTATAATTATATGCTAGGGACAGGGTTGTCAACTTTTTATATGACTACAGTTTTTTTAATGTATAAAAATATTTTGTCTCAAATTTTATAGTATTTTATGGGAATAATAAATAATAAAATATAAAAAGTAAGTTTATTTTATTCTAGATTTTTTTTTTATTTTTTGACATAAGCTTTATAAGAGGACATTAAATTAATACAAATCAAAAGTTTTTTTTATTAAAGACATACTTGTATTTCTTGACGTCATTTTGAATTAACCCTTCCTTATGTAATAAAAAGTGGAAATAGAGTTGCAAAATACATATTTCAGGCATATTAGTTGTCAACCCTAGCTATAGCATTGTTAATCGTAACTTGGCAAGAGTACCAATTATATATCCACAATATATAGATTGCGGATAGTATATTAAAACTTGTCACGTCTAGAATGCACTTAACGCGCGATATGTATGCGTACAGCGAACCTCGAAGGTGACTTGTCACTATATCAAGGCACTCTGTCTCAAAACGTGCGCTAAATCGTACGCTAATTAACACAAATTTTTACTTTATTTGCTGCGTATCTATAGATATATGATTTATATAAATAATTTTGTAAATAAAAGTATAGTTTTATAATAAATAATTTTTACACCGACGCCATTTTGTTTCCATTGATTCAGTTTTAAGTAAATAAGAATGTGACACCAAAATTTATAATGTATTATTTATCAAGTAGGTATTTCCTGTGGGATAAAAAATTATATTTTAAATGTCAAAAACCTAAATGTCTCGTTGCCAAGAATCGTTTCAAAGCAATTTCATATATACATATAGCAGCATATTAGGACAGT
Organism: Melinaea marsaeus rileyi; assembly: GCA_918358865.1. Lineage (NCBI taxonomy): Eukaryota > Metazoa > Arthropoda > Insecta > Lepidoptera > Nymphalidae > Melinaea > Melinaea marsaeus. The sequence goes on along the minus strand of OU911093.1, from coordinate 21,901,189 downwards.
ATTAGATTAGAGTAATTTGAGGGTTTGTCCTTATATATATATATATATATATATATATATATATATATATATATATATATATATATATATAAGGACAAACCCTCTTATATATATATATATATATATATACAAGGGAACTTCCCGGCCCTTCGGGCCAGGAAGGGTCAAAGGTCAAGTATGAGGTTGGCACCCACCCTATTTTGTAGCCTGATTCAAGAGCTTTTTTTTGATGTATTACACATTATTGTGTGATTTGTGGGTGATAAGTGATGCGCGTGCATACAGAGTCAATTAGGTCATTATTATATAGTAAGGATATAATACATTATTAATGACAAATGTCAATGAGCTCGGAAATTTAATGATTCATTTAAACTTTTTTCATACATGTTTATTAACAATATAATTATTAAAACAATAATTTCGGCACTACGGGCGCGAACCGGGCCTCGATTTAAACTCGCTGTGCTCGCAAAATCTCGGTAGAGTTCGGAGATTTGAGCGAAGCGAGTAAACCATCTTCAGTTCAGCGTTCAAAGGCAAAAAGTATAGAATAATCAAATATCACATTGCAATTTTTTTACATTAAAGTCTATGGGACTGTCATTTTTTGGTGATTATTCCTCAACGGCATGAGTTTTTTTTTAACTTTTTTTTATAAACCATCGCTATAAATGTGCAAAATTTCACGAAGATCGGTAAAGCCGTTTTCATGGCAACCCCGGACATAGGAATTCAAAAAACTAACGTAAAGCGCTCAACTCACTTCGCTCAATAAGTTAATTAATAAAATTTAAATACTTTACAAAACCAACTTAACTATTTAACTTTAACCGTTATTTTACATTTTAAACTTAACAGTAGTTTTTAAATAAAGATCACTAACAAACTTCTTTAATCATTTGATGGTAGTTATTATATATTATATAATATAATTTAATATATAATCAATTGAGCTAATATTTTAGTTACAAACGTACAAACAGACAGTCCTTATTAAATATCATATCACGGAAGTATAGATATAGTAAATTGAGTTCGTTGGTGGTCCAATAATTACAACTCATCACAAATTAATTGAAACTCTTATCTGATTTATATATATATAAAATTTTGTGTCTGTTTGTAATTCTATAAACAGCTTTTCACTGCATATGAAAGTACTAGGGACGCCAACAGACCCTCAATATCGACTCGCTGCGCTCGCGAAATCTCGGGTGCCATTTGCATATTGAGCAAAGCGAGCCTAGTGTATTAGCTCATCGTTTCCCATTGACTTTAATGGGATATCAGTTTTTTGTAATGATATAAAAAAAATATAATTTTTTTTGAGGACATTTTTCAAATTTATTTTTTTTAAACCATCACCTAATATGTGTCTTTTTGATTGCAAAGTTTCATAATTTTCCGTCAAGTAGTTTTCGAGCCAATTCGTGACAAACAATGTAAAAAATCTCCAGTAAAACGCTCCGCTCACTTCGTTCGCTTCGCTCAATAAAAAAAATATGTCTGCCTATTTGTACCATCTAATCTCTAAACAATTTTAATGGCGGATTTATTATTGGCTACATATTTCAAATAATTCCAAACAGAGTCGCGGGTAAAACTAGTATAAAATGCAATGATATTATTAATTGCCTTTTCTACATATACTTTCACGTTTGTCTCGTCGTGTGAATACTTCACACTATATATAAAAATTAAAATAAACGTGGGTTTTTGTAATTGTCTGTATGTCAATAAATTTTCACACCTACATAATAATGTTATTAGATGAAAGAATGTAATGTCATATTGACATCATTGTTATGTAAATTTAATTATACATATAAATAAAATTGTTGTGTCCGTTTGTAATTTAAAATTAATAGTCTCTATTCATATGAACGTATAGATACTATAAATATATATTTTTTTTATTTTTTCTGTCTGTTTGTTAGGGGCTGGACCGATTTTAACACGACTTTCATTGTTATAAGGATTAACTTAGTCAACTTCTATTTAAATATAAAAAAACTAACGAAGCCGCAAGAACAACTAGTAGTCAACAGCAACAACAACAACAAGTCAACCAAATTATTCATCGAAAACCGCTAGCTTAGTTTTCAGTATGAAAAAGAAATCAAAAAGTCCCAGGTTCAAATTTTTCTTCTACTATTGATTCCTGAGAGTATTACATGTAGAGTAGAAAAATCCTTATATGTATAAAATATAATTAATACTACCAGTACTTGTAGACCTTCGGTCTGTTTGTTGACCTAGTAAGATATATTTTTATTATGTTTAAAATTTTATATATGGCTGTATTTATATATGTATATATATATATATATATATGTTAATTCTATCTCTTTCTAACTAATGTATAGAGAGAGAGAGCAAAACCTTGGCGTGTGCGCAAATAATTGTTTGGAATTTAAATAATCTTATTTATATAATAATACGATAATCGATAATTATTTTTTTTATTAATCACGGAAATCACAGATAATACAATATATCTAAACTTTGGTAATTTAAAAATAAGTTTTTTTTTATCGGCCACTTAAAAATAATAATTATTATAGATTTTTTTTTTATCGGACAGGATCCGATAACTGCGGTAATTAGCAATACGATTGACCAATAGGATTGGTAATTTCAAGTCATACTAATATAAAGATTTAGCATCACGCATATAATTGTATTATAATGTGTTTTAGCAAACTCACACACAGACAATAAAAACACACAAATAGAAGATATTTTTGTATAATACTTCTGTGCAAAAAACGCACACGCACAAATAATAAAAACAAAATAATTTCCTACGAAGTTACCATCAAAATGAAAAACATAGGAAAATTGTTTTAAAATCACAATGAAAGGCATGGATTAATTTCTATGGATATTAATTTAAAACATTAAAAAAAAAACAAACAGAAGATATTTTTGTATGATTCTTATATGTAAAAATACACATACAGAAACAATAAAAAAAACTAACACACAAACAATAAAAAACACACAGACAGAAGATATATTTGTATGTTTCTTTTATGTAAAACCGCACACAAACGCAAGATATTTTTGTATGGCTCTTTAATGTAAAAAACGCACACACACAAACAATAAAACACATACAATAAAAAACACACAAACAATAAAACACATTATTTCAGACATAACAATATAAGCATAGAATGTTATAATGTTTCTTGTATCAATTTTGTTATCACTTAAGATAAATCTTGCTAATAAATTCTTTTGAATATAAATTTAATAGAATTTATATAACGTTTATATTATTTTAAACAATAGCAAACACCTTTAAACGCTCCAGCGCTTTACCGCCGGCGCCTCAATAATTGTATGTAATTAATGTTTTATTCATACTTATAGTCTTCGCATGATTTTTTTAACCTAATTATATTTTACACCAGTATTTCTTACCACATATATATATATATATACTTTGCACTGAACCGATTTCTATGAAATTTTATACGGTTTGATCCTTGATATATTTGATAGTTTTTTTATTGCGTTTTTTATACTTAAAAGGTTTACACTTTTAATTTTTTCAAGTTTCAAATGTAGGTATGTGTAAATAATTAATTCATGTTTATGGCAGCAGACGAAGTCACCGGCGACGGCTTGTTTTTTTACTTTCTAAAGGTAATTGTTATATTTAATGCGGGCACTTATTAAGGGATTAAGGTTACTTGTGTTGGCGTTTAAATTAATTAAACAGGTTTATAGAATATAATTATCTCAATATATAGATGACTAATTCATCATTTATGCATTGATAGTCATATATTTTGGTAATGGAAGTGTGATATGGAGCTGAGAAATTAATAAATTTTATTAAACTTTTGCTATTCTCGATAAAAGGCATCGAGTGCCGATGGTTTAGCTACACACGCACACACACACGCACGCACACGCGCACACACACACACACACACACACGCACGCACACGCGCACACACTCACACACACACACACACACACACACACAAACACAGTCATCTATACATATAAATAAAATTGTAGTGACCTGTTTGTAATTCCAAATTAACAGCTTTTCACTATGCATATGGGAGTATACGGTACTTCCTAAAAAAAGGATTTTTCTGTCTGTCTGTCTGTTTGTTCCGGCTTATCTCTAAAATCTCTGAAACGGCTTGAAAAAAATTAACAGTTTCACTGGGGACAGCTGATTATAATGAATAATTCGGCTACATTTATTAAAAAAAAACATTTCGCAACCAAAGCCGAAAAAATATTTCGCGAATGAACCCGTGTGCACAGCTAGTCATCTTAAGTAAATTTAGAAAACAATCAAACATTACTTATTATGGGGTAATAAAGTACTCGAGGTCAAAGATCAGCTGTTCAGATTGCACCTCAGGCGCACCACACTGAATTACTATGGGCTGTAATTACGTATTAACAGTTATCAAGTTGAATATACACAAATCTTTGAATATCTTTATCTTTATCTTGTATCTTTTTGGTAATAGAATATGAAATAATAAATTTTCTTAACACATTATAACTAGGATCTGCCCATCGTGCGTGGCGGGAATTGAGCTGAGCGCAGGAAAAACCATTAGAAAAGAATAAAAGGAAATAAATATTTAATAACAATAATAAACAATTAATTGAAAAAGTTTGTCGCCATGAAAGTTAGACTACGAGCGACACAATCACGAGTCTCTTGCTTTTCTTTATAACTTTTGATTTAATCAAGCTATTTTCATTCTGTTTTTTTCTGTAGATGCTTATTTATTAGTTCTACATTCGTGCGAAATTTGACTAAAATCGCTCAAGTAGTTTTCATATGATGAAGCGACTCAGCTCATTTTGAGGAAGACGATCGGCAAGCGCGCGCGAGAACAGTTAGGCTTAAATCTATGGGGATTTAGTTTTTTGACCATAACTTTTGACCAAATCAAAATTTTATTATTCGGTTTTTTCTGTAGAAGCCCGTCAATAACATCATAATTGGACTTAACTTGCTGTCCGAGTTAAATATAAACATATCTTAGAATATCTTTATCTTTATCTTGCATATTTTTGATAATAGGAAATATCTTTGCTCTAACATAAGTATTATATAGAAAATTATATATTTTTCTTAATACAAAAAATAATTGTCATAATTTGACTGCACTTGCTGTCCGAGTTAAATATAAACATATCTTAATATATCTTTATCTTTATCTTGTATCTTTTGGTAATACAAAATATATTTCTAACATAGATAGATATAAAAATTACAAACACTAAAATAATTGGAATGCACTTTAAAATCTCATGATGATTTGACATCCGAAAATATCAAAGTAAAGTATTCAAAAATGTTGAATCAAAAAGATAAACACAATACAAGAAAAGGACATGATTCAACTGATGCATACTGATTCAGATTCAACTGATGCATACTTAGAACTGAGTCAGATAATATTATAGCTACCACACGGCCAACCTCACAATTTTAATGATCGAAATATCTTATTATTTTATCACCAACCCAGCGGACGTTACTATAAAATATACTCCGGTTTTGTCTGTCTTTAAAACAATAATCTGCATGATATAAAATTGTCAAGATAAAAAAATAACAGAGAAAATCAATTAAGAAAAGGTCTTATTATCTTAAAGATAAAAGAAAAAAAAACACCATCTTATGTTCTTATCGTATCATTTGTCGGCGTTCTGGGAATAGTCGGCGGATGGCCTAATTTACTAAATCGCCGACATTATATCATACCATTACGTCTCTAGCCTTTTGTTCTCAACAATCCTGTCTCTCTCTCTCTCTCTCTCTCTCTCTCTCTCTATCTACCTGTATAAACAGGGTCAGTTAATGCATTTCGCAGATAACAGTTTACCTGCTTCGTATCTTTATTGTCTTATTTCAAATATTTTGTAGAATAATTTCAATATTAACAGTATTTTATTGTTAACTAGTCATTAATAAATGACTGTCTTAAAAAATAATGATTCATGTACCTGTCACTTCACTGCCTCTCAATCATACTTCATAGCTCTGTATTCAAGCACTCATCAGACTTTAATGGAGTTTTCTCTCGAATCATTGTTTAAATATTATTAAAAATTATAAGCTTCACCTTTTATCTTCTTAATATATAAAACACAAAGACATTCACTCACTGACTCATTCATCGCTCTACACCCCAAACCGTTATACCTAGAAAGCTGAAATTTGGACACAAGACTCCTAACATATTGAATAGGTGCAATAAGAAAGGATTTTGCAAAAGTCCAAACCGTTCTAAAGTTACAGCTAAAAAACTGCAAAGTTTACCCCCCCCGCTCCCTCTCTTCTTTACTTTCGCCGTCCGTCGCTAAGCACGGGTAACCTGCTAGTACATAAAGTTTTAGATATCTCAGACCTTATTTTAATAATTTTAATTTTTTTATAGCATTTAAGAGTTTTTAGTTGGAATTTAATATGATTTATTTGCAAATGATATTATATACATCTAACATTGTTAAATTTCTTTTAAATGCTGTTGAGTTTCTGGCTCCAACAGCAGCATTTTTGTTGTATCTTACGGATTAAACTGACCTTAATGTAATAATTGATTCAAAAGTGCGTGTACCACTATTATTGAGCTGAGCGTAAGCGAAGCTCTTAACCGTTTGGGAGACCTTTTTTGTGTATAGTTGTCTCCAGAATGCGACGAGATAATTAGCTAAAAATTTTCTCATATATGTTTGAGCCGAACGCGGATGTTATAGCGAAAACAGATTGAAAAAATGTTGGCTATTCAAAAGTTATCAAGAAAAGAAGAAAGGAGAGGGGCTCAGCTCAACACCCGTGCACGGTTGGCGGATCCTAGTTTACTAAGGATTTTGCCTTACATTATATATATCCGAGTGCTTCAATTTATCTCCGAAAGCTTTTATTGCCTGGACGTCTTTTTAAAATTATCTTCCAGAGCACTTACAGGTATCCGTTATTTAATGTTAATATCCATGGATTTAAAACGATCTATAAATCACACCGGTTTAGGAGATATGGTTGAATGTAAAAATAGGGATCCACTAAAATGAAGTTCGTGTCCCTTGATAAGATTTTTTGTGGCACCGTCCCGAGATAGTGTCTTACGTTTGGGTTGGTTTTGTTTAGATAAGTTTGGATTGTTATATTTGTTATACTCGGTTAGATGTGTTATGTGTTACATAAACTTTTATGCTCCAAATAACGTATTTCATAATTCCCTATCGACGGCTGGGTAACATCTGTTATCATGTTTTTCGTCTTTCGTCCGCCATGTTGTAAATATACCCAAGTTATTATAAAACAATCTATATATATATAAAATTTAAGTGTCTGTTTGTAATTCCATAAAAATGTGTTTTTTGGTCGGTTGAATCGATAATATAAGTTTTACTTATGTTATAAGTAAATTAAAAAAACATTCCAGACGAAGTCGAGGGGATAGCTAGTTGTACAGTAGAAGTATTATGTTATTTATTCGTCAGAGTGTTTGTAAACAATTATATGTTAAAATTACTTCACTCCCGCCTCGAGATATAAAATTTAATTTACAGACTAGCTCCGGCATCTGTCTATCCCTGATATTTATCGCTCGCTCGTATCTCGTGATGTCAAAACGAACGGGATTATTTCGTTTGCGAATATTTTGTTCATAATATAATAAATATTAATGGACTTAAGTGCATTGTAATAAAGTGTATTTTTGTTTGTTTTAACAAGTATGACTCGTTACGCTCGAGTGCACTAGGGTTGTCACTTTTTACTTTTAATTTAATTTGCATTTTTTTTATTAAAGGTAAAAAAATTATTTAGTTATAATTTATTATGATTATGTTTAAAAATGATTTTTTTGTTGATTTTTGTAAATTCAACAGAATTTTTAAGATCTATATTTATATAAGAGTTTTGTAGACATATGTCGCTATGAACTGACAATGTTGACATTTCAGTTTATATACTTATAAAAAAATATTATTATATATTTTGTAAAATGTTCGCGGACTAAATTTATTATAATCTCAAAGAAATTATTATTAATTTATTACAAAGTGTCAACCCTAGCACACAGACGGGAGGGTATCTTAAAACGTTACAAATACGATCAGCGTCAATAGAATTTGATCTCTATATTATTGTAATAAGTATTAAAATTGAATGATGTTTTTGGAAGGTTTCTTTGAGCTTATCCTTGCCGCTGGCGCCGCCATTTTTTCCTCCAACAAACCGAGTTCATATTATTTATAATTTATTCTTTTATATATAAATTAGTTTGCAATTATTTTAGTTATTATTCCATCTATCCCTACAATTTGTCAAATTAAATTATAATATTTATACTAGCTGCAGCCCCGACTCCGTCCGCTCTAATCCGGTTTTTACATTGATCGAAACTGGTACTCACAAATTTATAGTATGTATTACTAGAATAAGATTCTCTTCAACTTTATGGTTATAAATTAACTTTAAAAAATTGCTTCAATAATTTAGCGGAGCGCTCTATGTGAGACTTTTTGCATCCCATGTCCGGGGTTGGCATGAAAACGGCTTTATCGATCTTCATGAAATTTTGCACATTTATAGCGATGGTTTATAAAAAAAAGTGAAAAAAACTCACGTCGTTGAGGAATAATCACCAAAAAATTACAGTCTCATAGACTTCAATGTAAAAAA